>CM049431.1:87631195-90031195 GCA_026929855.1 Poa annua
AAATTGACCCTTATTGGCATTGATGTTGCAATTATTGTTTTCCTCTTGAACATAATTTCCATATATCCGTTGCAGGTACTAAGTGAGGGATCTTCCATTCTGAGCAAGACCATCAGCTTGTCAGATTGCGAATACGAATGGAGCCCCCAAAACATGTAGATGTCATCAGATATTACCCCGCTGCCTATGGTTGTAACCATGTCCAGCTCCAGTGGTCTCCCCTTTGTGGGACCTGGAGGCTGATGCTCCAGTGGTGTCTCCTTTTGTGGGACCTGGAGGCTGATATTTCTGTTCATACGCTGAGACTTAGAAGGCTAGATGACCTTTTCTTTTTTGTTCAGTAGGTCGAGATATTGCGTTCATTTGGATCTTCCTTACAGAGACATATGTACATGGTGAAGTGGTGCTGCTTTTATGCCTGAACCTCATTAAACTGGTAGAGGCCTTAAGTTAGGAAGTATAGTCGAATCCCAAGAATCTTTCTCTTAATAATTTCTGAACTAACTGATTAGTAGGATAATTTTGGGATCATATTACCTTCTGTGAGATGCTTGTAGAAGGGATGCATCGTATCCATTTCCAAGAGTAGTATATATGGTTTTACACCAAGCTTTTCGCCATGATATTAAACCCTGCAGCAAAAGGAACTTTGGTAATATTTAGTTCTGTAAAGTGTAAACCATAAGGCAGTTGAGTACCGGCTAGATTTAGGAGAGTAATTGATTTAACGAGCTTTGTTGAGACACTTTGCAATTTAAATAGATGCCTTATTTGCCTCTTATCATGAAGAATGGTTGGCCGAGGTGTTTTACCTGATTATGTCCAGAAAGTTTGCAGATGATCAAGTAGTTTTACTATGACTCGAGTCCTGCAGGGAGAAATGCCCAACGAGATAGCTACACCATCTTGCACTACAGCCCAATTCCCAAGCCATTTTTGAGATAATTTAAAAGAAAAAAAGATATCTCCCTTGTAGAATGCAAAATTGATCACCTCACGTTCTGGAATCTGGACCTGGCCTGAGCCTCGTCCGCTTTAGCATGTCATATTGGAACCTCATCTTTACGCTTCGTTAGGATTTATAAACAAGTAAGCTCTTTTTTGTACAACAAAACATATATACATGTAGATACGTTTTTAGAAATTTGCGCATTATCAGTAAGACTATAACAGCATGGTCCCTTTGTCAACCTAGAATCTATCAGAGATGTCGCTTTTACAATTTTCTGGGAGGTACGATTCACTAGCAATCTTGTTATTTATTTACATGCTGGAGGTTTTGCTGTACAGCAAGGATTTATTATGAAAACTTGTGTATTCTGCCGTACGTTTTTGCTTCAATGTATTGTTCCACTCACGTTCTTGTCTCAGTAAAGCTATTGTTTTTGGGCTGCAGAGCAGGATGAGTGGATGACCATTGAACTGAAACTCGATCGGCAGATTGAGCATGGAATGCAAACAGAGCAAGCATCCAAATGTACCAGGCAAAGATGCTCCCATTCCATCCAAATATGGTACTGGACTTCTATTGCTGTAAGCCTGCGTACATCTACCAACCTTTACCTGCAACGACTTGCATTTTATTTTTGCAGAGATGCGCGTGTGAGTAATGCGTCTATTGTGTAGGTTTATCACACGAGCAAATTTATATTGAAGATTTCAGTTAATAATTGCTATCTGCTGGAGTATTGCAGCTGCTACTTGTTACTGTTTTCCCCAATGGATCATGGTCCTGAGGTACTGTATATGACAATTATTGGGAGGGCGCCGCCGCTACTGTAGTGCCTTAATCTCGTCGTATATGTACACTCTGCAAGATGACTACTCTTCTGATCGTGCATTGTCAAGATACGTCAGTGGTGCCCCTTGTACATGCTGGAGACATTAGAAATGTCTTGGAAGGTTCTTCACAAAGAACTGCTCATTGAATTTAGAGACACAAGAACAAGGGGGAGAAGTGGAAGGTGGAAGAAGGGGTTGAAGGACGTTGCATGGAGGTTCGGATGATGGCTATGAAGTGGTTCCAAAACCAACAAGGTTACTAGGTTAGGTAAGATTCCAATATTTTTCCAAAAAAAAGGGAAGATGCCATTGGGGTGGGGGAGCATAACAGGATGAAAGAAATGGAAGAAAGCGAGAACTGGTTGGCAAACACTTAGTTGTCATGATGTAGACTGATATTGTCGCCAACAGCCAATACTTCGAGATTGGTGAATTTCCGTTGTTCGAATGCTCTGACATTGCAGTTTGTCATAACTTACTTCAGATGTCTAATTTATCGAGTTTTGTGGGTCATTTATCAATAATTGTTGTAGAAGCGATCTTCTGACCCTCGTCATCGTAGTAGTGGAGATGCCAACGAGTATAATAATCAAGCCTTTTATCCCAAACGAACCCAGGTAGGCTAGACAACAGACAAGCATAAAATTGCTATGACAATAAAAGAGCTGGATCTCTCAACTAGCGAGCTGGAACTATGACAAAACAAAATAAACCCCGCGTCGGACCCTGAAAGAGTGGAGCTCATAGCATGCAAGCAAACGCTGGTTCTGGCCAAGGAGCTGGGTGTCGATAGGGTTTGTCTAGAGACTGATTGCATGGGAGCTGTGCTGAAGATTGGCAGCAGTGACAGGGACCGTTCTATCCATGGTCCTCTAGCCGAGGAAATAAAGGAGCTGCTCACAGGATTCACAGCTTTTTCAGTCTTACATGTGCGACGACGGGTAATCGTGTGGCACACAGTTTAGCAAAGTATGGTTGTAATAGCAATTTGTGTAACACCTGGAGGGACTATCCACCCGCGTTTATTGTAGACCTTTTGGCGCCAGACTGTGCCGGTTGATTTAATAGAAGGCAGCTTTAATCTCAAAAAAAAAAAACGAAGTACTGGTACCATCTGTCAAGCCCCAAAGGACCTGATCAGGTATACACAAGAAGATGGAAGAAGAAGGAGCTCGGGTGCTCAGATCTAACTAAGATAAACAAGGAAAATTGGTAAAGACATAATAAAATTTAGGGTTTTGCATAGCTTGGCCTCCCAGCCACCCACGCGCTCCTTTTATATTGAAAGGAAAAGCGCCCAAGCTAAAGTACGATATTACATTAAGGTTCAGACATGATTAACGACTAAAACAGTTGTTAACTGAATGTTGAGTCTTGATTGCTGATGTGCCCTGTAGCTCCTCTGATAACCGACGACGTTGTCCTCCAGCAGGGTTCAGAGATAGGGGCTTGACAGATCCCCCTTAACTCAATACCTCGGGGATTGAAACCTGGGAATGTTGCTGTGATGTAGGCGGCATCCTCCCATGTAGCTTCATCCTCTGTCATGTTCTCCCAGTGGATCAACCACTGTGGCACTGCTACTGCATATGAACCTGCACTGCGAGGAATTTGTCGACGTTGGAGAATTGACAATGGAGCCGTTTTTACCTTACCATCAGGAGTGAGCAAGGGTAAACGAGCATTAGGCACTGCCATCCTTCCCGGGTATTTTTTGAGCTGATTGACATGAAAAACGTCGTGCAACTGGGTTCCCTCGGGCAGCTGCAGCTTGTAAGCTACGTTGCCTATCTTCTTTAGAATCTTAAATGGTCCATACCATTTAGAGGTAAGCTTGAGAGCGTTCCTGAGCCCCAATGCAGTTTTACGATAAGGTTGCATCTTCAAGTAAACCATGTCACCCTCATCGAAACTGCGTTCAGTTCTGTGTTGATCGGCGTATTTCTTCATGCCCTGTTGAGCTTGAGCCATGTTGTGTTGTAAGATCTTGATCATGCGATCCTTTTCTGCCAAATCCACTTGGGCCTCCGGAGACACATCACATGGAATTGAGATTTCCTGTGTAGCAGGGGTGGAGAGTACTCGTAACAATGCTCAAAATGAGACATCTTGATGGTTGAGTGGAATGAACACCATAACTTAGCTGCTGGCAGCCATTGACACCATTTTCTTGGTTCTTAAAACGACATGCACCTCAAGTATTGCTCAACGCATTGATTCACGCGTTCGGTCTGACCATCGGACTCAGGGTGGTAGGCCGAAGTGAAATTCAGTGTAACCTTTAAGGCAGTGAAGATTTCTTTCCACAAGCTACTTGTGAAGATGCGATCACGGTCACTGACTATTGAAGACGGCGGCCCATGTAATTTGACAATGTTGGCGATGAATAGGTCTGCAACTGATTTGACAGTGTATGGGTGGGACATTGGAATGAAATGGGCGTATTTAGTTAGTCTGTCCACGACGACCAATATCACGTCCTTTCCACTTGACTTCGGCAGGCCCTCAATGAAATCCAAACTGATGTCTGACCATTTCATGTTAGGGATGGGCAGTGGGTTGAGTAACCCTGGGTACGACACCCTTTCTGTTTTTGATATCTGGCATACTGGACACTCTGCAATTTTCTGTGCAATGAAGGCTTTGAACTTTTGCCAATAAAAGAGTTTTTTGAGTCTGTGATGAGTGACCCTTGTGCCTGAATGCCCACCAAAGACTGAGGAGTGAAAGGCACTAAACAACTTGTTCCTGAGCTGTTACCCACTACTATTCTGCCTTTGTACCTAATGATTCCAGAGTGTAAGGTATAGTTCTTGTTCTTAGAATTGTTGATGGACAACTCTTGAAGTAGCTTGGTGCAATGAACATCTTCAACATAAGAAGCAATGATATCATTTACCCAAGCAGGAACTGCTTGTGACATGGCTTGGCAGCTGTCAGGTTCATTGTCCTGAAACTGGCGAGAGAGAGCATCAGCTACTCTGTTCTCCGAACCCTTTTTGTACTCAATTGTGTAATCGAATTCCAGCAACTTTAACATAAGTTTATGCTGTATCCCTTCAAGCAATCTTTGGCTGTTTAGGTACTTCAAACTCTGCTAGTCTGTCTTTATTACCACCTTATTGCCAAGGAAGTAATGGCGCCATTTTTTTAGAGCATGAAAAATTGCAAGAGCTTCCTTCTCATAAATGGAACTGACACTGTTGCGAGGACCTAAGCACTGGCTGAGGAAAGCCAGAGGCCTGTTGTGCTGCATTAGTACTGCACCAATTCTAGTGGCGCAAGCATCAGTTTCCATTATAAAAGGAGTTGAGAAATCGGGCAGCCCAAGAACAGGAGGTGTTGTCATGGCCAGTTTTAGAAGTTCAAAGGCAGCTTGTTGTTCTGGTCCCCACTGGAAAGAGTCCTTCTTCAAATCCTTGTATAAGGGTTGAAAGATCATTGCATAGTTTTTAATGAAACAACGATAATACCCCGTCATTCCCAAAATTCCTCTTAGTTTCCTAATGTTCAAAGGAACTTTCCACTCAACAATAGCCCTTATCTTCTCTGGATCAGTTGCTACTCCTGATGCTGAGATGATATGTCCCAGGTACTCTACTTGGTCTTGGCCGAAAGTGCATTTGCTCAGTTTTGCTTTGAGTTGGTGCTTGTCTAAGGCTTGGAGTACCAGTTTGAGGTGATGTTGATGATCTTCTAGCGTTTTGCTGTAGACAAGTATGTCGTCGAAAAATACTGGGACAAAACTCCTCAAGTACTCAGCAAAAACAGAATTCATAAGCTCTTGAAACGTTGCCGGAGCATTGCTAAGTCCAAATGGCATAACTTGATACTCATAATGACCAAGGTGGGTGGAGAAGGCTGTTTTGTGTGTGTCAACCGGATTCATTCGAATCTGATGGTAACCTGAATGCAGGTCCAGTTTGGAGAATATTATTGCTCCATAGAGCTCATCCAATAAATCCTCTATAACAGGTATAGGAAATTTATTTTTGATTGTCAAATCATTCTGTCGGGTTATGACTCCCAAGAATCGGGGGTAGTCACTTCCTAAAGAGTAGTTCGTAAAGGGGGTTGAACACGGAGGTCAAGACCCTCGAGGGGCACCGCGACGTTGCTCGCCGGACCCGAAGACGACACGCTCACGACAGAGATAGAGACCAGCCGTTACCCAGGTTCACGACCCTCGTGAGGAGGTAAGACCGCTACTCATGCTTGTCTGTATTAGATGATAGAGGTTACAGTACAGTGGAGTTGGCCGGAGGCCCCCTTGAGAGAGTTCTTGCCTGGGGAGGGAAGCGATGGTATTCTTCCTCCTCCAGCTTGAGGCTATCCTAACAAAAGTTGCTAGGGTTTACAAGGGTTGTAGCACGCAAAGAGCCAAACCGTGCTTCGATGGATGTCTTGTCCCTTTTATAGGCCCCTCTGGCGCTCTCCTTCGGCTTGGCCTTCAAGGTGGCTCCCACACGGCAGAGGCATGGTGGAGTAGGAGTCCACCGCGGTCCCTTTGTCCATGGACGCGGTCCATTGTTGATAAAGGTGGGCGCGGTGGCCGACAGGCGGCCGACCGCGCTGTACTGCCCGCAGAGAGGGCCGTCTCTGAGGTGGAGCCTGCGATGACGTTCTCCGTTGGAGGGTTGCGCCGTCCACCTGCTTTATCGCCAGAGTAGAAGGTCCTGGCAGTTGCGCAGCAGGCGGAGCCGCTTTATTGACCCCTTTATCACCAAAACGGCAACGGGGGTGCTTGCGTCACCACGTGGGCGTGGCAGAGGCCATGTGCGTCTTGCCGTGCTTCCTTGGCCGCGATGTTTCCCTTCAGGCCTGAGGAGGTTTGAGGGGGGGGGGGGGGGGGGGGGGGGTTCCTGTTGGATTCCCTTGAGGCGCGCTGGCGCCTCGGGAGGGTCCCTTGAAGCGAGGGATCCTCTGAGGCCCTCGTTTCCTCTTCAGACCCTCGAGGGGAATTGTCCCTCGAGGGTCCCGCCAGGCGGAGATGCCTGTCCTTAGTCGTTTCGTCTGACTGGCCAGAGTGCGAGGCCTGAGGGGAATGGGATCTCGCCATACCCCAGTTCCCACTGGGCCGACAGTAGCCCCCGGGCCCATGATGGGCACGGTTGAGCCCATGGGCTCATGCAAAGCGTCATGGGCCCTTAGTGCCCAGCCGGCCCGAGCCACGCGGCACCTGGACGAATAACAACCTCGCATGATCCGGGGCGCTAGGCGTGGGGGGTCCCACCACGCCCCGGTAACTGCTCCTTGAGGGGATGCAAAGCCCAAGCGCTGCGGCTGAGTGCCGTTACCGTTTCCAATTCTTCTCGCAGAGATTTTCGCTTCCCAGAGCTCTCCGCCTCCGCTCTCTCCTGCGAATCTCCATTCTCCATCTCCTTCAATCCTCCGTACCCGCGACGATGGGCCCAGCCAAGAGCAAGAGCAAAGCCGCTGCGGGGCCTTCCTCCCAGGCAGAAGCCCTAGAGGTAGTGCAGGGCGCGGCTCTCATGGGGGCGCGCATGGATCTTCAGGCGCTGGAGAAGATTCACCACCTGGTTGCTGGGCAGACCAATGAGCACGGCGCCAACGCGCTTCAAGCTGCTCGGTTCGGGAGATTCCCCCAGGGGTTTTATCCCATTTTTCTCCATGCCGTCACCGCCGGGCTGGTGCCGCCGTACTCGCCTTTCCTTGAGGCGATACTGGAGTTCTATCAAATCCAACTCCTTCACCTTCACCCAAACTCCATGCTCATCCTTTCTATCTTCGCCTATCTCTGCGAGGCTTATCTGGGCGTTCGCCCTTCAGTAGCGCTCTTCCGGAACTTCTATTCGCTGCGGTGCACGGCTGCCGGCGAGCAAACTGGGTGCGTCTCTTTCCGCATTGCGGACGGCATGGGGAGCGGATACATTCCCATGTCATGGAGTGCAGACAAGCCTTTCACGGCCCTGCTCAAGAAGGTGGGGGACTTCCGTTAGAGGTGGCTGCTTATCAGCGTCGAGTCGCCCCACGTGTTCCTAGACGTCCCGGAGACACCGCCCGTGAAGAACTCTCATTGGTGCAAGTCTGCCCTTCGCGGCGCAAACAACGCACACCTGGTGGGGCGTTTGGAGTATCTCCGGGAGGAGGGCCTCACGAGGCAGCTAGTTGTGGCGGACTTTGTGCAGCGCCACATTGCTCCTCTTCAGGCCCATGATCAGCCGATGTGGATGTACACTGGCCCCTCGGACCCAATGCGGCTTCACCCTGAGGATCACGACTCGGATGTTGTCAACACCATCTTGAACATCCTCTTTGCCAATCCGGAGGTGCCCGGGAAGATCGTCGGCTCCGTGCGACCTCTGCATCAGCTCCCTCTGGGCGACCGCATGGACATCTTAGACGGAATGCCAGGCTTCACCCCGTATGGTCTGACGGGGGTGAGGGATGAGGTGGTCACCTCATCGGTGCATGAAGTCGTTGGTATTGACTCTCCATCAACCTCCCGTGCCTGGACTAACGAGGAGGAGGCCGCGATGGGAGGGGCGTCCCCCGTGAGGCTTGAGCCCTTCACCGACGAGATTTGCGACATATCATCTTCGCTGTAGCGCCTTCGCGCCCCGTGGTGGAGGCGACCGAGGCGGGGAAGGCCCTCGAGACAGGTGCTTCGCCGGGGAGGCGCGAGCCTCGCCTCAAGGCCGTGGTGGATCGCTCTTGGGTGAGGCCCTCTGACATCCCCTCCAAAAGGAAAGCGGAGACGCCTCTGGGGGGATCAGGCGCCAGGACCACTCCTTCCTGGCGCTCTTCCGGCCTGGCGTGGGTCGATGCCGGTGCTTCCCCTTCAGGGTGAGTATTCACGGCTCCTGGTCATTCTCGGCTCTTGGTTTTTCCCTCTGTTTCGCCCTCTCTTGAATGACTTTTCTTGGGCTTTTTGCCAGCGATCTTGTGCCTGTGAAGTGCCGCAGACTTCGCAAGGCAGTAGACGTGAAGAGGGCCACAACTGAGGCTGTGGCCGACGAAAACATGAGGCCTGCGGAGACGGCCACTTCGGGCCCTGCTGAGGGGGCGCCTCACGTAGAGGCGGCCGCGCTCCCGGTGGGGGTGGCAGTGCCTCAAGCCGAGGAGGGCGCGCCACACCAAGAGGCCTCTACACCGCCCCTCGAGCCTCCAGTGGTGGAAAGCACGGAGGGGTTCCTCGCCGCCTCGCGCTCCCACTCCCCCTCGCGCGGCTACACCGCCGCACGAGGCAACTCCGCCCCGTGGGCCGACACCGCCGCGCGAATTGACGCCAACGCGTGCGTCATCTCCACCGGGCCCGCCCGCGGCTCCCGCGCCGCCCGTGGAGGAAACGAGCGAGGCGCCAGCGGGCGCAAGTGCGTCTGTGGGAGGGGGTCTTTCCTCGCCTCCTCGTCCCGCTGGAGAAGATGAGCGCCTCACCGGCCCGAGCACCGAAGCAGAGGCATGCGCGGACGGAGGCGGAGCTGCGCCTAGCCCCCGAGCTCGACCTGGGGCCGGGCCCGTGGGACCGGCCGCCGCGGCTGGGCCTTCGTCTAGTCAAGAGCTGGTCCTCCGAGGCTGGGATTGGAGCGCGGGACGCCGCAAGGTGGCTTTTGGCCTTGTGCGGGAGTCCTTGGAGGGCCTGGAGGCTCACCTCGCCCTCGAAGACATAAAACTCGCCCAGCAGCAGGAGGAGCTCGCGAGGTCGTGGGCGTCCTTTCATGCGGCGGTCGAAGCGCGCCGGCTGGAGGATGCGGCGCTGCAGGCCGCGCGCGAGGAGGCCACCCGCTTCGCTAAGGAGATTCGCGAAGGGGCCATCCGCGACGCTGCAGAGCTTCTTGAGCCTCTTCAGGCAGAGCGCGACGCCGCTGCGGAGCTCCTGCGAGAGGCCACAGCTGAGCGCGAGGCGATGGAGGGCTCGCTGGCGCAGAAACGCCGCGGGCTGGGCCAGTTGGAATCCCAGCTGCGTTCCGCCCACCAGGCCGCGCAGGCTGCTCTGGAGGAGGACCGCAAGGGCTTGGCCGAGCGTGAGCGGCAGCTGGCCCTCATGGGGAGAGAGCAACAACGGCGCGAGGAACAACGCCTTCAGGAGGAGAAGGACTTGTTTGCCTAGCGCGAGGCCCTCGAGGCGCGTGAGGGAGGCCTGGCCCAGGTGATCTCAAAGTTCGACGAGCATGTCGCTGCTCAGAAGCTTTCTTATGAGCGCTTCGAGCGGCGTTTCGCCAAGAAGACGAAGGCGGCTAAGAAGGCCCTCGTGGAGCACGAGAAACAGCTCCGTCGGGCCCTCTTGCAGAAGTACCGCGCTCAGGTCCGGAAACAGGAAGACCGCATCAAGGCCAAATATGCCGCGGACGCTCAGCAGCTCGCTGAGCTCGAGAAGGCCAACTCCAAACTGGAGCGCCGCCTCAAGCGCGCCAAGGCTGGCCGGCGCCGAGCGGAGGAAGCCCGCGACGAAGCCGTCCACGGCCCCGACTCCTTGGCCAAGGGTATGGAGGAGCAAGTGGCTCCGGCGATGGAGCGGGTGGCGGAAACGCCGGTCTCGGCCCAGGCGGCCGGCGCGCTCGCGAAGCAGTGCGAGCACTTGTTCGAGACTTTGGTCACGCGCGGCAATGACGGAATGACCTCGCGGCGCAGCTCGGTGCGGATGCGCCGCACACCGGGGACCGAGGCCACGATGGTGCCGCCACGCACTTGGCCTACTTCGACCGGCTCTTCGCGGCGCTTGAGGACCCTGTCGCCCAGCTCCGCGAGATGATCGAGGACGAGATCTGGCAGCTCCTGGGGGTGGCTGTTGATCGCATCTTCACCAACCTCCAGCTCCTCACGCCAGGCTTTGATCTTTCTTCCGTGACAGAAGCTGCTCTGGGCGAGGACGTGCAGAGGGTCTCTGGTTCCCTCCGCGAGCAAGTTGACACCTTCTGCAACCGCTTTAGGCGCGTGGAGGCTGCAGCTGAGGATAGCGAGGAGGAGGCCTGCTCTACCGAGTCTGAAGAGGGTGTCGCGGAGGAGGTCCAAGGCGGCGATGCTTCCCTGTGACGCCCTAAAATCGGTACTATGTAGATTTAAGCGATCCCGCCGAAATCCGCATAATAAAGATTTTAGGTCGCCCACCAGATATAATGTGCACGCCGAAACATGCGCATTATGTGGGTGGAATTGTGATAACATTACAACAGTTCCGATACATCCACAAATACAACAGAAGACATAATACAACAACGACTCAAACGAGTCAAGATACAAATATACAATACAAAGATACAAATGACAACGTAAGCAGAATAGTATCCGACTACGGATAAGATGCAAACTGGACTAAGAGTCCTGAAGATAAGCAATGGCGCCATATCCCTGCCCAGCCAAGCCGGAGGGATTCCCAAGCTAACGTCGTCAGACTTCAAACCTGTTGACTGCACATAAAGCACATCCCAAAAGAGGGTCAGGGCACTCCCTGGCGAGCAAAACCGACTTGCCTACTTTCTACACCATCTCCCAAAATATGGGGGAGGTGGACTTAGCGGCAACAACACTAGCAACCTAAAGAGACACGCTACGACTTCCGTCTATTTAGAGAGGGTAAGAGAGCGCATAAAGTAAACATCTACAACTAACACCAAACATAACCCATTCTCAAATTAACCCCCTCAACCAAATATGAGGAAACAATTCAGGAAACTCACACATTGAACAATTTTAGTTATAATTGATTTGTGAAAGTAATTCTATATTACTAGTCAATTTAATTAACATTAATTAGATGCAAGTTGTTTAGATCTTGTTAGCCAGCATCATCACCAAAGTCGTCCATAACCGTGGACACGGCTCATCGATAAGATTATACCCTGCTGGGGTGCACTACTGTACCCATACTCGTATGATCAACCCAAGCAAGCATCAGGGTCTCTCAACATGACTCGTTCCTTCACTACATCAAGTCCAAGTGCCACCCATATGAGTTGTTACCCGCGTCAAGAGTCCGGCCGAATCTCAATTGCGGACTCATTAGTTTGTGCATGCGCGCCATGCGGCTCAAATCACAGTAGGAATTGTCCGCTTCGCGCGCACCACCCCTATATGACCCCCCGTATCAAGTAACCTCTCATCAATCATCATCATCGTGCACATGCATATGCGCAAATGAAAAACCCGGACTAGTTGTGGCACATGGACAAGCTGAAGATCCGTTCAAAGTCGAGGGGGGCTACATAGGGCCTCCCACAAGTGGTTGGTGCGCTCAAAATTGGATCCGAGGACAAAATCTCAGTTCCTAGGTCGACACTGAGCAGAACAAAGCACCTCGCAAGGCCTTTCGCCTGGTGCCTTATCTTTTAATTATAATACCCCAACACAAGATAGCATTTTATTAAAGTAGAACAATCTATCATACTAAGCAGATGAAACTTAAGACCAACAGACGACTCGCACAGTCAACACTAAGCATGCGTTACGACTCGCAAGGCCAACAGATAAACAAACAACAAGTGATGGGATGTGGGGATAAAGCTGTATGGGCTGAAGGATAAACATGTGATGGGATCGCGATAAGAATCGAATACTAGGGTAGCAGAGATCAACGGCAAGAATGAAAGACAATGTATAGGTAAAAAAGCAAACTTTGCTTGCCTGGAATCCCGCATGGAAGCAGATCTTGTCGTTGCTCACACATCTCAACGTCTTATCCGCGAAGAAGCAACAAAACTGGAAAGCGTAAAAGATGCATTTTACAACTACGATAAAAGATCCAACATGATCATATGAGAATGATGCATGGCATGTCGAGATGCAATTTGAGATGCACTTAACCCAAATTAATCGGAACCGGTGTTCTGACAATTAATATTTAGGTGCAAGTTATTTATTTACCAGCAATATTAAATGTTGGTTAGCATGGCAACACATGGCATGGGTGATCTAATTAAAATAAATGGAATAGGGCATTATATATTTATTACCCCACACATTCCATATTTAGTATTTAGGTGATTTGCTACACCCACAAACCCAAGAGATGCAACACATGCAATTATGATGCGATATGCACAAGGTAGATGCTATTTAATAAAATAGGTATAAGATTAGGGTTTGGGTTCGCACGTTGGATCGAGTGAACTAGGGTTCGGAACCGACGTCTTCGGTCCGTAGAGGAAGTAGTTGCCGTCGGGTAAATAGTCGTAGCGGAACCGGGGCATCGTCGTTTGTCGGTGTCGTGGAAGTGGTCGAGTAGTCGTCCAGGTGGTTGTTGTTCGGAGCACCGGATTCGGGGTCGGTGGCGCACTTGTCGCATCCAGTCTTCGGGGTCACGACAACGGACACCGGAAGGGGTGCGCGCACGGGGCAGCACCACAAAGGGTGGACAAACACATACAACAAAGCGACGCCGGGGTGTTGCGGACATTGCGTCGAACATCTTGCGGGCGGCGGAGGCGGGGACGCCACCGGACGGAGAAACTGGCGGATGGAAGGAGCGGAGGCGCGGAGCGGAACGCACGGCGGCGGCGACATGGAGGGCACGCGCGGGGGCGCTATGGCGGCGTGGGGCCGAGGGGGCGCGAGGGGAGCGCGCTCGCTTGGCGGGAGGATGCGAGCGGGCGGCGCGGAGTAGGCGGCGGCAGCGAGGCGTGGGCGGCCGTAGGCGCGGCGGCGCGCGGCGGCCGGGGGCGATGCAAGCGGAGACGCGAAGGAGGCGGCGGCAGCAAGCGGCGGCGCAGGGCGGCGGCATGCGCATGCGCGGGGCGGCGGCAGGAGCGGCGCGGCGTGGGGGCGCGATGCGGCGCGCGGGCGGGCGGCGGGCTCGCAGGCGGCGGCGGGAGCGGGAGGCGCGCTGCGGCGTCGCGCGGGGCGCGGTGGCGCAACAGCTGGCGGCGGCGCGGCGTGGGGAGGCGCAGGGGCGCGGCCGGCCGGGGGCGAGGGAGCTCGGGCGCTCGGGAGCGGGGAAGAGGCGACGGGCGGCGGGGACGGTGGCCGGAGCTGGGACGCGCGGGAGGCGGCCGGCAGCTGGCGTGCTCTGGCCGGAGGTGGTCGGCGCGGCCGGCGCGCTGGGCGCACGCAGCGGAGGTGCAGGCGTCGGGCCTGCTTCTCCCGTGCGGGCTCGATGCGGGAGGGAAGAAGGAGAGAAAAGAAGAGAAAAAGAAAAGAAGAAAAAGAAAAAGGAAAAAGAAAAAAGAAAAAGGAAAAAGAAAAAGGAAAGGAAGGGGGAAAAAGAAAAAAAAGAAGAAGAAGGAAGTGGAGGGGGGCGGCTGCAAAGTTGCAGAGGGGTGCGAAACAATTTTTCCAGGGGAACCCTAGGGTTTGGTTAGATGGGCTTGGGCTTTATTTCTCCCCCGTTTAATCTTTTCTGTTATGTATTTTTAAAACAAAAACGAAAAGGAATTTGAATACGAAACCATTACAAAATATTTTTAGTTTTGAATAGACAATTTAATAAACTAATTTTTAACATTTTTAAAAGATTTGAAAATAACACATTTTTAATTAATTTTAAAAGCATTTGAATTTAATTTTGGAAATTAAATTTAAATGCAACAATTAAATTAATGAGATGCAATGCGATGTCATGTCGATGCAAAAAAGAAAACTCACAAATTAAAAGGGGATAAATCCCGAGGCGTTACAATCGACACCACTAACAAGGGACCGCGTCCCGCGATCCACGCCGAGACCACAAGAGGAGAGGGGTAACTACCGAGTCTTGAGGCTCCGTGAAGAACTTCTCGACACCACTAACAAGGGATTGTGGCTCCACCCAGAGATTGTCGACACCACTAACAAAAGAGTTGATCGTTGACATCTGTGGCGGCCGAGTCGAGGTCGGCCTCTTCCATCCCGGCTGTGCGGTCCGCGGTGGCCGCGGTTCCACTTTTCACATCCGCCGGCAGCGGACGTTCCTTGGAGCGAGATCTTGTTTGCTTCGGCATGATTCTGCCTGGGACAGGGATTTTACGGCCGAATCAGTAGGAATTCGGTAACCTGGAGGATTTGTCTGGTACGGGAGGGTGGGTCGTCGATGACGCTGGGGGTTTGTGAGGGAAGAGGAGAACTGCGAGGATCGCACGCTCTGATACCAGGATGTCAAGCCCCAAAGGACCTGATCAGGTATATACAAGAAGATGGAAGAAGAAGGAGCTCGGGTGCTCAGATCTAACTAGGATAAACAAGGAAAATTGGTAAAGAAATAATAAAATTTAGGGTTTTGCATAGCTTGGCCTCCCAGCCACCCACCCGCTCCTTTTATATCGAAAGGAAAAGCGCCCAAGCTAAAGTACGATATTACGTTAAGGTTCAGACATGATTAACGACTAAAACAGTTGTTAACTGAATGTTGAGTCTTGACTGCCAATGTGCCATGTAGCTCCTCTGATAACTGACAACGTTGTCCTCCAGCAGGGTTCAGAGATAGGGGCTTGACACCATCTCTCCATGTTAGTCATTTTGCTTCTAGCTGAGATGCAAGTGGGATCCCACCAATATCCCACTTCTAATACATTTGAGAACTCTTAGTACAAAATTTGGATAAAAAATTGAACTAGAAATTCACAAATTAAGTGGGACAATGGTGGGATCCCACTTGACACCTTACTTGTAGGTGAATGAAACCATGCTCAGCATTTCGGGAAACTCAATGAAAATTGGTTTCTATTTTCTGTTAAGGTTGGTACTCGATCTTGTGAAACTGAGAGAATATCTAGTGCAACCACATGTTTAGGTGCTTCCCATGCTACTGAATGAGATATGCCTTAGAGGCAAATAAGTATTTATTGCATTATCTCATAAGTTTATAATAGGTTTGTGTATTCTGCTATAACTGTATTAATCGGAATTATTAATACACGTGTGATACATAGACAACCATGTCCCTAGTAAGGCTCTATATGAACTAGTCCATTGGGCAACAGTTGATCGAGATTCCCGATCATGGACAATGACGTCGGTTGACAATGAGGTCATCTTATTAGTTGAATAAGGTGATGGACATACGCATTAATGCAATTAAATCGTATTATGATGTTTATCATTTGCAGTAGATAATAATATGATAGCTTATTCCTTAGACCGTGAGAACGTACTTATTGATGCTTCGTAGGGGTACTTTGAGAGCATCAAACGTTGTGTCTTATTTAGCATGACAATAACGGTGTCCATCTTGGGTATCCCGAAAGAGTGTTGAGACGTAAGGATCAAGAGCGGGATTTGTTAATTCGTGTAAAGGAAAGATACTCTGGGCCCACTCGGTGAGATTACATCTATATAGATGCGCAGCTTGTGACTAGGTCATGGAGATCTAATATCACAGACGAGTTAATAACCTTGTCGGTAACGAGATACAACAAAGACATCGTGTCACGTCCCCGCTAATGGGAAATAATCGCGACAGCCCGCCGTATACTTATGAAATAAAAATACCTCATAAGCATACAAGGCGTAAGTAGTACTTCTCTAAAATTACAGCACAAGACCACACCAGGTTCCATTTATTCGTGAGTACAACATGTCTTACAAGGGTAAATAGCTAGACTAGAAGGTACACTAGCCCATCGTACTAAACATGCAACGAAGGCATCCTCCATTTATTCATGCATAAAGTAAAATCGTAGCCCAGACATCATGGACTAGGCATCTATTTATTTCCTAGAACTTCCATAGCTTCCCCATCTGACTCATGTTCCTTAAGCACTGCACATACCAGAGGAAACAAATTGGCTGTGAGTATGTTGAGACATACTCAACAAGGATCACAGAATAATTAATTAAATGGCAGTTAATAATTTATAGTAAGCATGTAAGGGAAATTTGACACACACAAATATACACATGCCAATAATTAATCAATGGCGCAGCAACATAAATGAAAGTATGCATCACAACTCAAGCAAACGTCATCGTAATCTCCACCAATGGTCGTACCCATCTCCGAGAATCACGACGCCGAGTCCCCTACTTGTGTGAGGCAATTTCATCCCACACAAGTACCGGTATTTAACCGCGTACTATTATTTCAGGTATCGACCGTCTTGGGCTTGATACACCATATATTCCATGATCACGACGACTCACAAGCAAATCAAACTTAGCATTCAGCATCACAAACTATCATCACGAGTATTTACGAACCCATCACGGTTATATCACATGCAATATATGTGGACATCAGTTTAAAAAGATTATATGTGTAGGGATTATTTATAGTAGCGACTGGTATGCACAGCCTTGCCTTTAATTATTTTCTCCAATCGACTTGGCTTCAACCTGGTTGATTTGCATAGATTCCATTAGTTATATTTTATCAACCGCAATCCAATCAATCATTATTTCATGCATGCTAGCAGGAGCAGGGTGAGACATATGAGGCGTGAGTAGCTAGCTATACTAGTGCTCTAGCAAGATGGATCGTGGACTTGACTACTCATCTATGCATGCAAGCAAGGTCTTCTCACTGTACGCATGCAAGAAAGTATGTGGATTAATTGATCTGTATGTTTACTAATTAGCACTGAACTATACTAGTTGTCTTCACGATTATGCATGTAGATTTAGTAGTAAATACTGATACTGATTTAATGGAAGATGCATCGACTCATGAATATATTAGTAGTATGCTAATCTATTTCCCTACTTCACATGCAAGATCATATCAAGAACATCAAGAATCCTACTCCAGTTTATGAACAAACAACAAATCTAGGAGAGGGAAGATCCTACGGTAGCCAGAGGAAAGAACAACAACTAGATACTAGTATGCTCAAAGACAAGACCGATCAATAGAGGATCAAGCTGCTGTCATACCTCTCCTATCTTGTGTATCAGCTCGTCAAAGCGTACTAGGATCTACTGATGGGAACTAGGAGTAGCTTGCACAGTGAACTGTGGAGTGAGGCAGCGCGGAGTGGCCGAAAGGCTATTTATAGCTGGGGAACGCAGAGGAGAAAGGGACATCTGTCCAGTTAGGGATAAGGAAAAGCGGTGGATTAGATCGACCTCCCCCGGTCAGCTTACTCTACGATATTTATCCAGTAGCTGCTTCTAGTCACAGATATTTAGGGGTTACTTGAGTGCTACTTCTTCTGCTTTTCCTCTTTTTCTTTTCTTTTGAGAACTAATTCTACCTATAAATCGATTACACTGCTACTTAAATTTAAAAGTGCACCAATATTTAATTAGTGTCAAGATTCAATAGAAATTATATGTATTACTATTGTTTTTTTATTATATTTTTGAACATTACATCCTTCCCTCCTTAGAAAAATTTCGACCTCGAAATTCTACTTACCATTATTTTTCGAAGAGGTAAGGGTAACTTTGTCTTAAATCATCTTATTTTTCCCAAGTGGCTTCATCTTCAGTGTGATTACTCCATTGTATTTTGACAAACCGAATATTTTGTCGTCGAGTCGTGCGGTCTTTAAAATCCAGTATTCTAATAGGGTACTCGTCATATGTTAGGTATTTTTGTAAGTCGGGTAGGTCCAGCTCCACACTTTGATGCGGCAGTTTCAGACATTTACGGAGTAAGGAAATATGAAACACATTGTGCACGCATGCGAGAGAGTCTGGCAACTCTAGCTAATACGCAACTTCTCCAATTTGTTTGGTAACTCGAAAAGGACCAATATACCTTGGGTTCAGTTTCTTGCACAGTCCAAATCGTTTGATCCCTTTCATAGGAGATACCTTTAAGTAGACAAATTCTCCTTCTTTAAAATGAAGGTCTCTCCTTTTGCCATCTGCATAACTTTTCTGTCTGCTTTGTGCAGCTTGAAGTCTCTCACGTATAAGTCTCACATTTTCTTCGGTTTCTTCAATTAAGTCAGGTCCTAGAATTTTTCTCTCCCCAACCTCATCCCAACAAATGGGCGCTCCACACCTTCTTCGATAGAGAGCTTCATAGGGAGCCATTTTAATACTTGACTGATAGCTATTGTTATATGCAAACTCAGCTAATGACATATAATCATCCCAAGCTCCTTTGAATTCTAGGACACATGATCTAATCATGTCTTCCAAAATTTGGTTTACCCGCTCAGTTTGTCCTTCGCTTTGGGGATGATATGTTGTACTAAAATCCAGTCTTGTCCCTAATGCTTTGTGCAAATTTTCCAAAAAAATCGAAACAAAGCAAGGGTCTCTGTCTGATACAATACGCAGTGGTACGCCGTGAAGCGATACTACTTCCTTGATATATAATTTGGCCAACTTTTCTAGGGAAAAAGTAAGTTTCGCCGGTATGAAATGTGCGGATTTTGTTAGTCGATCTACTATCACCCAAATACTATCATTTCCGGATGGTGTCTTCGGTAGCCCGACAATAAAGTCCATACTAATGTCTTCCCATTTCCAAAGTGGTATCGACAAAGGTTGTAGAAGTCCAACTGGTCTTTGGTGTTCCGCTTTGATGCGTTGACATACATCACACTCCATAACAAATTTGGCTATTTCCCTTTTCAAAATGTCTTTTTAATATCCTGATACATTTTTGTGTGGCCTGGGTGCATAGTGTACAGAGAGGAATGTGCTTCATCCAAAATATTCCTATTTAGCTCAGAGTCGTTAGGCACCCATATTCTGTCTCTAAAACGTAGAGCTCCACTGGAATCAATATTAAATTCGGATGGTGCTCCTTCGTTAATACTTTCCTTTAGCTTTACCACAACCTGGTTAACCATTTGTTTCTCTCTTATTTGCTTTTCTAAGGTTGATGTGACCTGGAGAGTAGCTAGCATGTGCCCAGGTACATGTACTTTTAGTTGTACCCCCAACCTTTCCAGATCTCGTAATAGATGTGGATCTTGAGTGACTAGGGTAGACATGTTGCAGTAGATTTTCCTGCTCAAAGCATCTGCCACAATATTTTCCTTTCCCGGATGGTAGTTAATATTAAGATCATAATCCTTCATTAGTTCTAACCACCTTCTTTGTCTCATATTCAATTCCTTTTGCGTGAAAATATATTTCAAACTTTTGTGATCAGTGAATATCTCACAATGCTCGCCATAAAGATAATGCCTCCAGATTTTTAATGCAAAAATTACTGCTGCTAGCTCCATGTCGTGAGTTGGATAATTTTGCTCATGCGGTTTCAGTTTTAGTTGGCGAGAAGCATAGGCAATGACTTTTCCTCCTTGCATAAGTACATAACCGAGCCCAAGTTTTGAAGCATCGCAATAAATGGTGTATTCTTCCCCGCCCATGGGTAAGGTAAGGACTGGAGCTGAAATTAGACGATTCTTTAGTTCTTAGAAACTTTCTTCGCACTGATCCGTCCATTCGAATTTGACTCCTTTCTTTGTTAAACGAGTTAAGGGAGCTGCAATTATGGCGAAGTTCATTATAAATCGGCGATAGTATCCTGCCATGCCAAGAAAACTTCGAATATCCGTGGTTGTTGAGGGTCTTTGCCATCCTGATACAACTTGTACTTTGGCATGATCTACTGATATACCTTCGCCTGAAATGACATGACCAAGAAAAGGCACTTGATCCATCCAGAAATCACACTTCTTTAGCTTGGCATATAATTTATGTTCTCACAGTATTTGCAACACAATTCTTAGATGTTTTGAGTGCTCTTCTTTTGTCTTCGAGAATATAAGAATGTCATCTATAAAGACAACTACAAATTGATCCAGGTAAGGCTTGAATACTCGGTTCATTAAATCCATAAACGGCGCGGGTGCATTTGTCAATCCGAAAGGCATGACCAAATACTCATAATGACCATAGCGGGTACGGAAGGCTGTCTTAGGAATATCCCTCTCCTTTATTTTTAGCTGATGGTAACCAGATTGCAAATCAATCTTTGAGAAAACCTTGGATCCTTGTAGTTGGTCAAATAAGTCATCTATCCGGGGAAGAGGATATTTATTTTTAATCGTTACCTTATTTAGCTCTCGATAATCAGTACACAGTCTTAAGCTGCCATCCTTCTTTTTTACAAATAAAACTGGTGCTCCCCATGGAGAAACACTCGGGCGAATAAACCCCTTTTCCTCAAGTTCTTTCAACTGTGTTTTTAATTCTTGTAGCTCCGCCGGTGCCATCCTATATGGTGCCTTATGAATTGGTTCTGTCCCGGGAATCAATACAATCGAAAATTCAATTTCGTGATCTGGTGGCAATCCTGGCAGATCCTTTGGAAAACATCGAGAAATTCTCTCACCACTTCAATTTCATTTATGTTTGTTTCCTTGCTTTCCATACTTGCTATGATTGGTCTGACTAAATTTCTTCTATTACTTTGGTATATAATTTCTACTCGGCCACAAGGTCTAAATGTAATCCCTTTTTCATGACAGTCAATTGTTGCTTTCTTCTGGCGTAACCAATCCAAGGTCATGCATGTCTAGTACTATAAGGTCAGCTGTGAATTTCCATCCCCCGATTTCGATAGGACATGAATTGCAAATTAATTCTGCACTTATGCTTTGTAGAGGGGTATCAACATAAACTATTTCCTCTAGCGGTCTACCACAGATCTTGTGTTCATTCATGAATTTTGCAGAAATAAAAGAATGTGTGGCACCAGAATCAAACAGAATTGTGCCCAAATGAGATCAGATTAGAAAGTTACCTGTTATCACATTATTGTCTTCTTCCGCACTCTTCTGCGTAAGATTAAATACTCTAGCCCGGTTCCCTCCACGATACTTATCTCTATTATTTGCATGAACTCCTTATGATTGATTGTAAGTGTTGGTCTTTCCATACTGATTTGGCACATGATTAGTTGCTGATGAAGGGCCAGGCAGATACAATTGTTGAGATGGCAGTGGTAACGCCAGAGGTTTGGATTGCACAGGAGGAGTCATGCGATTAAAATTTAGTTTGTCTGGACATTCATGACGAGTGTGTCCGGGTTTCCCGCAAGTATAACATTTACCCCAACGATCATGACAAATGCTAGGGGAATGATTTCCCTTACATATGGACACTTCCTTGTCATATTTACCGATGAATATCCCGCAACTCGCTCGGAACGACCACCTGCCCGAAACCTTCCATTATTTTGCTGGTTGTCATTAAACTTCGGCTTCTTCGAGGGTTGTTCCCTATCAAGTATTTCTTCATAATATCCCTTTTCTAGGAGTTGTGCTTTACTTACTACTTCTCTAAAATTATTTAGCTCAAAGGCTTCCATGCGCCATTTAAGTGGCTGGCGTAATCCATTTTCAAATCGCCTCGCCTTGTAGCTATCAGTCTGGACAAATTCAGGAGCAAATCTTGCCAGCCTGGAGAATTCAATTTCGTAGTCGGTTACAGATTTATTCCCTTGTTTTAGCTCAAGAAACTCTCTTTCCTTCATGCGCTTAACACTCTCCGGAAAGTATTTCCTATAGAATTCCGCCTTGAATAACGCCCATGAAATTTCAGTTCCTTCCGAATAGGACTTTTTGTGTGCATCCCACCATTCAAAAGCACTCGACTGGAGCATATAAACCACATACGCGACTTTCTCCTTATCATTGCATTTCATAGCGTCAAATGCTTTTTCCATGGCAGTCATCCAATCTTCTGCTTCCAGTGGATTTGCAGTTCCAGAAAATGAGGGTGGTTTGAGCTTTTGAAATTCCCCAAGTCCACGGTGATTGTCGTTCTTCATAACCCGTTCCAGTATATCCATTTGGCGCTGTTGAGTTTCCTGCTGCCTGCCAAGTATATTGTTAAGCAGATTTACAAGTGCACCCTGATCTCCCAGTTCATGAACCATTTGTCTAGCATTGCCATTGTTTGCCTCACGGCTTGAACCGTTGCTATGATCATCAGCCATCTATTACAAACTTAAATAAATTAGCCCAATTAGCCAAGAAAGTGAGTAGTTGAAGGGGATCGTGGGCAGAAAACAATAATTTTCCTAGCAACGATATCCTTAAACTAGCCAAGATCTATTCTATGCAGATATAGTAGTACGAACGGAGATCGGAATACATACCCTTGTAGACCGAAAGCGGGGATTACGTTCCCGCACAAACGTTGTCGATGAAGACCGACGAAGCCGACCTCAAGGTCGTGTAGAGGAAGCAGGCCTCCGAGTACCGCTAGCGCAATACCTCGCAGGGAGTCGCACACGTACGGTGGAGACGACGCCTCCGAAGCTCCAGTCCAGGACGAGCAGCGGAAGACTTGGACCGGAACACCAGCAGCGCGGCAGCAGGCTATGGTGGAGGAGATCCCCGACTCCTCTTGCTCGGCGCGGCTCCAACTTGGGAACCACGAGATCGAGAGAGAAATCAGGAATTAATTGGTGAATTAAAAGGCTGGGGGTGCCCTTTCTTATATAGGCTCCCAAGGGGAGCCAACCTTGCCAGCCAGGCAATGTGGGACTAACCCACACAGCCTTGTTCGGCCAAGGGGGGGCGCCGGCCCCCTGGTGGGCCCCTTGTGGCCCACCTAGGCCGGCCCCTAGGCTCCCACCGAATTCCCCAAGGGGGTTTCCCCCCTCTTGGGCCTTCTTTCGTCCGGAAGGCCCATTTAGGGAAATCTGCCTTAATAAATTCGAAAATAAATATATAAAATCATATTTGCATATTAATAACACTAATTAATATCAAACATAATATATAAAATATTTCCTAGCTCCGAAAACTCTTTCGGCGCCGCCCGATCTCCATCGGACCTCTCTCGGGACTGTCCCGGTGATCTCCTTCCTTTCCGGTTGTCTTGTCGAAACCCGTTAAGTGTGTTACCCTAGCGGTTCGATATAATATCAGGTATGATCAAGACTCCTCAATGATCAACGACTAACTCGTAGGCCTGGACTCCCTGAATTAATCCCTGAGATATAACGAATGACTTTCATCTATCAAACCTGAACGTGAAGTCTTAGACCTTTTGCCATAGCGATACTTAGCACGTCCGAGTGTCGTTCCATAGATATCTCCATACCTAATCCTGACCTCGTTACCGACGATGCCATCTTCTACTCGTTCATGATCTCATGTCTCCGTGACCTAGTCACATGCTTGCAAGCTCATTAGACATGATCTCACCGAGTGGGCCCGAGAGTATCTATCCTGCTACGCGGACTGACAAATCCCGCTCTTGACCCCTCGTCTCAATACTCCTTTCCAATACCCAAAAGTATCACCGTTATTGTCATACTAAATAAGATACGACGTTTGGTGCAATCAAAGTATCTTCGGGGAATATCGATAAGAGTTGATCTCACGGTCAAAGGTGTAATGACTATGTTCTCCAAATCTGGGTATGTCCATCACATCACTCTCCAGCGATGTGACTCTCATTGCCGACCGGCGCCATGCCCCATGACCGGGAAACCTCGATCATCAATCGCGCAACGAAACTAGTCTTAGTAGAGGCTACTAGGGACCTGGTTGTTTACGTATCACACCCGCATTAATGTTTCCGCTTAATACGGTTCTAGCATGACACAAAAACCTATTATGAACAAACGAGATATGATAAAGAATACACTTTATTAATTGCCTCTAGGGCATATCTCCTTCAGTCTCCCACTTTTGCCCTCAGCTTGGTTGTAGAAGGTGTACCCAACGGTTTCCCGCGGATATCCTACAAAGACGACTTTCTCCGACTTCGGTTCGAGTTTGTCGGGCTGTAGTTTCTTAACGTACGCCTCACAACCCCAAACCTTCAGAAACGATAACTTAGGCTTATGGCCATACCATAATTCATACGGCGTCGTTTCAACGGATTTGGACGGAGCTCTATTTAAAATGAATGCGGCTGTTTCTAACGCATAACCCCAGAAGGACACTGGAAGATCGGTAAGAGACATCATAGATCGGACACTATCCAGTAGAGTACGATTACGTCGCTCGGACACACCGTTACGCCGCGGAGTTCCGGCGGGCGTAAGTTGGGGCACAATGCCACAACTCTTCAGATGTGTGCCAAACTCAAAACTCAAGTACTCTCCACCGCGATCGGACCGGAGATGCTTGATTTTCCTATTAAGCTGATTCTCAACTTCACTCTGGAATTCTTTGAACTTTTCAAACGTTTCAGACTTGTGTTTCATCAAATAGATATAACCGTATCTACTCAAGTCATCAGTGAAGGTGACGAAGTAACGATAACCATTGCGTGTCGAAACGCTCATTGGTCCACATACGACTGTATGTATGATCCCCAACAAATCCGACGCCCGTTCAACGAAACCTTTGAACGGTGTCCTGGTCATTTTGCCCATGAGGCATGGTTCACATGTATCGAGGGATCCGAAATCCAACGAGTCC
Organism: Poa annua; assembly: GCA_026929855.1. Taxonomy (NCBI): domain Eukaryota; kingdom Viridiplantae; phylum Streptophyta; class Magnoliopsida; order Poales; family Poaceae; genus Poa; species Poa annua. The sequence goes on from CM049431.1 coordinate 87,656,140, forward strand.
AAGAGTCCATCGGAGTGGAGTCGCTTCATGCGCTTTATACCAATATGACCAAGACGACAATGCCACAAAAACATGGCGGTATCGTCACTATACTTAATTCGTTTGGCTTCTATGTTATGGATGTGAGTACTACGATCGAGATTCAACAAGAATAAACCGTTATTCTCGGGAGCATCAACATAAAAGATATCATTCATATAAATAGCACAATTGCTTGACACTGATTTAAATGAATAACCGTCTTGTAACAGGCAAGACCCACTTATAATGTTTACACTCAAGGATGGCACAAAATAACATTTATTTAAAACCAAAACTAATCCCGATGGTAGATGCAGAGGGAGCGTGCCGACAGCCACCACGTCGACTCTCGATCCGTTGCCGACGCGCATCGTCACCTCATCCTTCGCCAGCCGCCTTCTATTCCGTAACTCCTCCTGAGAGTTACATATATGAGGAACAGAACCAGTATCAAATACCCACGTATTGCTCCGGGCGGATGTAAGGTACACATCTATAACATGTATATCAAATATACCTTTCTCTTTCTCGACCGTCTTGCCAGACTTCCTATCCTCCAGATACTTGGGGCAGTTGCGCTCAGGTGATCCGATGGTTACCTCCATCTTCTTCAGCTTGATTTCTAATTCGGCCACTTCGAGCATCTTCAGGATTTCCGACAGGGGTTTTGACGTCCCTTTCATGCCGTAGTCCACTATGGCGTTCTTACAGCTAGGGGGCAGAGAAATCAGCGCCCTATCAATCACCAACTCCTCTGGAATCACACTTCCCAGATCACTCAGAAGTCGAGCGCAGCCAAACAACTTGGCCAAGTGCTCACTGATATTGCCGTGCTCTTCCATCTGGGCTGAGAAGAGAAGCACAGTTGCCTCGTACGTCTCAGCCTTGACTTGTCGTGCAAAAACAACCATGAGTTCAGTGATTATTTCATAAGCACCCTTGTTCATGAAGCGGTTTTGCAGGTCAGCCTCCATGGCAAAGAGCATGCCACTCTGGACATAAGAAGAAATCTCCGCTTTCACCCCATGGACAATCCTTTCGATTTCCGGGGCAGAGCTGGGAAGATCACCTAAGGGGGAATCAAGGATGTAGGCCACCTTGTGGGTTTCAAGGATGGACTTCAGATCGCGGAACCAGGACACGAAGTTAGACCCATCGGTCTTAAGCTTCTCTTTCTCAATGAACAGGTTCAGGTTAAAGGAGGGGTGAGACATCTACAACGGAATTTGCAACAACATAAGACTTTGTTCATAATAATTTTGAGTTATAGTATTTTAGAAAATGACTAACATAACTCCCACTCAAACGAACATCCCTCCTGGTCGTTTAAGCGATTACACGACCCCCATCCATTGCACCACCCCTCATCATCAAAGCCGGCGGCACAACTTCAAGAGTAGACAAAATCGTCCGTCACACCAATTTTGTGACTCGTGCTCGACCTTTCGGTCTTCCTGTTCCGAGGCCATACCTCTGAGTATGCTAGGCTCGCCACCAAATACCTCCACGCTGACGCTTGTGCAACATGGCTTACACCCACCGTATGCGAACGAAGATATGTCTGACACCCGATCATCACGGCCTGCCTCATAACGTAGAACTTTATTGGTGGTGCGCGTTGGAGGGAGAACACTAGTGGTATTTTGAAGGGATCATCTTATTCAACTACCGCCGTGTAACACTCAATCACACACAAAATAAGATACACACAAAACATCAAATGTAATGCAATGTGATATAGTCCATCGCGCCATTGTCTTCTTGGCGCCCGCAGTTTATAAACAATTTAATAAACCTACCTTGACCATATCACATAGCCCCTGCAAAATAAAGTTAGACGCTTCTACTTTATCTTTTGCATATTTTACGTGGCTTGGGGCTTTCGTAAATAGAACCGCTTCATACCTACGAATCTTATGACCACAACAACGATCCAATAATTGCATGTTTAAGCATCCCTTTCGGGCCCTCCATTGAAAATGCGAAGACCAACTAAAGAGAGAGAAACTGTCACCCGCCAGCCACAGATACGGTACAAGCTGTATGTCAGTAGTGGAACCAGTCTCGCGTAAGCGTACGCGTAAAGTCGGTCCGGGCCGCTTCATCAACTCAATGCCGCTGGAATTTGCAAGTGCACGCTAGAGGGTAGCAAATAACAGGAACGGTGCCCCCGTGCAGAGCACGGGTTCTAACAGCGTACAGCTATATCTTACGATAGATCGGCTCTGATACCACTGAAGGGGATCGTGGGCAGAAAACAATAATTTTCCTAGCAACGATATCCTTAAACTAGCCAAGATCTATTCTATGCAGATATAGTAGTACGAACGGAGATCGGAATACATACCCTTGTAGACCGAAAGCGGGGATTACGTTCCCGCACAAACGTTGTCGATGAAGACCGACGAAGCCGACCTCAAGGTCGTGTAGAGGAAGCAGGCCTCCGAGTACCGCTAGCGCAGTACCTCGCAGGGAGTCAGACGACGCCTCCGAAGCTCCAGTCCAGGACGAGCAGCGGAAGACTTGGACCGGAACACCAGCAGCGCGGCAGCGGGCTATGGTGGAGGAGATCCCCGACTCCTCTTGCTCGGCGCGGCTCCAACTTGGGAACCACGAGATCGAGAGAGAAATCAGGAATTAATTGGTGAATTAAAAGGCTGGGGGTGCCCTTTCTTATATAGGCTCCCAAGGGGAGCCAACCTTGCCAGCCAGGCAATGTGGGACTAACCCACACAGCCTGGTTCGGCCAAGGGGGGGCGCCGGCCCCCTGGTGGGCCCCTTGTGGCCCACCTAGGCCGGCCCCTAGGCTCCCACCGAATTCCCCAAGGGGGTTTCCCCCCTCTTGGGCCTTCTTTCGTCCGGAAGGCCCATTTAGGGAAATCTGCCTTAATAAATTTGAAAATAAATATATAAAATCATATTTGCATATTAATAACACTAATTAATATCAAACATAATATATAAAATATTTCCTAGCTCCGAAAACTCTTTCGGCGCCGCCCGATCTCCATCGGACCTCTCTCGGGACTGTCCCGGTGATCTCCTTCCTTTCCGGTTGTCTTGTCGAAACCCCTTAAGTGTGTTACCCTAGCGGTTCGATATAATATCAGGTATGATCAAGACTCCTCAATGATCAACGACTAACTCGTAGGCCTGGACCCCCTGAATTAATCCCTGAGATATAACGAATGACTTTCATCTATCAAACCTGAACGTGAAGTCTTAGACCTTTTGCCATAGCGATACTTAGCACGTCCGAGTGTCGTTCCATAGATATCTCCATACCTAATCCTGACCTCGTTACCGACGATGCCATCTTCTACTCGTTCATGATCTCATGTCTCCGTGACCTAGTCACATGCTTGCAAGCTCATTAGACATGATCTCACCGAGTGGGCCCGAGAGTATCTATCCTGCTACGCGGACTGACAAATCCCGCTCTTGACCCCTCGTCTCAATACTCCTTTCCAATACCCAAAAGTATCACCGTTATTGTCATACTAAATAAGATACGACGTTTGGTGCAATCAAAGTATCTTCGGGGAATATCGATAAGAGTTGATCTCACGGTCAAAGGTGTAATGACTATGTTCTCCAAATATGGGTATGTCCATCACATCACTCTCCAGCGATGTGACTCTCATTGCCGACCGGCGCCATGCCCCATGACCGGGAAACCTCGATCATCAATCGCGCAACGAAACTAGTCTTAGTAGAGGCTACTAGGGACCTGGTTGTTTACGTATCACACCCGCATTAATGTTTCCGCTTAATACGGTTCTAGCATGACACAAAAACCTATTATGAACAAACGAGATATGATAAAGAATACACTTTATTAATTGCCTCTAGGGCATATCTCTTTCAGTAGTCACGTCAGGGAAAGGAAGGTCTTTGGGGGGGGGGGGGGGAAGAACTTCACACATTATTGATTCACTTAAATAGACAGTTGGTACACGTCTGCTCAGATAGTGTGTCTAGAAAAACAATGTAGACCATGCTTTTGACATCGATGGACATATGCATGTACGCATGTCAGGCTAGTTTTAATTCTTGCAAGTAGCTTGTAAATTGCAACTCTCACATGCATGCCTTACAGCTTGCATGCATGATGTACTACTATAGGTAAAAAGAAAGAATTATTATATGTTCTTACATTTGTTACAATCCAGCTTTCACCGCTTGTTTTAGCGATCGCATCAAATCTTAGCAATGAGTTATACATGCACATTTTATAAAATATCAGATCTGTACACATGCCACCAAATATTTTTAAGTCACAAGTCAAGCAAAGAAATGTGCACATGTCATTTTAAGTAATACTACAAGGAATAGTGCCAAGTAGAGCATACGATAACAGAACGAGCATGCTTCTTCAAGTTCATGCTGATTACACTCTAGATTCTTTAAAGGAACATGCATAAACAACATGTCATAACATCGACCAACATACTATAAACCATTTCTCAACATGCAAAGCATAGTGCAACATAGTGCTAGGGTACTAGTACATGTCTTTTTCATTCCCAAACCCAGGACAAATGGCTAGTGCCATCCCCACTACGCTTCCAATGTGTCTTGCAGACCAAACTACTGTACCACCCACACTCTACTCCCTGCAAGACTTAATTTTATAGGATACTAGGTACGACCCAGCTACTTTTCAAATTACTGACACCGACCCCTAGTTCAGGAGCTACTGGCAGAGCTTCCATCTCCACCCTGTAGAGCTGCAATAGTGTCCTTCAGGCTACGAATGCGACGATAGAACCTATGAGACAGGCGCTCCAGGAAAGCAACCTCCCTCTCTGTCGTGGTATCGGCATAATTGATAGAAGACGGGGGTCCTCTAGCCTGCGTATGGATTGTGGGGAAGAAGTTTGGTGTCGTCGAGGACGGGATTGAACACGGCGAGTTTACCCAGTTTCGGATCCCACAGCGGTGGCGAGATCCTACGTGTTGCTATAATTCACTATGAGGCAATAGCCGTGAACAGGTTACAATGTGTATGATGCGTATTGAAGCGTCTCCCCTAAAGGCTCCCTGGTGGCCGGCTTATATAGGCGGCCAGACCCCAGGGTACAAGGCAAGTACTTGTCCGGCAAGTAAACAGAGTCCTAGACCTAGCCGGCTTAGTTGCCGCCTTCCGTCTTGGGCTTGGTGGCTTGATGGGCTTCGGCCTTCCGCCTTCCTTGGACCGTCCGCCTACTTCCTTGTACGTCAGCTATCTGGGCCGCCCGGCAGGCTTCGGCCTTACCACCCTTGGGCCACCCTGGACTAGCCGGATTGATCCATGTTGGTTATATCCCTAGTTGATATATCCCCAACATTAGCCCCAGAAAGGTTGAAGTTCTCCAGGCGCCGGCTTCTTCTTGATTCTTCATCTGCCAAAGTTGGCGGCTGCAGGACTTGAACCATTCTGAAAATCAACGAGGCATGCGTGTCTTGATATTGACATGCGACCGCCTTTTTCCAACATGGGAAAAGACGGCTGCTCTGCAATCTTGCCGAGCATTCTTCTTGACGGATTCCACTTAGCCGGCTCACGACAGTTTGAAAACGGCCTAGGCGGGAATCTCGCCATGATCACAAATTGCGGGAAAAGAGGAGGCGTGGAGATCGTGCAATCATGCGCTGCAACGGATGTTGGACACGTGTCCGACTAAAAGAGCCGTTGCACAGGGAGCAACGCCTGGCCCTATAAATAGGTAACCGAACGGTCCATTTTCGCCACCCTGCCTTTGCTCTTCGTGCCCTCTCGCCCTTCCAATTCTCCGCTTCTTGCTTCCGAGCGAACTCCGGTGAGCACATCTCCTCCGACGACCTCCGCGCGCGGCGATTTCCACCGGCCAAAACCTTTCCACGGCGTCGAGCGGTCCGGCGACCGAAACCGCGCCCGCGACGGTGATGGGCGGCGCGGTAACTCGTCCTGCGACGGCGGCGGCGGGCAATGTCGCCACCGCTGCTCCTCGGATTTCTACCGCGCGCGCGCCAGCGGCGGTCTCCTCGGCTCCTCCGCCGACCACCGTGGCGACGACGGCGGGAGGCGCTCCCGTCGACGAGGAAGAGGAAGCGGCGGACCTCGGGTCCCGCTACGGCTTCCCTCCATAGTCGACGAAGACGCCCTCCAAGACTTGGAGGCCGTCGGCTACCTCCCCACTCGGGAAGATTGCCGATGGAGGGCCGCCTTCGGAGACGTCATCCCGGCTCCGAGAGCCGGGGAGCGGGTAATCCTCACCTCCCATTTAGTTAGGGGAATGGCGCTTCCGCCTTCCGCCTTCTTTAGTGAGGTTCTAGATCACTATGGGCTCCAGCCCCACAACATAGCACCCAATAACATCTTAGTCCTAGCCGGCTTCACAGCTCTGTTCGAAGGCTACCTAGGTATTAGGCCTAGTTTAGACTTCTTCAGATATTGCTTCCGTTGCCGGCGACAGACTGTGCCGGACGGCGGGCTGGCAACCTGCGGCAGCGTCACCTTCAACTGCCGCCAGGGCCGCCAATGGTATCCCAAGATACCATACCTTGAATCCGTCAAGGGCTGGACCTCCACATTCTTCTACTGCCAAGATATGGCAGCTCCGGGCCGCCAATTTGGCATCCCGGAATTCGTCAACGCGCCACCTATGCCCCGGCCATGCTGGGACGAGGCGGTGCCCAAGCTGACGGAGGAACTCCGCCTTTTTCAAAGGCGGATTGAATTCCTCACACGGACGATGGCTCCCCCTCTGCTGGATGGGGTCGACACCGTCATCTGCTGGCTCGGCCGGCAGATCCTCCCCCTGCGGTACAGCCCGCACAAAATGTGTCAGTATTCGCCTACTGCCACGGCCTCTCTCCGCGTAAGCGAAGAGAGGTTGCCGGTTGCCGACCTGGCGTTCCGGCTCCGCAGCCTCGTCAAGGCGGGGCTGGTGAAGGCGGTGGAGGGCGTGCCCATGCACACCCACGACAACCCTCCCCTCGAGGTAGATATCTTGTTCCTTGCCCCTTGTTGACAGCTTCGCCGGCTAAAATTGAGCTCCATTAAACTTGTCTTCTTTTTCAGCTCTCCGACTTGGGGAGGATGACCTGGCTCCCGACTTCTACGAGTCGGAAGCCGGGAAGACGAAGAAGCGCAAGGCATCCGGTGCCGCTTCCTCTACGGCGATTGCCGAGAGGAAGAAACGGATCGCATCGGCTAGAGAGCCGGCTCTCGCCAACCTTGGCGAGAACGCGGGGATTAACATCCCCCGAAGGTACTCAATTCTGCCTTTAATAGACGACAAACTTCTTCAATACTGGCACCCAATTGACTGTGCTTGCTTTTTATTGACAGGGAAAGGGTCGCAACTTCCCGATTGACGACCAGGCTTCTTGGCAAGGGTAAGCGGCCTCAAGGCAGCTCGCCGGCTACCGTGCCGCCAACTCCTCAGCTCCAAGCCGGCAACTTTATGGGCGACGCTCGTCGTCAGCCCCCGGCTCCGGCTTCTGGCGCTCCGCCAAGGGCCTCCTCCACCGACCGCGCGCCCAAGACTCCCCGACTTTTGGCTGAGGCTACGGCCGATGAAGCCGCTCAATCGCGCGCCGCCAAGGAAGGGTTGCTGGAGGCGACTGCCGGCGGGTCCCAGAGGGCAGCCCCGACTGCGGGAGACGGCAAAGTCAGGGACCCTTGGTCCACCTTTAAGGAGGCCAAGGAGTCAACTTTGGCTTTTGCCAACTTCGCCTCCCAGGCCTTCGCCGACTTGGAGGGCGACCTGTCTGTAAGTTTTTACCACTCCGGCATATACATAGTCTTTCCCCCAAGCACTTAGATGGCAGGTCAAAAATAAAAGAAATTTGACTGCCGGCTTAGTGGTTATTCGACAATATGTTTTATGCCTTTGTTTTGTCCTGCAGGGCCTTGTGTCCGCCAACGTTGATCTTGTCTCCTCCCGAGTCGAGATAAACCGGCGCTGCCGCGACCTGAAGAAGGAGTGCGAGGCTGAGGACCTGCGGATTGCCGAGTTGGAGGCGGCCCGCAAAAAAGATGAAGGTAGAGTTGATCCTCTTTGCCTTCAGCTATATTTTCGACTTATGTTGCCGTCAATCATTTAGTTAGCGAATCCATATTTGTAGAACTACTAGACCATGCCCAGGATATACTGAAGGCGTCCACTGATATGCAAGCTCTTATGAATGAAGCTTCTGATTTGGCGGCCGCCAACTTGGAGTTAAAGGAGGCTCACCAGAAGGAGATGGAGGCCCAGCAGCTCAAATTTGCGCAGGAATCTAGCGAGCTCACTGGTGAGCTAGAAAGCCTGCGCAAGAAGTTGGCGGAGGCGGAGAAGACGGCTGCGAGGAAATCTCCAAGCATACTTCTCGCGCCCAAAGTGCTGAGGATGCGTTGGCAACTCATATGATTGAGCTGTCCGCTTTCCATAACTCGGCCCTTGGTAATTTCTCACTCCTTATTTGACGTTGCCATTTTGCTTAGCCTGAACCAAACTGATGGCTTCATTTTTGATACAGTTCCCGCCGGCTTAGGCGATGACAAGGTTGTCAGCCCCCGCCTGGATCGCCTTGCGCGTCTAGGCGAACTGATCACCGAGACTTTGGCGGCGTCCAAGCGGTTTGCCGCCAAGTTCTTCACCTCCTCCGGCAGCCAGGAACCGACCGAGTTCAGCGACGTGCCCGCTATCTTGGAGCAGGAGACCAAGCTGCACAAGAGCTCGCTGAAGTCGGCGGCCCGGGGTGGTGCCAAGACCACACTTGGGTTATTTATGGCGCACTACCCCGAGGCGGAGATAGAAGCCGTCACCGAAGGCATGCCGTCTACATATGAAGACGGCAGCGAGGTTGAGCCGGCCGCTGTTCTGGACAGCGTTGCCGGCTACGCCACGCGTGTTGCCGATATGGTGGACACTTCAATCTTCTACCGGCGCCTTCATGTGCCTGCCGGAGGGGAAGCTGGAGCTGCCGGCGTGGCCGAGGGGGAGGGGAGTGATAGTTCCGGGGCTGAAGTTGTCAGCCCCCAAGCCTGATGTAGACGCTCCCCGGAGCCATAGCTTTCTGTCCCTGCCTCCTTTTAGCCTTATTTGTCAGCCCCTGAAACAATGCAACTTTGACTTGTAATATTTGTATATACTTTTGTTGTTGCTTTGCTAGGCGGAAACTAGCTGACAAGTTTTATTTTGTCTTTATTTATATGGCCTGCCTTAATTTCACCCTGACTTATATGTTTAACTTTTTGTATGTTGACGAAACCTCAGCCGGTAACTTTAGCTGAAACAACCAGGGCTAAACCATGCGTTTAGAATCAGAGACCAAAGCCAACATGTTGGTGTCAAAGACATACTACTAGGCGAACCACATATAAGTAATCAGAGGTAAAGGAATTAGGCGGCGCAAAAAAGTTTATTTTTGCTTTGGGTTGGCTCGAAAGCTGCAAGTATCTACCAGTTTGAAACTTTGCACGGAGCTAGAAAAATAGGTAACTTAGATACATAGGGGAAATATGATTGCAAGAAAAGACAAAAGATGGTATGCTTCTCAACACATATGAGGAACCATAGACTTTTATTTCGTAATCATATTTAACTTATTACAATTATAAATTGCTAAGTGTAGAAAGGACGTAGCTGCTCAATATTCCAAGGCCGTCTTGTTTGTTCGAACGGATCGTCAATGCCACTTTTGCGCTTGGTTCCCCTTTTTCCTGCCGCCTTCTTGCGCATTTTCTTTTCGTCTTCGTCGCGGATGTCGGCCAGGTAGTAGGAACCATTGAGCAGCGCCTTTGTGACTATAAACGGTCCTTCTCATGGCGGGGATAACTTGTGCAAACCTTTTCTGTCTTGAATTAGGCGGAGAACCAGGTCACCTGTTCTGAAGCTTCGCTGCCGCACTCTCCGGCTATGATAGCGGCGAAGTTGTTGCTGGTACAAGGCGGAGCGATGTAGAGCAACGTCTCTTTCTTCGTCTAGCAGGTCTAGGCTATCCTGTCTTGCACCTTCTACGGCTTTCTCGATGTAGGCTTGAACTCTTGGGGAATCGTATTTCATGTCGGTAGGTAGCACCGCCTCAGCGCCATATACTAAGAAGAAAGGAGTGTATCCGGTAGACCTTTTTGGCGTTGTGCGCAAACTCCATAGTACCGACTGTAACTCATCTGCCCAAGCGCCGGCTTCACTGTGTAATGGAGCTTCGAGACGAGGCTTAAGTCCTGATAAGTCTAGGCCATTTGTACGCTCTACTTGTCCATTGGATTGAGGGTGTGACACGGATGCCAAATCAAGCCGGATACCCAGATCACTGCAGTATTCTTCTATGTCGCCTTGAGACAGGTTGCTGCCATTATCAGTGATAATGCTGTGTGGAACTCCAAACCGAGAGATAATTCCCCACAGGAAATTGGTGGTTGTTCGTGCGTCAAGTTTGCTGATCGGTTTAGCCTCGACCCATTTGGTGAACTTGTCGACAGCGACCAATAGGTGGGTGTACCCACCACGCGCCTTCTTGAAGGGACCCACCATGTCTAAGCCCCAGACCGCGAACGGCCAGGTGATTGGAATCGTCCTCAGTTCCTGTGCCGGCAAGTGAGGTTGACGAGCGTACAACTGGCAGTCTTTGCATGTCTTTACGATGTTCTCGGCGTCTTCTTTGGCGGTAAGCCAGTAGAAACCTTGGCGGAAAGCTTTAGATACAATGGACCTGGCGGAAGCATGATGCCCGCAGGTGCCAATATGTATGTCCTTCAGAATTTCCCGGCCTTCTTCCGGCTGTATGCACCGCTGATAGATGTCGCACGTGCTTCGCTTATATAGCTCGCCTTTTATTATCGTGAATGCCTTGGCTCGCCTTATGATCTGCCTTTTTAGCACCTCATCGTCCTCCGGCAACTTTCTGTCGATTAGAAAATCGAGATATGGGACTGTCCAATCCGGCTGTGTCAAGTAGACAGCGAGACTTGCCGCTTCTACCGGTTCTTCTGCATCGGGGTCCATCAAATCGGCGCCTTTAATGGATGGCTTGTGCAAATGTTCCAGGAAAATATCTTTTGGTACCTTTTTGCGTTCCGATCCTAGTCTTGCAAGTGTGTCTGCCGCCTCGTTCTCCGCTCTTGGAACATGCCGAACTTCGTAGCCCGCGGAGTTTTTTGCGAATTCGTCAACTTTGGCTCTGTAAGCCGCCATTGTTGCACTTTTCGCATCCCATATTCCGCTTACTTGATGCGCGACCAAATCTGAATCGGCATAAAAGAGGATTCTTTCGACGCCTAGGTCGTTTGCCATGTGTAACCCATGAAGCAAAGCTTCGTACTCGGCAACGTTGTTGGTTGCTGTGAAGTGGATTTGCAACACGTAGCTAAGCTTGTCACCTTTAGGCGTGCGTAGAACGACTCCAGCCCCCGAGCCTTTGAGCATCTTTGATCCGTCAAAGTGCATGACCCAATATTCTGATTCGGGGAGTGTCGTTTCCTCCATGGCTTATGTCCAGTCGGCGACAAAATCTGCGAGCGCTTGAGACTTAATGGCGGTCCGTGGTTTATAGACTATATCAAAGGCGGCAAGTTCGATGCCCCATTTGGCAACTCGACCTGTTGCCTCTGCATTGTTGATTATGTCTCCCAACGGTGCCTTGCTGACCACTGTCACTGTGTGTTCCTGGAAGTAATGCCTAAGCTTTCTGGCGGCGAAGAATACACCATAAGCCAGCTTTTGGTAATGCGGATACCTCTGCTTGGAGGCGGAGAATACTTCACTGATGAAGTAGACCGGTCGTTGCTCACATGTCGCGGCTTCGTTCTCCTTTCTTTCCACAGCCAAGACAACGCTGACGACAACTCCTGTTGCCGCGCTGTACAGCAGCATTGGTTCTTGTGATCGAGGTGCTGCCAATATCGGAGCGGATATGAGGGCCTCCTTAAGTAGTTGTAAGGCGGCATCTGCCTCTGTTGTCCACTCAAAGTTGTCGGATTTCTTCAATAGCCGGTAGAGAGGCATTGCCTTTTCCCCTAGGCGGCTTATGAAACGACTGACGGCTGTCGCCGATCCGGCTAGGCGTTGCACGTCCTTCAGACAAGTAGGTCTGGATATGTTTTGGATGTCCTTGATCTTCTCCGGATTAACCTCGATCCCTCGTTCTGAGACGATAAACCCGAGCAGTTTGCCGGCTGGAACGCCGAAAACGCACTTGGCGGGATTGAGTTTCATCTGATACCTCCGGAGATTCTGAAACGTTTCTTCCAAATCCTCTAGGAGATCTGCCTTCTTTTTTGACATTACCGCGATGTCGTCTACATAGACGTGAACATTGCGGCCGATCTGTTCGTGCAGGCAATTTTTCATACAGCGTTGGTATGTTGCTCCTGCATTCTTCAGGCCAAAAGGCATTGTAATGTAGCAGAAAGTCCCGTATGGAGTGGTGAAAGATGTTTTCAGCTGATCTGACTCTCTCATCTTGATTTGGTGGTATCTGTAGTAGGCGTCCAGAAAACAAAGCAGCTCGGAGCCTGCTGTGGAGTCTACGACTTGGTCAATTCTAGGCAGCGCAAAGGGATCCTTTGGACATCACTTGTTAACACCGGTATAGTCAATACACATCCTTAGCTCTTTATTCTTCTTTGGAACAAGTACAGGATTTGCCACCCAATCGGTGTGTACAACTTCTTATATGAAATTGGCGGCCTTCAGCCTATTTATCTCCTTTCCTATAGCCTTGCGTCTCTCATCTCCAAAGCGTCTTGTTGCTTGCTTCACCTGCTTGGATCCTTTTATGACGTTGAGTGAGTGCTCGGCAAGTTCCCTCGGTACACCAGGCATGTCGGAAGGCGACCATGCAAAGATGTCACGATTCTCACGGAGGAACTCGACGAGCGCCCTTCCTATTTGCTATCAAGGTTGGAGCCGATGACAACTTGCTTAGACTTGTCACCTGGGATAAGGTCCGCCTTTTTGGTGTCTTCTGAAGCTTCGAAGGTCTTCTTGACATCAATCTTTGGCTTTGGCATGGAGTTGTCTGAATCCGCCCCGAGCAGCGCGAGTTCTTCCTTGTGGATGACGGCTTCTGCGAAGGCGGCCATGCCACGCTCCCACTCCTTGGCTTTCTTGAAGTTGTCGGAAATTGTTATGGTTCCGTTCTCCCCCGGCATTTTGAGCTTGTTGTATATGTAGCACGGCCTTGCCATGAACTTGGCGAAAGCCAGTCGTCCGAAGATTGCATGGTAGGCGCTTTTGAAGGGAACAACTTCGAACCGGAGGAACTCTGAGCGGTAGTTCTCTTTTGGTCCGAAAGTTACCTTCAGCCTAATGCTCCCCATTGACTTTGCTTGCCTGCCGGGCACTATGCCATGAAAAGTGAGGTTGCTGTGGTCCAGCTGATCCTCTGATAGGTTCATGCGGCTTAGTGTGTCATAGTACAGGATGTTGAGGCTGCTGCCGCCATCCATAAGTACCTTTGTGAGTCTGAAGTTGTCGACAATGGGATCGACGACAAGGGCGTACTTGCCTGGGTGAGGAACGTGATCAGGGTGGTCGGACCGGTCCCAAGTGATCGTCGCTTCCGACCAGTTCAAATACCGAGGACGTCCGGCATTGTCGCGTTGAGTTCGCGCATTTCCGCCTTATCCGCCTTAGCCGAAGGCGTGCCGACAAAGCACACAAGAGATTCTTTGACCTTCGGATATGGCTTCTTTTTCTTGGCGGCTGCGTCATCTTCGCTTGAGATAGACATGTCGTCGTCATCCTCATCCTCCTTGTTGTCTTTCTTGTCGTTCTTCTTTGATTCTTTGACTTCCAGCCGACTGTGGGGTCCTTTTTTAAGTCGTCCATGAAACGGCACTCGCCAAGCATATGGTTGACCTTACCCAGTGAGGCGTGTATGGGACATGGCAAAAGTTTTGCCTGTTCATAAGTGATTCGCGCCACCTTAGGCCCTGAGCCGGCGTCGCGACCATCTTTCTTATTTTTCCACTTCTTTTGCCGGCATTCCCTTGGAATGCTACGGCTACCTCGTTGCAAGGTCCGGCTTTGTCATCTGCCGCCTGCTTGCGCTTGTTGTTCCGCTTTGGTATGATGTTGACGTCTGGGTCATCGTCTCGGGCGTCGTCATCCGCCGCCGCGTATTGGGCGGCTAGGTTGAGCATCTCACCAAGGTCCGTGATTTGCTCGCGGACGAGCCTATGACGGAGCAAGGACTTCTTCTGTAGGCCCGTGTAGAAGGCATGGATAGCCTGTGCGCCCGAAACACCATGACAGTTGGCTTTTTCGGATATCCAACGGCTGACAAAATCTGTCATGGTTTCGTCCGGCTTTTGGATACAGCGTTGCAAATCCGTGTAGGTATTTGGACGCTTGTATGTTCCTTGGAAGTGCTGGGAGAAAACCTTTTCCATGTCATACCAGCTATGGATGGACTTTTCAGGAAGGTTGTCGATCCAAGCTCTTGCCGTGCCTTCCAACATGAGAGGTAGGTAGCGGACGGCAATATAGCTGCTCCCGCCGGCAATTTCTATGGCCATGGCGTAATCGGATAACCATGAGTCCGGCTTAACGAGGCCGTTGTACCTAGAACAGTTTTTTGACACTGATGTCATGTCCTTAGGGAACGGCTCTCTGCGGATGGCGTCACCGAAGCACTTTGGTCCAGAGTATAGCGGCTCCTTTCCTCTTGCTATGTCTTGTAGGCGGTGTCGTGCGTCTTTTGGATCGAGCTGCCGTGCGCCTCTGTTTGCGTCCGGCTCGTCCTGCACTGCCCGGCTTATGCTGCGCCTGGGTCCTTCTGCCTCCTCTCTCTTCTTGCTGCCGGTGCTACGCTGCGGAGACCGGCTTCGACCTCTCCTGGGAGGGTCGTTGCCGACATCTTTCCTAGGCGGCGGCCTGTTGTTCCGGCTACTGCCGTTGTCGCGTCTTGGCTGGGATGGAGGTGACAGGTCTCCTCTGCTTCCTGTCCTTGAATTCTCGTCCCGCCTTGGCTTTGGCGGTGGCGTCTTCTTTGGAGGTGGCGTTGTCTTCCTTTTGTCGCCATGGCTACTGGAGCCAGACAGGCCTTCGGGGTCGGCGCCAGGTGCAGCTTTGCACTTTCCTGACTTAGACTCTAGGTCTCCCCCGCGAGCATCCGCCATGTGGCCGTAGGAATCAGCGCGAGCTTGTTGTTCTAGGGCCTTGCTCACGAAGTGTCTTGCATTGGCCAGCTTTTCTTCCGCCGTGTAAGTGTTGTCGTCCAGGGTATCTAGCGCGGCGGCCGCGTTAAGGACGGGGGTGCAGAAGACAACATCTCCCCTTCTGTCCACGAGTTGTGGTGCCGTACGCCAGTCGAACCCGAGATCTTGAGCCGCTGTCGTTGCTTGCGTTGGCGGCTCTTTGCCACGGCGATTTTTTGATGACCTTTTCTCCTCGAAGAGTTGCCGGCTTGTTTTGGCCGACATCTTCTCCTGTTCTTTCTCGATCTTCTTCGCAAGGCTCTCAACGTGCTCCTCTCTTTTTCGCAGGAAGTCAGAGTGCTTAAGCATGTTAAGCCTAAGCTCTTCCACTTCGTCAAGTGGGGTGTCTTTATTCACCGGAGTATTCATGATCTCGTCTACTTCTTTGATGACGGAGAGCAAATCCGTGGGTTTGCTACTGCCGCCTTTTTCGAGGCCAGTTTTCTTCTTTGCGTGCACCTTGTCGAAACTTTCAATGAGTTGACCGGCAGTGGTGTCGCCGGCATCTTCCGCCGGCTTGTTTTGCGCTTCCGAAGTAACTGGGGTTGTCTCGTGACCGACAACAACCATCATAGCCAGCTTGTCAGGCATGTCAGTATCCGCTGTGCCCTTTGAAGGAGCCGAATTACCACTGGAAAAGCGGTTTTTGATCTTCTCTTCGAAGAGACTAGCATCATCATCAGAGTCAGAGTCTACGTTGACTTGAACGGTAGATCTGGATCCGGCATCTGACATCGCATCCTCCTGTAGAGCTGGGAGGATTGACTCAGGATCGTTGTTTTCCGGCTGGGAGTCTGATCCCAGTCCGACAACTCCGACGAAGTGGAAATCAGATTCGGCCGACTCCTGGGAGAAGGCGGATTCAGATCCATCTTGTCGGTCGACTGCTTGGTCGAAGGGTTGGTGGGTGGGGTTGTAGAAACGCGGTAGGCCGTACGCCTCTGGCGTATACCCGATGAAGACGTCGATCCCTCCGATCGAAACGATTGCGCATCCGATAAGGTAGTCGTCCGCCGGGAGCCAGGACTCATCCGAGTTGACGTAGCTGTGGCCGCCATACCTTGTGACGCGACCGACGGCGATCTTCTTGCCCACGCCGCCATGTGTTCCCGCCTGGAACGTGACGCCAGGAACCTTATGCCCCACGGTGGGCGCCAACTGCCGTGGTATCGGCATAATTGATAGAAGACAGGGGTCCTCTAGCCTGCGTATGGATTGTGGGGAAGAAGGTTGGTGTCGTCGAGGACGGGATTGAACACGGCGAGTTTACCCAGCTTCGGATCCCACAGCGGTGGCGAGATCCTACGTGCTGCTATAATTCACTATGAGGCAATAGCCGTGAACAGGTTACAATGTGTATGATGCGTATTGAAGCGTCTCCCCTAAAGGCTCCCTGGTGGCCGGGTTATATAGGCGGCCAGACCCCAGGGTACAAGGCAAGTACTTGTCCGGCAAGTAAACAGAGTTCTAGACCTAGCCGGCTTAGTTGCCGCCTTCCGTCTTGGGCTTGGTGGCTTGATGGGCTTCGGCCTTCCGCCTTCCTTGGACCGTCCGCCTACTTCCTTGTACGTCAGCTATCTGGGCCGCCCGGCAGGCTTCGGCCTTACCACCCTTGGGCCACCCTGGACTAGCCGGATTGATCCATGTTGGTTATACCCCTAGTTGATATATCCCCAACACTCTCACTAGCACGGACGATGTCCATTAGCTCAACACACATGTGCTGAGTCTCCATCAACTTCTGGCGTAGTTCTTGATTATGCTTCTGCTGGAACTCCAACACAGGGTAATTGATATCTCTTATCTGGACCTGACGTTCCGTAGCTAAAGCGTAAGTCGCCATCAAGGACGCCGTCTGCTCGGCCTCAGGCATGGTTGCACCTACAGCCTCGTAGCGCAAAAATGGGACACTATCACCTGGACCAAGGTCAACCTGAACTCCTACGACAACCGTCTCCTCCGGACCAGGCCTCCAGCTAACAACGGGTGCCCCCAGCCCAAGTGTTGCGGTGAACTCCACCAGAAAATCCTTGGCTGGAATCTCCACATAAGACATACCTGATTTGACAATACACAACCTGCATGTTAGTAAAACAAACAAAACATTCATGGCTACACCTTTTTACCTACATGTTACTGCCTATTCCTATCATGCAAACAAAAGCTAACACACATCCAACCATACTAACTATAGACAATCCAGTACGCATCCTATCATTCAAGCATAACATGGTTGGCAGCCTACCCCTGATTTTCTACTTTGTTATTGACCCTCCACACTTTCTATTTCTTTTCTAACCCCAAATGTTAGTTAATTAAGTTTATATTTTGGTAAATTATGTTGAACCTGTGCTCTGATACCACAAAAACTGTCACGTCCCTGCTAATGGGAAATAATCGCGACAGCCCGCCGTATACTTATGAAATAAAAATACCTCATAAGCATACAAGGCGTAAGTAGTACTTCTCTAAAATTAGAGCACAAGACCACACCAGGTTCCATTTATTCATGAGTACAACATGTCTTACAAGGGTAAATAGCTAGACTAGAAGGTACACTAGCCCATCGTACTAAACATGCAACAAAGGCATCCTCCATTTATTCATGCATAAAGTACAATCGTAGCCCAGACATCATGGACTAGGCATCTATTTATTTCCTAGAACTTCCATAGCTTCCCCATCTGACTCATGTTCCTTAAGCACTGCACATACCAGAGGAAACAAATTGGCTGTGAGTATGTTGAGACATACTCAACAAGGATCACAGAATAATTAATTAAATGGCAGTTAACAATTTATAGTAAGCATGTAAGGGCAATTTGACACACATAAATATACACATGCGAATAATTAATCAATGGTGCAGCAACATAAATGAAAGTATGCATCACAAGTCAAGCAAATGTCGTCGTAATCTCCACCAATGGGTGTACCCATCTCCGAGAATCACGACGCCGAGTCCCCTACTTGTGTGAGGCAATTCCATCCCACACTAGTACCGGTATTTAACCACGTACTATTATTTCAGGTATCGACCGTCTCGGGCTTGATACACCATACATACCATGATCACGACGACTCACAAGCAAATCAAACTTAGCATTCAACATCACAAACTATCATCAGGAGTATTTACGAACCCATCACGGTTATATCACATGCAATATATGTGGACATTAGTTTAAAAATATTATATGTGTAGGGATTATTTATAGTAGCAACTGGTATGCACAGCCTTGCCTTTAATTATTTTCTCTGATCGACTTGACTTCAACCTGGTTGATTTGCATAGATTCTATTAGTTATATTTTATCAACCGCAGTCCAATCAATCATTATTTCATGCATGCTAGCAGGAGCAGGGTGAGACATATGAGGCGTGAGTAGCTAGCTATACTAGTGCTCTAGCAAGATGGATCGTGGACTTGACTACTCATCTATGCATGCAAGCAAGGTCTTCTCACTGTACGCATGCAAGAAAGTGTGTGGATTGATTGATCTGTATGTTTACTAATTAGCACTAAACTATACTAGTTGCCTTCACGATTATGCATGTAGATTTAGTAGTAAATACTGATATTGATTTAATGGAAGATGCATCGACTCATGAATATATTAGTAGTATGCTAATCTATTTCCCTACTTCACATGCAAGATCATATCAAGAACATCAAGAATCCTACTCCATTTTATGAACAAACAATAGATCTAGGAGAGGGAAGATCCTACGGTAGCCAGAGGAAAGAATAGCAACTAGATACTAGTATGCTCAAAGACAAGACCGATCAATAGAGGATCAAGCTGATGTCATACCTCTCCTATCTTGTCTGTCAGCTCGTCAAAGCGTACTAGGATCTACTCATGGGAACTAGGAGTAGCTTGTACAGTGAACTGTGGAGTGAGGTAGCGCGGAGTGGCCGAAAGGCTATTTATAGCTGGGGAACGCAGGGGAGAAAGGGACATCTGTCCAGTTAGGGATAAGGAAAAGCGGTGGATTAGATCGACCTCCCCCGGTCAGCTTACTCTACGATATTTATCCAGTAGCTGCTTCTAGTCACAGATATTTAGGCCAGGTTTGGAACACAGGAAGTAAAAACATAGGAATAGGAAAAACACATGAATTAAGGTGTCATGTTCCCTGAATTCCTACAGGAATCAAAACCACAGGAATTTTTCCAAAGTGTCGTTTGGATGTCACGTAGGAAAAGCACATGAATTGTAGCCATAGGAAGATTAAAACATGAGGTGAGACCTCATGTTTGTTTTCCTCCAAAATTCCTATGGAATAGCCTATCCCATAGGAATTTCAAAGGAATCTCAGTTTCCTATTCCTTTGTTCCAAACAGCACCATAGGAAATTTTCCTGTAAGATTCCTATCCTCCAAAATTCCTATGGAATTCCTTTGTTCCAAACGGGGCCTTAGGGGTTACTTGGCTACTTATTCTGCTTTTCCTCTTTTTCTTTTCTTTTGAGAACTAACTCTATGTATAAATCGGCTACACTGCTACTTAAATTTAAAAGTGCACCAATATTTAATTAGTGTCAAGATTCATTAGAACTTATATGTATTACTATTGTTTTTTTATATTATATTTTTGAACATTACACATCGGATGTCTACGATGATATCTTGGACAAGGTAGTATCGCAGAAAACAAGAGAATGAATATCATATTTATGGTTCAACGACGATATTCATGGAATGCACAGGGGCCGTCATATACATCCAGGTATCCCTAACGGTCATTGGTGAGCGGAGTGTCTCAACCATGTCTGGAGTGTTCTCGAACCATAGCGTAACAAACTTAAGGTCTTAACGACACCAGGAGATAGGTTCTGGAATAATATAGGTCTTTGTTGGAGAGACAGAAATGATCCGGAAAGAGTTCCGGTGGTCCGGAAGGAGTTCCGGGAAGGTCTGGAATGGTTCCAGGAATGTCCGAAAGATGTTCGGGTGGTCCAGAAAAGGTTTCGGAGTCACGGGAGATTAAATTATATATAAATATATTAACTATGAATTAATAGTATTTTATGTTAATTTAATATTAATTAAAAAGGGAGAAAAAAGGGCAGCCCACCTAAATGGGCCAAGAGAGGCCCATGTGGGAGGAGCCGCACCAATGAGCCAATGTGGCCCATGGTTGGTGCGGATAGGACCCCCCCACCTCTCCTTTGTTTAGTCCCACATGGGGGAGCTAGGGAGTTTGCACAGCCCCTCCCCCTTTATATAGCAAAGCATATTAATTGTATTAATTCATGTAAAATACAATTAAATTTTTAGCAGGCCGGCCGAGTTGCTTCTCCGCCCGTTTTGCCTCCTTTCTCCACCAAAGCTATACCGCCGGGCGCCGTTGCCCTCCGGGATTCCAGATAAGTTCTACCCCTGCGATTTCAGCTGGATCTGAATGACCGGGTGTTGTTGTTAAGCTCCGTATGTTTGCGAGTGCTCGGAGGCACCACTTTTGAGGAGCCTGGGCGACGTCGTCTCGCCCACCTGCAGCCCAGCCGCTGCCCCCCCACCCCTTCCTTGCCGCCGGCGCACCCCCTAAGCCGCCGGTGCCACGCCATCTTCTGCCTGACGCCCGTCGACGCAGGTCATCGTCGACACCCCGGCGTCATCGTATACATCATCACGGCAAGTTCTCCGTGACCTCGAGGTCGGCTACGTACGACTTCATCGTCAACGCTTGTGCGGGAGCGTAATCCCCGCTATCGGTTTACATGGAGGTAATGTAACCCGCTCCGCCACCGTTATCACATGTACTAGATAGATAGATCCTGTCTAGTTAGGGTTTCATACGCTAGAAAAAATATTGTTTTCTACACCGGAACCCCTTCAGCTACCACTAAGAAAAACAATTTAAATTGTTTCAAAAAATTCTACGAAAAGTGTGAATGTTCACAACATATGTGTCCACAGCCTCATAAATTGGCCCTAAATTCGTAAGGATTATCTAAAAAAACATGAATAGTGTATTTTCCTAGTTTTGTCATTTTTAAGCGGGCATGGTAGACACAACGACCATGTCAGTCGAGGATGATAGGGACAGTGAAAGCACCGCCCCGTCCGGCTTGTACTTGCTTTGCCTGCCCTAAGAGAAGCTCTAGCAACTACCGTAAAAGACGAACCATAAATAACCGAATTAAGTTCGCGGAGAACATGATTTCTCGGAAGGAGACTTGGAACCCTAGCTCTCGATTGTGGGGAGCGGCGTTGTGTCCCCTGGCCCTGACTATATAGGCCCATCCTCGCCTTGATTCGAATCCGGATAGGATTCTGAGTCCGTCTTGGACTCGATGGGCTCCCGTATGGGCCTTTTCTCCACTCTCACCGAACCCAAAATAGGCCCAGGCCCATCACGGAGTGACAGATTAACATCGATTTAGCTTTTTGGCGGGAATTTATTTTCTGATTCATTAATCTATTCATTCTGTTTTATTTTTCAAAAAAAGACTCCGTCAGTTATTTCTAGTTTTTTCTAGTCAAATATTTGAGTAGTTTGATCAACTTTACAATAATATTTTAGCTGTATGTTTAGCAGACAATTTTGTTGTTGTATATAGCTTAATCCTTGGCAATGGGCATACTATTTCTTCTCGTCTTGGATGTTTTCATAGATTGGACCCAGGTACCAGGGTTGCAGTATATTTAAAGGAGTATTTCATTTGGTTGCATGAACTTCCTGTTGAAATGTGGAATTTAGAAGCTGGTACATGCTACAACTTTTTGCTCCCAACATTTCATCCGTACATAAATAGTTTTACTAATTAAAGATTTGATCTGTTCCCGCAGCAACGCACATGCATATGTCCTAGTAGTAAAATATCATAAAAAACATTCAAACAACTTAGTGTTTATATTTTTGAGAGCCCTAAAAGAAATCGGTAATAGTGGTTACGTCCAACGCCAAAATAAGTCTAACAGACAGTCAGGGTTCATCTAGCCATAAATTCTGATCGCTCTCTTAGCTAGCTCATGCCGTCATGCGCTGCACAATTTGCTTCTCGAGGAACATGTTCAAGAATAACACTACTTTAAAGACATGGTATCCGCGCGATATTAATATATACATGTTCTAAAAAAATCATATTACATACTATTGGGGCACTAAATGATAAGGCTTATGTTCAGATTATATTGTTGTTACAACATCCGTGCAAATATAAACCGATGGCTGATTTTTTCCTTTTTTTTAAGAAACACAGTACAACCTAAGCGTTCATATACACGCGCACATACTTATCCCTATGAATGCACGCACGCGCACCTTACCCCTATGAGCATCTCCGAGAGACTGAACCGGTGGATCAGGTCTTAAGATTGACGAAGTCACCACACACGTCTCGCTGTCGACGGGAACATCGCCTCCCAGTAAAGAATATTCCGGCTAAATGAGAAACACCTGCTAAGCATCTTGCCACAGGCAAGTTCTCATGGCCGATGGTTAAGGAAAAGATCAGCTATTCAGTTTACAGCCGATGGTTAAGGAAAAAATGACTGATTTTTTCCTTAACCATCGGGTTAGAATTCTGTTGTAATCTGTACCGGGTCGTTCGACCCTATTTAACACGAAAGGCGAGCCGAGAACAAGGCATCACTTTCATCCAATCTAGACTATAATTTCTATAGTGCTTTGATTAATGGCGCTGAAGCAATCAATCTCACATACACACAGACTCCCTACTCATTTGAGCAGCTCTCACGTAATTAACTAAACAGTTTGGTAGCTAACTAGCTACCGTGTTCCATAAGCTACAACAGCGCCATGACGGCTACTGTCATAGACTGTTCGTACTTGAAAAAAAACTTGTTTTGAAATGTGCAATGTATATCGTAAGTCAGCTTTACCACGATTACCAAAGTAGGATAGTCGCTTAGCCATTTAATACATGTTTTGACTTGAACTACAGCGTAAACAACACCTCGACAGAAACGAAATCATCAGTGAAAAGTTAATATCTTCAGTCATGCAGGGATGCTGTAAAACAGTTATTATCATGCGTGGATCCTCTGCAGGTACCAAGATGCTACAGTAGATACTAATTCCCAATACTTATAGATCCTTTGCAATAGTACCAATTCTGATAAGAAATGGTTGTCCCATCTACTTCATTCACAACATCTGCTCCCAAATTTCAGTTGGGACTATGGTGGGCATTACATGATCTAATGTAGTTATGACCAGGATCTGGTAATAACAAAAACATCGACTACCTTATGAGTAAATTTGAAAAGAAAAAGAAGAATCAATCCTGGGACGATCAGTATATTTTTGGATCAAACAGCAGGAACCACAACCCCTGAATCAAATCCAAAAGTGATTGAATAATCCAAACAAGAAGTTTGAGATGTAATTCTTTCAAGTTCAAGAACTGAACGTAGGAGCAGATGGAAGCGCGCAAAAGGGTTAGCGAGGGCGAGCGGTGCGCAGTACTGTGCCCGCCAACCTAAGGCTCGCCGGAAACACAACACACAACCTTGGAATAGCGGCTCTGCCGCGGTGGTGGCCGGCGGCGATGCCGATATCACGCGGGGGATCGACCCCCCATGGAGGAGGGGGCTATGAACCCGCCCGTCTGCCAGGCCCAGGGGCAGCGTCCTCTGACTGTACGACGTGCCCTTGACCCTGGGCTCAAGCGCGCAAGCAAGCACAGCAACACCACATCGGAGCTAGACCCCATAACACCGCCCAGGGGCGGGCCCAGTTCAATTCAAGGGTATTTAAATGCATATCCAATTTTTTTTGACAAAAACTTCATATATATAATACAGAGGAGCTGTATGAAGGAATAAACTCGAAAATAACAGAGATATTGCATCGGTCGTCACACTCAGGCTAAAATAGAACCTATCGCACCTCTGGCCCACTTAGCTCTAGCCCATTTAACGTCATCTCCACGCGTAGTACTGCCCAGCCCGAGCACTTATCCATCGTTGCTCCCGATCGATTCCCTGTTTCCAAAATACAGCAGCTAATCGAACCCAAGCCGACGAACGACCAACGATGAAATCCTGGCCTCCAATCTCCGCACCTCCTCGCGATCTCGCCGTTCATCTCCAAGACCAAGCGTCGTCGCGAGCCCGTGACCAGGGACGGCAGCGCCGGCCGTCGGGCCGCGAGGCTCCACCGCTCCAGCCCCTGTTTTCCTTGAATCGCCTCGGATATACTTAACCATTCCTTAGGGTATATACACGTGCAGTTTAGATTGAATCAGCCGAAAATACATAAGATTTAATTGTTGTTTCTTTCTTGAATTTTTCAATTGTGTAGGTTGCACTTGCACTTGGCCTAAAATTCTGAATCAGCCCGAAATACATAAGATTTAATTATTCTTGTTTGTCATGATATGTTCTAGCAAATCTGTCATATCATGCTCATATATACATTATACAGTAGCACTAAGACCCTGTTTTGGTTCATTCTTAGGCTCAGTTTGGCAGCACAATATTTTCTAAACTGAAGTATTACTAAACCAAAGTATTCCGACGCCAGCCAAACTAATACTTCATTTTTCTCTCCTTTCTCAGTTTCAAAAAAAGAGGGTCGGACCTCTTTCTCCAATACTTCAAAAAAACTATAGTTTTAGATGATACTTCAGTTTTAAAACCATATTTTTTATTAGACCCAAACACCTTAAAGTATTCAATACTTTAGTATTTTCAGAAATCAAAGCATAGCACGTGACCTACCAAGCATAGCGCTGGTTAAATCCTGTAAAATTAAGGAAAATGCGAACACCCATGCCAAGTCTGGGACTTGAACCTGAATGGGCTGGTTCCACCACAAGAAACCAAACCAGTTGAGATAGGCTCACTTCGCGACTAGCATGCTTTCTGTTCCAACTTGACGACATAAATCTGTCATATGCCTCATGGTCAATCCATCTCTTTGCAAAATCCCTATTTTCTTACTCGGATGACTCCATCACATCGCAGAAATTGTAAAAGGAGAGCTCAATTCAAACAGGAATGAACTGCTAAAGCAAGAACTTTCATTCCAACCTGATTACTGAACTGCCAATCTCCGCTCCTTCTGGACAGGCTGCAAAGATATGACATTACGCCCTGCCTTCTTACACCAAACTACTTACCAAAACTGCAGTCCCACCCTAAATCAGTAGATGGCGCGCTTGATCATATAAATCAAGTGTGCACCCACAATGCAAGAGAGAAGGTAGAAGAGTTTTTAGCTCTCTATTTTTCCAAATAAGGGTTAGCCTTGGCCCGTGGATTCCATCACCCAAACAGCAGAGCAACATACTTCAAATAAAGGTTGATCCTAGTAACTGGCAGATATTAAAGGTTGATGCTTTTGCTACTTCCTCTGATCCGGATTAACTGACGCAAAATATGACCTACACCTATACAAACTTGTGAAGAGCTGACGACCAGTCGGGGGGAGTACCGTATACTGCAATTTTTTCCTCTACACCACTACTCCTACATTACAGCTAAACTGAGCCACAATAAGTCACTGCCTGATTTCAGACAAACCTGTGGTCAACTGTGGAACTGCGCAGCCTCGGCACCCTCTGTATCAGCCTGACCTCCAGCAATCGCGTCAGCAGTATTCTCGCGCTTCAGTTTGCAGCACCTGCGCGCCTTGTTCCAGCATCTCCTCTGCAGCACCTTTCTTCATGCCTGCCCAATATTTCAAAATTATACTAGGTCTTATATTGGGCAACACTTTTGATTAAGTGAAAACACACGATGCACTAGAAAGTCTAGAACATGTGAGGCATGTACTAGGGATTAAACGAATCACATACAAAACCTGGTAAATCAACTGTGAAAACTCCTTTTACTGACATTGGGGTCTTTTACGGTACGGACTGGTGTACAGCAGCCGTCCAACAGCCCAGATCCAACGGTAGATGTTCATCCATACTTGTCAACTCATTGAACAGTATTTTTCTACCGAAGGGTAAAATTGTAAACAAGAAAAACGTATTGCTTAACATAATTTTTAAATAGAACAGGGAGTTTTCGAAAGTTCTCCATCCGTCGGGTTAGCAGCGCCGATCCACACGCTGCACTGCACACACTCTTCTCAGGCAAGCGTCGGCGCATCAACCTTCACGAGCGGCAGCCACGAAAGGAAAGCGACAACTACAGTACTCGACGAGCAGCGCGCTGGGATGGACGCAGTCCGTGTGGCAAGCGGAAGGTGGGCGAGGTCGTGGAGCAGATCAACGACGCGTGGTGGATGCGGTCCGTGCGGGCAACGGGAAGGCACGTGGCCTCGCGCTCACTGCCGCGGCGCGCTGCTGGCTCCAGGCGCGGGCGAGCTCGTGGAGAAGATCGAGGGCGGGGCGTCGGCCGGCGGGCGTGCGCCGGCGAGGCGGGGCCACGGCCGCGTGGAAGGGCGCGTAGGGGGTGTGTGCAAGGGAGACCGCGGGGCCGGGGCGATGACAGTCTCGACGACGGCGGCGGCGCGCAGGGCTGACGACACGAAGGCTCGACCAAGCTCGCTCTATTTTCGGCACGGTTTATTCCGTTTCATATGGGAAGGATAGCACAATTTTAAATAACCCCTAACATTAATAAGTTTCCTACACTAACCCAAAATATACTACTAGCCCACGGTACAAGTAAGTTGTACCGTAAAAGAGCCCCCATTGGAACTATTGATCGAAACTGAATTCGAAGATGTGACTGCAGACTTATGTGTGTACAATTGTAATATGCAATACAAGTAGGAACACACAGCCAAACAGAGACTTGTAAATGTAAGGAGATAAAAAAACGTAGGCTATACAGAATTGGTATTGTTATGTCGCAAGAGTTCCTAAATTACAGAATTGGTAGTGTCCTGGTAATAAAACGAATTCCTAACTTACGTCACAGATGTTAAAATAATAAGGATCCTTGTAGTGGCAATTAAAAAACATTATGTGCCCTGCCATTCCTGCAAGTATGAATGCTCGTATTTGACATGTTCCTTAGGACTGAGGCTGATGCAAGTGATCAAACTGTCAAAGAAAAAACTGAGGGACTCAGCTCTAAGTGATAAGTCCTGCTTGACTGAAATGTATATTTAATCAAACAAGGTGAAAACTGGATCTAAGGTTCCAGTAATTACCATTACCTTCACCAAAAAAAAATCCCCAAAATAGTTGTTATGATTTATTCTACTATTCCACGAGGGTTCCTAAATGCTACTCATAGTGTAAAATATCCTTTCTTTAACTTGTCTGATTATCTTGGAATGGCAATTGGAAAGAAAAACAAATGAATGACATTTCTGTCCATCAGTTTGATTAGTTCTTCCGCAAGGGTAGAAAAATAACCACTACTAAAATGTGCAAAGAAGTATCAATCACTACAATGAATAATAGTAAGCCTCGAAACAAGCTTTAGGATGAGATAGAAAGTTTACCAGTACATACTGTCGGTGACGACAGCAACGATGGCGGGAAGTTTGTATATCTTTTGGGGCTATTAATGCCAAATTTTGAATCACACACCAGCTCCATTTGCAATGTGTTGACGTCTAATGAAAAATATTCAAAATCACGTCTCTGATACGCTTCTTTTGTCATTATCAGTACCAAGTGTTTCTCTGTTTCACCAATGATATCATACCGGTATCCAGAAGGGGTTGATATTGGCTTCTCCATCTGACACTGGTTGGAATCCTGACCATTGTTTCGCTTAATGGTATAGCTGAGGTTAGATGTAGAACTAACCCCAGTGTAAGCTTCTGTACAAATCATCCCATGCCTGGCTTCCCCTGCTTCCACAATGGCGGTGCGTCGCGACGTCCATCCTCCGGGTGGGAAGTCCATAATGGAAAACTCCATATTCACAATGTCTAGCTCGAGCATCTTTTCACACCAATAGTGTGTCACCCAGTAGAAGCAACCATAAGCATATCTGCGCTCAAATAGCATATGTCGTCCTGACGGCAATTCCGATCGACATGACCGCGGTAGGAAATAAATCGGCCCAGCACTTGGATGAAGCGACTTTCCACTGTCCGGTGGTTGAAGAGAAGTCGAAGATAGCAAGCTTAGTTTTAAACTCTGCCATCCACATAACTCTGAATGTTGTTTCCTCAGCCAAATCATCATCTTCCTGGCGTCGGGGAACGAAGAAGGGTTCGCACCAACGCATAGGGACGGGCGGGTCCTCCACCGAAGCGGCTATGTCGTGAGGAACAGAGAAAAGCAGAAGGTATTGCCCGTACAAGGGGTCACACACAGCGACGTCCCTGAAGACTCGACGCTCCATTTCCTCAAAGTCATAGAGGTCGCAGTCAAGGAGGAGGACGCGGCCCTCGCGGACGTCCTGGACGACACAACTGCGGGTGAGGGTGGGGAGGGAGGAGAAGGAGAAGTCGGCGGCGAGGGCGACGGCTCGAGCGGCGGCCGCGGACGGGTGAGGCGGAAGAGCGGGGTGGAAGGTCATAAGGTTATCGGTAAAGCCGAGCAAGGGAGGGGGGTGGAGCTTGCGGTAGCGGCGTAGGAACGAACGGTCGGTGGCGAGGCGGCGGAAGATGGGGCAGGTGACGGAGGCGCGGGCGAGGTCGGCAGGGTCGGGTAGGCGGAGGAAGATCTCGGCGAGGAGTTCCTTGGGAATCGCCGTCGCCTGCGTTGCCATTTCTGGCCAGACGGTGGTGAAGGAAAGAAGTCCAAATAACCGGACGCAGAGATTCCGCAACTATATGCGCACCCACCATCCATCTACACCATGCATTCTGCTTTGCGATTCGTGTTGGTTAGAAGCATCTTTGACCGTGGCTTAGCACTTAACTTAAGACAAGTGCTTTTTCACACGGATCCCAACTAGTATAATGTAAATATAGCCGAAATACCCTTTGCTGAAAACTACATATATTTACAATATATTATTGGATAATGCATTAACATATTTTCAGATATTTTTTGTATCAACACAAACTCATGAATAAACACATTTGTTGAATATATTGTATTAACAATTTTATGCATAACAAAAAAAAAATCTAATTTTTTTTGTATCAACACAAACTCATGAATAAATACATTTGTTGAATATATTGTATTAACAAATTTATGCATAACCAAAAAATTCTGATTTTTTTGTATCAACAAAACTCATGAATAAACACATTTTTTTGGATATACAAATTTATGCATTACCAATATTTTCCTGAAAAAAGATCCTATTTTTTTTGTATTAACACAAACTCATGAATAAGCACATTTCTGGAAATGATTTCATTTTTAGATTTTATGCATTACCAATATTTTTTTGAAATTATAGAAACAAGATTTATTTTACTGGATTTATACAAGGAAATTTCGGATTTTATGCATTACCAATATTTTCCTGAACTTTTTTGTATTAACATGGATCACTAAGCGACGTAGAGTTGATTGAGTCAACATCTAGGCACGGATCTCCAACAACTTTTGACGGTGTAGATAGTTGGTGGGTTCGCATATAGTTGCGTAGTTGAATTTTCGCAAATAACCCTGTATGTATTGCGATTCGGCCGGGGAGCCCCCTAACTAAACTGGGGCATTTAACCCCCTATCTTTGCAAAACCAGACAACTAACCCCCTCACGGTCAACGGTGGTTTTGACTGTATCTTAGGCGGTAATGGAGGGATTAATATGTGCTGAGCAAATAACCCGCGCCCGGTCTGAGCAATTCTTTGACCATGGACAGCTTCCTCGTCTTGCCCGCCGCCGGCGATCGAGGCCAGCCGCCCCCCTCCACCTCCCTGCTCTGATTCCTGATCTTCCGGCTTGTGCTCCCCACGCCGTCCGCCGCCGACGTCTTCCTCGTCAAGTTCTTCCTCTAAGCCGTCTGCATGGTGCGCGCCATGGTGTACCGTGTACACCGACGACGCCGACGAGGGCGCTTGCCACGGCGCCGAACTCGGCAGCCCATTGTACAGCTACGAAGGCGCATGCGACGCTGAATTCGGCGGCCTCCGTCGGCACCCCACGGTACCGCAGCGTCAGTGCCACACGAACACAGCGCCTCCATACATCGGCACCCTACGATGGCGCGGCTGTAGAGAGACGAGAGCACGACCACAGCACAGTCAGCCAGCCGGCGTCGTGCGCCCTGGAAAGCTAAAGTCGACGTCGTTTGCCACCGCGGTCACGAGGATGGCTGTAGTCGTGCATGGAGGCTAGCTGGCTGACCTATCCCCTTCCGGCCGGTGCGCGCAATGGCAGCACCCGTGCTGAACCGTGCGTTCCAGCCGATTTTGAGGTCAACGTGAACCACACTTCGGACCCGGTGAGCTGATGCGAGGCCAACCTCACGGCGTACCACGCCGTGTCGGAATCTGGGAGGAGGTCCTCCTCCACGGCAGCAAGCACTACAGCGAAGGCTCTACCGCTTCTGCGACGCCAAGAGGAGAGAGGTGGTGTCGTCGCTGGGCCTGCCGATGGTTGTGCGCTACAGAGCTACTCCCTCCGTTCGGAATTACTTGTCGCGGATGTAAGTTTTGTAAAACAACCCTTGAGGTTTCTCCGAAACAACCCGCAGTCCATCCTCGTCCGTATTCGGTCATTCCCCATTCCGACCATCCTCCGCTTCGTCCTCATCGTCGTCGCTCGCTCGCCCTCGCTCGCCGCCGCTCGGTCGCTCGCCCTCGCTCGCCGCCGCTCCCTCGCAGCCTCAGCACCCTCGACCACGCCGTCGCATCTTACCGCATCTGCGCCTCCATCCGCGAATCAAAGCGGCACAGCAGGAAAAATCTGTTCTTGGTGGAGGCCACGGCGGACTCCTCTCAAGATCTTCTCCGATTTCCCGGAGTTCGGCGCCTTCCTGCTCGTCACTGCCGCCGGAAACGAGGCTGCCGCTGCTGCGCGCGCCTCCCTGCTCCTCACCGCCCCCCACACCTTCCAGGCGAGGCCGTCGCCGCCGCGCGCGCCTCCTCCTTCCCCTCCTCCGGCCGGGCAGTCAGAGGTACGGTGGCCTGGCTTGGTGCAGAGCAGGCAGAGGGTCGTCCTTGGTGCAGAGCAGGCAGTCGGAGGCTTTTGTCTTCCGATTCCGGCCGGGCAGAAGGACGGGAGCAACAAGAAGCTCGTACGACCACCGGCGGGAGATCTTGGATTCCAGCAACAATGGGCTTCCCGAAGCACGAACATTCTGGTCAAGATATATGCCTTTGTTTTACAGAACAACTTGTAGAAATAATGTAATGCTACTGTACAAACTGAAGCTATTAACAAATCACTTCTATGGTACAACACAGCAAATCCATTTACAAACTTGACAATCTCGCACCATACCATAAACCAGATATTAGTATGATAGCGTCACTGTTCTAAATGTCCTCAATACAGAAATGCAATTGCAATATGTCGGTACTACGCTTCTTAGATAGTATTGGACCAAACTAATCAAAGAAAGCTAGTCTCAGCCAGGAGCAGCAAGATCCTGATTAATCTAGATCTTACTCAATGAACTCGTATTTTTTCAATTTCCTGTTGTGGTTACTTCAACAGCTTTCAGATTTAAGATATGTGATAGAGTTCCATTTATACCAGCATGCATTATGAGCCAACTAGTACTGCTCAAATAATTCACCTTATTCCATTGATTACTTCAAGCTTCTTCAAATAATTCCTTCCAAACTAGTACTGCTCAAAAGCTATAGCTACTGTACTTATTTTCTTCCTTTGATGCTTTTGTTGACAACTTATAATAATGTAATGCTTTCTCCCCCAATATTTGGCTACAGGACTGCACCAGTTGCTGGATTTTGATGCTATATGGAGCAATGCAAATAATGAAATCTACTGTTATGCTGGAACTGAACTTTGATTGCAATTTGTCTAGGTAAAGTTTTGCTCAAAATATATTCAGTTTTAGTTTGAGCGGTGGATAACTTGCAATCTAAACTGCCTGATATAAACTGTAGATTTATTTCCAGTTCTTGTTATGTAAACCTGTGCAAACATGTGCAAATCTAAACTGCCTGATATACAGGTTCAGACTTGCAAACCTGTACGTACCAAGGAAATCGAAGTCAGAGGAGCGGCAGCAACACGAGCTTCACAGGCTGCAGGGGAGAATCATTTGCGGAGCGACGTGGGCGACACTTGGGTGGCGGCGCCGCCGTTTTTTGGTCACCGGAAGAACTTGGTGACGAGCTCCAGCGGCAGCGAGCGGAGGAGCACGACGGGCGGACGAACGAGCAAGCAAACAAGTGGGGGAAATGGGTCCTAGAGGACCATCATATCACCCTGAAGCTATTGAGGGGCTCGGGGATGCCCGAGGAGGCGCGACGGCGCCAAGATCAACGTGGGAAGCGGCGGTCGGAGTTGGAGGAGACGACGTCGATTCCGTCGATCCAAGTCTTCCTGGGAAGCGCGACTCGAGGAGGGAGTCGCTCTCAGCGAGGCGGAGCTGTAGCCGGAGTAGGCCGGCGGCAGGAGCTCCACCGACCTGGATCCTGGCCGGCGGTAGGACCTTCTCGTGCGTGCGCGTGGAGAAGACGATTGCTGGTTTAGGTTGTAAGAAATTAGATTAGGGAAGGAGGTTATTGTAAAATGTACCGTAATTCAAGTTCTGACCCCCTACGACAAGTAAATCAGAACGGAGGGAGTAGCTAGCTAGTGCGTGGTTCGGCATGCATGTCCGGCACTTGGCAAGGCGGACAACAACGAGCAGCGCCCGTCGTGGAGAGAGGCAATGGTTTTGGTGTCGCCCACCTCAATCGCTCTCCACCACCTAATCTCGTCTTCGACCTGTGGACCTGACGATACGCACATGCCATGCGAAGCCATCGCTCGCCTACACCTGGTGCAGGGCAGACGTCAAACCAATACCACCTAAGATACGGCCAAAACCACCGTGAGGGGGTTAGTTGTCTGGTTTTGCAAAGACAGAGGGGGTTAAGTGCCCCAGTTTAAAGTTAGGGGGGCTCTTGGGCCGAAACCCAATACATAGGGGGTTATTTGGACTTCTTTCGTGGTGAAGTGGAGGCGGGAGCGGAATTGGGGATCGGAGCTAGGGTTTTGCTGGGTAAATGGCCAAGCACTGAAGGCCTGCCCAAAGCTAATTTTATGTATTTTTTTAAAAAAAGGTAATTTAATTCTCATTTTTTCCTAAGCTTCACGTCTGCGCCATTTCTTTGTCAAATCACTGAATCACTAAACGGATAATACTTCTTAGTACAGTATTACTTTTCCTATCAATCACCAAGGGCTTATCTTGATCCGACGAAAATTATCGCACCAAGATATGGATGTACATATGTGGCGACGTGGTGTCATCAAGCCAATAAAACATGATTATGCCCTCAATAGGCTCCTGTGATGGTGGCACTGTGATTTGGTTCAGAGCGTCCGACTCCTCAACACTCTAAATGCAGCAATTCAGAGTTCAGAAAACTACCTGTGAAAGGAGCCACAAGCCCACAAAGCACAAGTATAAAACTGCTCAGCTCAATTAACTTGCTTCTTTCCTCTAAAGACACCAATACATCATGATTTAACTTTTCAGCATCCAGACATTTAACTTTTCAACTGAATCGATGAGATCGAGACACATCATTTACTGAGGATCTGGCATGCCGCTTCTGAGGTGACAAGCACATCCAATTTTCCCTAACCGGCTGAGGAGGTCGAAGCCGCAACCGTAGTGCTCAACTTCAGGTTCAATGTCATATACCACATTCATTAGATCGAACTAGTCCAGCTCTCCAGCCCTTCGTCCAGGAGCAGCTCCAAGGGAGCCCTTCATTCAGTGACTGTTGCGCTAGGAGTGTATCCATCTGCCTAGCTCCAGGGCTCTGAGTAGGGCACATGCCAGCAATACCGTGATGATGCTCACGTGGTCCGGTTCAAAGCCTTCCATTTGCATCAACTGAGACACCTCGACAGCGCCTGAGAAGTCACACCGCCAGGGTGTAACCGGACACCAATGCAGTCCAGGAGATGATCGTCTTCTCACTTCTCAGGCATGGAGTTGATGCTTTTGCTACCTTATACTGCAACTCGCAAAAGTCAGTCAGATGACTCACAAAAAATGGATTCCAAGTTTTTTCCCTCTAGACAACTAGTACATTACAACCAAATTGAGTAAAAAAAACTACTGTCCGACCAACTTGTGGTTGTGGAGCTGCCCAGCCTTAGCACTATTTGTGATCCCCAACACACAAGCCTGACCACCAGCAACCGCGTCAACAGTATTTCAATCATGATAACTACGTGCTTCACCTTTTTTAAAAAAAATTTAACACCATCTATATTAGGTCAGCAAGCCGCCTCATTAAAACCCTGTCAGTGCCTTTCGGTACCCTGGTTAGGGAAAGAATACGTCTAAAACTTGCCGCCTTTAACCATTAATTATAGTTACATCGTCCGCAAGAGTCTTACAAGAAAGTCAGGGGGTTCCTTATGCCAGACAACCGACAAAGGACCCTCTGCATGACTAGCTAAACAATAAGTAGCCCTATTAGCTTCTCTAGGAGAGTGAGAAAAATCACAGCTACAAAATTACGACAAACTAAAGTACACTCCTCATAGATCGCAGCCGCTGCACCAAGAGAATTTCCGCCATTGATCATCACCTCAATTACCTCCGCGCAGTCGGAATTCACTTCAAGCCTATTACACCCAAGTTGTCCCGCCAGGATCAACCCATCACGAAGCGCATGTGCTTCTGCCGTGGTCGGATCCGAGACAAAAGGAACACCTCAGCAACTTGCTGATAAAAAGGAGCCCCGATCATCTCGAATAATAGCTCCAACCGAACTTGTACCTGAATCAATGTCAAAACCCGCATCAACATTTAATTTAACGAAGTCCTCCCTGGGTTTTAACCATCCATGGCGTGTTCGACACCCGGCTTTTTCTTATTCGCTCTTGTATAGTTTAGAACTAGAGCCGATATCGCATGCGCCGTTCTCGCCGGTGACTGAACAGTTTCGCCATGGGTAACCTTCCTCCTCTCCCACCAAATATACCAAACAGCCACAACAACAAGGTCATTGCGATCAATCTGGGGGAGTAGAGGTGCTTTTGCCTGACCATCACGAAGTAAAACTTCCAATACCGAACTACCCTCCACTTCTACATTGCATGCAGTATGGATTATGTCTTCCATTCCAAGAATTCTCCATATTTCCTGTACTCTAGGGCAACTTAAAAAAAGCATGTCGAATACTCTCGCAATCCACATTAAACAAGGTGCACTGTCCACTTGGTTGCATGTGTCTGTTGGCCAAAACTCCATTGCAAGGGATCGCACCAAGTAGAGCTCTCCAACAATGAATCTTCACCTTTGCTGGAACATTTAGAGACCATAGAGTTTTCCAGATTGGTAACGTATATGAGGCACCATTGTTATTAGTTCTCATAAGTTTTTGGCCGTGTTGGGGATCCCACTCCATATGATTACAAGAACGCACCGAAAACATACCATTTTTTGTAAAATGCCACCCAACAAAATCCTCCATCATACCTCGGGCTAAAGGAATATTTAATATCCGTTGAACATCAATCAGCCAGAAATTATCCCTAATTAATTCTTCATTCCACGCCTCTGTCTCCTCATTGATCAATTCTGAAACTTTAGTGAAAACTCTATTACCCCTACGAGTTACAATTTTCCTGTTGGAGCTGCACGGGATCCAAGGATCATTCCATATATCAATTTGTGTACCGTCTCCAACTCTCCACACATGACCTCTTTTAAAAGTTTGAATTCCAGCCCAAATACTTTGCCATGTATCAGAACTCCCTTTCTTGAGTTGGCAATTGAGAATATCTCCTGTAGGGAAGTACTTAGCACGAAGCACTCTAGCGCATAAGGAGTCCGGCTCCGCAATCAACCTCCAGCATTACTTAGCTAGCATAGCAAGATTAAAACAATGAAGATCTCTAAATCCCATACCACCTTGTCTTTTCGGCACACACATTTTCCACCATGTAAACCAATGCATATGTTTCTGTTGGTCATCATTTCCCCACCAGAATTGGGACATTGCAGTGATAATCCCTTTAATAATCTGTTTGGGTAGCTTGAAGACAGACATCGCATAAGCAGGAATAGCCTGATGACAGCTTTCAACAAAGACTCCTTTCCTCCGAAAGACATATTTTTCTCCTTCCAACCGCTCAAAAGTTTGCAAATCCTATCAATCAGGTGTTGGAAGCAATCCGATCTATCCACCCCCACAAGAGGCGGCAATCCAAGATATTTGTCCGTAATAGCTTCAGTCAAGATATTTAAAATTGTGCAGACCTCCTCTCGGATATGAACATCTGTACTTGGGCTAAAAAATATACTTGATTTTGCTACGCTCACCAATTGGCCCGAGGCTGCACAGTAATCATCCAACACTTTTTTCAGGCTAGTAGCATTCGTCACATCCGCTCGCATCAGGATTAATGAATCATCCGTAAATAATAGATGTGAGACGGCAGGTGCGTCACGACACACCTTGACACCAATCAGGTTGCCCACTCCTTCAAATCTTAGTAAGCTTGTTAAAACCTCCGCACATAGCAAAAACAAATACGGTGAGAGGGGATCCCCTTGACGGAGACCCCTTAATGGGAAAATATAATCAGTCAAATCATTATTAATCCGAACCTGATACCTCAATGAAGAAACACACACCATGATGAGCTCCACCCAATCAGGATTGAATCCCAATTGCAATAAAATCTTCTTCAGAAATACCCACTCCATCCTATCATAAGCCTATTGCATGTCCAATTTAACTGCACAAGTGCTAATTCTTCCGTCCTTCCTATTTTTGATCGAGTGGTAAGACTCATAAGCCTGACGTGGGGCTACTCTTCGGCTATCCCACTGTGAGGATACCTGGGCCGCGCCAAGCTTACGAAGGCCCACAGAAGGCCCACTAGGGGTATCGTGTGACCTAATCCTAGTCGGTTAGGTCGCATAACCTGCCATATCTGTAATTGTCATACGACATCGTTCACCCGAGACCTGGCCTACCTATAAAGGCCAGGAGGGTTGCTCGTCTCAAGGACACGCTCATAGCCGCCACCACAAACCCTAGCGAGATCGCAATCTCGCCGTTGTAATCGCTACTCGCCATCAATATCAGACAAGCAGGAAGTAGGGTGTTATCTTTCGGGAGCCTAAACCTGGGTAAATCGCCCCGCTTGTCAGTCGTCGTGATGACCAACGCTTCTCTCTCCCCCTCAATCAACCCGGGGTGGACAACCCAGGGATTTGTCGAGTTACACCCTCGTCAATTGGCGCCGTCTGTGGGAAAGAACAAGCGTTGGAATCATGGTCGCACCGGCTCCATCCGCAATGAAGATTGACGTCTGCACCACCCGGGAGCCCATCCGCTTCGGCTTCTTCGAGTACGCCTTCCACCCGCCGGCCCGCCGCTCGGTGTACGCCGATCTGTACGAAGGTATACACATCACCTTTGGCTCCATATATTGTTTCGTCGAAAGTCGTGGAATATTCAGGTCCGCGGTGACCGCACCACGCACGGCGGTGACACCCGCATCGGCCACCCCCGCGCTGTACCCGCTGTCGTCTGTCGCGGGAGTCGCATCTGCTACAATGGCAAGGATCGCATCTACTTCGACTACATCGACTACTTCGGCAGCGGCCATGCAGATCGAGTCTACTTCAACCACCTCGATCGCACGGCCGACAAAACCAAGATCTACCTCGACCACGACTGCATCGATCGCACCCGCCCGTGTGACCAAGGACGCGCAGCCGACAGCCACGTCGCACGCATCTTCGTGGACCCATCAAGTCTACCCCAAGCCAATCGCACTCGCTCCGACGACTGCGAAATCTCCTTCCACGACTCCTGCAAAGATCGCGAGAAGACGCAACGACGGCCGCGCCGCCCGCCACGTGGCAGCAATTTTCGATCCAGAGCAAGATTCGGATGACGGAAGCAGCAGCGGCAGCGTAAACACCCCTACCGAGGTTTACCCCCAGCAAGTC
Source organism: Poa annua (assembly GCA_026929855.1). Taxonomy (NCBI): domain Eukaryota; kingdom Viridiplantae; phylum Streptophyta; class Magnoliopsida; order Poales; family Poaceae; genus Poa; species Poa annua. Next base: position 87,694,228 of record CM049431.1, read on the forward strand.
TTCATGGCCGGCACATCACCTCCAGAAGGCAACGACGAACCCGCATACCCACTGGAGGTGGTCATGCCCGACCAGACGACTCGACTCACAATCACGCGCGACATGGCGATCATGTCCATGAAGCACGTTGACGACGACACGTTTCCACCACCTAACGCACCTCGGGAGGATCAACTGGCAGTCCAGTACTTGCTACGCAAGGAAGGTGAACGACTACGAGCCGAGAAAGCCGAACTCATCCGGCGCAAGAGGGATGCGGACGCGTCAAGCGCCAGGAGGGCCGCCTACTCGTTAACTTCCTCCACCGAGGTCAGCCTGAAGGGGATCGTGTGCAGAAAACAAAAAAATTCCTAGCAACGATATCCTTAAACTAGCCAAGATCTACACTATGCAGATATAGAAGTACGGCGGAGATCGGAATACATACCCTCGTAGACCGAATAGCGGGGATTACGCTCCCGCACGAGCGTTGACGACGAAGACGACTTAGCCGACCTCTAGGTCGCGGAGAACTCGGCGCGACGAAGACGACGAAGATGACCCCGAGGTCGGGTGGAGGAAGTAGACCTCCGAGTACCGCTAGCGCAACACCTCGCAGGGCGTCACACACATACGGTGGAGACGACGGCCTCCGAAGCTCCAGTCCAGGACGAGCAGCGGAAGACTTGGACCGGAACACCAGCAGCGCGGCAGCGGGCTATGGTGGAAGAGATCCCCCTCCTCTACTCGGCGCGGCTCCGACAAGGGAACCACGAGATCGAGAGAGAATTAGGGAATTAATTGGTGAATTAAAAGGCCAGGGGTGCCCCTTCTTATATAGGCTCCCAGGGGGGAGCCAACCTCCTCACCAGGCAATGTGGGACTATCCCCACATGCCTGGTGTGGCCAGCCATGGTGCGCCGGCCCCCTGGTGGGCCTCTTGGCCCACCTGGGTCGGCCACCCAAGCCCCCACCGAATCCCCTTAGGGATTTCCCCCCTCTTGGGCCTTCTTTCAACCAGAAGGCCCATTTAGGAAAATCAGCCTAAATAAATTCGAAAATAAATATATAAAATCATATTTGCCTATTAATTACACTAATTAATATCAAACATAATATATATAATTTTTCCTAGCTCCGAAAACTCTTTCGTCGCTGCCCGATCTCCATCGGACCATTCCCGGGACGCTCCCGGTGATCTCTTTCCTTTCCGGTTGTCTTGTCGAAACCCCTTAAGTGTGTTACCCTAGCGGTTCGATATAATAACAAGTACGATCAAGACTCCTCTATGATCAACGACTAACTCGTAGGCCTGGACCCCATGAATTAATCCCTGTGATATAACGAATGACTTTCATCTATCAAACCTGGACGTCTAGTCTTAAACCCTTTGTCATGGCGATACTTAGCGTGTCCGAGCATCATTCTCAGATATCTCCATACCTAGCATGATCTCGTTACCGACATCGCTATCTTCTACTCGTCTATGATATTATGTCAGCTGGTGACCTAGTCACATGTTTGCAAACTCATTTGACATAATCTCACCGAGTGGGCACTAGAGTATCTATCCGGCTATGCGGACTGACAAATCCCGCTGTTGACCCCTCGTCTCAATTACCCCTTTCTGATACCCAAAAGTATCACCGGTATTGTCACACTAGATAAGATATGGCGTTTGGTGCGATCAAAGTATCTTTCAGGGATAACAATAAGAGTTGATCTCACGGTCTTAAGGCGTAATGACTATGTCCTACAAATACTGGGTATGTCCATCACATCGTTACACCTAACGATATGACTTCCATTGCCGACCGGCGCCATGCCCTATGATCGGAAAACCTCGATCATCAATCGCGCAACGAAACTAGTCTTAGTAGAGGCTACTAGGGACCTGGTTGTTTATCTATCACACCTGTATTAATGTTTTCGCTTAATACAGTTATAGCATGGTGTAAAACATATAATGAACGATTGGGATGTTGCCAATAAACTATGTTTATTAAGTGCCTCTAGGGCATATTCCCTTCAGTCTCTCACTTGCACTAGAGTAACACTTAATCTAATTTACAACCTGGTAAAAGCTCAACACCCATAGCATCTTGTTGCCTGCTCGCCTCGTGGAAGAGGAATACAGTCAACAGATCTCACACATTGAGACCTATATGTGCTTTGCAACACTTCTATGTCACCTAGTTTGACATCATCCCGTATCTTACGATGACGGTGAAATATATCCCAGTGGATGGAGTGAGACTCGAGCATTCGCGTAGCATGTGCCTTAAAAGTCTGAAAGATCTATTAAGGGACCACCTACGCTCGGAAAACTGCTCAGTCCAATCACACTTGCTACTTCTAAAGTCGCGATATATTTATATACCTATGTAGGTTATGCGACAGTGCATTCATATGCGACTTCGCAAACTAACCATGTCTTTCTTCAAAATAAAGGACATCTCCTATATGAGATTTCTAGTCGTATGGGTCAGTGTAATAACTTGCATCATCGTAACCGCTTTACGGCAAGTTGCCATTCCACTCTTACCCGTTACTAGAAAACCTATCTTCAGTTCTCATAGACACTTCAGAATAAACTTAACGTTTGTTCATTGATCCACACAAGGATCACTCTAGAACCTGTTCTTTAACCAAGAACTCGGGTCACGCTAAGTCGAGCTTTCAGTCTGATAGCATCTATGACTGATACATAGATAATGTCGAACATCATTTGCTATAACTGAAAATGCCAAGATAAACTTAATATTTTACCTAGTCATACAAGCAATAACCTCTTTCTTTGCTTGTCCTTTTCTGAAACACTTCAGAATCTTGACTAAGGAAATATTTCGACATAATGTTATTAAGCCCTTTACGATCTATACAATTATAAATCGGATGCCTAATACTCCTAACTTCATTTCTTAGAAAATTTAATCACTTAAATAATCCTTTACACTCTACTAGAGGATCTGTGTCATTCAATATGTTGTTACATACCAAATCACGAATGACACCTAGCTCCCACTCAAATATGCCTTCCATACAAGATCAATGAAAGCTACTTTGCTCCCACTCACTTCTTTGCAAATGTAGGTTTCTTCAACTATTTTGGACAACTCCAAAATCCTTTGATCACATTATCAAAGTGAAGATTCCAGCTCCGATATGCTTGCTTCTGCCCATGAATGGACAACCGAAGTTTGCACACATGTTTAGCATCCTCGGGATTACAAACCATTCTTAATAACCATGTTTTTCTCATCCATCTATCAATTTCTCATTCGAAATTATAGTAATTGCTAAAGGACCCAGAATAGATTTAGGCTTCGCCACTTAAGACAAAGTCTCATGTGGTCTGTCGGAACTGTTTCACGACAAATCGAATCTAATTACACTATTAACAACCATGGTTTTCTCATCCATCTATCAATTTCTCACTCGAAATTATAGTAATTGCTAAACGACCCAGAATAGATTTAGGCTTCGCCACTTGAGACAAAGTCTCATGTGGTCTGTCGGAACTGTTTCACGACAAATCGAATCTGCTCAATATCTACTCTCTCATAAAACTCCATATTCTATCAACATCCTAGATGCCATCAAGAAGATCTCCCAAGTCATTACCTGGTAATCGTATATGGATTTTATTTCGGATCATAAATGACTCACAGCCATTTCTTGGACTTAGGTTCACCATCTCTTCTTCGTAGTTCGTAGGTCTATCATATTCCATTAATATGACCTTCAGAGCAAGATTGTCGTAACACACAGTGTGGAACACAACCTCGTATGCCTACGCTCTTAGTATGAGCTCAGAACATCATGATCTTGAATCATCAGCTTTTTCAAGCTGTGGAGCCTGACACCGAACACACTTTCGGTTGCGCCACTCTGATGTCTGGAGAAGAAGTTCACCAACTTCGTCTTGCTCTACTTTCTTTCTCACTTATACCCTCGGATAAGAAACTATTTCTTTCGCAAGGTATATCCCCGCAAAGATTTTGCCTATGTCGTGAGACATGTACCCAACTAACTCTTTAGGTAGGGCATACTACAAAGATTAATCCATTTTAGGTTCGATTACATCGAAACACTAAATTGCTGAAACGACAATCCAGGCTCAAAAGCCATGCCATCACTTGTATGGTATTGTCTCCATGGATTCAAATGGTTTCCCTATTTGCTAACGTGAGTGTTTACGTTTCTACCATATGACTCTAATGATCACAATATTTCGGTAAGAGATTTATTTACCACACACTATCCGATAGGGTGCAATTACGACGTCCTATCACACCATAACACTATGGTGTTCCATGCGACGTAATTTGTGGAACTCTTCTCACAAGTCTTCCAATGATGTGCCAACTAACTCAAATCTTTATTCCTCAATATGCATCGCGGGAATTTGATTTTCTTGTTAAGTTTATTTCCTACTTCATTCTGGACTTGTTTGATTGAATCAAAATTTCCAGGCCAACATTCCCCGAGTGGATTTCCATATATCTATTCGAATGTTCATGAAGTCTATGAAATAAATACTTCCACTACACGTTAAAGTACTTCATTGATTCACATACACGCATATGCATGATTCTCAACAAGCTATACTCAAAACGTTCAGTGAAGTTCACGAAATAAAGGTCTCCACTACCCGTCAATTACTTTATTGAACCACATACATCTCCATGTATGACTATCAATAAGTTATATGCCCGTTTTCCGAAAACGGTGTCACAGTTATTTCGCAAGTGTCAAAAGATCAAATCTTAGTACTTGTAGGTCCATCCAGTGTGGAGCTAATGCATATAACATTGACATGACTAAACGGTAGTGCCACACATATGTGGTGTCTTTATTAAGTTTGTATCCTTTGGCATTAATATTATGAATGTGGGAGCTTCTACCATCTAAATTCAAATCGGCATATGATCATTACTTCATAAATATAGGACACCAATTTGTCACTATCATGTATGAACAAGTGTCTCGCTAGAGGAGACACACTTGTAACGATCATACTAACATGCGATCATAAAGAATTTACCCAAATGGTAGATCTAGAGGGAGAGTGTCTTTGGCCATCACAACAACTTGATTGCCATTATCAACACGCAATGTCGCCTTATCCTTTCAAGCTACTGAAGCAGTAAACCTGGTTTTCACAAAACATGACTAGTTCAAAACTTAGTCACTACTGCGAGTACTTGCTTAGCTAAAACATTCATAACATGTATATCATATATACACCATCATCATTGATGACTTCCGGCGATCTGTTTCATCTTCTTGATACTTCCACCGTAATCAAGAACCATGAAGGTGAATTATTCCCCTTGCATGACATAGTCTATGACATAGGATTTGCACTTGGAAACGATGTCTGTCATCCAGTGATCGAGCTGAGTGAGGCGTCTCAATGTTCATCAAGTATAAACATATGTAATTAAGCATGACCGCCACGTGCTCCCTCAATGTGTGCATTCTCTTCCATCTTGGTTGAGAAGACAATCAGTCAACGTACTGATAAACTTCATCAACCCAACTTTAGAGGTACCCCGAGTTTTAGCGACCATATCATATGTTCGCGATCTAAAAACTCGTACCCACCGTTGGTTCTCTATGGCAGAGATCATAGCATACACTGGACTATGATGATATCATCCACACAAAATCCGATAATCCAAATTATCTTTTGTTAGCGGAATCTCCGGATTTATCTCCTAGCGGGTATTGTAACACAAAGAGCTAATGGTTTAAACAAGGAGTATCCTCAAGCTAAAGCATAAAACTATGAAGTTTGGACCCAATCTTTTAAGTTTCTCAATCGCAGGAATGCGCCTAATTTGAAAAGATGCTATCACAATGGTTAACATCTACAAAGGTTTGCAAAACAGACTCTGTTCATTATATTCTGAGTTCTAGTATTTTAGAAAATAACTATCCGAACTCCCACTCAAACGAACATCCCTCCTTGTCGTTTAAGCGATTACACGACCCCCATCCATTGCACCACCCCTCATCATCAGAGCCAGCAACACAACTTCAAGAGTAGACAAATGTCCGCCACACCAATTTTGTGACTCGTGCTCGACCTTTCGGTCTCCCTGTTCCGAGGCCATATTTCTGAATATGCTAGGCTCGCCACCAAAAACCTCCACGCTCACGCTTGTGCAACATGGCTTACACCCACCGTATGCGAACAAAGATATGTCTGACACTCGATCATCACGGCCTGCCTCATAACGTAGAACTTTCTTGGTGGTGTGCGTTGGAGGGAGAACACCGGTGGTATTTTGAAGGGATCATCTTATATAGCTACCGCCGTGTAACTAATATATACTATATATACAATCACACAATATAAGATGCACACAAAACATCAAATGTAATGCAATGTGATGTAGTCTATTGCGCCATGGTCTTCTTGGCTCCCACAGTTTATAAACAATTTAATAAACCTACCTTGACCATATCACATAGCCCCTGCAAAATAAAGTTAGACGCTTCTACTTTATCTTTTGCATATTTTACGTGGCTTGGGGCTTTCGTAAATAGAACCGCTTCATACCTACGAATCTTATGACCACAACAACGATCCAATAATTGCATGTTTAAGCATCCCTTTCGGGCCCTCCATTGAAAATGCGAAGACCAACAAAAGAGAGAGAAACTGACACCCGCCAGCCACATATACGGTACAAGCCGTAAGTCAGTAGTGGAACCAGTCTCGCGTAAGCGTACGCGTAAAGTCGGCCCGGGCCGCTTCATCAACTCGATGCCGCTGGAATCACAAGTGCACGCTAGAGGGTAGCAAATAACAGGAACGGTGCCCCCGTGCAGAACACGGGTTCTAACAGCGTACAGCTATATCTACGATAGATCGGCTCTGATACCACTGAAGGGGATCGTGTGCAAAAAACAAAAAAATTCCTAGCAACGATATCCTTAAACTAGCCAAGATCTACACTATGCAGATATAGAAGTACGGCGGAGATCGGAATACATACCCTCGTAGACCGAATAGCGGGGATTACGCTCCCGCACAAGCGTTGACGACGAAGACGACGTAGCCGACCTCTAGGTCGCGGAGAACTCGGCACGACGAAGACGACGAAAATGACCCCGAGGTCGGGTGGAGGAAGTAGGCCTCCGAGTACCGCTAGCGCAGCACCTCGCAGGGCGTCACACACATACGGTGGAGACGACGGCCTCCAAAGCTCCAGTCCAGGACGAGCAGCGGAAGACTTGGACCGGAACACCAGCAGCGCAGCAGCGGGCTATGGTGGAAGAGACCCCCCTCCTCTACTCGGCGCGGCTCCGACAAGGGAACCACGAGATCGAGAGAGAATTAGGGAATTAATTGGTGAATTAAAAGGCCAGGGGTGCCCCTTCTTATATAGGCTCCCAGGGGGGAGCCAATTGAACGGGAATCCGGACCTAGAGGGGGGGGGGTGAATAGGTGCTATTACAAATTTTAGGTCTTTTCAAATTTAGGCTCAACACAAAGGTAAATTCTCTAGATATGCAACTACGGTGAATTTACCTAAATGAGAAACTAAGCAATAATAAGATAAGCAAGTAAGGGAGCAAAGGTAAAAGGAACCAAGTGAAGCACGCGGAGACGAAGATGTAATCCCGAGTTCCACCCAAGGGTGTACGTCTCGTTTGGAGAGGTGTGCGCTACCACAACAGGTTAGCCGCAACGCCACAAAGGCTCACCTTCTTCTCCGATGAACTCAACCACAAATGTTTCGAGTCCACCTTCCACTATTGATCCCCTTTTAGGGCGGAGATCGAATCCCTTACAAACGCTTGAGGCACACACCCACAACTGAATTGGGGGCTCCCAAGAAGACCACAAAAGGTCAAGGACCACAAAAGGTCAAGGTAACACCAAGAGTACAACAATGGTGAACTAGGTTTTCCCACCGGAAACCCTAGCCACGAAATCCCCAAGTGAATGGGGGAGAAATGCAAATCCCTTCGGTGAGGATGTAGATCCGGGCCTTCTCCTCCAATCCTCCAAAGATCAATGAATTTGGGTGGGGGGATTGGGAGATCTTGATGATTTGAGCTTTCAAGAATGGTAGGAGAGAGAAAATCTGAGAGCTAACTGTTCTTGAGTGAGTGAGGGGGTATTTATACTCCCCCTCAAAATCTAGCCGTTGGCTGTCTTGGGCACCCAGAAATTCCGGTATAAGTACCACCAGAAATTCCGGTCACCCGGAATATCCGGGCCTTTGAAAATATCCGAGCTGAATTTCCGGTTGAGATCAGAACCAATTCTGAACTTGACTTAGCCGATTTTCTGAGGTTGACTCGGAATATCCGAGTCCTTGAAATTTCCGAACTGAATTTCCGATTGGAGTCAGTGCCACTTCTGAATCTTGACTTAGCCAATTTTCCTGGGGTTGACTCGGAATATCCGGGTTGGTGAACCGGAATATCCGAGTCCTTGAAATTTCCGAGCTGATTTTCCGATTGGAGTCAGTAGTACTTCTGAACTTGACTTAGCCAATTTTCTGGGGATGAACCGGAATATCCGAGTTGGGGAACCGGAATATCCGGGTCTGGGAAGAATTCCAGAAACTCTTTTTCTCTACAATTTGGCTTTAGGATTTGTGATATGAGTTTCACCCAAACTGAAACACTTAGCAATAGGATTAGTATATCATTGGTATTGTTAACTAACACACAAAACACTAGGGATTAAGAAATGTTCTTTCAATCTCCCCCTTTTTGGTGTTAGATGACAATACCAAGATTTGCATAGAATCAAAAGGCAATATCATGTTTTTGGCAGAAAATGGCTCCCCCTAAATAAATGCAAGTATGCAACACAAAATAACAAAGGATAGGAGCAATTTTATAACAACAACCACAAGATATCACAAAGGAGAAACGAGACAAAATGTAAGATTATGGAAGCAATTGAGACTAGATAGATTTTCATACCTTGTGCATATAGAATATGAAGAGAATACCAACACAATCAATTCGAAGTCTCAAGCATAATATAATGATATCATCAACCATTGTCTCAATACAAAGATATCACAAATGAAATAAAGAGAGTTTCACAAGTAACTAAAAACACGATAAATGGACACAAGCGCAAATAAAAGATAAACGCATAAGCTTGTGCCCGACCCTTGCAAATCCCCGAAGAAGTCCTAGTAGAGCAACTTCTCCCCCTTTGGCATCGAAACGCCAAAAAGGAAGAAGAGCGATGCTACGTCCCATGGAAGTCTTCAGTCCGAGGGGTCCTCCTCATCATCATCATCGTCATCAGCAGCCTCCTCCTCATCATCATCGTCCTCATACTCCTCAGACGCTGCCTCCTCATCATCATCTTCCTCCTCCTCATCATAGTCATAGCCAGTGGTGTATGAGCTGCCGCCAAGGTCCTGGTCAATCAGTGTCCATGGAGCCAAGGAACCCTGGTTCCACTGAGCAAAGGTCGGGGGCTCAGACAGAGCAGCAGGAGCAGGAGAGCTAGAAGCATGGTGAAGGATCAAGTCTTGCTTGTATTCCAGCTGACGGCGATCCTTGTAGGCGTTGTATTGCTCTTTGCGGATGTCCACATTCATGCAAAGGATGTTGCGCTGGAACCAGTTCAGCTTCTTGACATGCGCATGAGTGGTAGGAACATGAGTAGAGGTAGCAGCAGCCCTCCTAGCATCACCCATGAAAGATCCACCTGTAGCTGATGTAGTAGAAGGCCTAGGAGGAGGCTTGACCACAGTCTTCTTCTCATAGAGCTTCTTGAAGTCATGTGGCACCAAATCACTGCTGCTGACGTTGAGGTTGGGGAACTTAAACAGGAGGAGCTTCATTATGTACGGAGCATAAGGTATAGAGACCCTGGTGGTCATAGCTTCATACATCTCATTGTAGATGTAATCCATCACATCTACTCTCCAGTCAGTATCAGAACCCGAGTCCTCCACAATGCGGTTGGCGTGAAGGAGCAGTTTGCAGAGAGGGGTAACCATGTTGTCGTTGTTGCCACCACTCGGTGCAATGTTCTCACGCAGGATGCGCACAAGAACATCATACAAAGGGAGCAAGTCACGAGTGAATCCAGGGGTGACTCCCACACCATATAAGTGAGCTGTCTCCTTCTTGTTGAGCTTGTATGGGGAGTGCATGCGAGTGCCTTGGGGATTGTCACCATCAAACCTGTAGCCCAGTACCTTGCCAAACTCCTCGAAGTTGGACTCACAGTATGATTCCCCAGTCATCCACTGCATGGTCTTCTTTGAGTCACCCTTGATCACTAGGGTGGCGAAGAACTGCATTACAAGCTGCGCGTTGTAGGCACAACGGATGAGCGCCAACCTTTCCAAACCCATGGTCTTGACAGTGTGGATGGCCTCAGCAAATGCGGTTTTCTTCTGCAGCGATGCAAAGTCAAACGGGTGCATGGGTCGAATGGGCTTCGACAGTGAGAGATAGAGATCCACAAATATATGCTCTTGTGCTTGGCACCAAAAGCTGCGATCATCGAGAGAGGTGTCTCTTGCGCTGAGGTACCAGTCCCCCTGCCTCAGCTGAGAGTAATCCACAGAATGCATCTTGGAATAGTTCGGACGTTGGGGACTAGGGGCATTCTTTCTCTTCTTGGATGAGGGCTTGCTGGCAACAGCTTTCTTCTTCCTCTGAGGTGCAAGGCCCTTTCCCTTGTTGACTGATTGCTTGGAGACAGGTGCTCTACCAGTGTGCCTTGATCCCCCTGCGGGCGGACTTCCACCTGAACCTGTGAATTTGAGCATAGAGAGTAGCATAAGGTAAGTGCACACAAGTCAGGAGATAATACACACATTAGATAGGCATTTGATGAATCATATGTAGTTAAACATGAGTTAATCTTAAAACTGCAGTGTTTGACTCGGAATATCCGGTACAGACATGACCGGAAATTCCGGGGGACCGGAAATTCCGAGTCAATCTGAACCGGATATTCCGAGTCAGACAGAAACTGCAGATCTGAGATTGACTCGGTCTAAAACTAGATCGATCCAACATAATGCAAAACTAATGTATGTAGAAGGCAGGGAATAGTCCTAGGAACAATCTCTACCAAGCAACATTGAAACAAATAACTCCACATCAAGATCCAAGTGCAAGCACATAAGGAAGAAGAAAAGTGAAGTTACCCTCATCCATTGAGGCCATTGCTTGGAGGAGTGAGTTCCCGGGGCGGAGGAGGAGCAGATCCGGCCGAGAAAGAGGTTCCCCGGCGGTCGGAGTGCTCCGGAGGGACTTGGGAACAGCAGGGGCGGCGGCTGGAGGAGAGGGAGGTCGGGGGTGGAAGAAGGGCACTAATGAGCCCTTCACCCCGAGCCTGCCCTTAAATATCTGGACAAACTGCCAGACCGGATATTCCGGGTGTAACTTACACCGGATATTCCGGGTCACCGGATATTCCGGTTCAAAATGAACCGGATATTCCGACCTGTTGAACCAAAATCCCAGTTTTCAAAAGGATGACTTGTGTGCAATAGAGAGAAATGTTTTCAGGGGAAAGTAGGCTTGGGATAGATTTCCAAACTGATATTGGTACACCATACTCAACTCACAACAACCAAATCAAACCAAAAGAGCCAAGTTGAGTAGGTTTCCCACATGCATGAAAAGGAGGGCAAATAGCAACAATAAGCTCCAAATAAAATCAACTCTTCAAGGAGAAGAGGTCGGTGGCCGAGGCCACCATGTAGGAGTGTATGGCATGTTACCGCGAAGATGTATCTTGGGTACATAACCAATACTCGTCGTTTTAGCTCATTAGTCACAAGAATGAATATAGAGATAAAAGAACACTTGCTATCGGCATAATGGGGGGAGGGATGGTCCAATGCATTAGGACCACACTCCCCCTATTTCCATGCCTACATCTAAACTAGATAAGATGCAATTACGCCCTAGGTGAGTGTGCAAGCGATCAAGCCAAGGACCTCGAATCAATGATATTGAGCTCATTCCTCAAAAAGCAAAACCTTCCTTCCTCAAGGGGCTTCGTGAAGATATCCGCCAATTGATCCCTTGTGCCCACATATGATAGGTCAATGTCTCCACGGGCCACATGATCTCTTATGAAATGATGGCGGATCTCAATATGCTTGGTTCTTGAATGTTGCACCGGGTTGTAGGCAATCTTGATGGCACTTTCGTTGTCACATAAAAGAGGCACTTTGTCGCAATCGACTCCGTACTCCTTTAAAGTTTGCCTCATCCATAGCAACTGAGTGCAACAACTAGCGGCTGCAACATATTCGGCTTCGGCGGTGGAGAGAGATATGCAATTTTGCTTCTTAGAAGACCAACTCACCAAGGACCTCCCAATAAATTGACAAGCACCGGAGGTTGACTTCCTATCATCATGATCTCCCGCCCAATCGGAATCCGTGAATCCACATAATGAGAAATTTGCATCCTTGGGATACCACAATCCATAAGTTGGGGTATAAGCCAAATATCGAAAGATTCTCTTGACCGCCACATCGTGACTTTCTTTAGGAGCCGCTTGATATCTTGCACACACTCCTACGGCTAGCACTATATCCGGTCTAGATGCTCAAAGGTAGAGGAGAGATCCAATCATGGAGCGGTATACCTTTTGATCCACATCCTTACCCTTCGGGTTGAGCTCAAGGTGGCATTTGGTTTGCATTGGAGTAGAGGCACCCTTGAGATCAAACAACTCGTACTTCTTGAGCATGTCTTGAATGTACTTTGCTTGGTTGATGAACGTTCCTTCCCTCAATTGTTTGATCTCAAATCCGAGGAAGAACTTCATCTCGCCCATCATAGACATCTCAAACCTGTCAGTCATAAGCTTAGAGAATTCTTCGTTAAATGCTTTGTTAGTCGATCCAAATATAATGTCATCCACATATAATTGACAAATGAAAAGCTCCCCATTAACTTTCTTAGTGAAAAGTGTGGGGTCGATTTCCCCAACTTGGAATCCACGGTCTACAAGTAGTTCTCTAAGGTGCTCGTACCACGCTCGTGGGGCTTGTTTAAGGCCATAGAGTGCCTTATCCAACTTGTAGACATGGTTCGGATACTTGAGGTCCTCGAACCCCGGTGGTTGCTTAACATAAACAAGTTCATTTAGTGGACCATTTAGAAAAGCGGATTTAACATCCATTTGTTGCAACTTAAAGTTATGGTGAGAGGCATAAGCAAGAAGAATACGGATTGACTCAAGTCGAGCCACGGGCGCGTAGGTTTCTCCAAAGTCAATGCCTTCAATTTGAGAGTAACCTTGAGCCACCAATCTTGCCTTGTTCCTTATCACCATGCCATGTTCATCTTGCTTGTTCTTGAATATCCACTTGGTGCCGATAACATTGCGGCAATCTTTGGGTCTTTCCACCAACTTCCACACTTTGTTGCGCTCGAAGTTGTTGAGCTCTTCATGCATAGCATCAAGCCAATCTTTATCTTCAAGAGCTTCAAAGACCTTCTTGGGTTCCACCATGGAGATGTGAGCTTGATGTTCACTAAAGCTTGCGAGTTGTCTTCGGGTAGAGACTTTGCTTCTCACATCACCAAGCACCTTGTCAAGAGATAGAGCTCTTAATTCTTGTGAGGTGCCAACCCTATTCAAGCGGCGGATCTCGATTTCCCTCCGAGTGGTGGGAGGAATCGCTTGATCATCTTGATCATTCATGTCTCCGCCTTGACTGATTTGATGGCCTTGATCAACCATTGGAGTGGTGTCCATTGGTGAGGGAGAGGGTTGATCTTGGCCTTGCGAACTGCCACCGGGAATGTCAGTAGGACCGGATATTCCGGGTTCAGGAACCGGAAATTCCGGAGCACCGGAATTTCCGAGTCCATCTTGACCCGGATTTTCCGGTCCTCCGGAAATTCCAGGAGCAGCTGTAGAATCTTGTTCTTCTTCTTGGCAGGGTGCATTGGGCACGGTGTTGTCGATGGGTGTTTCTTGTGTTGGGGTGGTCACCACTTGTGAAGAACTTGGTCCTTGTTGATCAACCTCATAATAGAGTTCAACGGGGCGGTGGACTCCCAACCCCATTCTTCGGATAGCATCTTGAGGTTCATCATCACCTACACCGGAAACACCACTTTGCTCCACGAGGGAGCCGTCATTCTCCTCGAATACCACACTACAAGTTTCTATGATTATGCGCGAGGCCTTATCATAGACTCTATAAGTGTGGGATTCGGATCCGTAGCCCACAAATGTCCCTTCAAGAGACTTAGAATCAAACTTGCCCAAACGAACACCTTTGATGAGATAAAAACACTTACAACCAAATACTCGGAAGTAGGAGATATTGGGGTTGTTCCCGGTGAGCACTTCATAAGGTGTCTTCATGAGTCCTTTGCGAAAGAAGAGCTGGTTGGATGAATGGCAAGCGGTGTTGACGGCTTCGGCCCAAAAGTTGTGAGGGGACTTGAACTCGGCCATCATCGACCTTGCCATCTCAATAAGTGTGCGGTTCTTCCTTTCGGCTACACCATTTTGTTGGGGAGTATAAGCAGCGGAATACTGATGACGAATCCCTTCTTCACTAAGGAACTCGTTTAAGGTGTAGTTCTTGAACTCGGACCCATTGTCACTTCGTATCACCAAGATAGGGACATTGTGTTGACGTTGAGCTTCATTGGAGAAGTCGATGATAGTTTGTTGAGTCTCCATCTTCGTCTTGAAGAAGAAAACCCATGTGTATCTTGAATAGTCATCAACAATCACCAAGCAATATTTCTTGCCACCAAGACTAGCTTCCGGAATGGGACCAAAGAGGTCAACATGGAGAAGCTCCAAAACCCTCTTTGACGAAATGATGGTCTTGCTTGGATGGTAGATGTCATGCATTTTTCCTTCAACACACGCCCTACACATTCGATCCTTCGAGAAAGAAACATGGTCTTTTAGTCCTAGGATATGGCCACCCTTGTGGAGACTTTGCAAAGTCCTCATGTTGACATGGGCTAGTCGGCGATGCCATAGCCAACCCAAGTCCGCCTTTGCGAATAGACACATTGTATGGGAAGTGGTGACTCCGGAGAAGTCAACCACATAGAGCCCATTCTCAATGTACCCAACGAAAGACACATTGAGAGACTTGCTCCGCAAGAGAATGACCATTTCCTTTTCGAAGACAACGGTATAATCCAAACAAGTTAAGGAATGGACGGAGATCAAGTTGAAACCTAGGGACTCGACAAGCAAGACATTCACAAGTGTGATGTCCGGTGCCACTACCACCTTGCCGAGCCCTATTACCTTAGACTTAGAATTATCACCATATGTAACGGTCATTTGATCATCATTGGGCTTCAATTCCGTTACGATATCCTTGCTTCCGGTCATATGACTAGTGCACCCACTATCAATTATCCATTTCGATCCTCCGGAAGCAAGGCCCTACACATAATCAATTCTTGGGTTTAGGTACCCATTTTGCAATGGGTGCCTTTTGGTTAGCAACAAGGGTCTTTGGTACCCAAATAGCATATTCAATGTAACCATCAAAAGGACCAATGTATCTAGCATAGACATCCCCATAATAATCAACATATAAAGCATAGTTGGGGTTAGATATGCCCGCAAAGTCATTACGAGTGGGAGTGCCCCTTGTGGCATTCCCACTCGCAATGTCAACCTTCTTGTCTTGTGCGGACTTGGTCTTCTTCTTGATCTCCTTCTTCTCCTTAGAAACATAGCCTAGACCTTCCTTACCCTTTTGGGGCACTCGCTCATGAAGAGGAGTAGTGAGTGTCCCCTTACCTTTATCAAGAGAGGTCTTGGGCTTGGTTGCCATAGAAGGAACAAACATAACCCTAGCAATACCCTTCACAACATTTGCATTAGCATTCAAAGGAGTAGAGGTGCTAGGTTTCTCAAGAGTAGATATCCGAGATTGGAGTTGATCACGAGACTTGAGAAGACGTTCGTGATCACTTGTCAACACCTTGTGAGCATTGTCAAGTGACTCGAAGTCTTCGCAAAGTCTAGCATGAGCAACTACAAGCTCGGACTTTTCATTTTGCACAATTTTACATTTAGCAAAGTAGAGATCACGATCCTAAGTGATCTTAGCAAGTTGCTCCTCGAGGAGAGCATGAGCTTCTTGCTCATCTTCGAGAGAGGATTGGAGAGACACCTTAGCGTGTGCATCCTCTCTCTCAATCTCACCTTTTAGTTAAAGCTCATCCTCAAGCTCACCTATACGACTCATGATTGAGCCAAAGTGTTTCTTTCCTTCTCCTTGCAAGTTAGTCATGAATTTATCAAAAGCAATGATTTCTTCCTTGACTTCTAAGCTCATAGAATCATCAATGTCATGTGATATGGAGTTGGGGGATAATTGTACCTCGGATGTCTTTGCCATAAGACATCTTGCATTCTTGACGATGGGGCTCTCGTTTGGTGAGGAGAAGAGTGATGGAGGTGTGGAAGACATGGCTAGTGCGGCCACTTGCGTTGGAGTATCCTACTTGTCACTATCTTCATCATCGGTGGGATATTGCTCTTGAGTCACCAAGACAATCTTTTGGTTCTTCTTGAAGAAAGGCTTCTTCATGGGCATGGGCCCCTTGCCCTTCGTCTTGGCCACGAGCCTCCCACCATGATCCTCTCTTCTCTCCCATGGGCAATCGGCAACAAAGTGGCCCTTGTCATCGCAATTATAGCAAAGCCTCACTTTGTTGAATGGCTTTCCTCCGTTGGGGGGAAACTTCTTGTCAATCCTTGCTTTGGCCCTTCCGGGGTTCTTCCAAAAGGTTCTTGCCGCAAGACCCATGTGTTGAGTGAGAGTGCTTGAGAGAGCTTCACTAGATAGCTCGACTTGATCATCACACTCCTCTTCATCCTCTTCTTCAACGGTGGCCTTCAAAGCAATTGAGGCATGCTTGTGCATCCCTATGGCTCTAGCTCTTGCATCTTGTGCAATCTTGGAGGCCACCTTGTATGCGGTCATCTCTTGCATAACTTCATTGGATGTCATCTTTGCAAAGTCATGTCTCCCTTGGAGTGTCTTCAAATCCATGTCCTCAAAGGGCATGAGAGCGGTCACAAACTTCCTCTTTATCCAAGCATCATTGATGTACTCCGCCCCGAGGTTCTTGAAGGAGTTGGCAACCAACACCAACCTCCGGTACATGTCCTCGTGGCTTTCTCCATCCAACTTGTAGAACCCTTCCACCTCATTGCATAAGGCATCATACCGGTTCTTCTTCATGCCTTCATTCCCAACGAAGATGTCGGAAAGAGCATTCCAAACTTCCTTGGCGGTGGAGAATTGTTGAATGAACGCCATGTCCTTCTCTCCAACGGCCATTTGGAGTTGATGAAGAGCGGTGGCGTTGAGTTGGCTATCAACCACCTCTCTTCTTGTCAAGTTGGTTGGATCATGGGTCTTGTATCCTTCTTCAATGATGCGCCAAAGCTCAATGGAGGCACTACATAGATGAGACTTCATTAGAAATACCCATTGAGAGAAATGAGTAGGTTTAAGCTTAGGAGGATCACTTCTAAAGTTTACATGAGGGTGAGGGATAGGAGGGTTAGGAGAGTAATTATGGTTGACATTATGAAATTCCTCTCCTTTGGGGGTGTTAGAGGAGCTAGGTGGTTCATCCTTTTCCGCCATCCCGGGAACACTTGAGGTAACATCTTTGGACCCATCCGAAGATGACTCGTTAGAGTTCCCCGCATGTTCCTTACGAGGAGGAGAGGGAGAAGTAGCCTCGGGCTCCTTAGACTTCAAGAGTGCCATGAGCATCTCATTCATCTTGAGGAGTTGGGCCTCCAAGGACGATCTCATATCAATAAGATCGGCCATGGTTGCCCCTTTGGCTAACGCCTCCTTCTCCGCCTCTAATTTTTCACGGGCGGCCCTCTCGGCATCGGATTCCGTCATCGTTACACTTAGGCGGTTAAGCCCTTAAAAGTGAACAAGGCTCTGATACCAATTGAACGGGAATCCGACACCTAGAGGGGGGGGGTGAATAGGTGCTATTACAAATTTTAGGTCTTTTCAAATTTAGGCTCAACACAAAGGTAAATTCTCTAGATATGCAACTACGGTGAATTTACCTAAATGAGAAACTAAGCAATAATAAGATAAGCAAGTAAGGGAGCAAAGGTAAAAGGAACCAAGTGAAGCACGCGGAGACGAAGATGTAATCCCGAGTTCCACCCAAGGGTGTACGTCTCGTTTGGAGAGGTGTGCGCTACCACAACAGGTTAGCCGCAACGCCACAAAGGCTCACCTTCTTCTCCGATGAACTCAACCACAAAGGTTTCGAGTCCACCTTCCACTATTGATCCCCTTTTAGGGCGGAGATCGAATCCCTTACAAACGCTTGAGGCACACACCCACAACTGAATTGGGGGCTCCCAAGAAGACCACAAAAGGTCAAGGACCACAAAAGGTCAAGGTAACACCAAGAGTACAACAATGGTGAACTAGGTTTTCCCACCGGAAACCCTAGCCAAGAAATCCCCAAGTGAATGGGGGAGAAATGCAAATCCCTTCGGTGAGGATGTAGATCCGGGCCTTCTCCTCCAATCCTCCAAAGATCAATGAATTTGGGTGGGGGGATTGGGAGATCTTGATGATTTGAGCTTTCAAGAATGGTAGGAGAGAGAAAATCTGAGAGCTAACTGTTCTTGAGTGAGTGAGGGGGTATTTATACTCCCCCTCAAAATCTGGCTGTTGGCTGTCTTGGGCACCCGGAAATTCCGGTATAAGTACCACCGGAAATTCCGGTCACCCGGAATATCCGGGCCTTTGAAAATATCCGAGCTGAATTTCCGGTTGAGATCAGAACCAATTCTGAACTTGACTTAGCCGATTTTCTGAGGTTGACTCGGAATATCCGAGTCCTTGAAATTTCCGAGCTGAATTTCCGATTGGAGTCAGTGCCACTTCTGAATCTTGACTTAGCCAATTTTCCTGGGGTTGACTCGGAATATCCGGGTTGGTGAACCGGAATATCCGAGTCCTTGAAATTTCTGAGCTGATTTTCCGATTGGAGTCAGTAGTACTTCTGAACTTGACTTAGCCAATTTTCTGGGGATGACCCGGAATATCCGAGTTGGGGAACCAGAATATCCGGGTCTGGGAAGAATTCCAGAAACTCTTTTTCTCTACAATTTGGCTTTAGGATTTGTGATATGAGTTTCACCCAAACTGAAACACTTAGCAATAGGATTAGAATATCATTGGTATTGTTAACTAACACACAAAACACTAGGGATTAAGATATGTTCTTTCACCAACCTCCTCACCAGGCAATGTGGGACTATCCCCACATGCCTGGTGCGGCCAGTCATGGTGCGCCGGCCCCCTGGTGGGCCTCTTGGCCCACCTGGGTCGGCCACCCAAGCCCCCACCGAATCCCCTTGGGGATTTTCCCCCTCTTGGGCCTTCTTTCGACCAGAAGGCCCATTTAGGGAAATCAGCCTAAATAAATTCGAAAATAAATATATAAAATCATATTTGCATATTAGTTACACTAATTAATATCAAACATAATATATATAATTTTTCCTAGCTCCGAAAACTCTTTCGTCGCTGCCCGATCTCCATCGGACCATTCCCGGGACGCTCTCGGTGATCTCTTTCCTTTCTGGTTGTCTTGTCGAAACCCCTTAAGTGTGTTACCCTAGCGGTTCGATATAATAACAGGTACGATCAAGACTCCTCTATGATCAACGACTAACTCGTAGGCCTGGACCCCATGAATTAATCCCTGTGATATAACGAATGACTTTCATCTATCAAACCTGGACGTCTAGTCTTAAACCCTTTGTCATGGCGATACTTAGCGTGTTCGAGCATCATTCTCAGATATCTCCATACCTAGCATGATCTCGTTACCGACATCGCTATCTTCTACTCGTCTATGATATTATGTCAGCTGGTGACCTAGTCACATGTTTGCAAACTCATTTGACATAATCTCACCGAGTGGGCCCTAGAGTATCTATCCGGCTATGCGGACTGACAAATCCCGCTGTTGACCCCTCGTCTCAACTACCCCTTTCCGATACCCAAAAGTATCACCGTTATTGTCACACTAGATAAGATATGACGTTTGGTGCGATCAAAGTATCTTCCAGGGATAACAATAAGAGTTGATCTCACGGTTTTAAGGCGTAATGACTATGTCCTACAAATACTGGATATGTCCATCACATCGTTACACCTAACGATATGACTTCCATTGCCGACCGGCGCCATGCCCTATGATCGAAAAACCTCGATCATCAATCGCGCAACGAAATTAGTCTTAGTAGAGGCTACTAGGGACCTGGTTGTTTATCTACCACACCTGTATTAATGTTTTCGCTTAATACAGTTATAGCATGGTGTAAAACATATAATGAACGATTGGGATATTGCCAATAAACTATGTTTATTAAGTGCCTCTAGGGCATATTCCCTTCACAGCCAAGGAGGACGGCGACGCAGAGCCCGCGTTCCCCTCATGACGGAAGACGATCGAGCCAGGATCACCCGCAACCTTGACTCATCCTTCGTCACCGAGGACGAAAACGGGATACCCGTCCCAAAAATGGCGAACGCTTGCATCATGGCAGTCGAAACGTACCTTCGGCTCACACATCCACCGGAGGGAGACGCACGAGCCCTTCTCCACAAGCAACAGATCATGTCCATGAAGGCAATCGAGGAAGCCCTGGCAAATAGGGTGCCAAGCAATCGGGCACGCGAAGAACAAGAACGCCAAGCTCGCGATCCGGCATCATCGGATGTCCCTGCAGCACAACCACTGCGACAGCCACAACCAGGAGAAGACCTTCGCAACGTCATCACGCAAAGGACGGTAGACCGCAACCGCAGCCAGCGTTCGACTGACTCGACGAACCCGGATGAGCAGGCCGACCGCAACTTCGAGCCGTGCGGCGTCGCATGTTTCAGCTTCAACATTCGCGACACCCGCATGCCGAAGGGCTTCAAGCTAGCTGCAGGAACACCCAGGTACGACGGAAAACAAGACCCGCGCCTCTGGCTCGAAGACTACCTCATCGCCTGTACCTGTCAAGGTGGGACATCGACCACAGCGATGCAGTATATCCAGCTTATGCTCACGGATTCGGCACGCGGATGGCTCACCAGCCAGCCCAAGGACTCTTTCAAGACCTGGGAAGAATTCCAAGATACCTTTATCAAAAGTTTCTCTGGAACATATGCAAGGCCGACGACCTACATCGAGTTGCAAGCCTGTAAGCAAGGAAGAGATGAGTCGCTCCAGTTATACATCCAACGGTGGACAGTCCTCCGCAACACCATGAAACCCGTCTCAGAAGACCGGGTGATGGACGTGTTCATGCATGGCGTCGCTCGCCGCGACCTCCGCGAAGAGTTCGGTAGGCTCCAGTCGAAGATCACGATCGAGCTCATGAAGATAGCCAACCAGTGGGCCGAGGGAGAGGACTACGTCCGCGACACCTCTCCAAAGAACGAAGCCGGAACAAGTAACTGGCGCGATGGACGCCAGAAGAAGAAACAACGTTTCACCAACCTCGACTCGATCGAGCTAGTAGCGGCGGGATATCAAACCTCCCGTGATGACGCGCGCGATAGCAGTCGCCACTATGATGAAGGACGCCAGTACAGTCGAACCGGCGACCAGGGTCGGCAGTCCGACCCAGGACAATACAACCGCAGCAGCGGCAGCATTAGCCGCAATGACGGAGGCCAGAAACGCGAGTGGAAGCGCGCGCTGACCCCAGCAGAGGAGCTGATGCAACCTTGCAAGCATCACTCGTTCCGCAACCCGGAAACGGCAAGTGGGGCGCCAACCACCTATTGAAAGATTGCCGTAAAGCACGCAAGATTTACCAGGCGATGCAGAATATCATCACCCCTGTGCCAGCGCTGCAGCCGACCCCGCAGCTCGCCATTCAGGCAGCACCCGTGAACAAAAACCCAACACAGGCAGCGGGCACCTTTCCCCAACAACAGCTACAGGAAGCCCAGCCAATGGCACACGACGCGTACCCAACCGCGCGGGGACAGCTCAACATGATACAAAAAGGGCGCCCTTCAAACAGGGCGCAGAAGCTCATTGTGACGCCCGAAAATCGGTACTGTGTAGATTTAAGCGATCCCGCCGAAATCCGCATAATAACGATTTTAGGTCGCCCACCAGACATAATGTGCACGCCGAAACATGCACATTATGTGGGTGGAATTGTGATAACATTACAACAGTTCCGATACATCCACAAATACAACAAAGATAAAATTACAACAACGACTCTAACGAGTCAAGATACAAATGATACAATAGAAAGATTCAAATGACAGCGGAAGCAAAATAGTATCCGACTACGGATAAGATACAAATTGGACTAAGAGTCCTGAAGATAAGCAATGGCGCCATATCCCTGCCCAGCCAAGCCGGAGGGATTCCCAAGCTAACGTCGTCAGACTTCAAACCTGTTGACTGCACATAAAGCACAACCCAAAAGAGGGCCAGGGCACTCCCTGGCAAGCAAAACGGACTTGCCTACTTTCTACACCATCTCCCAAAATATAGGGGAGGTGGACTTAGCGGCAGCAGCACTAGCAACCTAAAGAGACACGCTACAACTTCCGTCTAATTAGAGAGGGATAAGAGAGCGCATAAGATAAACATCTACAACTAACACCAAACATAACCCATTCTCGGATTAACCCCCTCAACCAAGTATGAGGAAGCAATTCGAGAAAACTCACACATTGAACAATTTTAGTTACAAGTTATTATGAAAGTAATTCTATATTACTAGTCAGGTTAATTAACAATGATTAGGTGTAACTTGTCTATGATCTTGTTAGCCAGCATCATCACCAAGTCGTCCATAACCGTGGACACGGCTCATCGATAAGATTATACCCTGCAGGGGTGCACTACTGGACCCGTACTCGTTCGATCAACCCCAAAAGCAAAGCCAGAAGCTAGGGCATCTCAACACGACAAATCTCTTCTCTACAACCCATCCAGGGAACCGCATGATTGTGTGCACGGCTAATCAGGTCCAGTGCCCGCGGGATACGACCTTCATAGCACTCTAAGAACGTGCCACCCTATATGAGAATCGACTACTCCATCATCATGAGATCATTATGTAACCATATGCATGCATCAAATGGAAAGCCCGAACTACTTGCGGTGCCCTGGATAAGAAGCGGATTAGATCGAAGCCGCGGGGGGCTCCATAGGGCCTCCCACAAGCGGTTAGTGCGCTCAAAATTGGATCCGAGGACAAGAACTGAGTTCCTAGGTCGACACTTAGCAGAACAAAGCACCTCGCAAGGCCTTCCGCCGGTGCCTTATCTTTTAATTATAATACCCCAATATAAGACAACATTTTATTAAGGTAGAATAACCTATCATGCTAAACAGGTGCAATTAAATAAGACATACAGACGACTCGCACAAACAACTCTAAGCATGCGCTACGACTCGCAAGGCCAACAGATAAACATGCAACAGGTATTAGGATGTGGGGATAAAGCTGTATGGGCTGCAGAATAAACATGTGATGGGATCGCGATAAAGAATCGAATACTAGGGTAGCAGAGATCAACCACAGGAATGAAAGACAATGTATAGGTAAACAAGCAAACTTTGCTTGCCTGGAATCCCGCATGGAAGCAGATCTTGTCGTTGCTCACACATCTCAACGTCTTAACCGCGAAGAAGCAACAAACACTGGAAAGCGTAAAAGATGCATTTTACAACTACGGCAAAAGATTCAGCATGATCATACGAGAATGATGAATGACATGGCAAGATGCATTACAATGCAATTAATCCAAGTTAAGCGGGAAAAGCAACCCCGGCAATTAATATTTAGGTGCAAGTTATTTATTTACCAGCAATATTAAATGTTGGTTAACATGGTAAAACATGGCATGGGTGATCTACTTAAATTAAATGGAAATAGGGCATTATATATTTATTACGCCACACATTCCATAATTATTATTTAGGTGATTTGCTACACCCGCAAATCCAAGAGATGCAACACATGTAAATATGATGCAAAATGCACAAGATAGATGACATTAAATAAAATAGGTATGGGCTTAGGGTTTGGGGCTCGCACGTTGGATCGGGAGAGATAGGGTTCGAAACCGACGTCTTCGGTCCGTAGAGGAAGTAGTCGATGTCGGGGAAGTAGTCGTCGCGGAACCGGGGCATCCTCGTTTGTCGGTGTCGTGGAAGTGGGCGAAGTAGTCGTACTCGGTCATCACCGTTGACGGGCGCGGGCACGTAGGAGCACGGAAACGGACACCGGAGGGAAAACGCACGGGCGGGCAACACCTCGAAGGGTGGACAAACGCGGACAACAAAAGACGCAGGGGTCTTGCGGCCATTGCGTCGAACACCCGGCATGCGGCGGACGCGGGGAGGCCACCGGACGGAGACGACGGATGAAGCGGAGGCGCGGAGTGGAACGCACGGCGGCGGCAAGCGCACGGGCGGAGGCGCGCGGTACAGCAGCAACGGCACGGAGGGCGCACGCGGGGGGCGGTTGATGCGGGAGGCGGCGACTGCGGGCGGCGGCGGCGGCGGCGGCGCGAAGGAGGCAGCGGCAGCGCCGGCGGCGCAGGGCGGCGCGGAGGCGGAGGAGTCCGGGGCGCACGGCGCGCACGGCCGGTGCGGCACGCACGGCAGCGAGCAGGCGGCGGTGGGCGGCGTGGGGGCGACTAGGCGGAGGCGCGGGGAGCAGGGCTCGGGAGGAGGCGGTGCGCGGCGGCCCGAGGCCCTGGGGCGCGTCGGCGCTCGGCCGGCGGCGAGGCACGACGCCGCGGCGTGGGGTCGCGGCGGCCGACGGCGGCGGCACGCGGGGAGCGCCTAGGGGCGGCGGGGGGCGACGAGCGGGCCGGCGGGCGCGCGGCTCGAGCCGCGGCGGCGGCCGGAGGTGCGTGGCGGCGCGGGTCGGAGGAGGAGAGGCGGTCGGCGGAAGGCAGAGGCAGCGACGCACGCGGGCACGGCGCCGTGTTGCGGCCGGGAAGAGGAGGCTGGACGCGGGGAGCGCGGGAGGAGAGATGGCGGCGGTGCGCGGGCGTCGGCCGGCGACGGGAAGGGCAACCGGAGGCGGGGAGGGAGCGCACGGGTCGGGGTGGATGCGGGAAGGCACTGGTGCGGGTGCGGGCTGGTGCGGGAAGAGCACGGGAGGAAGAAGGAGAGAAAAGAAGAGGAAGAAGGAAAAAGAAAAGGAAAGAAAAAGAAAAAGGAAAAGAAAAGAGAAAGGAG
Source organism: Poa annua (assembly GCA_026929855.1). NCBI lineage: Eukaryota > Viridiplantae > Streptophyta > Magnoliopsida > Poales > Poaceae > Poa > Poa annua. Next base: position 87,719,473 of record CM049431.1, read on the forward strand.
GGGGGGAAAAGAAAAAGGAAAAAAGAGAAAGTGGAAGGGGGCGGCTGCAAAATTCCAGGGGGTGGGAAATAAGTTTCCAGTGGGGAAACCCTAGGGTTTGGGGTTAGATGGGCTTGGGCTTTATTTCTCCCCCGTTTAAACTTTTCGGTTTTATATTTTTAAAACAAAATAGACAGGGAAGTTGCATACGAAAACTATACAAAATATTTTTAGTTTTCAATAGAAAATTTAATAAACTAATTTTCAACATTTTTAAAAGATTTTAAAATAACACATTTTAAATTATTTGAAATGCATTTGAATTTAATTGCGGGGAATTAAATTTAAATGCAACAAATTAAATTAATGAGATGCAATGCGATGCCATGTTGATGCAAAAAGAAAACCACACCAAATTAAAAGGGGATAAATCCCGGGGCGTTACACTCATAGCCCGCCAAGTGCTACAGGCTACTACTTGCCCACCCGCAGTGCCGAACTACCTGAAAGGGTCAGATACGCCAATCACGTTCTCCAGGGCAGACCACCCGAAAGATGTACCTCGACCCGTGCATGCCGCCCTAGTCGTTGAAGCCCTGATCGGAGATTAGAACCTGAAGAAGGTTTTCATGGATGGAGGAAGTGGCATCAACATCATATTCGCTGACACCCAGAGAAGGATGAACAAGTCGACAGATAAGCTGCCAGAGTCCGAGACCACATTCCACGGCATAGTACCAGGGCAAGCAATCACACCCATGGGAACGATCACACTCGACGTCATACTCGGGACACCCGAGCTCTTCAGGAAAGAGTCGATCGACTTCGAGGTTGTCGACTGGAAGTCACAGTATCATGCTATTCTTGGGCGCCCAAGTTTCGCCAGGTTCATGGCAGTACCTCATTACGCCTACCTGATGATCAAGTTGCCTGGACCCAAAGGAGTAATCACTGTACGCGGCGACTTCGACCGCTCTAACAGCTGCGACCGCGAGTTCAGCAGGATTCTGAGTTCTTCGGGGTCGAAGAGCACTTCAAGGCCATATCAGCCGACAACGACAAGACCATCTTCCCACCCCGAAAGAAACCAGCCAAGGACGCCGCCTTCAACACGACTGACGATACCACAACTCATCAGGTCCATCCGAGTGACAGCAGCAAGATGGTCAAAGTGTCCTCAAGCTTGACCCCCGCATAGGAAGGCGTGCTCGTCGAGTTTCTACGTGAGAACTAGAAAATCTTTGCATGGCAACCTTCTGACATGCCAGGAATACCTAGGAATCTCGCCGAGCACTCCTTAAAAGTTCAAAAGGACGCCAGACCCGTCAAACAGGCCATGAGACGTTTTTCCGGACCCAAACAGGACGCGATCACCGCAGAAATCGACCGACTGCTGCACGCCAAGTTCATCCGAGAAATCAAAGACTCAGACTGGGTCGCCAACCCTGTCCTAGTAGAGAAGAAGAAGACTAAGAAGCTACGCATGTGCGTCGACTTCACCGCCGTCAACAAATGCTGCTCCAAGGACCATTTCCCGCTCCCTCGGATAGATCAGATCATTGACTTGACAGCAGGCTGCGAACGCCTATTCAGATTACCAACAGATCAGACTAAAAGTTGAAGACGAACGGCGTTCATCACACCCGACGGTGTCTTTTGCTACCAGACAATGCCCTTCGGGTTGAAGAACGTTGGCGCCACGTATCAGCGCACGATGCAAGCATGCCTCAAAGGGCTCATCGGGCAGATTGTCCAAGTCTATGTCGATGACATCGTCGTCACGACCCGAAAGGAGGACACCCTAGTCGCCGACCTGCGCAAGGTCTTCGCGGCGCTCGACGCATATCAGATCAAGATGAACCCAGAAAAGTGCGTTTTTGGCGTGACAGCCGGAGAGCTACTAGGGTACCTCGTCTCTGCAAGAGGAATCGAAGCAAATCCTGAGAAGGTGCAGAATATACTCACGATGCCAGCACCCACCAAGCTCCGTGAAGTGCAACGATTAGCCGGCCGAGTCGCAGCTCTCAGCCGGTTCATAAGTAAGTTGGGGGAGAAGGCCTTGCCTTTCTACCAACTGATGAAAAAGACAGACAAGTTCGAGTGGACATCAGAAGCACAAGAGGCATTCGACCAGCTTAAGAAGACCCTGACGACTTCCCCAATCCTGGTAGCGCCACTGGAGAATGAGCCGCTATACCTATACGTCTCAGCGACAAACAGGGTGGTGAGCACAGTACTCGTGGTTGAACGGGAAGAAGAAGGGCATAGTCATCCTGTCCAGAGGCCAGTCTACTACCTCAGCGAAGTTCTAACACTGTCCAAGCAGAACTACCCGCACTACCAGAAGCTGGCATACAGAGTCTTCATGACTTCCAGGAAGGTCGTCCACTACTTCTCCGAGCACCCGATCACGGTGGTAAGCTCCTCTGGCCTATCAGACATCCTCACAAACCAGCGCGCGACAGGACGAGTCGCCAAGTAGTTTGTCGAACTAGGACCCTGGGGGCTGAAGTACGCTCACCCGAAGTCTATGAAGGCCCAAGTCCTCCCGGAATTCACCACCGAGTGGATAGAAGCCCAGCTACCAGATGTCCCTGACCTGTCCAACGCATGGACAATGTAATTTGACGGCTCCAAGAAGTTCAAGTCAGCAGGGGCATGAGTCGTACTCATCTCCCCCAAAGGCGACAAACTCAAATATGTTATGCAGATGGACTTCCCGACACCCTCCAACAACGAAGCAGAGTACGAGGCCCTAATCCATGGCATGCGGATGGCCAAAAACTGCGGCGCCACGCACCTCATGATCTACGGCGAATCCTACCTCGTCGTACAGCAAACCATGAAGTCATGCGACGCCATCGCCGACAACATGATCGCCTACAGAGACCTGTACAACCAGTTGGAGGGCACATTCGACGGCTGCGAGTTGCGGCACATCGGTCGCGATAGTAACGAGGAAGCCGACGCTCTCGCCAACATGGGCTCAGACAAGGTACCAGTACCACCCGGCGTCTTCCTCGAGCGCATCACACAGAGATCCATCAAGACTCGACCCGCAACAAAACCCTCCACACCAGCAACGAGCAACAGCAACCCGCCGAGCAAGGAAAAAGATCCCATGGAGGTCATGCTGGTAGAAGCTACATGGACAGGATCATACCTTGCGTACATACTGCACCAAAGGCTGCCAATTGATCCAGTCGAAGCAAAACGCATCATCCGGCGCTCCAAAGGTTTCAACGTTGTCAACGGGGAACTCTACAAGAGAAGAATCTCAGGAATTCTGCAAAGGTGCGTAGACCCAGTAGACGGCCAAGCCATCCTACTCGTCATCCATGCGGGTATCTGCGGGCATCATGCAAGCAGTCGAGGCTTGGTGGCCAAAGCACTGCGAACCGGGTTCTACTGGCCAACAGCTATGCAAGACGCAGAAGACCTAGTAAAGAAATGCCCCGGGTGTCAGGAATTTGCAAACAAGCCACACGCACCGGCGTCGGCGCTCAAGACAATACCACTAGCCCGGCCCTTCGCCCAATGGGGGTTGGACATGGTAGGCCCGCTGAAGAAATCCTCGCCCGGAGGGCACACTCACCTCCTGGTCGCAGTCGACAAGTTCACCAAGTGGATTGAGGCGGTGCCCATCACAAGTTCGACTGCATCGTCAGCGGTAAACTTCATCAGATCCATCATCTTCAGATTCGGGGTGCCAAATGGGATTATCACGAACAACGGCTCAAACTTCACAGCCGAAGAGTTCAAAGACTTCTGCTCATATCAAGGCATCAAACTCAACTATGCATCCGTCTCACACCCGCAGTCCAATGGGCAAGTCGAGAAAGCCAACGGCCTAGTCTGCAGCGGCATCAACAAACGCCTGCGAGTGCCACTGAGACGCGCCGCAGTTGCGTGGGTCGAAGAACTGCCATCAGTCCTCTGGAGCTTGCCAACCACGCCAAACAGATCCACTCAGTACACTCCATTCTTCATGGTGTACGGTGCTGAGGCGGTTCTCCCCTGCGACATCAAATTCGACGCGCCAAGAGTGGTCACCTACGACGAGTCAGATGCATAAGAAGCACTCGAAGACAGCATGGACATCCTGGACGAAGCACGCGACATCGCGTTAGCACGGTCAGCCCGTATCAGCAAGACCTGCGCAACTACCACGGAAGGAGGTTGCGACCAAGGGCATTCGCAGCAGGCGACCTGGTCCTCCGCCTCAAGCAGAAGAAGGTGCACAAGCTCGCCTCACCATGGGAAGGCCCGTATGTTGTGACAGAGGCAATCGGCAACGGAGCCTACCGTCTGAAGGACTCAAAGACGGGAGCAGTCTGCAGCAACCCGTGGAACGTCGCGCAACTTCGCCGATTCTACGCTAGTCGACAAAATCATTGTACCAAGGAAATCATGTCAACGCGGCAGGTTTCAGACGCACTCTTTCCCTTACCAGGGTACCTAAGGGCACTGGAAGGGTTTTAATGAGGCGGCATGTTCGCAAGAATAAATAAAGAAGATTTACAGAAAAAGCTGTTCACTTTACCTTCTCAGTCAAGGCAATTAGTAACCTAGGCCGTCCCTCGAATCCCTCGGGGACTGCGCCATACAGATTGAAACAAAAATCCTAGGCCGCCACTTGAATAACTCGGGGGCTGCGCCATACAGGTTGCAAAATAAGCCTAGGCCGCCACTCGAATCACTTGGGGGCTGCGCCATGCAGGCCCTACTCGAAAAATCCTAGGCCGCCACCTGAACCACTCGGGGGCTGCGCCATACAGGTCAGGTCCTAAAATCCTAGGCCGCCGCCCGACACATTCGGGGGCTGCGCTTCACAGGTATCACTTGAAATCCTAGGTCACCACTCGAACTACTCGGGGGCTGCGCCATGCAGGACCTACTCGTAAAATCCTAGGCCGCCACCTGAACCACTCGGGGGCTGCGCCATGCAGGTCAAGTACTAAAATCCTAGGCCGCCACTCGAAACACTCGGGGGCTGCGCTTTACAGGTAACACTTGAAACCCTAGGACGCCACTCGAAACACTCGGGGGCTGCGCCATACAGGTCCACGACAAAGTCATGGCCGCTACCCAAGGTGCTCGGGGGCTGCGCCGCACACGTCCACGACTCGCGCTCAATGTACCCGAGCCACGTCGCACAAGACCTAGTACTAAGTCGCACTAAGTCCATTCGAAGGAGCACCACAGATAATAGCACAGTAAAGCAAACAGTTTTAACTTGCTTACTCGGGAATTCCCTATATCTAATACATTGATGTTTACATTTGGCAAATTCGCCTCCTATGACTAATCTTGTACAGCAGAACATTGTTGTCCCTATTCTGCAGGCTCATCCTTTGGCGCGTCGAGTGGCCCTACAAGGCGCTCACTCAGCTTTTGAACCTGTTCAACCATTTGGCGAGCAACCGCCAAGGTGTCGGCGTAGTCATCGTCACCGGGCAGGCCGCCTAGCACCCTCTCCAGAGGAAGGTTCGGCCGATGCAGCCGGACGTACGCCAGCGCCACATTCGCCCCAGCGACGAGTTGCGCGTGGACTACCTCCTTCAACGCATCACCCTCGTGGAACCTCTCCAGCAAGGCGGCAAGCCCATGCGGCTGCCCATTGTGTGGGAAGTACACACGGTGGATATGCCAGAGGGTCTTCCGGCAACCCTCAAGAAGAAAGGCAGCCCGCCAAGTTCGATCAAGCATGCGCGTGAGGATTTGCCCTCCCGACTTGTTCGACCAGAATTGGCGAGCCTCGAAAGAATCTCCAGTCGCCTCTCGGGTGACCCGCTCCTCAACCCGAGCCTGCTCAGCCTGCCAATCTGGGTTCACAACTGCGCCCAAAAATTACAAGTTAGAACCAGCAAATCTCAAGGAGGAAGTCAAGCAACAAAAGGCTACCAACCCTGCAGCTGTCGACTGATCAGATCGATCTCGCCAAGCAAAAATTGCTCGCGCTGGGAGAACCCCGCAGTGGGACGCGATTTGGAGCGCTCCAGCTCCAACTCATCAAGCTTCAAACTCGCTTCAAGGCTAACCACCTTATTCCTCATATAGGTGATCAACCGCTGGTCATTCGCGCTCCGCTGTGGAACGGGTGCTGATCGACGACGACGCCCAGCTGTAGTCGAGCGAGAACCTCCCTCGCCACTCGCGCGAGTCGTCGCAGCGGCAGAAGTGGCCTCATGCGTATCAGTCTGTCACGAATATGCAATGTCAATACAGCAAAAAGACTCCTCAGCCAAAGCACAGCTGAAGGGAAAGAAATTATAATTCGGAATAAAAGAGGTTCCAAGGCCAGAAGACCCGACAAAATAAAGGTCATTACAAGCTGCAGAGTGAAATACAAGTTCTGGCGACTAAAAGGACCCACACTACAAAAGCTCCTAAACTACCGACCCCGACCGGGAGCGACTCTTCCGAGAAGCCGCCTCAGTTGCCTTGGCAAGCGCCCTCTCGAAGGTGGCCACAAGCTTTACAGCCAGCTGTGCAGCCTACGCCTTCAACCCGCTAAGGGACGCGGTCCGGCCATCAGACCTTCGCGGGAAGCCGCTGACAACCTTCTCGAAATCGCCAGCTACTTGATGTTCTAGCAGAACCTGGAAGGTGAGCTCGGAGCCGCGTACCGTCTGCGTCCGAGTGAAGTCGGCGAGGGTAGTCGCTTCATCTTCAAACGGCGTCGTGAGGGCATCGACGGCAGTCGGCGGCGGGTCGCTCGGAAAGATGCTCCGGTGCACAGTCGCGAGCGCTCCAGTCGACTTCTGCAGCGTCGCCGACGACTCTGCAGCGCAGCGGATGCAAACGCGCAGACGCGGTCGAGAAACCCGACCACGGTGGCCAAGTCGACATTGTCGCTGGACGAGCCTTCCGGAGGAGCGCCGCCACATTTCTTTGAAACGAGAAGTCACAAATCAACAGAAAGAAAAAGAAGCAAAGACAAAGTAGGCGCTAAGCGAGAGCAGGCGGTCGACCTCGGTCTTCTTCCGGACGACCCGCACACGCTCGCGCTCCTGGGACTCATGCAGCGCCTTCTCAAGCTCCGCTTGAGCCTGAAGCTTCAGCTCCAACTCTTCAGCCCGCTTAGTAGCCTGGTCCAGAGAGGCACACAGCTCGTCCCTCTCCTTCTCCAGGCGAACATAGGCAGCGGCTGCCTCAAGCTGTTGGCGGTAGTATGGCTGCAGAAACAACAAGAAGTTATAAAGTTGCAGGCGACTATACTAGTCACCCACACCTTCGGGGGCTACTCCCATCGGGAGCGCTGCACACCCGATGAAACTTAAGGACTACAAGAACAAGAACAACGACGTACGTGGTCCAGAAGGTCGACATCATCCGAAGCCGCGGGGGGAGCACGACTCGGTGCCCTGAAGTCGCCAGTCGGCGCACGCTCCTCGACCATCGCCTACGTCACCAGCTCAGTCGAGGGAGCAGAGGTGTGATCCACTTCGCGGCGAGGGGAGCCGACCTCGCCAGAGCGGTTGCTGGAACAAATTCAAGGCAAAACTCAACTCGAAGCTCGAAACTCGAAAATACAACATGACGAAGAAGTAAGAAAAGGAACTCACCTGGCGGCCTCGTCGCCATCATATCTCCCCAGGGAGACGGACGACATCCGAGCGAACCCACGCGGCGGCGCCGAGCTGACCGGAGGAGCAGCCAAGGGTTCGTCCCAGTTGTCCTAGGACCGCACACCCGAAGAGGACATGGCAACCTCCTCCAAGACAACATCGGCATCCTTCGCAGGTGACGAAGTAGTCGCAGAGTCGCCACCACTTCGCCGCTTCTGCCTCTTCCGTGCGGGTTCCTCCTCGTCATCGTCATCCTCCACCTCTTCGTTAGGAGAGCTAGCGGACGGGATGTCTTCATCGTCATCCTCCTCCTCCAAAAACTTCGACTCATCCTGAGGTTCGTTCTCAAGGAGAGGAGGAAGGCTGACAAGAAGAGAGCGACCCTGAAGCAAACAAAGCAGAGTCGAATCAAGAAAAAAAGATCAAGAAAACCAGCAACGAAGAGAACAATGCAAAAAAAACTCAACTCAGGAACAGGGTTCGCTCCTCCGTACGCAGCGATCGGACACTTGACGTTGTAGGGGTCCCCGGCTCGAAGGCTGGTGATGCCCCTCACCTTGGTCTCCACTTCTTCGTCGTCAAGCGGTTGGTCGCTGACACCCTCGACTGCCCACATCGGGTGGGGGCGAGCGCGTAGCGGCTGGACGCGCAGCCGGAAGAAGGTGGCCATCAAGTAGACGCCACCCGTCTCGCGCCCCAGGGTCTTGAGAAGGTTGCACAGCAGGCTCAGCAGAGGCTTCACGGACTCCTTCTCCTCCTCGGCGAGCGGGTGCGCCCAGGCACGGGTCTTCCGCAAGCCGCGCTCGACGTCGAGGGGCGCCAGACCCTCCTGGTCGCACTGGAGGTAGAACCACCTCTTTCGCCACCCCTGGACGGAGTCTGACTTCTTCATCTGGAAGAACGCGGTGTCGCCGCGCACCTGGATGCCGAAGCCGCCCACGGGGTACGTTAACCCGCTCTTCCCAACGTTCTTGCGAACGAGGAAGAGCGACTTCCAGAGAGCCCAGTGGGGTGCGATCCCCAGGAAGCACTCGCAAAGCACGATGAATCTTGCGATGCTTAAGACGCCATTGGGGGTCAGATCGTGGATCTGAACCCCATAGGCATACAAAAGACCACGAACGAAATCGTGGAGAGGGAACCCGAAGCCCCGTGGAAGGAAATCCACGAAGCACACGCGTTCCCCTTTGCGAGGGGCGGGGTACACCTCCTTGCCAGGAGCACGTACTGTGGCCTCGTCAGTCGGGGGCAGGAGATCCTGCGCGCGCAGGAGCTCGAAGTCCGTCTTCTTCACCGTGGACCTTTGCCAATCCCCGTCGGGTTTCTTCATCACCCCGACTTCGGCGGCGGAGGCGCTAGCGGCGATCTTCGACTTGCCCATGGCGTCGAGGGATCGCAGAAGGTGGGAGGACAATTGGCACAGAGCTTGGACGGAGGCAAGAATGGCAGAGAGCAAAGGAATGGAGGCGCAGACGATTGGAGAAGATGACGCCCTCGCGCTGCGGCACAGTACTTATGCCTTGCAAAAATTCATCTCAGCCGTCCGCAAAGGAGCTGTTCCAAGCAGCTATATCCAGCCGTTCACATGTCGTGCGGAGAGACTAACCGTCGCCGCCCACTCCGTCCACTACGCACGGGAATCAAGGCGTCATCATCGTGCCGCAAAATTTTCGCGCCCAGTTCGGAGAGACGTGACAACTGCTGACCACAGTCAACACTGACAGTGGGCCCCGCTACGTCACGTCCCATCGGGCACAGAGGCGTGCCACGAAGCGTCATCACTGACGTCAGCAAGACAATGGCTCTAGAGAAGAAGCGGAGCAGCACGACAACTCGAACAAAAAATTCGAGTAGTAAGCTTCACGGCTGAAAACAAACAAGTAGGACAGAGTGCTGATCCGAGAACCCGAATCAATCATTCGGGTGGCAAAGAAAATGAAGCTCACACAGCTGAACCAATCTACAAAGTAAGCCAACAGGCCGAATAAAAGCAAGTTTCGCACAAGACCGGGACAAGGTAATTTGACTGTAGAGATTACTCCCATCGGGAGCGTCCTCTTCGACTGAAGAAAGCAAGATCAGACTCAAGAACAAGAAATCGGGCGGCGCGCCCAGGAGAAAGGAGTCCTTTGCTCGACTCTACGATTCGACCAAGCACTCAGGGGCTACTGACGTGGGGCTACTCTTCGACTATCCCACAGTGAGGATACCTGGGCCGCGCCAAGCTTAAGAAGGCCCACAGAAGGCCCACTAGGGGTATCGTGTGACCTATTCCTAGTCGGTTAGGTCGCATAACCTGACATATCTGTAATTGACATACGGCATCGTTCACTCGAGACCTGGCCTACCTATAAAGGCCAGGAGGGTTGCTCGTCTCAAGGACACGCTCATAGCCGCCACCACAAACCCTAACAAGATCACAATCTCGTCATTGTAATCGCTACTCGCCATCAATATCAGACAAGAAGGAAGTAGGGTGTTATCCTTCGGGAGCCTGAACCTGGGTAAATCGGCCCGCTTGTCAGCCGTCATGATCACCAACGCTTCTCTCTCCCCCTCAATCAACCCGGGGTGGACAATACAGGGATTTGTCGAGTTACACCCTCGTCAAAACCACTAACACATTGTCTGTGATTAGCCTCCCCGGAACAAAGGCGCTTTGAGTTGGTGATATTATATCCGGTAATATCAATTTCAGCCTATTAGCAAGAAGTTTAGATATAACCTTGTACACCACATTGCACAAACTGATCGGTCTAAATTGATGAATAAACTCTGGATTCTCCACCTTTGGTATCAGCACAATAGTTGTATTGTTCCATCCTGCAGGGATAACCCGAGTATTTACTTCCTCTAAAACCTCATCAGTTAAATCTTCTCCAATTATATGACAAAATCTTTTGTAAAACACCGCATGAAGACCGGGCGCTTTCAAATCACCAATATTAAACATAGCCTTCTTAACCTCCTCACGTGTATACACAACCATCAGTTTATCATTCATGTCCACAGTAACACTAGAGTTTACCTTGTCCAGAACCTCCTGGCTTGGATCCTGTACCTCCGAACTGAACAAGTGTTTAAAGTAATCAGCCGCCAACACCTTGATTTGGTCTGAGTCTTCAATCAAGTCACCGCCCTCCGTTTTCAAAGATTTGATGAAGTTTTTCTTACGCCGAGCTGACGCCGACCGATGAAAGTAACTCGTGTTTTGGTCCCCATGTTTTAACCAGTTTACTCTTCCACGCTGAACCCAATAAATCTCCTCTTGTTCAAGTAACTCTTCTATTTTAAACTGGACCTCTCTTTGTTTCGCCGTTGCCTCATCCGATGATGGACCCGTCATAAGCATGTTCAGCTCCTTCTGTAGCTCTCGCAGCTTTTTCCTAGGGCCTTGTAGCACATTTTTATCCCAAGCGTGTAGAGCTTCATGAACTTCACCTTGCAGCACCTCCGTGCCTTGTTCCAGCATCCTCCGCAGAACCGTTCTGCATACCTGCCCAATATCTCGAAATTATACTTTATCTTACACTTAAATCACGCAACACTTCAAATTAAGTGAACAAGCACATAAGAAACCCGAATAAAGTAGATAAAAACTAGCGATCAAAACAAATCACATACAATACATAGAAAATCAACTGCTGAACTCCTTTTACCGATTGTTTCGTTGGCAATATTGATCGAAACTGAATTTGGAAGATGCGACTGCAGACAACTCACCTTTATGTGTGTATCCTTGTACGAATTTGCAATACAAGTTGGAACACACAACGGCTTGCAAACGTAAAGACATGAATACGGAAAAACATAGGGCACACAGAATTGGTACTGTCATGTCCGCGTGACTTTCTAAATTACACAATTGGTAGTGTCATGCCGCAGGACTTCCTAAATTACATGGTAATAGAACAAACTTAGATCACTGGTGTGAAAATAAAATCAGGATTCTACGTAGTGCTAATTAATAAACATTTTGTTCCCAGCGTCATGCTTACAGTATCTTGTATTTGACGTGTTCCTTGGGACTGAAGCTGAGGCCGGTGATCGAACTGTCTCAATAAATAAAAATAAAAATCAGGGAGCCTCACCTCTAATTGACCTTGAGGGCCTATGTTCAAACAGCCTGTGAGCACAAGTTGTTCTTACTACTTGACTGACAAGTCTATTAAGCAAACAGTCAATGTCACTGGTTCAATTTCTCTCAAATTACATAGAAGATGGACATGGACTATTCAGAGCCATGCCTCACACTCTTCTCATTTGAATCCATACCTGTTATGAAGGTTCATTACAAATCAACATCATAGACTCGAAGATAAGAAACACAGACTTTTTGGTCTCCTTATATCTATCAAAAGAAAAACAGATAAGATAAATTCTGCTTGGCTGAAATGTAGGTTTAATCAAAGAAGGTGAACTGGATCTAAAGTTCAAGTCACTCTCAATTACGTTCATAAGAAAAAAAATCCTGAAAAATGTCGTTGTGGTCTAGTGTATTTTACTGCTCCATGAGGCTTCCTAGATGCTACTCATAGCGTGAAAGATTCTTTCTTTAACTTGACAATAGGAACAGACAAACAAATGAGCTCATCAAAAAGTTTAGAAAATACCCAGGACTAAAAAGTGCAAAGAAGTATCAATTACTACAATGAACTATAAACAAGCATCAAACCAGCTCTGTGATAACTATGAAGGGAAGCAGATAACTAGGATGCGAGAAACTTTACCACTACATATTGTCGGCGACGACAACAAGGATGGCGGGAAGTTTGTATATCTTTGTGGACTAGTAATTGGATACTTTGAATCACACACCTTATCCATATGCATTGTCGGAACGTCCAATGATAAATATTCGAAATCTTAGCGCTCTTCAAATAGGAATCCATTTTCGAACTGGCTTTCGTGCTTTGGTGAGTCGTCCGAGATCTTTTCGATGACCTATGTTGTGTTGAAGGGATATCTATATGATCCAATCGATTGCATAAGACCCGCGGTAGCAATAGAACAGGGAAAGTATACAGTTCCTGGTCCTTTTCTTTTGTCATTTCTAAGACCACGTGCTTCTCTGTTACATCAGAGAGAACATACCGGTACCCAAAAGGGACTGAGCTTGACTTCTCCAGCTGCCACTGGTGAGAGCACAAACAATCGTTTTTTTGGCTAATGGTATATTCGAGGTCAGATGTATACTTATACCCAGATGCTGTATAAATCATCCCGTGCGTGCCTTCCCCTGCCTCCTTAATGGCATAGGGTCGGCACCAATATCCTCTGGGTTGGAAGTCAGTGTATAACTCCATCTTCCCAATGTCAAGCTGGAGCATCTTGTCCCACCAACTGGTTGCCCTCCAGCAGAAGCAACCATAAACACATCTGCGCACGAATAGCATACGGTCCCCTGACTTCTTCTGGGACAAGACCTCGTTAGGAAATAAATCGACCCAACACTTGGATGAAGCGACTCGCCATTGTCCGGTGCTTGAAGAGAATTCGAAGACAGCAAGCTTGGTCTCAAACTCTGCCATCCACACAACTCTAAATGTTGTCTCCTCGGCCAAAGCATGATCCGCCTCATCGCCTAGGGGTAGGGGGTGGGTGGGTCCTCCACCGAAGCGGCTGGCCGTGAGGGACGGAAGGAAGCAGAAGGTATTGCCTGTACAAGGGGTCGCACGCCGCGACGTCCGTGAAGACTCTGCGCTCCGCTGACAGAGCGGGGTCGCAGTCGAGGAGGAGGACGCGGCCGTCGCGGACGTCCTGGACGACCCAACTGCGTGCTGGGGTGGGGAGGACGGAGAAGGAGAAGTCGGCGGCGAGGGCGAAGGCTCGGGCGGCGGGCGCGGACGGGTGAGGCGAGAGGGCGGGGTGGAACTCCATGCATTCACCGAGAAAGCCGAGGAAGGGCGGGGGATGGAGCTTGCGGTAGCGGCGTAGGAACGGACGCTCGGTGGTGAGGAGGCGAAATGTGGGGCAGGTGGCGGAGACGCGGGCGAGGTCGGCCGGGTCGGGCAGGCGGAGGAAGATCTCGGCGAGGAGTTCCTCGGGGATCGCCGTCGCCAGTGTAGCCATTTTCTAGCCAGCCGCCGGTGGGTGGACGAGGGAGCGGGATCGGGATCGGGATCGGAGATTGGAGGTCAAGGTGGGCGGCGGCGGCGGCAGTGTAGTGGACTGTCTGTGTGGGACTGTGGGAGTTGCCCACAGCTACTGTACTTGTCTTCTCTCGTTTTCCCTCAGCTTTGCGAATGCCACAGAAAATGCTTCTTATTCATATCTGTCAATCTCCACAGACTTTTTTTTGATACAAGGAGATGTAATGTGTTTGTACAAATGGTGGTGTCAAGCCTATAAAACAAGATCATGACCCAGTAGGCTCTCATGATAGTGGTAGCGTGATTTGGTTCAGAGTTTTTGAGTTCCAAACACTCCAAATGCAGCATTCAGGGTTCAGAGAGCTCTCTAGGAAAAAGGCACAAATCACAAGTATAAAACTGCCCATCTTAATTCGGCGGTGGTACCCCTGCTCCGGCTTGGGCCTTCTGGCCTGGGTGGGCTCATGGATCCCATGTGGTTGCTGCAGGTGGCGGCGAGGTGGTGCCGGCGTTGGCGGGCTATGCGCGGTGGCGTCGGTGGTGGGCGACGACTTCTAAGCTTCGGTGTTCCTCTCCTCCTGGAGGTGGTTGCTAAAGCCAACAACTTTATCCTCATCCCCCACCTCTAGTCGCCACTACATCGGGTTGCGGTGTATGGCCGGGTGAAAAGCCCTGCTCGGAGGCGGCAGATGCTGACCACGGTGACGCCTACGGGCGTCGTTTCCTTCCTGGAGGCATGGTCGTGGCCTTCACCATGCTATCCCTCGCCTCAGTTCCTTGATTCCCTCTGCTCCCTCTCACCATTCATGGTCGGAGATTGGGCAAGGCAGGTCGTTTATCATCGTCGTTTTAGAGGGTGTGTTGTTTGCCGCTCGACTTTATATCATGTTGGTTGTGTGGGGGTGTAGTCTTCTTGGCATTGTATCGGCTGTCTTGGCCTTTCTTCTATATGATTAATACACCTTCCAAGGTGTATTCTCGCAATTTGGAAGATGCAACTACAGACAACTCACCTTTATGTGTGTATCCTTCTACAAATTTGCAATACAAATTGGAACTCACAGCGACTTGCAAACGTCAAGACGTGAATAATGAAAAACTTAGGGCATGACGAATTGGTACTGTCAGGACTTTGTAAATACAGAATTGGTAGCGTCATGTCCAAGGACTTCCTAAATTACTTGGTAATGAAACAAACTTAGATCACTGGTGGTAAAAAATATCAGGATTCTTCGTAGTGCTAATTAATAAACATTTTGTGCCCTCCGCCATTCTTACAATATCTTGTATTTGACGTGTTCCTTGGGACGGAAGCTGAGGCCGGTGATCGAACTGTCTCAAAAACAAAAATCAGGGGGCCTCACCTCTAATTGACCTCGAGAGCCTGTTTTCAAACAGCCTGTGGGCACAAGCTGTTCTTGCTACTTGACTGACAAGTCTATTAAGCACCCGTCAAAAAAAAGACAAGTCTATTAAGCAAACCATCAATCTCACGGGTTCAATTTCTCTCAAATTACATAAAGAAGATGGACATGGACTAATCAGAGCAATGCGTCCCACTCTTCTCATTTGAATCTGTACCTGTTATGAAGATTCATTTCAAATCAACATCGTAGACTCAAAGATAAGAAACAAAGACTTTTCGGTCTCCTTATATCTATCAAAAGAAAAGCAGATAAGATAAATCCTGCTTGACTGAAATGTAGGTTTAATCAAAGAAGGTGAATTGAATCTAAAGTTCAAGTCACTGTCCGAACTTTCAACAATTGAGCTGCATGATTCGCCTCGCTGACACTTTTACCTTCGCTTCACGGGTTCCATTTGATGCTGCACCCGACACTGCTAGGACATTAAAAAATGTTAAAAGAAGAATAAACAATCAAGATTTTACAGAGGAAATTACGCATTCCACCAGATTGTCATCCATCTTTTGCACAACGCACCAGCTGGACGTCTTTTTTGCACATTTCACTAGTTATTGGTCCAATCTGTTGCTGCATCTTCCACCAGTTGGTTTTCTTATCTAGAATTTAGCCCATTGAGGGCAAAACTGACATGTGCTCTGAATTTCAACGCTCTAATTTATGCACAATTATTTTGCAAAATGTTTAAACTTCATAAGAATTAACTATTCATCCAAAAATTACGATATTTTGTGTGCATGCACTCTTGAATGTAATTGACCCATTTTATACAAAACATCAATGTTATAAAGAATGTTTCGTCTGATTATTATTTTCAAACAAATACTCCTAGCACACTAACTAAATCATAGGAAAATAATTGTCCATCATTTTTTTAATGAATGTTGTTGTATAAAATTGTCCATCTAGAAGTTTGCATTAATCTTGTCTTCGTTCAACCATCTTCTTCTAAGCCTTTTGTCCCAAACAAGTTGGGTAGGCTAGATATAAAACCCTTTCACGAGGACTTCCCAGGAGGCCACTCATCCTAGTACTACGCTCGCCCAAATGGGTTTCATACCCATATGATTCACTAGTTTTTACGTTGGCTCGGCAAGCCTATCACAACCCTTAGATATGAAACCGTTTCACGAGAACTTCCTAGGAGGTCACCCATCCTACTACTACTCTTGCCCAAATGGGTTTCATACCCGACGAGGTGTGATTACGTCAAATCCATGGTAAGGTACCCTGGGTTTAGTCGGGAGGAAGAGTATATAGTCGTTGCTGACTTCAGACGGCTGACAAGTAAGGATTTACCCAGGTTCAGGCTCCCGGAGGATAAAATCTTACTTCCTGCTTGTCTGGTTATTGATCTCTGTGTTACAAGGTGGCTAGAATTGTGTCCCGGCGACTCAAAAGCTCGCTAGGGTTTTTGGCTATGATATTGTGTAAGTTCTATCGTCTCCCTCTTGGCCCTTATATAGGAGGCTAGGTCTCAGGAGTTTGAGTACGACTCGGTTTACAGATACGGCAAGTAGTATGTCGGTACGATTGCTCCTTTCTTGAGTCGCACTCCATTCATCTTGAGCCTCCATGTGCCTTCTCTCGTAGTCTTGTTATTGGGCCACCAGGTGGGCCTTTTGTCGGGTTATGCTTCATTGTACTCTAGTGGGTATACCCGTTGGGTATAACCACGTCAATACCCATGGGATTGGCTAGTTTTTACGTTGGCTCGTCAAGCGTATCACAACCCTCCTCCTTTAGTCGGGCTTGGTACCGGCTATGCCTAAAAGACATAGGCGCAGTATTTGTTTTGCAAATATAAACCGACCAACATTTTTAATAAAAGTTGATGCTCATAAAAATAAGCCTAGCGTGCGACCACACACAATATCGTAATTTTTGGGTGACTAATGATTTTTCTATGGATATTTAAGCGTTCTATAATCTTGGTCCATAAAGTGTAGCATCGACATGCAGGGCCCAGCTGTAAGTGTTGTTGTCAAGCATAATAAATCTTTGATTTAAAAAACCAACCGGTGGAAGCTGCAACATATTATATCAAGAACTAGTGAAATGTTCAACAAAGACATCCGGTGGTTTGTGGAAAACAGGGGTGAAAACTGGTGGAATATGCAATTTCCTAAGATTCTACATGACCTAAACAACAAACCTTGGTTTCTGAAAAAAAGGCAATTCTTGGCCACTAAGTGCACAGTCGATCGCACGGCTTAAATCCCTTCAAATCACAAGTGAAAGTGAGCACAACAGACACTGAAGAGTTTGCGTATCGATTTTACAAGATGTACCTTCCTGTGACTGGTATATTGCTACTGGGTCTTGAATCATCAAACTGACCATGGTAGAATAGTTCAAATGGCCTTCGTCCATCCTGTCATCCCAAAACAAGAACGGTTAGAGATAAGAAATCAGGCAGGATGACACGGTACACAAAAGAAGTTGGCCATGTAAGCATCATGAATCAGAAACAATTAGCATACGAGTTGATTGGTAATGTTACCTTTTTGAACAAGTAAAACTCTGGTGTGCAGACTGCTTGAAAAGCCTTAGCAACTTCTTGCGACTGCAAGGTGCAGTAGCAATAAATAAAAGTAAGCAGAGGCTATGGAGATTAGAGAAAGCACATGGACTGCATCATATCGTTGGCCAGACCTCATCATACAGATAGGGAAATGTGTAGTTAAACATTTCTGCTTCCCGAGCCATGTATTCAGGACCATCCTGCAGAATTTAAAATATTACTGTGAGCTCAAATGGGAATACTTGGCAACTTGCATCAGTTATAATATAATAACATGTACTGTCTACATAAATGATTTGTTATTTGTTTAGTAGTACATTAGGTCCTTATTCCATGAGTGAATTCCTGCCTTTGTTATTCAAATCCTAATTGAGCTGCATGTGTCTTATGACATAAGGTGGTATATCAGTTAATCCAAAGCCCTTGTATCCTTGGAAGTACTTATATAGCCATTTGTCCACTAGAATATGTGCTTATGCTAAATACAAATAATCCTTTGAGGTCTGCTTAGCACCTAGCGGTTTCTCGTTCTTAAAATATGTGCTAATTTGGTTGCACTTAATTTTTTTACCCTTCAGTATCATATAAAGACTGGATTATATCACATATCAGAGATTCAACAGGAAAATGTCAGCACCGAAAGACCATTTTTTAATTTGCAGCAGTTGATCGGCTTGCATGGTCGGAGTGGAGAGCATCTTGGCCTGGTACCATGCACAATAGTTCGGAGGAACCAATCATCTCTTTCATGGCTGCCAGAGACCATGCTGAAGATAAAGCCACAATCAATTGTGACGAACATGGATGGTACATGGCTGGAAAAGTGAAGAAAGATCGTAGGCGAGGTTGGGCTGCAGGAGTGCTTTGATTGCTTCTAGAATTAAAATTTGAATGCATAAATTGTGTGCTTACTAAAGATATACATGGCGTGTTTAGAAAATAGACCTTTCATTTACATATTCAATTATTTGCTGCACTGAGTTTTGTAAATTTAAGCCGATCAATGCTTGATCTGATCTGATATAAGATTTTTTTTGTTAATTTTGTTTAAGTTTGGGTCTCCTTATCAAAAGCAAGAGATCATTTGTTCCTATGGTTACACGTGCCCATTTACTAGTAATAACTAAATGGACATGAATTTTCTAAGATATGGAATAAAACTTCCTGGTTAAGAAGTATGTAGAAAGGAACTTAAAGGTAATCATGCTCATTGTTGTAAGTTGTAACTCATAACCTGGGGATGTGTCACAATTGAATTTGAGGATATGGCGATAGAGGCGAGTCCTTTCTGCATCACATTGTATCCATGTCAATACAAGGCTACAAGCACAAATTTAAGACATAGTTTCATCTGCTCTTTCAATGTCCTTACCTCCATGTAGAAAGAGGTGAGCTTTGCAATATCTTTTTTGAGATGTTTTACAAATGGACAATGGTTGCACATGAAAATAACCTGAAAGAGAGCAGAATAATTATAGTTGAACACCCACAATAATGACCAGCTCAAGACACGACGGGAATACTGTTAAGGGGCATATGGACATCCTGATTCTCTAACAGCGGAGTCGACTATCATAAGTGCACTAGATTGCCAAAGCTTAAAAAAATTATTGTTCATCTTTTTTATGTCTTTTAAATACTCCCTCCGTCCAAAAATAAGTGTCTCAAGTTTGTCAAAAAGAAGATGTATCTAGAATTAAAGCATTGCTCTTCTTGGGCATGAACTAAAACTGAACAAGCTTAACACACATCTGAGTAGGTGAAAAACCATGTATTGTGGCGAGCGTGCAGCTTGGATAGATTTATCAGTCATCAAGATAAAACAGTCTTTAGCCCTGAGCAAATTCCATAGCAGTAACAACAGACCAGCAAAGCAGGGCTAACTGAAGCCTTAAGATAACAAGGACAAGTGGTTGAACAGAAAGCATGCAATTTCAGCAACAAGAATATGCACAATGCATCTAGAGCACACATTATCCCAAAACTACTGACCAGCAAAGCAGGGCTACCCTCGAAGTCATCGAGTGTCCAGATCTTCCCAGTGAGAGGCTCAGTAAGCTGCACGATCAGCAATATCAAGCTTCAATCTTGATTAGAAACATTGGCAGGAAATAAATCAGCAAAGAACTTGAGCCGATGGAACGACCTCGAACTGTGGGGCGCGGAAGCCCACGGATACGCCGGTGGACTCCATCCTGGCTGCGCGCACCTTGAGACGCGCCCTAGCATTTCCCCTGTGGTGGGCGAGGAGCGGGAGTGGGCGGGATGAGGTCGAGGCGGAGGAGAAGAGTTGGGAGGCGCCCATGGACATGGCTGGCCAGATAACCGTGTGGCGGACCTGCTGTTAGGATTCGGCCTCCCAAGCGGTTGTGTGATTGTGTCCAGAACTCCAGATATCCGTGTGGCTGCTGTTATGATCTGTGACAGTGATGACTGATGAGTGTAGTGTGCGGGCGCGGGAGTTGGGTTTGCTGGGTAATAAATGGGCCAGCAACGAGCCGAAGCTTTAGAACTCGTGAGCTCTAAGTCGGGTGACGTAAGCATGACCTACACATGAGTTTTGGTTTAAAAATGTTTAAATTTAAAAATTATTGTAAAAAAATTTAGTTACAACCCATTTACAATCAAAAAATCCAGTTACAACCTACTTGTAACTAAAAAAAATCAGTTTCGACCAACTAAAAAACGTGAAAAAGAAAAGAAAAAAGAAAAACGCACGCATCTTGACGCATGATCAAACGGTGGTGGACGCGACTTAGAACTCGTGAGTTCTCAGGCGACTTAGAACTAGCAAAACCGGGGCGTGGCTAGAGCTCAGTCGACTTAGAACTCGTGAGTTCTAAGTCGGGTGATGTAACCATGACATACGCATGAGTTTTGGCTCAAAAATGTTCAAATTTAAAAATTGTTACAAAAAAATTCAGTTACAACCCACTTGCAACCAAAAAATTCAGTTACAATCCACTTGTAACTCAAAAAAAATCAGTTTCGACCAACTAAAAAATGTGAAAAAGAAAAGAAAAAAGAAAAACGTATGCATCTTGACGCATGATCAAACGGTGGTGGACGCGACTTAGAACTCGTGAGTTCTCAGGCGACTTAGAACTAGCAAAACCAAATTTTGTTCTCCCACTTTTTCCTCAGCTTTGTGAATGTCGTTTCTTTGTGAATCAGCAATTCAGCACACGGAAAATACTTCTTATTACTTTCTCTGTCAACCATCACACGGAAAACTATCGCACTAGAAATGTTATCTTTGTACATCTGGTGGTCTCGAGCCTACTAAACATGATTATGCCCCCATAAGCTCCCATGTTGGCGGCAGCGTGACTTGGTTCAGACCTTGTGCTTTCTGAACACTCGAAATGTAGACTTCAGAGTTCAGAACTCCCTGAGAAAGAAGCCATAAATCACAAGTATAAAACTGCTCATCTCAATTAACTTGCTTCCTCTTAATCACACCAACACATCACGATGTTAACCTGTCAGTGTTCAGACAATTGCACATCAACTAAATTGTCTGAATCGATGAAATCAACATCCTCGTCTGCAAGGTGTGAGGCTACGATATCCAGAACACCAGCAAGACCTCCAAATTCAGGTTTCAGGTCCACTCCAGCGATGAACTCCTGCACCACGTTGTCCAGCTCGATCAGGCTGCACCCCGGAGTCTTCCTCGTGCTTCTGCTCCTTATTATTTTCCTCGTGCTCGCGACATCGCCCCACCGCCTTGCCGCGGCGTACACATTGGCCAGCATGACTAGGTTGCCGACGTCGTCTGGCTCCAGGCCAACAAGCTGCTCGGCAGCCAAAACAGCCGTGTCGACATCGCCGTGGCTGCGGCATGCGCTGAGCATTGAGCCCCATATCTTTGCGTCGGCAGGTATTGGCATGTCTCTTATGAGGTCTAGCGCACGTCCAATGTTCCCTGACCGTCCGAGTAGGTCAACGACGCAACCATAATGCTCGACTCCGGGTTCAATGCCATAAACATCCTTCATGCGGTCGAAGTAGTCCAGCCCTTCATCCAGAAGACCGGCATGGGAGCAGGCTGACAAGAGCCCGAGGAATGTGATGCCATTGGGCATCACCTTCCCCTCCCTTTCCATCTCCGCGAACAGTCGGACTGCCTCCTTTGCTCTCCCGTGTGCCGCCAGGCCGCCAATCATCGTGCTCCAAGAGATGACGTCTTTCTCAGCCAAACCATCGAACAGCTCAAGTGCTTGGTCGATGCACCCACACTTTGCGTACATCTCCATCAGTGCATTGCATACGTATGTCTTGCGCAACATTCGGTGCCTGTTGCAGTAGGCGTATATCCATCTGCCTAGCTCCAGAGCTCCTAGCTGGGCACACGCCGGCAACACCGCGACAATGCTCACGTCGTCCGGTTCAAAGCCTTCCAGTTGCATCAACCGGAATGCCTCGACGGCGCCTGAGAAGTCACCAGCCGCGGTGTAACCAGACACCAGCGCAGTCCAGGAGACAATCGTCTTCTCAGGCATGGAGTTGAACAGTGCCCTTGCTTTCCTCATCTGACCCAGCCTCGCGTGCGCCGATATAACCGTATTCCAAGAAACTGCATCCCTGTCCCGCATTCCATCAAACACCTTGCGCGCGAGCGACAGATCACCGGCGCGAGTGTACATCTCGATCATGGAGTTCTGCACGATGGCGTTGGCGTCGCACCCGGACCTCACCACGTGCGCGTGAACCTGCTTGCCCAGATCGAGCGCCATCATCCCGCCGCAGGCCTTGAGCAGGAACGGGTACGTGAACCGGTCGCCACCGGTGCCGGCGAACCCAACGCAAGGAAATGATCGGCACCTGAGCATGCGAATGTACACCGCGACCGCGTCGCGGTGCAGGTTGTTCTGGGCGTAGAGCTTGATCATGGCATTGTGCAGGTGCAGGTTGGGCTCGCGAACCTGGGCGAACACCCGCGCGGCGTGCGGGGCGCGGCCGTGGGCGTTGCAGAGGTGGACGATCTGGGTGGCGAGGTAGCTGCTCTGGGAGAGGCACAGCAGCACGACGCGGGCGTGGAGGCGGAGGACGTCGCGGAAGGTGGCGCAGGCGCGGAGCCTCGCCATGACCGCGTCCTCGGCCTGCCGCGCCGCGTGACCCAGCGCCGCCATGGCTCAGGCTGTCAGGCAGGCAGGGTGTTCGACGAATTGGCGGATGTGTTGGTGAGCCAGCGGCAGTTGGCTGGCTCTCTTTTGTTTTTTAGCGGGAGAACGCAGATTTGATTTGAATATGGCGTTAAACCGAGTGAGGGAGGAGGATTTAGCTAACCAAGCATCTAACATTCTACCCTTGGCCATATAATTGCGATTCATAATGGAAAGGAACACATATATATACATATTTACATAACAAATCATATGGTAGTTTATAAATTGGGAAAAGTCATGACTACTCGGCATTTCATGAGTTATGAAAATGCAAGCACGATCGATATGTTGGGCATAAAGAAGTGCATCGAACAATAATTTAGACAAACATGTAAGCTAAACCGAATTGTACACACATCCTTATTTTTCGATCATGAGTACCATGTTAATATGAAGAAGATTGTGTACATTCTTATGCAACTTTATTTGATTTCTTTTAAAGCAGATATCTAAGTAACATATAATTTAATTAGAAACTCCATTAACTACTACTCATTATTGTATACCCTGGTATTTTGTGTCCACAAGTTTAGTACTGTGGGTTTCGGATGTTGTGGTTTAAAGAAAGCTTTGCATCCAAACATTACCTTATACCTTTGATAATTCACGTTCCGCCGTGACTGACAAACCGGTTTGTGGGGTTTAGGGTGTCTTCGTCTTGTTTACTTATATGGCCATGTACGATGCTAGTGCTTATTTGGATGCTTACAAAAACTAACCAAACTTTTTCGTAAGCAACAATGTTTATTCGTATGAGAGGCGGCTAGTTAAGCGTTTGTCCAGTAGAAATAAGAATTGCTTCCCCATTTTGTAAATATAAGTTTAAAAAAATCATTCGTACGTATTTACATCTAATTAGGGGGTAGTTCACTCATTTTGCTTCGCATTTGGTCCAAATTAAAATTTCTAGAACATCTTTTATCATGAAATAGAGGTATATGCGGGGGCAGAGGTGGTTTTGGTGGCAACATAGATAAAGACTACGGGGTAGAGGGTACATCGACCATGACTGGATCGCTTTCGGGAAATACAAATGTCGATCTGGTTGCTACGCCGGGGTGGCGGCTCCGGAGCGGGTGGTGTGTGTTGTGTTGTTTTGTTCGACTAGTGCCGTGTGGGCTACCCATCAATTCATTTCTATCTATTGGAGCAGTGGATTTCGACCACTTTACCTAAAAAGAAACAAATGTATATTGCTTAATTTGAAAAACAATTTATATTCTAAGTCTAAATACATCACACTGTAAACTGTAACACGATCTGATGGCAGAAAGGCCATACATAATTAATACTTGAAAACAGTGTACCTAACCACCAAAGCTGGCAACCAGCCCAAAAAAGGAGATCACATATCATCTCGGTTCTTCGGAGACAAGAAAAGGGAGCCCTCCTCGTGTCGTGCACACCCAAAGCATATTTCGTTTTCCTCCCTATTCCCTTGACTCCATCCACCTTTCCATCCCGACGTGAAGTTTCGGCCAAAAAGCCAGATTCTCCCCCATCCAGTTTTGCATCCTAAACAAGGTATCAGGAGGCCATTACGTCGCCGGAATGTTATTTATAAGTTATATCCTCCTGAAAATCTCCCCATCTTGTTGACATCTCCTCCCGGTCTCCCTGCCTTTTCTCTGTAAAACAAACGGGAGTAAGAGGAAATGGATATCCTTGCCGGCGGTGAGACGATATGGTGCTCTTCTCGCCTTTGGTATCGCTTTCACGCCATGCGTTGCGTCGTCGTCGTCGTCTACCTCCGGCCATTCAATCGTGCTGCCTTTGTGGGATTCCACTCTCATCCTGCGGTTTGCTTTCGGGCGGGAAAGAAGTGGTCGCGTCTCCTCGCTTTGGCCCGCGGCAAAGCGCCTCAACTGAATCCCAATCCCGGATTCTCTGATGAACGACATGGACCAAGAATTGAAAATTCAGTTCAGGCTAGTAGAAGAGAGCATGACGGTGTAAAGCTTGCTTAGCTCTGCTTCAGTAGCTTTTGCATGCGTGCATGTTTGGACAATTGGATAGCAGAGTACGCATTAGAGCGAAAATGTTGCGTTATCCTCATATCCGGGCATTTGGTCAATGGTTCCAGATCTGAGGCTGTGTTTGTTTGGGCTGTGGCTGGCTGGTGTGGCTGGCTGTGGTGGTGCTGTGCAGGGAAAGCTGCTGTGTAGAAAAAGCTGCTTTTTTAAGTGTCACTGTTTGGTGATTTGGCTGACTGTCTGGCTGTGTGTTGAGAACTTGTTCAAAATACCCTTTAGTTCCGAGCACTATAAATACTAACTTTAAACAGAACAAATAATTGAAAAGATATATTTTTTCCAAAATATATAACAGTACCATTACACAAATAAAATATCGTGTGAAATAATTGATGAAGATAGTGTATTTTTCTAGAAAGTATATCAGACTGAAACAATTCATGAGTAAATAATAAAAATTATTAGACATCCCGAACAATTCATGAGCAAATGTTCATAATATATAATAAAGAAATTTACAAGTAAACAATATGATCTTTTACATCGTATCCGTAGTACATCTTGAAGTGTACGCATGGAGCAATGGATCTAGCATTTATAACAGTGTATGCATCTGGATCTATTTGGAGACTGGAGTACGCAAACGCATGGAGCAATCGATTGGGAGAACTTGATCTATCGTATAGCATATAGCAGAGAGGAGGTCGATCGGAGGAGTTGAGCTGGGGCTGGGGATGGACGAGCTCGGCGGAAGCTGGGGCTGGGGACGGACGTGCTCGACGGTGGAAGCTCGGGGACGGACGAGCTCGGCCGAAGATCGGGAATGGGACGGCAAATCCGGAGGCGGGGAGGCGGCCGCCGTCGGGGAAGCGCCGCTCGCCGGCGGGAGCGCAGTCACGGGCGTGCGGCGTGCGAGCTAGGAACCTAGCGCGGACGCGATGCGGGGAGGAGAAGAAAAAGAAAAGGAGTCGGGGGCTCCCCTCGGTGGCATTCTCTGGTAAATTTGGTCAACAAAATGTCCATATACGAAAACGTTTGGAGACCCTTTGCGGGAAGCCGCGGAAAGCACCTCCGGAGGTGCTTTCCAATTCGTGTCTATTTCTCTCCTCGCTTTTGCAAAGCCCACAACAAAAGCACCCCCGTTTGTTTTATTTGAGGTGCTTTTTCCACTGAAAAGCTGCTAAAAGCCCAAACAAACACCCCCTGAGAATCCCTGTTTCGGCCTTTCCGAAAAGTGATTCTTACATCTTTCTGAAAGCTTGACCAAATTTTTCTATGCTCACTCACAAATATTTTTCGGGGTTTCATAGTTGTGATGGAGTTAGTTTGTTGATTAAGGCCTAAAATTCGTAATATACGCCTGTATCCCACTTTTTATTTGATTGGCTCATGCAACTTTATTAAAAAAAAAACTCTAAACCTCTTTATTCAGCAGCAAATAAGGTTACATCAGAGACAACCAACATAAACGTCCTACCAAAATAAAAATATTAGCAATTTGCAGCTCGACATGCGCGGTGAGATATATCAAATGAAAAATTACAGTATGAAAATAGATAATTATTCAAGAATTTAGTTAAAGTGTTGTTTGGCGTGACGGTAGATTATCATAATCTCACACGGTGCCATTAGGTAAAATCTCATGTGGTGACATTAGATAGAATGACTCTTAAATTCTCTACTATCTTTTTTCCCGATAAAGAGCAGATAAATAAACTCATAAGTTAGCATCACAATGATATAATTTGTAAGAGATCACATCCGGCCTTGCATAGTTAGAATGACACGACAGGAAAAATAAAGGCGCAATACAGAGTGTATAGGAAACTCACTGGACCAATACGTAGACTATTGCCACCCATGTGTGATAGAAACATTCTCACCGTCTGCTCCAACATGTACAAACCCTCCATAAACAAGTTTCCATTCTCCATATGTTTAAGATACAACCACAAATGGAGCAAACAGATACACCAGTAAAATACCTATAAATTAGAAGACTTCTTAGCATTAAGAATCAAATCATATCTACATAGTTCAAGCGACCAAATAATGGTAAATGCTTTCACGCTAATGAGAAATCTATACTCGTGATCGATTCTATGTAACCAATTCTTGAATAAAAGTTACAATCCCCTAGATTACCGATAATATAGAGCGTCTCATCAGGGTGACAAAATCCACACCGTAAATTCTCTAGTATATATCCATCTTCTTTCGTCGAAACCAAACCGGGTTTAGAATACAACAAACAAACTATGAATAAAAGAGATGTTAACGTGTCATAATTGCTTTTCGTCCCGAGCTCATGTGAATTCTTTGATTGATTTTAAATGCAATACAATTTAGATATTAGCATAAAAGCACGTGTTAGATGTGAAGATACACCATGGATGAGCAAAATGTCAGTGAAGATAGTTTTATCAGCGTGTCACACAAAAAAATATGGTTTTCAAAGATTATCGATATCATCATTAGACAGAAGGCTCGAATAGAGCCCGACTATGAATTAGTGAAGCCATCAACCCGAACAATACAAAAATGCTTGGTAGTTTTGTTTTCGGAATTTTTGGAATTTGTAAATAAAGATTAAAATAATGAGATCCATGGAGTCTGACAGCCAAACACTACTACACGTTTGAAATTGAGTGCCAATTTATGTCTAACTTTTTAGATTCTATCTTTTGGAACATCGAACTTTATGGAAGATAGCACATTCGTGGCTCTTTATATAAAGTCTCCGACCCTAACAAAGGATATGAAAGAATCTTAAAAGAGGGAGATATTTTTTGTGACAAAAAATCGATCGAGAGCGAACTGAAAATAGTATCCTGCTATTAAAAGAAACTATATTTACAAAGTGGTTGATTTTTTTATTTTTCGAGAGAAAGCTTGATTACAAAATATTTTGTATGAAAACGTGATAAGCATGCACAACTTGATATAGAATTTGTGGTTCACTTCTCATCACCGACGCCCCTAATCCCCTATTAAGTTATTTTTACTCCCTATGATCATTTTCAATCTCCATATTAGCTTTGTGTTAAATAAAACGTCTTAAAATTGAATAATTTATAGTCCCAACAATTATAATACTGAATCAATATAATATGAAAACATACTTTATAATGGATCGAATGGCATTGATTTGATATCGCGAATGCTGGAGTTTTCCCCCAAAACTCGGTCAAACTTTTAAAAGTTTGAATTAAGATAAATCTTACATGTGGAGTAAAAAACCCGGAGTTTGAAGTTTTGTTTGCATGTTAGTAATATTGAAGTTTGAAACAAAGTGATGAGAAAGTCACTACCATACTTGTGGCCTGGTTCAAACACATGTATTTGCCACATAAAAAGCCGACATGTGCGAGCTGTATTTTATGATAAATTGAAGGCTATAATTCTTGGATAAAGCGTTAGATTTTATATAATACATCAGTCGACCTAGGATTAGCAAAGCTGTCCTAATCTTTGACTTAGTAATATCTTCTGTTTCTTGTTGATTTTTTACGTTTTTTTGGATGAAAGGCCCGTCGCTTCCTATTTTTAGTTATTACTGAAACAAGGTTATTACAAGGGCCCAGGCCTCAAAAGTCTCCATATTTTACAGGAACAAAGGTCGGAGCGGGTGCAGCAAAAAAAAATCTGGCATCTTCTTCCCCGTCTTGTTCCATTTGGGATGGCACGAGGCAATGGCCAATGGCGCGTCCATCCTTATCGTGCGCAAACGTCAACACCACCATTCCCACGCACTTGACTTTGACCGTGGACTCGCTGACATCATCTCCCACCGTTCTTAAGGCCCTCGGTGAGCTCCGTGCGCACTGTCCCCAACCACTCAGCAGCAACCCTCGGTCAATCGCCACCCATGGATGCGGTCGTCGCCGGGCACCACGCGAGGCGGCGGATCCCGTCGCTGGAGCCGCTCGTCATGGCCGCCTCCCCCACGACGCCGGCCGCGTTCCGGTGCCCGATCTCGCTGGAGGTGATGCGGTCGCCGGTGAGCCTCCCCACCGGCGCGACGTACGACCGGGCGTCCATACAGCGCTGGCTCGACTCCGGCCACCGCACCTGCCCGGCCACGCGGCTGCCCCTGGCGTCCACCGACCTGGTGCCCAACCTGCTCCTGCGCCGCCTCATCCACCTGCACGCCGCCACGCTGCCCCCCTCGCCCTCGCCCGAGATGGTGCTCTCCCAGCTCGCCGCCTCGCACGGCGAGCCCGCCGCCGCCGAGAAGGCCGTGCGGTCGCTGGCCGCCAAGATCGCGCCGGAGAAAGGGAAGCAGGCCTCCGTCGCGTCCGCCGTCGCCGCTGATCTTGATTCCACCGTGCCCGCGCTCCTGTCCTTCGCCAAGGGAGGCGCCGGCACCGACGCCCGCGTCGACGCGGTCAGGATCCTGGCCACCGTGGCGCCGGAGATTGTGTCTTACCTGACCGGCGGGGACGGCTCGGAGAAGCGTGGGAGGGTCAGGATGGCCGTGGAGGCCCTGGCTGCCGTCTTGGCCGCGACCGGAGTCAGCGACGATGCCAAGAAAGCTCTCATCACCGCCCTCGTGGCCGAGGATCTGGGGCGCATCGTCACGACGCTGCTCGCCGCTGGTCCCTCCGGTGTCGTGGTTCTCGAGGCGGTCCTGACGTCGCCCGTGCCGGACGCCGACGCCAAGACCGCAATCGCCGACAGGTCGGAGCTTTTCCCCGATCTGGTGAGGATCCTCAGGGAGGCGGCGTCCCCGGCAGCTATCGAGTGCATGGCCGCGGCCGTGCAGGTACGCGGGCGGCCCGCCCGTTCGTCCATGGTCCGGGCCGGCGCCGTCCCGGCGCTAGCGCTGGCCGTAGCGGCAGCGCCCACGGCCGCGGCGGAGTCCGCGCTGATGCTATTGGAAGAGGCCGCCCGATGCAGCGACGGCAAAGCTGCCATCGCGGCCGACGCGGCGGAGGTGGCGGCAGCCGTCATGGGGAGAATGATACGGGTCGGGCAAATGGGACGCGAGGCCGCGGTGTCGGTGCTGTGGCTGTCTTGCTGCGCGGGCGGCGGCGAGCGGAGGATGAGGGAGGCACTCGCAGCCGCGCCGGAAGCGGTGGGGAAGCTGCTGGTGGTGATGCAAGGGGATTGCTCGCCGGCGACGTCGAGGATGGCCGGCGAGCTGCTGAGAGCCGTGAGGATGGAGCAGGAAAGGAATGGGCTGGTCGCATCGTCCTACGACAGCCGCACCATCCATGTCATGCCTTACTGAAGCTCGCATTTGTGCTTATACCATACCATACCACGTAAATTTGTGGAGCTAACAAGCTGCGGTAATGGCCGAAGAAAACATCAGGATTCAGGAAATCGATCTGTTGCTTCGGTTGGAGAAATCGCTGTGCAAACTGAAATAACAACGACAAATTTGATCGCACTGAGTTTTGGCACCGCCGTGAGTGGAGATGCAGGAAACCAAGTCAAAGCAGACAAGATAGTGTACTCGCTAATGTGACTGCAATTTGTACGCGTGCTGGAGTAGATGGCTACCTCTTGTTCTGTTCTTAGATTGGTGGTGCAGCTTAATTCAGATGCTTTATGGAGTAATTTTGCTAGATTCAGTCGGATTCATGTGCCATCCTATGTTTTTGTGTATTTCCACTAATGTATACTTATAAACCAAAACCCAACTAACATGCATTAAATTAGTCTATCTCTACATGCAAGGTCACATCATCCATTTTTTGAGCCATACATTTATCCATGTCATCACCACATCATCCACTATTTTAGACATTTATTTATCCATGTCATCACCACATCATCCACTATTTTAGACATTTATTTATCCATGTCATCACATATGTATTTATAATATTCATCCAAACATGCAAACTATTCACGTTATAAATTCTTTTGGCCATACAATTTCCATATTATCAATTTTAAAATATACAAACATTTCATAGTGATAACCAATAATTGTTTTCCTTTTCATGCATCATGTATCTTTTCTTTTATACCCTTATAATTTCATTTAAGATTTCTGCAGCAACGCGGGGTATCTTTCTAGTATTATCAATAACAAATGTCTCATTTGCACCATGACAAAAAAAATTGATAGCAAGTCAATGGGTGTAAATTTTATGACATATAATCAATTTTCCAATTAACAATTTGATGTACAAAATCGCATTAGTCGCCTAAATCTAGACTTCTATAATTGTGTAAGTGGCTCTAGCCGGTGGGTATTAGAGCTCTCCTCTCGACATGGCCGCGTGAGGACTTAGGGAGGGGTTCTATGTACCTATTGTTCGAGGACAACAAAATTTCATCTCGCATGAAATACACAATAGATGGGGAATCAAACTTGTGGCTAGCAATGACTATGCAACTCTTGTTCCATTTTTTTTGGTTACAATCTATACTAAAAAACAGAATTGTTGGGTTTAGAGCAAATCTTGTCATTGGTGTTGTACTATTGTCCGATAGCCCAGGGACGGAGCTAGCCCAAAAGCTTGGAGGGGGCGGAGCTTTATTGGAGGGGGCAGACATGGCTAATACCACACATTACAAGCATGTGTAGCAGGAATTTTAGGAAGAAAAGCTGAATGTTGGGGGGGGGGGGGGGGGGGGGTTAGCCCCTGCTCGTCCCCCCCTTCCTCCGTCCCTGCTGATAGGTGTTTATTTTGTTCTTCATTGGTCTTGTCTTGCATGCCGACATTGCACTTGGGTTGGTTGCACCAGCTTTTACCGCGATTAGAAAATTCAATTGATTCAAGACCTAAACAACGACAAGTTGGAATGGGAAATGAAGGCTGCAATGTTTTGATTAATCTTATAAATGTTCTTTCTCACCCTCACGTCCACTTAATAATCTCATAACTAACAAAATAGAAAAGATACATGGCTTACGAAGAGGAAAAAAAACAATGGCCCTGCACACCAACCCATTACAGTTGAAAGCGAACAACTCTTACGTAGCACAAACCACATGACCTTCTTCCCACTCCATATGCAATAGCTCGCTACGCCCCCTTGGTTTCGAGCGCCGGGGGTCGCCCATACTGTTTGCCAACCCTCAAGGTCGGGCATACACATAAGTCACTTAGATGTCTATTCTAATTTCTTAGACAATGGTCCCTAAGATGTTTGTTTCAAAAAAAAAAAATACAAGACAAACTTTTCAAAACTTACGATTATACAGATAGTCATACCTCTTGAAAAATGTTCATGTACACTTACGGAATTTTGTATCTATAGACAATACGTTAATATCTTTTAAGTCATACTACTATATTTGGATGTTTCTTAAAATCATCCACTGTAATGTTTTTAATTCCAAAATATGGAATTACAATATCAAAGTAACTATAAATAAATAAATTATTAGTACTAGCAATAAATAAATTACAATATCAAAGTAACTGGAATTATGAGCTAAGTTATTCGACATTGACCTGTGTTGTACATCTCTTATAAAGACACATATATAAGTTTATTTCCCTCTTTATATTTGAACGTGATTGGGAACAATGTAGAAACACAACGTAACAAAATATGGTGCACCCCACTATTGAGTCAACAGTCAGTGACGGCTCAGATCAACCACCTCCCTACCATTATGTAGCATGTCAAACAAATAATATATGAAGTTAATTTTGTGATACACAACATCTAAAGTTACTTTCGGGCTACCAAGCTACTTAATATCAGCAAAGATTATAAGACCATGTATATGTTCTAGATATTTTCAATGGGCACCAAAACATCACCACCCCGTCCCTACACGAACTCAATGAACTTAGCTGTTACAGGGGCTTTCGATAGGGCCTTCCTGGGGCGCTATCGACCACTTGGTACTGCTAGACAGGGGCGCTATTCGCCCACCAAATTGGCAAGGACAAGCCTGTTAACAATGAATTTTCAGTGAGCAGTCACCGTGAAAAACTAAATCGAATACGGTAGGGCGCTATCCACTTGAGGATAGCACCCTTGTAGGCTTGTACGGCGCATGAACTAAACTATTGAGTTTCAAAACCCTTTAACTTTTAATTCACAAATCGAATGGCATGATTAAGAAGGATAGCTAATTAGAAATGTATAACCATCTTTTACCATAGAATATGGATTGGTTTGACCAATAGTGAGCATCAATTTAATTTTAAGTATGTAGCACACAACTTGTAAGTAACCTTTAAAAAACTGTATGGGAAATTCACAACCATTTTTCTGAGTCGTCTAAAACATTCTAAAATAAACCAACATAAGCAAAAAATCATGAAATATTATGTACTTGTCCAACCATGATTATACCAGTTGCATTGAAAAGATAATTTAATATATTACACATAGGAAAATATCGGGTCATTTGAATTTGTAGATAAAGATTATAGGGGTTTGAAATCATTGTATTTTTTAGTTGACTGTTAAAAATCAGAGACAGTAGTAGAAATGGCCGCGGCATCCACAAACTTATTCTACGTTTTTTTTTACTTGTTAGCGGGCTTATTTTATGTAGCGTAATTGTGAAATCGTTGCTTGAAAGAGACGATTGATGTTTCTTGGCTTTCCGGCCCATGCGGCCATGCCTGGCCAGTAGGCCTTGTGATCAGGTGGGATTTTCCGACCTAGCGAAGGATTTTCCGGCCTCACCACCATCCGGCAGCGGAAGGACTCGACGCCGCCCCGCACGGAACCGCCCACGCGCGCGCGCACGAACGCCACCACCAACCGGTTGCCCAGGCCGGCCTGCGCGCCGACGACCCGCCTCTGAGATCGGCGGCCGTCGATTCGCTCATGGTCCTCGACGTCCTGGTACTGCCGGCCGGCGTCGCGATCATGGCATCATGCATGCGGCGAAGAACGTCAATGCTGGCGCTAATAATCTCACCATGATCGCACTGTCTACCGATTTCGTCGATGACCTGTTTAGTTTAGGGGATGTCTCCCTAGCTAGCTAAGCCTGATGGCTTCCCAAAGAAGCAAGAGGGGCTCATAGGATCCAGGTCGTGTCCTTGTCTGGGACAGAGACAGTGCGGATTCGTTGGCATGCCGTGCGTCGAAACGCATTACAGTAATGCTAATGCCGCGAGAGGGAGAGGAAACAGAGTGCTTTGTTAGTTGCTAATCGGCGGAATGATTTACAACATACCGAGAATTTCAGATCGATCTCCAACTGCCTGCCAGCGACCAAAACACTGTAGCCGGAGTAGCAACATATGCGCATCTACGCGGCGTCGCATCGGCAGGGACGCAGAGGCCCCCAGAGACAGAGATCCCACTCTACTGCACGTACGTTAGTCGATCGATCAACGTCGCCGACTCGCCGTCCCTTTCTCATGCGCACAGCCTCTGGTCCTCGGCTGCCTCCTTCCCGATTGGCCCAGCCTCGCTCACGTACGCCATTTATGCTGCTTGATTGTGCGTGCAGGTCAAGGAAACGAGAACCGATCGGCGTTTTGCATGTAGCGCCTCCGGCCCCAGAATCGAGTAGACGAATCGGCGGCGAGCCTCGTGTCCTCGCCGGCCGGGTTTGGTGCAGGACAAGCTCACAGTGTACTAGCTACAGCTTGAGTCCCGCTTAATTCAATTAGATGGAACGTACGTGTCAACGATGACGACGGGCGATCGATCGGCTAGCTACT
Organism: Poa annua; assembly: GCA_026929855.1. Classification (NCBI taxonomy): domain Eukaryota; kingdom Viridiplantae; phylum Streptophyta; class Magnoliopsida; order Poales; family Poaceae; genus Poa; species Poa annua. Next base: position 87,753,812 of record CM049431.1, read on the forward strand.
CTAGTGAACTAAGCCTTCATAGCCAGATTCCCTAGCTCCTCGTGGTTCGCCGCTGGCCGTATCTATTGGACAGACCAAGCTGCGTGGAGTCTAGATGGGGGTAATCAACAACAGTGCCCTGCTAGACAGCGGTCGATCGACAGCGTTTCGTGCCTGATTCACACACAGTACTGCTGAAATCCACGTACGTAGCACGCGAACGTACTGCATGGGTAGTTGAGATCTCGAATTCTTGACCGTTCGGATGGCGTATATGTAGAGTGAGTACTGTCGCATAATTCAGGACGGAATGTGGAAATATACGTGTTACCTGTCAGGAGCCGCTTCGAATGGCGGGAGCATTTCGATATCGGATCCATGTTTAGATTTGTCAGTGGAGGTGCTGGACAAGCAAGCAAGCATGATTGATCGTACATCGATACGGAAATCTAGTTTCCCCCCCGAAAGAAAGAGAATTTGATATGAACTGAGGGAGAAACAGTCCGCTGCGTGGCTGCCATGGCCATATGGTTCGTATGATCCGTATCACTCTCCACAAAATCTGTTCATGTCAAAGACTCGCCCTCCGCCTAACGGCATGGATGATCAGTTACGCCATTGTACGGAAACGTCGAAACATAGGCATCCACTACGGAGGAGATGCTTCTGGACTCTACGCCAGTTGAACAAAACGATATTTGTACTGGGTGGTGGCAGCTGATGCAAAACCCTGGCCGTGCTTAAGCCCACATGGAATCTACATACAAAGAGTGAGAAAAACAACGTATAGTTTCTTCCGATGAAAGCATTCATCCACTACACGTTAGTCCATCTGAGTTCTGGCAAGTGGCAAGACCTGATGATGTCTGTACCATTGTGGCTTTGCAGCACAAGTTAACAGTCTTGAGAGAGAGCGAGAGTGTAAAACAAACTGCTTCAAGGACAGGTGGCCCACACAGCCCTAGTAACCAATGGCCCATTCGCATACCCGAGCCCAGTACAGACGTGACTGAACCAGAGCCTCGGACGGGCCCACGGTTGGCCCAGCCCACTGGAGCAGGGACCACTGAGTCTTGCACGCTGGATCACATCAACCATCAGGAACAACAGTTGCCCTAAAAATAGAAGGGCAAAAAAAATCAGGAACCACGGTAACAAAGGTACTGCAACAGACGTGGACGCGGCCCGAGCTCAATGAGTTTTCTGCTGCGAAAGGTGCTAGGATCTGATCCGTCTCGATCAAAGTAACGGTACTTGATATCGATCGCCAATGCCATGCATACCTATATATGCATGGGCAATTACAGTCCGATCGCGCGTGAGTTAATATTTCTCCGGTGATGCATACATGCGTACGTTAACCTCCACGACCACGCTTATACATTGAAAATAGGACGATAATGCTACTGAAATTATCATCCGAGCAGACGGTACCGCCCTCTGCTACTCAAAATCAATGTCGAGTTGTTCCGCCACCGGATGAGAAAAGGAGCTATCATATATTGTGTTGGTAAAATTTTCCAGCAGTTTTTACCTTCTATCTTGTTTCGTGTGCGGCTCTGTAACTCAGTGAAGTTGTAGAGTTCATGATCCCTTAGTCCTTCTAGCTGACATATATTCTTCGCGCACATCATATTTAGGCCAGAGAGGGTGGTAATGACGAGAAAACGCTCAAGAGGCCGCGGGCCGTAACATGCTACTCGGTCTGTCAAAATTATAAGATGGTTTAGATATTTTGAGACGAGCTAAGTACGGAGCAAAATGAGTGAATCTACGTAGTTAAATAAGTTTAGAGTCATCTGAATTAAGAAATTAAAACACCTTCTATATTGAAAAGGAGGTAGTACAAGTTTGCTTGGTGTTTTATTGCAGGGATCTTGGAGATTTAGTTGTTTCTAACTATCTGGACTTCAGGTTTTGACTGATCAAATGATCACCGAGCTAGCTGTTTTCTATTTTACTTTAAATCGGTATGAGCTGGCTCACTCGATTGTGGACTTGTGATAAAAAGCGGATCAGTGGGTTAAGTACGAACAAAAAAACTACACAAGTCAGGTCCATATTTATCATTTGAGTAGGACGAATCTAAGAGTGAAACGGTATCACCAACAAGATAATATTTCATCTGTACGCATAGCCAAGGTGATTCGGTAAAAAATTGGGCTCGAGGCGAATCAAAATTATTACAATTTATATTGAATATTTATACTTCTCTGAATCTCTTTTTAGCATGTCATTCCAGTTATAATTTTATGTTTGTTCTAAGAGTTTAACCACAAAAGATGCAATATTACTAAATATTAATTTGTGTGTTTTTTGATCACAAAATCATTGAGATACTAAAATTTATTTTGTAACAAAGTCTGTTATAGATCTATGTTTTGTACTGTACATAACCTGCATACTTTATAACTACTATGGTAAACATCTGTAACGAGTATGATATAACAATATTCAAATAGTTGTTTCTAGTGTATGACTAAGTAAGCATCTATATAGAAACTCGTAAGTATATAAAATACACCTTTTACTTGGTCAAAATTGTCTAGCAAATCAAAATTTAGCAAAGTGTACATACTTCGTACTTGGTATAGAAACAATTTTCGTTTGAGTAATCATCAATGAAGAAAGTACTGCGGAATTCTATTATGTTTGGGTATGTGATACGTCCTATGCGCGCGCACCATAGGTCCCTAAAACATACGTTTCCCTTTTGAATGGTGGGTGTCGCCGTCGACACCATGCCCGGGGGATCATACATGTTGGCCCGCGCGTGCTCACCGCCATCCGACAGCGGAAGTACTCCACCCCGCCCCGCCACGGAACCGCCCCCGCGCGCCCGCGAACGCCACCAACCGGTGGCCCAGGCCGTGGCGCCGTGCCGACGACTCGCGTCTGAGATCGGCGGCCGTCGTTTCGCTCGTGGTCCTCCCTCCTCCGTCCTCGTCTCCTGGTACCAAGCCAGGCTACAGCGCCGCTACCGGCATGCGCGCCTCTCGCTACAGCTGCGGCAGGTACGCGTGCGAGGGAATCCACATGCATTCTTGCCGCGGAGGTGTTCGTACGGGGTACGGCCGGCCGGCGTCGCGACCAGTCGTCAATGCTGGCGTTCATAATCTCACGCGATGATCACAAAGGTTGCCATCGGCGATGACCTGTTTAGTTTAGGGGCTTTCATTAGGGCCTTGTCTCTCCCTAGCTAATTAAGCCTGATCGATTGCGTCTCAAGGAAGCAAGAGAGTGGCTTTCAGTAGGACGCTGTCTCCCTAGCTTAAGCCTGATTGCGTCTAGGTCGCATACGTCCTTGTCTGGGACGGACGGACGGTGACAGTGAGGATTCGTTGGCGTGACGTGCGTCCAAACGCATTACATTAGCACCCATATATTTATGCCGCGAGAGGGAGAGGAAACAGAGTGGTTCGTTCTCTGTTGGTTGCTAATCTTCCGAGAGTTCACCCACGGAAAATATCACTTGAAATTAACTCATGCATTCATTCCAAATGTCCCTGTACAGAGACGACCTTCGAACCAGAGAGGCCCCGTGCAGTGTTCACAACACATATTCTGATACAAGCATGCAACTTGCAGAGATACCAAGCAAAGAGCTATTTGTTTCCAAGACATGTGGGCGAGACTTTCCAACCCTTATAGCTGATTCTGTTATTTTAGATGGCGACGGGCATACCTAGTCTAGATCTTACGAAAAAAAAATGCCACCATGCTCATCGAGAAGATCAAGGGAGTGGAGACGACCATGTGGTGTATCGCAGGTGCCAAGGCGTTGGGTAATACAAATATATAATGCAGTGCGACTAGATTTTTGTTATTTTGGGTCTTGACCTAATACACTTAATTCTCTCATATTTAATGAAAATGGTAAGTCTTTTGACTCGTTTTAAAAACAAAATCTACATCTACAATTTCCTTGTCGAATAGACAATATGTTCGCTAATTGATTTAACGGGTTTAGATGGCATATGCAAGTCAAAACCTAGTGGGAGGAATCTGCGTAGTATCTTGTCAATTTGGTTATATCAAGTAACAAAGAACCTCCAATTATTTGCATGTTGTCTATGGCTAAGTACTAGTCCCTGCCAATGTTGGACGACCAGGGTAAACTGATCGAATAGTTGTTGGTGGCGAACGATTGAACTAGTTTCCAGTCGGTTTATGTACCCAAGCATGCTCGTCAAATATATCATGTACTCCCTTTCATCCAGGAAGTGTCTTAGTTTTGAAATGGGCTAGTTTAAAACTGCGACACTTAGTATGAATCGAATGAGGCTTGAGATGTCAGTTTTGTCGTGTGTTTTGTAATCTATTTTTTTTGTCGTGGGCACAAGTTTAGTTGACACTTTGTATTTTATAAGGATGTCTGCATGAATTGATCATAGTCCCGAAACCAATAAAGCTCTTATAATACCTAAGAAAATCAGGTATAAAGGTCTTCTGTGGAGCCTCGCCCGCTTCTCATGTCTGTTTTAAATTTATATTATTAACAATCATGTGTGTAGATATATATCAAGGCTCTCATTTATGATTATTTCTATAATTGGACCCAACTTATGGAAGAGATCAAGCATGCAAGTGCTCCAAAATAAAAAAAAGTCATCACCATCAAAGTAGTTTCATTTGAGGAAGTAGTTACTTCAAATCGACACAACTTTTCAAATTTTAATGTGTTTATATACCCTTTATCTTGCATAAACCTAAGGACTATAATGATATACTTAGGGTCATTCCAAACAACTCAGGCAATGCAAAAAAAAAAACTCTATGGTACTCTCTCCGTTCTGAATTAACTGACTCAGATTTAGTTCAATTACATAGCATCACACTGCTTAAGGCAAAAAAAACTGAGAGATACATTGCTCGACAAAAGGCATATGTGATCATCGATGACTTATCCATCTCCAACAAAATTGGGCCTATGTTCCTTAAAACAAAACAAAAAAACGGGGCTGGAGTATATGATTCAGATCGATCTTCAACCGTCAGTGCCCAAAAACTGTAGCCGGAATGCGTACCAACATACATGTGCGCATCCACGCAGCGTCGCATCGGCAGAGGTCCCCCAGATCGATCAACATCGCCGTCCCATTCTCATGCACACAGCAGGGACGTCACACACAGAGCTAGGACGTACTACTCCTCGTAGCTTCGGCCGCGCCTGCAACAGTCCAACATACCATGCATTAGCTTGCTCCGTTGGTCGACCGATCGGTTCCATCGATTCGATAGGTTCTCCCACCCTCTTGTCCTCCCCGATTGGCCCAGCTCGCGCCGCGGTCGCTCACGCCATTTACGCGCGGCATCCATTCCATCGGATGATCATGCGTGCAGGTTAAGCGAACGACGATGACCGTCCGTCCGGGTCCGGCCCCAGGTCGCATGCAGTAGACCAATCGGCGGCGAGCCCTCGCCCCTCGCCGGCCGGGGTTGGTGCCATGGCATGCATCATCTCGATCGGCCTCTGCAGGACAAGCTGGACTGCTGGAGCGGTGTACAGTCCCACACAGTACACTACGGAGTAGCAAGCTTGCTCGAGTCCTGCTTGATTCAATTAGATGGAACGTGTGAACGATGACGCCGCTCGATCCGCTATAGCTCGCCACTCTCGTTAATCAAACCTTGATGGCTTCATAGGTGTTACCTGTCAGGGTTTGGCGTGTCGCCCTTCAAATGCCACAAGGATTCCGAGATCGGATCCATATTTAGATTTGTCGGCGGAGGAGCTGGACAAGCAGGAGTGGATCTCCTGTGGCATATGTCTTGCTCGTCAGGTTAGGTATTTGACGCCAATTGAGGGCAGTAGCCAGTAGAGCAAACGCAGATCGAGAAGCAGTCCGCTGCGTGATCGTCATGGCCGTACGTATGGGTCGTATCACCCTCGACAGATCTGTCCATGACAAAGACTCGCCCTCCGCGCCTAACGGCATGCATGATCGGTCACGCCAACGGCCCGAAACGACGAAACATAGGCATCGTGTGCTCGCCTGCAGGCTGAGGAGGTTCCTCTCTAGCTTATATTTGATGGAGGAGATGCTTCCATACCTTAGGCTAGCTAGTTGCACAAAACGACACAATCACAACTATGGAAACATCCATCTACTTCCATAGATCATCTCCACTTGGAGTCTTGGACACCCCAAAGTCCGCTCAAAATTTCCTTTAAAAAAACAAAATTCTACACAAAAGCTCCAATGAAATCCATACCAGAAAAACCCCTAGCGACAACCCAACGGACGACATCCTCCAAAGCTCCTATAGGATCTGGACCATAAAAAACTTACCCACCGGTACACCTCTCGGTCCGGAATCCAGAGGGAGACCTCGACTTTCAAGGGTGGCTTGCATTGGGGGCCCCAACAACGTCGAGACGTGTTACTGCATTGGACTAACCCACATGTCACTCACTGTAAGGCCGCAGAGCAAGACAGTGGGATGGTTTTTTGCGCCAACATGCTGGTTTGTGTCACGGGATTCTCCGTGGCTACGCACACGACACATGCCATGTTTTTTCACCAGTTAGAGGAAAAAATTCACAGTGAATCCGATATTACGACCCTTGTCCAGTCTATTTGGTAGCCCCTGATAGGGGTATGTCCGACACCTCGATACGGACACACTTTGGGTGTTGTCGGACATATTTCCAGAGATGCTCATAGTCCATCTGAATTTTAACAAGTGACATTCACTGATGGTGCCCGTACCATTACGGCTTTGCAAAACAAAGGAGGGAAGACAATAAGAGGAGAGCTCATGCTGCGCACTAGAGACTAGAGCAGTAAAACGAACTGCTTAGAGGCCACGGAGCCCGAGTAGTCGACGGGCCTATTCGTATTAGTGTCAAGTCCAGTTCACACGTGGTTGTTAAAATAAAACTCAAACAGTACGTGGCCTTGCTGAATGAATTGCTGTGATGAAAGATGAAAGATGCTTGGATCCGATCCGTCTCGATCAAGTAACGGTACTTGACATCGATGATCGACATGCATGCATGCGTATGTACGCGTGGCCAATTACAGCGGGACACGCGTCAGCTAATCTCTGTCACAATGATTGATACGTTCGTGCATAAACCTACGCGGTCACGTTTATTCAGTGGAAAAGAAGGCGATAATGCTACTGAAACTATCATCAGCACGATCGACGCGCCACTCGCTGTGTGTTAGTTATCGTCAACGTCACCAAAAACGACCGACGGAACGGTCAGGACGATGCCCGTTGGAACCGGTTCCGGTGGCGCGCGGCACAGCTACCGCGTGTGCACTAACATGTACTCTCTCCGTTCCATATTAGATACCTTTTTTTTTAAAAAGTAGATATATCTAAACTTATAGCATATCTAGATATATTTATTTTTATTCAAATAGAACTCATCTAATTTAGAACGGAGGGAGTAGGAGGTTCTTCCAAAACGACAGGAGTCACAGGACCAATACTACATATGTGCTTGTCGGATAACCAAAATTAGTGGTTGCATGCTTACTCCGTTTCAAATTGGAAGACTTTCATTATTAAAAAAAAAGTGGATGTATCAAAACATGTTACAAGTTTAGATGTCTTTTCTTATATAAATAAAAATCGATTAATATGAAAGGGAGGGAGCATTTAAGTAAGGAGTACATAGTATCATATTGTTCTATAGTACCTATTGCTTGTTCTTACTGAATTACCAATTCAAATATAGAGTTCCACCTATAGGTTTCAGCCCTCAACGTCCCCTTTCGACAAACAACCCAGGCTACCCAAGCTTAATACCGTCGTGGTTTTGCTTTTACACCTATAGGCTGTGTTGGATAGATTTTTTATGGAGTTTGTACCTTCTGCTCCCTCCATCCCAAAAAGGATGTCGCTAAAATGGATGAATCTAGGCATATTTTAGTTTTAGATATATCCATTTTAGGGACATGTTTTTTTGGACAAAGGGAGTATATATTCGCTAATATGGATGCTCTATGACTCTGTGAGGCTGCGGACTTCTCGAGCAAGTCATATCTAGGTCGAGGAGGATGGCCAATGACCAAAGCGCACAAGGGGCAGCGGGTCCTAAGGTGAGCGAACCAGTCCTACTTGTTAGCTTGCTTTTCAGTTTGCTTAGGTCATCGAGATTTCACCGTTATTAGCCTCTTATATTGGGGACACGGAGGTGATTGCACGAGCTGTTAACTCGACAAGTTCACCGGGGTAGCCCCACGTCACTGCTATAGCCGAATTAGATGATTGAATATGCCGACGGGGAAGAGCCGTCACTTCCTAGCTGGTGGCCGCCCGAATTCCCTACATTAATCGTTGTCACGGGCATTTAAAATTTCATGGAGATTTCAAGACGCTCACCCAATGCTCATAGCGGGATGATGAAAAATTTACAAAAAGGTTCACATAAAAAAAAAGTTCAAATTGTCTACTAGGAAGCAAACATAGAGTTGGGTTGCATTTAAGAGTAGACTGCCTCGGATTGTAGTCTCTAAAGATCTAAATGGTGATGTGTTGGACTTGGTACATTCCGACGGAAGCTCGGCGGCTCGCCTTGAAGGCAAAGACGCACAGTCCCTGCCGTACCCGGTGGCCAGCATAATTTTTTGTGGGATTTTAATGGGACAGGTGGGACAATCCCTAAAACCCATGAAAATTTGTATTAGTGGGACAAGTGGTTTTTTCAGATTTTAGGATAAGCCTCGATTGAAAATGATGTACGTTTTCTTGGGGGTATTTTTTCACCTGTGTCATTCACCTGAACTATACGGTTCTCACCAACTACAGATTTGTTTTTTGAAATTCACCAACTACAGATTTTTGCGCTAAAAGATTCCGGTCAAAAACGGTGAACCAAGCGGGGTGTCAAAGTGGTTTACTAGTCTTGCAATTGGTGGAAACGGATCTCCCCATCCCATGCGCATTCTTATGCTGCACGTACGTACGTGCTGCAACACGCCTAGCATCGCCATCGATCGGGTGCTAGTTAGTTTGTTCGATCTATCGTTTTCGGAGTCGTTACCTGGTACGTTGTTCGGGCGCTGAAGTCGTACGTACGACCGGAGCGGGGAGACGAGACGTCGTACGTACACCCAGCATGTCATGCACACTGTGTATGTCTAGCCGATCACGAACCGTGGCAGGCAGCTGGTCGACACGCGATCGCGCCATTGATTGGCCGGCATGCTGTGCGGTACATATTACCGGCAATTGGCGTGTGACGATACGCACGAGTTGTGGTCACTGGTCAGGTTGGTCGCGGTGACAGACCTACCCAACGTACGCTTACTTGGTTTCCGATTCCGCACGGTCGTCATGATGCACGGCTCGGCTCGACTCGTTAAAACTCGATCAAAGTAACGAGTCAGCTCAGCTCGACTCGTTTAATAAATAAGTTCAGAATTAAAACTCGAGTCAACTCAATAGACTCATGAGTTTACAGGTTTAACTAGTTTAGCTCGATAAAACTCTTAACATGCATTATAATAAATTTATATATAATATTATATAGGCATGTATTCATAATTGTCACCACAATCAATGAAAATATGAAATTATCGAATAATATCTAGTTGTTAATTATAATTATTTGGAAACATTGTTCAAAATACAAATACATGTAACAAAAAAATTGTTAACAAAGACCAAAAAAATATTAAAAAAGAAAATTATAAAAAAAATACAAAATACATGTAACAAACATTTATATCGAGCTAATCGAGTAGCTCAGAACTCGGCTTATTTAACTCGAACTCGTTTACCTTTTAAAACAAAAACTCGGCTCGGCTCGTTTAGTGACGAGTCCAATCCAAGCCGAGTAGAGTTTCGAGCTACTCGCTTAACTCGCGAGTTCCAAGTTTTAATTTCAGTCCTATATGCACTAGCCATTGTCCTATGTTAGGCGCAACAGGGCTTTGTGTGGTTGCACCGGGCCTGGCCTAGCTGGACTTTTGGGTTTTACCACTGGGTAGTGGTAAGAAAAAGACACGTTGAGTTGTCGATAAATTAAGGATGACAATGGTACGGGTTTGATGAACATATCAAAAGCAGAGCCAAATTCAAATTCATCGGTGTCATAATTACATGTTGAAAGAACATTTCTTAATCCCTAGTGTTTTGTGTGTTAGTTAACAATACCAATGATATACTAATCCTATTGCTAAGTATTTCAGTTTGGGTGAAACTCTTATCACAAATCTTAAAGCCAAATTGTAGAGAAAAAGAGTTTCTGGAATTCTTCAGGGAGTCGGATATTCCGGTTCCCCAACCGGATATTCCGAGTCGACCCCAGAAATTTGGCTAAGTCAAGTTCAGAAGTACTACTGACTTCAATCGGAAAATCAGCCCGGAAATTTCAAGGACCCGGATATTCCGGTTCACCAACCGGATATTCTGAGTCAATCTCAAGAAAATTGGCTAAGTCAAGATTCAGAAGTGGTACTGACTTCAATCGGAAAATCAGCCCGGAAATTTCAGGACCCGGATATTCCGGTTCACCAACCGGATATTCCGGTTCACCAACCGGACATTCCGAGTCAACCTCAGGAAAAGTGGCTAAGTCAAGATTCAGAAGTGGCACTGACTCCAATCGGAAATTCAGCTCGGAAATTTCAAGGACTCGGATATTCCGAGTCAACCTCAAAAAATCGACTAAGTCAAGTTCAGAATTGGTTCTGATCTCAACCGGAAATTCAGCTCGGATATTTTCACAGACCCGGATATTCCGGGGCACCGGAATTTCCGGTGGTACTTATACCGGAATTTCCGGGTGACCAAGACAGCCAACGGCCAGATTTTGAGGGGGAATATAAATACCCCCTCACTCACTCAAGAACATTTAGCTCTCAGATTTTCTCTCTCCTACCTTTCTTGAAAGCTCAAATCATCAAGATCTCCCAATCCCCCCACCCAAATTCATAGATCTTGGAGGATTGGAGCAGAAGGCCCAGATCTACATCGTCACCGAAGGGATTTACGTTTCTCCCCCATTCATTTGGGGATTATGTGGCTAGGGTTTCCGGTGGGAAAACCTAGTTCACCATTGTTGTACTCTTGGTGTTACCTTGACCTTTTGTGGTCCTTGACCTGTTGTGGTCCTTCTTGGGAGCCCCCAATTCAGTTGTGTGTGTGTGCCTCAAGCGTTTGTAAGGGATTCGATCTCCGCCCTAAAAGGGGATCAATAGTGGAAGGTGGACTCGAAACCTTTGTGGTTGAGTTCATCGGAGAAGAAGGTGAGCCTTTGTGACGTTGCGGCTAACCTGTTGTGGTAGCGCACACCTCTCCAAACGAGACGTACACCCTTGGGTGGAACTCGGGATTACATCTTCGTCTCCGCGTGCTTCACTTGGTTCCCTTTACCCTTTTTGCTCCCTTACTTGCTTATCTTCTTATTTCTTAGTTTCTCATTTAGGTAAATTCACCGTAGTTGCATATCTAGCGAATTTACCTTTGTGTTGAGCCTAAATTTGAAAAGACCTAAAATTTGTAATAGCACCTATTCACCCCCCCCCCCCCTCCTCTAGGTGCCGGATTCCCGTTCAATTGGTATCAGAGCCTTGTTCACTTTTAAGTGCTTAACCGCCTAAGTGCAACGATGACGGAATCCGATGCCGAGAGGGCCGCCCGTGAAAAATTAGAGGCGGCGAAGGAGGCGTTAGCCAAAGGGGCAACCATGGCCGATCTTATTGATATGAGATCGTCCTTGGAGGCCCAACTCGTCAAGATGAATGAGATGCTCATGGCACTCTTGAAGTCTAAGGAGCCCGAGGCTACTTCTCCCTCTCCTCCTCCTAAGGAACATGCGGGGAACTCTAAGGAGTCATCTTCGAATGGGTCCAAAGATGTTACCTCAAGTGTTCCCGGGATGGCGGAAAAAGGATGAACCACCTAGCTCCTCTAACACCCTCAAAGGAGAGGAATTTCATAATGTCAACCATAATTACTCTCCTAACCCTCCTATCCCTCACCCTCATGTAAACTTTAGAAGTGATCCTCCTAAGCTTAAACCTACTCATTTCTCTCAATGGGTGTTTCTAATGAAGTCTCATCTATGTAGTGCCTCCATTGAGCTTTGGCTCATCATTGAAGAAGGATACAAGCCCCATGATCCAACCAACTTGACAAGAAGAGAGGTGGTTGATAGCCAACTCAACGCCACCGCTCTTCATCAACTCCAAATGGCCGTTGGAGAGAATGGCGCTCATTCAACAATTCTCCACCGCCAAGGAAGTTTGGAATGCTCTTTCCGACATCTTCGTTGGGAATGAGAGCATGAAGAAGAACCGGTATGATGCCTTATGCAATGAGGTGGAAGGGTTCTACAAGTTGGATGGAGAAAGCCACGAGGACATGTACCGGAGGTTGGTGTTGGTTGCCAACTCTTTCAAGAACCTCGGGGCGGAGTACATCAATGATGCTTGGATCAAGAGGAAGTTTGTGACCGCTCTCATGCCCTTTGAGGACACGGATTTGAAGACACTCCAAGGGAGACATGACTTTGCAAAGATGACATCCAATGAAGTTATGCAAGAGATGACCGCATACAAGGTGGCCTCCAAGATTGCACAAGATGTAAGAGCTAGAGCCATAGGGATGCACAAGCATGCCTCAATTGCTTTGAAGGCCACCGTTGAATAGGAGGATGAAGAGGAGTGTGATGATCAAGTCGAGCTATCTAGTGAAGCTCTCTCAAGCACTCTCACTCAACACATGGGTCTTGCGGCAAGAACCTTTTGGAAGAACCCCGGAAGGGCCAAAGCAAGGATTGACAAGAAGTTTCCCCCCAACGGAGGAAAGCCATCCAATAAAGTGAGACTTTGCTATAACTGCGATGACAAGAGCCACTTTGTTGCCGATTGCCCATGGGAGAGAAGAGAGGATCATGGTGGGAGGCTTGTGGCCAAGACGAAGGGCAAGGGGCCCATGCCCATGAAAAAGCCTTTCTTCAAGAAGAACCAAAAGATTGTCTTGGTGACTCAAGAGCAATATCCCACCGATGATGAAGATAGTGACAAGGAGGATACTCCAACGCAAGTGGCCGCACTAGCCATGTCTTACACAACTCCATCACTCTTCTCCTCGCCAAACGAGAGCCTCATCGTCAAGAATGGAAGATGTCTTATGGTAAAGACATCCGAGGTACAACTATCCCCCAACTCCATATCACATGACATTGATGATGCTATGAGTCTAGAAGTCAAGGAAGAAATCATTGCTTTTGATAAATTCATGACTAACTTGCAAGGAGAAGGAAAGAAACACTTTGGCTCAATCATGAGTCGTATAGGTGAGCTCGAGGATGAGCTTGAACTAAAAGGTGAGATTGAGAGAGAGGATGCACACGCTAAGGTGTCTCTCCAATCCTCTCTCGAAGATGAACAAGAAGCTCATGCTCTCCTCGAGGAGCAACTTGCTAAGATCACTAAGGATCGTGATCTCTACTTTGCTAAATGTAAAATTGTGCAAAATGAAAAGTCCGAGCTTGTAGTTGCTCATGCTAGACTTTGCGAAGACTTCGAGTCACTTGACAATGCTCACAAGGTGTTGACAAGTGATCACGAACGTCTTCTCAAGTCTCGTGATCAACTCCAATCTCGGATATCTACTCTTGAGAAACCTAGCACCTCTACTCCTTTGAATGCTAATGCAAATGTTGTGAAGGGTATTGCTAGGGTTTTGTTTGTTCCTTCTATGGCAACCAAGCCCAAGACATCTCTTGATAAAGGTAAGGGGACACTCACTACTCCTCTTCATGAGCGAGTGCCCCACAAGGGTAAGGAAGGTCTAGGCTATGTTGCTAAGGAGAAGAAGGAGATCAAGAAGAAGACCAAGTCCGCACAAGCCAAGAAGGTTGACATTGCGAGTGGAAATGCCACAAGGGGCACTCCCACTCGTAATGACTTTGCGGGCATATCTAACCCCAACTATGCTTTATATGTTGATTATTATGGGGATGTCTATGCTAGATACATTGGTCCTTTTGATGGTTACATTGAATATGCTATTTGGGTACCAAAGACCCTTGTTGCTAACCAAAAGGCACCCATTGTAAAATGGGTACCTAAATCCAAGAATTGATTGTGTGTAGGGCCTTGCTTCCGGAGGATCGAAATGGATAATTGATAGTGGGTGCACTAGTCATATGACCGGAAGCAAGGATATTGTAACGGAGTTGAAGCCCAATGATGATCAAATAACCGTTACATATGGTGATAATTCTAAGTCTAAGGTAATAGGTCTCGGCAAGATGGTAGTGGCACCGGACATCACACTTGTGAATGTCTTGCTTGTCGAGTCCCTAGGTTTCAACTTGATCTCCGTCCATTCCTTAACTTGTTTGGGTTATACCGTTGTCTTTGAAAAGGAAATGGTCATTCTCTTGCGGAGCAAGTCTCTCAATGTGTCTTTCGTTGGGTACATTGAGAATGGGCTCTATGTGGTTGACTTCTCCGGAGTCACCACTTCCCATACAATGTGCCTATTCGCAAAGGCGGACTTGGGTTGGCTATGGCATCGCCGACTAGCCCATGTCAACATGAGGACTTTGCAAAGTCTCCACAAGGGTGGCCATATCCTAGGACTAAAAGACCATGTTTCTTTTTCGAATGATCGAATGTGTAGGGCGTGTGTTGAAGGAAAAATGCATGACATCTACCATCCAAGCAAGACCATCATTTCGTCAAAGAGGGTTTTGGAGCTTCTCCATGTTGACCTCTTTGGTCCCATTCCGGAAGCTAGTCTTGGTGGCAAGAAATATTGCTTGGTGATTGTTGATGACTATTCAAGATACACATGGGTTTTCTTCTTCAAGACGAAGATGGAGACTCAACAAACTATCATCGACTTCTCCAATGAAGCTCAACGTCAACACAATGTCCCTATCTTGGTGATACGAAGTGACAATGGGTCCGAGTTTAAGAACTACACCTTAAACGAGTTCCTTAGTGAAGAAGGGATTCGTCATCAGTATTCCGCTGCTTATACTCCCCAACAAAATGGTGTAGCCGAAAGGAAGAACCGCACTCTTATTGAAATGGCAAGGTCGATGATGGCCGAGTTCAAGTCCCCTCACAACTTTTGGGCCGAAGCCGTCAACACCGCTTGCCATTCATCCAACCGGCTCTTCTTTCGCAAAGGACTCATGAAGACACCTTATGAAGTGCTCACCGGGAACAAGCCCAATATCTCCTACTTCCGAGTATTTGGTTGTAAGTGCTTTTATCTCATCAAAGGTGTTCGTTTGGTCAAGTTTGATTCTAAGTCTCTTGAAGGGACATTTGTGGGCTACGGATCCGAATCCCACACTTATAGAGTCTATGATAAGGCCTCGCGCATAATCATAGAAACTTGTAGTGTGGTATTCGAGGAGAATGATGGCTCCCTCGTGGAGCAAAGTGGTGTTTCCGGTGTAGGTGATGATGAACCTCAAGATGCTATCCGAAGAATGGGGTTGGGAGTCCACCGCCCCGTTGAACTCTATTATGAGGATGATCAACAAGGACCAAGTTACTCACAAGTGGTGACCACCCCAACACAAGAAACACCCATCGACAACACCGTGCCCAATGCCCCCTGCCAAGAAGAAGAACAAGATTCTACAGCTGCTCCTGGAATTTCCGGAGGACCGGAATATCCGGGTCAAGATGGACTCGGAAATTCCGGTGGTCCGGAATTTCCGGTTCCTGAACCCGGAATATCCGGTCCTGCTGACATTCCCGGTGGCAGTTCGCAAGGCCAAGATCAACCCTCTCCCTCACCAATGGACACCACTCCAATGGTTGATCAAGGCCATCAAATCAGTCAAGGCGGAGACATGAATGATCAAGATGATCAAGCGATTCCTCCCACCACTCGGAGGGAAATCGAGATTCGCCGCTTGAATAGGGTTGGAACCTCACAAGAATTAAGAGCTCTATCTCTTGACAAGGTGCTTGGTGATGTGAGAAGCAAGGTCTCTACCCGAAGACAACTCGCAAGATTTAGTGAACATCAAGCTCACATCTCCATGGTGGAACCCAAGAAGGTCTTTGAAGCTCTTGAAGATAAAGATTGGCTTGATGCCATGCATGAAGAGCTCAACAACTTTGAGCGCAACAAAGTGTGGAAGTTGGTGGAAAGACCCAAAGATTGCCGCAATGTTATCGGCACCAAGTGGATATTCAAGAACAAGCAAGATGAACATGGCATGGTGATAAGGAACAAGGCAAGATTGGTGGCTCAAGGTTACTCACAAATTGAAGGCATTGACTTTGGAGAAACCTACGCGCCCGTGGCTCGACTTGAGTCAATCCGTATTCTTCTTGCCTATGCCTCTCACCATAACTTTAAGTTGCAACAAATGGATGTTAAATCCGCTTTTCTAAATGGTCCACTAAATGAACTTGTTTATGTTAAGCAACCACCGGGGTTCGAGGACCTCAAGTATCCGAACCATGTCTACAAGTTGATAAGGCACTCTATGGCCTTAAACAAGCCCCACGAGCGTGGTACGAGCACCTTAGAGAACTACTTGTAGACCGTGGATTCCAAGTTGGGGAAATCGACCCCACACTTTTCACTAAGAAAGTTAATGGGGAGCTTTTCATTTGTCAATTATATGTGGATGACATTATATTTGGATCGACTAACAAAGCATTTAACGAAGAATTCTCTAAGCTTATGACTGACATGTTTGAGATGTCTATGATGGGCGAGATGAAGTTCTTCCTCGGATTTGAGATCAAACAATTGAGGGAAGGAACGTTCATCAACCAAGCAAAGTACATTCAAGACATGCTCAAGAAGTACGAGTTGCTTGATCTCAAGGGTGCCTCTACTCCAATGCAAACCAAATGCCAGCTTGAGCTCAACCCGAAGGGTAAGGATGTGGATCAAAAGGTATACCGCTCCATGATTAGATCTCTCCTCTACCTTTGTGCATCTAGACCGGATATAGTGCTAGCCGTAGGAGTGTGTGCAAGATATCAAGCGGCTCCTAAAGAAAGCCATGATGTGGCGGTCAAGAGAATCTTTCGATATTTGGCTTATACCCCAACTTATGGATTGTGGTATCCCAAGGATGCAAATTTCTCTTTATGTGGATTCACGGATTCCGATTGGGCGGGAGATCATGATGATAGGAAGTCAACCTCCGGTGCTTGTCAATTTATTGGGAGGTCCTTGGTGAGTTGGTTTTCTAAGAAGCAAAATTGCATATCTCTCTCCACCGCCGAAGCCGAATATGTTGCAGCCGCTAGTTGTTGCACTCAGTTGCTATGGATGAGGCAAACTTTAAAGGAGTACGGTGTCAATTGCGACAAAGTGCCTCGTTTATGTGACAACGAAAGTGACATCAAGATTGCCTACAACCCGGTGCAACATTCAAGAACCAAGCATATTGAGATCCGCCATCATTTCATAATAGATCATGTGGCCCGTGGAGACATTGACTTATCATATGTGGGCACAAGGGATCAATTGGCGGATATCTTCACGAAGCCCCTTGAGGAAGGAAGGTTTTGCTTTTTGAGGAATGAGCTTAATATCATTGATTCGAGGTCCTTGGCTTGATCGCTTGCACACTCACCTAGGGCGTAATTGCATCTTATCTAGTTTAGATGTAGGCATGGATATAGGGGGAGTGCGGTCCTAATACATTGGACCATCCCTCCCCCCATTATGCCGATAGCAAGTGTTCTTTTATCTCTATATTCATTCTTGTGACTAATGAGCTAAAACGACGAGTATTGGTTATGTACCCAAGATACATCTTCGCGGTAACATGCCATACACTCCTACATGGTGGCCTCGGCCACCGACCTCTTCTCCTTGAAGAGTTGATGTTATTTGGAGCTTTATGTTGCTATTTGCCCTCCTTTTCATGCATGTGGGAAACCTACTCAACTTGGCTCTTTTGGTTCGATTTGGTTGTTGTGAGTTGAGTATGGTGTACCAATATCAGTTTGGAAATCTATCTCAAGCCTTCTTTCCCCTGAAAACATTTCTCTCTATTGCACACAAGTCATCCTTTTGAAAACTGGGGTTTTGGTTCAGCAGGTCGGAATATCCGGTTCATTTTGAACCGGAATATCCGGTGTTACTTATACCGGAATATCCGGTCTGGCGGTTTGTCCAGAAATATAAGGGCAGACTCGGGGTGAAGGGCTCATTAGTGCCCTTCTTCCACCCCCGACCTCCCTCTCCTCCAGCCGCCGCCCCTGCTGCTCCCAAGCCCCTCCGGAGCACTCCGTCCGCCGGGGAACCTCTTTCTCGGCCGGATCTGCTCCTCCTCCGCCCCGGGAACTCACTCCTCCAAGCAATGGCCTCAATGGATGAGGGTAACTTCACTTTTCTTCTTCCTTATGTGCTTGCACTTGGATCTTGATGTGGAGTTATTTGTTTCAATGTTGCTTGGTAGAGATTGTTCCTAGGACTATTCCCTGCCTTCTACATACATTAGTTTTGCATTACTTTGGATCGATCTAGTTTTAGACCGAGTCAAATCTCAGATCTGTAGTTTCTGTCTGACTCGGAATAGCCGGTCCAGACTGACTCGGAATTTCCGGTCCCCCGGAATTTCCGGTCATGTCTGACCCGGATATTCCGAGACAAACACTGCAGTTTTAAGATTAACTCATGTTTAACTACATATGATCCATCGAATGCCTATCTAATGTGTGTATTACCTCCTGACTTGTGTGCACTTACCTTATGCTACCATCTATGCTCAAATTCACAGGTTCAGGTGGAAGTCCGTCCGCAGGGGGATCAAGGCACACTGCTAGAGCACCTGTCTCCAAGCAATCTGTCAACAAAGGAAAGGGCCTTGCACCTCAGAGGAAGAAGAAAGTTGTTGCCAGCAAGCCCTCATCTAAGAAGAGAAAGAGTGCCTCTAGTTCCCAACGTCCGAACTATTCCAAGATGCATTCTGTTGATTACTCTAAGGTGAGGCAGGGGGACTGGTACCTCAGCGCAAGAGACACCTCTCTCGATGATCGCAGTTTTTGGTGCCAAGCACAAGAGCATATATTTGTGGATCTATATCTCTCACTGTCGAAGCCAATTCGACCCATGCACCCGTTTGACTTTGCATCGCTGCAGAAGAAAACAACATTTTCTGAGGCCATCCACATTGTGAAGACCATGGGTTTGGAGAGATTGGCGTTCATCCGTTGTGCCTACAACGCGCAGCTTGTTATGCAGTTCTTCGCCACCCTAGTGATCAAGGGTGACTCGAAGAAGACCATGAAATGGATGACTGGGGAATCTTACTGTGAGTCCAACTTCGAGGAGTTTGGCAAGGTACTGGGCTACAGGTTTGATGGTGACAATCCCCAAGGCACTCGCATGCACCACCCCTACAAGCTCAACAAGAAGGAGACAACTCACTTATATGGTGTGGGAGCCACCCCTGGATTCTCTCGTGACTTGCTGCCTTTGTATGATGTTCTTGTGCGCATCCTGCGTGAGAACACTGCACCGAGTGGTGGCAACAATGACAACGTGGTTACCCCTCTCTGCAACCCGCTCCTTCACGCCAACCGCATTGTGGAGGACTCGGGTTCTGATACTGACTGGAGAGTAGATGTGATGGATTACATCTACAATGAGATGTTTGAGGCTATGACCACCAGGGTCTCCATTCCATATGCTCCATACATCATGAAGCTTCTCTTGTTTAAGTTCCCGAACCTCAACGTCAGCAACAGTGATTTGGTGCCACATGACTTCAAGAAGCTCTATGTGAAGAAGACTGTGGTCAAGCCCCCTCCTAGGCCTTCGACTACATCAGCTCCAGGTGGATCTTTCATGGGTGATGCTAGGAGGGCTGCTGCTACCTCTACTCATGTTCCCACCACTCATACGCATGTCAAGAAGCTAAACTGGTTCCAGCGCAACATCCTTTGCATGAATGTGGACATCCGTAAGGAGCAATACAATGCCTACAAGGATCGCTGTCAGCAGGACTACAAGCAAGACTTGATCCTTCACCATGCTTCTGGCTCTCCTGCTCCTGCTGATCTGTCTGAGCCCCTGTCGTTTGCTCAGTGGAACGAGGGTTCCTTGGCTCCATGGACCCTGATTGACCAGGACCTTGGTGGCAGCTCGTGCACCACAAGTTATGACTATGATGAGGAGGCTGAAGATGAGGATGAGGAGGCAGCGTCTGAGGAGTATGAGGACGAGGATGATGATGAGGAGGAGGCTGATGCTGATGATGATGATGAGGAGGACCCCTCGGACTGAAGACTTCCATGGGACGTAGCATCGCTCTTCTTCCTTTTTGGCGTTTCGATGCCAAAGGGGGAGAAGTTGCTCTACTAGGACTTCTTCGGGGATTTGCAAGGGTCGGGCACAAGCTTATGCGTTTATCATTTATTTGCGCTTGTGTCCATTTATCGTGTTTTTAGTTTCTTGTGAAACTCTCTTTTTGTCATTTGTGATAACTGTGTATTGAGACAATGGTTGATGCTATCTCTATATTATGGTTGAGACTTCAAATTGATTGTGTTGGTATTCTCTTCGTATTCTATATACACAAGGTATGAAAATCTATCTAGTCTCAACTGCTTCCATAATCTTTCATCTTGTCTCGGTTCTCCTTTGTGATATCTTGTGGTTGTTGTTATAAAATTGCTCCTATCCTCTGTTATTTTGTGTTGCATTCTTGCATTTATTTAGGGGGAGCCATTTTCTGCCAAAAACATGATATTGTTGTTTGTTTCTTTGCAAATCTAGGTATTGTCATCTAACACCAAAAAGGGGGAGATTGAAAGAACATTTCTTAATCCCTAGTGTTTTGTGTGTTAGTTAACAATACCAATGATATACTAATCCTATTGCTAACTATTTCAGTTTGGGTGAAACTCTTATCACAAATCTTAAAGCCAAATTGTAGAGAAAAAGAGTTTCTGGAATTCTTCAGGGACTCGGATATTCCGGTTCCCCAACCGGATATTCCGAGTCGACCCCAGAAATTTGGCTAAGTCAAGTTCAGAAGTACTACTGACTTCAATCGGAAAATCAGCCCGGAAATTTCAAAGACCCGGATATTCCGGTTCACCAACCGGATATTCCGAGTCAACCTCAAGAAAATTGGCTAAGTCATGATTCAGAAGTGGTACTGACTTCAATCGGAAAATCAGCCCGGAAATTTCAAGGACCCGGATATTCCGGTTCACCAACCGGATATTCCGAGTCAACCTCAGGAAAAGTGGCTAAGTCAAGATTCAGAAGTGGCACTGACTCCAATCGGAAATTCAGCTCGGAAATTTCAAGGACTCGGATATTCCGAGTCAACCTCAGAAAATCGACTAAGTCAAGTTCAGAATTGGTTCTGATCTCAACCGGAAATTCAGCTCGGATATTTTCACAGACCCGGATATTCTGGGGCACCGGAATTTCCGGTGGTACTTATACCGGAATTTCCGGGTGACCAAGACAGCCAACGGCCAGATTTTGAGGGGGAGTATAAATACCCCCTCACTCACTCAAGAACATTGAGCTCTCAGATTTTCTCTCTCCTACCTTTCTTGAAAGCTCAAATCATCAAGATCTCCCAATCCCCCCACCCAAATTCATAGATCTTTGGAGGATTGGAGGAGAAGGCCCAGATCTACATTGTCACCGAAGGGATTTACATTTCTCCCCCATTCATTTGGGGATTTCGTGGCTAGGGTTTCCGGTGGGAAAACCTAGTTCACCATTGTTGTACTCTTGGTGTTACCTTGACCTTTTGTGGTCCTTGACTTGTTGTGGTCCTTCTTGGGAGCCCCCAATTCAGTTGTGGGTGTGTGCCTCAAGCGTTTGTAAGGGATTCGATCTCCGCCCTAAAAGGGGATCAATAGTGGAAGGTGGACTCGAAACCTTTGTGGTTGAGTTCATCGGAGAAGAAGGTGAGCCTTTGTGGCGTTGCGGCTAACCTGTTGTGGTAGCGCACACCTCTCCAAACGAGACGTACACCCTTGGGTGGAACTCGGGATTACATCTTCGTCTCCGCGTGCTTCACTTGGTTCCCTTTACCCTTTTTGCTCCCTTACTTGCTTATCTTCTTATTGCTTAGTTTCTCATTTAGGTAAATTCACCGTAGTTGCATATCTAGCGAATTTACCTTTGTGTTGAGCCTAAATTTGAAAAGACCTAAAATTTATAATAGCACCTATTCACCCCCCCCCCTCTTGATGCCGGATTCCCGTTCACATGTCCATGAAAGTATTCATGGACATGGATGTCGCCCCGTATCCAAACGTCGAACATCTGAATATCAATGGGTATCCACGAGTAATGCATTCCAACTAGTGAGTATTCTACTATGTAGAATGTCACATAATCACACCACAAAAGTATATAATTATCGCATCTCAATCTCATGGAGTGTAGCTAATAACTCTTATTACAAGTTTCCAACACAACAATTCATGCATTCAAGAGAAAATGAGATATAGTAAGAGATATCAGGAATATTGTCTCGCTGGCATGTGGGTCCCACGTGTTAGTCGGGTATCCACTAGATATCCGTGGGGCAAATTGTTTGCCCTTGCCTACCCCATGAGTTAGCGGATATCCACCCCATAAAATCCATGTGAATAATCAGGCTTCTAAACCATTGTCTAACGACTCAGATATTCATGAATAACTGGCTCCATGAATAAAATTATCATCCTTATAACGAACAAAGAACAACACTAGTCAGGCACATTCCAGCCTTATTGCTGCCCTTTCCCTTCTTTCTTCTGTTGATCTCACTTTTGTTGTCTCGGGAGACCCTTGTCCTACTCTAGGGAGATTTTGTCGTGTACCACCTCCAGGTATGCCGATATGTTCATATCTCTCTGAAGCTAGAGGATTGGGTTTTATTATTTAGCGTCCACTAGCCTCCAGAAATAGAAAAGAAAAATTCATCAGGAATTTGTTGAAATATTTATCACTATTATACTTAACTTGATCTATTATACTGTATTATTTAAATGATAATAATGTTCATAAAATAATTAGTATTAGGGCCATCGAGTAGGTCGACAATGACCCACGCAACATATGGCTTGAATCAACTAACCAAATTACTTACATGGGTAACACTACGAACTTGAATAATAGGGTATAATCACATAATTTTTGGATTTCTTTCTAGATAACCTGTATTGTGACCAATCTTTAGTAGTTTTGGAGGCGACAAACTAGTAAAATAATCTAGCACATCTAACTCTTTTGATAACAACATAATCAACATTGCGTAGAGTATCGACAACAACGTAAGAATAGGTCGTATGTATGACCATAAAAATCTTAGTCTTGGCGACATCTATTTTGTCCACATTGTTAGCACCACACATATTAGGGGGTGGTTGTTTGTGTTGTGGCTGGCTCGCTTTGGCAGGTTGTGTTGTTGTGCAGAATAAACTGCTTTTCTGATGCCACTGTTTGACAACTTGGGTGGTTGTCTAGTTGTGTCTGAAATACCCTCAGGGCTTCAATAACATATGTATTTACTATTTACTGATTGAAGTGTGCAAATGTATCTCTCACTATTAAACACCAGAAATGTACAACATCAAACGGAACAAATAATTGATATAATATTTTTTTCTAAAATACATATTCACACTGTTACATAAATAAAAATGCCAACTATAATAAATGTAGATTTATTCAAACCACATGTTAACAACGTTACACATAATAAGTAGATACCAGGAATCGATCATCTTTCTCCCATTGAACACTATGGGATGTGGCAACAATACATTCACATATTACTTTCATTTTATCAATAGACCATGGGTGTCAACAAAGAAAAAGGACAATACGCAAATTTAGAACAATACATGTATCCATCAAGGACAAAAAGCTTCCGTAAAATTAGTAAATAGTGGATTGGCACTCACGTATACAATTATATAATTTATTTTCAATCACAGTAGATACACATATGGGAACCACTTGCATGCATACATGTACCAAGACACCATAGCAAACAATCTGACCGTCTTTTGTGTCACATGTTTAGTTCTAGTTGGTGGAAAAGATAGAAATATGTAGAGAATGACATATTCTATGTAAATACAGACAACGGCAGTGCAAAACCAAGATATTGCTTCGTCGGTAAGCCGTGAAGCTGCTTCTCTCGTGCAATGCAATTGTAACTCCCGATTTCGAAATGACAGCAATGAAACCCGTCATGTTGGTTCAAATGACTCACTTATTTCTGTCGAAAGTAGGTAAAAGCTGAAACAAACACCCCCTTAGACAAGTTGTTGTACTCACTGCAAGTCGGGTCCAAAAACAATTCATATAATTTTTTACTGAACTTTTATATTTGTGTGCATCTTATTTTCTACATGTTATTGTATTATGATTATAGGTTTTTTTTATTCGCTTAGTTTAACCACACATAACATGCAATATTACTAAATATTATTTGGTACATTTTTTATTCATGATGAACTCACGAAAGATCACTATACTCTATTTTATAGCGAAGTCGGTTTTAGAACTATGATTTTTTATGGTGCATAATCAATATAGTTTACAAATATTTGTGGCAAACATCATTTAAGAGAAGGGTCTAACAAATGTCTTAATAACAACTTCTAGTGTATGATTAAGTAAGGATTTTTTAATCTAATCTTGTCAGTATAAACTGCACCAATGCCACCACTTCTTCATGTTAAAAAATATTCGACAAGTCTAACTTTAACGAAGTTTACATGCTTTATAAGGATTAATCACGTCCACGTGGCATCCTTGTGTGCCACTTTGCTGACGGGATACGCCGAACCGTCGCTGAATGAACCACAAATTTGTCAGCTCGATCGGGGTAGTGTCCCGTTATCCTTCTTTACGATGCAATGCAAGCTGTGACGACTGGTCGGCGCATCCCGATGACATGCCGTAGAAGGGCCAGCGATCATGCGCCATACTCCTCCTGTCGCCACTGCCTTCTAGACGTACTGACGAGTGACGACGTACGCGGCACACCTCATGAATTCCGGCGGAGTGCAAAGTCCGATCTCTGTGCCATGCCGGCGAGCTAGACGTCGTACACTCCAAAGTCGCTGAGATATTAAACATTTTCGTGACTGTGACCCCTGGCTCCTCTCTTATTATTAGTGCTAATCAAACCTCCAGCTCAGTGTGCCTACCTTGAGCTAGCGTGAAATTTTTTCTACGCCCACATTTAATGGATCGCACTGTGGTTTGTTATGGCACTGTTGTGCGTGATCAACACACACGCTACTGTATCCACTGTCCACTAAAGAGACCGCACAAACACTGGCGGTTGTTGGGGATGGTACCTCTTGCTTCGAAATATTTTCTTCTCTTCAAACCATGGATCTTATTATTAGTCATGACCTAGCGCTAGCTCTGTGTGAACGAGTTGTTTACAGTGAGAAATTGCCACCAAAACTGAACTTGGTTATGCACAAATCGTTAAAATTCATGAGTTCCAAATATATAGGAGTAATCGTTTGAGATTTCATGGATCTTCCGTTGGAGACTGACCATATGCATATAGCACCAGCTCGCCACGGCCACGGAATTAGTTACCAGCTCAAAACTCACAATCACATGCACATGCACCATGGTCCATGGCCAACCGGAGAAAGCAGCTCGCCCTGGCTCCGCTAGCTCCCCCACGTATATATACGCCTCCCTCCTCTCTCCTCCCGCAGGCCCTGCAAGCTTCCAAACCGGCTCACATCACCGCATTCCTACATTCCTCCTGCTCGCGCGCCGATCTCCTCTCCCTGGATCTCGGATCGATTCGCGCCTCGTCTCGTCGCCATGCTGTCTTCCCACTGCGAGAGCATGCTGGCCTACGCCGCCGCCGCCGGCCGGCGCGCGGCGCTGGTCGACCCGCGGCGGTACCGGCCGAACGTGGAGGTGGCGCCCAACTGCCCGCGCTGCGACTCGCCCAACACCAAGTTCTGCTACTACAACAACTACAGCCTCAGCCAGCCCCGCTACTTCTGCAAGGGCTGCCGCCGCTACTGGACCAAAGGCGGCTCCCTCCGGAACGTGCCCGTCGGCGGCGGCTGCCGCAAGAACCGGCGGGGCAAGCCGGTACGGTCCGTGGCCGACACCGTCGTCGACGCGGCGAGCCACGGAGGCACCGCAACAGCGTTCTCTCATCGGTTACAGGCGGGCCCGGTGGCGGTGATCCGACCAGACCTTCTCCTCGAAGGCATGGCTGGCAGCCCGCCCGAGCCCCCGTCGTCCGACAAGCCAACCGGAGCGACCGACGGATCTACGATCGATCTGGGACTGCTCTACTCCAAGTTCTTGAGCCACCAGTCTTTGGCCGAGCACTGCGCCGTCGAGCCGGAACCTGCCGACACGCTGAGCGGAGGGTCAAGCACGGAGATGAGTCCGCAGGGCATGTCGTCCGACCCGGGCCAGCACGGGTTCGGCACGGAGCCCGGCAGCGCAACCACCATGCTTCAGCACGAAGACGTCGCGCGCGCGCAGGCGGCGCTCGGCGAGCTCAGCTTCAGCGCGGACGTCCAGAGCTGCTACGACTCGCTGGGGCTGGCAGCGGACAGCGGCGACCTGATCGGCCTCCCCTCGGCGTGGGAGCAGGAGGCCAAGTACGAGACGTTCGATCATCTCCCCGAGGACGACGGCATGGGCGGCCTCCACGACAGCGGCGTCCCCGGCAGCACCGGCGACGACGTGTGGAGCAAAGTGCTGGGCTGCCAAGGACTGGAAGCTGCCCTGTACAGGCCATGAGATCGATCGATCTGTCGACTTCAACTCATTTACCAAGCTCAGAATCGAAGTACTTAACTTGCGTGTGGTTCAGCTTCAGGGCCAAGGAGTATACATCTGGGATAGAAACGATATACCATAATGTAATAAGATCTTTTATCTATTTTTGTTTGTCGATATACATTATACTACTTCTATTTATTTATTTAACAGCTGGAGTTTCCTGTTGTGAAGTATCTGCTCACATCTTCCTAGTACCATCAATCAATGTCCTTCCTCGTATAGACCTGTGGACACATGCTGATGCTGCCATTGCCATGCTGCATGATGGATGGATGGATGCACTAGCTCACTGGGATTCCAACGAACGACATGCCCTGTGGGCGGTGGTGTGGACGTACTGGCTCGCAATCTCAAACAGCTGCCACCACTTGCTTGAAAGGCCGCATTTGGCCCTAGCTAGTTATAGAGGATTTACCATGCCTTCACGCCTCCATTATTGTTGCTACAACAGGACAGGCACCTCCCAGATCCAACCCAGTTCATGGCCAGATGATGCGAGGATTTCAGCTTGGATCGATCATTGCCACTACCAGCTCCAGCGTTCACCGTCGTCTATGGAGTGGTGCGCTCCGGCCGGTCCAAGACGCAGAGTCCATACTACTTCTGAAACGAAGTAAACAGGGCGTCAGAAAGTTTTCAGAATCCTCGTTTCTAGACCATCAAAATAAGTTCTTTTAGCGGGATCGAATTCTGCATGCGTATATGGCATATGGGCCTTAAGCCGAGTGAGATGATATCTTCAATCCTGGCAATCCAGGGCTACGATGCATGTGGGCTTTGATCTGATCGACAGACTAGATTGGCCCATGATCCAGAAATGTTGAAGTACAAAAATAGATCAATTGTTTCTGTCTCATCCAAAAGAAAAAAACCACTTCATATACAGAAACCCCATTGACTTGCCCCAAAAGAAACCCCATTGACTATTTCCTGTTTAGATATGAACTCATCTTAAGACAGCATGGGCAATGGAATGTACCATGTAAGAAGATATATGTACCGTCTTTGGTTTAAGCGGCATGTTTCTTGAATTTCAGGCTTTTAAAAGAAAGAAGTCAAGATCAAAATCAAAGAGTTGCTATTGGGTTGAAGATCAATTCATATCAACGAGACTTCCCATTCGCTGAACGAGATGATCATATTTCGATCCACATATTGATGTTTCTATCTCTTGCTGTGCTTCCTTCCTACTCCCTCTGTTCAAAATGATAACATGTTCTAAAGTTTTTTGAATCAGACCGTTTGATGGTGTCTTTTCAATAATTTCAGTCCGTGAATAGTGTACATTTGAGAATCCATAATGGAAACACAATCAACAACCTCAATACAAGATGCATCACAGAAACAGGAGCATATTCAAATCTGCTGACAATAACAGATTTTCGTAGGTGATATGGTCTGCAGTGTGTAATCGTCTCCCTAGGATGTAAGTTTAGATAATAAAAATAGACATGACCGAATATGTTGGTACAAACTTAAGTAAATTCTCACACCAGTTCTTCAAACTTTGTACAACATACTAGACAAACCATATACGATTGTAGTAGATACGACACTCCAGATACAGCTATTGCCGAATGGGAAATTCACTCTTGACAGTTGACACAGTTTTAGCAGGTCTGGACAACGATTTTGGTGGGAAATACATGGTAGTGAAGGTGATGTGTACACCTCCAGATTTTACAACAACAGTGCAGCATTCTAAGCAGCAACAAGTGTGGTTACAGCCGGAACTTGGACTTGTCCTGGAGTTGCCAGCTGACTGATATTCGCCGGACGAATCCGGCCACTTGCTAGTCCGGCAGTCAGATCCTCAACTTCCACCTTCAGCACGTCTCCACGGTTGCCAATGTCACCAGCATACCTGCTGACACAGTACACCCCGACAGCCATCACCGCCATTCCATAGATGTTTGTGGTTACTAGGCGGAAAGGGGTCGAAACCACAGCAGCAAGCGGCCCGCCAATGATGGAGACAACCTGCCCACTCTGCCCGAGCCCAACGCTACCTTGCTCAGCCACAAGCAGACCAGTCTTGCAATATACAGCAAAGTCCTCGCAGTTATTCTTGAACAGGCTATAGCACCTGAAACCATTGGTCAACAAGTATTTGGCACGGCGGACAACCACCTCATTGGAATCAGTGGCGGCAAGCGTGCACGTCCCTCCTCGCACCTTGGCAAGGAAAAGGGCCGGGTTGACAGCATACTCGAAGCGGTAGAGGGCTCCCCCTGCCAGGAAACAGCTGAGGCAAGAGGACGTGACCCCATTTGTCTCGGTTGCGGCGGTGGCTTCATTGCTGCTGCATACCAAGCATGGCGTGGTGCTCCTAGTAGGGCCAGAACTCACAAGAAGAAGATCAAGCATGGTTCCAGTTCCGACCTCTTGGTCCCTTCCTCTGGTAAAATGGATCACCTTATCATCACCCACATATATTCCTGTAAAAAGAATACAGTTATACATGCAGAAAACTACAACAATATGGTACTTCGAACTAAATACACTAACAGCTGCTGGACTGTTTAATTATTTCTATAATGAGAACTAAGATTGGTGCTCTTGTGTATGTTTTAGTAAGTGATTCTCATGTGCCAGATAGGTAAACCTGCTAACTGATACGCTCCAAAAGAAGCATAAACGCCAAGTTCAAGGGATACATTAATGGGTAATCTATGCTCCGTACGCATTTGTTCAAGACATGCTTCATACATAATTCATCAACAAGGTTCACACATCCGAACAAAACATCATAATAGCTTCAGTATTTACACATCCGAACAGAGTGGTTGATGGCGATCATCTGTTAAACAATTGTATATGCAGCCAATATAAGCAGTAAAAGGTTACCGAAATCAGATTGTGAACCCATGGGCATGCTAGTTATCAGTAGACTGGATCTCTTAATTAGCTATGGTAAAAAGTTCTCGTAGTTAGCAATAAAGAAATTCCACTTCTCCCAAATCTAAATACATACTCCATCTGTTTCAAATTAGATCAGATGGCTTCCATTTGTGTACGTGCATAGATGTAGATAAATGGAAGTCGTCTAATTTGAATCTAATTTGAGACTGAGGGAGTAGCATTTGCAGACGAATTCCACATCTCCTAAATGCATCGATCAAAATGAACCACCGCCACCAAAAATCAACGCAGAAGCATAATCAATCGAACAAATACACAGAGGGAGGTGAGGAGTGAGGAGACGTTCCGCACCGTGATGCGCGTAGACCCACGCGGCTCTCCACGAGTAGATGTGATCCCCCGCCTTCAGGGTCTCCTTCCCGGTCCTTAAAAAAACAATGGGGAAAAATTAAATCAACCAACAAAACAGACCGATTTAGCTACAGCGATTCGATGAGCAGTAACGCGGAGGACGAGACCACGAGAATGGGGATATCCGGAGCGGTTACCTGTTCGAGAGGAGACCCATGGAGAGAGGCGGGAGGCGGATGGATGGCGAGGCGGCGGAGCGGAGAGGAGAGGGGGGGCGGGGAAGAAGAAGGAGAGGGAGAGGGACGGAAGCGAAAAGGTCAAAGGTGGCTTGCGCTTTGGGGCCAGAGCACGAAAAGGAAGACTGGTGGCCGTAGGATTCACTGGACGCTCATCCCGTTTCACGGACGCGTAACCGCTGCCTTTATCTATCTCGGTTTCACACAATGACCCTCGGTTTATTCAGTATCTATGTGTCAATCCCTGCCTCAGAGTGTTATTTGTTATTTCTAAGAAATAATTTTTTAGTAGGGATTTGTAATAAATACTTTGTTACATATGTAAACTCACGATCACCTTTGCAGTTTGCAGGCTAACCAAAACGGCTCGAAGTTTGCCTGTAAGGGCGAACATCGGAGAATTCCTCATCTCATCTCCTCCTCTCCCCCTTTGAGCGTCAACCGTGGCGGCAGCCCAGATCCAGCCGCTCTCACCGCCGACGCTTGCGTTGGCTGGTGTGGAGATGGTTTTGGGTGCCGGCCCCCTCTGTTCTCTAGTAGTCTAGATCGTAGATATAGGTTTACTTTCGAAGTCGATGTGCAGGTTGGCGTCTTATCGCCTAGGATCTGTTGGCTGGCGCACCTAAGTCACGTCGGTTGGACGGCGGTGGCCTCTCTCCCTATGGTGGTGGTGCTCCGGTGGTCGGAGCCGTACGCGGTGGGGGGAAGGTGTTGCACCCTTCTTTCTCAATAAGCTCGAAGGCTTCCCTCTGGTTCTGGAGGACGGTTGCCCTGATCCGACGATCTCAGGTGCCGCTACTGCTTCTCTTGCCGACCGTGGAGGCGAGGGGAGGAGATGGAGTAGGGATCTTGGAGCTCGTCGTTCAAGCGCAGGGGTTTTGCTGCAGGTGTGTCTAGGCGACGCTGCTTGAGAGGTCTTCTGTGCTCTCGAGGTCATAACTCAAGACTTGCTTCTGCATCGCGCCGCCGTCCTCTTCAACAAAGTCCACTGGGTGTAGATTTGGTGGCTACGGTGTTGGGGGAAGTGCTCTCCTTTTCCTTGCCGTGGTGGCAAGATGGGAGGTGCCCTTTGCCTCTCTGCTGGTTTGTTGTTGTCTCTGCGCCTTGGGAGTTCTGAGGCTGCTCCCTGGAGATCACCCGTTCGTCGGCTGCTATCCTTGATGGCTGAAGGACGGCCCCTCCAACCCTTCGTCGTCAGCAACAACCCTCTCCGACTGATGATTGTTGGTGTAAAACAACCTACAGGCCATGGTGCCATTGCTCCCGATACTCGTGTCAAGTGGTTCGTCTGCTTGGCCGTACCTTACTCTTCCGACGCGGTGGTAGCGGAGCTGGACCCGATTGCTTGCGTTCCTAATTCCAACCCCATGGTCTTGTGTGTGAATTGTAAGGACCTATTTATAATTCCTATTTTCTCCTGGGTTCTCCTTGTATTTCCCACTGCAATGAATAGGTTTACGCTCGCAAATCCATCAGATCAGCCTTAAGGCCGAAGGTTTTCCGAAGCCGCGTCAAACCAATAGATAAACTGATGAACAGCTCGATGAGTGTGGCCGGTCTGACGGCACGAGCGGTGTCGGCAGGGGACTGGGATTCAGTGACTGGCCCATGGCCAGTCACGTTGTAACTGTCCCCTGTTATCCACCGTTCAATTCCAATCTAACGTACGAGATCGATCCAAATATTAAATTCGAAAATCAACTATTTTTAAAAAAATTGAAAAAATTCCAGTAGGTTGTATATGTATTTATAGGTATTCTGAGAAAATCTCATATAATTTGGATAACTCGTTTATGAGTTAATAACTTTTTAAAATCAAAATATAAAACGCCATTTAATGATAAACCACTTGTCCAAATGAAGTGAAACTCACACAGAATGCAAAACGGACTATATACAACTTACTGGAATTTTTATAATTTTTTCTAAAATAGTTGATTTTCGAGTTTAAGTTTTGAACCGATCTCGTGCGTTAGATTAAAATTGAACGGTGGATAACATGGGAGAGGTACAACGTGACTGGCCACCAGTCACTGAATCCCAGTCCGTCGGCAGGAGCAGCGGCGGAAGCGCGTCCGCTCCGTTCTCTCCTCGTGAGCTGAAGTGGAGAGGAGTAAAGAATTTCGTTTTCAGCCCAGCTAGCTAGCTATCAACGCAGAATGCTTCGCTCCGCCCGCGTGGCGGCGTCAGGCGAGGCGGCGACTACTCCCCGTATGAGCAAGGCAAGAGTGGAGTACATGCGTCGCTGAGCCGCCACGTTTCAGTCACATCTCACACGGCCACAACGTCGACGTCGCCTAGTCCAAATGACCAGCTTAAAAATACGACAATTTCTGACAGGTTGCGACTTCATTACAGCCAACAGATCGAAATAAGCACTACCGTCCACAGAAGTAAGTTCGCTACAGCAACACACGGCCCAGAATACGGCAAAACCCTGACGACTGGATGACGACTCGTGAAAGCATTCGAGGAGAGCGTGATCGCAACGGAATCAGCTCGAGACGATGTAGCCAAACGCATATGCAGTTGAACAGAATACGATGCGGTTCAAGATTGGGCTGGAAGAAGAGGTCAGCCGTCATTTCTTTTCTCCCATGAAGGGATCGATTCTTTCGGGCATTTTTCTGGTAGCTAGCACCATCTTCTTTCGGGATAGATATATGCTCCCTTGGACGGACAGCATGCTACAGAAATATGCTCTGTTCAAACGATCGATGAGATATATCATATATGTTGTAACAGGTAAGCACATCTCTGAAGACTTCTTTCACATGCCGTTGGTTGGCGGGCAGATGTCTGACGAGTTCAACTAAGTACAAAATGATGAAGGGAAAAACTGGTTGCTTATCTGTATCTCCTTTCACGGGACAAGATTTACATGACACCCCAGGTGCAATTATGTTTGCTCCCAGGCCCCCCTGATGTGTCACTGACATGTGGGCCCAAAGTGGCCAGGGGGTTATCATCAAATCTCCCCTCCTTTCACGGGACAAGATTTACATGACAAGTTTAACCACAAAACTAAGGCTCCGTTTGGGAACAAAGTATTTTTAAAGTATGCATCGAATACTTTAGTTTCTGAAAATATTAAAGTATTGAATACTTCAAGGTGTTTGGACCCAATAAATAACGTGATTTTAAAACTGAAGTATACTTTAAAAATACTGTATTTTTAAAGTATTTGAGAAAGAGGTCTACCCCTCTTTTTTGGAAACTGAGAAAGAAGAGAAAACTGAAGTATTCTTTTGCCAGGTAATAGGATACTTTGGTTTTCCAATACTCTACTTTTATAAAAACTGCGCTGCCAAACTAGGCCTAAAAGCATAGTGACAAATGGTGGTCCAAAGATCTTGGCATGCTGAACTGAAAGTAAACGTTGGCAGAAATTACCAATTCACACCACGCAATAAAAAATTACAAATACATGTACAGAAATCATGTGACCAAGAATTTCCGGAATCAGGGTTCCAGGGAAGATGCGTGAAATCAAGCTGGTCCTTTTCCGCTATGATTGTTGAATATGACATGGTTTCAAACTGAGGTTGTGCCGAAGAAACGTATGCGTTTCTAAACGTCCTTGAATAAGGGAATGGATTCTCTCCAACATTTCTTCATGACGTCGACAGCTTTCATGGTGTATTTCTCATCCTCCGGATAATAGGCGATTGGATCTTCCAGCAATGGGGCTTCAAGGTTCAGAACTCCTTCTAGCGTCGCATGCAGACAATATGCTGAGTAAGTCAGGTGGTAGCCCCCTTCCTGGACAATCAACATTTGCCCGTCGCTGTGCCGATCAGCCAAGCTACTCATTATTTGTCCAATTTTCCTGTAACCATCCATGGTCAGGCACTGTCTTCCATTTGGATCAAACTGCATCGGAAAAAACCACAATCAGTTAGTCGGAGTGTAACGGAGTTACATGCCACTTTGATTCAATCAAAAAGGTACAATTTGTAATTACAATTTTCCACACATTGCGTGATAAATACTATTTAGTAATATATAACTTCAATTCCATTATCCTAGAAACAACTAATATTAGCAGCAAGAAAACTATATAATCGTTATACATCTAGTCATACTAATTTGCACATGCATATTTTTTGTTTCCATCAGTATGGTGTATTGTTTTTAATCTGAAAACTGCAGGAGGCCCCAAGGAAGATTTTATAAGAGATAGCAAGTAGGGTAACATTAGCAGCGAGAAAATTATATAATTGGTATACACCTAGTCATACTAACTGCACATGCATATTTTTTGTTTCCATCGGTATGGTGCATTTTTAAAAAATCTGAGAACTGTAGGGAGGCCTTGAGGAAGATTTTGTAGGAGATAATAATTAGGGTAACTTAGCCTTAGTCAGGTTGTGGGGTTGCCACAGGTTTGATATCTCCCCCATTCAAATTTTGGTGCCTATTTCTTCTCTCAAGCAAAAGTTGCAGAGTTGACATGCTCTTCATAGGCAATCTAGTTTTTTTACACAACATGGTAAGTGTTATCTGCATAGTTATCGGTGTATTACAATAGCTAGAATGTGCACATGGTTTGTCAAGATTGATAAATAAAAGATGAAAAAAAAATCTCACAGCCTAAACTTACCGCACTAGAATCTTGGCCAATCACAAAAACCAAAAGCTGGGGCTGAAACTTTCCAATAGCCGGAACAACCAATTCATTCATCGCATACTCATACCCTGCATCCCCACTACCATTCGGCAACGGTATATTGAGATTGTACCCAAGCCCCTTGCCTTCGCCAATCTGATCAGCTGAGCCACTCTGCGGATTAGACTGACCAAAAGATCCATGATTCATATGAAGAGATATTGTCAACACGCTGTCCGTCCGGTAGAAACCCTCTGCGGTGCCATTCCCGTAGTGCACATCAATATCAACGACAGCAACCTTTGTGCGGCCAGAATCAAGAGCCAGATGCACAGCAAGCCCAGCGTTGTTCAGAAAGCAGTACCCGTCGGCACGGTCTGGTTGCGCGTGATGGCCAGGGGGACGGACCAACGAGTAGGCTATCTTCCCACGCCCATCTAGTATGTGCCTCACGGCTGATAATGTTGTTCCAGCAGCCAGAAGCGCTGCACCCCATGAGCCGGGGTTCAAGAAAGTTCCTTCACATAACTTCTTGGCTCCATTTGCATTCGCTTGCACGAGCTCGTCGATGTATTCTGTCAGGCACAAAAAGGATGGTTAAGTGGTCGCAAGGGTTGTTCTTATCAAGTAGATGACAATTATAAATGGTTGTTACATAAATCAGGTTTTTTGTTCCCGTAAGGTCTATATATTTAGCTCTACAAACTTGTTCTGTTAAGTGGCGAAATAAGAACATCTGGTGGGTGAGACTTGAGAGTTGAGAGTGCCTTTAGAAATACTGTATAAGTTTTCATATGGTTAGCCTTGAATACTAGCATTTTAACTTAAGACATTTTATTAGGAGAGGTTGGAAAACGGAAGGACAGTAAATGCTGCTTTTGAGATGAAGTGGAGACTCAGGAACACTTGTTTTTCGAGTGTAAACTTGCTAGATATGTTTGGGGGGTGGTGAAATGTGCTAGAGGTATAGTTACTGTGCCAACTAGCTGTAGTGACATGAGTGGGTGGATTTTTGGCTTCACTGGTAGAGAAAGAAATATCGCAGCGGTGATTGTACTTGCTGTTATTTGGACGATTTGGAAGACTAGGAATACGGCTGTGTTTG
Source organism: Poa annua (assembly GCA_026929855.1). Classification (NCBI taxonomy): domain Eukaryota; kingdom Viridiplantae; phylum Streptophyta; class Magnoliopsida; order Poales; family Poaceae; genus Poa; species Poa annua. Next base: position 87,789,681 of record CM049431.1, read on the forward strand.
ATCACATCTATCCGTATGATCCTACTGTGATAATGTATCAGATAGCTAGGTTTATTAATGATTGGTCTATCCCGCAAAAGGTAAACTTTCGACCGGAAAGCGAGCTGGATGGGCTCCGTTGGCAAGGGTATTGGAGATGACTAGAAGAAGATGAATAGATGGAGGTTATCAACTGAGTGTGTTTAGAAAAGAAAAGAGAAAGTTTGGCTGCCTGTGTAGTTGTTTCTGTTTTGCTGGAGTCTGTAATTTGCTGTTCCTGTAATGAGCTATCTTATCTTAGATGGCGAAAGGAGGTGAGGGAGTTGCAGTGGAGGGTTTGTTCTTCCTGACACCTGACAATTGGTTCCGAAGCTCTTGTGAACTGTTCTGGTTTCACGTTATATGAAATCTGGAGCGACAAGCTCCTTAATTCGAAAAAAAAACCACCAGAAAGATTTGATGCAGGAAATTCGTGGGGATTTTTCATGATTTCGGTTCATTTCCCACATGAACATGAAAACGAGGCATAATAGGTTACAATGTACTAGAACTCTATTGCAACGCAATCATGCTGACGCCATCTATCCAGACGCATCACAACACGACTCCAGGTGATTCAAACAAACAAGATAGATCAGCATTATTATAAGTACGAGTGGCAAATCCGATACCAAGAGGTCTGCTACTGCTAGTTGGTCGGATGATTTCGCAGGTAGATTTGATCTGGGCAGTGACCGGACCTTGTGTGTGGAAGGAGAGGAGGTCGGCGGCGTGTGCGGGGGTCCCGGCGTGCCATGAGAGGAGGCGCGCGATGGGCCCGCGGCGGAGGATGGAGAGCATGTTGCGTACGCGGTCGGCGTTCTCCGGGTGGCGGTCGAGCACGTCGAGGAAGCCCGGGTCGTGGCCCGAGTCGAAGACGCCGCGGCCGGCGTCGTGGGCCAGCATGCCCTCGTGCCAGAACACCGCCAGGGTCTCCCCCGCCGGAGCCGGAGCCGGTGGGGGCTCGTCCACGGCCGGACGCGCCAAGGAGGAGGAGGAGGAAGGGGGGTTCATCGTCGGCGCCGGCGGCACGGCGGGTGGTGATGATCTGACTGACTGTGTGTGGTGGGTGGTTCGTCTGTTGACCAGAGCTGGACTCCGAGGAGAGACAGAGACGGCACTTGTCAAGTTCCAGAGTAAGCTTTTACGTGGGCCAAAATGGGCCTAAACGTGCTGGGCTCCAGATGAGTAACGTTCCATCCGGGCCCTAACAACCCGATGGAATGGAGAGGAGACTCAGGCAAGATGAAAATCGTTCCCAAAAAAAAACGGAAAGATGAAAGTCGATTCTGAAGACGAAAATCGGTCAGCAGGCAGCAGCAAGTGACGGAGTGAGCATGCAGATGCAGTTACTCGTGGCCTCGGCGATCCAGCTGGTGCGTCGTGAGGATCATATGCGTGCAACGTGCAGCTGCTCCCCTCGGCATCGGCATCGGCATCGGCATCCGCATCCGCTCCGCGGCCAACGGCGTGCGCACGTGAACGCCGCCAACCCCTATGCAGCTACTGTAGTAGCAAGCTACAGAACCTTGCTTGCTGCAACCCTCAAGTTCCGGCCGGTGCACGCACGCGGCGGGTGAGAGAGCCGCTCGCCGGCCGCTCCCGTCGTCCGTGACCTGAGCTGACCCGGCGCGCTCCGGTTGGGTTGGGTTGGGTAGGGTAGGTGCCGTCTACCGCGTGACGCGCTAGCTCCCGCAGCTACACCATGCCCCAGCTCTCCAGCTTCGTCTCAACAAACTCTCAAGTCGATCTCGGCAGATGGCTGCCGCCACTGCTGCGCGATCGGAACGGCTCGCCCGCACGCCCGTGACGGCACACGCACTACCAAAGCCTCTTCTACGGAAACGTCAAAAAATATCATTAGCCGATGATGGACCGATCGACGGCGACGTACGACTCTCCAAGACGAGTAGTATGGATCATCATCGGCCTAGCGTAGTAGACAGACAGAACGAACGATCTCTCATCTCTAGTCTAGGGTCCAAAGATTAACCGGGCCAAAGCCAAGGACAAAGATCGATCGGAACCACTCTCGGCCGATCGATACAAGAGACACGTCTCCGTCCGACAGTCGCCACCCCACTCTATCTGCTCCAACATTTTCCTTTTGACAAAACTACAAGAACTCTATCAAGCTGCACGTCGCTCTTCCGACAAGGGGAGGCCCGCCCCGCACGCTCACGGCTAAACTAACAAGCCCGTCTCCCTCGCTAAACACCTTTTAATTAGCCTAGAGGGAAACCTGCTTTCTCGGCTAATTAGGCCACCGCCTCCGCTCTGCATGCTTTCCTCCGGTGGTTGCACCGTCCTTCTCCGGCGGGGTTTCTTTAGGGTTGGGATGATGATCTGACCAAGCCTCCAATCGAATCGCGGCTGTAGGGAAGAGTGTTGCCTGCAGTCTCCTTGACTTCGACGGGACAGCTACCTTGGATGTGTTTTTCGTGAGTTCATACTTGACAGCATAAGCCTACTGAGTGTATACGTCTCCAAAAAACCCCATAATCAGCTCTAAGCTCGAGTTGATACGGATTCAGCCCGGGGCCACCTGCCAGGCTTATGTTAGAGAAAATTAACACCAACATAATAGTGGACCCACTTGCCCGTCTAATAAAGAAATTAAAATCCAAGAAAATAAGACAAAATCCAAAATGGGGAAAGAATTCCCCAACCATGGTCTTCTTTCCCAAAGTCGACGACCCGGTGGGGCGTGACCGGTATGGAGCACCTCTAACTCGCATACGGCGCAACCCCGGGTGCTCCCTGCCATGGTTGCCTACAACGCTCCCTTCCATGGGTGAGGTCGAGCCGTAGAGGGAGGTGGAGTCCAGCGCGGTGGCTGTCGCGCGGGCACGTGGCCGGTCAGTACGGAGGTCGCACGGTTCGTGGTGCGGCCCGCACACCTTGGCCACCTAGTGTTCCTTGAACTACTCCGACATTTGGAGGAGGAGTACAGTTTCTCGGCCGACGCGTCCGTACTTGTCGCGCTACCCTGCAACGAAGACCGCCTATACAACGGCTGTCATTTTGGGTTTTACTGACACGTGGGTCTGGATTGTCAAATCGAGACTAGAGCCGAATTGGGTTTTTCGGACGGATCACAAAATTTGTGTTACGTTTTTACGATTTAAACTAAAAGTTGCACCAAAATGGAATAAAACAGGTAGATCTATGATATCAACTCGTTTCTTAGTACAACCTTCTGGATTGAGATCATGCTTGCTACTCCTACTCGTCGTCAAATTCTTGAAAAATAACCAGGAGATGAAATGTGACCCTCAAGGTGTTTGCTGCCGTTGGCCAAGAAATTATTGTGTCAAGAGAAAACGCTTGATCCGTACCACTAGTACATGATCGGTACAAGCAGGAGGGAGCACAAAGAATCGCCGGCACGCCGTTATCTGCTGTGATCTGCAGCCTGTCAGCCAGACAGGTCAATGGCTTTGGAATTTGGCGAGTGATGAACGCAACGTACGTGCCAGACCTGGGAGAGCTCGCCTTGCTCAAACGGCACGAGCGAGAGCGAAACGACTTTGTAAACTTTGACTCGTCATAGCGTATGCTGCAGTAAGCATCGGGGCCCAGTTGTCATTGGCGCAAGCAACGGTGGTAATTTATTTCCCATGCTGTTATGATACCGCAGGTTGGGACAGGGCCGGCAGAGCACACACCCCTCGTGCCGCATTTTTTTTCTAATTTTTCACGTATAATAAACCAATGAAGAGTACACGATTAAATCGATTATAAAAATAAAATTAAATGACTGCTATTAAGGGCACGTGCCCCAGATTTGCTTTCCGTGGGCACGGAAAATAATATGGCAACCGAAACTTGCATACAGCGGACACGTAGATTCTTTTTGATATTGGAGCTTTAAAATGTTTTATTTCTCAAACCGTAAATCAAATTTCAAATCCGCTTTCATGGTTGACTTTGTCACGACAAGATCTTCGAAACTAAATCCCATCTTGATATGTTTTAACAATATTTTTTTCTGAACCAAGTTAACAGATTATAGTCACTTAGTCACCAGATATTATCAAGTTAGTTACCAGATTAAAATCAAATGATTGCCTGGTTATTTGAAATTTTCTACTCACATAATCCTGTCATGATGGTATTCCATATTTTACGTGTTTTGAATGGATCATATACTCCTATTTGACGTATAAATCATGGATACGATAAAAAAACATATAAATTTTACCGTGTAACGAGGTATTATTTGGATGGTGAGTGTTAACTAGTAATGTGGCAACTACAATAATATAACCTGCTAACTAACGGTGAAAAAAAAAGTTCATCAAAACATATTAAGATGGGATCTTGTTTTGAAGTTTTCATCGATCCGAACTCAACGGTGAAAACAGATCGTCAATCGGATTAACGGTTGAAGAGATAATTTATTTTGAATTTTTGGTTAGGGAAAAAGATTCCTTTTATGCATGTATGACGTTGGTCTCACTCCCCCTATAGGGAAGATTCCTAACATGCACCCGCCGGACAAAAAAGTTTCACCGGGCACGTTCTCTAGTTAGATTAACCGAAAATTAAATATAAATATATGAGATCTTTAAACTCTTTCTTCATTCATGACATAATCTTTTACTTTTCTGAAGGCAGCCGTAGAACAACGTCGAAACCACCAAACCGCACACATATGAATACCATCGGAGTTTCTCCCTTTTTAATTTCGAGTCAACTTCTTTATTACCGTAACAAAGAATCTCCTGCTTCGGTACCCGGCCAACTGGTCAATGCTGGAGTGCTCCGCGCGGTTACCAATGCTAGATCTCGTACTGTATTGAGTGCTCTCCCGGAAGCACCTTTGTTTTACTCAAATCAGCTACTCCTTCCGGTCCGTAAAAACTGTCAGAAAAAAATAGTGTGGACAACAAAAATCATATATAGGGAGTATAATAGATTTTCTAGGAAATAAAGGCTTATTCGGATTGATGATTCTAATCCATATGAAAGAAACTCTCACAAAATCTTTTGAATTTAGGGTTGAGGTCGCCAAATTCTTATAAAAACGTTCAATATGCCCTATATTCAGTAGGAACCTCATCATTTGTTTAAAGGTCATTTTCCTTGAAAAAGGCTGCTACATAAACTCTCTCTCCTCGATCATGTGAAATTCTTGTGTTTGATTCATGTGCACTATCCAAAGACAAAATTTAAAAATTCACATGTTTTTAAAATTTGTACTCATTCACCATGTGTGTCATCTCAATCATGTTTTACTTTACGTCGAGCAAAAGCGGTTTGTCATGATAGTTCAAAGCAAAGCAAACCGGGGAGGGGGGGGAGGGGGGGAGTGAACATTTAGAGTTTCGGGCACCGCGGGAGTAATATAAATTGCCACACGCAACTCGTGCAGTGTCAACTACAAGTTTGTGTGCCATGACCTTAAATAAAGAAATAGAAGTTTGTGACAATACTACCTATTACACATCCCAGGAAAGAATAACTCTACCAGAACAGGGTAAGAGCGAAATTCTAATGTCCAACTCACTTCAATTTTACAGGATTTCGTAGGCATAAAAGTTTGTTTCACTCATTGAAAAGAGCTTGGATACTACATTTGCAAAGGATTTTTTAAAGATTTTTTTTGGCCAGAACTATACTAATATAAATCCTCCAAAATTCATATGCAAGTTCTTCGAACAAATAGGTCCTAACTAATAAATGAAGCATGATATGATGACTCTCTTTGCAAAAGAGATTTGTGACTTACTCGTCAATTTGGAAGCGGCTTGCCATAGATACGGCTACGAGATTGCTTGCGTCTTGCCAGTAAAGATTTCAGAGGGTGCATGTAATCGGGAAGGTGGAGAAATCTCTCACGAAGACAAGAATAAAGAGTGACATCCCAAGGAAAGTTTCCACATTTGCTTTCATCTTGTCCTATATATGAGCTTTCCTTTGCCTAGACGTGTCGTCAATTTGTGTTTGTACTTGATTGGCCGAGTTTGTTGGAGATTGGGTAATTACTTGCTTGGGTGTTGTTTGCTCGTGGTTGTGATTTTACTGTAACGGTTTCGCCTGATTTTATGTTAATTAATTAGACAACTCCTTTTTTATGTATTGATAAATTGGGTAAACCTTTTACGAAGTTAAAAATAGCATTTTAAGTTTTCCGCCACTATGGGTGGACTTAGAAAAGACGTACCGTTTACTCAGTTTGTTGAAACTTAAATCCCTTCTGACCAAACCCCCTTTTAAACCATTGACCTTAATTTACAATAGGTAGGGCAAAGCAATCAAATGAACATGCCATGCATTATAAAATGGCAGTCAAGTTGAGGTATACATGTGAGCGATAATTTAATTAACCAGTTATTTATTCGTTGTCCCTGTCCCTTGGCAAACATGATATAGTCCAAGATATATCTGATGATGGGTTACGATCGACAGATGATGCATCGAGAACTACATATATCAATCATACTATTGGATGGTTGCATCCAAATATCCAATACATATTTTTTATGGTAGATGCTATAGATCCATATCGTCAAAATCTGCGTACACCGATCTGGCATGCATGATACCGCATCAAGCTGTCAAACAAGTTGACGAGGGAGAAAAACTAAGCATGTTTCTCTAACGCGGCACAATCAGAAAGGGAGTTAGGAGCTCAAATCAACACAGGCGCCGAAGGTGCGTCTCGAGAACCGACGACCACTGAACCGTCTCTATAATTTGAGATGTCGCAACTCGGCCAACTCCTCAGCTCCGACATGAAAATATATGATCGCGAAAAGCATAGCCAAAAAATATTTGCAGATCAAACCAGAAGATTTAGAGGGTAAGCAAGCAACATGGAATGCAGAATGCATTGCTAGGTGGACGCATAAACATCCATTACTCTCCTACAGACATCGGCCACTTAACCAATTTTTCATTTGTTTAGCACCAAAGCCACCAAATGATGTGATCACTCAGCTACTACTACGTTCTACCCGATGTCGTGGATTGACCCTTATCTATTGAGTATTATTACGTTTGGGGTACTCGACACTATACAACTCAATACTGTCGTAAAGCAAAAACTTTAGATGTAAAAAGGACCTTCATGGAAAAACATGGCCACTGGACCACTTGGCGCAGATGAGATTTCCGTGTCAGTATGAGCACTATAGTTAGAGTTTGCACACTACTGGTTTTTTTAATCTTATGCAAACAGACACGTGAATGTCTAGCCGAAAAAAATAGTTATGCTATTTTAAGGCGTTTTCTCAACTTCTCATGCAATGTGATTCATATCCGATAGTCCTTTTTTCCCTCCTGTTGTTCTAGGAACAAGAATCTGTTTGTATGGGTGGCTCCTAGAGTTCTGCAACATTGAGTGTGTTTCCCCTAGTGGTATGTGGGTGATAAGGTTGCTCACGGTGTTGGTCATATACGTTAGATCGTCCCTTATTTGCTCCTCCCATAGAAATTACGGCTTCCTCTCTACGGTAAGGGTGGAGGGTTGGTCGGCCTTTTTGAGGAGTGGTGTCTTGAGCATGGCTATAGGTGTTGTGGGGTCTACCCTGTGGTGTTCATTATATGATTTTTGGCCGGTTTCTTTTGTTAATAAACAAGGCACCTTTTTCTTAACTACTCGATAATGAAAAGTTTTTTCCTTCATTTAAGAAACAATGTGTTCTTCAGATTTAGGGCAGAATTTAGTATGGTAATATTTCTGGACCTCTAGAGCTTGGTTTACTATTTTTCCATGGTAAATATTTCATAGTGGGCAAGTACAGGAAGTCAACCTAGTTCATTTTGTTGGGCGAGTGGCAGACAGATTTAAATCCTCACATACACAGAGATACTTTGCCTTTTATTCTCAAATACTAGAATTGGTGCATAATCAATATTAAATTCTTAATACTCATACTATTATCATTGAGGAATAGTCATAGTAGTGAGTTTCCAAAATCCATATACTCATGATTAAAAGGTCATGTGAAAGCCAGAAAGATCTTTGTCTTTCACATGACCTTTTAATTCATCTTGTTATTCATGACTTCATGCAAACTTTCTTACCACCATAAATATCTTGCTCTTTGAGCCAAAATTTACGATAGGCTTGTGAGTGTTGTCACCATCAAGCCTCACCAAATTCCCGAGCCTTGTTCAAGAAGCAAAGAGGCATATCTCTAGAAAAAGATTTTTGTTTTAAAATTTGAGGAAGAGAGTTAAAGCTTACGAAGATTCCAAAGTTATCAAAGTCGAGCGTCACGGAGACCTTTTTCACGGAGACCGTTTTTTCAAAAGTCAGAATAACTTATTGCAAATTTTATGTATAAATGTATTCTACAACTGTGAAATTTCAATATAAAATACATTTTCTTCAGCAACACAAGAAAGACAAACTACGACAAAATTTGGGTGCAAAAATAGCCCACTCTTCACCTTTTTTAATATCTATATTTTCCCGTTCTCGTGTAACCCAATGGATAATGTAAGTTTGCGTAAAGTTTTCACACATGTAAAGTGCAAATGTATATTTGCAAGTATACATAACCTTATATGGATTTCTTAAAAAAAAATCCTAAGACATGATTTTCAAAATATATAAAGCTCTAGTGTCAAAGCCTCACCCCTTACCCATGAAGCTTCGTCGATGTAATATGGCAAGTCATTCCTCAACAAAATTTGCTAAAATAAACCAGCTCACATGGTGTTGGATATATAGAAGTCCTTTAATTTGATTCATCCAATTTAGAAAACTCTGCAAATCTTAATTGGTCACATAAAAATATCTGTTTTTTGCTCCAGCAAGTGACCTGCTTAATTAGTACAGTAATTAGTGGGATATGCATGCACTTGCAAGTTGGAATATCCCTTTTGAGCCACTAGCCATCTCCCTGGCCTAATATAATCACCCTGATTAAGTGGTCAGGCCGTCACCAGCACCACCATTCGCTGTTGCGCCCATGCTCCATATATAAAGCCACCATTCGCCTTCAACCAACACCGTTACGCCGCATCAAAGCTCGCGCAGAAAAAAAAATCACATTTTTTCCCCAGAGCCCGAAGCCCCGACCACCAGCGAGCAGGAGGAGAGCCAGCAGGGAGCGAGCAGTCAACCGGAGCTGCACGAGCTCCAGACGCGCGCTCGTGCGAGCAGAGGCCGGCGCCCAGCGAGACGGGAGATCTCGCCGCAACCCCGCCTCCCGGCGCCGCCGCCGCCGCCCGCCTACCTGCCTGCCAATGCTGGCGGACGCCACCGAGGTAAGCCCTGCTGCCCCGGCCGGCTCGCGCGCGGTTGGTGGGAAGCGCCGTGCCGCGTGATCCGCAGATTTTGTTTTTCTGCTACTGTTCTGGATAGCTGACGCTCTCCCTCCGTGCGTGCGTGTGATGCGCTGGTCTTCGCCAAGTAGTTCATCGTTTCTCGTGCTAATCTCAAATAGTGCCTCTCCTAGTCTCCTTTCTAAGAACAGGCTTCAAGTACAGGTTTACGCTGTGGATTTTGATTGGGTGCCACGTGACGCGAGTACGCTTTGGTTAAAGTTGCTTGGCTTATGCAGTTGTCTCGTCGCTTTTGTGCAGGAGCGGATGTGCAGACGTTTGAGCTGCTGCGGCATGGGCATGGCCATGACAGCAGGGATTTGATCCGTCCTCCGGTTCTGGGTATATTCAGCAGAGGTGACTCGACTCGTCTCGCTGCCGTGAGGCCGTGATTAGTGGTGTCTTGCTGCGGACAGGGGACGCGTGATGGAGTCCCGGATGGATCAGTACGAGATCATGGAGCAGATTGGACGCGGTGCCTTTGGCGCCGCCATCCTCGTGAATCACAAGATTGAGAAGAAGAAGTAGGATACAGTTTAACTCTTGGTACAAGTAGCATGTATCACCAGTCAAATATGGTTTGACAGCGGTATGATTTTTATTTGTTTCAGGTATGTACTGAAGAAAATCCGTCTTGCGAGGCAGACGGAGCGCTGCCGGAAGTCTGCTCACCAAGAGGTTTGTGAAATTCATGGGTTTCCTCTGCTGATTCACTTGGTGCTGTTTTCAGAACCGTTTCAGAAATTGACTAAGAGGAGAGGAAAATAAATTGCAGATGGCTCTGATTGCTCGACTGCAACATCCTTTCATTGTTGAGTTCAAAGAGGCTTGGGTTGAGAAGGTTTTTAATTTGAAAAACTTTATTTTTTACTTTACTTGTAGCGTTTGAAGTTTCAGTTTTGAACTTGCTTACTGACAAGGAGAATCATGCAGGGTTGCTATGTCTGCATCATCACGGGCTACTGTGAAGGGGGCGATGTGTGAGTGTTATTTGGTCTCGTGGAGTTTAACTTTCTCGTTTTCATGTCTTTTAACATTTTGTTATATTTTTTTCCTTTAATCACAGGGATGAGCTGATGAAGAAATCAAATGGTACTTACTTTCCTGAGGAGGTATGAGATTACTGTCGCCTTTTGTTAATCTGACTGGAAGGGGAAAATTTACATCCAACATTGAGCTCATACTAGTGATTGTTCCTCAGAAATTGCTGAAATGGTTCGCACAGTTGGTATTAGCTGTTGACTACCTGCATTCAAACTATGTCTTGCATCGTGATCTTAAGGTCAGCAACAGTGGGTATAGTCATTTTTTTCCAATTATTTGTACGGTAGTATCGGTGACAATTGTTCCTCATAATTGCAGTGCTCCAACATATTTCTCACCAAAGATCATGATATACGCCTTGGTTAGTTCCTGATAACAAATGCAGTACTGCAACTCTCCAAGTCTATAGTTATTTCGTAGTTCAACATTTTTAACATTTCGTTTCATTAATTTAAATGCAGGAGATTTTGGCCTAGCAAAGACTCTAAAGGAAGACGATTTAACTTCTTCAGTATGATCTTTTCCCCCTATTTTCTCCCATTTATCTCTGTGTAAAAGATAGCATTACCGTAGCCTTTCCAACTGTTGGAAGGGTATTCCTTTCGTTGAGCTAGTAATCTCTCATATGGTGTATCACCAGTGATGGTCATGCTGTTTTCATGTCTATACCTCATACTGTTACAGTCTTCATCTTCCCTTATTTAACCATAAACAATGTAGAAGCATACATTCATCTGTATTATAGACTGCTCAAATTCTTACTGGGCACTGACGCTATCGTGTTCCCTTTAGGTGGTTGGAACACCAAATTACATGTGTCCTGAGCTGCTTACAGATATTCCCTACGGGTTCAAGTCAGACATCTGGTCACTTGGTAAAAACAAATAGAACTGGATAATGTTTCTGTACAAACTCCTAGATTATGGCATATTTTCTTACGAATCTAATTTAACCTTGTCTTGCAGGATGCTGTATGTATGAGATGGCAGCTCATCGACCTGCTTTCAAGGCCTTTGTGAGCTCTCACCTGATCTATTTTTTGCTTGAGTATTATTATCCAGGAATAGCTTTTCTGCGTGGATTATGAATTGAACATTTACCTTTATATTTTTCAGATTATCCAAAAGGGTTCATACCCATTTGTAGTTTTACTGGCTTTAATAGTTCATATAGTAAATAAATGTAGAACTAGCTTAAAACCCAACTAATTCTGTAGTCTATCCTGTATATTCTCTGTCAGAAATACTTGCAGCTGCTATAAATACAAAAAGGAACATAAGTCAACTCTGCGTGTAAATTTGTTTTCTTTGTAAAGGTATTTCTTTTCGAGGCAGCGCTCACAAGTGCTTTAGGCCAAATGACAAGAACAAACAAAATACCATTAGTAAATGCCTAGATTTAGAAAAAAAATCAGTTAATCTATCAGTCATGATTGTCATGTACTGGCTTCACATATAGATGTTCATACATTAGAAGTTTGAGCATTGCAATTTTTCAAATGATTCCACAACCATTCAAGTAGTTTCTTTATAAGATTATCAATTTTATGTTTATTTTTGTTGAAGAAGATTGATAATGGTGCCTGAAAGCCAACTATTTCGCTACATATTATACCAAAATTTATTGTATCAAAATTGGGAACATATTAGGTATCCAAAATATTGTTTACGAGAAAACTATTAAGTAAAGGTAGTACTATTTGGTATTTGCAATGTTGGGGGTTTCCGTGTTGTTATTTGGTCACACTACTATTGCAGTTTTTTGACAAATCGGTGGACTTACCTGATTAAGAATGCTTGCAGGATATGGCTGGTCTGATAAGTAAGATAAATAGGTCTGCCATGGGTCCTTTGCCTACCTGCTACTCTCCTTCTATGTACGTTCACTTTTCTTCATAGAGTAGGTTGTAAATAAGCTCTAGAATTGTTTTTCATTTGTGTCATTTCAGCTACATGATCTGTACTGTAAGTAATCATGCTAAGCCTTATGCTCCCGAACCAAGTAATGATTTGGTACCATCTGTAGTGATACTGGTGTGTTGCAGTTCATGTCCTTTTTAAGCCATTAATTTATAATGTGATAATAGCTTCATAAAGAATATACAACTCAAATGGTTTCCTTTTTTGGTTCTTAATTACAGGAAATCTCTCATAAAAATTATGTTACGGAAGAATCCAGAGCATCGACCTACAGTAAGCTACTATGGGTCTGGAAACCTTCTAATTATAGCCATGTTTTTTCCACTCCATCGGTATTCTGAATAATATGTAATGTCGTGTGAGCAGGCATCAGAGATTATGAAGAATCCTTACCTGCAACCTTATGTTGATCAATGTCGTGCTCTGTCTGATGCTTTAAAACCCGTGCGGACACCGCAGAAACCATGGTCCACTTCACGGAGCAGTCAAAGAAGCATGTCTGAGAGCCAAAGCAGTAGCATTTCTAGTAGTGATATAGACAGCACACAATCAAGTGATAGAAGCACATCAGGTGGAGCTGGAAGTACTGATATCAAGGCTGGCGATACTCGAAGCATTCATGATGCGGACCGAGATGACTCAGATGAAAAGTGCTCAACGCCAGAAGATCTCAGAGGCAACAAAGACATTTCACATACTCAACTGAGAAGACAAGACTCTTCTAAATCCATAGATCATCATTCCAGAGGTGAGAGTAAGCAACCAAAAATCATTGAGAAGATAATGACAACCTTGAGAGAAGAGAGTAGGCTTAGAGAAAGCAGTTCTCCTGCAAGAACTAGAGGCGCAAAGCTGAGTTCTGCAGTCAGTAATAAGAATGAAGCAGATCAATCATCAGATACTTCAAGGTTTCAGAGCAATGTTGTACACAAATCAAAGTCTGGGGATAATTCATCTCATGGGTTAGCCAATACCAACAATGGATGCACGAATTCAGCACAAGCATCGCCACCCTTAAAGCAACTGGTATGAGCCTACTTCCTTTATCATAAAAATCCAAAAACAAATATATTACTAACTCATTTCTCCTGCCACTGATCATGCAGTTACCTATTACTGAGCACCATTCAAATGTCAGAACTGGTCGGTCATCAACTCCTGAACCTGCCAAACAGGTCACAGAAAATGGTTCTGCAGTTTCAGGAAAGTTAAAAATCAAGACCCCACCTAGTGCTACTAGACGGTCTAGCCCTCAGAGGCGAGTGGCAGTAGGGACAACCAGCCACCCAGTCACTGTGCAAAGAGGAGTTCATACTAAGGTCATGGTGGAGGGTGAGAAAAACCCATTCAAACCTGCCCATTCTCCAGAAAGTACCCCTTGTGATCTTCCACCTATTGTAAGTCAATCTGAAAATCCTTCAGAAGGATTGAACATCATGCTAGACAACTCACATGTAAAATCTGCTCTCCTGGAATTGTTCACTGTAGCACCTAAGGAAGACATCAGTGTTTCCTCTAGTTCTACAGCTGGTTGTGTTAAAAAGATCGACCAGTCTGAGTTATCTGAAAGTAACTCACCACCCTACTTGATTTCATCGCACACAGCCTCGCTGTCTGATGCTGCTATCACGGAAGACAATGAGATTACAGCCATACCATGTTCAGAAACTAGCATGGAAAATTTGCAGAAGAGTGTGTCTATTGATGATGATTCCAGCCCGAGCTCTGCTTTGGGTCCATCCATTCTAAGCTTTGAACAAAATTTTGTTGGCAAGGATGATGTGCAATCCAGTAAGGATGGGCAGGATATGGTCACCTCACAAAGTGGTGAGGATAAATTTACTGTCCAAGAGCTTCTTACATCGACGCCATCACATGTTGATTCTTTTGTCTCAATCACAGAAGATGCAGTGTTGGAGAGGGGCCCCAGTTCCACTCAGTTAATGAAGAAACAAACAGGTTCACATTTAAACCCACTTATTGATGATGCAGTACAGAATATTCGGCATGGCAATCTCAATGTTAGCCATGAGCAGCCAATGTCAGAGCATGCTCAAGGTGAAACTCAGAACATGGCTGCAAGCAAACTTTTGAATGTGGTACGAGAAGATCTGGATGTAAGAAGTAGCTCATGCTCGTCGAACACCCTGCCTGCTACACTCGTTCCCTCATTTGCTTCCAAACTGGGTGTTTCGGAAGGCAATGCTGCCTGCAAGATACCAGCCATCTTAGACGCAGTAAAGCTATCAACTGGTGTCAAGGAAGAGACATCCCCTGCAAAGGAAATGCTAGATGTCACGTCATTTAGGCAGCGGGCCGAGGCTCTTGAGGGGCTCCTGGAGCTTTCCGCAGACCTGTTGGAAGACAACAGGCTGGAAGAACTTGCTATTGTTCTCAAGCCGTTTGGGAAGCTTAAGGTCTCTCCAAGAGAAACGGCGATCTGGTTGGCTAGAAGCTTTAAAGGGATGATGAATGACGAACCGAGTCGCACGTGAGTATTTGTATTGTGTACTAGTAGCATTTAAGAATTATTTTTTGTTTGTTTGCTGGCTCCTTGTGCTCTTGAGGTTGCTCAAAAACTCGCTTGGTTTTTATAACAGCGTGTGGTCTGGCTTTGCCTTTTGATTCAACCATTCTTTGTGGTGTATGTTGTACATAGACAAGACCTGTAAGCAGAAATAAAATTCCTTGAGTGCTGCAAAAGGTTTGCACGGTCAAAGCGTTTTTGTTGCTTCTGCCTTTTTTTTTTCTGTCCGAGAGATCACTTTCAGTACTTATTTTTAGGGGATCACTTTCAGTACTTGATGCTGGATAGAGTAGGATGTAATCGGATGGGATGTACTCCAGAAGAGTTCATGTGAAAAAAATAGCAACTTTAAGGGTCAATTGCCAGGGTTTGCCCGATTACAGAGGCAAGTTAAGGTCGGCCATGGTTAGTGACAGCTATAGATTTTAACTCAATATACACGAAAGATTGTTAGGCCATCTCCAGTCGCGCCCTCCAGAACCCCCCAAGAGGCTGTTTTAGCGCCGGCGGAAACAAATAGCGATGTTTTCCTACCAGTCGCCCCTCAGAAACCCAGTTAGCGCCGTTTCGGTGGAAATTAGCGTCGGCGCCCCAAGGCGAAACCTAAATGGCGCGAAACGTTAGGCGGGCCAGCGCTGTCAGCGACGCGGGAGAATTTGGGGCGGAACAGGAACCGCCCGTGCTCGTCTTCTCGTCTCCCGCGTCGGTCAAAGGCTGTCGGAGTAATGGCGTGGCGGGTGGGCAGTGAGCTCTCTCAGTCAAAGGTTACCGAAGTAATGGCGTGACGCGGCTGCGACGTCCAATCGAAGGGGCACCACCTCTCCGCCCTTCGCCTGGCCGCGCCACGCTATAAAAGCCAGCAATGGCCACCACCTCTCTGCCCCTTCGACTGGCCGCGCCGCGCTATAAAACCCCTCCGAGCCTCGCCGTCACTCGTCATTCCTCTCTCGCCACCTTTGCCTCACTCTCTCTCCCTCCACCGTCGCAACCAAGAAGCAGCCCGCCGAGAAGATGGACACCGTCAGGCGATCACGGCCAACCTCGACCTTCTTAACAACTAGCCGAGTTTTTCTTAATGTTTTAGTTTAAATTTCCGGCGAGTTTGGCTAAATATGAATGAAATCGCCACTGTTTGCGCCCAAAAATTGAATGAAATCGCCACTTTTTCTACCCGCCATTTTTTGAAACGCACGAGCCGAAACTTGGGTTGGGGAACGACTGGAAATCTCGCCCCCCAGGCGTCAGGTTAGCGCCGTTTGGCGCCGCGGCGGCTCCAAAACAGAGACGACTCTCTGGAGATGCCCTTACGGAACATTGGCTTTCCATCCTTGCAAAGCAACAAAACCTGCCAAATAAATAAAAAACTGAAAGAGGAAAAAAGTAAATAACAGAAAGCAATTTCGTGGGGAAGTAAACATTGGTTTGAAGGCATTGAAGATGGATGATCTCGTAACACGCGAAGCCGTCTGATCAATATCTTGCGGCTGAGGATGTCTCATGCCGCTTGGCCGTAAGTTAGACTCGCAGAAAAGAACAGGGGTTTGGTTCAATCCTGACACGGCGGCGGCAGTTATCAGGCGACGGGATTCAGGTACTTCCATTCCTCTCCTCTGTTGCGCGGCCGGCCGGCCGGCGGCTAGGGTCTGGGTCACGTTGTACGTCTGGGCTCTTTCCGGCGCCATTGGTCTGAGGACTCGGGGCCGGCGGTGCAGAGCACGCGCGCGGGACTTCCATTCCTCTGCTCTCTGTTCTCTGAATTTATCTTTGCAATGCGTGGCAGGTTCGGGCGGCGACGGCGCGAGGGAACCAGCGATGCTGGCACTAGCACGGACGGCGCGGGGCCTCTGGCCGCCGACGGCGGGGATGGGGTGCTACGGGCAGGTGCAGCCGTCGCGGGGGATCATGGTACAGGTGAGGGACGGCAACCTGGAGCGCGCGCTTCAGTTTATGGAGCGGAAGATGCGGTCGAGCGGCATCGAGAGGCTGATCAAGCGCCGGACGGAGCACTCGGAGAAGCGCGTGCTCGCCCACAACAATTAAATGGGATCAGAGGGAGTATGTATATTTTGTTGCCCAAACAGTGTAGCATTATTTTCCGCAAAGGCCTTGAGGCAAAAAAGCGCAATCTGCATAATTGTTGTGGTGCGATCACATTATTGTATCTATTTATGGTATCGTATTTGCTTTGTGCAGGGGACAGTGAGTGCATATCTAAGTGGTTATCATTTCAACAACGTTCCATCATACTACAGGAGGGTTACTGGAAGCAATTCCTCATAGGTTATAGGTATTCCATGTTGAACTCTAATCAGTCTCTCCATGGTGGAATTTAGTAACCAAACTAGCCTTTTGCAATATCGATCTGTTCAGTGCAGCTTGATAATAACTCAAATGAGTGCCAAACATATTTTCCTTTTTTTTTTGGATCATGGACATATGGATGGAACGTTTTTGTGGAACCTAGTGATAAACTTGGCTGATGGTTCTATGTGTATTGTATGCTACGCCTCTGACTATATAAAAATTTGCAACAGCCAAATAAATTGATTAGTTTCGAGTAGGTGCCATGGTCAGAGGCTGTTGGAACTTATTTGGCACCTACTATCTTCTATTCCCTAGGTTAATAGGTTACACTGTTTAATCAAGAATCGGAAGTAATGTCGTTGGATGATATGGTCAGTCGAAGCAACAGAGAAGCATTTTTTTTTTGTTCATAAGCAACAGAGAAGCTGGAGAACAAACAAATAAGCAATTCTGCCAACCCAATCACCCTGATTGCTCAACCTTGAAGTGTGTAAAGTAAATAGATCGACTAATAAGCAAGTCTGCCAATCCAATCACCCTGCTTGCTCAACCCCTTGAAGCTTGTAAAGTAAATAGATCGACCAATAGGGCGGCTCACGAGCTCGCTTGTGTAGGCCGCAGAGAGTGGAGTGGTGGTGTGTTACTAACTGCTTGCATGAAACCCATAAACATGCATCAGTTGTTCTATAACATTTATGTTCGAGCAGACCACAAAACATCCCAAAAGCAAAACTCACCAGGTTCGAAACTTTCTACAGAATTACAGGGCGTGGTTCCTCCCTGCGTGGTCGAATCGGCTCGGAAGAATTGTGACGGCGTTTCTAACAAACAAACAAACAAAAATTGATAATTGATCATAGACGCCCAATGTTTAAGAAGGATTTAGCTATAGCCGACGCACCCTCCTATCTTTATCTGAACTCTGAACCGTGTGCTTTGCCGCTTGACAGTCTAGATCACGCCCCAATCGATTAGCTCACGGTGTCACACAGCTCGAGCAGCTCACAAACTACAGCAGCACTGCTGACCGGTCGCCGCATTTCACAATGAGTAGCTCATGTTGCGCGTGTGAATTACACTATCAAGCTCTTTCGATCTTTGACAGTACCGAGACGAGACAGATACGGAAAGGGAATGGATACTCGGAGATCGTTGGTGAAAGTTTGGGACAATCTTACTTCGAGAAAGAACCAAAGTTAACGAGCAATCCGATGTTGCTGCTGCTGCTGCATTGGATCATCATGGTTCATGAAAAGGTGGGAAAATCCACCGTTTGATCATCAGTTGCAACTTGCACGTCCCGGCATACTTCTGAACTGTACTCTGTACCCATGAAATTTTCTTCTGGTATCAGAAAAATGATGTCCTATCAGAAATTCAGAATTGAAGGTACTCCCCAGCTAGTACGAGTAGTGGCCAGTAAATAGCTCAGCTAGCGTCTTGTCCTCACTTGCGTGCTCAGTTAGTCAACCCAGAGCAGGCTTTCCCCGTCGTACACGTCCTTGCGCCGTCCTCTCGTCTACACGTCACATCTGCCCGGCCCGGCCAGAATTTACCGCCGTAAAAACTGAACTTAAACCTTCGGCAAAACTGAATTTAAAACACGATATGATCCGTCAATTCGCAACATCCATCCATCGAATCGAACGGTGCGTGCATGCATGGACTGCAACACGTACTGCCCGAACGATCGATCGATTCTCACTTTACTGCACCGCCATGATTCGTATGCACGCTAGCTAGTCTAGGATCTTTGCCATTTACCGCCTCTTTTCATGTCACTAGCTGCTCGCCCTGATCATGGCGTGCACGCTCTCCCTTCATTACTCCACCATTTAAGCATGCAGCTCGATGTCTTGCCCCGGTGATATATACGCTACGCCACCACCTCGTGCGTCTGCTTCGACGAGAACAAGCTTAGCTCACTCGCTGTAACCAAGCCACGATCAATCACCATGCCGTTCTTGTCTGGCGCACGCGGTGCCTGTAGTCGGCGCAGCAGCGGCGATGGCTTCCTGCTGCCGCGGCAGCAGCCGCCGGTGGTGACGGACGTGGGGTGCAACTGCCGCGCGCCCAGGCTGCTCACCTCGCTGTACTCGTCGCTGACGTCCCGCGCCCGGGGTGGACGAGGCAGGAGCAGCAGCACCACCACCAGGCCCAAGTCGCCGCACGCGTCGTCCTCCTCCTCCTCGGCCGCCACCGCCTTCACCTACAGCACCACGGGCGCCACTGCGACCACCGCCACCACGGTGTCGTTGTCCGTGGACGACGACTCGTGGGGTCCCGCGACCTACGCCACCAACACTCTCTTTGAGGACGACGACGTGGAGGCGAGGCGGAGGAGAAGGAGGAGGAGGGCGACGAGGAGGCAGAGGAGGGGCGTGGCCATGATGATGGCGGGGCGTGGTGAGGAGGAGGAGGAGGCTGCGGCGGTGGCGGTGGAGGTGGAGTCGGCGGCGCCGTACGAGGACTTCCGGGAGTCGATGGTGGCGATGGTGGTGGAGAAGGAGATGTACGCGTGGGAGGACCTCAACGCGCTGCTCCACGGCTTCCTCTCGCTCAACTCGCCGCGCCACCACCCGCTCATCCTCCACGCCTTCGCCGACCTCTGGGCACCGCGCGCCGGCCTCTTCTGCCCTCCCTCACCCTGCTTAGGTTAGGCCGCTAGCTACAGTCATCGTCGCGCCGCCATGCGCCATCTAGCTAGGCAGCTAGCTATACGCCATTATTAGCCGTAATCTAGCTTACGCTGGAGTGCGTAGTAATGCAGAGACTCCCTAGCTACATAGCTAGGAACATCTCTAGTTTGCTGTTCTTGTCGTCGTACGGTAAGCTATGCTGCCACTACTCCGCACTCTAGAGCTAAAACTCCACAGATGCTAGTGCAGTAGTGCTCTGTGTTTATGCTGATCGGTGTTATGCATGCTACAAGGACAAAAAATAATAGTAGTAACGCGTGCAATTTATGCTGAACTCTGTTTTTCTGTGTTCATATGTTCTGATATGGGTTTGGTAGATTGGGCTTTACCGATCTTGTTGGGCTAGGCTTTGCTACTCTAACGCACCTGACATGTTTCAACGCTCTGACTTGACTAAAAAAAAGGTTTGTTAATGTGTTGTTGAGCTCAAAGGGTAGATATGGGTCGTCCGCCTATTCGACCGGTGATGCAAACAGACCAACGCGGATGAATGACCGTCCATTTAAATCGTCCCGTTGGAGTCATCCTTAGAGCCGTTAATCTAAGCTCCATGTTAGCACTAATCTTGATTCAGTTATCTGCATTTAGTTTATTTTTCGTCTGCATCTAGCTAGGTGTGGTCTGTAGCAGCTGTTGTAGTCTCAAAGGTACATGCATGCATGGCGAGATGCTGGCAAGCCGTGCGATGCGGCAAGACCGGTGAGATGCTGTTTGGTGGTGTGAAGCTGCCGCACTGCATGCAGGAAGTTAGAGACTTTGTAGCTGTTAGTTGTGGCCGGGTCATGTGCTTCCTAGAGTGTTTCTAGGGGATAAGGTTAGCTGGTAGTGGATTAGTGCATTAGTGCATGCAGGACGTGGTGGTAGTGGCGTGAGTGGCCTCTGGCCATGTGTGCATCTGTGGCTATTTAAGCCATGTAATCATGTTTACTTTGAGTAAGAGGTAATAGAAGAAAAGGTTGCGGGCTGTGTGAAACAGCCGAGGCCAAAACTTCTTGTGTTCTTCTGTACCTGTTCTTGAGAGAGAGAGAGTTGAGAGTTTCAGCTCTTACATTTGGTATCAGAGCCTTCGCTCTCGGTTCCTGTGGTGATGGCGCAAGGGGGAGAGGAGGCAGCCAACGTGGAGCTGGCGAAGAAGATGGCGGAGGACCCGTACACTCCACCAAGGGCGGCACTCACCGACGGCGGTGACCGTGGTGGTAGCAGCGGAGGCGGCGAGCTTCGCGTCGTCGAGCGTGTGGTTCGCCACAGCTTCGTGGTGGCGCCGCCTCTCGTGCTGACCCACACGAACTACTCCGACTGGGCTCTTGTGATGCAGGTGCAGCTGCAATCACAAGGATGGTGGGCGGCGATCGAGCCGGGCGTCTGCGACTACCACGCCGACCGCGAGGCTCTTGGCGTCATCCTGCGAGCTGTGCCGCCGGAGATACTGCGCACGCTGGCGGTGAAGAGCACCGCGAAGGAGGCTTGGGACACCCTCAAAACCTTGAGGTTGGGTTCCGAGCGCGTCCGTGAGGCAAGGGCGCAGACTCGCCGTGCCGAGTTTGAGAATTTCCGGTTCAAGGACGGCGAGAAGGTGGAGCAGTTCGCGATGCGCCTCACCGGCATCATGCACGACCTGGAGGTCCTTGGAGATGGCGTCAACGAGCACAAGGCCGTTCTGAAGTTCCTACGCTGTGTGCCGAAGCGGTTCAAGCAGCTCGCCCACTCCATTACTCAGCTCCTTGACCTCAAGACCATGACGGTTGAAGAGCTGACCGGCCGGTTCTTGGCTGTGGAGGAGGAGCTTGACATGGAGGAAGAAGCAGGTGGGCAACATGGTGGCAACCAGCTGCTCCTCACGGAGGATCAGTGGAGGGAGCGCAGCAAGAAGAGGAATAGTGGCCGGGACAAGAGAAAGGTGCGTTGTTTCAGCTGTCAGAACCTGGGCCACTTTGCTTGGGAGTGTCCAGGGAAGAAGAACGACCGTGATGAAGAGGAGGAGAAGGTGTTGCTCGCTGGTTACGGCAGCGACGGCCCGGCACTTTACTGAAAGCTGTGTACGAGTGAAGAATCAAGATTAAGGGGGAAATTGTTAGCACTAATCTTGATTCAGTTATCTGCATTTAGTTTATTTTTCGTCTGCATCTAGCTAGGTGTGGTCTGTAGCAGCTGTTGTAGTCTCAAAGGTACATGCATGCATGTCGAGATGCTGGCAAGCCGTGCGATGCGGCAAGACCGGTGAGATGCTGTTTGGTGGTGTGAAGCTGCCGCACTGCATGCAGGAAGTTAGAGACTTTGTAGCTGTTAGTTGTGGCCGGGTCATGTGCTTCCTATAGTGTTTCTAGGGGATAAGGTTAGCTGGTAGTGGATTAGTGCATTAGTGCATGCAGGACGTGGTGGTAGTGGCGTGAGTGGCCTCTGGCCATGTGTGGATCTGTGGCTATTTAAGCCATGTAATCATGTTTACTTTGAGTAAGAGGTAATAGAAGAAAAGGTTGCGGGCTGTGTGAAACAGCCGAGGCCAAAACTTCTTGTGTTCTTCTGTACCTGTTCTTGAGAGAGAGAGAGTTGAGAGTTTCAGCTCTTACATTTGGTATCAGAGCCTTCGCTCTCGGTTCCTGTGGTGATGGCGCAAGGGGGAGAGGAGGCAGCCAACGTGGAGCTGGCGAAGAAGATGGCGGAGGACCCGTACACTCCACCAAGGGCGGCACTCACCGACGGCGGTGACCGTGGTGGTAGCAGCGGAGGCGGCGAGCTTCGCGTCGTCGAGCGCGTGGTTCGCCACAGCTTCGTGGTGGCGCCGCCTCTCGTGCTGACCCGCACGAACTACTCCGACTGGGCTCTTGTGATGCAGGTGCAGCTGCAATCACAAGGATGGTGGGCGGCGATCGAGCCGGGCGTCTGCGACTACCACGCCGACCGCGAGGCTCTTGGCGTCATCCTGCGAGCTGTGCCGCCGGAGATGCTGCGCACGCTGGCGGTGAAGAGCACCGCGAAGGAGGCTTGGGACACCCTCAAAACCTTGAGGTTGGGTTCCGAGCGCGTCCGTGAGGCAAGGGCGCAGACTCGCCGTGCCGAGTTTGAGAATTTCCGGTTCAAGGACGGCGAGAAGGTGGAGCAGTTCGCGATGCGCCTCACCGGCATCATGCACGACCTGGAGGTCCTTGGAGATGGCGTCAACGAGCACAAGGCCGTTCTGAAGTTCCTACGCTGTGTGCCGAAGCGGTTCAAGCAGCTCGCCCACTCCATTACTCAGCTCCTTGACCTCAAGACCATGACGGTTGAAGAGCTGACCGGCCGGTTCTTGGCTGTGGAGGAGGAGCTTGACATGGAGGAAGAAGCAGGTGGGCAACATGGTGGCAACCAGCTGCTCCTCACGGAGGATCAGTGGAGGGAGCGCAGCAAGAAGAGGAATAGTGGCCGGGACAAGAGAAAGGTGCGATTTTTCAGCTGTCAGAACCTGGGCCACTTTGCTTGGGAGTGTCCAGGGAAGAAGAACGACCGTGATGAAGAGGAGGAGAAGGCGTTGCTCGCTGGTTACGGCAGCGACGGCCCGGCACTTTACTGAAAGCTGTGTACGAGTGAAGAATCAAGATTAAGGGGGAAATTGTTAGCACTAATCTTGATTCAGTTATCTGCATTTAGTTTATTTTTCGTCTGCATCTAGCTAGGTGTGGTCTGTAGCAGCTGTTGTAGTCTCAAAGGTACATGCATGCATGGCGAGATGCTGGCAAGCCGTGCGATGCGGCAAGACCGGTGAGATGCTGTTTGGTGGTGTGAAGCTGCCGCACTGCATGCAGGAAGTTAGAGACTTTGTAGCTGTTAGTTGTGGCCGGGTCATGTGCTTCCTAGAGTGTTTCTAGGGGATAAGGTTAGCTGGTAGTGGATTAGTGCATTAGTGCATGCAGGACGTGGTGGTAGTGGCGTGAGTGGCCTCTGGCCATGTGTGCATCTGTGGCTATTTAAGCCATGTAATCATGTTTACTTTGAGTAAGAGGTAATAGAAGAAAAGGTTGCGGGCTGTGTGAAACAACCGAGGCCAAAACTTCTTGTGTTCTTCTGTACCTGTTCTTGAGAGAGAGAGAGTTGAGAGTTTCAGCTCTTACATTTGGTATCAGAGCCTTCGCTCTTGGTTCCTGTGGTGATGGCGCAAGGGGGAGAGGAGGCAGCCAACGTGGAGCTGGCGAAGAAGATGGCGGAGGACCCGTACACTCCACCAAGGGCGGCACTCACCGACGGCGGTGACCGTGGTGGTAGCAGCGGAGGCGGCGAGCTTCGCGTCGTCGAGCGTGTGGTTCGCCACAGCTTCGTGGTGGCGCCGCCTCTCGTGCTGACCCGCACGAACTACTCCGACTGGGCTCTTGTGATGCAGGTGCAGCTGCAATCACAAGGATGGTGGGCGGCGATCGAGCCGGGCGTCTGCGACTACCACGCCGACCGCGAGGCTCTTGACGTCATCCTGCGAGCTGTGCCGCCGGAGATGCTGCGCACGCTGGCGGTGAAGAGCACCGCGAAGGAGGCTTGGGACACCCTCAAAACCTTGAGGTTGGGTTCCGAGCGCGTCCGTGAGGCAAGGGCGCAGACTCGCCGTGCCGAGTTTGAGAATTTCCGGTTCAAGGACGGCGAGAAGGTGGAGCAGTTCGCGATGCGCCTCACCGGCATCATGCACGACCTGGAGGTCCTTGGAGATGGCGTCAACGAGCACAAGGCCGTTCTGAAGTTCCTACGCTGTGTGCCGAAGCGGTTCAAGCAGCTCGCCCACTCCATTACTCAGCTCCTTGACCTCAAGACCATGACGGTTGAAGAGCTGACCGGCCGGTTCTTGGCTGTGGAGGAGGAGCTTGACATGGAGGAAGAAGCAGGTGGGCAACATGGTGGCAACCAGCTGCTCCTCACGGAGGATCAGTGGAGGGAGCGCAGCAAGAAGAGGAATAGTGGCCGGGACAAGAGAAAGGTGCGTTGTTTCAGCTGTCAGAACCTGGGCCACTTTGCTTGGGAGTGTCCAGGGAAGAAGAACGACCGTGATGAAGAGGAGGAGAAGGTGTTGCTCCCTGGTTACGGCAGCGACGGCCCGGCACTTTACTGAAAGCTGTGTACGAGTGAAGAATCAAGATTAAGGGGGAAATTGTTAGCACTAATCTTGATTCAGTTATCTGCATTTAGTTTATTTTTCGTCTGCATCTAGCTAGGTGTGGTCTGTAGCAGCTGTTGTAGTCTCAAAGGTACATGCATGCATGGCGAGATGCTGGCAAGCCGTGCGATGCGGCAAGACCGGTGAGATGCTGTTTGGTGGTGTGAAGCTGCCGCACTTCATGCAGGAAGTTAGAGACTTTGTAGCTGTTAGTTGTGGCCGGGTCATGTGCTTCCTATAGTGTTTCTAGGGGATAAGGTTAGCTGGTAGTGGATTAGTGCATTAGTGCATGCAGGACGTGGTGGTAGTGGCGTGAGTGGCCTCTGGCCATGTGTGCATCTGTGGCTATTTAAGCCATGTAATCATGTTTACTTTGAGTAAGAGGTAATAGAAGAAAAGGTTGCGGGCTGTGTGAAACAGCCGAGGCCAAAACTTCTTGTGTTCTTCTGTACCTGTTCTTGAGAGAGAGAGAGTTGAGAGTTTCAGCTCTTACATTTGGTATCAGAGCCTTCGCTCTCGGTTCCTGTGGTGATGGCGCAAGGGGGAGAGGAGGCAGCCAACGTGGAGCTGGCGAAGAAGATGGCGGAGGACCCGTACACTCCACCAAGGGCGGCACTCACCGACGGCGGTGACCGTGGTGGTAGCAGCGGAGGCGGCGAGCTTCGCGTCGTCGAGCGCGTGGTTCGCCACAGCTTCGTGGTGGCGCCGCCTCTCGTGCTGACCCGCACGAACTACTCCGACTGGGCTCTTGTGATGCAGGTGCAGCTGCAATCACAAGGATGGTGGGCGGCGATCGAGCCGGGCGTCTGCGACTACCACGCCGACCGCGAGGCTCTTGGCGTCATCCTGCGAGCTGTGCCGCCGGAGATGCTGCGCACGCTGGCGGTGAAGAGCACCGCGAAGGAGGCTTGGGACACCCTCAAAACCTTGAGGTTGGGTTCCGAGCGCGTCCGTGAGGCAAGGGCGCAGACTCGCCGTGCCGAGTTTGAGAATTTCCGGTTCAAGGACGGCGAGAAGGTGGAGCAGTTCGCGATGCGCCTCACCGGCATCATGCACGACCTGGAGGTCCTTGGAGATGGCGTCAACGAGCACAAGGCCGTTCTGAAGTTCCTACGCTGTGTGCCGAAGCGGTTCAAGCAGCTCGCCCACTCCATTACTCAGCTCCTTGACCTCAAGACCATGACGGTTGAAGAGCTGACCGGCCGGTTCTTGGCTGTGGAGGAGGAGCTTGACATGGAGGAAGAAGCAGGTGGGCAACATGGTGGCAACCAGCTGCTCCTCACGGAGGATCAGTGGAGGGAGCGCAGCAAGAAGAGGAATAGTGGCCGGGACAAGAGAAAGGTGCGATTTTTCAGCTGTCAGAACCTGGGCCACTTTGCTTGGGAGTGTCCAGGGAAGAAGAACGACCGTGATGAAGAGGAGGAGAAGGCGTTGCTCGCTGGTTACGGCAGCGACGGCCCGGCACTTTACTGAAAGCTGTGTACGAGTGAAGAATCAAGATTAAGGGGGAAATTGTTAGCACTAATCTTGATTCAGTTATCTGCATTTAGTTTATTTTTCGTCTGCATCTAGCTAGGTGTGGTCTGTAGCAGCTGTTGTAGTCTCAAAGGTACATGCATGCATGGCGAGATGCTGGCAAGCCGTGCGATGCGGCAAGACCGGTGAGATGCTGTTTGGTGGTGTGAAGCTGCCGCACTGCATGCAGGAAGTTAGAGACTTTGTAGCTGTTAGTTGTGGCCGGGTCATGTGCTTCCTAGAGTGTTTCTAGGGGATAAGGTTAGCTGGTAGTGGATTAGTGCATTAGTGCATGCAGGACGTGGTGGTAGTGGCGTGAGTGGCCTCTGGCCATGTGTGCATCTGTGGCTATTTAAGCCATGTAATCATGTTTACTTTGAGTAAGAGGTAATAGAAGAAAAGGTTGCGGGCTGTGTGAAACAGCCGAGGCCAAAACTTCTTGTGTTCTTCTGTACCTGTTCTTGAGAGAGAGAGAGTTGAGAGTTTCAGCTCTTACATTTGGTATCAGAGCCTTCGCTCTTGGTTCCTGTGGTGATGGCGCAAGGGGGAGAGGAGGCAGCCAACGTGGAGCTGGCGAAGAAGATGGCGGAGGACCCGTACACTCCACCAAGGGCGGCACTCACCGACGGCGGTGACCGTGGTGGTAGCAGCGGAGGCGGCGAGCTTCGCGTCGTCGAGCGTGTGGTTCGCCACAGCTTCGTGGTGGCGCCGCCTCTCGTGCTGACCCGCACGAACTACTCCGACTGGGCTCTTGTGATGCAGGTGCAGCTGCAATCACAAGGATGGTGGGCGGCGATCGAGCCGGGCGTCTGCGACTACCACGCCGACCGCGAGGCTCTTGGCGTCATCCTGCGAGCTGTGCCGCCGGAGATGCTGCGCACGCTGGCGGTGAAGAGCACCGCGAAGGAGGCTTGGGACACCCTCAAAACCTTGAGGTTGGGTTCCGAGCGCGTCCGTGAGGCAAGGGCGCAGACTCGCCGTGCCGAGTTTGAGAATTTCCGGTTCAAGGACGGCGAGAAGGTGGAGCAGTTCGCGATGCGCCTCACCGGCATCATGCACGACCTGGAGGTCCTTGGAGATGGCGTCAACGAGCACAAGGCCGTTCTGAAGTTCCTACGTTGTGTGCCGAAGCGGTTCAAGCAGCTCGCCCACTCCATTACTCAGCTCCTTGACCTCAAGACCATGACGGTTGAAGAGCTGACCGGCCGGTTCTTGGCTGTGGAGGAGGAGCTTGACATGGAGGAAGAAGCAGGTGGGCAACATGGTGGCAACCAGCTGCTCCTCACGGAGGATCAGTGGAGGGAGCGCAGCAAGAAGAGGAATAGTGGCCGGGACAAGAGAAAGGTGCGCTGTTTCAGCTGTCAGAACCTGGGCCACTTTGCTTGGGAGTGTCCAGGGAAGAAGAACGACCGTGATGAAGAGGAGGAGAAGGCGTTGCTCGCTGGTTACGGCAGCGACGGCCCGGCACTTTACTGAAAGCTGTGTACGAGTGAAGAATTAAGATTAAGGGGGAAATTGTTAGCACTAATCTTGATTCAGTTATCTGCATTTAGTTTATTTTTCGTCTGCATCTAGCTAGGTGTGGTCTGTAGCAGCTGTTGTAGTCTCAAAGGTACATGCATGCATGGCGAGATGCTGGCAAGCCGTGCGATGCGGCAAGACCGGTGAGATGCTGTTTGGTGGTGTGAAGCTGCCGCACTGCATGCAGGAAGTTAGAGACTTTGTAGCTGTTAGTTGTGGTCGGGTCATGTGCTTCCTAGAGTGTTTCTAGGGGATAAGGTTAGCTGGTAGTGGATTAGTGCATTAGTGCATGCAGGACGTGGTGGTAGTGGCGTGAGTGGCCTCTGGCCATGTGTGCATCTGTGGCTATTTAAGCCATGTAATCATGTTTACTTTGAGTAAGAGGTAATAGAAGAAAAGGTTGCGGGCTGTGTGAAACAGCCGAGGCCAAAACTTCTTGTGTTCTTCTATACCTGTTCTTGAGAGAGAGAGAGTTGAGAGTTTCAGCTCTTACATTTGGTATTAGAGCCTTCGCTCTCGGTTCCTGTGGTGATGGCGCAAGGGGGACAGGAGGCAGCCAACGTGGAGCTGGCGAAGAAGATGGCGGAGGACCCGTACACTCCACCAAGGGCGGCACTCACCGACGGCGGTGACCGTGGTGGTAGCAGCGGAGGCGGCGAGCTTCGCGTCGTCGAGCGTGTGGTTCGCCACAGCTTCGTGGTGGCGCCGCCTCTCGTGCTGACCCGCACGAACTACTCCGACTGGGCTCTTGTGATGCAGGTGCAGCTGCAATCACAAGGATGGTGGGCGGCGATCGAGCCGGGCGTCTGCGACTACCACGCCGACCGCGAGGCTCTTGGCGTCATCCTGCGAGCTGTGCCGCCGGAGATGCTGCGCACGCTGGCGGTGAAGAGCACCGCGAAGGAGGCTTGGGACACCCTCAAAACCTTGAGGTTGGGTTCCGAGCGCGTCTGTGAGGCAAGGGCGCAGACTCGCCGTGCCGAGTTTGAGAATTTCCGGTTCAAGGACGGCGAGAAGGTGGAGCAGTTCGCGATGCGCCTCACCGGCATCATGCACGACCTGGAGGTCCTTGGAGATGGCGTCAACGAGCACAAGGCCGTTCTGAAGTTCCTACGCTGTGTGCCGAAGCGGTTCAAGCAGCTCGCCCACTCCATTACTCAGCTCCTTGACCTCAAGACCATGACGGTTGAAGAGCTGACCGGCCGGTTCTTGGCTGTGGAGGAGGAGCTTGACATGGAGGAAGAAGCAGGTGGGCAACATGGTGGCAACCAGCTGCTCCTCACGGAGGATCAGTGGAGGGAGCGCAGCAAGAAGAGGAATAGTGGCCGGGACAAGAGAAAGGTGCGCTGTTTCAGCTGTCAGAACCTGGCCACTTTGCTTGGGAGTGTCCAGGGAAGAAGAACGACCGTGATGAAGAGGAGGAGAAGGCGTTGCTCGCTGGTTACGGCAGCGACGGCCCGGCACTTTACTGAAAGCTGTGTACGAGTGAAGAATCAAGATTAAGGGGGAAATTGTTAGCACTAATCTTGATTCAGTTATCTGCATTTAGTTTATTTTTCGTCTGCATCTAGCTAGGTGTGGTCTGTAGCAGCTGTTGTAGTCTCAAAGGTACATGCATGCATGGCGAGATGCTGGCAAGCCGTGCGATGCGGCAAGACCGGTGAGATGCTGTTTGGTGGTGTGAAGCTGCCGCACTGCATGCAGGAAGTTAGAGACTTTGTAGCTGTTAGTTGTGGCCGGGTCATGTGCTTCCTAGAGTGTTTCTAGGGGATAAGGTTAGCTGGTAGTGGATTAGTGCATTAGTGCATGCAGGACGTGGTGGTAGTGGCGTGAGTGGCCTCTGGCCATGTGTGCATCTGTGGCTATTTAAGCCATGTAATCATGTTTACTTTGAGTAAGAGGTAATAGAAGAAAAGGTTGCGGGCTGTGTGAAACAGCCGAGGCCAAAACTTCTTGTGTTCTTCTGTACCTGTTCTTGAGAGAGAGAGAGTTGAGAGTTTCAGCTCTTACACTCCATAACCGTGCTAACCGAACATTCAAACAAAAGATAGTGGGTGAGGTGGTGCTGGCAACTCTGGGGAGGGTCCATGTCAATCTACGTCGCACACGGTGATTGAAAACTGGTAGTGTTGTCGAGCTGAACCTAGGAAACATGCATTGTCTGTGAGTTGGAAAGTTGTGAAACAACTTCGGCAGTAGACTATTTGGGGGCACACACGCTGTGGTTGATGTGATACGGTATCGTTTATTTCCAACTACGACCACGATCCACCGAAAAAGGGCAGTTTATCAAACAATGGTCCTACACCAGAAACACTTCCTGAGCAAATGTTACCCTGACTTACTTAGTGACCCGCATTTCCATTTTTGTAAACGGAGCCAAATATATTTAGCTCGTCTATTGATTATAAGAAGAATAGGGTTGTCCGTTGTCCTATCAATTTTCATGTTTAATAAAACACCAAGGGTAAAAGCTTTGCTCCATTTCATTTATCAAGGGAGAGTTGGGACACTAGTATAAAGATAACGGCATTATTTCACGAGGCGTCTCGCCCCCTAATAACCCAAAGTTTTGCCTCGTCTTTGATCTTGGTTAGGATGTGCGAAGTGGCGCGGTTGCACATGAATTAGATATAAGTGCACTAGAAGGCCGTGATTATCCTGCCCGCGAATGCATGCGAAGTTGATTAGCTCGCCGATGAAGCACTAGAAGACAACAAAGATCGTCCTATAATATAGTCCCTTCTATATCTTATTATAAGAGTTTTGATAGTTTAAATTTTATTAGGTTTGGAGGAAGCGTAGTAAGTGCGAGCGTGAACTAATCAATGCAACATCACACTGCTAAAGCTGCACGGCTAACCCAGTGTTTAGGCTAGAACGCAAGCGCACAGAGAGAAGAAAGAGCCCGGAGCACGTCCGGGCACGTCCGCTCTGCTCCGGCCGGTGGTTCAACGGTGCCGGATTGCCGGCCACTCGGGCTGCCCGCCTTCGGTGTCCCCTCCACTACTGCTCGTCGACGTCTCACATTTCGATTGGGGAACGTACGCGCCGCGTCCGTACGCCGGCCGGTTGCCTCGCCGACGGGCAGTACCGTACCTTCGCCGTGCGGGCCGTGGACATTGACTTGCTCATCGCTGTTTGCCTCTTGTCCAGGGATGGAGTGGACTTCCTGCCGGCCTGTTAGTCGAGGGTGTATTTTTGAGATTAGGATTGCAGGGTGCATATGTACATGGCAGGCTAAGGACACCATGATTCAAACGAAAAGTTGTAGGGTTTCAAACCATAGGAATTTATAGGATTTCTAATGTGAGGTGAGAGCTCTTGAAATAATTCGTATGTGTATATGACGACTTCTGCTCCGGTGCTCCCCCGCCAATAAAATCTGTCTCGAACGGCATCTAACACGTACGTATAGGCCATGTACAAAGCCCGTACGGCCCGCGCGTATACACCCAGATGAGGCGACGGTCAGGGACGGAGACAAGGGGGACGAGCAGGGGCTACGCCCCCCCCCCCCGCTATGCTCATGATTTTCTTAGTAATACTAAAGCATGATGGCTCAATGTTTAAGCTAATCTACCTGGTTTCGTCCTCTTCATGAGATGATACACGGTGATTAGTCTAGCTTTGCCCCCTATATTCATTTTCTGGCTCCGTCCCTGGCGACGGTTCCAGACACAGACCGATCTAAAAAAAACAGACCGCTCCCTTCCCCATCGTCCTCCTCCCATTCCGATCCACCGAGAACCGTCGTTGCCGCATGTTCTATCGCCTCGCCGTGCGCTGCCGCCTGCTACTCCTCGTCTCGCCGGCTCCGGTGGAGGCGCTCTTGTCCTGAAGCTCGGATCTGCAGGCGAGCATTAGGGCGGCGTTGTCAAGCACATGAAGAGCGCGGCGGCCGCCAACGTCACCATGGACCTCGACGTCCTGGATTGTCCCGTATGCTTCCCCCTGTGCCCTCCAGTTTGCTGGGTGGAGATTCTTTGCATCTATTCCTCTTAGGGGAATGCCCCCTTCTGCTCTAGATACTTTTGTTTTGGGGAGGATGCATACATACCACATTAATACTTTTATAGCCTTTCATAAACGAGGCATGGGCAGTGCCACTAGTGCTGCACTAGTTTGTTAGAGCTACCAACCAGATATAACATCGAGCCAGTGCACGTCGGAAGGTGGCGGCTGTGCTCGGTTCGCCGTCGTGAAGCTGTGCGAAGGTGGGGGAGTGTTTTTCACCGAGGGAGATGGGAGTTGGGCGTCGAGGTCGTGCGAGAGCCTTGCGTGGGTCGTGCTCCAGATTTTCTACCTGTACCGTATGGATACGGTGGGCAATACCGGGCTTAGATCTGGGCTTCACGGGCTCAGCAGAAATAAACCGATTTTTCCTGTAAGTTTCCGTAAGGGGTAGCACTGAAGCAATCCTCGTATATGACAACTATACCATGTACTCAATCCTAAAGAAATTTCCTGTGTATTTCTTATGGTGCAACCGAGCAATACATGTTACTGATTCCTGCGTTTTTGGTTCCTAGAGGATTTGAAAGGTCATGCCATTCTATGCCTGTAATATTCCTAAATTGAAGTGAACCACACCAATTAATTAGAACCTGTTTTTCCAAGTTTAAATACGGAGAGCGGCTCTCCGTATCCCGCACGCCTCTGCAACCATAGTAAAAGAGTGTACCTGTATTCCGGTAGTACATTTTTACGGTAGAGTCATCATAGAGTACTGAGAGACTCAGCCTCTGACAACCATCCAGAAGGAGAAGTCACTCATATGCAAAAATGAAAAGAGTAGCGCAATAGGAACGTTCTTCAGTTTATGGATTCATCCTTTCAGTTTGTACATGTTGTTATGTGGCTTTGGAAATGTCCGTTGCTGTTTGTTGAGGTGTTATCTTGGAGAATTTATTGTGTTGTTAAGGTGTCGGCGTTTGCGGTTGTTGTAAGTTGGGAGGGAGGTGGCCGAGCTGTTAGTTATGGCTTGTTTGCACCGGTTTTCGTTTGATTTTTTTTGTAAATGAACATGGCCATGGATCCAAGAGGGACCGTGGGCCAACGATTCTTTTTGTGGTAGCAGAATTGAACAAGAACGTCTCAAACTATTGAATGGCACCAGACAACAGCGCTCCAGCAGTCTAGCAGCGCCGTTTCTTTCACCTGAGACTCGGGACGTGACATAGCTAGGCCAAACTGAACGGAATTAGCTGCGCCCACACACACACACTTAACCCTTCACGGACGATTGCCGCCGGAGTCGTGCCCATCGCCGGTACGGATCGATCTCGGCGGCACGTGCATGTCGCCGTCGCGCGCCGGGGACCATGACCGGCCGGCCGAACCGCTGACGATAAGACGTTCGCTGTACGTCGCTGGTTGGTCTCACATCACATGTATGCATGCAGCATGGTTAATTGTTTACGTATATAGTAGAACGAGATCTGTTACGTCGAGTTCACAACGTCGACCCTCGGAAGAAAGCAGATCAAAGATAAATAACACATACACCTCCGGAGCAATCTATATCAACTCCGCCGCTTCCTTAATGGTTCGAAAATATCTTTGGAATCTATAGATACTTTCAATAGAATTTTAAAAAATGTGGCTCCTTCATAGGAGGTGGTACTTACATAGAACAATTTAGCAAAAATAAATTGGATAGGGTTTTAAAAATGTTCTGGTCTGACCGTCACCTCCTAACTCCCTCCTCTCCCGCGTCTGTAACCCTAGCCGCCGCCACCAGTCCACGCGCCGCCGACGAGCCCGCACCTCCCCTCCCCTCCCGCTCCTCCCTCTTCCCGCGTCCGCGCCGCCCCGCGGGGGCCGGGCACGGCCGCGCCTCCCCCAGCCAGAAGCCCACTCCGTCCCTCCCCTCCTCGCCGCCATCGGAGGGCGCCACCGGGCAAAGTCCGGGCAGCTTCGGCGGCGGCGGGGCCTTGTTCTTCTCCCTCGCTCGGTGGCGGCGGCGCGGGACTCCGCGGTCGGCGAGGGCGCCGTGCTGCCTAGGGCTCGGTGGCGCGGCTTCTGCAGCGGGGCGGCGTGGCGACCTGGCTTGGCGCACTAGCGGCAGCGGCCCGTCACGGCGCGGCGACCTGCACTGCGGGGCGGCATTGGAGGCGCGGGGGCAGCACTCGGCGGTGTGGGCGACGGCAGGCTGCGCCTCGTAGCGTGGGATGGCAAGGGGTGCTGCGGCAGGGATATGCTCGGGCCTGATCTGGGCCCTCCGGGGCCCGATATGGGCCTGGCATGCCCCGGACGGTGAGCTCGGCCGCGTGATGGGATCTGGGGATAAAGCTGTATGGGCTGCAGGATAACCATGTGATGGGATCGCAGTTCAAGAATCGATAACTAGGGTAGCAGAGATCAACGGCAGGAATGAAAGACAATGTATAGGTAAACAATCAAACTTTGCTTGCCTGGAATCCCGCATGGAAGCAGATCTTGTCGTTGCTCACACATCTCAACGTTGTATCCGTGAAGAAGCAACAAACACTGGAAAGCGTAAAAGGTGCATTTTACAACTACGGCAAAAGATCCAGCATGATCATATGAGAATGATGCATGACATGGCAAAATGCAAAACAAAAGCCATTAATCGAAATTAAGCGGGAAAACATTCACGGCAATTAATATTTAGGTGCAAGTTATTTATTTACCAGCAATATTAAATGTTGGTTAGCATGGCAACACATGGCATGGGTGATCTAATTAAATTAAATGGAATAGGGCATTATATATTTATTACCCCACACATTTCATAATTATTATTTAGGTGATTTGCTATACCCCGAACCCAAGAGATGCATCACATGCAATTATGATGCGATATGCACAAGATAGATGACATTTAATAAAAATAGGTGTAGGGTTAGGGTTTGGGTCCGTACGTCGGATCGAGTGAACTAGGGTTCGGAACCGACGTCTTCGGCCCGTAGAGGAAGTAGTCGACGTCGAGAAAGTAGCCATCGCGGAACCGGGGCATCGTCGTTTGTCGGTGTCGTGGAAGTGGTCGGGGAAGTAGTCGTACTCGGACATCCCCGTTGACGGGCGCGCGCACGGAAGAGCACGTAAAAGGGACACCGGAAGGAGGCGCACACAGGGCGTGCACCGCAACACGGACACGGGCGGTCACGGAAACGCGGCACCGGAAGAGGACGCGCACGCATATGTAGCAACACCTCGAAGGGTGGACAACTCGGACACAAAAATGACGAGGAAGTTCTTTCGGGCATTGCGTCGAACACCTAGCGGGCGGCGGCGGCGGCGTGCACGTGGTCGGAAAGAGGAGGCAGCGGGGGCGGCGGCGGCGCGGGCGAACGCACGCGGGGCGGAGCAGCGCACGGAGGAGGCGCGCAGCACGGGGCGGAGGTGGAGCAGGGGAGGCCGGAGGCGGAGGCGGGAGCACGGGCTCGGGCGGCCATGGCGTGGAGGCGGCCGGGCGCGGCGTGCTCGGGGCGCTGGCGGCCGGGGGCGACGCCCGCGAGGACCAGGGGAGGCGCGCGGGAGGCCGGAGGCGGCGGCGGCGCAAGGGGGCCGGGCCGGAGGCGCTGGAGCTCGGGTTGACGGAGCGCGGCGGCGGGAGCGGCGCGAGGAGGCGGCTGCAGGGCGACGGCGTGGGGGGCGACGGGAGGAGCTCGGGCTCGTGCGGCTCTGCCGTGCGGGCTAGGGAGGAGATGGCGCCGGGGGCCGGCCGGGCGCGGCGTGCAGCGCGGGCGCGGGAGGCCGAGCAGCCAGGACGCGCAGCGGCGGCGCGCCGGTGCGGGCGGCGGCGGGCGACGCGGGGGCAGGGCGGCCGGTGGCGCGCTGGCGGCGGGGTCGGGGGCGTTCGGGAGGAGAGCTCGGGCTCGGGCGGTTGGTACGGGAAAAATTTCTCCCGTGCGGGCTAGCTGCGGGAAGGAGAAGGAAGAGAAGGAAAAGAAAAAGAAAAGAAGAAAAAGAAAAAGGAAAGGAGGGGGGAAAAGAGAAAAGGAAAAAGGGAGAAGTGGAGGGGGTGGCTGCAAAAATTTCAGGGGGTGGGAAGATAATTCTGGGGGAAAACCTAGGGTTTGGTTAGATGGGCTTTTGGGCTTTATTTCTCACCCGTTTATTCTTTTTGTTTTGTATTTTTAAAACAAAAACGAAAATGAATTTGAACAGAAATCTTATACAAAATATTTTTAGTTTTAAATGGACAATTTAATAAACTAGTTTTTAACATTTGCAAAAGATTTGAAAACAACACATTTTTAATTAATTCAAAATGCATTTGAATTTAATTGTGGAAAATAAATTTAAATGCAACCGATTAAATTAATGCGATGCCATGTCGATGCAAAAAAAAGAAAACTCACAAAATTAAAAGGGTATAAATCCCGGGGCGTTACAGTGGTGGAGGATGATGATGACGACGAGGAACCCGCACGGAAGAGGCAGAAGCGCCGGAGTGGCGGTGACTCTGCGACCGCTTCGTCGCCCGCAAGGGGTGCGGAAGTTGATCCAGAGGCAGTCGTCGCGACGTCGTCGGGTGTGCGGTCTCCAGGTGGCTGGATCGAGCCCTTGGCTGTTCCCCCCGTCAGATCCGCACCACCACGCGTGTTTGCGTTGTTGGCGTCTGTCTCCTTGGGGAGCGATGATGAACTCGAAACCTCCAGGTTAGTACCTTGTTGGCTTCGAGTTGTCTTTTGTAGTTCCAATCCTTTAGTTGGTCATTGTACTGCTTTGCTTCAGCCGTCGTTCTGGCGATGTCCACTCCCCTCGTCGTGAAGTGGAGCACACGTCCGCCCCTTCGACCGAGCTGGTGACCAGGGTGGCAGCCGAGGAGCGCGTGCAACCTGCTGTCATCGCGTCTTCAAGTCGCGCTCCTCCGCCGCCTTCCGAAGATGTCGACCTCCTGGACCACGTAAGTCCCTTGTATTTGAGCTTGTAATACTGCAGTTTCATCGGGTGCGCGATCGGCGCTCCCGATGGGAGTAGCCCCCGAAGGTGTGGGTGACTAGTATAGTCGCCCGCAACTTTATTAATCCCTTGCTTTTGTTTCAGCCATACTACCGCCAGCAACTTTATGCAGCCGCTGCTTACGTTCGCCTGGAGAAGGAGAGGGACCAGCTTCGTGTTTCTCTTGACCAGGCTGATAAGCGGGTTGCTGAGCTTGAGTTGAAGATTCAGGCTCAGGGTGAACTTGAGAAGGCTCTTCACGAGTTCCAGGAGCGTGAGCGGGTGCGGGTCGTCCAAGAGAAGACTCAAGTCGACCATCTTCTCGCGCTTGCTGGTGTTCTTGGAGGTAGGTTTCGGCTTGGCGCCTACTGTTTCTTGTGTTTTTCCCTTGTCTGACATTAGATTTGTTTTTCTAGATGACTGCGGTGGGGCTCCTCCGGAGTGCTCGTCGAGTGACACGGTTGACCTGGCGACTGTTCTCGGCTTCCTCGACCGCGTCTGCGCATACGCGTCCGATGCGCTGAGGAAGTCGGCGGCTGCGCTGAAGCAGTCGACTGGCGCGCTAACGACGGTGCACTGGAGCATCTTCCCGAGTGATGCGCCACCGACTGCCGTCGACGCTCTTGCTGCTCCGTTCAAGGAAGATGCCACCACCCTTGCGGACTTCACTCGGACGCAGACGGTACGCGGCTCCGAGCTCACCTTCCAGCTCATTCTAGGTCACCAGATTGAGGGCGATTTCGAGAAGGTTGTCAGCGGCTTCCCTCGGAGGGCTGACGGCCAGACCGCGTCGCTTGGCGGAGTGAAGGCGTAGGCTAAACAGCTAGCTGTGAAGCTTGTGGCCACCTTTGAGAGGGCGCTCGCCAAGGCGTCTGAGGCGGCTGCTTCCCGGAAGACCCGCTCTCGCTCGGAGTCTGCTGCCCTGGAGTAGTAGTGTTGTAGGGATTCGGCAGTCGCCTTGGCCTGTATTCGTACCTTTTTCTTGTAATGACTGATATTTTGTTTGGTCTTCTGACCTTGAACAATATTTTGTGCTGAAATTGAGTGTCTTCAATTGTATTTGCTTGCGCTGAGCAGTCGCGCATATGTATTGACTCTGCGAACTTATGGCAGACTGACGTGCGCGGCGGCACTTCTTCTGCTTCTGCGGCTGGTCCGAGCGGTGAGGGATCTTCGCAGGGTGCTCGCCGTCGCCGGGCGGCGCCGGCTCCGCCGCGAAGCGCGAACGATCAGCGGATCATCACATATTTGAAGAATAAGGTGGTTGAACTTGAGGCGACTCTGAAGAATACCGAGCTATTGCTGCATCGCTCCAGGTCTCATCCTACTGCAGGCTTCTCCCAGCGTGACTCGAGTGGCGGCCTAGGCTTTTCTTTCAACCTGTGTGGCGCAGCCCCCGAGTGAATCGAGGGGTGACTAACGTGGGGTTATCCTGTGGGTAGCCCACGATGATGCTACCTGGGCCGCACCAAGGATGGAAAGGCCCACAGTAGGCCCACGCGGGGTACCATGTAACCTAGTCCAAGTCGGTTAGGAAGCATAACCTGCCATATATGTAGATGCCATCGGCACCAACCACCCGAGACCTGGCTGCCTATAAAGCCAGGAGGGTTGCCCGTCCCAGAGGACACACTCATAACCACCACGACAAACCCTAGCGAGATCGCAATCTCGCCATTGTAATCGCTACCCGTATCAATAATCAGACAAGCAGGAGTAGGGTGTTATCCTCCGGGAGCCTGAACCTGGGTAAAACCTTACTTGTCAGCCGTCGTGATCACCTAGCACTCATCTCTCTCCCCATCAATCAACCCGGGGTGCACAACCCTGGGACTTGTCGAGTTAACACCTCGTCAATTGGCGCCGTCTGTGGGAACGCAAACAAGTGCTAGGATCATGGTCGCTCCGGCTCCATCCGCAATGAAGATCGGCGCGTCCGCCGTCAGGGAGTCGATCCGATTCGGCTCCTTCGAGTACGTCATCCACTCGCCAGCTCATCAATCGGTGTACGCCGATCTGGACAAAGACGACAGCTACTCTAAACTGCAGGTTCAGCCTTCGGCGCATCAAGGGGACCTACAAGGCGCTCGCTCAGGTCCTGAACCTGCCGGATAATCCGGCGCGCAGCCGCTAAGGTCTCATCAAAGTCGTCGTCACCCGGCAGGCCCTCAAGCACCCTCTCAAGCGGAAGATGTGGCCGGTGCATCCGGACGTATGCCAGCGCCGCGTTCGCACCAGCCACAAGTTGGGCGTCGACAACCTCCTTCAGCCCTTCACCATCGCGGAACCTCTCCAGCAAGGCAGACAACCCGTTCGGCTGCGCATTATGCGGGAAGTACACACGATTGATGTGCCAAAGTGTCTTCCGGCAGTTCTCCAGAAGAAAAGCAGTGCGCCACGTACGATCAAGCATGGTGGCAAGGACGCGCCCCCTCGACTGGTTCACCCAGAACTGTCGAGCTTCGTAGGAGTCGCCGGATGCCTCTCGGGCGACTCGCTCCTCAACGCGAGCCCGCTCGGCCTCCCAGTCGGGATTAACATCTACGCACATAAAATGCAAGTCAGAACGAGAAGGAAAGCCAACAAGGACGGCAGCCGCCAAAGGGACACATACCTTGCAACTGCCGACTGATCAGGTCGATCTCCCCAAGCAAAAATCCTCACGTCGCGAGAACTCCGCCGTGGGATGCGACTGTGAACGGTGCAGCAGCCGCTCCGTATTCTTCAGGGTCGCCTCAAGCTCCACCACCTTGTTCTTCAGATATGTGATTATCCGCTGATCATTTACACTGCGTGGAGGAGCCGGCGCCACCCGACGACGGCGAGCACCCGAAGAAGAAGCCGCGCCACTCGGCTCGGCCACTGGAGAAGGTGGAGCATCATCGCGCGCAGCATTCTGCCAGGGATACGCAGAGTCAATACAATCATGCGACTGCGAAGCGCAGATCAACTCAGAAGAAAGAAAGTCAGCAAAATCAATACTGAAGACCAAAAGACCCGACAGGGTAATATTCATTACAAAGCATGAAGTTCAAAATACAGACCGCGGCGACTGCCGCATTCCTAAAACTACGCCTACTCTAAGGCTGCGGACTGCGACCGGGAACGGCCCTTCCGAGCGGCAGCCGCCTCGGTCGCCTTAGCAAGGGCCCTCTCGAAGAGTGCCACAAGCTGCGCGGCCAGCTGCGAGGCACGCTCCTTCACGCCACTCAGCGACGCGGTTCGGCCATCGGGTTTGCGCGGAAAACCGCTGGCGACCTTCTCGAAGTCACCTGGAACTTGATGGCCTAATAGGAGCTGGAAGGTGAGCTCGGAGCCACGTACCGTCTGCGACCGCATGAAGTCGGCGATGGTGGTCGCGTCCTCAAACGGCGCAGCCAGGGCGTCCACGGTTGCCGGCGGCTGGTCGCCCGGCAAGATACTCTGATGCACCACGGTGAGGGCTCCAGTCGACTTCTGCAACGCGGCTGCAGACTTCTTCAGCGCGTCTGAGGCATAGGCACAGACCCGGTCGAGGAAGCCAACATCGGTCGCCAGGTCAACCGTGTCGCTCGACGCGTCTTTTGGAGGAGCTCCACCGCAAGTATCTGCGCAAAAATTCAAAGTCAAGCAAAGAAAAAGATCAAAGACTCAGTAGGCGTCAAGCCGAAACTTACCCCCAAGAACACCGGCGAGCGAAAGGAGACGACCGACTTGAGTCTTCTCCTGGGCGACCCGCGCCAGATCCCGCTCTCGAGACTCGTGAAGAGCCTTCTCAAGCTCATCAACCCGCCCAGTAGCCTGGTCCAGCGAGGCACGCAGTTGGTCCCTCTCTTTCTCCAGGCGAACGTAAGCCGCGGCTGCGTCGAGCTGTTGGCGATAGTACGGCTGAAGCAAAAGCAAGATGTCAATAAAGTTGCGGGCGACTATACTAGTCACCCACACCTTCGGGGGCTACTCCCATCGGGAGCGCTGATCGCGCACCCGATGAAAAATCAAGAACGCAAGAAAAAACATGAAAGACTTACGTGGTCCAGGAGTTCAAGGTCCTCTGCAGTCGAAGGAGGCACGCGGCTAGACGACGCAATGCTGGCAGGCTCAGCACGCACCTTCTCCACCACCACCGGCGTCCCCAGCCCAGTCGAAGGGGCGGATGTATGCTCCACGTCCCGAAGGGGGGAGCTAACATTGTCAGAACGGTGGCTGCAGCAAAACCAAGCACACCAGTCAACTAAATCGTCGAAACCGCAAAGTACAACTCGAAGGACACATCACAAAGAAGCTCATCTGGGGGTGCCGGCGTCGTCGTAGCTCTCCAGGGAAGGCGAAGGCATCCGCGCGAAAGAACGAGGCGCTGCGGAGCTGACTGGGGGAACGTTCAGGGGTTCCTCCCAGCCACCCGAGGACTGCGCACCCGGAGACGTCGCGACGGCCTCCTCCTCAGTAACGTCGACATCCCTGGCAGGTGACGACGCAGTAGCAGAATCGCCGCGACTCGGAAGCTTCCGCTTCTTCCGCGCGGGTTCCTCCACTTCATCCTCCTCCTCCACCTCATCACGGGGAGAATGTGCGGAGGGAATCTCTTCGTCTTCGTCCTCCTCCTCGACAAACTTCGACTCATCGTCGGGTCCGTTCTCAGGAAGGGGAGGAAGGCTGATGAACAGAGCCCGACCCTGAAACAAGTAGACACAAGTCGAATCAAAAGGAAAGGTAGACTCAAGTCGAACAAGGACAAAAGGAAAACATGACAAGACTTACCTCAGGAACGGGGTTTGAGGCCCCGTAAGGAGAGATCGGGCACTTGACGTTGCACGTGTCCGCGGCTCGAAGGTTGGTGATGGACCTGACGTTGGTTTCCACCTCCTCATCATCCAACGGCACGACGCTGACGCCTTCGGCGGCCCACATGGGGTGAGGCCGGGCGCTGAGCGGCTGCACCCGAAGACGGAAGAAGGTGGCCATCAGAAAGACGCCACCCGCCTCGCGCCCAAGGGTCTTGGTCAGATCGCGCAGCAGGCCAAGCAAGGGCCGCACGGCCTCCTTCTCCATGGCGGACAGCGGGTGCGCCCAGGCGCTGGTCTTCCGCAGTCCACGCCCGCTGTCGAACGCGTCCAGGCCGTCCTGGTTTGACTGGACGTAGAACCACCTTCGGCGCCATCCTTGGACAGAGTCGGCCTTCTTCATCTGGAAGTACGCGGTGTCACCGCGCACTTGGATTCCGAAGCCGCCCACGGGGAAGGTCAGCCCGCTCTTCCCCACGTTCTTGCGAACGAGGAAGAGCGACTTCCACAACGCCCAATGGGGCGCGACACCCAAGAAGCATTCGCATAGCATGATGAAGCCCGCGATGCTCAAGACGCCATAGGCATACAAGAGA
Organism: Poa annua; assembly: GCA_026929855.1. Taxonomy (NCBI): domain Eukaryota; kingdom Viridiplantae; phylum Streptophyta; class Magnoliopsida; order Poales; family Poaceae; genus Poa; species Poa annua. The sequence goes on from CM049431.1 coordinate 87,831,889, forward strand.
CCGCGCACGAAATCGTGCATGGGGAACCCGAAGCCCCGCAGAAGGAAATCCGCGAAGCAAACACGTTCCCCATCGCGGGGAGTGGGGAAGAACTCCTTGCCAGGGACGAGTACCTGGACTTGGTCGGCAGGTGGCAGCAGACCCTGCGCGCGGAAAAGCTCCACCTCGGCCTTCTTCACCGAGGACCTCTGCCAGTCGCCATCAGGTTTCTTCATCACCCCGGCGTCATCGGCGGCGGCGGAGGAGCCAGCGGCGCTCTTTGGCTTGCCCATGGTCAAGGTCGCAAGGTGTACAGACGGATTGCTCGGAGCTCTGGATGGCGGCGGAAATGTAGAGCGCAGAGGAAAGGAAGCACCGAGCGATTGGAGAAGATGAAATCCCAAGCGTCAAGACACAGTACTTATGCCTCGAAGATCAGCATCTCAACTGTCCACCAAACAAGGGCTCCGAGCGGGCACATCCAACCGTCCACGTGTCGCATGGAGAAACCAACCGTCACCGCCCACTTCGTCCACTACGCACGAAAACCGAGGCGTCGTCATCGTGCCGCGCAAATTTCGCGCCCACTTCGGAGACGTGACAACTGTGGACCGCGGTCAGTTCTGACAGCGGGGCCCACCACGTCACGTCCCATCGGTCGCAGAGGCGTGCAACAGATCGTCACCAATGACGTCATCAAGCCAACGGCTCCAAAATCAACTGAAGCAACTCGACAGAGTGATTCGAGTAGTAAGCTTCAAGGCTGAAATCAACAAGGTAGGATCAGCCAATGATCCGAGAACCCGAAGAAACCATTCGGGTGGCAACGCGGTAAGCTCGAGCAGCCGAATCCATCCACAAGTAAGCCAAACAGGCTGAGTAGAAGCAAGCTTCACAAGAAGATGAAGGCAAAGTAATTCGACTGCAAAGTTTACTCCCATCGGGAGTGGCCGGTTCGACTGAAGAAATCGAGTTCAAGCTCAAGATCAAGCAATCCGATGGCGCGTCCAGGAGGAAAGAGTCCTTTGTCCGACTCTACGCTTCGACCAAGCACTCGGGGGCTACTGACGTGGGGTTACCTTGCGGGTAGCCCACGATGATGCTACCTGGGTCGCGCCAAGGATGGAAAGGCCCACAGTAGGCCCACGCGGGGTACCATGTAACCTAGTCCAAGTCGGTTAGGAAGCATAACCTGCCATATCTGTAGTTGCCGTCGGCACCAACCACCCGAGACCTGGCTGCCTATAAAGCCAGGAGGGTTGCCCGTCCCAGAGGACACGCTCATAACCACCACGACAAACCCTAGCGAGATCGCAATCTCGCCATTGTAATCGCTACCCGTATCAATAATCAGACAAGCAGGAGTAGGGTGTTATCCTCCGGGAGCCTGAACCTGGGTAAAACCTTGCTTGTCAGCCGTCGTGATCACCTAGCACTCATCTCTCTCCCCATCAATCAACCCGGGGTGCACAACCCTGGGACTTGTCGAGTTAACACCTCGTCAGCGGCCTAGGATTTTTTGTTTGCCTTGACTGAGAAGGTAGAGTGAACAACATTTTCTTCAAATCACTTTATTGATTGTTGCGAACAGGCCGCCTCATTAAAACCCTTCCAGTCCCCTTAGGTACCCTGGTAAGGGAAAGAGTGCGTCTGAAACTTGCCGCTTTGACATGCTATTCTTGTTACAATGGTTGATTCGACTAAGCATAGAACCGCCGGAGTTGTGCGACGTTCCACGGGTTGCTGCAGGCTGCTCCTGTCTTCGAGTCCTTTAGGCGATATGCTCCGTTGCCAATCGCTTCTGTGACAATGTACGGACCCTCCCATGCGGAGGCGAGCTTGTGCACTTTCTTCTGTTTGAGGCGAAGGACCAGGTCACCTGCGACGAAAGCTCTTGGTCGCAATCTTCTTCCGTGATAGTTGCGCAGGTCTTGCTGGTATACGGCTGATCGCGCCAGAGCGATGTCGCGTGCTTCGTCCAATATGTCCATGCTGTCTTCGAGTGCCTCTTCTGCATCTGACTCGTCGTAGGCGACCACCCGTGGTGCGTCAAACTTGATGTCGCAGGGTAGGACTTCTTCTGCACCGTACACCATGAAGAATGGAGTGTACTGGGTGGATCTGTTGGGCGTGGTCCGCAGACTCCAGAGGACCGACGGCAGTTCTTTGACCCATGCGCCCGCTGCGCGCCTGAGTGGCATACGCAGTCGTTTCTTGATGCCGCACAGACTAGACCGTTGGCCTTCTCCACCTGTCCATTGGATTGCGGGTGCGAGACGGATGCATAGCTGAGGTTGATACCTTTCTCTGAGCAGAAGTCTTTGAATTCTTCGGCTGTGAAGTTCGAGCCGTTGTCTGTGATGATCCCGTTTGGTACTCTGAACCTGAAGATGGTCGATCTGATGAAGCTGGCTGCTGATGATGCGGTCGAACTTGTGATGGGCACGGCTTCGATCCACTTGGTGAACTTGTCGACTGCAACCAGGAGGTGAGTATGCCCTCCGGGTGAGGATTTCTTCAGCGGGCCCACCATGTCTAGCCACCATTGGGCGAAGGGCCAGGCTAGCGGTATTGTCTTGAGCTCTGATGCTGACGCGTGTGGCTTGTTGGCAAACTCTTGGCACCCTGTGCATTTCCTTACTAGATCTTCGGCGTCCTGCATGGCTGTTAACCAGTAGAACCCGGCTCGTAGTGCTTTGGCCACCAGTGCTCGACTGCTGGCATGATGCCCGCAGATACCCGCGTGGATGTCGAGTAGGATGGCTTGGCCGTCGACTGGGTCTACGCACCTCTACAGGATTCCCGAGATGCTTCTTTTGTAGAGCTCCCCGTTGATGACGGTGAAACTTTTGGAGCGCCTGATGATGCGCTTTGCTTCGACTGGGTCCGCTGGCAGCTTCTGATGCAGTATGTACGCCAAGTATGGTCCTGTCCATGTAGCTTCGACTAGCATGACTTCCATGGGGACCTTCTCTTGGCTTGGCGGGTTTGCATCGCCTTTTGCTTTTGTCGCAGTGCTTGCTGCGGCTTGAGTCTTGATGGACCTCTGCGTGATGCGCTCGAGGAAGACGCCGGGTGGAACTGGAACTCTGTCTGATCCCATGTTGGCGAGGACGTCGGCTTCTTCGTTGCTATCGCGGCCGATGTGCCGTAACTCGCAGCCATCGAAGTTGCCCTCCATCTGGTTGTACAGGTCTCTGTAGGCGATCATGTTGTCGGCGATGGCGTCGCAGGACTTCATGGTTTGTTGTACCACGAGGTAGGAGTCGCCATATATCATGAGGTGCGTGGCGCCGCAGTTCTTGGCCATCTTCATGCCGTGGATCAGGGCCTCGTACTCGGCTTCGTAGTTGGATGGCGTCGGAAAATCCATCTGTAGGACATACTTCAGCTTGTCACCCTTGGGGGAGATGAGCACAACTCCTGCCCCGGCCGACTTGAATTTCTTGGAGCCATCGAAGTACATTGTCCATGCGTTGGACAAGTCGGGGACATTTGGTAGCTGAGCTTCTATCCACTCGGTGGTGAATTCTGGGAGGACTTGGGCCTTGATGGACTTCGGGTGAGCATACTTCAGCCCCCATGGTCCTAGCTCGACAACCCACTTGGCGACTCGTCCTGTCGCACGTTGGTTTGTGAGAAGGTCAGCTAGTCCAGAGGAGCTTACCACCGTGATCGGGTGCTCGGAGAAGTAGTGGACGACCTTCCTGGAGGTCATGAAAACTCCATATGCCAGCTTCTGGTAGTGATGGTAGTTCTGCTTGGACAGTGTGAGGACTTCGCTGAGGTAGTAGACGGGCCTTTGCACCAGGTGACTGTGCCCTTCTTCTTCTCGCTCGACTACGAGTACCATGCTCACCACTCTGTTTGTTGCTGAGATGTATAGGTATAGAGGCTCGTTTTCCAGCGGTGCCACTAGGACTGGGGAGGTTGTCAGGGTTTTCTTGAGATGGTCGAACGCATCATGCGCCTCCTTTGTCCACTCGAACTTGTCCGTCTTCTTCATCAGTTGGTAGGAAGGTAAAGCTTTCTCTCCCAACTTACTAATGAACCGGCTGAGAGCTGCGACTCGGCCGGCTAATCGTTGCACCTCACGGAGCTTGGTTGGTGCTGGCATTGTGAGTATGTTCTGCACCTTCTCGGGGTTTGCTTCGATTCCTCTTGCAGATACGAGGTACCCGAGAAGCTCTCCGGCTGGCACGCCGAATAAGCACTTCTCTGGGTTGAGCTTGATCTGGTACACATCGAGTGCAGCGAAGACCTTGCGGAGCTCGTCGACTAAGGTATCTTCCTTTCGGGTCGTGATAACGATGTCATCGACGTAGAGTTGGACGATCTGCCCGATGAGCCCTTTGAGGCACGCTTGCATTGTTCGCTGGTACGTGGCACCCGCGTTCTTTAACCCGAATGGCATCGTCTGGTAGCAAAAGACGCCGTCGGGTGTGATGAAGGCCGTCTTTTCTTCGTCTTCGACTTTCAGCCTGATCTGCTGGTAACCTGAGTAGGCGTCCAGGAAGGACAGGCGCTCGCAGCCTGCTGTCGAGTCGATGATCTGGTGTATCCGCGGGAGCGGGAAGTGATCTTTGGGGCAACACTTGTTGACTGCAGTGAAGTCAACGCACATGCACAGTTTCTTCGTCTTCTTTTTCTCCACCAGGACCGGGTTGGCGACCCAGTCCGAGTCCTTGATCTCTCGGATGAACTTGGCATGCAGTTGTCTGTCGACTTCCATGGTGATCGCGTCTCGCTTGGGTCCTGAGAAACGTCGCATGGATTGCTTGACTGGGCTTGCGTCCTTGTGGACTTTTAAAGAGTGCTCGGCGAGTTCCCTGGGTATTCCTGGCATGTCAGAAGGTTGCCATGCAAAGATCTTCCAGTTCTCACGCAGGAACTCGACGAGCGCGCTTTCCTATGCGGGGGTCAAGCTTGACGATACTTTGACCGTCTTGCTGCTGTCAGTCGGATGTACTTGGTGGGTGATGGTGTCGTCGTTTGTGTTGAATGATGCGTCCTTAGCTGGCTTCTTGCGAGGTGGAAAGATGGTCTTGTCATTGTCGGCTGATATGGCCTTGAAGTGCTCCTCGACCCTGAAGAACTCGGAAATCTTGGCGAACTCGCGATCGCAGCTGTTGGAGAGCCCAAAGTCGCCATGTACGATGATTACTCCTTTCGGTCCAGGCAACTTGATCATCAGGTAGGCGTAGTGGGGTACTGCCATGAACCTGGCAAAAGTTGGGCGTCCGAGTATGGCGTGGTACTGTGACTTCCAGTCGACGACCTCGAAATCGATCGACTCCTTCCTGAAGTGCTCGGGTGTGCCGAGGATGACGTCGAGCGTGATTGTTCCCATGGGCATGATTGCATGCCCTGGTACTATGCTGTGGAAAGTGGTTTCCGACTCCGACAATTTCTCTGTCGACCTATTCATTCTTCTCAGGGTATCGGCGAATATGATGTTGATTCCGCTGCCTCCGTCCATGAACACCTTCTTCAAGCTGTAGTCGCCGATCAAGGCCTCAATCACTAGTGCGGCGTGTCCGGGTCGGGTTACATCGGATGGGTGATCTGCCCTGGAAAACGTGATTGGTGTCTCTGACCCGCGCAGGTAGTCTGGTACTGCGCGCGGGCTGTTGATGGCCTGAAGTACTTGGCGGGTGATGAGCTTTTGGCACCTGTTTGACGGGGGTCCCTTCTGGATCATGTTCAGCTGCCCCCGAGCGGGTGGATACGTATCGGTCGCTACCGACTGGCCTTGTTGCTGCAGCTGCTGTTGCGGCTGGGAGAATGCCCCGGCCGCCTGCGCCTGGTTGTTGTTTGCGGGTGCCGCCTGAATGGTTAGCTGCGGAGCTGCCTGTATTGCTTGCACTGGAGCGATGATTTGCTGCATGGCCTGGTATATTTTCCATGCTTTGCGACAATCCTTCAGCAGATGGCTGGAACCCCACTTGCCCGTCTCCGGGTTGCGGAACGAATGATGCTTACAAGGTTGCATCAGCTCCTCTGCCGGGGTTAGCGGGCGCTTCCACTCGCGTTTCTGGCCTAGGTCATTGTGGCTAATGCTAGCGCTGCCACGGTTGTACTGACTCGAGCTAGACTGTCGACCTTGATCGTACTGTCGACTGTTGTCGCACTTGTCATCACAGGGGGGTTTCATATGCCGCCGCTACTAGCTCGATTGTGTCGTGGGTGTAACGTGGCCTCTTCTTTTGACGTGCCTCACGCCAGTTGCTTGTTTCGACTTTCTTCTTGGGGGAAGTATCGCGGACAGAGTCCTCTCCTTCGGCCCACTGGTTGGCTGTCTTCATGAGCTCTATTGTGGTTTTTGGCTGGAGCCTACCAAATTGCTCGCGGAGCTCGCGGCGAGCAACACCGTGCATGAAGGCGTCCATCACCCGGTCTTCTGAGACGGGTTCCATGGTGTTGCGGAGGAGTGTCCACCGCTGGATGTAGGAGCGGAGCGACTCGTCCTTTCCTTGCTTGCAGGCCTGCAACTCGATGTAGGTCGTTGGCCTTGCGAATGTTCCCGAGAAACTTTTTATTAAATTATCCTGGAATTCTTCCCAGGTTCGGAAAGAGGCCTTGGGTTGGCTTGTGAGCCACCCGTGCGCCGAATCCGTCAACATAAGCTGGATGTACTGCATTGCCGTGGTTGACGTCCCGCCTTGACAGATGCAGGCGATGAGGTAATCCTCGAGCCACAGTAGTGGATCTTGCTTCCCATCGTACTTTGGGGTGCCTGCGGTCAGCTTGAATCCCTTAGGCATGCGGGTGTCGCGGATGTTGAAGCTGAAGCATGCAGCACCGCACGACTCGAAGTCGCGGTCGGCCTGGTCATCTTGGTTCGGCCCCAGCCGAACGTTCTTTGCGGTTGCGGTCCACCGTCTTCTGCGTGATGACGTCGCGAAGGTCCTTGATTGGTTGTCGTTGCGTCGCTGGGACCTCCGAGGTTGCTGGCTTGCGTGCCCAGTTGCTTGGTACCTTGGCCGCCAGAGCTTCTTCGATTGCCTTTATGGAGGCGATTTGCTGCCTGTGGAGAAGGGAGCGTGCGTCCCCCTCCGGTGGCTGCGTGAGCCGGAGGTATGTCTCGACTAAGATCAGAGCGGCGTTCGCCGTCTTTGTGACGGGTATCCCGTTCTCATCCTCGGTGACGAAGGATGATTCGAGGTTGCGGGTGACCCTGGTTCGGTCGGCGTCCGTCAGGAGGGGAACGCGGGCTCTGCTTCGCCGTGCTCCTTGGTTAACTTCCGTAGAGGAGGTAAAGGAGAGGGCAGCTCGTCTGGCACTCGATGCATCTGCGTCCCTCTTGCGCCGGAGTAACTCGGCTTTTTCGGCGCGGAGTCGTTCGCCTTCCTTGCGTAGCAAGTACTGGACCGCCAGGTGATCCTCTCTAGGTGCGTCAGGTGGAGGGAACGTGCCCTCGTCGACATGCTTCATGGCCTGGATTCCCATCTCCCGTGTGATGACAAGTTTAGTCTGGTCCGGCATGACCACCTCTAGTGGGTATGCAGGTTCTTCGTTATCCTCGGGTGGCGCTGTGCCCGCCATGAAGCATTGCGCGGGGTAGACTTGGGTCGTGGTGTTTGTGCTGCCACTGCTGCTTCCGTCGTCCGAGCCTTGCTCGGGATCGAAAATTGCTGCAACGTGACGCGCGGCGCAGTCGTTGTTGCGTCTTCTTGCGATCGTCAACGCGTTCGGAGGTTTCGCAGCCGCCGGGGCGAGTGCGATAGGCTTGGGGTAGACTTGGCAGTTCCATGAGGACGACGACGCGCGCGACGTGGCTGGCGGCCGCAAGCCCTTGGTCGTCCGCGCGGGTGCAATAATTGAGGTAGATCTTGATTTAACCGACCGTGCGATCGAGATTGGTGTAGTAGACTCGATCCGCGCGGCCGTTGCTGAGGTTGTCGATGTAGTCGACGCATATGCGATCTTCGCGAGTGCGACATGAGCGATAGATGCGATCTTCGCGGATGCGGCAGATGCGATCTTCGCGGGCGCGGTAGATGCGATTTTCGCGGGTGCGGCAGATGCGATCTTCGCGAGTCTTGGTGAGGGCGGCGGTAGATTCGCCGATGCGGGTGCTGCCGCGCGTGGCGCGGTTGCCGCGGACCTGAGTATTCCGCGACTGTCTGCGAAGCAGTATACGGAGCCGAAGGTGATGTGTATACCTTTGTCTAGATCGGCGTACACCGAGCGGCGAGCCGGAGGGTGGAGGACGAACTCTAAGGAGCCGAAGCGGATCGACTCCCTGGCGACGCGGACGTCAGCCTTCATTGCGGATGGAGCCGGAGCGACCATGATTCCAACACTTTTTTGTCTTCCCACAGACGGCGCCAATTGACGAGGTGTTAACTCGGCAAATCCCAGGGTTGTGCACCCCGGGTTGATTGATGGGGAGAGAGAGAGATGTTGGTGATCACGACGGCTGACAAGCAAGGATTTACCCAGGTTCAGGCTCCCGGAGAATAACACCCTACTTCCTGCTTGTCTGATTATTGATGCGAGTAGCAATTACAATGGCGAGATTGCGATCTCGCTAGGGTTTGTGGTGGTGGCTATGAGCGTGTCCTCTAGGACGGGCAACCCTCCTGGCTTTATAGGTAGCCATGTCTCGGGTGGTTGGTACAGATATGGCAGGTTATGAAACCTAAACGAGTTGGACTAGGATACGTGGTACCCCGAGTGGGCCTTCTGTGGGCTTCTCCATGCTTGGCGCGGCCCAGGTAGCCTCATTGTGGGCTAGTCGAAAGGTAGCCCCACGTCAGTCGGTGTCACCTTTGACGGCGATGGCTCGGATCACGCGGGTTGCGGCTTTGGGCCGGAGTTCTCAGTCAGGGGTTGTAGGAGGCTCGATGGCGGCTATCCTCTGCAGCAGGTGACAGGAAGGTGCTGAGTCTGCGCGGTCCCGAGACGGTGGCTGGTAGAGCTGGCCGGCGGCGGGCTCTCGTCCCTGCTGCCTGGTGGTTTTAGTGGTTCCCGGAGTGTCCGGGAACCCTTCCCCCGACCATGGAGTGGATGGGGTGCTGGATCTGAGCCAGGAGGGCTTGGATCCGGTGACCACTTAGCAGCCTCGTGTCCTCGAGGTTGCGGGTATGACCGGCGGGTGCGTCCTGCTAGTTGTACCCCCACCGTCCTTGGGCAGGTGCCCTCGGTCCTTCTACTGTCCGTTCCGATGGATTTGGTGTCTAGACACTTGCTTCTCCCTGGGGGTGAGATCTTGGATGTCGGGGCGGCGACCTCGGATGGTGGTCTTCGCGTGCGACTTCGCGGCGAGTGACGTGGCAGCGGTGATGGTCATATTCTCGGTCCACGTGGGTGGCGTGGAGTTGGCGGGAGGAGTGCCTGGTGCTGGCTTCGCTTCGGCTGTGGCGACTCCCAGATCGCGTCCTGGTGGCCTGGCTCGAGACTTTTGGCGCTTCGTGGGTTCGGGTGTGGTAGCAAGCTGCTTCTAAGCGAAAGCTTTGCGTTTCGGCGCCAACAGCGACGACGCCTATGGGTGTCGCTACCCTCTTGAGGGCATTGTTGAGGATGCCTTCTCCGCACTTAGAGTGGTAGTAAGGTGCTTCCGAGCGAAAGCTCTGCGCTTCGGCGCCAGCAGCGACGTTGCCTGCGGGTGTCGTATCCCTCTAGGGGGCGCTGTTGTGGGTGCCTTCTCTTTTCTTGGGCTTTGGTCAAAACCCTGACCTCTTGGTCTGGACGGCGGCGGCGCTGTGTGTCGTCACCTTGTTGGGGGCGTCGTCGTGGAGGTTTGTCTCTCGATCCTGTGTCGGAGTCCTCCGTGGCAAGTCCGGTTTTGCTTTTTTTCTTTGTTGTATTTTTTATCTGTCTTTTGAGGGTCCCTCTTCACCTTGTATCGGTTCGGCCGTGGTCTTGTGGGGGTTGTGTTGTCTGGCCCAACAGCGGTCTCAAACGGTTTGGTTTTATTTATAAATCGGGGTGAAAGCCTGATTCGTGGTGTAAAGTGGTCTGACCTATTGGCCTATAGTTCAGTTCTCTATTGATTTATCTCCGCCAGCTAACATTACTAATATGTTTCAGCTTTGTGTTGGGCTATTTAATTGTAAGAATAATATAGTTTTTTAACAAGATTGAAACTACCAATTTCTTGTGGGTGTTCTATATGGCCATCAATTTGATTATGACATGGGCGTTACCTTCTACCACAGGACCAGAGGGCCATCATGGTCTTTGGGTGCACAGGGTTGCTGACGGCCGCTTAGAATTTTCTCCGACAAGCTGGATACGCCTACAGTTTTGTTCTGGTTGATTTATGTACCGAATTTCTGTGATTGCTGATTGTAGGGCTTTTTAAGGGTTTTCTGGATTGCAGGATTAGAAAACATACGAACTGAAAAAACACATTATTTTGATAGGATTGCATATGCAAAACAGAGAATTACAAAACATAGAAAAACTACAGGAATGGTCATTTGGATAATACAAGAAAAATCACATGAAAAATGCCTCGATTATACGTGAATTAGGTTAAAAAAGAGACTAGAGTGGATGTCGAAGTTCATATAGAATAGGGTGTAGAATGCAATCCATATAAATTTTGGAGTTGTCATTCCTTTAATCCAAACAGATTCCTTAAAAAATCCTATGAATTGGATTCTTTCAATATTCTTATGAAAATTCTTCAATTCAAAAATGGCGTAATACTCTGAATCTTTTTTTTTAAAAAAAGTGTGCATCAGTCCATGAAGAAGCCCCGTTTTTTTTTAAAAAGTGATATGACTAAGGTCCATGTCAATCTACATCGCACACGATGATTGAAAAACTGGTAGCGTTGTCGGGCTGGCCCAAGGAAACATGTATGGTTTGTGACTTGGAAAGCTGGGGAACAACTTCAGCAGTGAACTATTTGGGGGCACACACACGCTGGCTGATGTGATATGGCCGGTCTAATTCCTTTCCAGCTACGACCACGGATCCACCGCAAAAATTGGCAATCGATCAACAGTTGAACACAGGTCCTCCGCTCCATAGTTCAAGGTGATTCGTGCCCTCAGCAAGCTTAACTCATTAACCGACCAGTTATTGGCATTTCCAGCTTAACCTTGTGAGTTACAATTGCATGGTACTCCGTAGGCATCCATCGCTTGAATTAGCTCTTCTCTGCGGCACATCCGCACATTCATATGCGAATTTTGATTAGCTTGCCGATGAAGCAAAACAAACAAAAATCGAGCAAATCAATGTAACACAGTGCGTAAAGCTGCACCGTAAAGAACGCAAGCGCACAGAAGCATAGCCTGGACCACGACCTGACCCGTCCGCCGCTCCAGCGAGCGGCCGGCCGGTGTTTGGACGGCGACCAAAGCCGGCCGGCGTCTGTCTTTGTATTGTACGCACGGGAAAACGTAGGAACGTACCGCGCCCGTACGCCGGCCGATTGCCTTGCCGATGGGCAACGGAGCCGTACCTTCGCCGTTCGGGTGTGTACATTGATTTGCTCATCGCGATTTGCCTGTTGTCCACGGACGGAGTGGAATTCCTGCCGGCATGTGTTTCGAGGATTGCGGTAGTTTCTCCGGTAACCTTTGCAGTACATGGCCAGAATATATGCCTCCTACAGAGGGTTTAGCCATTTTCAAACTCATAAGCATCTATATACGTTTCACTGTGTATGTTTATCCATTTTAGTTTATGTAAAACATCTTATATTTATGCTGAAATTTCCCTCCATCACTACATGAGTAACAACACAGCCCGACGGTATTTGCCGTCGGACTCAGCACAGAAACCCTCGGCCTAAGTGAGCCCGACGGCCACCGTCAGCCTAAGGCCGTCGGGCTGTGATCCATCGGGCTCACGCCGTGGCCGTCGGCGTCGCAAATACCGTCGGCCTCATAGTGAGCCCGACGGTATAACCGTCGGCCTTATAACTACCAATTTAGTCAGCAATGCCTTCGGGATCATAGATGGCTCTACCAATTTTTTTTTCAAAATTATTTTTTTTCAACTTTTTTATTATTATTTTAACTCCAATTTAGTCATATATTTAATCTCATATCACACATTTAATCATAATCTTAGCTCAAACTATCCACTCACACACTTAATTATAATCTTAGCTCAAACTATTCACCCTTAGTCAAACTTCTCAGACGGTCACCCATCTTTAGAGTGCTCTAAGCCAAACACGCTTAACTATTGAGTTCTATTCAAATGAGATTCCAGTTGAGATGTCATACCTTGTTGCTATTAGTATGATAGCAATCATATTAACCCTCATTTCAGATATTATATTTTTTAATCTTTAAAATTTCAAAAATAAGATTTGAATAAACAAAATAACTATGTTTAATAATACTTGAATAATAATAATAATCAATTATTTTATTTTTGTTTTGTCTTTTCCATTTAATAAGAAATAATTCATATCTTCATATTGATATATCAGAATTTAATAAATAAAATGTCTATATCGATCATAAAAATGAGAGGAATCCAAATATGACATCCATGCCATCATTTTCATAATGAATAATGTCTTTTAAAACAAACAAGAACCAACATAAATCAGTATAAAGTCAATTAAAGAGGCAAATTTAGATAGAAAACAAGGAAAATCCTCATATTAAGTTATTATCCATAAAATATGTTCTACTCTTTGTGAAAATTAAATGGGTGTCATTTTGGACCATATTTTATGTACTTGCTTCACAAAAAAGTCATTTCTGACACTTAAAAAATGGAAAATGATATTTCTAAAAAGAATTTTGAAAATCGCTTCGACGACGTTGTTTCCCATACCATGACACACATATGTGCTGAATATGGGCACTTTATCACAAACTATGACATGATAATGGTCATACATTGGTCATTTGTCTTGAAACCTATGCATGTTTATAGATGTTTGACATTTTTGTGAAGTTTCGTTTTGAAAAGTTTGCCAAAAATCAAGTTTATCATTTTTCCTATTAACTAGTACACGTAAAAGGACTTCATGCCAAAGGGTTTCTTTTTTTAGTACTTTTTCATATTTTTCCATTTCTTTCAAAAAAGGTCAAAATGGAGAGCATGGCTATTCATCAAAAGTGGTCGAATTTTTCAAAACTATTGACGGTTCTATGTTGTAACCACTACTTGTGTACCTTAAAATTATTTTTGTAAGAACTTCAGAGCAAACTATCACACAGTTGTAGTTCAAATTTGAATTACTTCCGGAAAATTGACATAAAGTCAATTAAAGAGGCGAATTTAGATAGAAAGCAAGGAAAATCCTCATATTAAGATATTATCCATAAAATTTGTTCTACTCTTTGTAAAAATTAAATGGGTGTCATTTTGGACCATATTTTATGTACTTACTTAACAAAAAAAGTCATTTCTGACACTTAAAAAATGGAAAATGATATTTCTAAAAATAATATTGAAAATCGCTTCGACGACGTTGTTTTACATACCATGTCACACATATGTGCTGATTATGAGCATTTTATCACAAACTATGACATGATAATGGTCATACATTGGTCATTTGTCTTGAAACCTATGCATGTTTAAAGATGTTTGACATTTTTGTGAAGTTTCGTTTTGAAAAGTTTGCCAAAAATCAAGTTTATCATTTTTCCTATTAACTAGTACACGTAAAAGGACTTCATGCCAAAGGGTTTCTTTTTTTGAGTACTTTTTCATATTTTTCCATTTCTTTCAAAAAACGGTCAAAATGGAGAGCATGGCTATTCATCAAAAGTGGTCGAATTTTTCAAAACTATTGACGGTTCTATGTTGTAACCACTACTTGTGTACCTTAAAATTATTTCTGTAAGAACTTCAGACCAAACTATCACACAGTTGTAGTTCAAATTTGAATTACTTCCGGAAAATTGACATAAAGTCAATTAAAGAGGCGAATTTAGATAGAAAGCAAGGAAAATCCTCATATTAAGATATTATCCATAAAATTTGTTCTACCCTTTGTGAAAATTAAATGGGTGTCATTTTGGAGCATATTTTATGTACTTGCTTCACAAAAAAAGTCATTTCTGACACTTAAAAACTGGAAAATGATATTTCTAAAAAGAATTTTGAAAATCGCTTCGACGACGTTGTTTTACATACCATGACACACATATGTGCTGATTATGAGCACTTTATCACAAACTATGACATGATAATGGTCATACATTGGTCATTTGTCTTGAAACCTATGTATGTTTATAGATGTTTGACATTTTTGTGAAGTTTCGTTTTGAAAAGTTTGCCAAAAATTAAGTTTATCATTTTTCCTATTAACTAGTACACGTAAAAGGACTTCATACCAAAGGGTTTCTTTTTTTAAGTACTTTTTCATATTTTTCCATTTCTTTCAAAAAACGGTCAAAATGGAGAGCATGGCTATTCATCAAAAGTGGTCGAATTTTTCAAAACTATTGACGGTTCTATGTTGTAACCACTACTTGTGTACCTTAAAATTATTTTTGTAAGAACTTCAGAGCAAACTATCACACAGTTGTAGTTCAAATTTGAATTACTTCCGGAAAATAGACATAAAGTCAATTAAAGAGGCGAATTTAGATAGAAAGCAAGGAAAATCCTCATATTAAGATATTATCCATAAAATTTGTTCTACTCTTTGTGAAAATTAAATGGGTGTCATTTTGGACCATATTTTATGTACTTGCTTCACAAAAAAAGTCATTTCTGACACTTAAAAAATGGAAAATGATATTTCTAAAAAGAATTTTGAAAATCGCTTCGACGACGTTGTTTTACATACCATGACACACATATGTGCTGATTATGAGCACTTTATCACAAACTATGACATGATAATGGTCATACATTGGTCATTTGTCTTGAAACCTCTGCATGTTTATAGATGTTTGACATTTTTATGAAGTTTCGTTTTGAAAAGTTTGCCAAAAATCAAGTTTATCATTTTTCCTATTAACTAGTACACGTAAAAGGATTTCATGCCAAAGGGTTTCTTTTTTTGAGTACTTTTTCATATTTTTCCATTTCTTTTAAAAAACGGTCAAAATGGAGAGCATGGCTATTCATCAAAAGTGATCGAATTTTTCAAAACTATTTACGGTTCTATGTTGTAACCACTACTTGTGTACCTTAAAATTATTTTTGTAAGAACTTCAGAGCAAACTATCACACAGTTGTAGTTCAAATTTGAATTATTTCCGGAAAATTGACATAAAGTTAATTAAAGAGGCGAATTTAGATAGAAAGCAAGGAAAATCCTCATATTAAGATATTATCCATAAAATTTGTTCTACTCTTTGTGAAAATTAAATGGGTGTCATTTTGGACCATATTTTATGTACTTGCTTCACAAAAAAGTCATTTTTTCCACTTAAAAAATGGAAAATGATATTTCTAAAAAGAATTTTGAAAATCGCTTCGACGACGTTGTTTTACATACCATGACACACATATGTGCTGATTATGAGCACTTTATCACAAACTATGACATGATAATGGTTACACATATGTGTTAAAACTATTGCATATTTGTATATGATTGATATTTTTTTGTAAAGTTTTGTTTTAAAAAGTTGCCAAAACTCAAATTTATCATTTTTCTATAAACTAGTACACGTCAAAAGACTTCATGCCAAAGGGTTTCCTTTTTTTTAGTATTTTTTCATTTTTTTTTTGAATTTAATCTAATTTTTTGAGAAAAACTGAAAAATTGTATAGTGAGGCCGACGGTTATACCGTCGGGTTTACAATGTGATCAGGTCGCTTCGTCCAGGACGCCCACGCGGGGGAGACGGGGGGAGAAGTACGACGGCGTTTTGACGCCGACGGTGGCCGTCGGGCTCACATTAGAACGCCGACGGTGTTTTGAGCCCGACGGTGTTTCTCTGGCCGTCGGTGCTAGATTGTGACGCCGACGGCCCCGACGTTTGACCGTCGGCGTTATAATTGCCGTCGGGCTGGTGCCACTCCCGTAGTGCATGGGCGGGGCCAATACACCGGCGACGGCGAGGGCATGCAGAAAGGCCATGGACGCAGGCAGGGACCGTGGGCCAAAGATTCATTTTATGGCAGCACAGCAGTGTCGTCCATCTATCTAATTGAACAAGAAGGTCTCAAACTATTGAATGGCGCCGGACAAAACGGCACAGCTGCCACAGCCGGCCACACGGTGGGGCGCTCGTCTCTTCCGTCTGGACTGGACCGGCGGAGAGCATGAGAATTGACATGAGAGACTGCTGGACCTGAGAAAACGGCCTTGCATTGCATCGAACAGTTCACCAGCACCCCGGCCGTTTCTTTCACCTGAGACTCGGGACGTGACACACCACAACCCTTCACGGATTGCCGCCGGCGTCCGCATCGCCGGCGGTACAGATCGGTCGATCTCGACGGCACGTGCATGTCGCCGGGGACCATGCCGGGCGGCGGGGCCGGCTAAAACCGCTGACGATAAGACGTTCGCTGTACATGTATGGTGACGAAGCGCGCGTTGCGTACGACGAGATCTGTTACGTCGAGTTCACAGCGACCCTCGGAAGTAAGTCCAAACCTGTTGCTTGTCCGGCTGGGCGTGTGCTGTGTGTCTACGCCGGCGTTCATTCTCGCCGCCGGTTGTCACAGTTACTGAGAGTGTGAGTAGTGTACGTCGCTCACGTCGCTCTCATCGTCAGCTGTGTTGCGCCGGCCATGGCGCATGGAAGTGCATGTTATACCGGTAGTTAGCTGTTACGATTGAGTTTCAACCATACGACGTGTGTCAGTAGCAGTGAGCTCGATCGCTAGTTGATTACACATCATTTGCATTCTTCAAATAACCAGAGGCCAGTTGATTAATCAATCTGGCCTGAAACTGAAATGCGTTTAGCCATCTAGTTTACATGGCAAAATCAATGGACACACACAGTAGCAGCGGCTAGAGCTAGCCTGAGACGGATGATTTGGTTCGCCTCAGACGGCGGAATGACGACCCATTATTCCCGCCGGCGGCGCTACTGCTCTCCAAGTCGCTCCCGCCGAGCGTGAAGGAGGAGTGACCGGATGACGAGCAGGCGGCGGTCGTGGTGGTGACGACGACCAGATCGACGAACGCGGCGACGATGGCCGCGTGGGTGTCCTTGCCGTTGGCACGCAAATACCACCCCAGCATCCTCTCCAGCCAGTCCCAGTCGCCCACGCCGCCGTGCGCCGCCACCATCTCCTCCATAGACGCCCGGAAGTCCTCGTACGGGTCCGCGGAGTCGAACGCCAGCGCCACGCCGCCGCCGAACGACCCCGCCGGAGCGTCGTTGCTGCGTGCGGGCTTCTGCTTCTTCTCGAGGATGGAGCTGGAGTGCGCGCGGGGCTCGAAGCGGAGGCGGTCGGAGCGGAGGCCGCGGACGATGGCGTCGGCCGTGTCCTCGGCCGCGCAGGCCGAGGGCGCCTCGGACTCGGTGGAGAGGCTGTCGGAGGCGGCGCTGTCGTGGTGCATGCGCGCGGAGGAGTTGGTGAAGGAGGAGGACTCGCCGGAGTCGAGGAAGAGGGACGCAGCGGCGTTCTTGGCCGCCGCCGTCGCCGACGCGTTACCGGAGGCCGAGCGGAAGGAATGGGTCGTCGGGTGCTTGCAGGAAGGCCACATCCACGCCTGCGGGGTGGCCGTCGGAGTGGGCGGCGACGAGGGTGGAGTGGTATCTTTGTTGGCCGAGCTGAGGCCGTAGAAGAGAGAGCTCAGTGGCTGCTTCCTCACCATTGCCGGTGTGGCGCGCGCGCTGTCGATGTGGATTATGGAGTGCAGTGTAGGAGGAGGGAGCGGCGGCGGCAGCAAACAAGAGAAATGAACTGGTACCTACAGATGGGAGTATTTCAAACTGCCGCTTTATTTGGTTTGGTACGAGTAGTTCCCTTTTTTCTTCTTGTGTGGCGTGTGTAAATGGGAAAAATCTTCTGTGGCTGACATTTTGCGTACTTCTCGACGTGTGCAGTATACTGTATCTCAGAACGGGCGCTTGTGCATTCCTTCAACAAAATTTAGAGATGGTTTTGTCACTTCAAAAAAAAAGAAGTCTTCTTTAGGGGTCACGGCAGGGGCGGAGCTCCCCTTAGGGCAAGGTAGGGCAGCTGCCCTACCTTGACTTTTGGTAACCATATCCATATATACGTGTTTTTTCTGAACGATTTGATTGGTTGAGCGTAAAAAACAGACTTATATACGAAAGTCATGCTTATTAATGAATATTGTGTAGAACCCATTACTAAATCAAAACTATGACTCAAATTCTTCCTCTTCATAATAGCTAATTCGGAATCTAACAATATGACTCTAAACAATGTCATATGTGTGGTATTTAAGAAGGTAAAACATCATACCATTAGTATGTTTTAGGTTTTGTTATATTTAGTACTTTTATACATCTGTTTATTAAATGATTATAAATCTTATGTAGTACGAATGTTTTGGCATTATTTGTATCTTCGTATCTTGTTTAGAGTTCGCCCTACCTCTAATTTTTTTCGTTCTCCGCCGCTCCGTCACGGTGAACGTCTCCTCGTTGTCGGCGACACTCTACGATGTTACCCTCCTATGGACGTCGTCGTGGAGATCCAATTCTCCTCGGTTTTGTTCTTTTTTGTCTTTGCTGGCAAGCTTCGGTCGTCCTCTATGTAGTTTTTTTTAATCTTAGTTCTATTAAGTAAGTAGCTCTATTTATCACTTTGTATCAGCTTGATCGTTTAGTTTTATTTACAAATCGGGGGATAGATGGTTCCCGTGAATGTAAAAGAAAAGAGGCTAGTGAGCGAGATTCTTTTGCAAAAATGACCCCCTGTTCAATAAAATTGTCAAATGTAACTCATCGATTTTTTTAATCAAAACTGACGGAGGTAGAAAAAACGATTGTCTTCCCGTGAACCCGGGTGGCACAAAGTGACTTCCATCAACTGGAACGACATGATATCACTTTGTGCCATCTATAAAGGTGGAAAAACACCAGACACCTTCGTTTAAAAATAAATATCGTGCCACTTTGTGCCGGCTCACAAAGCAATACATGTGTTTCCGCAAACTCATGTTCAGAAGTCACTTTTTTCACTGGGTTTCTAGCAAGACACATGTCGCTTTTTCCACCTCCTGTCGGATAAGTTTTGATATTTTTTTCGTTTAGGCTTACTTTGAATAACTTCATGGGTCATATATGTAAAAAAATAAGTGAGCGAGTGGGCCGTAAGATGTTCGTCGTTATGATGTTTGAACTTGAAGGCTCTGCACTGCATTGCACGGCTGCTTTATACCCCGGTTTACATCGCCGCAGTGCATGCAGTAGCATTTACTGTGGGGAAGAAACCCAAAAAAAAAACTTCTATTCCTTCGCGTGCACGTACGTCCTGTTGTGCCCCGGCCGTGCAAGCACCCATCTTCTGTTCATGTCTTTCTTCACTGTGCTGATTGGACGTGGCCTTGCCTTGCAAGGTTCAACAATTGCGGCGAGGATCGCATGTTTGCACTTGACCATTCGTAGATGAATTGCAGTGTTACAGAGGCACATTTCGGGATTTTTGCTAAGTTGCCGCACTTTACTTTGATTTTCAGTTATTCGCCACAATCATCACCACATCGATAAAAAAAAATTATTGATCACCATGACAGAAACATTGATAGTAATTTGCAGGGGCTTCTTCCTCATGTACTGTATAACTTACTGATCCAAAATCATTATAAATTGCAAAATTTTAAAAATCGGAGCTCTCCCGTTTCAAAATAAAATGAAATTAAATAAACTTGAAAATAAATGTAGCTCCCAAATCGACAACCTAATTTACGATATGTCTTCGCTGTCACATGTCGGCTTTATTTCAACGAGAGATTCTCCCAAATCGAGAACCTAATTTACGATATGTCTTCGCTGTCACATGTCGGCTTATTTCGACGAGAGATTTAAACTAGACACCCACGTCGGTATATGTTTTGACTACATCTACCTCTTCACTAGATGGCCAATGTCGATAATGGTATGAAATTGTCGCATGCACCTTGATAGTTGATTTTGTTCTGACCTTGTGTGTTTTTTTTTATTATTCGCATAGCTCCTTCCACACATGTTAGTCCATCAGAGGTCTATTAATGGCGGGCCACACCGCCTAGACGTTTGCATTTTCACCATGGTTGATATTCTTTTGGTATTCTCTAAGAGGTTCCCAATGTATCGCTCTATACTAGTGTTTCCTTATACCATGTTCTATTCCTGCTGGCAGCATGGGAGTACGTCCTACTCTTTGATGATAAACACATATTTGGGTGGAGAACGATCTTGACAACTTCAGTACGGATGCGCGTTAGTGATCGCTAGAAATCTCTAGACCTTTCTAGAATTGCAATCAGCCAGACCATGAAGATCAAATCTGAATATTGCGCGTATAGATGGATGATTGATAATATTTAGAGTTTGTAAGATGTGTAGTACAAGAGGTCTTGCTTACACTCGATCCTATGGAGAAGAGTAGCAATAAATGGATAGTTGAGGAAATACTGTAGGTGATTTCTTCGTTGCTTACACAAGTATAAATCATTATCATATTGCCAAATTATTACTCAGCCGATTATAATTTGTAATATATATTTGATCACAATAATTTTGAGTGTTTAACTTGGACTTAAGAAGTTTCTATATATTTGTTTACCTCACCATAAACTACGCCTTCATTAAGATATTTGTTTGCTCATATGTCTTGGAATATCTATCAAACTATTTAATAATTTTAAAAACAGAGAAGAATATTAACACGATAAGATACATATATGTTATACAGTTCACCCACAATTCGTATGTTTTTTTGGCATTTTTGTCGCATTTAGAGTGGTTCCATATCTGGTTAATAGTATTATCTAAAATGGAAATTGTGTAATTCATATATATTTTTAATATTGATCAACTATATAATGGAAAATATAATTATAAATATTAAATAACAATATGGTGTGGCGGAACAATGTATAAAATTTTAGTATAATTACATTAACTTTAACTTGTCCTGGGTTCAAAGTTTGTAACGACATTAGAATGACACAAATATTCTTTACGACCTTTTAGCTTAAAGGAGCGTGAATGTGTCAACAAGCTTGTGAAATTTATAAGTACTGGATGATATAAGTTACTACCAACTATTTATAAGTAGATGTCTAACAAGGTACGTGTATATATGTAGATACTTATATCTATCTCAATGGATGCGGAACATCAACTAGATTGGATGTTGCATACTCTATCTCTTTTATTTTTGTTTACTTATAGTAGCATCCATGGTCTCCCAAACCTATTGACTGGAAGCAAGTTGTATGACTGACCTTATATGTGAGGCGGTAAATCAATAAAATAAAATCACGAAAGTGAAATGTTCTATTAAATTGATATAACTCCCAGTACCATGACATTCAACCCCGTGTTAGATACACCATGATAGGTTAAGACTTGAGATGCCTCTTGGCAAGTAGTTCCATTGTTTCTAGCGAGAAATATTTTGACATCCTAGAGAAAAAGTAATGAAGATGAATATACCCCGCGTTGCATCGGGGATCTTAAAGTAACTTATAGTGCAAAATAAATCATATTTGATGCATGAAATGAAAACAAATCTTAATAATACGGAATATTTGATTAGACACCGTAGTTAAAAATGTAAATTTAATGAATATGAGATGTCCGTATATTTAACAGCTAAAATTGTTTATGCGAAAAATTTAGGACTATTTTTTTTAAATATGAGTACCGCTAAAACGAATTTAACCATATAATATGAATAACATTAATAAATATGGGAAGACATGGATAAATAAATGTCTCAAATAGTGGATGATCATGATGATGACATGGGTAAATGAATGGCTCAAATAGTGGGTGATGTGGATATATTTCATGTAGAGATAGACTAATTTATTGTGTGTTAGTGGGTTTTACTTTATAACAAGAATAGATAGATACTCTAAAAATGCCTAAATTTTTTATATCGGGATTTTGATGGCCCCACCCCCAGAAGGAAAAGAAGGCCCGTCACCTATGGATTAGACTATATCGATGAAATTATGAATTTTCATCTTATATATTAGTTGATGTCTTGTCTTGATGCATCATTAGAACGGATTTAAAGTCCTGAAATATTCACTTGTAGCTCTTGGTCGACCAGATCATGTGAACTGTACTCCAAAAATTCATGTGAACTGTACGTAGACTAGAAGGAATTGGCGCGTCTTGCCGCACCCGTCTGTACACTTCTAAAAAAACAATATACATGGCTCAAAGTTTTTTAACACAAAAAGATAATAACTATTACGAACTAATTGTCAAAATGAGACTTTAAAAAATAATAAATTAAACAATCCAATTTTTTTAAATCGTCCAAATGTGATAATTTACTACTGTGTCATATTTTTAAGATAATCAAGTCAATTAACCACAATGTCACATTTGACAACCTATTGTTTGGTGCTTGTATACTCAATTGTAACTTCCCTTTCACGAATCTCCTAATATGTAGATTAAATTATCTCAAGATACATAACTCCTAGTTATCGATTTATTCATTCATTCTACTCTCTTAGCCATAAGACCACCATGCTCCTCAGGTGGTATTCTTTACATATGTGCAGGATGGCCCACCCCGATTCAACTATCTGTAACCAAAAAAAACTGAGGGTTATTCCTCTATTGGTCAAGTTAATGGGTATGTCATGGATCTAACTGTTAGATTGATCTCACGTGCGAGCCCAACGGCCCGCACGATCCCCTTGATTGCGCCCTGATCGGGGGCGCCCGTTCCCTCTTAATGGACGGTGGGCCCCTGTGACCTGCGCTATATAAAGAGGTGGGGGGCCGGGGCACACGGTATGAGGTTCACCGCGCCGCCAGTCACCCCACCGACATCCCCTCCGATCTAGTGTTAGCGCAGTGCTCACGGGAAGCACCACCGCACCGCCACTGCTCTGTCACGCCCCACGTCGTCGACTACCATGACCTCCGACTCGAATTCGTCGGGACAGAGCCAAGGTATTGCCTTCTTCCCCTCCGATCTCCCTCTGTCTCTATCAGAACACCATCTCACTGAAATCCTAAAAGCTTCTACCGTGGTAATCCTAGACTAGTGAATCCTATGGATCTAACATTGGTATCAGAGCAACAGCTAGTGCTAGATTATTCGGTATGTTTATCCCAAAAGCAAATCCCGAAAAGAAATCAAAAGAAAAACAAAGATTCCACCGGAGTATCACCGGCAAAGTGCGCCGCCGTTACGGCCGCGCCGTTCCTCTCGGTCCAATGCGCACCGCAAGGGGCATCGGACGAAGAACATAACCCCTCGGGTGGAAAAGAACAAAGAAACCGAACCCTAACCCTAAAAGAGAGGGGAAACGGCAAAGAAATTACCGGTGCAATCCCAGGAAAAGGGCACCACCGCCTGCATCACTTGACGGTGATGCGCCCACCCTCGGGTGCACGCACGCACCGGCAAGGGGGCAGGGGAGGCGCCGATCTTCTCCGTCTCGATGCATCCCCTTCGGGCTTGTTTTTCGGTGGAGGAGAAGGTAAAGAACAGAGAAAGGGAGAGGGGCTCGCGGTGGTTTTCGGGCCGCACGGCCGCTCATCGCCGTCGCCGGCGCACCGCCGGCCACGAAGCTCTGCTGCCGCAGTTTTCTCGAGAGAAAGAGACGAGAGAAAGGAGAAGAAAGATAGAGAGAGGGGGGATGAGCTCGCCGTGGCCTAGTGCCGCGGCGGCGTCGCTACTCGCCGGGGTGAGCGCCACGGGCGCGTCACCGGCCAGCCGCCGCCGGGCTCGAGAGAGAGAGGCACGGGATGGGGAAAGGAGAGAATGGGGGCTAGGGTTAGGGCACCGGTCGGTCCGGTCGTTTTGATCGGACACAAATCGCGCGTGACCGTCGGATCGGGTCGGATGGCCAGGATGCAAACCCTAGCGCCAGGTTGGCCACTTGGGCCGAAAGTGCAGGGCTGGCCGGCCGAGGGCCGCGTTCAGCAAGCCGCTAAGGAGCACGCGCGCGCGGTAGATAAGCCGTGGGCCGCTGCTCAGGCCGTTTTCCTGTTATTTTTTTTTCTTTCTTCACAGTATTATTTTTACAAAAGCAGTTTTTTATTGTTTTTGTTCAGTTTTTTGAGCAAATTTCATCCAGTTTTTCCTATTCAAAGTATTCTAACGAAAATCTGTTTAGGAAATATAAAAGTATATAGAAAGCTTCTGAAAAGTATAAAGTTTATGAATTTTATTCATAATTTCCGCTGCAAATAGTTAAAAGTAATAATTGCTTAAAAGCAATAAAGTGGGAATTAAAAGCATGATTAAAAGTGATATTAAAGATGATTATGATTCTGTTATTATATGACCAACGTTGTTAATAGCATGATCATGATTTGTTTATTATGTGTTAAAAAGTGCATTTATTTCTTTTATTGCCCAACGGCGATATAGTGTTAATTGCATAACAGTTGTATGCTTTAATTTATACCAACGTTGAATTAAATGTATGCAATTGTTTTTTGTTATCTCACATCCTTGCGATTTTAAGAAGTTTTCACCTGATGAGCTGCCTGAAGGATGTTCCTACGCTCAGAGGTGACAACTACTCTGAGTGGTGGAAGAAAGTCGAACTGGCCTTTGTCTGTGCTGAGGTCGACTGGGTTGTGACTACTCCACAGCCAGTCAAGCCAGCAAAGCCAGTAAGAGCATCTGATGATGATGATTCTGCTTGGCAGAAAAAAGAGCTGGACTATGCTCCAGTAGAGATGGGCTACACCCTAGAGAACCAAAAGTGGGTGAACGCCAATAAAAAGTGCATGACATTCATAAAGAACACAGTTGAGACCGCTATTGTGGGCTCAATTGAAGAGTGTGCCTCTGTAGGAGAGTATCTCCAAAAGATAAAGAGCCAGTTTACTGGTTCTTCAAAGACATATGCTACCCAGTTGCTCAGACAGCTGGTGACAGAAAAGTATCATGGAGGTACACATGGTATAAGGGAGCACATTCTCAGAATGAGCAACATGGCTGCTAAGCTTAAGTCCATGGAGGCTGATCTGGAGCTCAAGCCTGCACTTATAGTTCACTTGGTGATGGCTTCACTGCCACCACAATTTGAAAATTTCATCATCAACTACAATGTGTCGCCTGAAAAATGGGACATTGAAAAGACAATTGCGATGCTGTCGCAAGAAGAGGAAAGGCTGAAGTCCCAGAATGGGGGCTCCTTAAACTACGTGAAGGACAACCAGAACAGGAGCTACAATAGTTCTCCTTCAAAGCCGTATGACAAAGGTCCTCATCAGTATAAGCCACATGGCAAAGGGCATCAGAAGTATGAGAACCAGCTTCCAGTGGACAAAGACACATGCCTCCACTGCAAGAAGAAAGGGCATTACAAGAAAGATTGCCCTGATTGGCTCAAGAGCATAATGGCAAAGAAAGGGATTCCATTCGACAAGGACTTTGCAAAGAAGCGAAAGACACATTGAAGTCGCAAATGTAGTTCAAGCAGAAGTTGAGGCTGTTGGCGACGTCTCCTTGGAGCTAGCTGATGGTTTTAATATTATGCTTAGAGATGTGTTATTTGTTCCTTCCATTCACAGAAATTTAATAAGTGTATCGTGCTTGGATAAAGACAATTTTGAATGTTATTTTGGTCATGGCAAGTGTGCCATATGGATTAAAGATGCTTGTGTGGGTATTGCTTTACTTCATGATAAGCTTTATTTGTTATCCTTGCGTGAAAAAGTGCATTCTGTTTGTAATGTGAATGAACAAATTCCCTTGTCGAACAAAGAACAAAAGAAAAGAAAGCGAACTCATGACTCGTCGAAGTTATGGCACTGTCGATTAGGCCATATTTCGAGGGGAAGAATAGAAAGACTCGTTAAAAATGATATTCTTCCTCCGTTAGAGTTCTCAGATATCGAACAATGCATAGATTGCATAAAAGGAAAATACGTAAAGAAAATTAAAAAGGGTGCAAACCGAAGCACAGCGACACTAGAAATTATTCACACCGATATTTGTGGACCATTTCCGGTGAAAAGTGTGGATGGCTATGACTCGTTCATAACATTCACAGATGATTATTCCCGATATGGTTATATTTATCCAATTAAAGAAAGATCTGAGGCATTGGATAAATTTAAGATATTCAAAGCTGAAGTTGAAAATCAGCATGATAAAAGAATTAAAATAGTCAGGTCCGACCGTGGGGGGGAGTACTACGGTCGGCACACTCCATATGGTCAAGTACCTGGACCTTTTGCAAGGTTTTTACAGGAAAATGGAATAGTCACCCAGTATTCTATGCCGGGCGAACCACAACAAAATGGAGTATCTGAAAGGCGTAACCGTACTCTTATGGATATGGTGCGCAGTATGATGAGTTATTCCACACTTCCATTGGGATTATGGATGGAGGCGTTAAAAACCGCCATTCACATTCTCAACAGAGTACCAAGTAAATCAGTGCCCAAAACACCGTACGAGTTGTGGACAGGGAGAGTTCCTTCTCTAAGCCACTTGAAAGTCTGGGGGAGCCCAGCTGAGGCAAAAGTTTTTAATCCACATACAGCTAAGTTAGACCCCAAAACAGTGACTTGCCATTTCATTGGCTATCCTGATAGATGAAAAGGTTATCGTTTCTACTGTTCAGACAGACACACAAAGTTTGTAGAAACGAGACACGCGGTCTTCTTAGAAGACGGAATGATGAGGGGGCCGGAAAATTGATCTTGAGGAGAAGAGGGTGTGTGCACCTTTTCCGATGATCCATGAGCCATTTTTCGCCCTACCTGTTGTACCTGCACCGACAATCCCAGAGGTTGTGATGCAAGCACCTGTTGTAACTCCACCAGTGACTTCAACGCGGCAAGATTCGGAACCTGTCCGTCAGGAGCCGAATCAACCCGTTGTTGAGCATGAAAGGGAGCAGCGACAACCACATATAGAAGAAGAGTCGCAAATTGAGACACATAACGTGCCAGAGAATGAGACTCTTAGAAGGTCTACAAGAGCTAGGAAATCAGCTATTTCTAGTGATTATAAAGTTTATAACACAGAAACAGTTCATGTTGAAGGAGATCCCACTTCATATGAAGAAGCCATGAGTAGCGTTCACTCTTCGAAATGGCTGAAGGCCATGGAAGATGAGATGAAATCAATGAGTTCTAACAATGTTTGGGACTTAGAGGAAATTCCTAAAGGAGTCAAAACAGTAGGCTGCAAATGGGTCTACAAAATAAAGTATGACTCCAATGGAAAAGTAGAAAAGTATAAAGCAAGACTTGTGGCAAAAGGCTTTACGCAAAGAGAAGGAGTAGATTACAATGAGACTTTTTCTCCGGTCTCATGTAAGGATTCCTTCAG
The DNA here is from genome assembly GCA_026929855.1 of Poa annua. Classification (NCBI taxonomy): domain Eukaryota; kingdom Viridiplantae; phylum Streptophyta; class Magnoliopsida; order Poales; family Poaceae; genus Poa; species Poa annua. Next base: position 87,859,177 of record CM049431.1, read on the forward strand.
AATCATCATGGCACTAGTTGCTCATTTTGATTTAGAGTTACATCAAATGGATGTAAAGACGGCATTTCTAAATGGAGATTTAGAAGAGAATGTTTACATGAAACAACCGAAGGGTTTTTTCATGGAGGGGAAGGAACATATGGGATGCCGCCTAAAGAAATCCATTTATGGGTTAAAGCAAGCCTCTAGACTGTGGTATTTAAAGTTTAACAATACAATTAAAAGTTTTGGTTTTAAAGAGAATGCCGAGGACAACTGCATTTATGCAAAGTTTAAAAGTGGGAAATATATTTTCCTAATTCTGTATGTGGATGATATTCTGCTTGCGAGCAATGATGTCAGTCTACTGCTAGAAACAAAGAAATTCTTGTCCTCAAATTTTGATATGAAAGATCTTGGTGAAGCTTCTTATGTTTTGGGCATAGAAATTCACCGGGATAGAAATAATGGAGTGCTAGGACTATCACAAAAGGCATATTTAGAAAAGGTTCTAAAGAAGTATAATATGCACAAAAGTAGTACTTCACCTGCTCCTATAGTCAAGGGCGACAGTTTTGGGAAATTTCAATGTCCCAAAAACCAATATGAGATCGATCGAATGAAAGCAGTACCATATGCTTCGGCTGTTGGAAGCTTACAGTATGCACAAGTGTGCACTCGCCCTGACTTAGCTTTTATCACCGGGGTACTCGGTAGATATCAAGAAAATCCAGGCCAAGAGCATTGGAATATGGTAAAGAAAGATTTGCGTTATGTGCAAGGCGCAAAAGACCTCATGCTAACATATAGAAGATCTGATTCCCTAGAAATAAGAGGGTATTCAGACGCAGATTTTGCGGGAGATAAAGATGATAGAAAGTCCACGTCAGGATACGTGTTCACTCTCGTAGGAGGGGCTATTTCGTGGAAAAGCTCCAAACAGTCATTAGTTGCATCGTCCACGATGTATGCAAAGTTTATAGCATGTTATGAGGCCACGGGGCAGGCAGTATGGTTAAAGAAATTTATACCCGACTTGAAAGTGGTAGATTGCATTGACAAACCACTAAAGATGTACTGTGACAACCAGCCCGCAGTATTCTATGCTCACAACAACAAGTCGAGTAATGCTACAAAGGCAATAGATATAAAGTATTATGTTGTGAAAGATAAAATCCAGGATCAAACTATAAGTCTCGAGCATATAAGGACAAAGGATATGCTTGCGGATCCGCTAACGAAAGGCTTACCACCCAGTGTGTTCCAGGAACACACAGCCGGCATGGGTTTAATGGAAAGCCTATGATTTCTGGATTACAGAGGCCCAAAAGTAACAGGATTTGTTTCAACACAGAAAAGTATATAGTGGCTGTCTGATTCCATCGGCAATTGAGCTGTGACGATGAAACATGCTCTATGTATTAATCCGTGCTGAAACGAGTAAAGTGAAAGGTAAAAGTAAAAGTTGAGATCAAGGGGGAGAATGTTAGATTGATCTCACGTGCGAGCCCAACGGCCCGCACGATCCCCTTGATTGCGCCCTGATCGGGGGCGCCCGTTCCCTCTTAATGGACGGTGAGCCCCAGTGACCTGCGCTATATAAAGAGGTGGGGGGCCGGGGCACACGGTATGAGGTTCACCGCGTCGCCAGTCACCCCACCGACATCCCCTCCGATCTAGGGTTAACGCAGTGCTCACGGGAAGCACCACCGCGCCGCCACTGCTCCGTCACGCCCCACGTCGTCGACTACCATGACCTCCGACTCGAGTTCGTCGGGACAGAGCCAAGGTATTGCCTTCTTCCCCTCCGATCTCCCTCTGTCTCTATCAGAACACCATCTCACTGAAATCCTAAAAGCTTCTACCGTGGTAATCCTAGACTAGTGAATCCTATGGATCTAACACTAACATGTACAACATAGAAAGGTAACAAAATTGAATAAAAAGACAAAAGTAATTGTTTATCAATTATCATTGAGTAGGCAATATTTGTATTGTAACAAAGAAGAGTGAAACTTTATGTACCACAAAATCTTAACATAGAACGCATGGCAGTAGCCCAAAAATAAATATGGTTAAGAAACTACTCACTCGGCCTTGATTCACAATACCCCATCACAAAACGAAAATGCATACAAATTGGAAACTAAATTACCATAAAAAATTTAAAGCTGGAAACAACTTTGTAATATGAAAAAAAAAGTTTCCTTTGAGCTTTTGTGAAAAAGAGACTACCTCACGGAGTTTTGGAGGTATTTTTTATTTCAAATGTTTGGATCCCCAAGCTGGGACTATTCAGACATATTTCCAAACTCCAACCTTGAGTTTTGGAGGTATTTTTATTTCAGATGTGCAAAAAGGCTACCTCTATGAGCATAAAGTATTGGCGGTTGCGAGAGATCTAGCAAGACTTTCACCTCACCACAAAAATATGCATCGAAGGAGAGCACACATGACTTGCAAGTTAACAATAGACTTGAGAGGCGACATTGGAGATGGATGTGCCCCGTAATCCAAGAGGATTAATAGAGTTAGAGCCGTGTGTGGAGAGATAGACAAAATTTGCAGTGGAACAAATGTTTTTGGTGGTATACGTATAGAGGGAAGCAGAGGGAGAGAAATGATGTTGTGTGGCTTAATTGGTGCAACGCTATGGTGGATGCGGCAAAAGAAAGGATAAGGGAGAAAGTTGATGTAAAGTGCATTTAGTTTTGACCTCACCACATTTCGTTTTTCTAAAAAATTGAAAGTACATGTTTAGGTTTCAATATTTGGCCAGTATACAACTATTTTGTATTTTGGGCTACATAAAAAGATTTTTTTAAAGGGGAAATATAGCTATTTTTTCTTTTTCACACACAATTTTTTTGTTTTGTTTAGCTAGCAATACCCGTTTTTCACCGAAAATTTAACAAATATAAAAAAAATGTATGGATCCAACATATTTTTTGTTGTGAACTATAGAGGGGTACACCATCTAAGTTGGCATAGTCTAAAGCTTAATATTTAACTAAATGATATCTAAGTGGGTTTTATCTTAATGTGAATATGTGAAGTAATCGGAAGGCAAGAATCTTAGACAAGTTTGTATTTTAATAAGAGAAATTTTAGAGGAAATATAGCCATTTTTGTTTTTCATAGTCATAATTTTGTTTTTTGTGTAGTTTAGAATAACAATTTTTCACCAAAAAATTAGCAAATATATATAAAACATGTGTATGTGTACACCATATTTTGCGTGTAGTTGTGAACTATAGATGGGGTCAATGATCCACCATGGTGTAGTGTATAGTTTAGTATTTAGCTAAATGATATTTAAGTGGGACCCAGCTTGATGTGGACATGTGAAGTAATAAGAATGCAACAATTCTAGGGAGCTTAGTTATTAGAGAAGATGGGTATGAGATCATGTGCACTGTACTCTAAATTCAGAGTCCAAGTAAACATATTCGATGGATGGAGGCTGTGGCGCGTGTCTGCACCGTGCCCCAAGGAAAAAGATGGACAGCTCCCCTTCAGTGTGGGCGTCGTAAACCTGCCATCTTTGGACGTGTCTAATGGCGTTGTCGTTGTCCGGTGGTGGCTCAGCTCAAGTAAGACTATTTACCATGATGAGCAAGGCTGCAAAACAGTTGTACGTATGCGCCTGTAGCGTCGCACTGTGTTTGCCTGCACGCTGCAGAGGAGCTCGCCGGGCCTCGGCCATTGTTGTAAGACCTGAAAATCTCATGTTATACCTGGTAGTAGAGCAGTGCAAAGGCCTAGGGCTTTCTGCAACAAGGCTTGAAAAGCTTGCAGACCCAATGAGTTTGTGACAGTAATTCACTGTTGCTTAGTGAGTTTGGCATGAACTTAGGTACTTATATTTCCTCTCCCTGCTTCATGTAGGGTTTTGTGTATTGTATCGTATATGTGGTATTGGAACTGGATCTACATTTTACAGTAGTGGTAGCAGAAGCAGAGATCAGCGAAGAACAATCATGACATGTGACCATTTCCTTGTTGTACGTAGTAAATCTTTCTCCTTTTATAACACGTACGTATATATAGCCAGATGGCCCAGATCGAGCTGCAAATCCACCCAAATGATCCTCACAGTTCACATGGAGACCAGCCTTGTCTTGCGTTGCAAATTGCCATGAGAGGAACAGCAACCGGCCAGGCCTTTTGCAAGTACCATGCTATATATCTCCAACATTTCTTCAATGTACCCGGCCTCGCCGCAGTCATGATTACCTTGACTCTCTCTCTCTCTTTCAACAGCACAACAGCTCCACAAGAGAAAATTACATCATGAAATTTTGTTAGTATCTCTATCACCTCTGGGTTTCGCCAGGGTTCAGACGAGCTCATCACGCAGGCCATCCATCGCTTGCGGCTTGCTAGTCTGCTACTGTCGCCATTGGCCTGAACTGAAAGGCGATCCAAAAGAGATACTGAATCAGGAGGTACATGTATGTGTGTGTTGCTTGCAGCACTGCTGTTATGAACAGCGTGCTCTGCACACAGGAGAGAGAGGGAGCTGTGCATCTGCATCATTTGGGTCGTGCGAGATGCGTGAAGGAAATGGTTGTTTATCCAGGAGCGGTGCCCTCTGTGGCCTGAATCGACGCTACCTCGTCTGAATATCCATCTCATGATAGTAGCTATAGGGTGGTGTGCAGATGCAGACTACTACGAAGCATGGATCATCATCATCGTCATGTGTTCTTCCCATGCATGCATGGTAGCTCGTGTTTGACTGCTGCAATCGCCATACCACACATGCAGTGCAGCGTCCTACGCAGTTTGCAGAACTTCTGGGTTTCGCTCGTAGCATATTCACGAGAGATGCGCGTGGTCGTTCGTCCTTGCCTCTTTGACCAGCCTCAAGAGAGATGAGAATTCAAAGGTGCCCCGTCGTGTTTTTTTTTGAAACGAGCCCTTTATATATTGATAAAGAAGAAGGATAACAAGTTTGATAAAGAAGAAGGATAACAAGTTTGACGGTTTATAAGAAAAACCGTTCGAAAAACATATAACACAACACACCACGTCGGCTACAAGACCACACTTCAAAATCTAGTCGACGATCATGCTACCCTAACAACCATGACCGACACCAACACGGCGGAGACGATCTCAACGCAAGAAGAGAAAACCGGAGCCGCCGCTCCGACGTCCACACCGGTCCCAAGGCCACGCCCCCATAACGAGTCGACGATCATGTTGCCCTAACAACCACAACCGACACTAACACGACGGAGGTGACCTTAACGTATTATGATAGCCGGAGCCACTGCTCCGACATCCACACCGGTTCCAGTGCCGCACACCACCTAACCAAAGACGAAGAAAACGCCGCCGCCAACCACCAACACCCCGTCGTGCGTATTTTACTACTACCTCAAATACATATCACAATTTTTAAACGAACCATACACTTTAAAACTGTCCGACACTTATTTTAATGGCTGATGTAATGATGCAAATTAATTGATCATATACGGGAAACCTCTTTATCTCTCTGCGAGGGAGAGGCTGAGCTCAAGACATACGCCCCGCCATGTTTTGTTTTCTTTTTCAACAACATATTTACAGAATAGATACAAGAAAACAGGTTGCAAGATGGCCAATCTTCAACACGGGCTTCATGCATAGGTTACTGCACTTTGTTGGGTCTGGCCCGTTTTCTAAATGGTCCACATTCTTGCCAGATTCCTATTTGTCGCTCACTGCGGCGCAACTCGCCCACGCCCCTGCAGGGTCTCTACTGGGCACGCCCATTTAAAGAGGGTTTTCTTTCTCCGTTTCTTATGTTATGAATTTGTTCCTTCTTATATATTTGCTTTTTCCTTCTTTCTATGTCTATTTTCTGTCTACCATTTATTTTTACACGTGGCAATCAGTTTGTCCACTAATACCTACGAACAAATATTTGATGTGTGAAGAAATTTTAGCGACTAAAAAAGGTTACTCTTATGCTATGTTTGTTTGCCTGGATACTTGCACAATTGTTTGGACAACCTCCCACGAGCCACACGAACTCCTCGTTGTTGTGTATCGAGGATTTGAACTTTGGAACACATCTTTGTGACCTAATCTGCCTCCACCATTAGTTATTTAGATCCTAGCCTTTACGCATGCTTAGTTTACTTATTGCTTGTTTACTTGTCTAACTTGCTAGTGTAATTTTGCCGTATAGGACACTTCACTGTGGTTATGTCTAAAATCAACTAATGATAAAATTTGTGGTCACATTCTCACCCTACTCTAGACAACCTATTTGATCCATCACACACAGTTCACGATGGAGGTTTGTTTGTGTATATTAAAGAAAATTCTCACGCTAGCTTCTAGAAAGAAGGTGGAATATCAAATTTTTATACATGTTACTGTGTTTTCCTGGACCTGTTTCAACTTTAAGTTTTATGTTTTTCTGTGGAATTTGAACACCCAATGTTTTAATTGTGGATGTGGATCCGCCGCTACAAGGTGATAGGCGAGATGGCCGTGGATTGGTAGACATCCCAATTTATGTCTATGTCTCTATTGATTGAGATTTCAGAAGTCACACATTCAGTTTGGAAACGTATTTTGGAAACAATTAAGACTACGAAAATCTCAACGACTGAGACTAGCAAAACCATTAAGAGTAAACAGCCAACTGAGCTACAGGATCAGTGGATCACCATGGCGCAACTAGTTAAATAAGATCAGGTAGTTATCTTGCAGTTTTTTTTTTAAATTTAGCTTGCAGATTTTATCTTCCATTACATGAACAATCCATTTGCTTGACAAAATCATCTAAGGGGTCATTTGGCAGTTGGCACCCATCATTTTTATGAAATTCATTTAAGATTCCATATTCGAATTGGAATGTTCTTCAATTGAAATTTCAGAAAATACCTAGGCTATGTTAAGTCAAATATTGTCACCTATGCTGTCATTTCTGTAGAATTCATTTCATTTCATTTTAACCAAACAAGATGAAATGATGGGCGCCAAAGCGGGGAATGATCGACCACATTCGTACTTTGTAGTACAGGTAGCTGGCCATAGCAAATGCATGCCAAATATGGACCATTGACCTCGTAATAGCATGCACGGTATACGATTTGCACAACAAATCAGCAAGCTGAAACTAGCGTACCAACTACGACAGTTCTTCTGAGTAGTGCATGATAGCGTGCACCCATCTGCACGAATTCATTTCTTATGTCGTTCTTCCTGTCCTCACTTTGCATGGATGATTACCGCGTGATTTGTATCATCCTCATACAAGTTTTTTTTTGCCATTTTCATTAATTAGTTACGAGAGATTTTTTAAAGATGTTTTACAAGCCAAGCTAATCAAAGAGGGTCAAGGCCATAAATACAAGCCTACTCTCGCGGTATGACATTACCCGACGTTTTAGCACGGACGCGACACCACGCTTATTACTAGATCTTTTTTATCTAACATCGTTGGGATGACCGGTTTGTTTGTAAAGACACGTACGTTCAGCTCCAAAAAAAAATCTCAATAAACAAGTATGACGACATAAACCAAATCCTTCCGGGCTTCTTCTTTCTTATGAATCATGATGGTCCACCAATCTTTTATATCATGCAACATTGCACGGCATGTCACACTGAGGTGCCAGATCAGCGACATTGAAAAAGGAGGTGTGCGTCCGTCTGAAAGAGCATTTTCCCTCATGTGTGATTTTGGTAATTAAATGACAATCTCTACGGACTAATGTTTGCATTGAGATATCATTATAGATCATGTCCATGGAATTGTGGAGTTCATGTGTTAGACTCTTGAAGCTTATGTGTTGAGTGAAGCATATTGCAAGTATGTCTTAAAGGATTCAAGACATCATATTAGTGAAAAAATGTTGGAAGATACAAGGTTGATCAAGATGTTGATCAACACACAAAACTACAAAATGTACCAAGAGCGATCATGTATCTCTTGGGATGGTAAGCACTTGTCCGCATAGCTTTGTGAACTAACACATGATATATGTGTGTGTGGTATCATTATATGAGTTTAGGTATCTTACCATGGGCTTGCATCAAATGAAGATCTCATATAGCTCATGGAGGATGACGTCATGTGGTGATCGTCATTATGGTGAGATGTGCAAGACCAAGACCAAGAGAAGCTTCTTGAAGAGATCCTATGCTTGGTGCTTGCAATGGATACATGAAGATGGAGCTAAGCGAGACTCTCCCATTGTGAGCATGGGGGAGTATTTGGAGAAGTCTTCATGAAGCATGTGCTTGGACGCGCAATCAAAGAAAGATGTGAAGGAGATATGCCCTAGAGGCAATTAATAAAACGTATTCTTTATCATATCTTGTTTGTTCATAATAGGTTTTTGTGTCATGCTAGAACCGTATTAAGCGGAAACATTAATTCGGGCGTGATACGTAAACAACCAGGTTCCTAGTAGCCTCTACTAAGACTAGTTTCTTTGCGCGATTGATGATCGAGGTTTCCCGGTCATGGGGCATGGCGCCGGTCGGCAATGTGAGTCATATCGTTAGAAAACGATGTGATGGACATACCCAGTTTTGGAGAACGTAGTCGTTACGCCTTTGACCGTGAGATCAACTCTTATTGTTATTCCCGGAAGATAATTTGATCGTACCAAACGTCGTATCTTATTTAGTATGACAATAACGGTGATACTTTTGGGTATCGGAAAGGAGTAGTTGAGACGAGGGGTCAAGAGCGGGATTTGCCAGTCCGCACAGCAGGATAGATACTCTCGGGCCCACTCGGTGAGATCATGTCTACCGAGCTTGCAAGCATGTGACTAGGTCACGGAGACATGAGATCATGAACGAGTAGAAGATAGCATCGTCGGTAACGAGGTCGGGATTAGGTATGGAGATATCTATGGAACGACGCTCAGACGTGCTAAGTATCGCTATGGCAAAAGGTTTAAGACTTTGCGTTCAGTTTTGATAGATGAAAGTCATTCGTTATATCACAGGGATTAATTCATGGGGTCCAGGCCTACGAGTTAGTCGTTGATCATAGAGGAGTCTTGGTCATAGCTGTTATTATATCGAACCGCTAGGGTAACACACTTAAGGGGTTTCGACAAGACAACCGGAAAGGAAAGAGATCACCGGGAGCGTCCCGGGAGGGGTCCGATGGAGATCGGGCAGCGACGAAAGAGTTTTCGGAGCTAGGAAAAATTATATATATTATGTTTGATATTAATTAGTGTAATTAATATGCAAATATGATTTTATATATTTATTTTCGAATTTATTTAGGCTGATTTCCCTAAATGAGCCTTCTGGTCGAAAGAAGGCCCAAGAGGGGGAAAAATCCCTGGGGGATTCGGTGGGAGCCATGGTGGCCGGCCTGGATGGGCCAAGGGGCCCACCAGGGGGGCCGGCGCACCTGGCCTAGCCGCACCAGGCATGTGGGGATAGTCCCACATTGCCTGGCTGGCAAGGTTGGCTCCCCCTGGGAGCCTATATAAGAAGGGGCACCCCTGGCCTTTTAATTCACCAATTAATTCCCGATTTCTCTCTCGATCTCGTGGTTCCCAAGTCGGAACCGCGCCGAGCTGAGGAGGGGGATCTCTTCCACCATAGCCCGCTGCCGCGCTGCTGGTGTTCCGGTCCAACTCTTCCGCAGCTCGTCCTGGACTGGAGTTTCGGAGGCCGTCGTCTCCACCGTACGTGTGTGACGCCCTGCGAGGTGCTGCGCTTGCGGTACTCGGAGGTCTGCTTCCTCTACACGACCTTGAGGTCGGCTTCGTCGGTCTTCATCGACAACGTTTGTGCGGGAACGTAATCCCTGCTTTCGGTCTACAAGGGTACGTATTCCGATCTCCGTTCGTACTACTATATCTGCATAGAATAGATCTTGACATGCTTTTAGGATATCGGTGGTAGGAATTTTTTTTGTTTTCTGCACACGATCCACTTCAGTGGTATCAGAGCCAGTCTATCGTAGATATAGCTGTACGCTGTTAGAACCCGTGCTCTGCACGGGGGCACCGTTCCTGATATTTGCTACCCTCTAGCGTGCACTTGTGTATTCCAGCGGCATTGAGTTGATGAAGCGGCCCGGACCGACTTTACGCGTACGCTTACGCGAGACTGGTTCCACTACTGACATACGGCTTGTACCGTATATGTGGCTGGCGGGTGTCAGTTTCTCTCTCTTTAGTTGGTCTTCGCATTTTCAATGGAGGGCCCGAAAGGGATGCTTAAACATGCAATTATTGGATCGTTGTTGTGGTCTTAAGATTCGTAGGTATGAAGCGGTTCTATTTACGAAAGCCCCAAGCCACGTAAAATATGCAAAAGATAAAGTAGAAGCGTCTAACTTTATTTTGCAGGGGCTATGTGATATGGTCAAGGTAGGTTTATTAAATTGTTTATAAACTGCGGGCGCCAAGAAGACCATGGCGCAATGGACTATATCACATTGCATTACATTTGATGTTTTGTGTGCATCTTATATTGTGTGATTGTGTGTATAGTATACATTAGTTACACAGCGGTAGCTGTATAAGATGATCCCTTCAAAATACCACTAGTGTTCTCCCTCCAACGCGCACCACCAAGAAAGTTCTACGTTATGAGGCAGGCCGTGATGATCGGGTGTCAGACATCTCGTCGTTCACATACAGTGGGTGTAACCCATGTTGCACAAGCGTCAGCGTGGAGGTCTTTGGTGGCGAGCCTAGCATATTCAGAAATATGGCCTCGGAACAGGAAGACCGAAAGGTCGAGCACGAGTCACAAAATTGGTGTGGCGGACGATTTTGTCTACTCTTGAAGTTGTGCCGCCGGCTCTGATTATGAGGGGTGGTGCAATGGATGGGGGTCGTGTAATCGCTTAAACGACCAGGAGGGATGTTCGTTTGAGTGGGAGTTATGTTAGTTATTTTCTAAAATACTATAACTCAAAATTATTATGAACAAAGTCTTATGTTGTTGCAAATTCCATTGTAGATGTCTCCCCCCTCGTTTAACCTAGGTCTGTTACTTGAGAAAGAAAAGTTTAAGACCAATGGGTCAAACTTCATGGCCTAGTTCCACAACCTGAGGATCCTCCTCACTCCCCATAGGGTGGCCTACGTCATTGAGGCCGCCATAGGTGACCCTCCCGCAGATGATGCCTCTGAGGATGAGAAGAAGGTCTTCCAGACCCGATCGGAGGATTCTGCCTTTGTCCAGAGTGGCATGCTCTACGCCATGGAAGCCGACCTGCAGAAGCGCTTTGAGAAGATGAGCACCTTTGAGATCATTTCGAATCTTAAGGCTGTCTTCGCGCCGCAGGCTAAGGCTGAGAGATATGAGGCTTCTGAGCTTTTCTTCTCAGCCAAGATGGAAGAGCATAGCAGTGTGAGCGAGCATGTAGTCAAGATGTCTAGCTACGTTCAACGCCTGAATGCTCTGGAATGCAAGATTCCCGATGAGCTGGCGATTGACAGGGTGTTGCAATCGTTGCCGCCAAGCTACAAAGGCTTCATCATGAACTACAACATGCAGGACATGGCTAAATCCCTGGGTGAAGTGTTCGTGATGCTCAAGACTGCTGAGGTAGAGATTAAGAAGGAGCACACGCTGTTGATGGTCAACAAGACCGTTGATTTCAAGAAATCCGGTGGCAAGGGAAAGCAGAGCTGGAAGTCCAGGAGTGGGGCAAAGTTAGCTGCCAAGCCCAGGACTAACAGGTCTGGCCCCAGAGCTAGCGTGGAGTGTTTCTACTGCAAGGGGAAAGGTCACTGGAAGCGCAACTGCCCCAAGTACCTAGAGGATAGGAAGTCTGGCAAGACGGTCGACAAAGAGCAAGGTATATTTGATATACATGTTATAGATGTGTACCTTACATCCGCCCGGAGCAACACGTGGGTATTTGATACTGGTTCTGTTGCTCATATATGTAACTCTCAGGAGGAGTTACGAAATAGATGGCGGCTGGCGAAGGATGAGGTGACGATGCGCGTCGGCAACGGATCGAGAGTCGACGTGGTGGCTGTCGGCACGCTCCCTCTGCATCTACCATCGGGATTAGTTTTGGTTTTAAATAAGTGTTATTTTGTGCCATCCTTGAGTGTAAACATTATAAGTGGGTCTTGCCTGTTACAAGACGGTTATTCATTTAAATCAGTGTCAAGCAATTGTGCTATTTATATGAATGATATCTTTTATGTTGATGCTCCCGAGAATAACGGTTTATTCTTGTTGAATCTCGATCGTAGTACTCACATCCATAACATAGAAGCCAAACGGATTAAGTGTAGTGACGATACCGCCATGTATTTGTGGCATTGCCGTCTTGGTCATATTGGTGTAAAGCGCATGAAGCAACTCCACTCCGATGGACTTCTGGACTCGTTGGATTCCGGATCCCTCGATACATGCGAACCATGCCTCATGGGTAAAATGACCAAGACACCGTTCAAAGGTTTCGTTGAACGGGCGTCGGATTTGTTGGGGATCATACATACTGATGTGTGTGGACCGATGAGCGTTTCGACACGCAATGGTTATCGTTACTTCGTCACCTTCACTGATGACTTGAGTAGATACGGTTATATCTATTTGATGAAACACAAATCTGAAACGTTTGAAAAGTTCAAAGAATTCCAGAGTGAAGTTGAGAATCAGCTTATAGGAAAATCAAGCATCTCCGATCCGATCGCGGTGGAGAATACTTGAGTTTTGAGTTTGGCACACATCTGAAGAGTTGTGGCATAGTACCCCAACTTACGCCAACCGGAACGCCGCAGCGTAACGGCGTGTCCGAGCGACGTAATCGTACTCTACTGGATAGTGTTCGATCTATGATGTCTCTTACCGATCTGCCAGTGTCCTTCTGGGGTTATGCGTATTCATTTTAAATAGGGCTCCGTCCAAGTCCGTTGAAACGACACCGTATGAACTATGGTATGGCCAAAAGCCTAAGTTATTGTTTCTGAAAGTTTGGGGTTGTGAGGCGTACGTTAAGAAACTACAGCCCGACAAACTCGAACCGAAGTCGGAGAAAGTCGTCTTTGTAGGATATCCGCGGGAAACCGTTGGGTACACCTTCTACAACCAAGCGGAGGGCAAAACTTTTGTCGCGAAGACCGGTACCTTTCTAGAGAAGGAGTTTCTCGCGAAAGGAGTAAGTGGGAGGAAGGTAGACCTCGATGAAATCGTTGATCCTGAACTCGAGATTCCGAGTGGCGCAACGGAAGCAATTCCGGAAACGTCCTCTGTGGAAGGAGTGGGAGAAACTGTCGAGGAAGGTGTTCTACCTCGTAGGTCTGGTAGATCTCGGATCGCACCAGAATGGTATGGCAACATGGTTTGCACCGTCATGTTAGTCGAACAAGACGAACCTACGAACTACAAGGAGGCGATGGCGAGTCTAGAGTCCGAGAAATGGCTTGAAGCCATGAAATCCGAAATAGGATCCATGTATGATAACAAAGTGTGGACTTTGATGGATATTCCCGAAGGGCGCAAGGCCGTCGAGAATAAATGGATCTTTAAGAAGAAGACTGATGCTGATGGTAATGTGACCGTCTATAAAGCTCGGCTTGTCGCAAAGGGTTTCCGACAAGTTCATGGAATTGACTACGATGAAACTTTTTCACCGGTAGCGATGCTTAAGTCTATTCGGATTTTGTTAGCGGTAGCTGCCTATTATGATTATGAAATCTGGCAGATGGACGTCAAAACGGCCTTCCTAAATGGAAACACTAAGGAAGAGTTGTACATGGTATAGCCGGAAGGTTTTGTCGATCCAGGAAATGCTAACAAGGTGTGCAAGCTTCAGCGATCCATCTATGGATTGAAGCAGGCATCTCGGAGCTGGAATCTTCGCTTTGATGAGGTAATCAAAGGTTTTGGATTTATCCAAAATGTGGAAGAGACCTGCATTTACAAGAAAATGAGTGGGAGCTCGGTTGTGTTCTTAGCACTGTATGTTGACGACATATTGGTGATTGGGAATGATGTGAAACTTCTGAATAGCGTGAAGGAATATTTAAACAGTAAATTTTCCATGAATGACTTAGGAGAAGCTGCGTATATTTTAGGCATAAAAATCTATCGTGATAGATCAAGGCGCCTATTAGCACTGAGTCAGAGTACTTATCTTGATAAAATACTGAAGCGTTTCCGTATGGAGAAGGCAAAGAAGGTTTCTCTGCCGGTTATCAAGAATAAGATATTGCGGAAGGCACAGTGTCCGGTGACGGAACTGGGTAAGGCCGAAATGACAAAACATCCTTATGCTTCAGCCATAGGATCGATCATGTATGCAATGTTGAGTACTAGACCGGATGTGGCATTAGCTTTAAGTTTGACAAGCCGGTTCCAGAGTAATCCTGGAATGCCGCATTGGATAGCTGTTAAGAGCATTCTTAAGTATCTCAATAAGACAAAGAAAATGTTCCTTGTGTATGGTGGCTGCGATGAAGAACTTGGCGTAACGGGTTACGTAGATGCAAGTTTCTGCTCAGACCCCGATGACTGTAAGTCACAGACAGGTTACGTGTTCAAGGTGAATGGAGGCGTCGTGTGCTGGAGAAGTGGGAAGCAACCCATAGTCGCACAATCTACAATGGAGTCGGAGTATATCGCTGCTTGCGAAGCCGCGAATGAAGCTGTGTGGCTGAGGAAGTTCGTCATCGAACTTGGAGTGTTCCCGAGCATGCAAGACCCCGTGATCGTCTTCTGCGACAATACGGGTGCCATTGCGAACGCCAAGGAGCCAAGTCTCACTCCACCGCCAAACACATTCTCCAACGCTTCCATGTGATACGTCAGTACGTACAAGGAGGCGATGTGAAGATTTGCAAAGTGCATACGGATCTGAATGTGGCAGATCCGCTGACGAAGCCTCTTCCGCTTGATAAGCATGAAAAGCACCAGTTAGCTATGGGTGTTAAGCTTTTACCAAGTTGTAATCTAGATTAAGTTGTACTCTAGTGCAAGTGGGAGACTGAAGGAGATATGCCCTAGAGGCAATTAATAAAGTGTATTCTTTATCATAGCTCGTTTGTTCATAATAGGTTTTTGTGTCATGCTAGAACCCTATTAAGCGGAAACATTAATGCGGGTGTGATACGTAAACAACCAGGTCCCTAGTAGCCTCTACTAAGACTAGTTTCGTTGCGCGATTGATGATCGAGGTTTCCCGGTCATGGGGCATGGCGTTGGTCGGCAATGGGAGTCATATCGTTAGAGAACGATGTGATGGACATACCCAGTTTTGGAGAACGTAGTCGTTACGCCTTTGACCGTGAGATCAACTCTTATTGTTATTCCCGGAAGATACTTTGATCGCACCAAACGTCGTATCTTATTTAGTATGACAATAACGGTGATACTTTTGGGTATCGGAAAGGAGTAGTTGAGACGAGGGGTCAAGAGCGGGATTTGCCAGTCCGCATAGCAGGATAGATACTCTCGGGCCCACTCGGTGAGATCATGTCTAATGAGCTTGCAAGCATGTGACTAGGTCACGGAGACATGAGATCATGAACGAGTAGAAGATAGCATCGTCGGTAACGAGGTCGGGATTAGGTATGGAGATATCTATGGAACGACGCTCGGACGTGCTAAGTATCGCTATGGCAAAAGGTTTAAGACTTTGCGTGCAGGTTTGATTGATGAAAGTCATTCGTTATATCACAGGGATTAATTCATGGGGTCCAGGCCTACGAGTTAGCCGTTGATCATAGAGGAGTCTTGGTCATACCTGTTATTATATCGAACCGCTAGGGTAACACACTTAAGGGGTTTCGACAAGACAACCAGAAATGAAAGAGATCACCGGGAGCGTCCCGGGAGGGGTCCGATGGAGATCGGGCAGCGACGAAAGAGTTTTTGGAGCTAGGAAAAATTATATATATTATGTTTGATATTAATTAGTGTAATTAATATGCAAATATGATTTTATATATTTATTTTCGAATTTATTTAGGCTGATTTCCCTAAATGGGCCTTCTAGTCGAAAGAAGGCCCAAGAGGGGGAAAAATCCCTGGGGGATTCGGTGGGAGCCATGGTGGCCGGCCTGGATGGGCCAAGGGGCCCACCAGGGGGCCGGCGCACCTGGCCTAGCCGCACCAGGCATGTGGAGATAGTCCCACATTGCCTGGCTGGCAAGGTTGGCTCCCCCTGGGAGCCTATATAAGAAGGGGCACCCCTGGCATTTTAATTCACCAATTAATTCCCGATTTCTCTCTCGATCTCGTGGTTCCCAAGTCGGAACCGCGCCGAGCTGAGGAGGGAGATCTCTTCCACCATAGCCCGCTGCCGCGCTGCTGGTGTTCCGGTCCAAGTCTTCCGCTGCTCGTCCTGGACTGGAGCTTCGGAGGCCGTCGTCTCCACCGTACGTGTGTGACGCCCTGCGAGGTGCTGCGCTTGCGGTACTCGGAGGTCTGCTTCCTCTACACGACCTTGAGGTCGGCTTCGTCGGTCTTCATCGACAACGTTTGTGCGGGAACGTAATCCTCGCTTTCGGTCTACAAGGGTACGTATTCCGATCTCCGTTCGTACTACTATATCTGCATAGAATAGATCTTGGCATGCTTTTAGGATATCGTTGGTAGGAATTTTTTTTGTTTTCTGCACACGATCCCCTTTAAGATGAACCACTTGAAGAGATCAAGATAGTCTTCATCCAACTCAAGTGGAATGCTCAAGGCAAAGGTATGATCTTGATAGGCTATAGGATAGATAGGCGTACTATCAAGTGGGGTTCTCAAGTTGGTAACTGAAAGGACAATGATGTCGCCTAGAGGGGGGGGGTGAATAGGCGGTTTAAAACTTTTCCGGTTTAGGCTTGATAATTGCGGAATAAAACTAGGTGTTTAAATTAACAAGCCGACAACCTAAATAAACTTGGCTCACCTATGTGCACCAACAACTTATGCTAAGCAAGATAAACAACAAGGTGATAGCAATAGAATACTTCAAGCACGAAGGCTATCACAATGCAAAGTGCATAAGTAAAAGCTCGGGTATAGAAATAACCGAGGCACGCGGAGACGAGGATGTATTCCCGAGTTCCTCCTTGTTAAGGGAGTACGTCTCGTTGGAGAGGTGTGAACCGACACAACGGTTCAACAACCACAAAGGTTTCACCTTCTTCTCCGATGAACCGCAACACAAAGGCTTGGTTCACCTTCCACTATCGGAATTCCTTCGAGGCGGAATCCGGAGCCTTTCAACAACAATCCGGGGCACAACCCACAATGGGATTGGGGGCTCCCGAACGGCTTCAAGTGACCACACAAGGGTCCAACCACCACAAAGGCGTCTAGGGTCCAAGGACCCAAGAGTAACAAGCTCACAAACTTTCAACTTCCACGAATCCTCGTGGAGAGCACACCGATGCACCAAATGCAAAAGGCAAGAGCACAAGTGCTCAAATCCTTCACTCTCAAATCCCACCAAAAGCAACTAATGCTTATGGGGGGAGAAGAGAGGAAGAACAAGGAATCCACAAAGGAGTCAAATCCTTCACTCTCAAATCCCACCAAAGGCAACTAATGCTTATGGGGGGAGAAGAGAGGAAGAACAAAGGAGAAGAACCACAAAGTAACTCCAAGATCTAAATCCACTAGGTTCCCCTCACTTAGAGGAGAGATTGATTGGTGGAAAGGTGGATCTAGATCTCCTCTCTCTTTTCCCTCAAAAATTAGCAAGAATCATTGGAGGGATGGAGAGATAGCAAGCTCAAGAAGGTCAACAATGGAGGTCAAAACTTGCTAGAAAGGTTAGGGAACCATTAGGGAAGAAGTCCCCTTAAATAGGTCAACCCAAATTCCAACCGTTGGGTGCAGATTCGCGCCGTAGCGGTACTACCGCTGGCCCTAGCGGTACTACCGCCCCCCTAGGGAGTTAGGGCATCAAAACGGGCTGAAAACAGGCTTTCGTAGCGGTACTACCGCCCCGGGCAGCGGTACTACCGCCCCGGCGGAACTACCGCTCCCGGTACCGCCGAAAACAGCTCTCTGTTAGCTCGGGCGGTACCGAGGCGGTACTACCGCTACAGCAAAAAACAGCAGAAACTGATAAACGAAAACGTCAATATCTTTTCCATCCGGACTCCGTTTTCGATGATTTTTGGCTCGTTGGAATCGTTACAACGAGCTCTACTTGAATGTGCATAGAAACATCACAGTCCATCATGTGAGGATAAAACCAAATGGGGAAAGGTTGAACTTTCCTAAACAATGCAAACCAGTAAAAACTCCTTCATAAAAAACGCAACAAGATATTCATACGAAATCTGTTTTTGATGAACTAGAGCTTAGTATGGAGATAAACCAAGCTCTAAATCCTCACATGGATACAAGGCAACAAGTTTTCCAAAGTCAAACCATTTTCGAAGTACTTGGTCTTGTCATGAAGATCACGACAAGCACCAAAACTCAACACGGAGAAAAACCAAATAAGAACCAAGAAATATGATATGCCAAGCATGCAAAGTTTTGAACTCTCCACAAAGATGCGATCAAGTTACTCACTCGAGAGCCCCTCTTGATAGTACGCCTATCTAACCTATAGCCCTATCAAGATCATACCTTTGCCATGAGCATTCCACTTGAGCTAGATGATGACGATCTTGACTCTCTCAGGTTGAAACACCTTTCTTGTTTGTGCTTGCTAGCACATGCTTGATGAAGACTTCTCCAAATGCTCCCCCATACTCCATTATGGGAGGGCCTCGCTAAGCTTCGTCTTCATGTCTCCTTTGCAAGCTTCAATCAAAAGATATCTTCCGAGATGCATCTTATTGAGCTTGCACTTCATCTTCTTCTCTTGATATGTATGATGGCTTGGGGTTAAACATGATTGTTCACTCAATCTTCTATTCCAAGTCATACTTGCAATGAGCTCAACTCTACACATGACCATTCTTCATATAAACCCTTTGAATAGAGCATTGGTCATTAAGTCATCTTGAAGAGTCCAACACATGAACTCCTATAATTTTCCATGGACATGATCTATAAGAATATCTCAATGTAAACATTAGTCCATAAGGATTGGCATTAATTACCAAAACCACGCATGGGGGTAACCATGCACTTTCAATCTCCCCCATTTTGGTAATTGATGACAATCCCTTTTACGAGGGTTTATATAATGAATTTAAGCAACCATGCAACACAAAGAGCAAGGATGCAAGAGAACAAACCCATATTCCCTTAAACCCTCTAAATTTCTCCCCCATTGGCATCGATTTCCGAAATGGGAAGAAAAACTTAGAAGGAAAATATAGTGAGAGCTCCCCCATAATGTGTGCATTTCTCATAATATGAGTGAAATCAAATGCACATATCCAATGACGAATAGATGGAGGGAGATCAAACTATATAGAGGATCCAAAGATTGCAAAAAAATATCAAATGGAAAGATAGTTCAACGAAATAAGCAAGCAATCAGAAGGATCCAAAAAGTGTTCTAAATATCATGAGGGAACTCCCCAAGGTACGTGCACAAATAGGATTTGTATTTCAATATAGTGTGCACAACATGGAATCCTCACTCCCTCCTAGATAAATTCGAACACAAGCTCATGCAAGAGAATGTAAATGATAAAGGAGGCAAAACAACTTTCACCTAATAAAATGTTTTGCAACAAGAGCAAGGAGCGGTAAATCAAATAATGGGTGTGAGATAGAAAGACATTATAGGAGACTAATACAAGGATGATAGCATCAACTTAGTCTTTCAAGAAGAGTTGCACATAGTGCATATCGTGTCTTTTCCATACCCACACACCAAAAGAGGCAAATAACTCCACAAGCTTAGTAAAATGCAAAAAGCATAACACATGAAAAATAAAGCTTGTTCCTTTTAGAAACCACCAAAGAACTAAAAGCAAAAAGAGGTGGTCACTAAAGAATTGGAATATCAATAAAAGATGTAACTAATCTCATGTGTATAAGTTTCTAAGTACACACAAATCACAAAGATATGGGTCTAAAAATAAACATGTACACACAAGATAGGTACAAGGGAAAAGATCATGATATCCAAGAGGAAGTCATAAATACACCAATAAGATCTTTGCTTAAAAGCATAACACAAGGCTCAATTTTAACTTAACGGGATATAGAGGAACTTCAAAAACATACTCATCATAGCATCAAACGTATCCACAAGGGATAAGGTGATAAAAGGATGATCCGAGAAAGATAATAAGTATCACGAAAGGCAAATGATTTAAAGAAACATCAATATTGCACATGAGAGACTTTAAGTAGAAAATGCTAGATTGACATACTTGGGATCGATGAATCATAGAAATGAATATATAGTCCCCTTATATGTAATCATCCCGGCTTACTCATATTTGCAATAAAGACGTTTTGCAAGAACCAAATTGATTGCAACAAAAAGATTCATGCCAAGATACAACCTACACAAGGTTGAAAGCTAGAAATGTATGCATGAGGTAGATACTTGTTACCGAGATAGTATTGGTGATGTAGAAGATAAGAGTGAACCATCATCCAATGGACACAAGGTGACACCATCTTGTAGATGAGACAAGCTTCCAATGCATCTCAAGTGTACCTAAAACAAATTTAAGTACAACATGGTACCCAAACTAATTGGGTCCAAAGTAGTTAGAGCAACTACAACACATAGGACAAACTCCACATAAATATGTGCATATTGATATGAAATTGAATTTCATGCACATCTTAGTCATTTAGGATTTGATGGAGTTTATCCTTTATATTTGATCAACGAAAGTAAGCATGCCATAAGATATACATATAATAAATATGCATGCACAAGAATTTCAAGAACCAAGCGAGATATAATTTAGACAGAACACCAAGTAAACCAACAAAGCACACACAAGTGTGACAAGAAAACAAATTGTCCAAATTATATCAAATACCCAAATCAACACATGATTGAAGATACCACTTTGAAAAGATACCAATGAAAACAAGAGACCAATTGATGAAAAATATCATCAAGGAATAAACCAAACCCTCTACACTTTTCATGATGGCACAAGGTACCAAGACGAAGAATGTTTGTCTTCCAAGGAGACACGTCATCGGGATCAAATATCAAACGGAGACAACTAATGTTCAAAAAGCATATAGGATTGCTCCCCCACGATGTGTGCATTATTTATGATTTTGCATTTGAATACACAATGCACACAAATGAGATCATCACTCTCCATGTATATTATTCAAACACTAGTCATGTTCAAGAAAGGCAAGAAATTGCAATACCAAATTAAAGAACGGTGTTTTACTCAAAGTAGGATAGCTTCCCAAAGAATAGTGCATTATCAAGAAGTATGACTTTTGAATGTCAATGCACAAGAATTGGTTCATTGCTTTTCCCAACTCAAGAAAGCACTAAATAACTTTTAAGTAGAGCAATAAAGGATCCAAAAGATACAATGAAGACAAATGAGAGTTAGATCAAAACAAATTCTTGGCAATCAAATAAAGCAATTCAAAGCAAGAGCCAAAGCGAATATGATCAATATATTTACCACAAAAAGATTATCACTTGTCAAGACAAGTAATGTATGGAGATATTTCTCGGAGGTGGATTGCAAAGATATATTCAAGATCATATTCACAAAGCATATGGCAAATGATAGGAATTAAAAGCCATGCTTAGATAGATAGATATTCTTGATAGCTTCACAGATCATGCGAAGGTGCAAAGCAACTCCAAGGAGTAGCTTGAAACAATTGGCTTCCCCAAAGATAAATGAGAACATATTTGGGAAAGTCATACCAAGAACATCCTCCACAAACAAGATCCAAAAGAGTGAGAGACAAAAAGCATTTAAGTAAATGGAAACTTGTTTGAGCAACATGCCACATAGGAACAAGATAACTAGCAATATCAATTCTAGGTGGCAAAACCTCATATGTTCACATTTTCTAGGCTTGTAATATGCACATAGCTTATTACTTCCCCATAATGTGATAATCCATTTATTTAAAGCAAGAGGCAAACAAAACCAAGTCGAAAAATTAATGGACATTATAGAAATTGAATTTCTCATGAGAATGACATACCACATAGATAATAGATAATATAAATATATCAACACTAAGTTGTATTTCTCATGAATACACAATTTTAGGATTGTGAAGTGCACGAAGCATATCACTCCCCCAAAATATGATAGTCCATTAATCTCTCAAAGAGAGCCAACAAGATAAGATATCAAATAAAAACAATAAGGCTCAAAACTAGTAAATGGTGTGCAAACCAACATACACATACTTGATTTCTCAAGATAAGTAAGTAGAGAGCACAACACATACAAACACTAGCAAGATACAAAACCAAACACATGCAAGGGTGCAAGAAACTTTCAATGTATATATGATTTAAATAAAAGTTACCGCAAGGAGGAACATTAGATATGAGATTGAACAATATGATCCATATGACTTGACTTGAGAGAATATAATTGATGAAGATCCCTTAATTCTTCATAATGTAGCCAAGTCTCCAATGCCTCCAACAACACATATTGATCAAGTTTTAACTTGTTGGTCCCCAACCAAGTTGGGTCCTAAGAGGTTAGTCACAATAGGTTTGGCAACCCAAATGATTCTTTTGAGTACCAACATATTTGGCAAACACATTGCCAACCTTATCCTTCCTAAGAGAATAAACATCATTAATTATAATGGGGTTGGATAAGGTACCATTTGTGCATGAAGAAGCAAGGTGACCCTTCTCACGACATAGGTAGCAACATCTACTTCCTCCTCTCTTCTTAGTTGGAGTCTTGACTTGAGGAGGGGTAGCTTGATTCTTCTTGGGAAGAGACCGTTCTTCAACTTGAGGAGCTTGAGTTTGAACTTGAGGTTTCTTCCCTTGTTGCTTCTCACTAAGAGCCTTCTTCTTCAAAGGGCAAGATCTAACATGGTGCCCTTCAACTTTGCACTTGAAGCAAACAATCTTGGCCGAATCTTTGACTTGTTCTTGGCCCTTTTTCTTCTTGATGATCTTGGACTTGTTCTTGTTATTGGAGTTGAATCCAAGTCCACTCTTGTCATTGGGGCGTCTTTGAACACTCAACATATCGTCAAGTGTGGACTTCCCAACATGACGCTTTTCCAAGTCTTTATTCAAAGAAGTGACTTGGGCCTTGAGCTCTTTTAATTCCTCTACATGGTTAGTATCAACACAAATGTTAGAGGAAGTAGAAACTTCATTGTTAGAGCAACAAGGTATGGAAAGTGATTCATCACAAGATGTAGCAACATTATGAGTGGATGAATCACAAGGACTAGCACAAGATGATATAGCATTAAGAGAAGACGTTGTGCCATTGTCCACATGAGGCTTACAAGATGTTACCTTTGACATAATCGCCTCATTAGCTAACTTTAGCTTAGCATGGGATGCTCGAAGATCGTCATTAGAGCTAGAGAGCCTTTCATGAGTTTCTTCCAGTTTCCCATACTTGCTAGATAGCAACTCAAGTTGAGCCCTTAGCTCAACATTTTCCTTCAAAATAGATGCTTCACGAGAAATGGAGTTAGTAGCACAAGCATCATTAACATTAGAAATGGAAGGCGACAATTTGGAAAGCTTATCATTGTTAGATAGTTGAGTTTGGAGTTGATCATGAGACATGATAAGGAGAGAGTGTTCACTTTCTAAAGTTTTGTGAGCTTTGTCAAGTCTCTCTATGTCCTCACTTAGTCTAGCATTGCCAACATCAAATTCAACTTTTTCCTTTTTAAGCACTTTATATTTAGCAATAGCATGATCTCTTTCCTTAATGATTTTAGCAATAATAAGATCATTAGACTCATCAAGGGATTCAAGTTTCTCTTCAAGAGAAACCCTAAGCTCTTCTTCCTCTTCAAGAGAAGCTTTCAAAAAAGCTATGGTGATAGAGTCATCTCTCTCAATTTGACATTTCTCATCAAATTGACTTTCCAAATCCTCAATGAATTCCCTACTCTTAGTAACATAATCAATGATTTCACAAAAAGGAGGGATAGCTTTACTACCTTTGGGGAGAGCACCAAGTACCATCTCACCCATCTTGGTTAAGGATTCAAAGTCAAAACCTTCTTCATGAGAATCCTCATCCACATCATCACAATTTGGATTCGAGGTGGGAGATACCTCGGAATCCTTAGCCATAAGGCAAACATGATTAATGGGTGAGGAGGATGAAGAAATACTTGAAGCTCCATTGAGGTCCATGTCTTGTTCCAACAAGTGTTGGGATTCCTCTACATTGTTAGTCATGCAAATACTAGAGGATATGGAAGAGTAATTTTCATCACAACAAGACATAGAGAGCATATCATCATTATATTTAGTTAAGCAACTATTACTTGATATGCAAGGACAATCAACTCTAGCATGTATGACATTTTGAGTGCTAGAAGATTTTAAGTCCAAAGATAGAAGATTGCAATGTGATAGAGAAGAGGTATAATCAATAGTAAGTTCACCATCACCAATGCAATTTCTATCGCCACTCACCATATCGTTACCGTGTGACAAATCACATGATGGTGAAGTGGAAGAAGTTGTGAACTCATCACGGCCGGAGGTGGAGGAAGAGCAATCATCCTCAATAATTTTGGACACTTCATATATATCTTGAAGCTTGGTCCAAAGCTCATGTGCATTTCGAAAAGACATGATTAAAGCAAGAACTACATCGGTCAAAGCACACATAAGACCATTAGTAACTTGAGTCTCGAGATGAGAGTTTATCTCATCCTCTAAAGATAATTCATGAGAATCCTTTGGAGGAGATAAACACACATCTACAATCCTCTTAACATAATTTGGACCCATGGCCCTAAATAGATTAAGCATGCGAATTTTCCAAACATCATAATTTGTGCCATCGAATATGAAAGTGGGATCATGCACTAATTCTCTAAACGACATCTTTTACTCTCTAGGCGGTAAAGCCCAACAAGAGAGCCCAGGCTCTGATACCAATTGAAAGGACAATGATGTCGCCTAGAGGGGGGGGGGGGTGAATAGGCGGTTTAAAACTTTTCCGGTTTAGGCTTGATAATTGCGGAATAAAACTAGGTGTTTAAATTAACAAGCCGACAACCTAAATAAACTTGGCTCACCTATGTGCACCAACAACTTATGCTAAGCAAGATAAACAACAAGGTGATAGCAATAGAATACTTCAAGCACGAAGGCTATCACAATGCAAAGTGCATAAGTAAAAGCTCGGGTATAGAAATAACCGAGGCACGCGGAGACGAGGATGTATTCCCGAGTTCCTCCTTGTTAAGGGAGTACGTCTCGTTGGAGAGGTGTGAACCGACACAACGGTTCAACAACCACAAAGGTTTCACCTTCTTCTCCGATGAACCGCAACACAAAGGCTTGGTTCACCTTCCACTATCGGAATTCCTTCGAGGCGGAATCCGGAGCCTTTCAACAACAATCCGGGGCACAACCCACAATGGGATTGGGGGCTCCCGAACGGCTTCAAGTGACCACACAAGGGTCCAACCACCACAAAGGCGTCTAGGGTCCAAGGACCCAAGAGTAACAAGCTCACAAACTTTCAACTTCCACGAATCCTCGTGGAGAGCACACCGATGCACCAAATGCAAAAGGCAAGAGCACAAGTGCTCAAATCCTTCACTCTCAAATCCCACCAAAAGCAACTAATGCTTATGGGGGGAGAAGAGAGGAAGAACAAGGAATCCACAAAGGAGTCAAATCCTTCACTCTCAAATCCCACCAAAGGCAACTAATGCTTATGGGGGGAGAAGAGAGGAAGAACAAAGGAGAAGAACCACAAAGTAACTCCAAGATCTAAATCCACTAGGTTCCCCTCACTTAGAGGAGAGATTGATTGGTGGAAAGGTGGATCTAGATCTCCTCTCTCTTTTCTCTCAAGAATTAGCAAGAATCATTGGAGGGATGGAGAGATAGCAAGCTCAAGAAGGTCAACAATGGAGGTCAAAACTTGCTAGAAAGGTTAGGGAACCATTAGGGAAGAAGGCCCCTTAAATAGGTCAACCCAAATTCCAACCGTTGGGTGCAGATTCGCGCCGTAGCGGTACTACCGCTGGCCCTAGCGGTACTACCGCCCCCCTAGGGAGTTAGGGCATCAAAACGGGCTGAAAACAGGCTTTCGTAGCGGTACTACCGCCCCGGGCAGCGGTACTACCGCCCCGGCGGAACTACCGCTCCCGGTACCGCCGAAAACAGCTCTCTGTTAGCTCGGGCGGTACCGAGGCGGTACTACCGCTACAGCAAAAAACAGCAGAAACTGGTAAACGAAAACGTCAATATCTTTTCCATCCGGACTCCGTTTTCGATGATTTTTGGCTCGTTGGAATCGTTACAACGAGCTCTACTTGAATGTGCATAGAAACATCACAGTCCATCATGTGAGGATAAAACCAAATGGGGAAAGGTTGAACTTTCCTAAACAATGCAAACCAGTAAAAACTCCTTCATAAAAAACGCAACAAGATATTCATACGAAATCTGTTTTTGATGAACTAGAGCTTAGTATGGAGATAAACCAAGCTCTAAATCCTCACATGGATACAAGGCAACAAGTTTTCCAAAGTAAAACCATTTTCGAAGTACTTGGTCTTGTCATGAAGATCACGACAAGCACCAAAACTCAACACAGAGAAAAACCAAATAAGAACCAAGAAATATGATATGCCAAGCATGCAAAGGTTAGAGCTCTCCACAAAGATGCGATCAAGTTACTCACTCGAGAGCCCATCTTGATAGTACGCCTATCTAACCTATAGCCCTATCAAGATCATACCTTTGCCATGAGCATTCCACTTGAGCTAGATGATGACGATCTTGACTCTCTCAGGTTGAAACACCTTTCTTGTTTGTGCTTGCTAGCACATGCTTGATGAAGACTTCTCCAAATGCTCCCCCATACTCCATTATGGGAGGGCCTCGCTAAGCTTCGTCTTCATGTCTCCTTTGCAAGCTTCAATCAAAAGATATCTTCCGAGATGCATCTTATTGAGCTTGCACTTCATCTTCTTCTCTTGATATGTATGATGGCTTGGGGTTAAACATGATTGTTCACTCAATCTTCTATTCCAAGTCATACTTGCAATGAGCTCAACTCTACACATGACCATTCTTCATATAAACCCTTTGAATAGAGCATTGGTCATTAAGTCATCTTGAAGAGTCCAACACATGAACTCCTATAATTTCCCATGGACAAGATCTATAAGAATATCTCAATGTAAACATTAGTCCATAAGGATTGTCATTAATTACCAAAACCACGCATGGGGGTAACCATGCACTTTCAGTAACTTGATCGCATCATTGTGGAGAGATCAAACCTTTGCATACTTTGCATATCATGTTTCTTGGTTCTTATTTGGCTTTTATGTTGGTGAGGAGTTAGAGCTTGGTTCATCTCCATGTCAAGCTCCTGTTCATCGAAATCGGTTTTGCTTTAGACAACTTGTTGCGTTTTCGGTGGCGGAAATATTGTCGGTTCTACCATGAGGAAAGTCCCACACCTTTCCATGTGTGGTGATTTATGTTGGGTGCTCATCGTCGCTATCTTTCCAACAAAATTGGTCTCACCTCATTTGGAGTTCATTTGCAAAAGTTATAGCAGTTTTCGTTTCGGTGTTTTACTGATTCGGATTATTGGGGCCGGATATTTTGTTCTACCGGAATTTTCAGTTCCCCAGCTGGTCCAAGAAAACTGCTAAGGAAAGGAGAAAAGGGGTTCTGACTCCAGTCGGAAATTGTGCTCGGAAATTTCCGTCTACCGGAATTTCCGAGTGCCCCCAGAAAAGTTCTCTAGAAATGGCTAAGGAAAAGTTTGGTTTTGCTTCTGACTCCGGCCGGATTTTCAGCTCAGAAATTTCATGAATTCGGAATTTCCGGTTGACCGGGATTTCCGAGTCTCACTTATACCGGAATTTCCGAGTGTCGAAACAGCCAACGGCTATATTTCCTGGAGGGGTATAAATACCCCTCCCCTTCTTTTTCCCCAACTAATCCAAGGCAGCATGACTTTCCCCTCTCTCCTACTCCATTGTTGACCTTGGAAAGCTGACTTCCCTCTCAATCCCTCCATTGAATCTTCCATATTCTTTAGGGAAAGTTGAGAAGAGATCTAGATCTACAATCCTACCAATCCATCTCTCCTCTAAGTGAGGGGAACTTAGTGGATCTAGTTCTTGGAGTTCCTTTGTGGTTCTTCTCTTTGTTCTTCCTCTCTTTTCCCCCCATAAGCATTAGTTGCTTTTGGTGGGATTTGGGAGTGAAGGATTTGACTCCTTTGTGGTTTCCTTTGTTCTTACTCTCTTATTCCCCCATAAACATTTGTTGTTGTGTTGGACTTTGAGAGTGAAGGACTTGAGCACTTCGTGTGCTCTTGCCATTGCATTTTCATCGGTTTGAGCCCTCCACGAGGATTCGTGGTGGTGATACTTGTGAGCTTGTTACTCTTGGGTCTTTGGACCCTAGACGCCTTTTGTGGCCGGCCTTTTGTGGCCAAGACCTTTTGTGGTCACTTGAGATCCCCCAATTAAGTTGTGGGTGTGTGCCTCAAGACTTGGGAGCCCCCAATTAAGTTGTGGGTGTGTGCCTCAAGAGTTGTACGGGATTCGATCTCCGCCTCAAAGGAGATCAACAGTGGAAGGTGAACTCGCAACCTTTTGTGGTTGAGTTCATCAGGAGAAGAAGGTGAGCCTTTGTGGCGTTGCGGCTAACCTGTTGTGGTTGCGCACACCTCTCCAAACGAGACGTACACCTTTGGGTGGAACTCGGGAATACATCCTCGTCTCCACGTGCCTCGGTTATTTCTATACCCGAGCTCTTTACTTATGCACCTAACATTGTGATAGCCTTCGTGCTTGAAGTCATATATCTTGCTATCACCTTGTTACTTGTATTGCTTAGCATAAGTTGTTGGTGCACATATGTGAGCCTAATATTTATATCTAGGTTGTATGCTTGTTAAAGTAAACCTCTAGTTTTATTCCGCCTTTATCAAGCATACCGGAATTTCCGGGTCATTCTTGGACCGGATACTCCTCGGAAAAAGTTTTAAATCGCCTATTCACCCCCCCCCCCCCCTCTAATAATTTACAAATGCCACAATTTTGGCATCCCCTCCGCTCTAGTCTATCCACCATCCAAACCAGGTTTTGAATGATCAGCAATGTCAAGATTTTGCTTTTGCATTTGGGAGTTGCCCACGACTTCCACACCAAGGATGGCATCGTAGAAGTGGTGTGGCAAAAAATTGCATGTTATAGGCCGAAGATGACGAGTATTTTCCATCGTTGGTGAACTTCCAAGTAATCTTATCCGTCGCCTCTCGGTCAAGATGGATGTCCTCAGCTTGGTCCAAACGATTGGGATATATGTTCAAGGGAGAAACCTCCTTGAGTATCTATTTTGTCCACCCAAAATTATTGTCCAACGCTTTTCAAACCGTGCACTCTCTTTTATTTGTGATGTCAAAGATTAGAGGGGCCAAATCCTTCGCTCCCATCCCAAGTCGTAGCAATTAATAGGGATTCCCAAAAGATAGCTTTTTCACCATTGCCCGCTTCCATCTTTGTCAGCGCCACAAACATGCCAAGGCAAGGCCAACCCATGACTTGGGCTCATCATCCCACTCAAACAAAAGCCACCGTAGACGAAGAGCCGTCACAAAATTCTTGAGATTTAGGCTCCCTAGCACTCCAAAAACAATTGGCTTGCACACGCGCTCCCAATTGACTTTACATTTTTCTCAGGTAACCTTCTCACAAGCCGCCCATGAATAAGCCCTATGAATGTTATCAATTTTTAAGAGGGCCTCCAAGGGTACGCCAAGAACAAAGATGAATTATATGACCACACTAGTAAGAACCGACTTGACGAGGACCGAGCTGCCGGCCATAGTAGCATGCTTGCCTTCCCATGGGTGAAGTTTTCCGGCGACCTTATCCTCCAATTTTTGGAAGTGGATTCTATCTAGACGTGTCACCGACAACACGGGCCCGCAAGGTACTTGAGATGGCTTGTAGGATGTCATCTAGAGCAATACCTCACATCTAACATAAGTCCCCTGGCTTTTGTTGCAATTTCTGACAAGCTAGTGATGATGTCAAATTAAGCTAGAGCCGTAGAGCGTTCGCAAGGAAGTCATGCCCTCCTTTTTCGGAGTCGCAAAGATTGCGACATTACGGCATATATAGGGATGTGTGAATGGTAGTTGCGCTCCCTCCCTCTAATTTCATGCAAATATTTATCTAAATGTTTTTCATGCAAATGCCCGTGATCGGTTGCTTTACGAAAAATATGATGGAGAGAATTTAGCTATGGCCACGAAATGTAGAGGTGAGAGGGGGTCCCCTTACCGCAGCCCCCTCTCATGCTTTATCGGCACACGGGCAATCCCATTGAGGAGCACTCTAGACGAGGAGGTGGATAGAAGTGCGGAGACCCAATCTCTGAACATGCAAGGGAAGCCCATGTGTTGCAAGTTGCAACAAGTCCATCAGATAATCCCATCTCACCGAATCAAACTTTTTCTTTATATATCTAGCTTGACGAGAAGCGTCAGTGTTATCCATTCATGGTTGAAGTCTTCTAGATAGCCACATGCATGGAGCATCGGTCGATCGAACGGAGCACTGAACTCGACATCTGATCATCTGGACATTTAATCGAATGAAGAGCATCTGCTGAATCATGATTTTACATGGGGCTCGTAAATTGTATCCCTTGTAGGGAAAGAAGAACAGCTCAGTCGGAGCTGTGACCCTGGCCAAGAAGCAACAACTCTTCTTCATGAGCACTTATTAGTTATTAGTAGTCTGTACGTATATCTCCTCTCCAGGAACTATATGGCCTTCAATTCCGATGAGGTTAATTACGAGCTGATCTTTTAGCTAGGAGTGGGCGTTTAAGCTGAGTGGTTGGTCGATCGAGCTTTATTTGCTTGACAAAGATGGATACTATATGGCTACTCCACAGCTGCGTGCATGGGCATGCATGCTCGCTCGCTCGATCGATCTTCATGCACGCAGTTGACACCACCGTCAGCTCTCAGCTGAATGCGACCATAATAACACACCTCTGCCTTGATGCATCCGCCTAAAAGCGGCCAGCTGACTTGATATCGACCAGTGTCTTCTCCAGAGGTCACTGTTGGACAGGGCCTTTTCAGAGATCGAAGGCAGCATCAACGTACTGCAAGCTTTGATTTATGCTGCTGCATGTACACTGTGCTCGATCCCTGCTAGTAAATTTCATAATCTTCTCGCTGCTGCTGCAC
Organism: Poa annua; assembly: GCA_026929855.1. NCBI lineage: Eukaryota > Viridiplantae > Streptophyta > Magnoliopsida > Poales > Poaceae > Poa > Poa annua. The sequence continues at coordinate 87,890,418 of CM049431.1, forward strand.
TGTTTCTTCCATGGGCATTAAGCTGACGACTGTACCATCAACAGCGAGCTCTCGCTCTTGCAATGGCGAGAGGGTGCGTACTAGCAGCCGCGTGCCTTGATTAATTCTGTAGCGAGTAGTAGAGTACTACAGTGGAAGGAGTACCAGACAGGCAGAAATTAGTGGCATCAATTGGCCTTCCTTCCATTCCATCGCATTGCATTGCAACATGGTGGTGCTAGCAACAATGCATTGAAGCGAGAAGGTTGGCATGAACACTGTGGTTTCATATATGCATCAATCGCCCTGACACAATCCCGGCCTTCTTATTGCGCCCGTCCTCAACTGTCTCCAATTACTCGTGCATTCATTCTGGGTTTAAAAGCGAGTTAATCGGCAATAGTCTCCCCTTTGAATGACCCTAACCACCCAGCATCTCCCCATGCCTGCCCTTGCCCTCTCTCCTCTTTCTTTCTCTCTCAAGTCTGAACCACAAAACATGCAAACTTCTTTTGCAGATCAAAATTAAGAACTTGTCTCTCAACTCTTGATTGATCTTACAGATGTGCATAGACTGCGCACACCAGCTGTCTCTCCATTCCTCCTATTAATCTTATGAGATTTGTGCGCCCTGCCGTACTACAGCTTGAGATAAAAATTAACCAGGTATTAGCACACAGAGTACGGCCGTGTATGTCGCGAGTTAACTATCGATCGATGAGCTCGATGTCCACGGTCCGTATGAACCGAGATGATCCACTGCAGCGTATTTATGCGGTGAAAGGACGGTCGAGACAAGACCATTACTGCCTTCTATAAAACCTCCAAGGCAAAATCTCAATCCTCGGCAGTACTGCCCCCCGTACAAACACAAGCACAAACACACACCACACACCACACCTCAACTCAGACAGATGAAATGAAATTATTATCTAGACCCGTTCCATGGCACCCCCAATGTCACTACGCCGACTAGCTAGCTAGTCCATGGAAGGACGGGTCTACGGAATAATTCCTTCTTGATCGGTAAACTCGCAACAAGACTAATTAACGAACGAACACGCACACAATTGAGCAAACGAAAGAGATAATGGTAGCTACTAGCAGCTAGACGATCGTCGACGACAACGACGACTCGGCACCTAGAACGAAGACGCCGGCCGGCGTGCCAGTTCAGCCGCGCTTTCCCTTGCCGGAGCCGAACCCCGCGCTGCGCTGGTCGTTGAAGTCGAGGAGCACGGTGCTGTGGCACTTGGGGCACTTGGGGTCCTCCCGCGACAGCATCACGTACATCATGCACCGTGGGCACCCCGCCAGGATCATCGACGCGCCGGCGCCACCGCCGGCCTCGGGCTCGGGGCTCCCCTCGGACGACACGCACGAGCTCGGCGGCGACGCCGAGGACGAGGATGACGACGACATCCTCCTCGGCGAGTTGCTGCCTCCCGGTGGCGCGGCCGACGGCCCACCTCCGCCGGCGCCGCTTCCGCCGCGCGACCGCGAGAAGCTCAGCCGAAGGTCCAGCTTCGGCCCCTTACCGTTGTTGTTCCTGCTCATCTTCGATCACTCTGCTCACCGCCGCTGCACTGCAGAATGTACGCCGGCCAGTTAGCTCATGTCAACTGCTTGAACTGAAGCAAACACTACAGAACACCACCATATATATATATTTACCATCCAACACAGTACTTTACCTTGGGAGCTAGATGAAGCTGGTGCCGTGATATCGATCAAAATGTTGGAGCTCGCCGGACGAATGCACTGCAACGATAGATGACGTAGTGGAGAATGTGGGGGTGTTGCGGACGGCCACTTGCACGCACGAACGTACCGGGCGGGCGGCCGGGATGAAGGACACGGACACGGAGGGAGTGAAAGCGCCGTGTGCCTGGGTATTTGAGGGTGGTGGTGCAGCTCCAGTTTGCGATATATAATGAGGAGGTGCGTCGAGGTGGAGGAGAGGTGATGCTCTTCTTTATTGCCGGGAACAGAAGCATTTAAATTCCTTCCCGTTGGCTCTTGGTTGTTGCTTCCTTCCCTCAGTCCCTCCCACGATCGATCCCTACCTACGTTCCGGGATGCAAGCCTGCTCGCTAGCTCCATTTGGTTTTTGCGAGTAAGCTCCATTCTCTTCCGGCCCTGTGGTTTGCGCTAGCTGAAATGTAGAAGGAGAGGTCCTGAGAATTTAAGGGTTTATATAAATTTGATTTATTTTAGAAGCACAGTATAAACGTACACGCGTACACACTCACCCTTATCAGGGGCGGAGATGCGTAAACATACCTTGATGCACATGCATCAGGGTCAAAACATTATTTAAGCCTAACTACTACCTAAAAGGATCAAGTGTGCATCAGGTTAGCATGGCAAGAGTGCATCAAGTTGACTGGGCATCAGGGTTATTCCATCTCCAGCTCCGCCCCTGACCCTTATAAAGACACATATGCACACCCCACACCTATGAGCAATTCCGAAATATTGAGCTGGCAGATCGAGTTTTGAGATTGACGAAGTCACCTCGGACGCGTCGCTGTCGACAGAAACGTCGCGTCCCACTAAAAGAATATTCCGACTAAATGCAGCACACAAACGTTAAACCTGGGGTTTAAACTCTAGTGGGCTGAGGGTATAACCACCCCGCTAACCATCCAACCACAAGTTGATTTGCATAGATATGGTGCAAAATACTGCATAGACGCTCGTTGTATAAGGAAAAAATGCTATCCGAAACTAATTAGACGCCCCGCCTACCAACAACCATGTACTATAGCTACATTCTCCTTTGGAAGGCCCTCTAATTTCCTCCTCACATATTCCTCACGCTCAATAGACTCAATAGTCTCATCTTACCGAGAGCCAACCTGTCGTTAGATGATTATGATGGTGGTTATACCCCGACCCTAACAAAGTTCAAATTTCTTTGACAGTAGTGTATATCAGTTACACAAAATATTCTCTAGTGGCATGACATTCTCGTCATGGCAAAGTGCCTGAGGTGACTTCGTCAATTTCAAGTCCCGGCCCACTAGCTCAGGTCTTCTGGAGTTGCTCATAAGGGTAAATGTGCGCGTTCATAGGGATAAGTGCATACACGTAGTGAGCGCGAATATCTGTGTCTCCCAAAAAATGGTCTCAAGTTACAGTTAGCGCACTTTAAGATGACATTCACCATTTGGAGCAAAAAAAACATGAACATAGTTTCATTGATTAGATCGAACATTAACAACAACGTTTGATCATGCATTAAAAATATAATTAGATCAACCATTAAATAATTTTTCCGAGTGCTGCAAGAAAAACCAACATGCCCTTCGACCTCACTGCTTAGCGCGTTGCCGAGATGGTTCTATGGACTATGGCTTGAGTGGTTTATTCCTATCCAAACCTTGTTGAAGGATATCTATGTTAGACAGTACCACTATCAACGTTTATATAGTCTATTTACATTTGGTTACCAAATCAGGATCAAACCGACCTAGATCAACATATTACACAAGTTTGTAAATGTCGACACCCTGTCAACCAGGGTGCCGGATTTGGCGGCGTGTGTATGTATCGACTCGGCCGCCCGCCACTCCCTGGGAGGAGAACGTTGCGAGGATCTACTTTTCCCCGAAAAGACCGACTTCCTGGGAAGACCTACTTCCCAGTAAGAGGGCTTGCTTAGTCATCCCTTTCAAGTCTCAGACGGAGTCTGGCGCATGGATAACGAGGTGGCATGACCCCGTCCTGCCACAGGAGGAGCACCGTCATTAGTCAAGAAAAACAGTATTGGCCGCGAGGTGGCACTAGGGCACACATGACCTGTGTATCCCCTTGCACTTAAAATGAGGACCTGACAGTGAAAGAGGAGAGAGGATTTAGTTCGTCCAGATAACTCTACTAGGGACTAGTTAGATCAACCCATTGTAACCACCTCATATACTTCAATAAAAGATCAGACAAGCAGGGTCATCCTTAAAATGAATTGAAGTTTCAAATTTACAAAAAGAAATGTAAATTTTAAATCATGAAATTTAGGAATTTAATTTTATTCCCATAATATAGATAGTAACTCAACAATCTCAGTGATTAAATATCATAAAATTGGAGCTAGATGAGCAAGATATAATGCTAAAAGCTATAGGGTTACCGTGCTTGATTAGAAATATATTGATAGACAACCCACTGAAAGGTAAAACTGTGTTTGCTTGTGCAAGCAAACGGGGTCGCGTGGATGGGTTGTGGCGGGAGAGGAGGCCAGATAAAAGCTAATACGGTAACTTTTCACATTAGGACAAACTGAAAGGTGAAAATTAGAATTACAGAGACCATGCTAACGTCCAAAAAGGGAATATTCAACATGATTACTAAATTCTGAGTCAACAGAGACCTTACATTTACATTATACAAACAACTAAATGAACGATCTAGATTCTAATTTGACTTTAAATGCTTGAGCATGTATGTGCTCGATCAAATATTCTAAAGTGTAGATTTGTCAAATGAAAACTATACTTGCACACGTATCATCAAAGTACTACCACACAATTATTTCTATATTTTCTCTTAAGTGAATAAAACTACGGTTGTAGTACCTCCTGTCCGTATAAACATATCACAAGTGTGTACGAACCACATATAAAGAACGGTGACATGTTCATGTCATGGTTTCCATAGTTTTGTCATTCTTGTGCAAATCAATAGTTAGAAGTCAACTTCCCAGAATTGGTACCAGCCTAGCAGGAGTATCACCTAGATGAGGATCAGTACGAGGATTCTTATTTAGATGGAAGCAAATCGTGAGTGCAATTTACAACTAAATAAAGTACTAAACCATGTTCCCTTTCATGAAGTAGCAGACTTTGAGTTATTAGTCAACGGGATGCACGAATTAGACATCCACGTGCATATTCCTTTTCTTTTTAGCGAGCACGCTTTATTCTTTGATTTGATGTTTAGAGATAAATGTATATAAATATATGTACACAGTACGCAACTAACTCTACAACAAGTCGCTTCACACTAAATTTCACTGGTTAGCTTTATTATGATTCTCAATTACTTTGATATTACCGGGTTATCATGTACACACAACCACGTTGCGTTATCTTTACTACTTCCTCCGCTTATAAAAGGATGTCTTAACTTTATCTAAATTTGCATTTATCTACATATTAAACTATGGCCAGATACATTAAATTTAAATAAAATTGAGACATTCTTTTATGAACGGAGAAAATTTTAAATATGAATGTTGATGGTGATACGTCACTTGTCAACACTAAACATCAGAGTCACAACCTCTATCTAATGAAATCAGAATCAGGGGATCACCCTTATGCCATCTGGTGTTATTTTGGACAGCAAACTGACAAAAGATGTCGGGAGAAAAAAGATTTGCGTAACTTGTTGCCACCGTCGAACGAACGGCCGCCTTGCTGCCCCGTCTTCCTCAAACAACTTATCCGCATGTCCACCACCGCCCCGCCCATCCCCTCCAAATCCCCCACACTAGTTCTCATCGATGGCTACCCCTCCCCCACTTCCCACAATTAAGTCCATTGCTCGGCTGTCGTGTCGCTTGATCTTCGTCGACGCCTTTTCCGCCGCTCAATACGATGTCGGGCGCAACGACGTTGCTGATGTCAGCTTAGGTGGGAGTAGACGAGGGTTGAGGGTAGGGATGGCGGGGGAAAAGGTGGACAAGGATGCGTCACAAGATAGCGAGTGAGTCGCGAGCGATGAAAAAGCAATTTCGTATTGGAGCCATGCTCGGTGGCTAACTTAAGTCAATTGTGCTCGGGGGCTTCAGTAATGACGAAGGTGAAACATTAATCCATTCTTTCTTAAGTAACAGTATATAACATTTATCCTTTTTAATTTTAGTACCAATGATGGGCTGGGACTTCACGTGGTTAAAGTTTGTGAGCGGCAGAACAAAGCCTTTCTATTGGTGAGTGGACTTCCATTTTTTTTTTTGAGAGAGAAGTGGACTTCCAGTTATGGGCAAAGCGTTTTGGATTGTTCCCGTTAGGCACAGCTTATCAAGCCCTCCGATTTATTAAAAAGAAACAAAATAAGACATCTCAACTACGTGGGCCCCTATTTATATCGCTTAAAGCGAGCACTGGGCACCGTCTCGCCCATGCGAGTACATATTAACGAGCAGCGTCCCTCCTAAATGGGCCAGGCCCAGCGTAACAAAGCACGCGCATCGCCACTAGTTTATGCCTGTATAGTTATTTTCTCTTTGATTCTAAAAAAAAAGTTATTTTCTCTTCAATTTTCTATTATTTTCTGAAAGTTTCAATCAAAATAGATTTGGACCATTACAGAAGAATGTTCCCGTAACTGTAATATTTTTTTTAACATCGTGTGTTTAAAAATGTGTATCATGTATTTTGAAAAATATGGTCATATATTCAGAAAAACTTTCATGACTTCGGAAAAAATATTCAATTATTTTAAAATTGTTCAAGGTTTGAAAAATGTTCACAAGATTTTAAAAAGTTTCACGTATTTGAAATTTTCACGTGGTATAGAAAAGTTGTTCATATGTCTTAAAAGGCATGCTCACGTGTTTCAAAAAATTGTTCATGGGTTTAAAAAATGTTCACATGCTTCACATATTGTTTACATGGTAAAAAATAGTTCACGGGCTCCAAAAAGTGTTCATGGGGCTAAAAAATATTCGTGTGTTCAAAATATTGTTCATGTGGTTTAAAAAATTGTTCACAGGTTCGAAGAGGCATATTCTTTTTTTCCAAAAACAATTCTTCACCGGATAAAAAAAAAGTTTATGTGTTCACAAAAATTCACATATAAACAAGAATTGTATAAGATTGTTCACGTACAAATATTCATGGGGTTAAGTAATTTCACATATTCAAAAGATTGTTCACGTTTTAGTAAATTTGTAATGGCTCGAATAGGCATATTCACAAATTTTGACATAAATTGCCTATCACACGCTGACATAAAATTCTATCAGTATGTAATACACTCCTTAAAAGTTATCAATGAGCACAAACATTGTATAAGAAACAAACATCAAAGTGCATGCATGCTTTGGGCATTATCACATGATTATTTGTGACGACAAAATGCATGAAAAACAGGTAGCTAGAGATAAGCTTTAAACCATTGTGAGAAATAAGCATATAGGTGTGTCCAATTTGAGCCATACCATCAACCTAATATTTGTCGACTCGACCGTATGTAGGATCAATGTCGACGTGGAAGGAAAGTTGCTGATGGTGATCACCGATCAAGTTTCATAAACGAACAAGCGAGTGAGCAAACTTTGTGCTCTTGCATGGCGTGAGATCCATTGTCGGAACTCCGAGTTTATGATTGCGCATGTGAAAGTTGTTGATGACGACCATCAAACCATTTTGAGAGACAAACAACATGGTAGGTGAGATTTGTGTGCTATTACCATCAGACTATTTGTCATACGTCATAGTGTATGACCGATCTTGTGAAGGAAAGTTGCCACCGACGAGCACCAAACATGTAGAAGAAACAAACATCCATGTAGGTGCACTTTGTTCCATTATCGTCAGACTATTTGTTGCGTTCGGTGTCGTGTTGGTGTTAACAAAAAGATAAGCATCCTATGGGAAAAGCAAGTTGTTGATGATGATAACTGAACTAGCTGGTTTGTGAGACAAACAACCCATGTCGTGTGATTTGGGACAGTACCATCTTTCGGTTTGTCGGATCTCATGATACATGACCAAACCTTGTGAAGGTAAGTGGATGACGATGAACACAAGGCATCTACAAGCGACAAACATGCCAGTAGGAACACTTTCCTTATTATTATTATTATCATACAATTTGTTGGATCTCTCGTAGAGTAGTTCTCACAGAAAGATAAGCGTGTGATAGTCAATTTATGTCAGCGTGTAAATTTGCTTCGTTGCTCCTCTTTGGCTAGAGCATTAACTAATCAAACTCAACTTAAATAACTGCTTACCATACTGTTTTTGCCTTCTTCACTTTTTATGGACAACTTATACCTAGTGCCCACGTTTGGTTGCCCTTTTTTCCTGTATTGAATTATGTTGTGAGCAGAAGGCGTCAGTAAGAATGCAAAGAGTCCTTGGTTCCAGACCCTCAAGAACAAACAAATGAAAATGATGAATCCATAAAATGTTAAATAGATGTAGTATCTATCCCTTCATTATCTCACTCATAGTAGAACACCATTGATGCAATCACTAGATCAACCATGGAGCTAAACCTCATTTGATATTTGATATTTAAGTTAAAAGACTGTAACTGTTCCACCTACAATAGACTGAACCATTGGATAGTGAGTTAGAGAAAGCCATCACAGATGCATCGTTACTGACATGCACATCAGCTACCACTGAATCGTGTCGATTCACTATTGAAATATATCTACATAAATGCGATCACACATGCTAAGTCTAGAACTTATATCTTGATGGGTTAGTTCTACCACAAAGAATCTAACTATGTCAGTTTGCCCACTAGGTGTTTTTTTATGCTATGATTTGAAGCTACATGTGGCCACTTTCCCCTATATTTTTTGATATTAAATGACGCACGAAATGAATCAAGAGAGGCACGTAGTTTAAACAGACAAATAAAATCAAAAGGAAACAAGGGAAAAAGGCCGCAATTCCCCAACAAAAAGACAGGTTAACTAGACATGACACACCCGTCTATACCCTGACGCAAAACCCTCAAAATTAACATCCATGATTCAATCACCAGAGAAATGATGAAACTTGTATTCTTAACATCCAACAATGTAAGTACTACGAGTAGTTTGTTTACACCTATCGTTAATCCCCACTAGTTCTACCTACCCTGAGCTCACGGAGGTTGGACTTTGGATCGAGTATCTAGTCATCATCTCCTGAATAAGAACACACAGATAAGACGCAGGGTACGTACCCGGCCGTAGGCACGTAGACGAGACTAGTGGATAGCGCCCATAGCTGGTTTCCATCACGGAACTTGCCAGAATAAGCAACTACGTGAAGCTTTCACAGTTGCCAAATTAGGTGACAAGTGACAGCACCAAAGCTAGATGCTGAGAATTTGGACGCTGACGATATATTGTGCGCCAGATTAGGAAGGCCGGTCCCAAGGGATTATTTTGGCATCTCGTAATTCAACATGTGCTGTTCAAGCCTGAATTTTGTAATCGAGTAGTACAATCTGTTGTCGCCGTCAAGCCGCTTTGAGCACATGTTGGACTAGACGGCGTGCACAATCGGCCGCAACACGCACAGTGACGCTGACAGGATCGATGAAGAACACGACAGAAGAAGAACTCCGATAAGTAACACTTGTCACCAGGACAGATGTATTGGATATTTGGTAATGGTGGGAGGATGAGAACGGGATGAGAAAAAGGCATGCCACTGTCATCGACTCGATCTAGTTTGTCTGTCTCTAAACAAGGAAAGAAGTAAAGAAAACATGCGGCGGATTAATGCTGTGATCCTTTCCAGCCTCTGTTTCTGTTTCTTCCTAAACATGTCACAACCCATGACGGAACACACACGGGATTATTCAGATTATACGCCAGGCCAGCTGCTCCGATCGAAATCGCAGATTCCAGCACATGACGGAGCACACACACACGATTATTCAGATTATACTCCGACTAGATAGATTTACCAGCGGCCAGCGGCTGCTATCGAAATCGCAGATTCCAGCCGAGCTAGGCTATTCCCCCCTACTACATTTTCGCTACGGCCGGCAGAAGGGATCGGCGAGGACGACGGTGGGTTTCAGCTCAGCTCGGACCGGACCGGATTCCTCCACGCACGGACGGGGAGGGACGGCTCAGGCGGTGGTGGTGATGTCGTGGATGCTCTTGCGCTTGGTGTCGCCGCGGCTGGCGGCGCTGGCCTGGCGGATGAAGTACTTCTGCGCGTGGCTGGCCACCTGCGTGGGCGTCCGCGTCTTCACCGACCACCGCGAGATGTTCCTCCAGTCGCCGCGCCCGTACCGCTCCAGCCCCTCCAGGAACAGCCTGCCAAAACGATCGACACCAAGAAGAAGAAGAAGAAGAAATGGTCAGTCAGAGATGAGGGTCAAGCTAGATAGATCTCGCGTAGTAATAATTTGCATGGCCAGGTGGGCCATGGGGATCCGGAGAAGATCCGACGTGGAAAAGATTCGGAGGAGAAGTATCTAGCTAGGACACGCCCAGGAATAACAGGGGGAAAAGACAAAAAAAAAACACGAACAGAGGATGTCGTTGAGATTTTGACGGCGCGTTAGTATGTATATGCATACCTGTGCTCCTCCTCGCTCCAGGGCACGCCTCTGCGGCGCTCGTCGGCGCCTGCGGCGCGGCCGCGTCCTCGCCCCCCTCCGCCGCCGGCTGCCGAGTCCTGATCGTCCCAGGAGTCGGGGACGTCGACCAGGCCGCGCTCGATGAGGTCGATGTCGTGCAGGAGCGCCGTGTAGTGCTCCGAGGCCTCCAGCGGCGAGCGGCCGGGCAGCTGCGCCGCCACGTACGCCCACCGGTTGGGGACCTGCTCCGGGTACGTCACCAGCAGGCTCTCGAACACCTTGTCCTCCGCCTTGCTCCACGGCCGGGGCTGCTGATACTGCGGTTGCGGTTGCGGCGGCATCATCATCATCATCGGCTGCTGAGGCTGTGCCGCCGGCGCCCACGACGACGGCGAAGGGGCGCCCATGCCGCCGCCGCCGTAGTAGAAGGCCATGGCGCGCGCGTAGTTGGATGGATGGATCTCTGGACGGCGGGGAGGCGCAACAACTTTACGGTTCTGGCTAGCTTGGGAACTTTGTTGGCGATTGCTCTGTGATGGATGATATCTCGTCATTGGGTCGATCGGCCTTATAAAGGGTGGGCCGCGGGCGGGAGCGGCATCATTCGGTGTGTGCCCCGCGCGCGCACACGTTTTGGGCGTGACGGCCCTGCTGGCGTGGCACCGCGCGCATAGGTGTTTCTCTTTTCTGTTTTTGAGTATTGGCACCGAATAGGTGTACACGTGTACCGTGCCGCCAGCCACAATGGTGACTAAATTTTTTTGTTGGCAGACTCAGTGTAACTATATAAGGTCCTGTTTTGGAACAAAATCGGGTTTCTGGCATTGCCTTCCATTTTTACCTTCCCTTACCTCTACCTTGATCACTTTTCGGGGGGTTTTGAGGTTTTGTGTACCTGAAGTACAAACAGTTAGACACTAAAAAAATCCAATCTTTCATGACTTAGAGTACAATACCATAATAATAAAGTTGAAAATTTTGATGAAATTCTTTTTCGAATGAAACGATGATCACAAGACTGTACTTTTTCCATGAATGGTATTCTAATGAATTCAGTAATTGAATACTGAAGACCTCAGAATCTGTAGCAAGTTTTGTTGATAAATACTACTCAATCTGTATGAAGGAAAAGTCATCGAGGAAGTGTACTTTGTGCAGCTCGAGGGTTTTCTTAAAGTAAATATAGAACTTACTGAAGGAAAAGTTGATACACAAGGAAGATATGTCGTATCCTAATGGTGATTTAATATCTTGTCAAAGAAATGCACTTATTATTTCGATTGCAAATTCAAAATAGAAGGGGAACTAGGTTCCCATGAAGTAAATTCAGACGCAAGAACCATGATAGCATTATGACGGTGAGCATGATCAAATAATTTATCATTTTTATCACTATAGGAATTTTGGATAAGGGATTCTTTAATCAAGTGATACAAATAATTGTTGACGAGTTGACTTTGTAACAAAAGTTCAATTGAATCCAATTATTAAGAGGAATTCTCTAACATGTGGTTTCAAGAAGTTCCTTCAAATAGAAAATAAATTTAATGTAAGAGTTACATTAATAAAAGAAACTTATGAGATAGTATAAAGCCAAGGATAAAACATAATCTAGAGATTTGTAAATAGTGGGAGTTAGAATGCCTAATTAGTTTGAGCATAAATTATGCTCATGTACACTACAACGATAAGCGGTGAGTGTAGGAGATATAATACTTTGAAAAGAGTGTGGTTCTTTTTTAAAGGTACAACCATGTTGTGAAAATAACAGAAATGTGATCTTAGTAAAAGTACCAAGGTTTCACCTTGATTGACCTGGATGATACATGCATTTTGCATCATCATATTTGCAACGTATAGAGTTAGTTTTTATTTTTATTTGCGTTCATTTATCATTATCCATGCATATTAGATGATTTATGGGACTTTTATACAAGCTCCTTTTATTTTATATTTAATTTATGGGAGGCACAAAAACCTCCTTTTTCTTCTTTATTGTTTTAGTGACCTTTTGAACACTAAATAATTGAGGAAAAACACTGCGTCGTTTTTCCACAAAAGAAAAAGGTGCACAAGAGGGGAGCCACGAGTACAACACTCTTTACCGTGTATTTCCTTGCATCGTCGCCCCGTAAAGAGATCCTCTTTGCCGTGTACGTTATACTCTGACTGTGTGCCTTTGCCTTGGCACCTGACTAAGAGAGGGCGAGGTGATCAGTGCTCTGTGGACAGCCTTTGCTCTCTATTGGACAAAAAGGTTAATTGTCGACAATTGTACGTAACGTTGCTACGCTTTTCTTTACCGTGTGCCACGAGTATACACACGGCAACGAATCTTTACAAAACAGCCAGGACAAAATATACAAGACAGCCCTGACCGGATATAGTACTCGATAAAAACTTTGCTAAGTATTTTTTAGCCTTAGTCATCTAAATTTTGTACTCCCTCCGTCCTTAGATACTTTTTGCGGGGACAAAATATACGGGGTAGCCCTTACCAAATATAGTACCAGATAAAGACTTTGCCGGGTATTTTTTAGCCTTCATCATGTATTTTTTTGCTCCCTCCGTCCTTAGATACATAATTTTTATAAAAAAAAAATCCGCATAGAGGAGTACTAGGCAAAGATTTATTTTCCTGCAGTGAATTAGCCATGGTCACGAGACTAGTCTCGAGCCGGCAGAATCTCTCGTGCGTCTGTGAGCGCGTTGAGTGGCACACCACTGGATGGGCACCTTTGTCGACGGTGACATTCGCATCGGAATCGGATCGATCACCTCAGCAGCTCAGCCGGTCGCCGGCCGCCACGGTGGGTGGCCGGAAACGAGGCCACGGATCTGCAGGAAGTGTGCCGTCCTGCCACTTCCAGTCCCAGTCGAGTGGAGAGGTTTTGGCACCAGGCCTTTTGCTGTGCCCCCATGTCTATCCACTTCCTTCCTCTCGGGACTTGCCAAAACAAGAGAGGACTTTCTTATCCTCATCAGGAGAAGATCGAGGAAGAACAAGTCTTAATTTTCGATGTCCAGGAGATGGAGTTAAGCACCTGGTCGCTGTCCAGGAGGGAGGATGTGAATTTCGCTGCTGTAAAGGCTGGTGGCACTAGATAATGTAATTTTTGGTTGTGTTCGTGCGTGATTAGATTAGATCGGTGGCTGAGCTGTTGTGGATGACGATGCATGATTGCCAGGCATTTGAGGAGGAAACCCCACACCCACTGAGGAGACATTGGCGTCACTCGACTCGAGAGGACGGTGGATCTTTGGAGCACCACGCACTTGGCCACTGCATTGCATTGCATGGGTCCCTCTTACACGTACCTAGCACTAAGGATTCAGAAATGTGAAGGAGCAACGGACTGAAGATCAAGTTGTTGTCCTGATGCAAGCACGCACTGATGCACATACCACTGATAGGCACGCCCCAACATAAGTGCAGATTATTTTGTTGTACTGTACCATTTAGGGATACTTGCAATATGCAAACTTTATCGGCTGATGGTGAACATTGTTCCTCCGGACAACTTTCGGTTTCCACGCGCCAACACACACATATATATTCCATATTCTTAGCACGTACGTCCTAGAACACTGCAGAGCTAGCGATACTCTATTTCTGCAGCGCAGATGCTGCTCCTGTAGGCCAAGCAAAGTTCACCGGTGAGAGTCACCACGATGTCGGCGACGATCGATTCCGATCAGGAGAGATGGATTAGAGCGTCCTTGTCGCGGTGCGGTGCGGGTCCAGTAGGTAGGTGCCAGGTGATGTGCACCTTAATTTTCTGGCACTGGATTCCCGTGGCGCCGTCCTCTGGCGCAGCAGCCAAACGAACAGTGCGAAAGAGAGCTATTCGGATTCGCCCGAGTCCGCTTTACTTTATCTTATCCGTCTTACAGTGAATCTTAAGATTCCCGGGAAAGGAATGAAGATGGGAGGTTCGTGATCGGCCAGCCAGTCTGCTCGTGCGGCTTTGCTGACGGAACGCATCGTATCTGCCGCGCGTCTGCCGGTGAACCTGTTGAGACTGAAAGGAGAAGCAGAGCTGCTTTCGTTCGGACAGTCGGGAGAAGATATGGAGATATGGGGATCTGGATTATGGATGGTAATCCTACCTCGTGGAAAGATATTCAATCATGTGCAGGACCAAGCCAGTGACCGCAACTACTATACAGATAGTATTATTCGACTTTGGATTTTATCCGATTGAACTCTTATTTCTTTCAAGCCATTCCGTATCCACGGACATGAACACGCCCTGTCTCGGACAAGGATGGCCCATGGGCCGGCCAAAAAGTGCATATTAGTCGGTGATTTCAATACCAAGTACATAGCATACACAAGTATTAAACTCATAATAAATACTATGTAATAGCTGGCAAGACACATCTGACCACAAAAAACCAATAAAGAATCTTGTTTACATTTCAAAGTTTCAGAAGTTTCTACATTTATATATGGTTAACCACTCCACTTGTTAAGATATTTTCTAGACCATATGATTTACATATGTGTCTAACATAAATATGAACAATAATACATAATTTGTACAATTCTAAATGAAATAATATTACAAAATTAATATTTAAATATTACACAATGCAAGTGTTTTTCATCGATATGTATTACAAACGCACAAACAAACTTAATTAATCTTTATTAACGTTATTACATGATTAACCATGCCAATAAGTAATAGAAATTATATCGATATAAGACCATAGCAAGCTATAGATGGGTTTGAAGTATAAATGTTTAGTACAAAGAATATAATTATTTCAATTCGCTTTGCTTTGCCCCATATCTTTATTGGCAAAGTATGCAGTGAAAACTTTGATTCGGTGAAAATCTGAAAACTTCCTTTCCTCCTCGTCTCGACAGTACACATACCAGACTGAATATGGGGAATACACCGGAGATTTAAACACACTTTTCCTAATAACCCCCTCCATGCACATAGTTGCTCCTAAGATGTGTGGTCAACAAATTGGGGGCTAGAAGGGAGCAAGACAAACAAGGGGGCTTATGTTGCTGTGGCACACAAACAGGGAAATTCTCCCCCTCTGACGCAGCAGCCAAAGGAACAGTGTGAAAGAGAGCTATTCGGATTCGCCCGAGTCCGCTTTACTTCATCTTATCCGTCTTACAATGATTCTTAAGATTCCCGGGAAAGGAATGAAGATGGGAGGTTCGTGATCGGCCAGCCAGTCCGCCCGTGCGCGGCTTTGCTGAGGAACGCATCGTATCTGCCGCCTGCCGGTGGACCTGCTGAGACTGAAAGGAGAAGCAGAGCTGCTTTCATTCGGACACACTGGAGAAGATACGGTGACATGGATGCCTGGATTATGGATGGTAATAACGCTACCTCGTGGAAAGAAATTCAATCATGTGCAGGACCAAGCCAGTGACCGCAGCTACTATACATATAGTATTATTCGACTTTGGATTTTATCCGATTGAACTCTTATTTCTTTCAAGCCATTCCGTATCCACGGACATGAACACGCCCTGTCTCGGACAAGGATGGCCCATGGGCCGCCAAAAAAGTGCATATTAGTCGGTGATTTCAATACCAATTACATAGCATACACAAGTATTAAACTCATAATGAATACTATGTAATAGCTGGCAAGACACATCTGACCACAAAAAACCAATAAAGAATCTTGTTTACATTTCAAAGTTTCAGAACTATCTACATTTATGTATGGTTAACCACTCCACTTGTTAAGATATTTTCTAGACCATATGATTTACATATGTGTCTAACATAAATATGAACAATAATACATAATTTGTACAATTCTAAATGAAATAATATTACAAAATTAATATTTAAATATTACACAATGCAAGTGTTTTCCATCGATATGTATTACAAACGCAAAAACAAACTTAATTAATCTTTATTAACATTATTACATGATTAACCATGGCAATGAGTAATAGAAAATTATATCGATATAAGACCATAGCAAGCTATAGATGGGTTTGAAGTATAACTGTTTAGTATAAATAATATAATTATTTCAATTCACTTTGCTTTGCCCCATATCATAATTGGCGAATTCTGCTGTGAAAACTTTGATTCGGTGAAACTCTGAAAATTTCCTTCCCTCCTCGTCAGATCGACAGTACACATACCAGACTAGATACGGGGAATGCACCCGAGATTTAAACACACTTTTCCTAATAACCCCATCCATACACATAGTTGTTCGTAATATATTTGATCAACGGAACACACACAGTATGTTTGACTCAACATTTCCAATATGGCCCTGGTGCCTAGGCGATGGAAAATTGCGACGCTGAGGTCGTGGTTCTTCTCCAATGCGACGGTGAGACTCTAGCTTGGCCTGGCAAGAGGTTTCTCCGGTCTAGTGCAGATCCCATATCAAAATTTATTTTCCAAATAATGAACTTACATTTGTGGGACTTGGACCTTGAATGCTGGAGTCGTCCACTCCCCACACATCTGGCTTACGGATATATCTAGGTCACTCACACAAGTGCACACACACACTTTTGGAAAAGGGTGGCCCATTTTGACATTATGTTTTATACCGTGGTTTTTGTATTTGATTAGAATCTAATTGGAGGCAATAAATTCTAAATAATCAATTAATAAATACATAAATTCTAAAAATCTACTATGGTATATAGGCCAAACAAAAATCATGGAGCGGGGTAGACTCTTGATTTGTCCTGCCAATGACACACACCTAAAATGCCTTCCGTGAGCTACACATCATGTATGGGAATGTGGGAGCTAAGATTTAAACTTTCTTGGAGGAACAATTTTTTCGTAGAATGGAGAAACTACAAGCTTATGTCGGGTACCTACTTACCTAATAGAGCTCAGCTCAACGAACCTTAGTGTTCGGTTCGGTCGAACCATCATATGTTTTTTCAATACTAGGTAACCCACGAGTTCAAAGAAAAAAATCACTGGGAAGAACCCTACTTGGTAATTTCAAAAGCACAAAGCCATTAATACCCTAATACAAACACCTAAAACCCATCTACTATACAGTTCGAAAAGCTTGAGAGGTCTACAAAAAAAGAGGAACCTCGTGTGCGGTTTTTGTGTCTACGCCTACCACACCAACCTTATATGCCGAAACTAGTTGGTACGATGTAATATTAATTTGCTACAATTTGATGTCTTAGACAGACAAAATTGTAATGGATAAATCAAATCTTGTCTTCTCTTGCGTTTTCATAGTGCGTGACCATCGATCCATCCAGAGGACGCGAACAGTACACTACACATTTTACTGTATGATCCGCTTCTGTTTGAACTAAAGTCATACTCCAATTTGCATATGCCATGATATGAAGCGGCTAATTTGATGCCACGAAGAATATTCTAGAGAGCAATAGCACACGTGCGCGTGGGGCAAACAAAAAAAAGAAAAGCGCGGCAGCACACGCCGCCCACGCGTACGTTTGGATTCCGCTGACGGGAGCACCGTACCCGTCGAATCCAGGCCGGCGGCGGTGGGCCTCGCGGGCCGACGCCCTTTCCGGATAAGATCGCAGCCCACTAAACTATTACAGCAACACGTCACCGCTAGGACCCCAGGACAGAAAGCAAGAGCACTTGGTCTGCATCTTTTTGTTTCAGAAACAACAATAAACGAGCTTTAGCTCTGGATTCGCCGCGCACATGAATACATGATCACATCACTGTACAGGCGTGATGCGTCGCACTAGATTAGCTTATCCGCTAGCTTTGGGGAAGCTTGTCCTACGTACGCATGCGTACGTGGGCGACCCCAAGCAATGGCGAATGGCCGGCCATCGAGGTTTCAGGCTTGATCATATTCCTAGCTAGTTGCAGTTTCTTTGGCATAGGAGTAGGACTCGTGGATTGCTTTCTGTGTCATTGCTATTTCCCCCCGTTTCAGAATTCTGATTCGTTCGTACTGTAGTAGGAATATATGTACTTGCACGCGCCGTCATGCACGACCCATCCACGCCACATTGCATTGCATTGTATGCATACCCCAGATCAAGAGAAGATCAGATTTGCTCAGCCAAAAAGAAGAAGGCCATATCTCCCGGAGAATGCGAACGGCCGTGGTACCACATCGATCGATCTACTCAGCTTTGCCCTTTACGACCGATGGATCCTCCATTGGTTTCCCTGATCCCAAATGCTTCGTCCCGAATCGGCCACATGCATGCCAGCCGAAAGACCAGATATTTTCAGCCCAAGAAACATGTGGGGTGGCACCAGATCGTCAAGGACTGTAGGGATCGATCTTCTTTCCAGTGATAATGCTAGGCAGGTTCGTCCCCAGCCAGCGTTTCTGAATTCCGATCAGTCTGAAAAGAATACGTACCGTCGTGTTCTATCTGTCGTGTTTCACTCTCGCCGGCGGCCGGCCAGAATAATATCAGTTCGGAATCTTGACGAGCAATCTCTAGTGTACGTACGTCCAGCGGTCTGTGACAGTTGAGGTGCAGTGCACGGTTGGATCGACCCAGCTGGGAGAAGAAGGGGAAGAGGTGAAGAAGGTTCGGGGTGTGGAAATACACGCTGGCCACCACCAACATCGATCGATATCGGAATCTGATGCATTGGCCATGGACATCGGGCGTCCTGAGTGACTCCGGTGAGCACAGTTCTGTGGGCGCCGGCCACTGCCGCTAGCTGCTCGGAAGCTGCGGCGCAGGCACCGTACACAGCTGGGCTGCTGCACTTTTCCTCTTCCCTTCTCCTCTTCTCTCGTTAGTTAGTGGTGGCCACGCTACGCTATTTTTTGTGGCTGGAGTTTCAGCTATTTACATCAAGTATATTTTTGTGTTAAGAGAACATATTTACATGAAACGATATGCTCATATACTCATATGCATCGGAGGAGGAAGATTGGCCGTGTTTCTGTATGTAGGGCGATGGGTCAGCAAGACTATGCAGTCATGCAAACACTGCATTCTGGCCCAAAATCGGAGAGTCCAACTGAACAGGCCCAGCCAAGTGCTATGAACGAACAAGAGATGTCCTACTTGATAGGGAACTTAGGCTCGGTTGGTATTGGTATTGCTGCTGTTTTGTGGGGCATTTGGAAAGCTCACAATGCTTCTTGTTTTCATGGAAAATGTCGTGATCAACCATGTTCGGTTATTTTCAAAATTTGC
The DNA here is from genome assembly GCA_026929855.1 of Poa annua. NCBI lineage: Eukaryota > Viridiplantae > Streptophyta > Magnoliopsida > Poales > Poaceae > Poa > Poa annua. Next base: position 87,909,808 of record CM049431.1, read on the forward strand.
TATTGGATTCAGTGGTGCAGTATTTTGCAGGTGAAGCCGTCGCAAGGGACTTACACATTTTTCTTCGTTGAACTTCTGAAGTGTGTGGCGATGGAAGCCTTTGGCGCAAGAAGCTTAACGGAAGATGGACTAAAAGGAAATACTGAAAAATAGAGTATAACCCCAGGAGGGGGGATTTTGCCTGTTCTATTTCTAGTCTTCCTCCTATCCTGATAGCCCTGTTTATGTTCTTTCTTTGTTAGGACCAAACTTGTTGATGGTTTCTTTGTTACTCTTAGGCCCCGTTTGGAACATAGGATATGAAAAATGTAGTAACGGGGAATTAAATAGTCCTACCTCACCAATCCTATAGGGTTGTCCACTCCGGAAAAAAATTTCCTATAGGTTTGTTAAACACATGAATGAAAACTAGTTGCCGTTTGGATTAGAGGATAGGAATTGTTATGTGTTGTTGTGTTTTGGCTGGAATAAAATGTTGAAATGAAGTGGACGATACATGCATTGTATGTGAAGAAGTCTGTCAATGCACGAACTGCATACTAGACATGACACGTCCAAGCTCGATAAGAAATGCCACTACTCAATCGGTGAAGACGGGAAAATGGGTTTGCCTTCTATCAGCATGGAAACAAAGTTCATCTAAAAAATTGAGCAATTTAGCAAAGTTCAACGGATAGTCAATCTGTGAATCGACGTCTCGACCCTCGTACGTCATGTTGTCTGGTACATTTTGCTCCTCCCACGTCACGTAAGTACAGACGTCGCCATCGCTGCAGCGGAAAGGAATCATTGCACGTACGCGTGCACATAGAACACAAGTAGACCTTGTAATAAAATTCTTCTTCAATGATGTAAACGAATCGCATTGTTCCACAAGGGAGATACAGAATTGTGTCTGCGAAAAAATGCATTCACAAAAAGAATACAACAAATGCGGTTAAAAAATACAAGAATTAATTAGCGCGCTTATCCACAGCTCCAGTACAAGTACTAAATTGTGTACTGCGTATTTTCTGAAAGAATTTTTAATGAATGGAATTTGTGCATGCTTGAGAACTTCGTAACCCATTTATCAGAGTTCAGAACCAGTCCAAGAGCTCTGCCCAGTCCGCCATGTCGCCGATGAGCTCCTCATCGGCGTCTTCCTGCTCGTGCTGCTGCTGCTGCTGCTGCGTGGACCTGTCGGCGTCGCTCGACGACGTGCCGTCGGTCGCAGCATGCCTTTTCCTCTTCTGACCACCCCTTCCGGCTCCACCGATCTCATTCGCCAAAGCAACCGCGGCGGACGACGACGCCAGGTCCCCGGAGCCGCCGCCCCGGGCAGCAGTGCACGGCCGGCGGTCGAACTGCCGCAAGCTGTCTGATTTTGTGTAGAGCCGACACAAACTGAACTCGCTCCGCGCCTATAAACAAGCACAAACAATGCAGATATATGTTCAGATCGTTTACTCCTGTAACTTGCAGTAGATCGTTTACTCACGTCTCATGCGACTAGTAGGCGACGACAACTTGTATGTATGTACGACAATAGGCTTTCACAATCAGCAATATGGTCATCGTTGTTAAATTCATACATAAATGGCAACTTGTTCTTAAGTTTGGACTCCATTGTGTAGAGTAGTAATGCATCATCTGCCAAAAATGGGTGCCGTAGTAAGTTACCTGTAGAAAAGGGTTTGGCGCCGGAGCGGTGGCATCGATGTCGTCGTCGTCGTCGAAGGCCCTGTACTCGTTCATCTTCCACTTGGTCTTGGCCCCTGCCGGCGCGCGGCCGCGGTAGAACACCATGGTCTTCTTGGTCCCGACGGGGCGGCCGTCGGCGGAGTAGACCAGCCCCGGCGTGCCCGCCGCCTTCCAGTACCCCGACGGCGTCGTGCGGCTCGGCCGGCCGCCCCGCGCCTCCCGGTCCTGCCGCGCGCAGAAGTAGAACCACGGCTCCCCGTCCCCGGCGCCACGGTGCACCTCTGCATGCACGTACGTACTGAATCAGTTAGTAGTTCACCGGCAATGGCAATGCACACAGACGGCGGCGTCGACATGCATATCTTGGTGTGTAGGCTGTATACGTGCCTGGGAGCTGCCAGGGATCCAGCGAGCAGACGTCGGCGACGGGGATGACGCGCTCGATGTCGCCTTGCCGGCTGCCGTCGAGCTTGTGCCTGAGGTAGAAGCGCACCAGCTCCTCCTCCGTAGGGTAGAAGCGGTACCCCGGAGGCAGCTCGCCCATGGCGCCGTACGTCCAACCAACTCACTCCTCGGCCGGCCGGCTCCCAGTCCCAGCAGCTGATCTTGATCGTCGAGCTCGGATGAAGTGAGAACGCCTGTATGGTACGAGCGGTTATATAGGAGGGGCGCGAGGGAGGCGCAGTGCCGTCATGGTGATCGGTGCGGAGCTTAATCGTGGGAGAAATTTCTCACGCTGTTGTGGAAAACGGAAAACCGTAGCAAGGGGCGCTGCTGCTGCTGAGTGCTGACTGCTGGGAATGGGACTGGGTCAGTCTCATCCTTTTGGAAATCCCTTTTCTTAACAAAGTGTCTTTGTTAATCGGTTACTTATTCGGTTTTGGCTCTTATAACTAACCTGGCTGCCTTCACCGGTCGCCATCTTTCATGTGACATCACATCATTACGCGTGGACGATAACAGGTTTGAGGGTGTTTTAGTGTTTTTACTTGTTCAGTGACAATAAGTATTATACAAACGGGTGTGATCTCAGAGCAAAGATCTACAAATTTCTTCACCAGCCGTATCGACCTAGAGACCCCACGTCTCGCCCCCGCCTGAGGTGCCTCCGGCGAAGTCTGGACAGGTTCCGGTAATGGCGGCGGCGGGGCCATACCTCTTGGTCGTCATCTCTTCCGCTTTCCATGGAGATCCCGTAGATTGGAGGAGGATCTCGGGCCCGATCTGGATATGCGGGGAAGGTAACCTGGGGCTGCGGCGATCCTCGTGCTTGGAGAGTCGTGGGCGACAAGCAAGACTGACTCTTCCCTCTACCGCGTCCTCCCAAGATCCAGTGACCCGTGGTGATTTGCTCTTTGGGGCAGTGAAACGCGGAGATCGGCGAGGCGATCCTAGCGGCGGCCGGGGCGTGCTCGTGGCCCGGTTCCAGGGCTTCGACTGGTTCTCCGTGGCGGATGTCCATGGGTGAAGTGCTCGGCGGACAAGATGATCTGAATCAAAGTGGGAGTGTGATACCGCCGGTTAATACCGGGCTCCGACGGCGGTTGGAGCCATCTATGGCGGCGTCCATTGACGTCGTAACCTTGTGGAAGGCGTCGATGATGCAGTTCACGCTCCCGCACAGATTGCTCCGGGGGAAACCCTAGACCCGGTTTTCGGGTCCGACGTTGATGGCACATCTCGTCGTTCTCCCTCTTGGGGGCAACTGCGGGGAGTTGGATTTGGCTTGTGGGACCAGTGGCAGTTGGTGGTGTTCGAGAAGATGAAGCGGCGTGACATTTTCCGTGTCGACATTGGCTTGGCTTGATAGCATGGTGATGTGAAGTCTCGGTGTGGATGTGTGCGAATGGACGAGTGCATGGCGGTGGTGTTGTTCGGCGTTGTGGTGACGTCACCGGCTGGCCTTACAAGGCCATGACTGAAGATGGGTTCGAGGAAGACGGCGGTAGCGAATTCTGTAGTGCGTGATACGTCTTCAACGTATACATAATTTCTCACGTTTCATGCTATGTTATATCATGTTATTACATGTTTTATATGCATTTTATATAGTTTCATGCATTTTCTGGGACTAACCTATTAACAAGATGCCACAGTGTCAATTCTCTGTTTCCAGCTGTTTTTGGTTTCAGACAAGCTCTTAAGGAAATATCCGCCAAATTGGAAACGACCTAACTAGGAATTATTTTTAGAAAATATGCGCCCAGGAAAATCGAAGACGAGACGAAGACGGGCCCCGAGGGGCCCACATCACCTGGTGGCGCGACCCCACTTCTGGCCGTGTCGGGAGGTGGTGTGGCGCCCTCGGGCGCCCACCGACGTAGGTCGTTCGCCAATAAAAACCCCTAACCTAAAAACGCTTCAGGGTTAGATGATTTTTCCTCCACGGGTCCCGAACGACGCCGCCATCGCCGACAAGATTCGGGGGACAGAAGTCTCTATTCCGGCACCCTGTCGGGACATGGAATTGCCCCCGGAGCCATCTCCATCGACTCCACCACCATCTCCATCGTCGTTGCTGACTGCTATGATGAGGAGTGAGTAGTTCTTCCCCAGCGATGCGGGATCTACGGAAGCCATGTGGTTCATCTCTCTCTCACATGATGTGATCTTGCACGTGATCATGAGCTTTGTAATCTAGTTGAATATCTGATGCTACTCTTTATCTATTATGCACTCTAGAGGTTACTTTAATATGAACTCCGGAGTTATTCACGTGTGTAATGCTGACCGTGTGTGCACCGTGTGTGATTCCTTTATGACATTGTTGGTCTTGGTTTACTCCGACTAGGGTGCTCTTGTAGCCCTACACATTGAATTGTGTTTGTTATCCAACATGAGAGTGTTTGAGAGCAGTGTTTATTTATTTAACTTTGATGTCATTGTTGAGAATGTCCACTGGTGATAGTAGGATCCCTAGGCCTTGTTTCTAAGCATTAAAACAACATTTCCAACAAATTCTGCTAGATGTTTGCTTCATGCCATTTTTATTACAGATTTCAATTACTACTTATAATCATCCATATTACTTATATTTCACTATCTCTTCGCATAACTAGTGCACCTATACATCTGACAAGTGATTAGGTGTGTTGGGGACACAAGAGACTTCTCGTATCTTGATTGCAGGGTTGTTTGAGAGGAATATCTTTGACCTCTGCCACACTGAGTTCGATATACCTTGGGTGATCCACTTGAGGGAAACTTGCTGCTGTTCTACAAACCTCTGCTCTTGAAGGCCCAACACTGTCTACAGGAATAGAAGCGTGCGTAGACATCAAGCTATTTTTTGGCGCCGTTGCCGGGGAGGTGAGCGCTTGAAGGTATCTCCTTTAGATTCTGCAGTTATTACTTTTTGTTTCTTTTTTTTTATTTTCACTAGTTAGGCTAATGGAAAACAACAACAAAATTAAAGATCTATATGAAATTTATATTGCATTAGGACATGATACATTTGAAGAGAAAATTAAAAAACCTATGGAAATTTGTTTGCATAATAGTGCTAGTAATGTTATTAGTATAAATTCTTTGGACACTATTATTGCTAAGCCTGTGGAAAAACCTAAGCTTGGGGAAGCTAGTTTAACAAAAAATAATCGTTTTTGCTCCTCAGCTTTGGAGGAATTATTTAGCCTTGATAATGTTTTACCTCCAATATGTGATAATTCTAATGATGCTTGTGATATTCTTAAACCACCTGAAGAAATAGTGACATTTAAAATAACTATGAAAATTATTAAACGTGTTATGAATAACCGCTACGTAGGGGATGGAACTGTCCATGCTGGTGATCATTTGCAATTTTTACATGAATTATATGAGTTGTTCAAGTGTGCAGGTATTTCAGTGGACAAAGTTAAGAAAAAATTATTTCCTATATCACTTGGTGGAAGAGCTGCGGATTGGTATAAATTGTTGAAGAATCAACACTCTCTTGAATGGGAGGAGATTGTATCTCTCTTTTATTTTAAATTTTATCCTCCAAGTGAGATTCACAAAGATCGTAATTCTATATATAAATTATGGCCTCTTGAAGGAGAAAGCATTGCTCAAGCCTGGGGAAGGCTGAAAACATTAATACTCAAATGTCCTAACCATGAGCTTCGTGATAATATAATTGTTAATAATTTTTATGCTAGACTTTCAGAACATTGCAAGGATTATCTAGACGCTTGTTCGGAGGGCTCTTTCACAAGTAAGAAGGTTGAAGCTAGATGTGATCTCCTTGAAACAATTCGAAACAATGCTGAAAATTGGGAGAATGACAAAGGTAAAGAATCAGGTATGAACTATGAATATGATTGCATTAAGTCTTGTGTCGAAACTGCTAATTTTCAAGAGCTTAGTGCTAAATATGGTCTTGATTCTCATATTATTGTTGATTATTTTAGAACCTTTGCTTCTCATATTAGTGTTCCTAAAGAAAATTGGGACGTGTATCATGAACCTTTCAAAGACACTTGCATGGAAAATAAAATTGTTGTTAATGATTGCAATAAACATGCTCAAACTTCTGAAAATACTATTACTTATAAGCATGTTATTTTTGTGGAATACATAGACCTTGTGGAATTAATCAAATTGAAGATGAATATTGTATCCATCATAGGAATGAAAATACTAGAGGTTGGTATAAAGTTTTAAGGGATCTTGGTAAAACGATTTGTGCCACCAATCCTTTCATTTGCAAACTTTGCTATGAAGGGGGTCATTTCGAATTTCAATGCTCAGGTTCTCATAAAGATATTGCAGGATATTTAGTGATAACATGATCAACCCTAATCAACATGATGAACGTACATTATTATTGGGGTGTGAAGAGATATCAAGAAAAACTTGTTTGTTAAATATGAGTGATATTGATATGAATGATTTGTTGCATGGATGTTATCTCTATTGTGTTAATAATTGCCATGCTAACACCTACATACAAAATATTATAAAATATGAGACTTTACCAAAGTATGATAGGACTAATACGTGTTTTCATCTTATTAATGAAAGAGAGGAATCCTCCCAACTTTCATCCATTGTTTTTAATACTAAACCAGATTATGTGGAGAAGCTTACTTTCAAGCCTCTCCCTCCTAAAGAGGAAAAGAAGAAGAAAAAGGGAACGAGGAAGAAGAAGAGGAGTAAAAGGAGAGAGGAAACGATATCTTCTCCCAAACTTGTTGCTTCTGTTACTATTTATACTTATAATTTTGAATTCGATGATTCTGAACTTGATGATGTACCTATGCCTGTTATTTATATTAGTGATCATGATTGGGATAAGCACATTTCTTTTGATATTGAACATCTTTGGGATAATAATTCTGAAAATGATGATGTTAATAATTGTTGCACTATTAATACTATCCATGTTCCTTCCCATGATGATATATAGAGCTCTAAGCTCGGGGATGAGGTGTTTGAAAATCCTTTTGCTTCTAATGATTATATATTTGATACATCCCCTTCTATTAAAAATGATGACATGTTTGCAAATGAACACACTTTAGAGAATAATTATTCTATTGCTTATGATGATATATGCCTTCAATATTTGATAATTATAAAGAATACTATGACATGGGTTATAATTACAATTATCCTTTTTAAGTTGTCATGATTATAGAGGAATCACTCAAACCAATCCTTTTAGTATACAACTTGTCTACCATGTTCACGTTCTTTATGATGATCCTACTCCCCTTGTTATTAATGAGAAGACTTTTATGCATATGGATCATGATAAGAATTTTTCATGTGATGGTTATATTGTGGATTTCATCAATGATGCTACTGAAAGTTATTATGAGAGAGGAAAACACGGGTGTAAAAGCTTTCAAGTTACTAAAACACCTCTCTTTATGTTGGAAGTTTTGAAATTTCATTTGTTTCATGTTGATATGATAGTTGCTTTATGTTCAACAATTTATTCTATCACAAGACTCCTTTACATAGGAAGTGGGTTAGACTTAAATGTGTTTGATGTTTACCTCTTGATGCTCTCCTATATTTTTCAACTCTCATCTTTATGAGAGCATCATATGAATATTTGTGCCTAGCTCAAAGGCGTTAAACAAAAGCACTTATGGGAGACAACCCATTTTTATTTCCTGTTATTTTAATATGTTTTTCTTGTGTAAATGGCTTGTCCTACCTCTGTAGAAATTCCTTTGTATCTTATTTTTATTGCAATGTTGTGTCAAGTTAAGACTCTAGTCGAAAGTTGATGTTAAAATTCAATTCCTGTGCTGAAACAGATTTCTGCTATCCACCGTAAAACTTATATCAATTTAATGGAACGTCACAAAAATCTTCCCTTTTTTGTGCATAATCCACATATGTATACTCAACTTTCATTAGTTTTGACTTTTCTGATATGAGAAAGTTAAGTGCCTCGAAAAAAACGTCTTTACGGACTGTTTTGTTTTTGACAGATTCTGCAATTTTATTTTGTAATGCCTCTTTTACTATTTTGATTGGATCTTTTTAAGTATCAGTGGCTGTAGCTAATGTCCAGTAGTGATGGTAGCAATTGTGTTCCTACCAAATATTATAATTTTTGTGCACTAACCCTCTAATAAAGTTACTCTAAGTTTGGTGCGGAGGAAGTTTTCAAGGATCAAGAGAGAATGATGATATGATGTGATCAAGATGATAGTAACGCCAAAGCTTGGGATGCTCCGGTGTTTCACCCCAATATATTTCAAGTAGATTTAAGCGTCAAAGCTTGGGGATGCCCAAGGCATCCCTTTCTTCATCCACAAACTATCAGGTCATTTCTAGTGAAACTATATTTCAATTCGGTCATATCTTATGTGATTTTCTTGAAGTATTGTTTTTTTTTCATTCTCTGAATAAATTGGATCCTAGAATTATTTTGTGTGGGAGAGAGACACGCTCCGCTTTTTCTTATGAATACTTGTATTCTTCACTTATATCCGTTGAGTATTCTTTTCATGTTATTGTTTGCTTTCTAGTTCTTGTTTTTATGCATCTCTTGCTAGAGCTGTTAGGTTTGTTATATTATACTCTCATTGTTAATTACTTGGAGAGTTTATCTTTTGAATAAGTTGATTGGTGCTTGGTTGAGAACAGAAAATGCTAAATGTGGTAGATGGTATAATTAAATCACTAGTGGAAAAAAGCTATATGTGGCGCACCCAGGAAAATGGGGGGGGGGGGGTGCGCCACCGTTATCTCGCCACTAAAATATATTTCTGTGTCGCACCCGCCCGATGCGCCACAAAAATATTTCTATGGCGCACCCCACCACCATGCGCCACCGAAACATTTATGTGGCGCACCCCCACTTAGGTGCGCCACTATTTTTTTAAATTTTTTTTTTTAAAAAAAGGGCGGCCAGATCTAAATCTGAATTCTGGCCAGATCTAGATCGGGCCGCCTAAATTTCAAAATATTTTCGTTTCTTCAGAGCTCGTCGGAGGCTGCACCGTGCTTGGCCGTAGGTGGGTGGAAGATGGGGGTCAACGGAGATGGGTGGAGGAGGAGGAGGTGTTCGTCGCTAGAGGAGGTCACCGGAGGAGGAAGTGGTGGTGGTAGTCTCTGGAGAAGGTCGAGGAGGTGGTGGTGGTCACCGGAGGAGGTCACCATAGGAGGTGGTGGTGGTCACCGGAGGAGGAGAAGGAGGTGGTGGTCGTCGGACGAGGTCACCGAAGGAGGAGAAGGAGGTGGTGGTCGCCGGAGATGGTGGTGGAGGAGGAAGTCACTGGAGGTGGTGGTGGAGGAGATGGAGCTTGCCGGAGTTGAGAAGGAAGAGGGAGGAGAAGTAGAGGAGAGGAGTAGGAGGAAATGACAGGAGAGGAGGAGGAGGAAATGAGAGAAGAGGAGGAGGAGGAGGAGGAGGAAATGAGAGAAGTGGGGGAGAATAGGAGGGAGGAGGAGAGGAAAAGGGGGCAGGCGCGCGGTTCGAATTTCATACCCTGCCCAAATAATTCTGTGGCGCACCCCCTCCTGGTGCGCCACATTTTTTTTTCTTTTTTTTGATTTTGCTGAGAAAATAATCATTTTGAAATAACTTTTTTTTCTATTTGGAATTTGAGGAATCTGAAAAGGGCTAACCCGGCAAGTCCGGGTGTGTGCAATTTTCAATTTTTGTCTAGTTTTTTTAAGGTATTAAACACATTTTTTCGACGTCGTATGCAAAAGTTATGGCCGTTTCGACTTTCTTTACAGTGATTTTGCATAAAAGATCAAAACTCATATTTCAAATATGCTACACGAAGTATACACTAATACCTAACCATATTACAAAGGATGACATTTTTTGAACATTTTTTCATTTTCGTCTTTTTGCCGCAAGATTGAAAAGGCGATCCCGGGGTGGGGGGGGGGGGGGGGGGGGTGGGATCTGTGTGTAGACTTTCTAATGCGCCACAAAAAGTGCATACATTTTGTGGCGCACCCAACATGATGCGCCACATAATGTCCAATTTCTGTGGCGCACCCAGCTGATGCGCCACAGAATGTCGACTTTCTGTGCCGCACCCGAGCCCATGTGCCACAAAAGGTCATATTTTTGTGGCGCACCCGAAACCATGCGGGACAGAAATATGACTTTATGTGGCGCATGTAAAAGGATGCGCCACAAAAAGGCTTTTCTGTGGCGCATGCAATTTGGTGCGCCACAAAAAGGGCTCCACCTATAAGACTTTTTCTACTAGTGAATGATACATTAATTTTGTAGATCATTAAATTGTGTCACTTGAATCATTGATATTGTTTTGAGATATTAATTTGCTTAATGCTAAACATGATGGTCTAGTAAAGTGGAACGATTAAATGGTTGGTCTAGAGAAACTTGAAAACTGTGCCACACTTAAATTTCCAGTTGATTGCATAATGGTATATGACCTCTTTTTGCCTAAGGCAACTGTAATGACTTTATGTTATGTGCTACGGTCGGGGAAGCCAACGTTGACTTTGTCATTCACCACGATCCCTCTAGGAGTAATTTTCATTATGCCTTGCATGATCATATTTTTATTTGGAATCTTTTTACTTGTGAGTTCTAAAACTGTGATTTTCATGGCACTTTCACCACCATATTGCTAGCCTCTTCGGTACTTTGCTTTGCCCTTTCTCACATTAAGAGTTGGTGCATTTGTCACGGGTACATCCAAACTCGTGGGAGATCTTCATCTTGTTCTCCTACACATAAGCCAAATATCTTTCTCAAAACATCCACCATACATACCTAATACAATATTTCCATAACTGTTCCGAGATATATTCCCCTGCAACATCCATCTTGCATTACATGACTTGTTGTCATTCATTACTTATTTATTGCTTTGTGTGTTTCTATAAAACTGATGTGTGATTTTACCCATGTTACGCTAGAGCACTGCATAACTTGCTACACTGTGAGAGACACTATTGTCATATGTATTCTTATGGCACATTCATATTAGTTACTTGTATCATCAGTATGTTCTTTTATCATAATTAGTGTGTTATCATTTATCATATAGCATATTAGGATGCTTGTCCCTAAAAGTGAAAAGAGCCATGGAGACCATCGAAAAGAGAAACAGAAAAAGAATAGAAAAAAGAGAAAAAGAAAGAAAAAAGAAAGAAAGAAATAAAAAATGTGGCAGCATTACTATTCTTTATCACACACTTGTACTTATGTTACATCACCATATCATTTGTGATCATTATTTGTGCTTATGTTTAGCACCTTTACTCCATGTGAGAGAGTTTTCATGTCTTAGTTGCATAACTATGTGAGGAACTTTACACTATAGAACTTGGCTTGTATATTCCAATGATTAGCCTCCTCAAAATTGCTCTAGGTCTTCGTGAGCAAGCAAGTTGGATGCACCCCCACTAGTTCCATTGGAGAACTTTCATATACTTGTAGCTCTATGTGCATCCGTTGTATGGAAATCACTACTTGCATATTTTCGATTGTATGATTTTCTCTTGTCTAATGATTCTCTACAGCTTTGTGAGTCTTTCTTCCGTTGGCCTTCCAAATCTCCGTTAACATTCTCTTAGCCATAACATCTTGGTGCGAGGAACCAACGTTGAACGCTTGCTTGTTTCTTTTGAACAAATAATATATTGATCATCTACGTGCATATTGCTATTACTTGACTTGATCCTTTCATAAAATTGTCATGTTTGTTGGAAGCATTAGATGATTATATCGTTGTGCTTGAAGCTTAAATCATCTCTAATATCTACTTTGCACAGTTGATTGCTATCTAGTACTATTTCATTGAAAGCTTTGCTTGTTTCACCGACTTGTTTATTTATTACTCGTTTGATATCAATATAAACTACATCCCTTATTCATTTGATCTCAGTTTACATGCCTTACAATATTACATGATCAAGAGTGTGTTTAAGCATGTCACTTCAGAAATTATTCTTCTTTTATCGTTCTTGCCTACTCGGGACGAGTAGAACTAAGATTGGGGATGTTGATACGTCTCCAACGTATCCAAAATTTCTTATGTTGCATGCTATATTATATCATGTTATAACATGTTTTATATGCATTTTATATAGTTTTATGCATTTTATGAGACTAACCTATTAACAAGATGCCACAGTGTCAGTTTCCTGTTTTCTGCTATTTTTGGTTTCAGAAAAGCTCTTAAGGAAATATCCGCCAAATTGGAAACGAGCTAACCAGAAATTAGTTTTGAAAATAAGCGCCCAGGAAAACCGAAGACGAGACGAAGACGGGCCCCGAGGGGCCCACATCACATGGTGGCGCGGCCCCATTTCTGGCCGCGCTGGGATATGGTGTGGCGCCCTCGGGCGCCCACCGACCTAGGTCTTTCGTCCGTAAAAAAACCTCTGACCTAAAAATGCTTCACGGTTAGATGATTTTTCCTCCAGGGGTCCCCGAACGCCGCCGCCATCGCCGACAAGATTCGGTGGACAGAAGTCTTTGTTCCGGCACCCTGTCGGGACGGGGAATTGCCCCCGGATCCATCTCCATCGACTCCACCACCATCTCCATCGCCGTTGCTGACTCCTATGATGAGTAGTGAGTAGTTCTCCCCCGGGGCCGCGGGATCTACGGAAGCCATGTGGTTCATCTCTCTCCCATGATGTGATCTTGCATGTGATCATGAGCTTTGTAATCTGGGGTAATATGTGATGCTACTCTTTATCTATTATGCACTCTAGAGGTTACTTTAATATGAACTCCGGGGTTATTCACGTATGTAATGGTGACAGTGTGTGCACCGTGTGTGATTCCTTTATGACATTGTTGGTGTTGGTTTACTCCGACTTTGAGGGTGCTCTTGTAGCCCTACACATTGAATGGTGTTTGTTATCCAATATGAGAGTGTTTGAGGGTAGTGTTTATTTATTTAACTTTGATGTCATTGTTGAGAATGTCCACTGGTGATAGTAGGATCCCTTGGCCTTGTTTTTAAGCATTAAAATACTGTTTCCAACAAGTTCTACTACATGTTTGATTGCTGCCATTTTTATTACAGATTGCAATTACTAATTATAATCATCCATATTACTTGTATTTAACTATCTTCGCATAACTAGTGCACCTATACATCTGACAAGTGTATTGGATGTGTTGGGGACACAAGAGATTTCTTGTATCTTGATTGCAGGGTTGCTTGAGAGGAATATATTTGACCTCTACCTCACTGAGTTCGATATACCTTGGGTGATCCACTTGAGAGAAACTTGCTGCTGTTCTACAAACCTCTGCTCTTGGAGGCCCAACACTGTCTACAGAAATAGAAGCGTGCGTAGACATCACGCGCATGCGGTGCGCGTTGAGGATCTGTTGGACCGGTACTCCGGTTGTAGATGATGCGTGTAGGTGGGAGGTCAAGGCATGTGGCTCTGATCATGGTCACCCCCATCATTCTGGTAGCGGCTTTTTTAGCCGAGCAGCTGACTTCGGTTTAATCAATGTTGTAACTTGTAATCTTTGATGAATAATTGCGGTGGATGTGTGCATCATTTTGATACAGAGGCCGGGGATCCGCACCCTCTTATCTAAAAAATAATAAAAATAAATCTTAGAGAACCAAGCAATCACGACGTGGTTGGTTCGCGGTAGCTTGCGGGTCAGCTTACGCTGGTGGACGTCGAGGCGACTGCCTCGACCTCCCTAGTTGAGTGGTGTTCTGAGGCAAAATCATGGTCTCATGTGGGTCTGGATGGTGACCGGTTATTGTGTGAGCAAAGGATTCGTCGACCCCGCTAGGTTCATCTGTTGCTACGTCGGGGCGGCAACAACGGATTGGTGTGACGTCTAACGTCTATGGGCAGTCGGTTAGGCGGCACTGTGCAGCTAGTCTACAATGTTGTATGTTTGGGTGGTGGCGCCAGAATGGGAGGTGTGTGGTTGTGGCGTGGGCGGCGGGTCGCCTCGCTTGTGCGATTTTTTGTTATGTTTTTCTCATAAGAAAATGGCATTGTACAATTTATGTGATTTTTGTACCCGATTTCCCTTATAACCTAGGTATCTCTTCTACCTATTCAGGAAATTGGTGGAAGCATTCCCATGTCCTTTTTATAAGGTACTCGTTTTCATTTTGGATAAAGCACTACATATACATCACCACAGTCGCGTTAACGAGTACATGTGTCAAACATAGAGTTTTATTTTTATTTTATTTTTTAGAAAAGGGAATTTTAATACTCCCAGCCTCTGCATCGAGAGATGCACACAACCGATTATTACATAGTTTTCAGTATCAAGTGCTTAAAAGTTACATAACCACAAATCACAAAAGATCGAGACTCAGCTCTAAAGTATAGAAATAGACACAAACTGAACTACAAAAATCGACTAGTAGACTGCCAAGTATGTTGGGAGAAAAACTCCTGTGCCACCAACAGGAGCCGCGCACATCCAGCCACCGTAAGATCTCGCTGGTCCGAAAGTAGCAAGAAAGCCCATAGTTAAATCCAGTGTGCCGTCATATTGATAACCTTGCAGTATGTCTCGCTGATCCGCCAACGCCATGGCCCGCTCCATCTGACTGGCATTGGCATTGTGCTAGAGTTTAAACTCAGGTAGATTACTCGTCAAAAAAAAACTCTAGTAGACTACCCTACTAGCCATCCAACTACATGTTGGTTCTCACCTTGTGATCTTTTTCATGAAATAGTATCTTACTAGCAATTGACATTAGAACAGTCAGAATGCTCGTGTCCAAATTCCCTGAACTATGTGTCCACAAATTCTCTTTGCCAACTGGGTACACAATGTTTTAGCGATAACATGGTAAAACCAAGACTATGTGTGCTATGTTGAACATATACTAAAAAACATAGGTAAAAGAAGATAGCCAACGTAAAAAGTAGACAAAAAGTAGTTTCGAAAACAAGGTAACAAAAATCAAGCTTTGCATAAATAACTGCTTTTGAAGCACCGGTACTAGACTAAATCATACTTAATTATATGTCTGGCTAGAATTTTTACTAAGTATAACTGTTCTAGCAATTATTGAACAAATTGCTATGTCTTCACTTTGGTATCTTTAGCATTTAGACTTCTGTTAATGCCTTGAGAGGTCGTGATTGGGGACTGATTGAGAAATGGGGCAAAACTGAACCACCCAATGTTCAACACGTATCATTTTTAATGTTGTAGTGGATTCTAAGTCCATAGTTTGACTATCAAATATTATAAGCTTATATCGATATTCTTATGTAATGGTTTCAAAATAGACCAAATATGATAAAACCACTACTACTGGGGAAACAAAGTCATAACTGAACGAACTGTTATAACCACAACTTCTCGGCAAAATGTTAGAGAGAACCCAAACATAACGATTAATTTGAACTCATGTATGATGATCCAGACCCATATGTAAGGTGACATATGGCAGAGGAGGCGTTTAACTCCTTTTTCTGTTGATTGGACTGTTTGAATTTTTTCATACTATCTTTGACTTTAGTCACAATTAGTTCAAAATCATAAACACTAAAACTAATATAAAATCAAATTGCTTGCTCTGCCAAGCTCAGATTGAGCTACTGTAATTATTTTGTTTCTTTGCTTAAAACACTCAAATTTGAATTTTGGCAGAAATTACTGAAATTTCAATTGACTATGCAATTGTGTTCGAATTTTTTGTCAATATACTCAGGACGTGTATTTTCAATTACTCCCTCCGTCCACAAACAAGTGTCTCAAGTTTGCCTAAAAGAAGATGTATCTAGACATGGTTTTGTCTAGATACATCTTTTTTTTTGACAAACTTGAGACACTTATTTTTGAACGGAGGGAGTACTTGATTCTTGTTAGTATTGTAGAAAGTTTTAATTTCAACACCTTTTATCCGAAAGTAACTAGAATTATGAAGACTTTTAAATTGCTAGGTGAAACGAGGTTGGAATTTCCCAATTTACTCAGTACACGTAATTTGAATCAGTGATTTTTTTAGTATAATGACAGGAGAGCTGCCATGTTTCATTGATAGTGGGAGTAATCAGCGAATATTTTTCTAAGGAAACACGTGCGATGAGGATTCAACCGTGAGCGCCTCTTTTTTCCGGTTCTTAACAAGTCAGACATGCGACACTGTGTTGTCCGAATCAAAGTAGTAATAAGTGGAGGTACCAGGCTGCAGTTTGTCACGTAGCTAGCAGACCAGACAAGTTCAATGAGAGGACTGATGCAGGCAGAAATTAAAATTGGATCCCGAGCTCACCTCCTACTACTTGTTGAATAAAAAGAATCAAAAGAATAGAAAACATTTTTAAAATGCGGAAAACAATTGGTGAGTAACATATACAAGTTTTCTATCGTGTGCCAAGTTTCATGCTAAAATGGTATTCTTCACTATGTATGTCATTTCACCATGAAACTTGACACGATGAAGAAAACTTATATATGTTCATCACCAATGTTTTTAAGAATCATTTGAAATGTTTACCTTTTTTTAGCCAAAAACATGTGAGCTTGGGAACCAAAACGACTCCCTCAACAACCTCAAAGCAGGAAAACAAAACACAACACATATGGAAGGATATAAGTGCACTAGAATACATTGGAATATAGGTTTTCAATGTAGGACATAAAACATGGTGCATCGTGACGAATCTAGAATATAATGTCAATGGGGTCAAAACCAGAATCACTCTATTATCATTGGGTCATCCCCTGTAACAAGCATTAGCTAGTACTAAACAATGAAGGTTTTTTGTATTTTCACTAGGGTCAGATCACACCGGCGGCTCAAGGCATCTCCACCTGTGAAAACAGATTGGGATTTGAAATTTCACGTGTGAAGGGGATAAAGTCATCCTTCCTTTTAAGGTTTCCTAAAAATAGCCTTTCTCCACGTACAATGTCTCTTAGCGACAACATGGTAAAACTAAACATGTGTAAGGAGTTGAACCTATAATACAAGATATCTAGATAAAAGAAGTTATGTAGACAAAATATAAAATACACAACACATAGTTTGGACAGGGAGGCAACGGAAATCAAGTTTGCAACATAAACGACCTAATGTGAAGAATCGGGACTATACCGCAAGATATTTTATCACATCTGATTTTCCAAAAAAAAGCATAACAACCATTCTAGCAATTTTTTTTGATAAAGGATATGTGTATCTTTCGATTTGGTATATTTGGTACACAACTCCACTAGTGCTCTAAGAGTTCGGGGTTGAAGAGTGATGACAATATGGGGGAATTGAATCTACCGGAGTTCAGTGAGAATCATATGTTTTATTTTGTGGTGTATTGCAACAATTTCACCCCACAACCCACCCATATTTGTATTATTTGGTCGTTCGACTAACAAATATCGTAGAGTTGAACTAAATATTTTCTAAGTTTGGTTTATGTACGGTCCGGTCTGCATGAAAAAAAAACTAGATATAACCATGCACTCCATATTCGGCACCTTATTGGTGGATAATGGTTGTCATAACTAGTGTAAAACCGACTAAATATGCAATTTACGTTCTCTGAAACATTTAACCGAGAAGTCATGCTTTATTCTTAAAATATGTAGTTGTGATATTGCGAAACCCCACCCCCATTAGTTGTGGTTTTGTGACATTTACTTTTAAAGATAAATTTGTGAAAAGACATTTCAACCATGGCAAACTATTATTTTGTTACTGCCAGGAATCGCAAACTAGTTTACCTTGGAGTGTACATATCATAGCAACATGATCGGTTTGGTTTAGTGCCCTTTGAAGGACTGAACCTGAGTAGGTCCAAGGGTCCTTACTACTCCCTCTGTCACGTGTTATTATACATTTTGGCACGTTAAAACAGCTTGACATAACGTGATACTATAATATATAAATATATGCGACATAGGTAGTACTAGAAGGAAAATAGGCGCGTTGCCGCGTCCATCTTAATATGAACAACGATAGATAAAAAAATACTTTGAAAGAAACATACTTACAAAACAATATTAATGATGAAAAACAATATTAATGATGAAAAAATAGTACAACTTGATCACTACATGGAAGTAGAGAAGGGACATAATTATTTAGTTGTAATGTCATGAAATTTAAATTGTGTACATGGTTCTATAATGCTTTGATCTTCCGAGAATTTAGAGACATTGTATGATGAACATTGCAAACTCAAAGAGATAGATTAGGCATCGAGGTCATATAGTGATGGTCATTGATTTTAGTATAATGAAATTAAGTATATTTTTTGACATAAATTATCCTAAAATTAATAATAGTTGGCATAATTATGTCCTAACATATTTAAATAAATTGCATCGAATACGGGCGGTACTATATAAAAACAGAGAAATATTTCACCAATGAATACAAAATAATTCATAAAAATATAGAGCGAACTAAGAGATTAAACTGTTTACATGCAATATTAATACGTGCATTAGATATAGATTGTATAAAATAAATTACAAAAAAATAAATGGTAAGAATACCACCAACCATTATATATTGAATTGCAGAAATACACTTCTTTTGACATATAGTATGAGCGTACGTAGCATGTAAGTTACCAATGTACTTGAGGGGCGACATTAGGATTGGAGACTCAACCACTACTAATAGCAACGGTGATAGCGGTGGTCGCTGTGGGAGGTGACATGAGTGTTCGCATGCAACTACTATGAGGATCGTAGAAGTCAGATCAATGGCGTGTTTTCGATACAATACGACTCGAGACAGGCGGAGGGAGAGAAATGGTGTCACGTGACATCAGAGATTAGGTGTCATGTAGTCCCAAGTGCTTGACGAAGTCAGAGATGTGTGGAGAGAAGGGCAAACTTTGCGTAGAGGTGTGTGTAGAGAGAAAGGTAAACTTTACGTAGGGACGGTTGTTTTCGGTACAATACGACTCACGGGAGGCGGAGGGAGAGAAACGGTATCGTGTAGCACAAGCGGCACGACGCTATGTTGAACGCTAGGCAGAGATAAAAGAGAGAGTTATCGGATATCTCTCTGTGAGCTCCTAACTCACCGCATGTTGTTTTTAAAAAATCGAAACGACATGGTTAGGTTTCAATTTTTTGAAATAAAACATATCACTACGTGCACATATTTTACAAACTCTAGGATTTTTTTATATTTTTGTCTACATAAAAAGATATTTTGAGGGAAAATGAATTTGTTTTGTTTTATTTTTAAGATAGGAATCTCTTCTTATTTCACAAAAAATTAGTAGATAAGTACAAATGTATATATATATAATATATTCATTAGAATATTTATTAAACTAATTTTAAAAATGTGAACTATAACTAAATATAAATTAAAATATGAGTGAGATGCATCATGATGTAATATGTGGAGAACGAGAAGACTTTATTTTTAGGGAGCTTAATTTTAGGAAGGATACTAATTTACCCAGACCAACACGTTTACCCGAGGAGACGCGTGATGATACCACGTCAAACTGGTGCAGCACTCAAGCGCGCGCTTATATCCAAGCTGAGCGCGCGCGTCCTTTTTCCGGTTTTTAACAGGTCAGAGAGGAGACATTTGTGTCGTCCAAATCAAAGTAGTAGGAGTACGTACGTGGAGCCATCAAGATCAAGGCAACTGTTCGTCAACAACCACGTCAGTGATGCATCAGATATGACGGGAGATACGGTTTGTCAGGTAGCCTAGCCAGCTGCAGAGCGGCCGAGTCCTGTCCAACGAAACGAATCATCCATCCATCGGCCGCTTCTGCCGATTGGATCTCGATCGGCGTCGCTGTCGGCTGGACACAGGAGAGGGACGACGACGACTAATGCAGTACCATGCCCTGGCCGTGCCGCCATGTTCGGCTCGGCTGCTCCCGCTTCCCTGATCAGCTTCCACCAGGGAAGGAAGTACGTACAGCGACCACACGGCGGACGCCGGCGACCAGGTCACTCACGCATGCATGCATGACCGCCGGCCTGATCGAGGCATCGTCGGCCCGCCGCTATCCCCTACACATTCCGGCCAGTGGCTTGTATGGTTTGCACACCTACACGAATTATATTAGTGCGAGTAGCATAGCAGGCAACAGCTCAGCCGGGACTGCGACGCCGATCGCGCCGGGCACGCGTCTCCTCCTACGGCGACGTCGTCGTTGTCGCTGCGTACGTCTCTGCATGCCGTGGACCTGTCGCCCGGTCGTCTCGGGGTCTCCGGCCCCGGCCCTGCTGTCGCGCTTCACGCCTCCATCTCGATCGCATATGATAATACTTTAGTGGAGAGAGACAATGAAATGAAATGATCATGTTCATGTCGTCGTGAGACCCAGTCTGCATTCTGTTTTCCGTCATGTACGGAGCGCGTAGTGCGTCCGTGCATTTGATTAGGTCATCTCGCCCTTGATCAGGTTATTATACTTGGTAACACGGCCGGATATGGAAAAAGACTAAGCACTGTTGAATTGTCTGTTGCCTTTTGCATTTGATTGATTGACCTGGTGGTGCCTGTGCTTCGGAAGGTCATCTCTACACATCGGCACCTGGTGCCTAGTGGATATTGCACTTTGGTAACTCGGATATGGAAAAAGACTAAGCAACAACTAGAAGGTTATGCACTGTTGAATGGCTACTTATCCCAGTGCAAACTACAATCGGGCGAAAATCATAAAACTCCCGCGGTGGACCATCCGATGTTTAATGGACGCAGCACAATATCAGTGGTGGAATCCCGATCAGCAACTTAACCAAGTTTTGCAGGTAAGGCCCGGCATATTACCCACGATCATGAAGTCCTGGAAGTTCTCGACCGTACGTGCCCTGATCAAGTCCTCGTCTTCCATCTCATACTACGTGAACATGATGCCGCCGGTCGCCGGATGGGATCCCTAGCCCTCCGCCGGACACAATGTCCAGACTCTCGTCGCCACCGGCCGGCTATCATGAACGACGACCTTGCATTTCCATGGACGACGACGTGTCGCCGCCGGCCGTCGAGCACGACGACGAACGTTGCCGCTAGCTACATCCCCTCCAACGCACGTGCACCGGTGAGCACGAAATTCCTTGTCCGAATGTATGCTGGCTGCCTGGCATTATGCATAAGATTAACCTGGTGGTGCCTGTTCTGTGGGAGGTCGCTTTGGGCACCAATCATAGACAGCTTGCAGTTACCTTTGGTGAGTGGTCAAGCGGTTGACGCCCGGAGCCGGACGGCTGAGACGGAAAGAAAACTACCGCTCCGGCAAGGTCTGGGCAGCTGCGCGTTCAGGAGAGAGCTGCAATCATCCAACTAGCTTAATTTGGACCGCATCGATCCGTATCTACTACTAGTCCATTAGCTTTGACAGGGACCACCGGATCAAGTGATCCAGACTGGTGTAATTTCCACAGCCACCAGAAAAAGATTTTTTTAACCGGAAGCAAAAGATTTATTTTGCAAACAGAAAAGGCCGAGTGGCTGATGCAAGGGATTAATCTCCCGGAACTGAATTAAGTAGCTGCTTCAGGCCCCCTCTCATGCACCCAATTTTTGGCTTCGCCATTGATCTTCACGGTGACTAGTGAGAGCATTGATTTCTAGTTGTTGAAACCATGTGCATTCCTCTCGTTCCCAAAGATCCTATGAGACAAGCATGCATGGTGATGGATACACTTTGGGAGAACCAAGATGAGGACTATGCCTTCAGTGACAATCCAAGTTGATCATTGGACACCAGATTATGGGGCAACGGGAGAACTTGACTCTGCTTGGTTCCAGGTGAAAGGGATTCCGTTGGATAACAAAAATTGCCCTACTGCAACCTTTGTGTGGAGCATGGTAGAGAGGACCTTATATGTAGATTACATCAGGGTACTTATTGGGGCGCTTGATGTGGCTTTGATCCCTCCTCTGGTTTCCAATGTGAATAGAGACCTAGACAAAGCACAAACATCACCAGTAGGTGAACGGATAGACGTCGCCTAGAGGGGGGGGGGGGGGGGGGTGAATAGGCGATTTAAAACTTTTTCGAGGAGCCGGAATATCCGGTCCAAGAGTGACCGGAAATTCCGAGTAGCCGGAATATCCGGTACACAAATGACCCGGAAATTCCGGTATGCTTGATAAAGGCGGAATAAAACTAGAGGTTTACTTTAACAGGCATACAACCTAGATATATAAACTAGGCTCACCTATGTGCAACAACACCTTAAGCTGAGCAATACAAGTAACAAGATGATAGCAAGATATATGACTTCAAGCACGAAGGCTATCACAATGTAAAGTGCATAAGTAAAGAGCTCGGGTATAGAAATGACCGAGGCACGCGGAGACGATGATGTATTCCCGAGTTCCACCCAAAGGTGTACGTCTCGTTTGGAGAGGTGTGCGCAACCACAACAGGTTAGCCGCAACGCCACAAAGGCTCACCTTCTTCTCCTGATGAACTCAACCACAAAAGGTTCGAGTTCACCTTCCACTATTGATCTCCTTTGGGGCGGAGATCGAATCCCGTACAACTCTTGAGGCACACACCCACAACTTAATTGGGGGCTCCCAAGTCTTGAGACACACACCCACAACTTAATTGGGGGCTCTCAAGTGACCACAAAAGGTCTTGGCCACAAAAGGCCGGCCACAAAAGGCGTCTAGGGTCCAAAGACCCAAGAGTAACAAGCTCACAGGTAATACCACCACGAATCCTCGTGGATGGCTCAAACCGATGCAAATGCAATGGCAAGAGCACACGAAGTGCTCAAGTCCTTCACTTTCAAATTCCAACACAACAACAAATGTTTATGGGGGAATAAGAGAGGAAGAACAAAGGAAACCACAAAGGAGTCAAATCCTTCACTCCCAAATCCCACCAAAAGCAACTAATGCTTAAGGGGGGAGAAGAGAGGAAGAATAAAGAGGAAGAACCACAAAGGAACTCCAAGAACTAGATCCACTAAGTTCCCCTCACTTAGAGAGAGATGGATTGGTAGGATTGTAGATCTAGATCTCCTCTCAACTTTCCCTAACGAATATGGAAGATTCAATGGAGGGATTGAGAGGGAAGTGAGCTTTCCAAGGTCAACAATGGAGTAGGAGAGAGGGGAAAGTCGTGCTGCCTTGGATTGGCTGGGGAGGGAGAAGGGGAGGGGTATTTATACCCCTCCAGGAAATATAGCCGTTGGCTGTTTCGACACTCGGAAATTCCGGTATAAGTTAGACTCGGAAATTCCGGTCATCCGGAAATTCCGGTCTAGAGAGACTCGGAAATTCCGGTCACCCGGAAATTCCGGTCTAAGAGAGCTCGGAAATTCCGGCTGGAGTCAGAAGCAAAACCAAACTTTTCCTTAGCCATTTCTGGAGGACTTTCCTGGGGGTACTCGGAAATTCCGGTATATGGAAATTTCCGAGCACAATTTCCGACTGGAGTCAGAACCCTTTTTCTCCTTTCCTTAGCCGTTTTCTTGGATGAGCTGGGGAACCGGAAATTCCGGTAGGGCGGAATATCCGGCCCCAGTAATCCGAATCAGCAGAACACCGAAACGAAAACTGCTATAACTTTTGCAAATGAACTCCAAATGAGGTGAGACCAATTTTGTTGGAAAGATAGCGACGATGAGCAAAATAAACGAATTGAAAAACATGCTTATCATGATATTCTTGATGACTTCACATATTCAATGATCATTCTAAGCATCAAGAAACTTTCTCACAAACAAGATACCAAAAGATGGTTGATCAAAATGCATTTAAGCAAATATGGAACTTGTTTGAGTACCATGCCACCTAGGAACAAGATAATCAACAATATCAACTCTAGGTGACACTACCTCACATGTTCACATTTTCTAGGCTTGTAATATGCACATAGCTTATTACTCCCCCATAATGTGATAATCCATTCTTTGTAACAAGAGGCAAAAGAAATCCAACAAGAGATAATTAATGGACATTAGAATTTGAATTTCTCATGAGTATACCACAAAGAGAGTAGATAATATTGAAATATCACTACTAAGTGGTATTCCTCATGAATACACATTTTAAGGGGGTGAGTTACCAAAAAGCACATCACTCCCCCAAAATGGGATAGTCCATTAAAAATCCCTAAAAAGAGCCAATTAAGATAAAAACAAATAGACAAGAGGCTCAAACATACATGGTGTGCAAACCAACATACACAAGCTTGATTACTCAACATAAGTAAGTAGAGTGCACAACACATATGAAACACTAGTAAGGTACAAAACCAAACACATGCAAGGGAGCAAGTAACTTTCAATGAGTACATATGAGTTAAATACAAGTTACCGCAAGGAGGAGCATTGGATATATGTTAAGACAATATAATCCAATTGAATTGACTTGAGAGAATAAGATTGATGAAGATCCCTTAATTCTTCATGATGTAGTCAAGTCTCCAATGTCCTCCGTTTACACCTATTGATCAAGTTTGAGCTTGTTGGTCCCCAACTAAGTTGGGTCCTAAGAGGTTAGTCACAATAGGTTTGGCAACCCAAATGGTTCTTTTCTTGACACCACTTTGAGTACCAATAAATTTGGCAAACACGTTGCCAACCTTATCCTTCCGAAGAGAATGAACATTATCAATAGTAGGAGGGTTGGATAAGGTACCATGAGTGCATGAAGAAGCAAAGTGATCCTTCCCACGACATTTGTAGCAAAGGCGGCTTTTACCTTTCTTCTTGGGAAGGGAAGGTTCTTCAACTTGGGAAGCTTGAGTTTGAACTTGAGGTTGCTTCCCTTGTTGCTTCTCACTAAGAGACTTCTTTTTCAAAGGGCAAGATCTCACATGGTGCCCTTCAACCTTGCACTTGAAGCACACAATCTTGGCCGAATCAATAACTTGTTTTTGGCCCTTCTTCTTGACGAACTTGTGCTTCATCTTGTTCTTGGACTTGTTCTTGTTGTTGGAGTTGAATCCAAGTCCACTCTTGTCATGAGGAAGTTGTTGCACTCTCAACATGTTGTCGAGGGTGGACTTCGCTTCATGACACTTCTTCAAGTCTTTCTTCAAGGAAGTGACTTGTGCCTTGAGCTCTTTGAGTTCCTCTATATGGTTAGTTTCAACACAAATACTAGAGGAAGTAGATGCTACATTGTTAGAGCAACAAGGCAAGGAATGTAATTCATCACAAGATTTAGCAATGGTATTTGATGTAGAATTACTAGTACTAGCACATTTCAATAAAGTATTAGTAGTAGAGTTTGTGCTAGTGACCATAGGAGGCTCACAAGATTTTACCTTCGTTGTGACCGCCTCATGAGCTAACTTTAGCCTAGCATGGGATGCTAGAAGATCCTCATTAGAGCTTGAAAGCTTTTCATGATTTTCTTCCAATATCCCATACTTGCTAGTTAGCAAATCAAGTTGAGCCCTTAGCTCAACATTCTCCTTCAAAATAGATGCTTCACACAAAGTGGAGTTAGTAGCACAAGCATCATTATCATTAGAAGTGGAAGGAGACAACATGACAAGCTCATTATTTAACTTAGCATTTTGTTTACTAAGCACATTACATTTAGCAATAGCATGTTCATGTTCTTTAGTGAGTTTAGCAATTTTGGAGTTATGAGACTCCATGATAGTTTCAAGTTGCTCTTGAAGGTGAGCATTAGTTTCTTGTTCATCTTCTAGTTTCTTGACATGGAGATGAACCAAGCTCTAATTCCTCACCAACATAAAAGCCAAATAAGAACCAAGAAATATGATATGCCAAGTATGCAAAGGTTTGAGCTCTCCACAACGATGCGATCAAGTTACTAACTTGAGAACCCCTCTTGATAGTACGCCTATGTATCCTATAGCCCTATCAAGATCATACCTTTGCCTTGAGCATTCCACTTGAGTTGGATGATGACTATCTTGATCTCTTCAAGTGGATCATCTTTCTTGATTGCGCGTCCAAGCACTTGCTTGATGAAGACTTCTCCAAATACTCCCCCATGCTCACAATGGGAGAGTCTCGCTTAGCTTCATCTTCATGTATCCATTGCAAGCACCAAGCATAGGATCTTTTCGAGAAAGCTTCTCTTGGTCTTGCACAACTCATCTTTTCTTCACTAAGATGATGTCTTGAATCTTCAAGACATACTTGCAATAACCTTCACTCAACACATGAGCTTCAAGAGTTCAACACATGAACTCCACAATTCCATGGACATGATCTGTAATGATATCTCAATGTAAACATTAGTCCATAGAGATTGTCATTCAATTACCAAAACCACACATGAGGGAAAATGCTCTTTCAGTAGGCCTGCGCCTAACTCTGCCCCTGGGGGGTTTATGAGGGATGCTAGGAGGTCTTATAATGCCACCCTTGTTGGGCAAGATTTGTCAAGACAAAAGATGAATGAATCCACTGATGGGAAGGGGAAGAGAAAAGCTCCAGAAAATAGTGTACAAAATGATGACAGTTATGATGAGTCTTTTTCAACCAGAGTTCGTAATCTGGGTTACAGTCATACTGCTGAGGGTCAGTTGGTAACTATGGGAGAGGCAGGCCAGAGCTCTAATGTGGTTGCAGCTGCTATTCCTGTTGTTGATTACTATAGTCAGTATATGGCCTATCTTGCTAGGCCTAAGCTGATTACATCTGGGGTGGTGGAAAATCCAGATGAGAAACTTCAGAATGAGATGACATATGAGGAGTTCCTGCGTAACCTGATCAAGACTGGGAGTGATAAGGCAAATGAATGGAGAAATATGCTAATGAAGATCCCTGGTGCCAACTTGGAGCCAGTGGTGGAATCCCAGCTCCTTCATTATCTGTTGATCATGTTTCTACAACATCTAACTCTCATATGTCTGTTGACAGTAATGGTGGAAATCAAGTCTTTACTGGATCTGTCCAAATCACTGAGTTGTCCCCCAGTCCTCCTTTGAGTTCTAATGATCTGGGTCTGACAGGACAACCTTCTTCTAACACACCAGTTCAGCCATCTCCTGTTAGAGCTAGCACTCGTATCCAGGCTGCTGGACATGCTAATTTGCAAGTTTACAAAAGAGCTGCTGATGTCATGGCTAGGAGGGATGGAACAGGTATAAACCCTAATTCCTTCTATGTTCTTACTGATAATGATATTATGGATAGAGCTTTAGAAATTGGTATTGTTGCTTCTTCTCTCCCTTTGGAGATGGTTCATATGCTTAAAGATTTAGAACATGCTAGAGAAAACTTAATCAATAGAAAAAGTGCCCTTATGGAAAACTCCTGAGTGGAAGAAGTGTTACCTGTAGTTGATAGATTACTGATTTTGGGTCCTGATGGTCATCATCTTGATGAGGCATTTGTGGCTAGTTCTGAGGAATCTGAGGTTGGGAGTGATGATGAGGAAGGTGTGTTTACTCTTGTTTTGTCCAGGAGAACTAAGAAAAATTTGAGAAAGCAAAAGTCAAATTCGAAAGTGAAAAATCAAGGGGTGTCCCTTTGTGGCACAGTCTCCCTTACAAGGATACAGTCTGCTCACCCTCTGAGTGGCATTGTGACTGGTCCTAGAGTGAGGAATAAACCCATCAAATTAAGATGTTAGGTCTCTTTCAGAATTGAAGGGGTGTGGGGAAGAAAGGTTTCTCTTTTTGGTTGAAGGATTTAATTGCTGAGTATGATTTTGATTTTATTGGGTTGCAAGAAACAATGAAGAAAGAAATTAATGCTTCTGTTTGGAGGAAGTTGGATCCTGATAATAAGTATTTGTGGCATTGGTCACCTTCTGTTGGCAGATCTAGGGGTATCTTGTGTGGTGTTAAATCCTCTAGATTTGAGATTATAGAGGCTACTACTGAGAGATATTTTGTGAAGGCTCATGTTTTGGATAAGAGGTTACAAATGCATTTACTTTTAATAGTGGTTTATGGGGCTGCTCAGGATGGTGATAAAACTGTTCTTTGTCTTCTCTGGCTAATTTGTGCTCTAACATTTCTCTTCCTACTATTATTGATGGTGATTTCAATACAATTAGATTTGAGCATGAGAAGAATAAAAAGGGGGTGTTACTAAATATTCTCATGTTTTTAATTCAATTATTAACACTTATGCTCTGAGAGAAATTACTATGGCTGGTGGGCAATTTACTTGGTCTAATAATCATAAAGACCCTACACTTGAGAAGTTGGATAGGATTTTGGTTAATGATGGCTGGGAAACTCTTTTACCCCTAACCAGTGTGAGAAAAATTCCTCGAATGGTCTCTGATCACAATCCTCTGATTGTGGATACTGGAGAGGCTATTCCTCCTAGAATAAAAGAATTCAGATTTGAGAAGAGCTGGATTGGTCATCCTGATTTTCTGAAGAGGGTGGAGAAAGCTTGGAACACTGGAAGTAGTGCTAGGGACAATATCAGTGAAATTCAGCAGAAGATGAAGCAAGTAAAGGATAGCCTGAAAGGTTGGGGGGCTAATGTAAGAGGAGATAATATTAAGAAGAAGAAGGCTTGGTCTGCTGAACTGGAAGCGCTTGAGGAACTGGAAGAGCTTGGGTGTCTTACTGGTGTCCAATGTGTCAGGAAAGGAGTTTTACAAAGCAGCTTGATGAGAATGTATGAAGAGGAGGAGAAATTCTGGTTTGGCAGAGAAAGTGTAAAATGGTTGCTGCAGGGTGACTCCAATTCTACTTTTTATCATAAAGTGGCAAATGGGAGGAAGAGAAAGAATACAATGTATACTCTACAAGATGGGGACCTTCAGGTTCAAGGGACTGGGGATTTGTTGAATCATGCAACTTGCTACTATAAAAATCTCTTTGGGCATGGGGAAGGAAACATAGTTCAGCTGGATGATCAGGTGTGGGAAGTGTCGTGGTATCGGCATAATTGATAGGAGACGGGGTCCTTTAGCCTACGTATGGATTATGGGGAAGAAGGTTGGTGTCGTCGAGGACCGGATTGAACACGGCGAGTTTACCCAGCTTCAGATCCCGCAGCGGTGGCGAGATCCTACGTGCTGCTATAATTCACTATGAGGCAATAGCCGTGAACAGGTTACAATGTGTATGATGCGTATTGAAGCGTGCCCTAAAGGCTTCCCGGTGGCCGGCTTATATAGGCGGCCAGACCCCAGGATACAAGGCAAATACTTGTCCGGCAAGTAATCAGAGTCCTAGACCTAGCCGGCTTAGTTGCCGCCTTCCGTCTTGGGCTTGGTGGCTTGATGGGCTTCGGCCTTCCGCCTTCCTTGTACCGTCCGCCTACTTCCCTATACGTCAGCTATCTGGGCCGCCCGGCAGGCTTCAGCCTTTCCACCCTTGGGCCACCCTGGACTAGCCGGATTGATTCATGTTGGAGATACCCCTAGTTGATATATCCCCAACATTAGCCCCCAGAAAGGTCGAAGTTCTCCAGGCGCCGGCTTCTTCTTGATACTTCATTCGTCAATGTTGGCGGCTGCAGGACTTGAACCATTCTGAAAATCAATGAGGCATGTGTGTCCCGATATTGACACTCGGCCGCCTTTATCCAACATGGGAAAAGACGGCTAGTTCGCAATTTCGTCGAGCATATTTCTTGACGGACATCGCTAGCCGGCTCACGACAGTTTGAAACCGGCCTAGGCAAAAATCTCGTCATGATCACAAATCGCGGGAAAAGAGGAGGCGTGGAGATCGTGCGATCATGCGTCGCAGCGGATGCTGGACACGTGTCCGACTAAAAACGCCGTTTGCATAGGAAGCAACGCCCGGACCTATAAATAGGGAGCCGAGCGGTTCATTTCTGCACCCCTGCTCTTGCTCTCCTCGCCCCTTGCTCTTCCACTTTCCCGCTTCTTGCTCCGAGCGAACTCCGGCGAGCATTCCTCTTCGACGACCTCCACCTACGGCGATGTCCACAGAACACCCCTGCCGCAGCGCCCGGCGGCTCGATGACCAAAATCTCCCCCGCGGCGGCGATGGGCGGCGCAGCGTCGCGTCTCGCGACGGTGGCAACGGGCAATGTTGCCACCATCACCTCTCAAACTCCCACCGCGCGCGCGCCGGCGGCGGTCTCCTCGGCTCCTTCATCTTCCGCCGCGACGATGGCGGCGAGAGGCGCTCCCGTCGACGAGGAGGAGGAAGCAGCTGACCTCGGGTCACGCTATTGGCTTCCCTCCATAGTCGACGAAGAGGCACTCCAAGACCTAGAGGCCGTTGGCTACCTCCCAACTCGGGAGGACTGCCAATGGAGATCCGCCTTAGGAGATGTCATCCCGGCTCCGAAAGCCGGGGAACGGGTAATCCTCACCTCCCATCTAGTTAGGGGAATGGCGCTACCGCCTTCCGCTTTCTTTAGCGAGGTGTCAGATCACTATGGGCTCCAGCCCCATAACATAGCGCCCAACAACATTCTAGTCTTAGCTGGCTTCACCGCTCTGTTCGAGGGCTATCTAGGTATTAGGCCTAGTTTAGACTTCTTCAGATATTGCTTCCGTTGCCGGCGCCAGACTGTGCCGGACGGCGGACTGGCGACCTGCGGCAGTGTCACTTTCAACTGCCGCCAAGGATGCCAATGGTATCCCAAGATACCATACCTCGAGTCCGTCAAGGGCTGGACGTCCACCTTCTTCTACTGCCAAGACATGGCAGCACCGGGGCGCCAATTTGGCGTCCCGGACTTTGTCAACGCGCCGCCTATGCCTAGACCATGCTGGGACGAGGCGGTGCCCAAGTTGACGGAGGAACTCCGCCTTATTCAAAGGCGGATCGAGTTCCTCACCCGCACGATGTCTCCTCCCTTGCTGGATGGGGTGGACACCGTCATCTGCTGGCTTACCCGGCAGATACTGCCCCTGCGGTACAGCCCGCACAAAATGTGTCAGTATTCGCCTACTGCCACAGCCTCTCTTCGCGTAAGTGAAGAGGGGTTACCGGCCGCCGACCTGGCGTTCCGACTTCGCAGCCTTGTCAAAGCGGGGCTGGTGAAGGCGGCGGAAGGCGTGCCCATGCACACCCACGACAACCCTCCCCTCGAGGTAAAATATCCTGCTCGTTACCTTTCTTTGGCAGCTTTTGCCGGCTAACTAGAGCCCTATTAACACTTGCCTTCTTTCTCAGATCTCTGCCCTGGGGGAGGATGACCTGGCTCCCGACTTCTACGAGTCGGAAGCCGGGAAGACTAAGAAGCACAAGGCGTCCGGCGCCACTTCCTCTACGGCAAACGCCGAGAGGAAGAAATGGACCGCAACGGCTGCCGAGCCGGTGCTCGTCGTTATCGACGAGAACGCGGGGATTAACATCCCCCGAAGGTACTCATTTCCGCCTTAAATAGTCGTCGAATTCCTCTATTACTGGCATTCATCTGACTGTGCTTGCTTTATTGACAGGGAACGGGTGGCAACTTCCAGGTTGCCGACCAGACTCCTTTCCAAGGGAAAGCGGCCTCAAGGTAGCTCGCCCGCTACTATGCCGCCAACTCCCCAGCCCCAGGCCGGCGGCTTTATGAGTGATGCTCGCCGCAGCCCCAGGCTCCGGCTTCCGGTCTGCCGCCAACGACTTCCTCCGCGGGTCGCGCAACCAGTGCTCCCCTTCTATCGGATGAGGCTACGGCCAATGAAGCCGTCCAATCTTGTGCCGCCAAGGAGGAGCTGCTGGAGGTGGTTGCCGGCGGGACGCGGAGGGCAGCCCCGGCCGCGGGAGGCGGCCGAGTCAGGGACCCTTGGTCCACTTTTAAGGCGGCCAAGGAGTCTACCCTGTCTTTTGCCAACTTTGCCTCCCAGGCCTTTGCCGACTTGGAGGGCGACATGTCTGTAAGTTTTTCTAACTTTGTGGCATATACATAGTCTTCCCCCCGAGCACTTAGATGGCAAGTCGAGAACATTGATTGCCGGCTTAGTGGTTTTTTGACGATATGCTATATGCCTTTGTCTTTGCCTGCAGGGCCTCCTGTCCGCCAACGTTGAGCTTATCTCCTCCCGATTTGAGATAAACCAGCGGTGCCGCGACTGTTGATAGGAGACGGGGGTCCTCTAGCCTACGTATGGATTGTGGGGAAGAAGGTTGGTGTCGTCGAGGACGGGATTGAACACGGCGAGTTTACCCAGCTTCAGATCCCGCAGCGGTGGCGAGATCCTACGTGCTGCTATAATTCACTATGAGTCAATAGCCGTGAACAGGTTACAATGTGTATGATGCGTATTGATATATCCTCAACTTTGGCCATGTATTCCGCCATTGTTGCGCTTTTCGCATCCCATGTTCCGCTTACTTGTTGTGTGACCAAATCTGAGTCACCATAACAGAGGATTCTCTTGACGCCGAGGTCGTTTGCCACGTGCAACCCGTGAAGCAAAGCTTCATACTCTGCGACGTTATTGGTTGCTATAAAATGAATTTGCAACACGTAGCTGAGCTCGTCGCCTTTGGGTGTGTGTAGAACGACTCCAGCCCCCGAGCCTTTGAGAATCTTTGATCCGTCAAAGTGCATGACCCAATATTCTGACTCGGGGAGTACCGTTTCCTCCATGGCTTCTGTCCAGTCGGCAACAAAGTCTGCCAATGCTTGAGACTTAATGGCGGTCCGTGGTTTGAAGACTATATCAAAGGCGGAAAGTTCGATGCCCCACTTGGCGACTCGACCTGTTGCCTGTGCATTGTTGATTATGTCTCCCAACGGCGCCTTGCTGACTACTGTCATTGTGTGTTCATGGAAATAATGCCTAAGCTTTCTGGCGGCGAAGAATACACCATAAGCCAGCTTTTGGTAATGTGGATACCTCTGCTTGGAGGCGGAGAAGACTTCACTGATGAAGTAAACCGGTCGTTGCTCAGACGTCGCGGCTTCGTTCTCTTTTCTTTCCATAGCCAAGACAACGCTGACAACTGTTCCCGTTGCCGCGATGTAGAGCAACATTGGTTCCTGCGATCGAGGTGCTGCCAATATTCGAGCGGATATGAGGGCCTCCTTAAGTTGCTGTAAGGCGGCATCTGCCTCTGCTGTCCACTCAAAGTTGTCGGATTTCTTCAATAGCCGGTAGAGAGGCATTGCCTTTTGAAGGGAATATGCCCTAAAGGCACTTAATAAACATAGTTTATTGGCAATATCCCAATCGTTCATTATATGTTTTATACCATGCTATAACTGTATTAAGCGAAAACATTAATACAGATGTGGTAGATAAACAACCAGGTCCCTAGTAGCCTCTACTAAGACTAGTTTCGTTGCGCGATTGATGATCGAGGTTTTCCGATCATAGGGCATGGCGCCGGTCGGCAATGGAAGTCATATCGTTAGGTGTAACGATGTGATGGACATACCCAGTATTTATAGGACATAGTCATTACGCCTTAAGACCGTGAGACCAACTCTTATTATTATTCCTGGAAGATACTTTGATCGCACCAAACGTCGTATCTTATTTAGTATGACAATAACGGTGATACTTTTGGGTATCGGAAAGGAGTAGTTGAGACGAGGGGTCAACAGCGGGATTTGTCAGTCCGCATAGCCGGATAGATACTCTAGGGCCCACTCGGTGAGATTATGTCAAATGAGTTTGCAAACATGTGACTAGGTCACCAGCTGACATAATATCATAGACGAGCAGAAGATAGCGATGTCGGTAACGAGATCATGCTAGGTATGGAGATATCTGAGAATGATGCTCGGACACGCTAAGTATCGCCATGACAAAGGGTTTAAGACTATACGTCCAGGTTTGATAGATGAAAGTCATTCGTTATATCTCAGGGGTTAATTCATGGGGTCCAGGCCTACGAGTTAGTCGTTGATCATTGAGGAGTCTTGATCATACCTGATATTATATCGAACCGCTAGGGTAACACACTTAAGGTGTTTCGACAAGACAACCGAAAAGGAAAGAGATCACCGGGAACGTCCCGGGAGGGGTCCGATGGAGATCGGGCAGCGACGAAAGAGTTTTCGGAGCTAGGAAAAATTATATATATTATGTTTGATATTAATTAGTGTAATTAATATGCAAATATGATTTTATATATTTATTTTCGAATTTATTTAGGCTGATTTCCCTAAATGGGCCTTCTGGTCGAAAGAAGGCCCATGTGGGGGGAAAACCCTCAAGGGAATTTTGTGGGGAGGCTTGGCCGGCCTAGGTGGGCCAAATGGGGCCCACCTAGGGCCGGCGCACCTGGTTTGGCCGAACCAGGCAATGGGGGATAGTCCCAC
Source organism: Poa annua (assembly GCA_026929855.1). Classification (NCBI taxonomy): domain Eukaryota; kingdom Viridiplantae; phylum Streptophyta; class Magnoliopsida; order Poales; family Poaceae; genus Poa; species Poa annua. The sequence goes on from CM049431.1 coordinate 87,943,988, forward strand.
ATTGCTTGGCTGGCAAGGTTGGCTCCCCCTGGGAGCCTATATAAGAAGGGGCACCCCTGGCCTTTTAATTCACCAATTAATTCCCAATTTCTCTCTCGATCTCGTGGTTCCCTTGACGGAGCCGCGCCGAGTAGAGGAGGGGGATCTCTTCCACCATAGCCCGCTGCCGCGCTGCTGGTGTTCCGGTCCAAGTCTTCCGCTGCTCGTCCTGGACTGGAGCTTCGGAGGCCGTCGTCTCCACCGTATGTGTGCGACTCCCTGCGAGGTGCTGCGCTAGCGGTACTCGGAGGCCTACTTCCTCCACCCGTCATCTTCGTCGCGCCGAGTTCTCCGCGACCTAGAGGTCGGCTACGGCGTCTTCATCGTCAACGCTTGTGCGGGAGCGTAATCCCCGCTATTCGGTCTACGAGGGTATGTATTCCGATCTCCGCCATACTTCTATATCTGCATAGTGTAGATCTTGGCTAGTTTAAGGATATCGTTGGTAGGAAATTTTTTGTTTTCTGCACACGATCCCCTTCAGTGGTATCAGAGCCGATCTATCGTAGATATAGTTGTGCGATGTTAGAACCCGTGTTCTGCACGGGGGCACCGTTCCTGTTATTTGCTACCCTCTAGCGTGCACTTGTGATTCCAGCGGCATCGCGTTGATGAAGCGGCCCGGACCGACTTTACGCGTACGCTTACGCGAGACTGGTTCCACTACTGACATACGGCTTGTACCGTATCTGTGGCTGGCGGGTGCCTGTTTCTCTCTCTTTAGTTGGCTTTGCATTTTCAATGGAGGGTCCAAAAGGGATGCTTAAAACATGCAATTATTGGATCGTTGTTGTGGTCATAAGGTTCCTAGGTATGAAGCGGTTCTATTTACGAAAGCCCCGAGCCACGTAAAATATGCAAAAGATAAAGTAGAAGCGTCTAACTTTATTTTGCAGGGGCTATGTGATATGGTCAAGGTAGGTTTATTAAATTGTTTATAAACTGCGGGCGCCAAGAAGATCATGGCGCAATGGACTATATCACATTGCATTACATTTGATGTTTTGTGTGCATCTTATATTGTGTGATTGTGTGTATAGTATACATTAGTTACACGGCGGTAGATATATAAGATGATCCCTTCAAAATACCACTAGTGTTCTCCCTCCAACGCGCACCACCAAGAAAGTTCTACGTTATGAGGCAGGCCGTGATGATCGGGTGTCAGACATCTCGTCGTTCGCATACAGTGGGTGTAAGCCATGTTGCACAAGCGTCAGCGTGGAGGTCTTTGGTGGCGAGCCTAGCATATTCAGAAATATGGCCTCGGAACAGGAAGACCGAAAGGTCGAGCACGAGTCACAAAATTGGTGTGGCGGACGATTTTGTCTACTCTTGAAGTTGTGCCGCCGGCTCTGATGATGAGGGGTGGTGCAATGGATGGGGGTCGTGTAATCGCTTAAACGACCAGGAGGGATGTTCGTTTGAGTGGGAGTTCGGATAGTTATTTTCTAAAATACTATAACTCAGAATATAATGAACAGAGTCTGTTTTGCAAACCTTTGTAGATATTAACCATTGTGATAGCATCTTTTCAAATTAGGCGCATTCCTGCGATTGAGAAACTTAAAAGGTTGGGTCCAAACTTCATAGTTTTATACTTTAGCTTGAGGATACTCCTTGTTTGAACCGTTAGCTCTTTGTGTTACAATACCCTCTAGGAGATAAACCCGGAGATTCCGCTAGCAAAGATAATTTTGATTATTGGATTTTGTGCGGATGTATCATCATAGTCCAGTGTATGCTATGATCTCTGCCATAAAGAACCAACGGTGGGTACGAGTTTTTAGATCGCGAACATTTGGTCGCTAAACTCGGGGTACCTCTATAGTTGGGTTGATGAAGTTTATCAGTACGTTGACTGATTGTCTTCTCAACCAAGATGGAAGAGAATGCACACATTGAGGGAGCACATGGCGGTCATGCTTAATGACATATGTTCATGATTAATGAACATTGAGACGCCTCGCTCAGCTCAATTACTGGATGACAGACATCGTTGCCAAGTGCAAATCCTCTGTCATAGACTATGTCATGCAAGGGGAATCGTTCACCTTCATGGTTCTTGATTACGTGGGAAGTATCAAGAAGATGAAACAGATCGCCGGAAGTCATCAATGATGATGGTGTATATATGATATACATGTTATGAATGTTTTAGCTAAGCAAGTGCTCGCAGTAGTGACTAAGTCTTGAACTAGTCATGTTTTGTGAAAAACCAGGTTTACTGCTTGAGTAGCTTGAAAGGATGAGGCGACATTGCGTGTTGATAACGGCAGTCAAGTTGTTGTGACGGCCATAGACACTCTCCCTCTAGATCTACCATTTGAATTAATTCTTTATGATCGGGTGTTGGTATGATCGTTACAAGTGTGTCTCCTCTAGCGAGACACTTGTTCATACATGATAGTGACAAATTGGTGTCCTATATTTATGAAGTAATGATCATATGCCGATTTGAATTTAGATGGTAGAAGCTCCCACATTCATAATATTAATGCCAAAGGATACAAACTTAATAAAGACACCACATATGTGTGGCACTACCGTTTAGTCATGTCAATGTTATATGCATTAGCTCCACACTGGATGGACCTACAAGTCCTAAGATTTGATCTTTTGACACTTGCAAAATAACTGTGACACCGTTTTCGGAAAACGGGCATATAACTTATTGATAGTCATACATGGAGATGTATGTGGTTCAATGAAGTAATTGACGGGTAGTGGAGATCTTTATTTCGTGAACTTCACTGAACGTTTTGAGTATAGCTTGTTGAGAATCATGCATATGGGTGTATGTGAATCGATGAAGTATTTTAACGTGTAGTGGAAGTCTTTATTTCATAGACTTCATGAATATTCCGAGTAGATATATGGATATCCACTCCGGGGAATGTTAGTCTGAAATTTTGATTCGATCAAACGAAGTTCAGAATGAAGTAGGAAATAAACTTAACAAGAAAATCAAATTCCTGCGATGCAAATCGAGGAATGAAGATTTGAGTTATAATGTTGGCACATCATTGGAAGACTTGTGAGAAGAGTTCCACAAATTACGTCGCATGGAACACCATAGTGTTATGGTGTGTTAGGGCGTCGTAATAGCACCCTATCGGATAGTGTGTGGTAAATAAATCTCTTACCGAATTATTGTGATCATTAGAGTCATATGGTAGAAACGTAAACACTCACGTTAGCAAATAGGTAAACCATTTGAATCCATGGAGACAATGCCATATGAGTAATGGTGTGGCTTTTAGCCTGGATTGTCGTTTCAGCAATTTAGTATTTCGATGTAATCGAACCTAAAATGGATTAATATTTGTAGTATACCCTACCTAAAGAGTTAGTTGGGTACATGTCTCACGACATAGGCAAAATCTTTGCCGGGATATACCTTGCGAAAGAAATAGTTTCTTGTCTGAGGGTATAAGTGAGAAAGAAAGTAGAGCAAGACGAAGTTGGTGAACTTCCTCTCCAAACATCAGAGTGGCGCAATCGAAAGTGTTTTCGGTGTCAGGCTCCACAGCTTGAAAAAGCTTATGATTCAAAATCATGATGTTCTGAGCTCATACTAAGAGCGTAGGCATACGAGTTTGTGTTCCACACTGTGTGTTACGACAATCTTGTTATAAGGGTCATATTAATGGAATATGACAGACCTACGAACTACGAAGAAGAGATGGTGGACCTAAGTCCGAGAAATGGCTATGAGTCATTTGTGATCCGAAATAAAACCCATATACGATTACCAGGTAATGACTTGGGAGATCTTCTTGATGGCATCTAGGATGTTGATAGTATATGAAGTTTTATGAGAGAGTAGATATTGAGCAGATTCGATTTGTCGTGAAACAGTTCCGACAGACCACGTGAGACTTTGTCTCAAGTGGCGAAGCCTAAATCTATTATGGGTCGTTTAGCAATTACTATAATTTCGAATGAGAAATTGATAGATGGATGAGAAAACCATGGTTCTTAATAGTAATTAAGAATGGTTTGTAATCCTGAGGATGCTAAACATGTATGCAAACTTTGGTTGTCCATTCATGGGCAGAAGTAAGCATATCGGAGGTGGAATCTTCACTTCGATAATGTGATCAAAGGATTTTGGAGTTGTCCAAAATAGTTGAAGAAACCTACATTTGCAAAGAAGTGAGTGGGAGCAAAGTAGCTTTCCTTGATCTTATATGCGGAAGGCATATTTGAGTGGGAGCTAAGTAGCTTTTCCTTGATCTTATATGCGGAAGGCATATTTGAGTGGGAGCTGGGTGTCATTTGTGATTCTGTATGTAACGACATATTGAATGACACAGATCCTCTAGTATAGTGTAAAGGATTATTTAAGTAATTAAATTTTCTATGAAATGAAGTTAGGAGTATTAGGCATCCGATTTATAATTGTATAGATCAGAGGGGGCTTAATAACATTAAGTCGGAGTATTTCCTAAGTCAGGATTCTGAAGTGTTTCAGAAAAGGACAAGCGAAGAAAGAGGTTCTTGCTTGTATGGCTAGGTAAAAGATTAAGTTAATCTTGACTTTTTCAGTGATAGAAAATGATGTTCGACATTCTCTATGTATCACACATAGAGTCTATCAGGCTGAAAGCTCGACTTGGTGTGACCCGAGTTCTTGGTTGAAGAACAGGTTCTAGAGTGATCCTTGTGTGGATCAATGAACAAACGTTAAGTTTATTCTTCAGTGTCTGTGAGAACTGAAGATAGGTTTTCTAGTAACGGGTAAGAGTGGAATGGCAACTTGCCGTAAAGCGGTTACGATGATGCAAGTTATTACACTGACCCATACGACTAGAAATCTCATATAGGAGATGCCCTTTGTTTTGAAGATAGACATGGTTAGTTTGCGAAGTCGCATATGAATGCACTGTCGCATAATCTACATAGGTATAGAAATATATCGCGACTTTAGAAGTAGCAAGTGTGATTGGACTGAGCAGTTTTCCGAGCGTAGGTGGTCCCTTAATAGATCTTTCAGACTTTTAAGGCGCATGCTACGCGAATGCTCGAGTCTCACTCCATCCACTGGGATATATTTCACCGTCATCGTAAGATACGGGATGATGTCAAACTAGGTGACATAGAAGTGTTGCAAAGCACATATAGGTCTCAATGTGTGAGGTCAATTGACTGTATTCCTCTTCCACGAGGCGAGCAGGCACCAAGATGCTATGGGTGTTGAGCTTTTACCAGGTTGTAAACTAGATTAAGTGTTACTCTAGTGCAAGTGGGAGACTGAAGGGAATATGCCCTAGAGGCACTTAATAAACATAGTTTATTGGCAATATCCCAATCGTTCATTATATGTTTTATACCATGCTATAACTGTATTAAGCGAAAACATTAATACAGGTGTGGTAGATAAACAACCAGGTCCCTAGTAGCCTCTACTAAGACTAGTTTCGTTGCGCGATTGATGATCGAGGTTTTCCGATCATAGGGCATGGCGCCGGTCGGCAATGGAAGTCATATCGTTAGGTGTAACGATGTGATGGACATACCCAGTATTTATAGGACATAGTCATTACGCCTTAAGACCGTGAGACCAACTCTTGTTATTATTCCTGGAAGATACTTTGATCGCACCAAACGTCGTATCTTATTTAGTATGACAATAACGGTGATACTTTTGGGTATCGGAAAGGAGTAGTTGAGACGAGGGGTCAACAGCGGGATTTGTCAGTCCGCATAGCCGGATAGATACTCTAGGGCCCACTCGGTGAGATTATGTCAAATGAGTTTGCAAACATGTGACTAGGTCACCAGCTGACATAATATCATAGACGAGTAGAAGATAGAGATGTCGGTAACGAGATCATGCTAGGTATGGAGATATCTGAGAATGATGCTCGGACACGCTAAGTATCGCCATGACAAAGGGTTTAAGACTATACGTCCAGGTTTGATAGATGAAAGTCATTCGTTATATCTCAGGGGTTAATTCATGGGGTCCAGGCCTACGAGTTAGTCGTTGATCATTGAGGATTCTTTATCATACCTGATATTATATCGAACCGCTAGGGTAACACACTTAAGGGGTTTCGACAAGACAACCGGAAAGGAAAGAGATCACCGGGAACGTCCCGGGAGGGGTCCGATGGAGATCGGGCAGCGACGAAAGAGTTTTCGGAGCTAGGAAAAATTATATATATTATGTTTGATATTAATTAGTGTAATTAATATGCAAATATGATTTTATATATTTATTTTCGAATTTATTTAGGCTGATTTCCCTAAATGGGCCTTCTGGTCGAAAAAGGCCCATGTGGGGGGAAAACCCTCAAGGGAATTTTGTGGGGAGGTTTGGCCGGCCTAGGTGGGCCAAATGGGGCCCACCTAGGGCCGGCGCACCTGGTTTGGCCGAACCAGGCAATGGGGTATAGTCCCACATTGCCTGGCTGGCAAGGTTGGCTCCCCCTGGGAGCCTATATAAGAAGGGGCACCCCTGGCCTTTTAATTCACCAATTAATTCCCAATTTCTCTCTCGATCTCGTGGTTCCCTTGACGGAGCCGCGCCGAGTAGAGGAGGGGGATCTCTTCCACCATAGCCCGCTGCCGCGCTGCTGGTGTTCCGGTCCAAGTCTTCCGCTGCTCGTCCTGGACTGGAGCTTCGGAGGCCGTCGTCTCCACCGTATGTGTGCGACTCCCTACGAGGTGCTGCGCTAGCGGTACTCGGAGGCCTACTTCCTCCACCCGACCTCGGGGTCATCTTCGTCATCTTCGTCGCGCCGAGTTCTCCGCGACCTAGAGGTCGGCTACGGCGTCTTCATCGTCAACGCTTGTGCGGGAGCGTAATCCCCGCTATTCGGTCTACGAGGGTATGTATTCCGATCTCCGCCGTACTTCTATATCTGCATAGTGTAGATCTTGGCTAGTTTAAGGATATCGTTGGTAGGAAATTTTTTGTTTTCTGCACACGATCCCCTTCACCTTTTCCCCTAGGCGGCTTATGAAACGACTGACGGCCGCTGCCGATCCGGCTAGGCGTTGCACATCCTTCAGACAAGTAGGTCTGGATATGTTTTGGATGGCCTTGATCTTCTCCGGATTAACCTCGATCCCTCGTTCTGAGACGATAAACCCGAGCAGCTTGTCGGCTGGAACGCCAAAAACACACTTGGCGGGATTGAGTTTCATCTGGTACCTCCGGAGATTCTGAAAAGTTTCTTCCAAATCCTCTAGGAGATCTGCCTTCCTTTTCGACATCACCGCGATGTCGTCTACGTAGACGTGAACATTGCTGCCGATCTGTTCGTGCAGGCAATTTTGCATACAGCGTTGGTATGTTGCCCCTGCATTCTTCAGGCCAAAAGGCATCGTGATGTAGCAGAAAGTCCCGTATGGAGTGGTGAAAGATGTTTTCAGCTGATCCGACTCTCTCATCTTGATTTGATGGTATCCTGAGTAGGCATCCAAAAAACAAAGTAGCTCGGAGCCTGCTGTGGAGTCTACGACTTGGTCGATTCTAGGCAGCGCAAAGGGATCCTTTGGGCAGCACTTGTTAACATCGGTATAGTCAATACACATGCTCAGCTCTTTATTCTTCTTTGGAACAAGTACAGGATTTGCCACCCAATCAGTGTGCACAACTTCTTTTATGAAATTGGCGGCCTTCAGCCTATTTATCTCCTTTCCTTTAGCCTTGCATCTCTCATCTCCAAAGCGTCTTGTTGCTTGCTTCACTGGCTTGGATCCTTTTATGACGTTGAGTGAGTGCTCGGCAAGTTCCCTCGGTACACCAGGCATGTCGGAAGGCGACCATACAAAGATGTCACGATTCTCACGGAGGAACTCGACGAGCGCACCTTCCTATTTGCTGTCAAGGTTGGAGCCGATGACGACTTGCTTAGACTTGCCGTCTGGGATGAGTTCCGCCTTTTTGGTGTCTTCTGAAGCTTCAAAGGTCTTCTTGACATCAATCTTTGGCTTGGGCAGGGAGTTGTCTGGGTCCGCCTCAAATAGTGCGAGTTCTTCCTTGTGGATGACGGCTTCTGCGAAGGCGGCCATGCCACGCTCACACTCCTTGGCTTTCTTGAAGTTGCCGGAAATCGTGATGGTTCCGTTTTCTCCCGACATCTTGAGCTTGTTGTATATGTAGCACGGCCTTGCCATGAATTTGGCGAAAGCCGGTCGTTCGAAGATTGCATGATAGGCGCTCTTGAAGGGGACAACTTCGAACCGGAGGAACTCTGAGCGGTAGTTCTCCTTTGGTCCAAAAGTTACCTTCAGCCTAATGCTCCCCATTGACTTTGCTTGCCTGCCGGGTACTATGCCGTGAAAAGTGAGGTTGCTGTGGTCAAGCTGATCCTCTGACAGGTTCATACGGCTTAGTGTGTCGTAGTACAGGATGTTGAGGCTGTTGCCGCCATCTATGAGTACCTTTGTGAGTCTGAAGTTGTCGACAATGGGATCGAAGACAAGGGCATACTTGCCTGGGTGAGGAACGAGATCAGGGTGGTCGGACCGGTCCTAGGTGATCGCCGCCTCGGACCAGTTCAAATACTGAGGGACGTCCGGCATTGTCGCGTTGAGTTCGCGCATCTCCGCCTTATCCGCCTTAGCCGAAGGTATGCCGACAAAGCACATGAGAGATTCTTTGACCTTCGGATATGGTTTCTTTTTCTTGGCGGCCGCGTCCTCCTCGCTTGAGATAGACATGTCGTCGTCATCCTCGTCGTCCTTGTTGTCTTTCTTGTCGTACTTTTTTTGACTTTTTTGACTTCCAGCCAACTGTGGGGTCCTTTTTGAAGTCGTCCATGAAACGACACTCGCTAAGCATATGGTTGACCTTGCCAAGTGAGGCGTGGTTAGGGCACGGCAAAACTTTTGCCTGCTCGTAAGTGATACGCGCCGCCTTAGGCCCTGAGACGGCGTCGCGATTATCCTTCTTATTCTTCCACTTCTTTTTGCCGGCATTCCCTTGGAATGCGACAGCTACCTCGTTGGAAGGTCCGGCTTTGTCATCTGCCGCCTGCTTGCGTTTTTTGCTTCGTTTTGGCACGATGCTGATGTCTGGATCATCGTCGCGGGCGTCGTCATCCGCTGCCGCATATTGGGCGGCTAGATTGAGCATCTCGCCAAGGTCCGTGATTTGCTCGCGGACGAGCCGATGACGGAGCAAGGACTTCTTCTGCAGGCCGTGTAGAAGGCATGGATAGCCTGTGCGTCCGAGACACCATGACAGTTGGCCTTTTCAGAGATCCAACGGCTGACAAAGTCTTTCATGGTTTCGTCCGGCTTTTGAATACAGCGCTGCAAATCCGTGTAGGTATTTGGACGCTTGTATGTTCCTTGGAAGTGCTGGGAGAAAACCTTTTCCATGTCGTACCAACTATGGATAGACTTTTCTGGAAGGTTGTCGATCCAAGCCCTTGCCGTGCCTTCTAACATGAGAGGTAGGTAACGGACGGCAATATAACTGCTTCCGCCGGCAATTTCTATGGCCATGGCATAGTCGGCTAGCCATGAATCCGGCTTAACGAGGCCGGTGTACCTAGAACAATTTTTTGACACTGATGTCATGTCCTTAGGGAACGGTTCTCTACGGATGGCGTCGCCAAAGCACTTTGGTCCAGAATATTGCGGCTCCTTTCCTCTTGCTATGTCTTGTAGGCGGTGTCGCACGTCTTTTGGATCGAGCTGTTGTGCGCCTCTGTTTGCGCCTGGCTCGTCCTGCGCTGCCCGGCTTATGATGCGCCTGGGCCCTTCTGCCGCGTCCTTCCTCTTGCTGCCGGTGCTACGCTGCGGAGACCGACTTCGACCTCTTCTGGGAGGGTCGTTACTGGCATCTTTGGTGGCAGTCCATTGCCCCGGCTACCGCCATTGTCGCGTCTTGGCTGGACTAGAGGTGGCATGTCTCCTCTGCTTCCTGTCCTTGAATTCTCGTCCCGCCTTGGTTTTGGCGGTGGCGTCTTCTTTGGAGGTGGTGTTGCCTTTCTTTTTTCGCCATGGCTACTGGAGCCGGACGGGCCTTCGGGGTCAGCGCCAGGTGCGGCTTTGCACTTTCCTGACTTGGACTCTAGGTCTCCCCCGCGAGCATCCGCCATGTGGCCGTAGGAGTCAGCGCGAGCTTGTTGCTCGAGGGCCTTGCTCACGAAGTGTCTTGCATTGGCCAGCTTTTCCTTCGCCGTGTAAGTTTTGTCGTCTAAGGTGTCTAGCGCGGCGGCGGCGTTAAGGATGGGGGTGCAGAAAATGACATCTCCCCTTCTGTCCACGCGATGTGGTGTCGTGCGCCAGTCGAACCCGAGATCTTGAGCCGTTGTTGTTGCACGCGTTGGCGGCTCCTTGTCACGGCGGTTTTTTGATGACCTTTTTCCCTCGAAGAGCTGCCGGCTTGTTTTAGCCGACATCTTCTCCTGTTCTTTCTCGATCTTCTTTGCAAGGCTCTCAACGTGCTCCTCTCTTTTGCGCAGAAAGTCAGAGTGCTTAAGCATGTTAATCCTAAGCTCTTCCACTTCGTCGAGTGGGGTATCCTTGTTCACCGGAGTGTGCATAATATCTTCTACTTCCTTGATGACGGAGAGCAAATCCGTGGGTTTGCTGCTGCCGCCTTTCTCGAGGCCAGTTTTCTTCTTTGCGCGCACCTTATCGGAACCTTCAATGAGTTGACCGGCAGTGGTGTTGCCGGCATCTTCCACCGGCTTGTTTTGCGTTTCAGAAGCAACTGGGGTTGACTCGTGACCGACGACAACCATCATAGCCAGCTTGTCAGGCATGTCAGTATCCGCTGTGCCCTCTGAAGGAGCCGGATTATCACTGGAAAAGCGGCTTTTGATCTTCTCTTCGAAGAGACTTGCATCATCATCAGAGTCAGAGTCTACGTTGACTTGAACGGTAGATCTGGATCCGGCATCTGATATCGCATCCTCCTGGAGAGCAGGGAGAATTGACTCAGGATCGTTGTTTTCCGGCTGGGAGTCGGATCCCAGTCCGACAACTCCGACGAAGTGGAAATCAGATTCGGCCGACTCCTGGGAGAAGGCGGATTCAAATCCATCTTGCCGGTCGACTGCTTGGTCGAAGGGTTGGTGGGTGGGGTTGTAGAAACGCGGTAGGCCGTACGCCTCTGGCGTGTACCTGATGAAGACGTCGATCCCTCCGATCGGTACGATTGCGCATCTGATAAGGTAGTCGTCTGCCGGGAGCCAGGACTCATCCGAGTTGACGTAGCTGTGGCCGCCATACCTTGTGATGCGGCCGACGGCGATCTGCTTGCCCACGCCGCCAAGTGTTCCCGCCTGGAACCTTATGCCCCACGGTGGGCGCCAACTGTCGTGGTATCGGCATAATTGATAGGAGACGGGGGTCCTCTAGCCTACGTATGGATTGTGGGGAAGAAGGTTGGTGTCGTCGAGGACGGGATTGAACACGGCGAGTTTATCCAGCTTCAGACCCCGCAGCGGTGGCGAGATCCTACGTGCTGCTATAATTCACTATGAGGCAATAGCCGTGAACAGGTTACAATGTGTATGATGCGTATTGAAGCGTGCCCTAAAGGCTTCCCGGTGGCCGGCTTATATAGGCGGCCAGACAACAGGATACAAGGCAAGTACTTGTCCGGCAAGTAATCAGAGTCCTAGACCTAGACGGCTTAGTTGGCGCCTTCCGTCTTGGGCTTGGTGGCTTGATGGGCTTCGGCCTTCCGCCTTCCTTGGACTGTCCGCCTACTTCCCTGTACGTCAGCTATCTGGGCCGCCCGGCAGGCTTCAGCCTTACCACCCTTGGGACACCCTGGACTAGCCGGATTGATCCATGTTGGAGATACCCCTAGTTGATATATCCCCAACAGGAAGCTGCTGAGAAGTTGGATGAGCTAGATAATATTGAGTTGGACAAGCCTTTTACTGAAGTTGAGGTTAAGAAAGCTATTGTCATCATGGTCAAGAACAAAGCACTTGGACCTGATGGGATTCCATTTGAATTCTATCAGGCTTGCTGGCAGATCATTAAACAAGATATTATGGCTATGTTTGATGATTGGTATAAAGGAGTGTTGGGTCTACAGGATAAACTTTGGGATGATTATCTTATTACAAAAAACTGATGATGCTGATTGCCTCCAGAAGTACAGACCAATCTGTCTTCTGCAAGTGATATACAAGATTATTACTAAAGTTGCCACCCTTAGAGTGGAACCTATAATGGGTAAGCTCACTTATGAATGTCATACATCTTTTATCAAAGGAAGAAACATCATGGATGGGGTCATGTCCTTGCATGAAATCTGCATGAGGCAAAGAGGAAAAAGCAGCAGGGGGTGGTTCTGAAGCTGGATTTTGAAAAAGCTTATGACAAAGTTGACTGGGATTATTTGATGAGATGTGTTAAACAGAAGGGATTTAGTGCCTTGTGGTGCAGATTGATTAATGAAATCATCAGGGATGGGACTCTGTGTGTGAAGATCAACAACACAAGGGGAAAGATTTTGGCAGCCACAGAGTTGTCAGGCAGGGAGATCCTTTTTCACCCTTCTTATTCAATTTGGCGGCAGAAAGTTTGGCTAAGATGATCAAGCAAGCACAGAATGTTGGGTAGTTGGTTGGTTTGGTTCCACATCTAGTTAAGAAAGGGGTGCTATTTTTCAATACGCAGATGACACCATTTTGTTTGTCCAAGATGATATTAGTAAGGTCAGGCATTGGAAGTTGATTCTTTATTTGTTTGAAGCTATGTGTAAGGGCCCTCCTTATTATAAGGTAGCGACCTCCTGTGTATAGTGCTAGTCCCTGGATCGACTTGCTAGCACACACAGTTTAAGATGAAATACCATAACATTGCATCAATATTCATTACACGATGATCCAGAAATAATGGGGTTCGATACAAGGTGCATAGCCCATGGCTAGCTCAAACCGAAATAAACACTACAAGGTGCATAGCCCATGGCTAGCTCAAACCGAAATAAACACACAGCGGAAAGCAAATGGATAAGTGAGCTCCATCTTCATCATGTGCCACAGGCAAGGCATGTTGGTTGGAGACTCGTGACCCTATCAATCCTTACTTCTCATCAGAGGGTCCTGCAATGGTGAGTTGCAGCCCAAACTATATTGGGTCAGCACAATTGAATTGTGGTGGCAAGTGATACTAGTGGATATAAATGGCATTCTATCATCTACATGCATATTTGGCTTGTTGGAATTTGAGGCTGATTTGCATAAAGCAAGTTTTATCCTATATTTTACAACAAACATTTTATCCTTCAATTAATATCATGTGGGTTTCCCGTGCCATGTTGACTGGCATCACCACTTTATATGAGACTATTCATTTGTGGGTTTCCTGTACAACCTTGTAGGTTAGCATCACCACTAAATTATTTAACTAACCATTTGTGGGTTTTCTGTGCAACCTTATCAATTAGCATCACCACTTAATATGATCATGTGGGTTTCCTGTGCCACCTTGTCGGTTGGCATCACCACAACTGTCATGTTTTACCCTTGTTCAACCCATCAAGTTTTATTTAGAAATTGGAATGATGAGATCCTCCGTCAGTTCCTTGTCCAGCTGCTCAAATTGTCTGTAACCGGAGACACGACTAAGTACTTAGTTTTTGACTCTCGAGAGGGTGTGCACTTTCACCACAAGACCCAATCATTCTCTCGTCCATGTCACCCAATTATGAAATGGAAAAGAGAAGACCGAGACAAGACCTTTCAGAGGTAATTCCCCAAAATCATACTGCGGACCCATCCCCACTTGTCATCCCTACATCTGCGGGTCACACGGATTTTGAGGTCTCACAACTTATATGGTCAAGACAGAACCCATATACATGTGGCTGCACTGGAAGCAATCTAAACACGGAGTAACTTCTAATCTCTTTGATCCTGGGTGGCTTTCCACACTTGCAATCCATCCTCCCATCCTAGGGTTACCCCGGGGGATCACCGTTTCCAACTTTCCACCAACACCCAGGTAGTTCATTAAACTTAGTTGTTTTTCCTTACTCAACTACTAAAAACATTTTCCATAGCAATATCCAAGTATCAACTAAGTTCAGTGGCTCACTAAGCCTAGAGGGGGTGTGAGTGGATGGCTATTCTAAATAGGATTTCCATAGCATAGCATATTATACCAAATCTGGTAGTAAGCCTATCATGCATACTACGGAAAACACTAAATGCAATACAATAGAAATAGTAGGACATTTATGAGTGAGCATCACTTGCCTTGGTCAAAGGTGGAACACGCGTAACTACCACAGCAACGGGAACACTCCGCACAATCTAAATAAATAAATAAACACTCAATCAATATACTAATCAATCACATACACAATCATACAATGTTATGCAAAAATGGATGGAAACCATAGTATTAAAAGTGTAGAACACTTTAATAGTTCTCTGGTTGCTAAATATATGTATGATGGCATGAGTCAATTTTTTTAAAATAAATTTTGTATTTGAAAATCATTTGATTTAAATAAATCTTACACAAAACAATTGCTCTTGTGTAAATAATTATTCATAAAAATTATGTTTTAGTTACTCTGGACAGAGGGTACAATTTAGAAACATTTAACAGAAGGTTTCACTTTACAAATATTTTTAGAAAATAAGATATGTATTATATGGCCGAAATGCCCATCTGCATTTTATTTCAATTTAACAGATGCAAAAAGGAAAACAAATGATGTCAAAATGATCTACATGAGAAGGGCTTTACAATGGTATAAAGTTTGTTAAATTTGGACTTACGGTTTGAAAGTTATGAATTTGTGAAGTTTGAATATTTCTGTTTTTTTTATTTATCTATTATCGGGCGGAAAGGAATTAAAGCGGCGACGTGGCGCAATATCATTGGCCTGTACCGGTTCGTTAAGTGACTTAATTATGGTCGTTGGATGGAGATCGAATGCTCGGGGACGAGGGGCTCACCGGGCGGCGTGGAAGGTCGCCGGAAAATGGTGACGCGGTGGCGCCGTCGTCGGGCGTGCACGCTCCAGTCGCTACGGTGGTCGTCCGGGCTCCGGAAGGCGATGGGGAGGCGCGGCGTGACGCGGGGAAGGAGATGGCGGCGACGGCGCCGAGCGGCGCTTCTCAGGACGGCGTATAGGAGTGGACAGACAGGCGTTTCGCCGGTGACCTTCGGGTCGAACTCCCTCCACACGAATCGCTGCAGAGGAGATGCGAGGAAGTGGTCAGTGGGGTGCGAAAGAGAGAGGGGAAGCATATAGGAAGAATCTCGAGCACCGGGGAGTGCTTGCCTCGCCGGAAACGGAAGAAACGCGACGGCGGCGGAATGGTTCTCCGGCGAGCAAAAGCTACGACCTAGGGGCACGATTGATTCGGGAATGAGAGGGCAAAACGAGGCCGAGGTCGTGGTCTATTTAGGGATGGTCTCGGGCGACGCGGGGGCTGCCGGGGGCGTGTTGTGGGGCATCTGGATCGTGGGCGGCGCGTTCGCGGGGGGAGAACGTGGGCGCCCGGACGGTTGGGGAAGACGACCTCCCTGACAGGTGGTCCCCACCTGTCGGTGAGAGCGAGAGGAGAGAGGCCGGGGCTGGGCCATTGCTGGGCCTGTGGCGCTGCGTGCGCGGCTGGTAAGTATGGGCTCGGCCCATTTAGTATTTTTTTGCTCCGGCTCTTTTCTGTTTTACTTCTTTCTATTATATCTTTTGTTTTATTTATTTAAATGGCTTCAAACAAAATTCTATAAATCTGTAAAATCTAGATCTTTCTCTTAAAACATTCGTACACATGTTTCCAATACATTTAAAATCATAATTTTTCAAATAACATAAATTGACACTTTTTGTAGAATTTAAAATAGGGTCTTAATTAGGGAATTGGTGTCTTAATAAAAATTAAGAAAAATATCACAAATACATACGTTTATATAAATCCTTCCAAACCCATTTTCAAAATCAAACACTTGAATCAAAATTATATTTTAAAAATAGAGGATGTTCCAAATAGTTTTATGACTATAAATATTGACCTAGGGTTTATTAAGAATCCAAATATAATGTTTTTGGAATTAAATATTTTTTCCAAAACATTTTAAAATAGTCATTCCTTAAATAATTCAAGGCACTTTAGAAATATGGTGTTAGGGTTAAATAAGTATTTAGATTATTTGTTTATAGATCAACACTCAAGTTTGAAAATAAAGTTTACTTGCTAGAATTAAATTCTGAAAACTTTTGTATACCTCACTATAATCATTTTTTATTAGCTTTCTTTGCATTTGAGGATTTTATCATAATAAGAAATAAAAGTTTTAAAATTTTGTGATTTTTAAACATTCCAAAATTTTGGGATATTACACTATGTCCGGTCTCAAAATCAACTTCCTGAAAATTGAAGTCATGATGGTGTTGGAGGATGGGGAGAAGAGTATGTTCTATGCTGACATGTTTAATTCTCAAACTGGGTATTGGCCTATGAAATATCTGGGAGTCCCTGTGTGTGGATCTAGGCTTCATGTTGCTGCTTTCAAACCCTTAAAAATCAGAATGGGGAGGCATTTGGAAGGGTGGATGGGTCATGTTGCATCCTTGGGTGGAAGATACATTTTGATTCAGTCTACTCTCAGCAGTGTGTTGATCTATCAGATGTCCATGTATCTCCTTCATGAGACTTGTATAGAAGATTTGACAAAGGTGATCAGAAAGTTCTTCTGGCAGGGTCTAGCAACTAAGAAGAAATATCATATGGTGAAGTGGACTTTGATCAATAAGCCTAAGATTAAAGGGGGTCTGGGCATCAAGAACCTATAACTTTTCAATGTGAGCCTGCTTTTAAGTGGTGGTGGAGACTGGAAAAGGAAGATGGCTTGTGGCAAACAATTGTTAAGAAGAAGTACAAAATCAAGCATGGGATTTGGAGGGTGAAGATGAGACAGATGACTCCCCTGTGTGGAAGGGTTTATTAAAAATAAAAGAGTTCTGTCTGAAGGGCGTTATCATGATAGTAAATGGTGGTAGGGCGACAGACTTTTGGCATGATACCTGGTGTGGTTCAGAACCAATGTGTGAGCAGTTTCCTCTGTTGTTTGATATTTGTGTATCCCAGGTGATCACTGTGAGGGAAATGAAGGACATAAATTGGCAGTTTAGCTTCAAGAGATGGCTTGATCCAAATGGGAACAGACGGGATCTTTGAGGAATAAGTTGATTGTTGTGTCTTTGGGAGAGGAGGTGGATAGACCTAAATGGAAGTATACTAAATCTGGGTTGTTTACTGTTAAATCCCTTTATGAAAAACTATCTTCTCCTGGAGTTGATATATCTTTTAAGCAAATGTGGAAAGCCAAAATCCCTCTGAAGATCAAAATTTGGTTGTGGCTAATCTGGCATAATGCAATTCAAACTAAGGATAATATGAAAACAAGAAAATGGGTGGGGGGTCTCTCCTGCAGATTTTGTCCTGCTAATGAAACCATTTCTCATCTCTTTTTTCATTGTCCTGCTGCTGTTTACATGTGGAGTGTGATTAGTACTGCCTTAGGTGTTAAGAGTAGACCCTCTTGCTTTACTCGGTATTTCTGGTGGATTGCTAAGTTTTGGTCCTTAGGCACAAACATTCATGTGGTTGGGATTGCAGCTTTTTGCTGGGCAATCTGGAAAACTAGGAATAGAGCTTGCTTTGAGAACAAGTTCCTATCCTCTCCTATGGAGCTAATTTGTTATATGTGTGCCTTTTTGCGGTACTAGGCAGGTTTGTAGAACCAGGAAACTAGACTACAGGTGGAAGAAGGGGCGGCCGGGATTCAGGCAACGGCGATACAAACTCATGATGCTGCCGGGAATAACAGGAGGTTGCCAGGAGATGGTGGTGGTGCAGATGGTGTATCTGCCTGATGGTTAAGGGTGAAATAGAAGCTAACACAAAGTGGTGAATTGCAAAAAAGAGTAGAAAGATGTTGTTTTGGAGGATGTTGTCTTCGGTCTGGAAGCTTGAAGCCGGAGGTCTGTGTGGTGTGGCTATTTACAAAACCTTGTTATTTTGGTCTGTAAAGAAAGTTAAATTTTAGCAGTTGTGGTTCTGCTGTAATTTCACTAAGTTCGTAGGATTTGTTTCCTGATCGCCTAGGGTTTTGGCGTGTGCCACTCAGGTGTTCCTTTCCGGGGGAAGTGCAAGTTTGGCAGGTGGTCAGGTGGTAGGTTTGTTTAGTTTGGTTTCTTTTGGTTTTTGTTCTACCATACACTTTGTTCTGTTATCCTTGGTAATGCAACCCGGCTCTTGGCGTCGTTGTGGTAAGCATGGTGATGGATCAAGTGCATTACTGACATGTGCGTTCCTCTTCTTCCACAGCAAAGCTTGTTCCCAGCATCAAGTGCACGTGCTGGTGGTGAAGACCCATGCTACCATGCTGGTTTAAAAAAAAGCAAGTGAAAGGTGTAGCTCGAATAAATTCACTATTAAGGGGTTTATAAATTTGTAAGGGGGAAAAATCTTGAGTAGCTTGCCTGAACAAGAATTTATTTTACTGGTGATTGTTGTCCTTAGTGCCCTCGACAAGGACAAAATCCTTCATATGCTAAAAAAAAGTCCCGTCAAGGGTGAGGATGTTGTCCATATTCATTTGATTTATTCAATCATCGCTGGTAAGGCCTTCTTTATTGTTTCATTGGTGCGGATGGAAATTTTAAAAATGGATTTCACAACCTTAACCTTGCAATTAACCATCCAACCAAGTGGCATCAGGGACGGAGTAAGGGGGCGAACAGTGGCTGAGCCACCCCCAACATCTTGATTATCTTCATAAACACCCCATTCCACATGCTTATACTCACTGACTCTAATATTATCACGCAGTCTAATATTATTATGCCCTCTCCAAGAGTAATTGCTGGCTCCATCGCTGAATGGCGCGCTAGAGCTTGGCGATCCAACTGTTGTAAAGGAATGATCAAGAAATCAAAAGGTCTCTAATTCTCCATTCGGCTATTAATTTGGGGATCGGGTTTCTAGAGTAATATGACTGTCACCCCTTTCCTACTTTGGCCGTGTAGCAGCATATCAAAGCCTTAACCTTGCCACAGGCGTCATGTGACTGATCAATATACAAGACGAGCGGATTTAGTTTTTTCACGAGACTTATGTTGCTATACGCCTAAATAGCCTCCTCCCCCAAGGAAAAATATCATGAGCGATGTCTAGATGAGTACTACCATGTTTCCCATACAAATAAGTTAGATTATAGAATAAATATCGACGACAGTTTGGCCGAGTGGTCTAAGGCGCCAGATTTAGGCTCTGGTCCGAAAGGGCGTGGGTTCAAATCCCACAGCTGTCATATTTTTTTTCTGCGTTTTAATTTTTCATTTCAGTCTTTGCCAGTATATATAGCTTTTGATTATACATCCAAAAATCGTCTAGATTTTGGCAGAATAATAAAGCGCCAAGGAATACACGACTTTGTATCATTGCACGCGATCATTTGACAGCTAATTAAAAATTCTCGCGGAGAATTATAAGCATGCATTGATGATCGGTTTCAAGCTGTGCGTATAAACATGAGCACAATTTCCGCACGGCCGGTGCCACAGCGCGCGCAGGGAATAATTACGGCAGTTACCTCTGCACCGGCATTCAAGCGTTTCCTTTCCAGCAGACCTGAATCGTCTCCTGTATATATACATACACGCCCACCTATGATCGCGTCGTCATCGATCAGCTTTCGCTTGCATTCTTGTGTGGAGGTAGGTGTAGTAGAAGCTCGATCCGATGGCTTTGTCCGGAAACCCCATGGTTTTCCTGCTCCTGTTGGTGCTCGCCGTGCCGGCGGTGAGGGCGGCCGACATGCGCTGGACGAACGACGACGGGCACCGCCGTCACCAGCCTACGCTACCGGATGTGGCGCCTTCCACTCACGAGGGACCAACCCCGGCTCCGGCGCCAGCCCCCGGGGGTGGCGTGACGACCCCGTCGTCGGCGCCGGGGACGGACTCGCCCGCCCCGTCGCCCGCGGCGGAGGACAGTAATGCTGCAGCCGCCTTCTTGCCGCTGGCTTGGCCGGCACTCCTCGTATGCACCGCCGGCGTGGCCACCGTGGTGATGTTCTGAAGCCGTCGAAGTTGTCCCGGCCGGTGCTGCGACGGGAATTCAGCATTGATCTCTTTTACGAAAAGCAGTGTCTACTGCACCTGTCTGATTTTTTTCGTCTTTCGAAGTATTTTCATGTATCCCGTTTTATTTATTTTCCCCATTTACAGTCGTCTTGCTGTGAACTATGATGCTGTCCTTCCTTTTTTTCAATCAACAAGAGAAATATGAGATGTTGTGATTTTGTTCCGATTCATGTCTTATTTCTGAAGTACCTCCGTGGACAGCTTGCAAGAAATTGGATTTGATTCAACCGGTGAAGGCCCGTTTCTTCAGAAGAATCCCCGGCATGGTCTTGGCCTAATCTGAACAAATTATGCTCCAACTGTTTCTCGTAAGACTAAACATTCCAAAATTAGCTTTCACACCCATTTCCACCCCGTCGGTGCGTGATTCCGATGCTTTCGTAAAAGAGCTCTATGACTTGCTTAACAATTGAGATACTCTTATTCCACATTCCTGGATGTGGAAGGACAATTGCTTGCCTCCTAACCGGTACGCCAACCAAAGGTAAAAGCAAAAATGTGAGTGATTGTCCTTGAGGCAACATCCGAAAAGAGAAAAATCACTAACGGGCAAAGAGAAGGAGAGTGGAGCTACGGAATGAATGGATGATTGTCCTCCTGGTTTGAATGTGAAGAGTGGAGCTACGGAATGAATGGATGATTGTCCACGTGGTGTGAATGTCCTCCTGGTTTGAGTTGCTATGTGTGTTTAGTGTTACCCCTTTGTCTGTGAGGTGTTGTTAGTTATGGAGTATTCCATTGTGTTGTTTAAGTGTGAGAGGTTGTAGTGTGTTTAGAGAGTTTGTCGAGTTGGATTTGTGTCGTGTGGTTTTCTTTCTTTGTGAGTAGTCCGCGTTGATGTATCTGTAATGGTTTTCGTCCGATTTTCGTAAATTAGCTGGATAATTCTCTTCTTAATTACTCCATTCGTGTCAAACCTTGCACTATAACATGTCTACACACATGTGGATGTATCTTCGAATAGAACATCTTATAATATTTTGATATTTTCGGTCGTGCGTGGTATGTTCACGATTCGTACTAGCATGAGGTGGATTAGAGGGTGTCCTAGCCGTATACGATTGGTATACTGCTGCGCGAGGAAACGAAGCCCTGGTCATGATGTACCCTTCTTTGCAAAATTTTCTAGGGAGTAGATTGGAGCAAATCTTTTACTACGTTCACAAAAAACTTTATAGCCTTATAATATAGCGAGTGATGCGAAAAGAAGAAAATCAGCATGGAACTAGAATCAATTGTACATTTTGCTTAAAAATACAGCAAACTGCAAGTGGTCGGATGCACAGACAGAGAATAGGCAAAGACCAAAAATGTTTAGAGTTAAGATTTGTAGGGCTTTACCCTCTCCCGAGGGAGAAGGAGCCCTTCCAGAAATTCTCAGTGACCCGTGAGGGCCAAAGAGGGGGTTTGGAAATAGTTTTCAACCAGCAATTGACGCGCCTCGGTATAACCTCACTAGCTGCGTCATTGCCCCAAGCGCAAAGATGCCTTCTCACGTCCGCCCTCCACCCCTTCTTATAGCCCCTCATGCGGTGCGCTCTGTGCTCCGCAGCCGAGGTGGGACTAATAATACCACAATCAAATTAGAGTAGAAGCCGATGTGGTGCTGCGTCGGGCCGTGCATTCACCCGGCCCACGAAAAATCGAGAGCCCAGCAGAGAGGTGAGCCTGGAGCCTCCTCGGCGCATATGTATGTCTATAATAACACGTGATGCAGCCAGCATATCTTCATCGATGTTCAGAAGGATAAACAGCACCGAGGTTCTTCCGGATTTGAATCACCCCAGAAATTACGTTCAGTACCGACTACTACATGCATGATGAGACTCAATCCAGGGCATATCGTATTACTGTCCGAACTCATGCGATTGTCCTTTACATTGGTACCACCGCTACCAACACAAAGCTCAAAAGTAACCAGTGACAGAGGTATACAAAATGCGACGAACAGAATGTTTTTCTCTAATAACAAGTCATCACTCGAACATTGAGCTATTGAGACAAAGAAACTACCTGTAAGCTAACTGACATTCCCTCTTTATTATTCCATCCATGTCTGTATATTTCAGCCGAGTAAAGTTAGTCTACACATGATCCTATAACGAGAGCTGTTGATCTACACCGTCTTTGGAACCATAAGGCCACGGAGTGTTTGGCCGGGAGCTAGCTGCCACTTTCTTCCTTGAGGATTTCGGCTACTTCATTCCTAATACTCTCACGGAAGGATATGAACCCTTTACCAGTTGTAAACCCTGAACCATCAACGTCCTGCTCTTCAAGAAGATAGTTCTCAAACAATGACGAATCATCTTCTCCGCCACGGACAAATGTAAGCTTTGGTGTTATACACCTGTCCTGCTTCAACGCATTAATTGTTGTCCTCAACAGACCTGCGGGGTAATTTAAGTTTCCAACAAAAGATAAGCAGCTGAGTAAAACAGGCAAAAAATAATGCAAGACCAGAAAATTGGAAGAGGCTGTACTTACAGTCATGGGGCGGAGGAAAAGGAAGTGATGGATCAGCAGTCGATGAATAGTAAACAACAAGATTGGTAAATGCATCCAGAAGAAATATCGGGCTCTCACTCATCGTTAGAGCAGCACGGCTCAAAGTGTGCCGTGGGAATGCTTGCTTGTTAGGTGTGGAGTATGAAGTTAAAACTGGATATATAGCTTTGGCTAGAGAAGATGGCTCCAGTGCACTGTGGGAACAGTTCAAAGGATAATTATAAACTTGCAAGTAAGAAAGTTGATCCGCATTGATTCACAAAAAATCACTGAGATATCTGTGCAGCAGCAACAATTTATTTAATTTTTTTTTCGTAGTAACTCTAGCCACAAGAAAAGTATTCGGACGTTCTCCAAGAATAGCAAGCACTAAGCACTAAGCTGTGGATATATAATTACAAAGTAAAATAATTATGTACCTGAAAAGGCATTGCAGATATATCCTGTAATCTGGGTGGATGCCTTCTTCATGCAAGCGAAGAAGAGGGCTCCTCAACAATGCAAACACAAACTGAGGTATCATTTGCAGCTGTGGGCATTGTGAGAAGTCTATATCAATGTGCGATTCTGGAGTTCGTGCATCAGATCTCAACATATCATTATACCGGGTTATAAGGATAGCCAGCCAATCATGCACCGAATGCCTGGCTTCTCTAATCCCATTTTCCAATGAAACTAAAATAACCTGATGGAGTTTTTTGGAGAAGAATCAACATAGGCTGAAAAAATAAGTACCATGTGCACAACAAAAATAAATAAGAAAAAAACAGCAATTTCCCAGGGTGTGTACTGATGAAAAGGTGGAACATCTTGTAAAAAAATGGATCATCTAGAAGAATCTCCACCAGTTGAAATACATACACAATTAAACTCGATAATCTTGCGCAAACCATTTTCTAATCTTATCGATATATCTTGCAACTAATCACCTCCAACATTTATTTTACAATGATCTTTCCTATCAACCTGAAGAAATCTTTAGAGAAAATTATGTGTATTATTAGACAAACTAAATAAGATCACCTTATGAACAAGGATATGTAGGACAGCCTCTGGATCAACACTGTCATACATTTCATTGATACTCTTAGCCGGTCGATACTGCAGTGTCCTTATTCTCAACCGTCTCTTCAGACAAAACTGGTAGCTGTGAAGATTAAACATTACAAACAGCAAAAGTAAAACAAGGTGAAAAACGAAAGATGAAACGAAGAGATGCTAACTAATTCTAGTGTACTACCACTACTTACTGTAAGCACAAGTATTAGTCGAGATAAACCAAAATATTAATATCACAAGGGGTAAGGCATCGAGAAGCTAGTAAATGCTTGACAGCTGCGATGGATGTGTGGGAACTTAATAACTCAAGATGTCTTGTACCTTGGATATGACTGTAGGTCATTCCCTGATACCTCAACAGGCTCAACAACACTGTACTGAAAAGCAATTTGCACAATGGCAGGTTCAGTGTGCCTGTAAATATTGAAAATCACATATTCTCATTTCCTGACCTCTGGTGAGAAGTATAAGACACGCACATTAGATTAAAAGGATTCACAAAAAACTAGGTTTCAATAGCGAAAATGAATTATGCTTTTATCGCACAAGTTCTCTTAGATACTCTATATATGATCATGTAAGGAAAAAATATTAGTCCCTTAGCATGTTGAGTTACCCATCCATTTACAATATCATAAAGACTTGGAATTTGACTATATTTCATATGGCTGAAATGAAATAAAGTTTAAACAAGGGGAGTTAGACAATTTTTTGCGTCTTCACAACCAGTTTCAGTGTCTACCTTGATTATACTAGAAAAGAACTGCAAGCAAAAGGATTTGATTGTGGGAATATCTCTCACACAGAACAGCAGGATCTATGCTGAATAAATCTAATTTATGCAAAAACTTTACATATCATATCACACAGAACAGCAGGACCCATATCATTAGGAATATCAGATATCTGCACACCACATACAATTGGCATGCATTGCAATTCACCATACTCATTATTAAATACTCCCTCCATTCCAAATTATAAGATGTTTTAGTTATTTTAATATATACCACATACGGACTAAACCGAGTGAATCTACACATTAAAACACGTCTAGATATAATCAAATGCTGAAGATAATATAAAATACCTGGAGAAGCCATCCGCATGTGTGAACTCAAAGTCATAGCCATAAGTAGCAAAAGAATCGCAGCAGATAATATGTTGCACATTTTCATATTGAGGATCAGGAAAGAAATGACCATACTGCAAAAACACGGATGGATTAAAAAATGGCTAGAGAGTACAATATAATTAAGGGTCAAATTCTTGTATGTCACTGTAAATTTTATGTAACCATTATACCACTCATTGCATCAACGACATGTGGGTCCAGACCCCAGCGGCACCCAAGGTGGGTTTATACAATTTTGCAATGACATGCACAGGATTTAATCCTATAGATAATTTGAACACAGGTAGCTTGATTTCTTACTGAGTGGCCAGTTCCGAAATCTGAAGATGTTCTCAGCTTTAGAACACAACCAAATGCATATGGTCGACTCAACAGGCGATATCTGTTCAGGGGAAAAGGAAAAACGTTGAGAAAAGCCCATTCACATTTTACCAGGAACCAAGGCAGTTCGAATTTCAAGAACAAAATAAAGAGGATAGCCACAAGATAAAGCTCACATGTCCTGAGGAAGTGTTGAATCATCTGCACTTTCATATAGAAATAACGAGCCACCACTTTCGATACTCAAAAACTTCAACGAAGCCAAATCGGTGTATTCATCAGTTACGGCAAATATGTCTACACATACTCCTGCTTGAACAGCAACATCTGCCTGTTTTAAATTTTCACCAAGCTCACTATAGGATAGACACGGTAAAGCAAATGTAGCATATTTTTTCTCTACAAAATAAACAGAAGCTTACTAGATCTCTATAGAAAGGTATCTGCTCCGGAAGTAATGCGACGTCAGCATCTTCCCCCTTGCTAGCATATTGCTCACCATATCTCCCAGTATCTAGTTGACCATCTCCATAATCAGGAGCACCAGACAGAAAAGCAAATACCCTAGCTGTTCTTGAGTTAACAAGAAACACTTGGTAGTTAGGCATAAAAAAGGAAGTACCAAACTCTCTGCACAATACAATATCTTAGCAAACATGATTGTCTACCTGACAATAGCGTTTTAATTTTTCTAGACAGGGATGCGTTAACTTACCCAAAGCAAAAGTAGAACCATACTCTGAACTTAGGTAGTCAATTAGGGAAGACATGGCTGTTCCAAAACCCCGCCCACCAAGCAAAACAGTATCTGCTTCCTGCCCGGAAGCGGCACTTCTTTCCCATGAAGATGTAGGTCGCAGTGTCTCCAGGGCAGCTGCAATTCGGTCCTTGCATGTATCAACCTGCTCATAGATTAACTCGCAATTAAATGCTGTCCTGAGAGTGACAAAAACAACATGTAACACTTCCTATAGTTATGCAACATACAGGGGCCAAAAACGAAAGTAGGGGCATGACATCTTCAAGGGCAACAGGCAGTCCATCTTCTTCTGAGTCTGGAGGGATGAAAACATTCTTCACAACAGGGATTGGACCTTGCACATCATATAAGCCAATCTTGTGGCTGAATGTCATAAGCCCAAACAGGGAGCCTGGAATCAGAGCTGTTGCATGGAGAAATCCAATTGAGGAAACAGGGAGACTTGACTCGGTAACGTTTTTTGAGCAACAATAAATTCAGTTTGAGCAACAATAAATTCAGCAAGTTACACAGGTTAACCTTCAAGGGCTGCTAGAAGCGCACTCTTGATGAGTTCCAGGAACTCTTCGGAACCTGAATACAATCAAAAAGAGAGGCTGAAATCAATTGTTAGAATAAACATATACAGCACCAAAACTTGTTGGGTGAGCACCAAAACTTGTACATGCAAAATTTATCACTTAAACTATTCTCGTTTTACATGCTTCTCTTCTACGTGGCTTACTTGGTAGTAGTAGCACCATAAGAAATGTACAAACTCACAGGCAAAATTAACTTGCCACCAATAGAGAATTGCATGATTGCGAAGCATTGAGCAATAAAAATTCGACTTACAAGCGAGATCCACCGCCGCCACATAAACAGGCCGCGCCGGCACGCCGTCGCCTGCACCGTCCACCTCATCCACTGCACAAACCCAATCCAGGGGTCACAATTCTACTACCAAGGCCAATAGGCCATGAGAAGCTAACTAAAAAAATCACAACGCACCAGAGCGCTCGATCGCGCGCAGGCAGGGAGTACCTACCTGGGATCTCGTAGTCGACGAAGGAAGCCTTGAGCTCGGGGCACTCTTCCGTGCGCTGGACGCGTCGCTGGGCGTCGTCGTCGAAGCCGTTGAGGGTGCCGCAGAGGGCGCAGGCCCAGCCCCAGCGTTCCAGGTCGCAGTAGGTGTTGAGGTAGGCCCAGCAGTGCTCGCAGCGCGGGACGCGGTCTCCGCGGTCGCCCGTGGCCGGCGGCTGGCCGCGCTCGTCGGCGGCGGCGAAGGGCGTCACGGAGATGCCCCACTGGACGCCGCTCGCGCCCAGCTCCTCCTTCGTCACGGGGAAGCGGGAGACCGTCGCGCGGACCGCCATGGCGACGGGGTCACGAGCTCCGGCCGGGATCGGCGAGGCGGGGCAACGACGAGAGGGGGCGGGCCGGCGGAGGAGGAGGCGGGGGGCGCGATTCGCGACGGCCACGATCTGACAGAGTGGGCCCGTCCGAGACTCGGGACTAGAGCACTGAAGGACAAGACGGGTATGCGTTGATCTGAACCGTACAGGCAGGATCTGACGGATGTGCGGGGTTTTAAATACGTCACCAGGGTAAGTCTCGAAAATCGAAATGGAACTGCTCGGTAGGAGGAAATGATACTGACAATTCTTACGAGTTCTTGGATAATCTTTTTCTTTATTTTTAGTTAAACTTGATAAAATCTGACTTTGCGTGAGGTAATCACAGAACGTGAAATAAATAAACATTAAGGGGTTACAAAGAAAGGAATTTGCAGCCCAATCGATCATCAGTTAATTCGGTCGACGTCACGTGAAAAAAATCAGTTTACTTGAAGTTTATTTTGTTTTGGTAGAAATCATGATCTTACTATTGAACGGGAATCCGGCATATAGAGTGGAGTGGTGAATAGTTGCTATTACAAATTTTATGTCTTTTCAATTTAGTCTCAACACAAAGGTAAATTGTTTAGATATGTAACTACGGTGAATTTTACCTAAATGACAAACGAAGCAATAACAAGAGTACAAGACAAGTAATTAAGAGAGTAGGTATAAGTGGAACCAAGTGAAGCATGCGGAGACGAAGATGTAATTCCGAGTTTCACCCAAGGGTGTACGTCTCGTTGGAGAGGTGTACGCTATCACAACAGGTTAGCCGCAATGCCACAAAGTCTCACATTCTTCTCCGACGAACTCAACCACAAAGGGTACGAGTTCACCTTACACTATTGATCCTCTTTTAGGGCGGAGATCGAATCCCTTACAAACGCTTAACACACTCACCCACAACTTAATTGGGGGCTCTTAAGATGACCACAAAAAGGTCAAGGACCACAAAAGGTCAAGGCAACACCAAGATTACAACAATGGTGAACTAGTTTTTCCCACCGGAAACCCTAGCCACAAAATCCCCAAGTGAATGGGGGAAAAATATAAATCGTTTCGATGAAGATGTAGATTCGGGCCTTCTCCTCCAATCCTCCAAAGATCAACGGATTTGAGTTTGGGGGTTGAGAGATCTTGATGATTTGAGCTTTCAAGAAAGGTAGGAAAGAGAAAATCTGAGAGCTAGCTGTTCTTGAGTGAGTGAGGGGGTATTTATAGCCCCTCTCTAAATCTGACCGTTGCCTGTGTCGACCACCCAGAAATTCCGGTATAAGTCATAACCGGAAATTCCGGTCGCTCGGAATTTCTGGAGAATTGAAATTTCCGACAGGAATTTCCGGCTGGAGTCAGAACCTTTTACTCTTCTTTCCTTAGCAGATTTATTGAGTGTTCTTCAAGGTGCACTCGGAAATTCCGGTGAATGGAAATTTCCGAGCACAATTTCTGGTTGAGATCAGAACACTTCTCATTCTTGACTTAGCCATTTTTGAGGGCTCTTCTGGGGGCAATCGGAATTTCCGGTAAATGGAAATTTCCGACAATAATTTCCGGCTCGTGTCAGAACACTTCCTCAACCTTGACTTAGCCGTTTCTGATAGGTTCTTCTTGATGCACTCGAAAATTCCGATGAAATGAAATTTCTGAGCATATATTCGGTTGAGTTCAGAACCTCTTCTCTATAATTCCTTAGCCATTTTCTGTGAAGTTCTAGTGAACCGGAAATTCCGGCCCTATAAATTTCTGGCTCAAATATTCCGGTTCTTGGAACAATTTCAGAACCATTTGGTCTTCGCATTTTTGGCTTAGATGCATATGATCTTAAATCACATACAAACTGAAATACTTACCATTCTATTAGTACACCATTAGTATTATTAACTAACACACAAAACACTAGGAATTAATAAATGTTCTTTCAACCATGCTACTCCCCTCCGTTTTTAAATACAAGATGTTTTAACTTGTGTCCATATTCAAATGTGTATATAAGTATCTAGACTTGTTTTATTGTGTATGCTTACTATGTATCTAGACAACATGTGAAACATCTAAAACATCCTACATTTATAAACGGAAGAAATAGTATCGAATTTTAGCAAATAGGCATATACTCACTTTGTTCATTGTTAACTTGCATTCTGGATTTAATCAAAGTAAAAAATGATTAACACATATATGATACAAAAAGCATATAATATGAAATATATTTATTATGATTTTAATAATATGTTTTTACACCATTACCCCATATATGAAAGTTGGTCAGATTCACAGTCAAATCTGGCATCCATGTCACGCTTTAGTCCTCAGCCGTCCGATCTAAGCAACCGATGGCCCAGATCGCAAGTTTCTGGACACCAAAACGAAATCTACTGTAGCACGGGGCTCTCCGCCAATCATAGCGCAACACGTCGCCCGGTCGTCGGCCGGTGACCTCCAGTTCCACCAGTCACCGTGCCTATTTTGCAGAAAAGCCACCGGACAATTGTCCCCGTGCCCCGCAATCCATATTTTCCAACTACTAAGGAGTTATATGTGAATACCTAAAACGCGATAGATTTTTCTGCAAAAACACCACCACAAATCCCCCTTCTCCTTCTCTCTCTAGTGCCGCCCCTGCACGCCTCTCCGCTCAAATCCACGAGCACGGGGAGCTTTGCCGCCTCTCTCTTTACCTCCTCGCTGGACGACGCATCCCGGGACGGCCGCAACCGCCACTTTGGTTGCCTCCTCTCTCCGCCCTCTCACCGCCTCGGCGTTTCATGTCTAGGATCCTGCCCGGCATCACCATGCTACCCACCCCACCGCTGCGTCTCTGGCCGTGTAGTATGAAGCGGGGCCACCGCCGAAATCGCCTCCATCTCCTCTACCTCCTCTTCTAGCAGATCGAGCCGGGACCAGCCCTGGTCACCGCCGACGATACCTCATCTGTGAGTGTGGCCTCTCTGCCACGCCTCCTCCATAGTTGGGTGCACGATTTTGGGGATCATCAAAATTGGAGGGAGCTGCTGCGTACAGCTTGCAGAGAAGAAATCCATGGCGGGTAGACCTGCGTTCATATCTCCAATTCTCCAAGCAGACAAGATCTTTCGGGTTCCCCTCTTTTTCCCGTTCCTTTGCTTACTTTTGTGGTAGGTCTGTCTCTGTGCCTCTTCTCTGCTGAAGAATTTGGGCTCGTGTTGCTTCTAATTGTAGACACATTGTCAGCGTTTGATCCCGTGAATACACTATATGGTCACCATTCCTACGATTTTCTGTTTGTTCTTAATTATCTTAGCTGATGATTTCTTTTTTCTACAGGTTTGTTGGTTGTACTTCACTTCTGCTTTATTTTTTGTGCGCACTGGTGGTTGTAAACCAAGAATGTCAGGTTTCAGAAATCTTCTATGCTCTTTCTTAATTAGTACTCCGTTTGATCCATGAGCAGATCAAGTGTACAATGTTTGGTAAGTATTAAGCTGACTTCTATAGTGTAGCAAGCATCTGAAAATATCAGAATCGTTAAATTTCTTGAAAAAATGACTACCACCTGTAATGGAACTCTAAATAGTTTCTGCAATTTTAATGTTGGGAAGCTACTAAGGTTGATGGGACACTTATAGCGTATTTGCTACTGATTTGGTTTATTTTAGACATGCCCAGGATATGTACCTTATAATTTTATAGTTACGGTGTACCGCATTCAAAATTATCAGGTTGTCTACAGTCACTAGAAAACAATGAATAGAACCTTATGCATCTTCATTATGAAATACTTGCCACCTTTATCCTGTGGTTTCTTGTCCTAAAGATTTGGTACGGAATCTTATCAACACATATGAGCTATATTTGAGGCAAGTTTTTTGGAATTTTTAAAGATCAGCTTTACATTTACCTCTAAGATGATCGTGTCTTTGGATGTTGAGCTACAATCTGTCGTTGCCACAATACTACATGTCTTTATTCTTAGTTTTATTGCCATCTTGGTGTTGGTGCGAAACTCAGAATGTTTCAAGATTTCAGGTGGAGCTATTGAGGCGAGTGTTGTTTATACTCAGATGGCCTCAATGCAAATCAATGGCAGTGCTATACATTCATATGAGCAGGATGGCTCTAAATACTCCACCTGTGCAGTTTAGACATGTTTGTTATTGTAAGATGGTCGCCATGATTTCTCTAATATTTCACCAACTATTAAGCATTCTCTTTATCTGTTTTATATCAGACATCCTTAAGATTTTTTATTTTTTCTTATCACCAGGTTTCTTGAAACTGACAATCAAGTAGTGGCAGATGGTGGCATCTTCGGAGACTCTAATTGAGCGGAAAATTGGAGAAGTTTAGGTTCTTGAAGTTTGTTGCTGAACTATACCATTTTGGATGAAATCTTGGAGTTGGTTCAGACTTTTAGTCCAACACGGTGATAATGTCTTATGTATAATTAGTTACTCTGACTGAATCATTCTCTCTCTAAATTATGTGTGCAGCCCCTGCTCTTTTCTCTATCTAATCTAGATTTGCTGTTGATGCTTAATGTAGATGTCATTAGACTTATGATGTGAGTTTCACATGTGAA
This sequence comes from Poa annua, assembly GCA_026929855.1. Lineage (NCBI taxonomy): Eukaryota > Viridiplantae > Streptophyta > Magnoliopsida > Poales > Poaceae > Poa > Poa annua. The sequence continues at coordinate 87,975,854 of CM049431.1, forward strand.
CACTGTTCCTGTCAAAGCTGCACCTTGCACTTACTGCAGTCTGTGATGTGTACATAAGCAACAACAGGTATGTTGGTACAGTTTTGTTGTTGGTTATCATAAATTTCTTCATGAAACTACCTTTGGTGGTTGTTTTGTGTGTATTCCAACTTCCAAGTGTCTACAAGTGATCCTGATTATGATTTAACATCAAGAGAGACGGTTGTTGTTGTTTTATGGGGGGCACATGCACATCAATTCCCAGCCAAGGGGCTCTGCAGCAGCAGGTGCAGCAGCACTGTCAAGCAGTATGAAGGTGATATTCTTGCTTTAGGCTCTTCTGTTGTCTCTTTGGTTTTCTTTAGTTATTAATGTCCCTGTGTTCTAGCAATATGGGATAGAATTGGCCTATTTTGTCATCTCACCTGGCAAACTGCCCTTGCAAGGAAGCAAAGTATGTAGGTGGTACACCAATGCTCCTACTCCAGAAGTTAAAGCTTTGTAGAACAGGTTAGATATGATGTAACCTTGATTTCCATGATACCATCGTGATTTTGCTCTGGTTTTTGTCAGTTGTGCTGGAGTTTCACATGAGGTCAAATGGTTTGGCACATCACCAGCAAACACCTGGACTGTGCGTGTCAGTGTAGAGGATATCTATGACTTCAATCCTCATGAAACACTTGTGAGTTTATCGACCCATATAAGGCTTACATCCAAGGTTTTCTGATTTTCTGCATAAGGATAAGGATGAAGAGACATCAGTATAGGTTCTCAACTTCTCATGCACACACCCACACACCACATATGCTTTGGTGTTTCATCTAATCGATGCTCATCAATCACCATACTGTGATTGATATTGTTTAGTAGGGCACACAACACAAATGGGAGCTAATCAGCCCAATTCGTCCCATCTATGGCAAATTTACTCTTTAGTTTTTGTGAATTTTTGTAACTCTATCTGAATGCCACATTTGCTATTTCTACTTCATTTTCTTATAACAATAACTTCTTCGGTGCTACTCATTATCGGCAAATATCAGTGGCAACTTGGTATAGTTGCCTATGTCCACCTGGGTTTATTTTGCACCAAATAATGTGTGAACATCATGCTATAATAACAAGTATTTTGCCAAATTTGATGCAGAAATACGAACACTGAATTTCGTATAATACCATCGTAAGCTAGATTTTAATTGTTCATACGATATTGTTCTACATACCAGCAGAACAAGCCTATAGATTATCTACACTTCTCGCTATTCATATCATATTTTCCAACTAATTCATTAAGCTACTATGAGTAACATTCAGTACAACCACACAGGCGCGGCGTGTCGCCGCGCTAAGTTACTTAGTACTTCATATAATTGATCAAAATTTATGAAGTCTAACCTTAACTAAACACATAACGAGTACATGTTTCAAGCCGGCATTCTGAGACCATAACACACTCATTTTCAATGGGAAAGGATTATGGAGAAAAGTCATTCTGCTAGACATAGGAAGTGTTATGCTTTGACAGAGCTGGCGGTGTTGTGTTGGAGCAAGTTTTCTTAGATCAACATGCTGCTTTTATTAATCACTCACATCCAACCATTATCTCTATTTCAAATGTATCTAGACATGTCATAAGTCTAGATACATCAATTTTTAAACAAATATAAGTTATCTAATATGAAACAGATCGAGTAACAAGTTCAACAATCAACCGGAGGACAATCCAACCAGGTGTTACACCCTTTAACTCGTCCTGGTATTACTAACTATATAATGGTGATACAAATCCGCTATGGTCATTGTTCATCACTGTAGATGTCTACTTTGTTATACAGTATTATGACTGATTGGTTCGCTGCATTCATACATATTGGATTGCTCCGTCCCACCCACCGCTTTGACCATCTCGGTCGGCTTCTTCTCTCATGACCTTATCTTCTGGTTCTCGGCGCTTCCCTTTTCTGTCGTGGGCTTGGGCGCCGGAGATCCTCCCCTTTTACAATGAGAATCTCCTTGCGCGCCCGTCAGTTAAGGGCTCCTTTGATTCATAGGATTCTCAAATGATTGGTGTATGATTGAAATCCTATAGGAATTTTTCCTTTGACATCATTTGATTCATAGGATCATATCCCATAGGGAAAAAAATCCTATAGGAATCTTGTAGTACAAACACCATAGGAAAATAACATGAGATACAACCTCTTGGAAAAAAAATTCGTTTGCCAATCAAACAAATTTTCTCTTTCCATAGGATTCAATTAGACATGTCATACCAATCATATGATTTTCCTATTCCTACACTTTCCTAATCCTATGAATCAAACAAGCCCTAGTAAACAATCTCAATCGTGTGCTCGTGTTCGTCTAATATATACATGCTTGTGGACGGCGATTACAAGAAAAATGCTGCAAGTAGGACAACCACCCCCACCGGAAACGACATCTGCAAGAGTGAAGAAACGGGAAAGAATGGTAAGTTTACAGTGACAGAGCCATAGCAGCCATGGTCAGTAGGTCACGGTGATGTATTAAGATCTCAAAGTAGCTGCACTTTGCACTTTTGTTTCACATTGAATTCAGCAGGCGTAAAAAGATTCAGAGTTTTCTTATTACTTACCGCCGGTTTGCAACTAGACGAGGAAAACCCCGAGTTCGTCGGCGACGGCGACGCCCCATCGTCGAGCCCGAGATCGTACACCGACGTGCCGTTGGGGTAGAACAGCCCGTAGTTCCTCTCGGACGCCTGGCCGGATTTCTGATTCTCGTTGAACAGCGCGAACACGAACACGTCCACGGGCACGTCGGGCCTCCGAGGCGTCGCCTGTCCCGCCGCGACCCTCTTCATCAGGTTCCCGTTGTACGCGGCGGCGTTCTGCACGCTGGCGCCCACCTCGTCGGCGTCCCCGCTGGACGGCCACCCGGTCTCGGAGATCCTCACCTCGATGTCGGTGTGCCCCATGAGCTCCAGCGCCGCGTACACGGCGTCCATCTGCGCGTACAGCATGTTGTCGTAGCTGAGGTTCGTCCCCGGGTCCAGCACCCCCGGGTTCGGCTCGAACAGCACGTACGGCAGCGCCACCGTCGCCGGGCTCGCCTTGTACGCGAAGAACGGGTACGCGTTGATCAGGAACGGCGACCGGAGCTGGGCGAGGAGGTCCAGCAGCGGCACCATGTACTGCGTGAGATCCTCCCGGAACGCGCCGGCCGACGGCGGGTAGCTCTCGGCGAGCACGTCGACGGAGTGGGACGTCGACACGTTCACCTGGCCGTCGAGGCCGAGGTCCACCAGTGCCTGGTGGACGGCCTGTATGGCGGGGACGAGGCTCTGCATGGCGGCCGTGTCCCCGCCGGCGAGCACCTCGTTGCCGACGATGATGCAGGTGATGCGGGTGGCCGGGAGGAAGGGCTGCACGCTCTGCGCCACCCACGCGCGGGCGTTGCCGGCGTCCGACATTTTCACGAGGTCCAAGTTGCTGACCATGAACTCGACGCCCGTGCCGGCGAAGGCCGTCAGCACGGACGGGTCGGCGTCGTAGAGCTTCACCCTGTTGACGTTGAGCGACTGGAGGAGGCCAGACACCTGCGTCGGAGGCGGAAGGTTATTCGCTATCTGGCCGTAGTTGATGCCGAGCTTCAGTGGCGCCGTCGCCGCCGATGCAAGAATGCCATTGGCTGATGTCAGCGTCGGAGCGATACGTCCGAACAGACACAAGGTGAAAGAAACAAATTCAGAAGGGCGATGACGTCAAAATAATATACTGTAGTATTTTTTCTATATGGAGTCAATATGAAAATGTAATTGAATAGTTGTAGACTTGCAGTAGCTTTTTGCTTCCGTACTCTAAAAAAACGTTTTACTTGTGTAAGGAAAGTTCCTCTGTGAAGGCCAACAATTAATAACAAGAAAATGTCTCTTTCTCGTTTAAAAAAAAAAGAAAATGTCTCTTTCAAAACAAAATAAAACAAAACAAAAAGAAACAATAAAATTTCCACATTAAGAACATGAAAGTTGGGAGAAAATAGGAGTGGTTATTTCCGAGCCGATCGATTTTATTTCTTTATCTACATTCATAGTAGTTCAATAAAGATATTTCCATACCCCTTGTTTTTCCTGCTTTAGTGTTGACAGGTTTTTGCCCTGTAGTGAATGTTTTGGTACCGAGCATTCAGCAGCAAGTTTCCTGTCAATGCGAGGGCCCTCTCTTACCCGTATCCTCTTATTTGCTTGTAAGAATACTATGTATTTCCGTTATGCAAGTAAAGTATATTAAAGGGGTAGCCCAGTTTGAAAAAAAAACATCCACTTAGGGATAGTTATTTTTTACTAGGTTAAGAAAACAGCAACATCGAAAACCAAAGGGAACTAAATAAGTTTCGTGTCGTAGAAACTCGTTGTATTTTCATGCAAGAGGTCGTTCTCAGCCAACAATGTACAAGCATAGTAAGACTGAGTGATGCACGCAACAAGGGGAAAATATCCAATCAAGTGTCAAACTCAAATGTGGATGGTTTAAACAGGAAGTCACAGGGATGATGTGGAAAATGTATTGCTTCCACAGGGATGATGTGGAGAACTCGTTGTCTGCCCCGTCGAGGACACGTCGGACTGCCGACTGAAAGTAATCTAAGCTAATCCCTAGAAAACGACCTCATATGCAATATATGATGAAAAACAATGTGTACCGTTCATTTTTCAGATAATACCACGACAGCTGTTGTACACGATACCATACGCGGTACATAGGACCTCACTGTCGATCAGTGCCTAGCACTGGTTTGCAAACTTGACTTTTCACGTGTGAATGTTCAAAAAACTGCTCAATGCATTTTCTTTGTAAGACTTGAGAATTATACGAGATGGAAGCGAATCAAACATCATTCACAAAACTGTTCGAAAAAAAAACATCATTCGCAACAAAAAAAAAAGCGAATCAAACACAAAAGGATCAAATGAAGCAGTTTGTTCTTCTGTGTCTCTGCGCGTATGGAGTTCCTGACAAGCAGAACCGGAGCAAAGCCTCTCCTCTGCTGCTGAGAAAGAAACGCTACCATGAACGCATGCATGCACAATTGCACATACCTCGGATAAGCGAGAGCAGGAGGAGGAAGCTGAGCCGGAGCGAGGAGGCCGAAGGGACGACGGAGAAGAGGAAACGGGCGAAGATCATCGTCCTCTCCATCGTCGCTCGCGCCTCTATTGTTCTTGTCTGGGTGGCCGGTCGACCGGCCGCCTACCTTTCCCTGCGCATTATATAGGAGCAGTTGCAGGCTTGAGGCGGCAGCGTGCGCAGCATATCTGCTGAGCTATGCAGTTCCAAATTCTAAGTTCCTGATGGTACAGCCGAACAAAAACATCACCCTCTCAGACGGCTACTCCTCGCCGGCACGCCCAAAACGACTAGTACTAATACACAGCACTACGCCCCAAAGAATGTGAACAGATGGGCACACAAGTGTATCGATCGTCATCTGTACGAGCTTTACTCCCGGCCTGATAGATGGTTCAAAGCGCCGTGCTCTGTTTCTGAAATTTTCAAAGTTCGGAGTTTCAGAAAGCAGGAGAAATCCAAAGCCACGGCCCACGGAGATGGAAGTAAACGGAGGCGGGACGGCGGGAAACCGCTGGCATTCAGCGCGCACGCGGGAGCGCCGCCGTCAGCTAGCTACGCGTGGACGGACGGCCGGTGAGAGTGGATGAACAAATATTGAAGCATCCACGCCAGCACGTCATGCCAGATAGGGAGAGCTTCATGATCCCAGACAGAAACACGATCAACTGTCATCGGGTTAGGAACCAAACCGACCTACGCTGTCCTTCCACTTCCAGGTATCCCTGTCACCTTGCCTCTTGCCAAATTTCCTTTTTCAGGGGGATGACAATTTTTCATTTTGCTCGTTCATGAAGCAGGATAGATGGCATGATTTCTTTGGATGAAAACGGCATGCCTGAAGGGACCCTGCTGTTTATATGTTGTTAAAAAACTAGGATCTGCACTTAGCTACGAGAGTATTCATGTCTGTGTTTATATTTTTTAAAGAAAGAAGACAACAACTGACGCATCTTAACACGTCTTCCATGGTCAAGATGATGAAAGTTAAGTCCATCATATGTTGTTCAACTGATTGATTGGTCCATTTGGTGTGTGCAATAGAGAGTAACCAACAGTTATGTAACTAGCTATGTAGAATTTTCTGGCTAGAATGGAGGATGTGCACCATTTGGTTACAACTACTGAATAAGAGTAAACTTTTGACTTTGCTTCAGCATTCTAGTGGGCAGCAGCAAACCAAGTTTGGCTTCTCCATCGTAATTTTCAAAAGTAGCTACTCATCATTGCATCCTAAGAAAATGGAAGTAAATTGCGCTTCTGCTATGCATTAACAGTTTAACACCAATTGCCCTTGAAGTATTTCGACCACTGTTTTTTTTAACTAAATTGAATGAGGAATAATTGGAAAAAGGAAAGTTTCTTAACAAAGGGAGGAAGTCCCCTTGAAATTGAATTTACTGTAAGTTTTTTTTTAATATTTATCTAAGAACAAATGAGGATAACATAAAATTGTTTTAAATTTATTTTGTCCATGTGAGATATATCCCATGTTATTCTTTAATTGTGCATGCTCTGTGGCTCAAGTAGTACCTAATTTCCAGGAGGGGGGCACAGAACACTGTTGTAGTAACTGAAATGGTGGATTCATGTGCGCTAGATTGCTGCTGCGTGCTGCTATGTATTTTGTCCATATAGTAGTGATCTAGGGTTCATGTACAAAGTAAAAGCAGTTCATCAGTGAGTAGCTTAATTGAAACATTAGCATGAGTAGAGCGACTTTAAACTGATTCAGTGTTAAGTGAAACAGTTCAATATACACTTGCACCAGAATTACTGAGAACAGTTAAGTTAAAGAACAATGAGATGCGGAGAGGTCAGACAAACAAATTGATAATCTTATACCTCCTTATATATTACCTCCGTTCCGAAATAAGTAGCATGGTTTTAGTTCAAACTTGAACTTTTGAACTCGACACAACTTATTTTTCAGAATGGAGGGAGTATAACAGAAAACAACACAAATGAAGGCCATACCTTGTTCTCAAAGTTAAGTTTCTGAAATTCATCGTTTTACACTTCAACGTAATTACTGAATATAACCAGAAGCTCAGACTTCAACTCCGGACACCAGATCAAGTTATTAAGATAGTATGCAGCAGAGGAATAGCCAACTAATTCCTACTGCAAGTGACCCACAAGTACAACAAAGTTGACAAGTGCTCCAACAGCGTGCGACACAGCGACTGCTGGAATGCTGCGATCTCAACAAACGCAGTTGCCACAACTCAAATAGCACGATCTCATGCCTTCAAAAAAATAGCACGATCTCATGCCTTCAAAAAAAAAAAATAGCACGATCTCATTCAAAAGACCAAACTAACAGTCAAGAAGATATGCCCACCTAGGCATCTCTAGATAACAGAGTGTAACGGAACAATGAATCCACCGTAATAAGTGCACCACAGAAGCATATGTGATCTCATTACCAAAACAGTATGCAACAGAGGAATTGCCACATAATTCCTACTAGAAGTGACCCACAAGTACAACAAAGTTTTCAAGTGTTCCAAGAGTGTGCGGCTGTTGGAATAGCTGCAATCTGACAGTTGCGATTGATAAACCATTTTACATCAATTATTGGCAGAACTCATATAACACGATCTCATCAAAAGACCAAACTGACTGCCAGAAAGATACGCCCACCTAGGCATCTCTAGACAATACTTTAGAAGGTAACCGAACAATGAATCCACCATGATAACCGTGCCACAGAAGTATATGTGAGCCAATTAGTAGAGCTCTTCCTCCTGGTGGGTGTGGATGACACAATCCGCCTTTGGGTACGAGATGCAGGTCAGAAGATAGCCCTCACCCTTCTGGCCGTCATCGAGGAAGGAACCGTCCGACTGATCAACCTCCCCACTCGTCATCTTGCCCGCGCACGTGGAGCATGATCCGGCGCGGCAGGAGAAGGGCAGGTCGTGCCCGGCGGTTTCAGCCGCGTCGAGAATGTAGGTGTCGTCGGGGGCATCGAACTCGAGCTCATCTCCGTCCGGGGTTATGAGCTTCACCTTGTACACAGCGGACACCCTGAACTTGTTCGAGATCCTTAACCCCGACAAGCTGCTCGATGTCTGCTTGGTGTAACCGACGAAGGAAGGGCTCCTGATCGCCGCGGGAGCAATGGCCGCCCCGGATTTAGCAAGGCCCACTCCTGGAGCGGTGGCGGTCGCCATCTGGCTGGACGGTGATTCTGCGAGGAAAGCACAATTTTTTTTTTTGGGTCAAATAAAGCGTGCCAGTACAGATAAAGGTAGTATCACAAATTGATATTATCAATTCCTTGTGAACCGTATGATGTAGTATATGATAACCTATACTTGTATCTGTATTACTCCACGAAAACCGTGGTTTCTAGAATGAAATACTAGGGTTTCCAGTACACTTTGGAGTTTTTGTGTTTGGCGAAACTGCACAAATTTTGAAGTGGACCAAAACTGAATTATCGGCTCGCTACCCATGGAAACACTGAGTGTGGTCTCCGAATACTTTTGGTTTTAGAAGCGAAGTACGCACTTGGCTGCCAAACCGATCCATTTGGCCATTTCAGGTCGCCTAAGACAAACTTAGCAAGTGGACGCCCATGTAGATGTAGAAGAACCGCGTACGGGCGTGACGTGGACAGCAGAGTACAGAACCACGGGCACAGAATCAACCGTCCCAGGCTCAGTCAGATCCGACGAGCGCGCCGGCCGCCGGACACTGGAACCGGCGCGCATCACCCCCAGCAAGTGGCAACAACGGAACCAGACCAAGGCGATCAATCCACGGCGGCTATGTAATCACAAACTACCTCGCCGCAGGAAAGTGACGAATCAAGGAAACAGAGAAGGTGGCGGATCGGCGGTTACGTACCTAGACGGGCGGTGGGTGGCGGCGCGCGGTGATCTCACAGGCGAATCGAGGCGGAGGCGGAGGCCGGTTGGACTTTGGGATCGAGAGTGGAGGTGGTGAGGTGGCCAGCACGCGCACGGCGCCTTATTAATAGGGGCTTCTGGTCCGGCTCTCGGTGGCTCTGGCCGGGGCACACGCCTCTTTCTTGAGCTGGGCCGTGGGTCGCCTCGCCTCGCCGCTCGGCCGAAAGGCCGGGGCTGTGGGTCTGCGCCAAGACGACCGGCGCAATTATTCGAGATCGATCCATGGCCGACTGACTGAGCAATTACTCTAGTTTAGTTTAGGAGGGTGCTCTTGCTGTGCGACGGACGCGTCCCTTGGCAGTTGGTAGGGCTCAGGCCTCCTTCAGGGGCCGGAATTGGCACCTGCTGACTGACACCTGGGACCCACGAGTAGGCGACAAACGATTTTCCACTGAGAAAGGAGAAGCCAAAGGCTCATAGTATCATACAGCAAACAAATGCAAAGCTGGGCACGCATCCTTGTTCAATGTATGTATGCACGGAATAACATAACATAATAACAGAGTTCCAGCGCCGTAAGCAAAACAGATTTTAAGAAGCTCCAGACAGAGACCGACAGAGACGGTCGTTACGAGCAAGAACAAGTGGACTTTCATTTCATTTCATTTCATTCCACCAGAATATACTCCATTAAACAGGAGTCGCTGTTACAACCAGTATAATTTGATCTGCCGATTGTTTGGTTATGTATGCCAATGCCACAATCGTGGGCAAGTACAACACAATGACATCACCATGGTAGTTTTGGAAGCGCCAATAAATTAAGTACTCCCTCTGTCTTTTCAAATACAAGGCCACTCCCCATTTTGAATTCCACTTTGACTATTATTTGATCCCAACAATATGTGAGTTACATGTCACAAAAAGTATGTCACAGGATTCACGGTTTTCAGTGACATACTTTTGTGATGCATAGTAACTCATATTTTGTTGACCAAATTATTAATCAAAGTGAACAAGAAATACAAAGTGGCCTTGATAACATGGACTGAGGGAGTACTGGTGGAAAATCACAGCATGCTCCCATGATGGGTCACGCCGCGGAGGAGCCAACCACAGCTATCAGCTGCACAAAAAAGGTCGGCAAGCCCCTGTCTGGATCGTGTAGCAATCCAAAAGCGTCTGGAAACTTCTTCAATCTTCATCAGGAACCAATAACGCACATCAAATGGTGGGGCGCATGGCGCATCGCAATGGTTGAACACAAGGGCACTACCAGCACACCGACTGATACAAATACAGGGACTACTGGTTGCGGTCACCTGGCATGCAAAACCAGCAAGCCTGCAAAATGGACGAAATAACCTCAGCCGAAGAAGCAGTAGACGACACATCTTATGGAAAATACTATCTTGGTTTGATGTGTGTAATGAACTTCTACCATCAAGTTACGTAAATAGGATACAAGACATAAGAATAAGATATCTGAGCGGTAAGAAAATAGTAACAATGTGCATTTCTTACAAATCATCTCGTCGTCATGGACAATTTGGGCCCATCTTTATATTGTTTTAATTCAAACACTGCAGCTTATCTTCTGTGTTGTCTTAATTATGATAATGCAATTATACATAGTGAAAGTCGATGATGTTGAAGAAATTACAAATTTGGTGCTTTTAATCCTAGTTTTTAGGAGCTAAGTATTTGTGATGGAACGTGATGGATACCAAGAAAAGAAAAATGCTTAAACCAAAAAAACTGGCATTTTATGTTTTAGGTCCTCGAAGTTACGACTTGGAATTTGGAAATATAGTGTGCTTGCACGAATCAAATATCTGTTTGTTCCAAAGGGATATGTTCAATAGTCAGATCGGAATGCTTAAAAAGGGAGGAACCATTGCCGTACGGGCACCAAGAAAAACTCACCAAGAACAGCTAGTGCAACTAGTAGTGATGTTACTATACAAACTTGAGTATGGCTGTAGTCAGATCTACTTAATCTCCTCTTGATTAGCTCAGGCCAGCAATACCTCGACTGCAAGGAGTAACAACATAAGACCATTCAAGGGGAAATTAATATACTGCGAGATTCTTTCAATAACTAACAACCTACATCAATGCTTATAGACTGCAACATGTAAACTAACAGAAAACAGTGAAGATTGATAGCATACCCTTCCTGATGTGCGTAGATTGAAGGAAGGTAATATATTTCCATTTCTCATGCTATCAATAACTTCTCCATCTTTCCTCCTCTTTGTAAAGCTCTCCCGACCTCTCTTTGTAAACCATAATTTTTTCATTAAACTACGGCACCGCCAGCTCAGTTTGTTCTTGTAATGACGGCTCCTACCTGCTGAATCATCAGCATCCAAGCTATTGTCATTGTGATCTCCTCCGCAAGCACTTTCTCCACATGAACATTGAAGTTTGGATGCTCCTTCTACATCATTTCCTGAATATCTGAATTCATGTGATGTATGTTCTTGGGAAGAATGGTAACCATTCACCATAGGTGCACTGTTGCTCTTAAGTTCAGTAATCTCATCTGTATCAGTGGAGTAATATGCACGACTATCATTCTTGCTACCAGAAAGAAAAGATGCCAGGCCGTCTCCATCCTGTTCACTTGAATACAGATATTTCGGAGTTCCACTGAAATTTGTCCTAAGATTCTTCAAGCTTTCTTCCACCTCAGAAATTTGCTCAGCTATAGCTCTAATGAATTGCCTAAATTTTAAGATTGCATTGTCCCTTGAATTTGACTTATCAGAAAATGCAGCTGCATTAACCTCCCTCTCAAATTGCTCCAACTGTCAGAGTTAGAAGACGTCTTAGAGGAAACGCAGACAAAAAAAAAAGATAACACAGAAACATGGATAAATAAACTAGCATGGTCAAACTATGTGGAAAGCTCGATTTTTGGAACCTGCCACTTGGTAGTCCCGAGAGCAGTAGTCACATCTCTCTCATACTGGATCGGTGCATGAAATTTTGCATCTGAAGTATCGTCTTGTACAACTTTCTTTTCATGCAAAAGCAAGCGGTAGACGCCCTCCATCCTGTACAGCAACCCAAAATTAAATGCATGTTTTGCACAGTCAGCAAGCTGCAATCCTTGGTGCAAAAAATCTTTCATAACCTCTATGATGGAGCAAGAACTCTCAATACTTAATACTGTAAAACCTTAAATACTGCACAATTTGGGGACAGCCTTCAGAAAACAGTGTACTTCGCTAAGAGGAAAACAACATATTCTCGAGTAAGATTAATGCTTGGATTCGAAAGCACGGCACATTCCTGCATTAACTTCTAGCTACCAGAGAAGGGCATATTACTAAATACTAATTGTAGGGATCACCAGCTGCTCTCACACTAACTGAAGAGAAAGTTCGTGGCATTATAAATTAAGAAGTCCCTAGAAAAAAAGGGAGAAAACAAAACCACCTTAACTATTAGATTCATTATATCGGTGTAATGCACAATGTTTGCACGCTACAAAAAAAAACATATGGACAAAGACGTACTATTTCTCAAGAGAAATCCTAAAAATACAAGAAAAGCTTACTCAGCCTCGTAATCGTGGAGATACATGCCGATGCTTAGTCTGCACCACATTACCAAAGCTGTTTTTGACTTTTGTCATAAGGTAAGCTATGATTCAAACAAAGACTTGGGCCAGAACCTTATTGGGCACTACGAAGCTACCGTAGGAGCATCCATTCTACTACACAAAAATAAGATATACTCCCTCTGTTCCATATTAGATGACTTCCTTTTGTCAAAAAGTGGATGTATCTAGACTTATAGCATATCTAGATACATCTACTATTGTCCAAATAAAAGTCATCTAATTTGGAACGGAGGGAGTAGCTAGCAACCTGCCAGTAATTTCTCACTCAAGACAGCCCATGACATTTTGGGAATTCACCAAACATATGGGACCTAGCTTATTGGTCCCAAATTACCACCAGCATACGTAGAATTTACATGGACAAGAGAAGATATACACCAGTAGAAAGAGATTCCCGAGCTCCGGAACTGGCATCACACGGTGAATTGAAGCCCACACGCTATCCTCCACAATGCGGAAGCAAATCTCCAGATATACTTAAACAAAGCTACGCGCAGAATTCCATCAAGCAGCGCATCAAGAAAGAAGAAGCGGGACGAGTAATAATAATAAGAAAAATCCCGTACCTGTCGGCAGAATCCTGCACGCACTCCGCCGCGGGGAAGAGCGGATCCGACTCCCACCGCCCGAAGCCCTCCGCCATGGTGTCCGCGGCAGCAGCAAACGCCCCGAGCACGCAGGATTCGATCAAAATCCGCGGAAGCGGGAGGGGGCGAGGAAGAAGACGGACACGCAGGCGTGCGCTGGAGCGCGAAAGGGGGGAAAATTCCGGCTGGTTGGTGGTGGATTCCTCCTGGTTCTTCTGAACTCGTTCCGTTTCTGTTCCTCTTTCGTGCAGGTGTGCCCTTCCCTGTGGTTGGTGGTACTTTGCAGATGAGTCCACGCCGTAGTCTAAAATCGTGCGATCGGGCTCGGCAAGATCAACGAGGTACGCGTGTTGCGTAGTCACCTACCTGGACTCGATCAGCATGTGATCCACGAATCAGTCAGAAAAGGACACCTCATGTGATAATAAGTAAGCATCTGAACATCATTTGTTCTAAAAACAACAGAATTTTCTAATCATCAGAACTTTTCTCAGTACCAATAAAGACCACCAACATGATTCTGTTTCAAAAATATCATAAATTGCATGCGGTCATACATACATGCGGATAGCTAAATGAAGTTTTTGATCAGATGGTTAGTGCAAAAGTAACATCCAAGATTGTGAATTCTTGTGACCGATTGGCAACTCAAGCAATGCACCGTTGCGGTTGAACTTTGCAAACACCATCTTTACGGAATGATTGCTCCTGCCGTTTCAGAAAACTAGTCATCAGCGAGCGAACTAATATGCAGATACAGAACTGTACACAAATCTAAGCAGAACTGCGGAGCTGCGGAGCTGTACAAAATCTAAGCAGATACAAGCTGATCATACATAATTTCAGTAAGTTAGGATTAGTTAGGAGCTGTACACAAATTTGTCAAATTGGTCAATGATTTCACACACCAACAACCGGGCTGCCTTTTCTTCTTTCAAAAAGCATAACAAGCAAAGCCCACAATTCAGCCTGCAAGAACACACACATCCAGCTCAGCAGCTTCTTGGTTCAGATACATAGGGTGTGTTTGGTAGCCCGTATGAGCTTTCTCATCTCATACATGCCCACTCCATCTATGCTGACTTGGTACAGGTGAGTTTTAATAGCTGTGTTTGGTAGCCTGTATGCGGTAAACTGTGGTGAGGTGAGACATTGTTTGGTTCCCTGTATGAGGTGAGCCATGTCAGACAGATAAATAAAACACAAACATGTCCTTGGACAGCAAAACAAAACGCAATCAGGTCCCTTTCGCCATTGCCCAGCTCCGCCTCTGCCGGAAAACGCCGACCTCGGCGACGGAGAAGCACCGACGCGCGGACGGGACCCCTCCTAAAGCTCCTCGGCTTCCAGCACGGGCGTGCGACGTGGACAGCCGACGCTTGGTGCTGGACGGGCTCGCGTGTGATGAGAACTTCGGCAGGCGGCACTTGGCGCTGGACGGGCTCCAGAGACGGGCTCCTCCATGGAGGCAAGGCGGTGGTGCTCGTCTCCAGTCCTGGCCGTTACTGGACATGGAGACACCGGACTGCTGCGTTGTGTCGAGGTACAGATGGGGGGCGGCTGGCAGGGGTCGGGAGAACGTGGTCGCCAAGCTCCGGTCCGGCCAGAGGCTCCACGGCCAGCACCATCGTGCGGCGCGGCGCGGACGACGATGTAGGGGTTCTGGGCGAGAGGCGAGGCGGCCGACCCTGGGCGGCGGCGGGGCGGCCGTGGCGGGGCGAGAGGCGCTCGTCTCCCTGGCTTGGCTCGCGTGGGTGGGAGGGGAAAATGAGGTCGCGGGGCGGAGGGGCGCGTTGCGCGACGCTCGGGTGGGGCCACGCGTGGGATTTTTTCCGTATGAGCTCAGCCTGGCCCGATTGTGAAGCTCGATTTCCACTTCTCATGTGGGCATGGCTGAGGGGCCTTTTTCGCATGAGGTGGGCATGGCTGAGGAGAGAAAACCAGACTACCAAACAACCGAAAATTGGGTGAGCGGAGATTTTCTCAGTGGGGCCGGGCTACCAAACACATAGTGCACCCCCACACTCACATGCAGCTAGCCATGTCGATGCACGCAGACGCAGGTACAGTACAACCCAGCCACCCTTCCAAATGCATAGCAGAACACTCATGAATGCCACACAAAAGGAAATGCGGCCTGGAGGACGCATATGACAGTATTTAGACCAAACCATGGTACTAGCTTCATTATGCAGTGATGAACTGCACTGAGACCAAGAGCTACAAATCGTAGCCGTAATTTCAGTCGAGTTAGGATTTTTGTTAGTAAACTGCTGTCTCCACAGTTACCACAACTAAAAAAACATAGAGATGTCAGACTAATTACAACACATATAGCGGTGATCAAGCAAAATACTGAATTATAGCAGTAATCAAGTAAAATACTGAATTCAGAAACCTCTATGAAATAGTGTACAACTATTTGCAATAGTTTTTGTTCCATCTTGGACAACTAAATTATCTCCACTGTCTTCTCAAACTGTCAGACCTGCCCTCAGAAAAGAATCCAGGACAAACATGTAAACAATATGATCACAGAAAGTAGATCTGGACAAGCAAGAATGCGAGAGGCACAACCTGGAAAACGCTGGAACAATATGATCATCTAACAAAGAAGTATCTACAAAACAGACCTGCGAATTTTGTTTGAACGAAAGCTGTGTCTGAAGCTCGAGGAGTCAATCTATGAATGAGAAATAGAAAACATTAATAACAGCATGCAAGAAATTAATTACAGAAAGACAATATCATCAGTTTTCAGTTTTTTTATCATCATCATCGTCGTCGTCGTCCTCGTCAGACAAGTATGCATTTAGCCAATCTTTTGAGCATATTATTCCTTCAGCTGTTTCTGGGTTGAGAGAACTGTGATGTTGATTAATTATCATGCCGGCTGTGCTAAATGTTGATTCTGAAGCCACAGATGATAATGGAATAGCTAGAAAGTCCCGAGCCATCTTGGCTAGTATAGGATATTGATCCGCGTTTCCTTTCCACCACTTCAACACGTCAAAACTTTCACCTTCCCTTAGAGGAACCAGTGGATCTTCCAGATAAACATCAACCTCTGACCTTCTAGAGCGTTTAGGGCGATGTTGTTGTTTGAACAAAGCAAATCCCAACTCCAATTTAGGCTTTCCTGTCATCACTGGGAGAATATTTGCTGGCCCTCCCACCTTAGGTGATGATTGATGATGGTTCTGTGTGAAGAGCTTTGCACCATGCGCTCATAATATTCATAATATTCTCTGAACCACTTACGAACATCAGCTACTCTCTGTTCAGACACGTCTTCTCCATATGCTTCAGAGAAACCAAAATTAAGAATAACTAGTTTGTACCGTGGATCCAATAAGGATGCAACCAGAAGAACTTTATTAGGTTGATCCCAATATTTGTCAAACTTTGCCTTCATATCTTTGCACAACTCCTTCAAGAAATCATCTTCAGTATATTTCTAATCGACGAGAAGTTCTCGAATACCCCAAATTTCTTGTATCTATGTGCTGTTGGGAATTTATACATTGAGAAAACCTTTGCTGCATCAGCAAAAATCTTTAGGAAGTTGCAAACTCTCTCAGCCAGGCTCCATTCCTCAACCGTGGGTCCTTGAATGTTTTGGACATCAACATAACTAGTGAGGGCTGCCTTAAACTTTAGAGCTTCTTCAAGCATGGTATATGTAGAGTTCCATACTGTGGGAACATCTAATTTGAATCCACTCTTGGGTTTATGGCTAGACATCTCTGAAAGGAGTTAATTGCACTGGCGGTCACCGAACTCGACCACCATGTGCACTTAAGTCACTCAACTGGAGAACTTGAATATTTGGTCTCCCAACTCGACAACTGGCTGCAGACCAGGTCTCCGACCCCACCCGTCAGACTGTTTTCCGTTGCAGAGAGGCCAGCGTGACGCACGTGGTCACTTATCATACCAATTTTTTACAAAAACGCCCCCACACTCTTCTATGGAGGACTAAATTTGAAAACTGAGTACTAATCAAAATCAGTGTCATTTTTCTATATTTTACTTCACCCGTTGACCATAAACCGAGCACCTCTGCGTACCGCGCGCTGCTCGTCTCGTCCGGCGCGACGGAATCGGCGGCGGCTACGGCCGCACGCCCGTAGGCAGGGGTGGTCGCCAGCGGAGGTGCAGGCCCGGCTGCTCCTTCCCGAGGGCGTCCGCATACTCCCCAGCTCTGCAGATCCGACCGCGACGAGGCCATCACCGACGATGGCGAGCCATCGACGAGCTTTTACGCGCGCCATCGCCGCACGCCACCATTGCGCTCGCGAGCTTGTAGTTGCAGACGATCGCTGCTGTCCTCTCCCGCTCTCACAGCTCACGGACAGAGGTGGAAGATGAAGTTCAGAAACGCACTGACGAAACTGAACTTAACTGTCGAAATTGAATTTGGCGCACAAACACCTTTTCCGTATATTCAGCTCGAGCTAAATCCTTGTAGCAATGGCGATTACAGGGAGAGGAAGGGATTATATAGCGGAGCACGAGCTCCTGCCAGTGCCCACGACACACACTCACGCATCCACGCACCCCACTCACGCCACGCTCTGCACGCCGCGTCCATGTCGCGCACGAACGCCAACAGCACGGCTGCCGAGCTTGGTCCTCCTCCAAAATCGCTAACGACTAACTAACACGCACACAGATACAAACGCACACATGCGCACCACACGCGCCATGGACTCGCCCGCCTGCGCACAGACGGACTCGACCAGGACACACACGAACGCGCCACGCCGTGCACGGTCTCTACACAACGCCCATACGCCAGAGCCACACCGTGCACGCCAAGGGCTTATTGCTAACAGAGCTTCGCGCCGCCCACGGACGATGCCCGCTCTGCAGCGCCGCCATCCGCAACGTCCTCAATCTCTTCTTACGCCATTCCGTTCGATTCCATTCGAATCCAATCAGGCAATCAGGCACCCCATGAACAAGAATAACCGCTATGTTCGGATTGGGCTCCAGCTTCGGTTGGTTCTTAGCTGCAGGCCTGCACCGTTGCTCCTGCTTGGGGCTCGGGCGGGCGGCAGCGGCCGAGCGAGGCAGCGGGCTAGGGCGCGGCCGGGCGGGTGACTCGAGCAGGGGAGACGGCGGTCCGGTGAGGGGGCGGCCGGGGGGAGCGACTGGACAAGCTTGTCTGGAGGCGGCCGCCGGAAGAGCTAGGTCTGGAGGTGGATTCAGGTTGTCGCCTTCGGCAAATCGACGGTGGGCTCCGGGCGACGGCCTGCCGATCAGAGCAACGCCTCAGGTTAGTCAAACACGTGTTTTTTCAATTTAGTCCTTGATAAAATAGTTTGGGGGGGTGGTTTGCAAAAAAGGGTACGATAAGTGACCACGTGTGTCACGCGTGCCTCTCCGCAACGGAAAACGGTCTGACGAGTGGGTCTTAGTCTGCATCCACTTGTCGAGTTGAGAGACCAAAAATTTCAGTTCTCCAGTTTAGTAACTTAAGTGCACACAGTGGACGAGTTCGGTGACCAGTGGTGCAATTAACTCCTCTGGAAGCAAGTTAAAGACCTGCAAGCGAGGTCCGGATGAGTTTACATGTTTAACAACATCCCTAACAGGCTCGATCACATCCTTGATAATATCCATTCCATTTTGGACAACAAAATTCAAGATGTGTGTTGCGCATCTCACATGGAGATCTTCGCCTCCAAAGGGCTTGTCTGTCCAAAGTTTGGCCTTTAACTTATTCACTGCAGCGGTATCTGATGTTGCATTATCCAGAGTAAAAGCAAAAGCTTTGTTGGACAAATCCCAGTCATAGAGACAGTCCATGATTGTACTATGGATTGCAACATTGTTATGAGGATAAGGGATACTTTTAAAACTGAGTGTATGCATATGTAGATTGAATTCCTCATCGATATAGTGTGCGGTCAAGCAAATGTATCCAAATTCCTGGACTGATGTCCACATGTCAGTTGTGAAACTAACATGAGAGCAGGAATTAGCCAAGGTAGATTTAATTTTCTTCTTCTCTTCCTCATACACAGCTACACAATCTTTTTCGAGAGTTTTTCGGCCATGAACCTGAAGACTTGGGTGTGCCAGCTTCATCATATTCATGAAAAATACATTTTCTATCTTCCTGAAAGCAATACTTGCACTTATCCAAAACTTATTCATGAAATCTCGTACAATCCACCACAAAACCTCGTGCACCTCCAACGGGATCACTCACGGAAAATACTGCATTCCGATCAATATCTGTTGGGAACTCCTGACACCCAGTCAAGATATGGCGCCTAAAAAGTGACACGCCAATCCCTTGATGATATACCAATTTGGATTGACAATAAATGCAGATAGCTTTTCCTTCATCAAGTAACTCCTTGGAAAATTCCCAAACTCTAGATCTCTTCCTGCTTCTGCGATTGGCAAGTTGCATTACTTCATCCACGCCTTCACCATGTACTTGATCTGTAGTCTGACTAGTTGAAATTTCGACAAATTAACTGCAGACACAATAATATGGTACTCCCTCCGATCAGCAAAGGTTGTCGTGACCTGCTGAAAATTTTGTACTAGCCTAGCGTGTTTCCACGACAACCATTCCCGACCGGAGGTAGTAATAATTAGTTTTTTTTTTTAACCTAAACTTCGGCGGGCCTTGCGGCCAGCCTGAACATTTTATTCCTCAATAAGCAGCAGTGGGGCAGCATTCATTACAAGAGATTTATAACAGAAGTTTGTTCAAGGTGGTTCAAAGGAGAGGCACCAGTTATTCAGAAGGAGCACAGTCGGAGCTGAATTACAACGGTGAGCCCAGAGACGGACATCCTGGATGCAGCGGGCACGAACCAGAGCAAGGGGTTCATCGATCGCGTTGAAGACCTTGGCGTTGCGCCGTTTCCATATACTCCAAGCAATAGCCGTGCAGATAGTAGACTCTGCATAGTTCCTGCTTCGGAATCTCCATAAGTCGTGGATGTCGTTGATTGATCTTGTGCAAAAGGTTGTGCATTTTGACCGATTAAATTCAGAGAAAAACTATACTTGCTAGTTGCTACATGCCACTGCTACTTTGATAATTACAAAACAGTGTCATTTGAGCAACGAACAGGAGCAAGCACTTGATCACGCAAAATACGGAATACCTAAGTGTAAATTTCAGAATACTTGAGCCGGCGGCCCAAGAGTGCGGTGAAGGACACAAGACGACGAGCCTGACGTGGAAGTGGTTGTCCAATGAGAAGCTCAGGAAATATGCATCCAATATTCGAAATATCAACAGCAGGAGTGTACTGCATACATACTGACACCAAGTCAGAAAAATGGACAAATCTGAAACTTGCAAAGAGAAGTTAAAAAAATCTCTATATGAATTTTGCTACTATAATTTTTATCGGAGTTAGTGGATTTACATCTTGTTTTGGCAGAAGAATTTTGTGTACATAGTTACAATGAGAAATAATAGTTACAATTATTTTGTTTACTTCGGTTAAAACGAGTTTTTGATTCCAGAGCTTTTCTTTAAGAAAAAGCGGAGCAATACATGTAACACACTTTATATTTATTACAAATATCAAGACAACATCCCTATATATAGTGCACAGAAAGAATTCATCTTGTCTGTATGACAGTATGAGGCTTTATGAGTTCAAAGAATTGAAAAACTTACATTCGAGAAAAAAACAGTCAAATAGTTCAGGTGAGGATGGGGTGGCCGTCGGCGATAGGAAGGTCTGGTGTCTCCAGCGAGCTGCGAGGACGGGGTGGCCGCCGGCGAGCGGCGGGGCTGGGTCGCCGGTGAGCTACGAGGATGGGGTGGCCGCTCGCGTGGAGAGACAAGGCGGCGTTGATCTATGCGGGAGATAGTACTAGGGTGTTGGGGCGAAGGCGAGGAGAGAACATGTCGGGTGAGGGAGACGAGGCGGCGGAGGCACGGCTGTGAATAGTCTACAGAGAACCAAAATTCAAATTCATAGAGAATTCGAAACATACATAGAGAAACAAAAAAGAGAAACTCAGATGTGAATAGTTTACAGAGAACCAAAATTCAAATTCAGAAACTATTCACATATGAGTTTCTCTATGTATGTTTCGAATTTTGAGTTTATTTTTTTAAGAATTATCTAAATATGTGCTGTGAACATGCATGATTTTTTATAAAAATATTTGCAATGTTTAAATTTGAATTTAAGCCGCATGTCACCGTGTGACATGCAAAAGGTGCATCTCTGTCCCCAACTCGGACGTCCAAGCTCATGCTATTGGGCCAATATGTCCACGTCCTACAAAGTCCAATCCAATTGGATCCAGTGTATTTCAGGTCCATGGACATGCGAATTGCGATATCCAATTCCAGACTTGTCATGATACAGATAAACTTATGTTTATTAAATATGGCATCTCGACAAAACTAATATTGGCCTTTATATAAAACTATTTTTAAATTTGACCTCTGTCAAAACTTTTTTTATATCAGACCTCTAAAATCGGCTCTAGAGAGGATGGAATGAATCTTGTACATATCGTCTTTAGTGCCAACCCACATTTAAAAAAAAAATCTTTAGGAAAATTATGGGAGTTTCTGAATAGCTCCGAACAAGTTTGGCTCCATCCACTTTGGCATCAAGAGGCCAGATTTGTAAATAGTTTTGAGAAGAGACCATACATGTGTTAAGTTGCTCAGATTTGTCAAACGATATACCGGATAAACACAGCAACACAGAACGTCACAAAGCACCTCATGATTTGCTCTCTGGTGCTGAATTCCCATCTGAATGTACAAAGAGTGAGACAAGATCACTGCTCGGGAGTCGGGACTCAAGGGCTGTTTAGAACACAAGAACCGGCTAATTTCCCGCTTGATCGAGAGAGAAAATCCTGTTTCCTAGAACCGGCGTCGTGTGGTGGTTGCACGATGATAAGACACGGCTCGGATGTACTCTGTAGTCTATTCCCTAAAGCTTGCAAACAAACAAACAAACAAACAGAACAAAAAGGAAGACGTAGGATGCTACAGAAACGAGTTGTCCGTGGAAAGCAACGAGCTAAACTGCTAGTGTTCTTTAGCCTCTCGAAAACCCTGAACGCCCTTTTCTCTGTAAGAACTCCGGAATCTGCAGCTTTGGGCCTTCGTCCTGAGAGGAAGAAAATCGAGTGTTGCGACCACTACGGTTGCTGTCAACTCCAGCCTGAGCATATCCAGAATTTGCATCAGAATAGGAGGAGAGCACAAATGAGCAGGAAGTAGCCAAACGGTGCAAGAGGATGTACCTGGGCAGATCGGCCTTCGCCTTCCTCCTGGCGCTTGAATCCGGTTGCAATTAAAGTTATGCTCACCTGAAGGGGGAGATCATGTTATTGTAAGATATGGTTAACATGATAAAAGTCATTTTATCTATCTGGATGAGACCACAGTTATTATGTGCATGATTGTGCTGACAAAAAGAGGAGGGGGAGTACCTGGCCAGTATATGATGGGTCTATAACAGAGCCGAAAATCAGATTTGCACCAGGATCAACAAGATCATATATCACTTCAGCTGCTGCATTCACCTAAAATAGGATCACCAGTTTGGGTTCAGGCCAAATGTAATTCAAAGAAACTATTTGATGGTTTAGTGATGATCTTCCATGCAGATAGTTAGCGGCCTATGCAATATAATCATTACAAATATAAGGCCTCAATCAGAAATAGGTCTTCTAAACACTTAGCTGTCAAAATAACAATTGGAGTTTCTTCGCCTCCTTATTACGATCGTCATGATCTAGTATTCTAAACTAAAATGCAAAATTGTCAAGCCATTATATATAGCTAAGATCATGAACATGATACCTCTGTCAATGTTAGGTCAGTCCCTCCAGTGATATTCCACACGATTCCTGTTGCTCTTTCAATACCAATGTCAAGTAGAGGAGACTGTATGGCATTGAGTGCAGCATCTCTTGCTCGTGTCTTACCTGTAAACAGGCCAACAGAAACAGCAGGTCAGTAAGGGTGAGGGGAAGATGTAATGTGATATGAATCAATGTATCTGCATTAAACCACACCATATCTAACAACGTGTAAAACACCTTTTACTGTTGTACCAAAATAGTGTAACTTGTGGTTGGTTACGTGATTTACACAAATAAGATTAAAATATTAGAACTACATTTCACTTATGTTAATAGCACAATTAGCTTGGAGTTTCATAAAAAATAAAGTCCCCTGAAATTTAACCTGTTGCTGTCCCAATCCCCATCAAGGATGAACCTGCATCTGACATAACTGATCGCACGTCAGCAAAGTCAACGTTGACCAAACCTGGAACCTGCAAGCAAAAGGTAGCAAATCACATGTTTAGATGCAAATATCAGGTGACTGTAGTCTGGGTGAATATACTGACAAGCACAGGCTGAAAATACGAAGTTTTGGACTCACTACTTGTATTGCAAATGGCATGAAAAGCAGACAGGCATCGAGGAACTAGGGCCAGTAGTAAGCAAATGGCATGACAGGCAGACTTAAGTTGCGTAAAAAGGAATAAAGTGAACAATGGCATTCTATTTTTATTTTGATGTAGCTAACTGGATATGGATAGTGACCAACATTAGGAAATAGTCTTGTAGTTTGGATAGTTTTAGGAGCGTCAATGTTGAGCTCCAGTTATGCAATTTTGTACTTTGGATATAATAATGCATCAGGAAAGAACTAAGAATCAGGACAAAAAATAATTCAAACCCTCTGTGTGGTGAAGGTGATGCTTCTGAAAGACAAAAAATGGTTTACAGGGATATGGTCATGGGATCTTGTTTATCAATAGTTGCATGAATGTGTAAACTATAAACCAAACTTTGTTTTGTGAAGATGTCACACATGCCACTTCTTCAAAATCATACTCGGAAATTGTAAAATAGATAATGTAGAACCTAGCATATTGTCTTACAGTGATGATATCTGAGATTCCACGGACACCTTGCCGGAGAATATCATCTGCCAAATTGAATGCTTCTGTCACAGGAGTATTTGGAGAAACGGCCGTCAGTAACTTGTCATTTGGAATTACAATCAGCGTATCCACATTGCTTCTTAAGGCCGCAATTCCTTCTTGTGCCTGAAGTGCCCGCCTTCTTCCCTCAAATGAAAAGGGAGTCGTCACAATTCCGACAGTCAATATACCCATAGACTTTGCTATCCCGGCTATAACAGGTGCCCCGCCAGTGCCTGTTCCCCCGCCCATTCCAGCCTGCAACATGAACAGAAGGGTTCAAAAGCAGCCACTATAGCATATAGATTATCACATTCCTTTCAATCAAAGCACGGTAATGGAGTTATAAATTATAACCAAACAGGATACTATCACTCGCAAGTTAGATCAATTTCTTAGGTGATAAATCTATAAACAGAGTGCCAGAAAATTGTCCTATTCACTGATTATACATCAACTAAGAAAGCACAATTTGCACGAGCAGCTAGACTTACTGTCACAAAAACCATATCAGCCCCAGCGACTGCCTGTTCTACCAACTCCTGGCTTTCCTTGGCCGCATTCATGCCGATTTCCGGGTTCCCACCGGCACCAAGGCCTCGTGTCAGCTCCTGGCCAATCGGCAGCCTATTTGCCGGGTCAATGGGGGACATCCTCATGGCCTGGAAATCAGTGTTCACGATCCAGAACTCCACCCCCTTCATGGAGCTCTCAATCATCCTGTTCACGGCGTTGGAGCCGGCGCCTCCAACCCCAATGACCTTAATCCGGGGCTCGTTGTAGCGGTACGGGATTGGAGCGCCTGCTTGTAAAGTGGTGTCAGCGGCGCTTCCGAGACCCAGCTCCTTGCTCGGGGCAGCAACCGCGCCATTATTATCCTCTCCGTAAAGCATCGAGATCTCGGGGTGGAGGTCGTACATGGTGTCCTTGGCGGTGCGCCGTGGCCCGGACTGGCGCGGGTTCGCGGAGCACGCGAATCGACCGGGGCAAGCGGAAAGCCGCCTCTTTTGATGGAAATGCGTCGCGCTGACACCGAGAAATGGCTTCCCGGCCGGCGGCGGATTCAGATGGTGCACCGGGTGGTGCGCGCCGCCGGCACACCCGAAGCCTGTGGGGAAGCTCATACCTCAAAACCCAGTGTCCGAGATCGCGAACTGGGTGGAGACGGCGGGGAGCGGCGATGGAGGCTACGCCGCGCGTGAGAGGATGACGGCGCGGTGGTAGGCCGGCGGCAGCTCTAGGGCACCAGCCGCCTTTGGGTCGGCCGTAGGTCAGAAGAGCAAAGGTGATGGTGGCGTGGTGGGGAGGATTTTTTTTTTCCTTTTTTTGCAAACGGACTGGCTGCCGGCCTGCGAAGGCGATGGGATTTGATTGTTCAGATTTTTTCGAAAATCATTTTAAATCGAGATCACTTGTGTGAGTTCAAGAGACAAAACAACCTTTTGAAATGCTTTCACAATGTGCATGGATGCACACCTCTTATTTGTTACCGTTATCCCAACTTTACTCTTGTTTTCTTTTTTCGGAAAGAACGCTCAAATCTACGGATTTTCTTCGTTTAGAACGGTCGGAACCGTGTCTTACGCGGCGGACGCTCGCGATCCGTCCGATCTCCATCGCACGGTCGTCCGAGATCCCCACTCGCACGCTCCTTCCGCGCGGCGCTGAACCGCCTGGTCCTGTCTGAAGGGCCCCACATGTCGGCCATAACTCCTCTCCCACCTCGGCCGGAACGGCTCTCTCGCATCTCGCTCGCTGCTTTTCTCTCTCTGTTCCTCGGCGCCGTCGCCGTTGCCTCTTCCGCCGTCCGCCGTCGATTTGCCCTCACCAGCTCGCGTCCCCGTGCTCCCCTAACTCCGCCGGAGTTTTTAGATATGCGCAATGTTTGCTCAAACGGCTCCTCCATTTCTAGCGGTTTGATTTTCTGTCCCCCCTTTTTGTTCGTGCTCGGTGAATCGCCCGATAGGTTTTGGGGTTAGATTCCGTAGATTAGGGCGGTCTACTTCCATCCCAGCGTCAGTACCGTGGTGTTTTGTATGGATTTGTTGTGTGTTTTTGTTCCGGGATTTTTTTGTCTCGCAGAGTTTGATCCTCTGTGGTTTATTTTCGCTCGTCCTGTTATGGACGAAGGGACTCGGCCATTCTCGCGTGGATGTGTTAGGTCCGTGGGTGGGTGGGGGAAGCTATTTGAGTGCTTGTATTAGGGGTATGTTTCCTCCATGTCTAGAGATTGTATTAGGGGTATTATTAGGGCTTTTAGTTTCTGATGTTCTGTTTTCCTGCCTCATATATGCTGCTTTTTTAACTAGTTATTGATAAGAAGGGTTTGTCCTTGTTATTAGGGTTTTTGTGTTGTTTTATTTTCCTTCCATCATTGGCTTGTTTTTTAATGTTTTATGGGTTAAGCATATACCTTATTTAGACAAGCTCTATTAGTCATACAGCTTCATTTTACTTTGTTTTTGTGTACTAATTTGTCACTTAACATTTTTATGTTTAGGAGGAACGATGGGTAAAAAAAGGCGCGGTGCTGGTGGAGGCAGTGGCAAGTCACCGAAGCATGTCGTTGTTGCCATTGGGAGAAAACGGAAGGCTGGAGATGTTGTAGATGAGGATGACGCAGGACGTGATATCAAACGTGTGCGTAACAGTTCACCTCTATATGTTGTCAAGCTTAATGGTTCATTGAAAAATCCTCAGAAGGATGCAGTGGTAGGCATGGATTTTGGTTGTTTACTTGACATCAAATGCAAGCAGCTACATTACGGTTGTATTAAGTGGTTGGCGGGGAGGTACGACAAGCATTCCCGTGAGTTCGTTATTCCCGGGAGAGGAAGGATTGCCTTGAATGGAGATGTTGTTTATCGTACGCTTGGCTTACCTCGTGGCAGTGAGCCTGTTCCGTATTTTGTTGATTCGGATATTGAGGCTCGCCTTTCAGCTTCCCTGTTTCCTGGTCAGACCAGTGCCCCATCAACATACGCAGTATTCAAGATTCTTAATGCGATGACACTAGGTGATAAGTCTTTCAAACAGACTTGGATAATGTATATTGTTTCGACGATTCTAGCACCTACAACCAGGAATCATGTTAGCAACAGGTGCTATCCTATAATGGTGAGTTCAACATCTTCCATTTTTTTCTACTTAGTTGTTGTGGTACGGCAGCGAGGGGAGGGGGAGTGGGTTTTTATTGTAGTTTTGTGGGGTAACTTTTATGTTAACTGTTGGGTAACTTTTATGTTAACTGTTGGATAACTTTTATCTTAACTGTTGGGTAACTTTAAGTTTATATGTGGGTAATTTGTTGTCTCATATATGTGTGCTAAGTTCTTTTTAAATCATGGTCGGGGAGGGTAATTTTTATAGTTCACATGGGGTAACTGTGTAGTTAGATGATGGGTTAGTTCATTTGTTTTGTGTTGGTAAGTTATTTTTGTGTGTTAATGTTTTTTTGTGTGTGCTATGCTGTCTGTTTTAATATTGTGCAATTTTTTACTTGTAATTTTTTTGTGACAGGAAATGATTGAATCAGTGCCTAATTTCAATTGGTGTCAGTTTGTCGCTGACCGGCTAGACAAGGAGTTATCTGATGGTAAATTTTCGCAGGAGTGCCTCCTTCATCTGCAGGTACATTTTCTATGTTGTTGTTGTTTTGGGAATGAAGGGTAGGTTTGTTTAGGTTTTACTTAATGATTTTTTTGATGTTTTCATTGTTGCAGCTAACTTATGTCGACTCACTTGACGTAAGTGGTCTAGGCCTGAATTTGCCGAATGGGCAATTTGCTGTAAATGTTTGGTCCAAAGAGAACATTGATGCTGTTTTACTTGCTGATTTGCAACCCGATGGGATTTCATATGGCAAGCTTGAGGTAGTTAACGCAAACTTTTTGTATGTTTTGCATATCTTTTTTTTGTTTGGATAATAACTAGTTCCTTCAGAGGTTATTTATTGATTGAAACTTCCTTTTGTTGCTATTTTTCTTTGTGACAGCTATAACGTGATTTTGGCCTCAACTTTGCAATTTTCGGTGGCGCTGATGGATATAGCAAGTGGTTTGATACGTGCTGTGATCCATCTTGTTCTTTTGAGGTACCTTTTCAAATTTTTGTGTGTTTTTGAAAGAGCATTTTCCCTCATGTGTGGTTTTGGTAATTGAATGACAATCTCTATGGACTAATGTTTGCATTGAGATATCATTATAGATCATGTCCATGGAATTGTGGAGTTCATGTGTTGAACTCTTGAAGCTCATGTGTTGAGTGAAGCTTATTGCAAGTATGTCTTGAAGATTCAAGACATCATCTTAGTGAAGAAAAGATTAGTTGTGCAAGACCAAGAGAAGCTTCTTGAAGAGATCCTATGCTTGGTGCTTGCAATGGATACATGAAGATGGAGCTAAGCGAGACTCTCCCATTGTGAGCATGTGGGAGTATTTGGAGAAGTCTTCATCAAGCATGTGCGTGGACGCGCAATCAAGGAAAGATGATCCACTTGAAGAGATCAAGATAGTCATCATTCAACTCAAGTGGAATGCTCAAGGCAAAGGTATGATCTTGATAGGGCTATAGGATAGATAGGCGTACTATCAAGAGGGGCTCTCAAGTTAGTAACTTGATCGCATTCTTGTGGAGAGCTCAAACTTTTGCATACTTGGCATATCATATTTCTTGGTTCTTATTTGGCTTTTATGTTGGTGAGGAATTAGAGCTTGGTTCATCTCCATGTCAAGCTCTAGTTCATCGAAATCGGTTTTACTTTGGATAACTTGTTGCGTTTTCGGTGGCGGAAATATTGCCGGTTCTACCTTGAGGAAAGTCCCACACCTTGCCATGTGTGGAGATTTTACTCTATTTATGGGATGCAATATTTCCAACAAAATTGGTCTCACCTCATTTGGAGTTCATTTGCAAAAGTTATAACAGTTTTCGTTTAGGTGTTCTGCTGATTCGGATTATTGGGGCCGGATATTCCGCCCTACCGGAATTTCCGGTTCCCCAGCTCATCCAAGAAAACGGCTAAGGAAAGGAGAAAAAGGGTTCTGACTCCAGTCGGAAATTGTGCTCGGAAATTTCCGTCTACCGGAATTTCCGAGTGCCCCCAGAAAAGTCCTCCAGAAATGGCTAAGGAAAAGTTTGGTTTGCTTCTGACTCCAGCCGGAATTTTCGAGCTCTCTTAGACCGGAATTTCCGAGTCTCTCTAGACCGGAATTTCCGGGTGACCGGAAATTCCGAGTCTCACTTATACCGGAATTTCCGAGTGTCGAAACAGCCAACGGCTATATTTCCTGGAGGGGTATAAATACCTCTCCCCTTCTTCTTCCCCAGCTAATCCAAGGCATCACGACTTTTCCCTCTCTCCTACTCCATTGTTGACCTTGTAAAGCTCACTTCCCTCTCAATCCCTCCATTGAATCTTCCATATTCTTTAGGGCAAGTTGAGAGGAGATCTAGATCTACAATCCTACCAATCCTTCTCTCCTCTAAGTGAGGGGAACTTAGTGGATCTAGTTCTTGGAGTTCCTTTGTGGTTCTTCCTCTTTATTCTTCCTCTCTTCTCCCCCTTAAGCATTAGTTGCTTTTGGTGGGATTTGGGAGTGAAGGATTTGACTCCTTTGTGGTTTCCTTTGTTCTTCCTCTCTTATTCCCCCATAAACATTTGTTGTTGTGTTGGAATTTGAGAGTGAAGGACTTGAGCACTTCGTGTGCTCTTGCCATTGCATTTGCATCGGTTTGAGCCCTCCACGAGGATTCGTGGTGGTGTTACTTGTGAGCTTGTTACTCTTGGGTCTTTGGACCCTAGACGCCTTTTGTGGCCGGCCTTTTGTGGCCAAGAGCTTTTGTGGTCAAGACCTTTTGTGGTCACTTGAGAGCCCCCAATTAAGTTGTGGGTGTGTGCCTCAAGAGTTGTACGGGATTCGATCTCCGCCCCAAAGGAGATCAATAGTGGAAGGTGAACTCGAACCTTTTGTGGTTGAGTTCATCAGGAGAAGAAGGTGAGCCTTTGTGGCGTTGCGGCTAACCTGTTGTGGTTGCGCACACCTCTCCAAACGAGACGTACACCTTTGGGTGGAACTCGGGAATACATCCTCGTCTCCGCGTGCCTCGGTTATTTCTATACCCGAGCTCTTTACTTATGCACTTTACATTGTGATAGCCTTCGTGCTTGAAGTCATATATCTTGCTATCATCTTGTTACTTGTATTGCTTAGCTTAAGTTGTTGGTGCACATAGGTGAGCCTAGTTTATATATCTAGGTTGTATGCTTGTTAAAGTAAACCTCTAGTTTTATTCCGCCTTTATCAAGCATACCGGAATTTCCGGGTCATTGTGGACCGGATATTCCGGCTACTCGGAATTTCCGGGTCACTCTTGGACCGGATATTCCGGCTCCTCGAAAAAGTTTTTAAATCGCCTATTCACCCCCCCCCCCTCTAGGCGACGTCTATCCGTTCAGTTTTGTCTTTTCAGTTATATAATTGCTTCAATTATTCTTTGTTTATTTGTTCCCCAGATTCTTTTTTTTTGTTTTCTGTGTATTGTGTCGTTTTTCAGGACAAGGCTGAAGTTTCAAACCTAATTGCCCCTTTTGCGTCTGGCATTGTTGGTTTGATGGGCTCTCTTGTTGGAGGCTGGACAAAGCTGCAAGCGGAAAACCGGTCTCAAATGGCAGCTCAGTTTTCTGCCCTTGCGAAAAAAGTTGGTCCTGGTGTAGGTAGCTCAAGCGCACATCCTCCACCTGATAGTGCACCTCCTGCAACTGCTAGCGCACCTCCTCCGACTGCCCCTACTCCGAGGGTTACACGTGCGTCCAATGTTGATCTTAAGGGTGGGCCAACTTCTGGTTCCGATTATGCCAAGGAGAATCTTCCTGATGACAATGAGTTCCTTGAGGATATCTCAGACACGGATGATAGCATATCTGATGGGAATGATGACACAGATCAATTCATATGTGCAGCAAGGAAGTTGAAAGCTACGCAAGGTCCAAAGACTGGTCGTGGTAAAGAAATTGTCCCTTCTCAGCCTGAAGTGTTTCACTCTGTTGTTGGCGGTGACAACGATTCTTCTCATGAAAATTCTGGCCAGTTTATTGTTGGCGATGGAGAACTAAATGCGGCTGTTAGTTTTGAAGACTCAGATTATATGGGTGGGGTTGGGGATGTTGTTTCTCCCAAAGGTGGTTCACCGTCTGCTGACGTGGGTGAACGAGTTGGTACTCCCAAGGAAGCTCCTAAATCTGTGCCGGTTGGAGTTCTTCCTTCCCAAATCCCTTTGACTGCTGCTGCATTTGTTGATGGTGAGGAAACCAGTGTTTCAGGAGGGAGTGCACCTTAGCTGGTATCACCAGCCAGACTCAAGCTAGGGTTATTAGCGCAGATCTTGTAGCTTCTTTGCGTGATGCATCTCCGGTTCTCCACGTTTACAAGGCTGCTAAACACAAGAGAAAGTTGCAGACTGTTCGGCAGAAGGACAGTCTCATCAGGGACATTGTTGTCAAAGAGTTATCAAAAGAGTTAAGCATTTCGGAAGAGGCTTTTCGAGCTACTGTGCCTAAAAGACCGGAAGGAACAAGTGTTTCAAAGAAAGAGTCGCCTAAGAGGTATACTTTTTCTGTTTTTATTGTGAATAGTAATTTCTCATTTTATGTGGGTAACTTCATGCATTCCATGTGGGTTAGTTGCTCATAAGTTTAGGGATTCTTACTTCTTTTAACACCTAATGGGTAAGTGCAGAAAACTTTTTTTCCTGGGGGGGGGGGGGGGGGGGGTAACTTCAAGCATACCTTGTGGGTAATTTTATCATATGTTGTTGGATTCCTCTTTTAGTACCTAATTGGTAGGTTCAGAAATCATTTTTTTTGTGTGTGGGGTAATTCAAGCATACCATGAGGGTAAGTTTATCATATTTTTATGGATACTTCTTTTAATACCTCATGGGTAGGTTCAGAAATCTTTTTTTCTGTGTGGGGTAACTTCAAGCATACCATGTGGGTAAGTTTATCTTATTTTTATGGTTATTTACTTTATAACTAATGGGTAATTTTCTCATGCACACAACTTTGATAAAAATTTAGAGCATAATTATGTTCATATTTTTTGCAGTCAATGCTATTACTGTATTTTTTACTAGTTTCTGTTTTTATGAATTCTTTGTTTGCAGGAAGGCAGTTCCTAAGAGTTCTATTCTGAACAAGCAAGCTACAAGATTATCGCCGCGTCTGTCAAAACTGCACACTATTTCCTGTGACGCCAGTATTGTAGCCAA
Source organism: Poa annua (assembly GCA_026929855.1). Taxonomy (NCBI): domain Eukaryota; kingdom Viridiplantae; phylum Streptophyta; class Magnoliopsida; order Poales; family Poaceae; genus Poa; species Poa annua. Next base: position 88,008,251 of record CM049431.1, read on the forward strand.
CCCATCTGTTATAAATGTGGATGCATGTTCTGCAGGAGAGCCCCCTTCAGAGGAGCAGGGCATTCATGTCCTTGATGCACTGGATGAAATTGTTTCTGTGGATGTAGTGCGGCCTGTGGCTAATGTGGCATTGTCCAAGCCAGATGATGTTCCAATTGTTCCTCCACATTCAGTCTCATCTGCCCAAGATTCAGAAGCTGTTGTTGAAGTGAGTGTTCCAGACCTTCAATCTGCAGTTGAGCATGATGGTCTTGTTGGTTTGAGCTCTGGTGCAGCTTTAGCGGTTGATGCTTTACCTAGTTGCAGCGTCAAGGGATTTGTTCCAGTTGTTGCATCCATCTCAACTGATTCTATTTGTACTACAGCTGTAAATATTCCAGATATCCTCCGGTTTGGTTCATGGGTTGATGATAAGGGTAATGAATTCGTGCCTGCAACTTCGCTGTTTGCTGACTTAGTAGCAGGAACCATATCCAGCAGGCAGGGTGTCCATGCGGAGGTAGCTGTCGGGGGGGTTGCTAAGCCATCTGGAAATGTTATTCAGGTTGAGGTGGATGAACCCATGAGGACTAGAGTTGATGGTGTTTCCTCCCCTGCACGTACTTTGATTTACGACATCGACCCACCTATGTGGAATTTTACCAGCCAGTCCCCTGAAATTGCTGCTGCTGAGCCATCTTCTGCCCATGCAGCTGGCTCCGTGGATACCATTGTGCCCCCTCAAACTACAGCCATCACTTTATTTGTTCCTCCTGCTGCAAGTGATCATGGTATTCCTTCCACGAGTATTAATTCTGAAGTTCCTCCAACAACAATCGCGACAGCAGGCACTACTTCCACTATTGCACCGCCTCCGCCTCCTGGTGATCTATTTCACGTCTTCGAACCCGACTTTGTTACCCCGTTGTCTTGGGCTTATTCAGGTAATTTCCTAACCCAATACTATTTGTTGCTTTTTTTTTATGCTTGATTTTGTGAACTGTTTAGTTTAATTTGCTTTTTTAGTTTCTTTCTTTTTTATTTGGGTAACTTTTGTATGTTATGCTTGGTAAGTTATAGAATATCTGGTGGGTAACTTTTCTGTCCACTGGGATAACTGTTGTGTGTTTTTGCTTGTTAAGTTATATAATGTCTATTGGGTAACTTATATGTCTTTTTTGGGGGAACTTTTGTGATTTTTTTTATGCAACTGTTTGAGTTACATGCTGTTTTGGTCCTCATGTTGCTTTCTTTATATGAATTTGCAATATCCCATTTTTTTGTAAGTTGCATGTGTGTAATTGTAGTACAAATAGTTGTATTATTTTCTCGATACTAACTTTTTTTATGCAGATGTAAATGTACCGTTTGTTTTATCCACTGCACCTTTATTTGGTGCAGCGGACGCGGATGGTTCAAACGAAGCTGGCGATGGATCTAAATAACCACATTGTTCTTTATATGAAGCCCGTTTAATTATTTTACATGAAGATATGCTCTTTTGGCAGTGTGTATTATAATGGGTGTGAGGCGGTTTTGTGTGGTTTTTAGCCAGCGGTGTTTGCGACGGTACCTCTAGCTATTTGTAGGGTCTTTTTAGATGTTTGTGGTGCACCTTCCTTATTGTAATAAGTTGAACACATTCCGCGTGTGTCTTTTGTATTAATGAACATCCTACCTATAGTTTCTTATCCCGCTGTTTATGTTTTATGAATTTTATTTGCATACTGCCATTTTTTCATTCCTTTATTTTTGATAAAAGCATATGTACTTTTTGTTACACACATGGATGTAGCTCTTTTCGTTGTTCCCATTTCGAATACTTGTAGCTAAGAATGAAGTTGTTGATTGTGATAAAGGCAAAATGCCTACCAAGAATAATACTGCAGTCATCTCGCTTGATGATTTGGTCTCTGAAAAGAATGCCGGACAATCAATTTTTCAATCAGTTGATAAAGCAACAGAAACTTTGCCAAAGGGTGCTGATGATTTCAAAGGTAATCTGTAGTACCTTCTTCCAATATGTTGAACAATCAGTTATATTTTTGTTTTACCGCACTACCGTCTCCATACATAATATGTTATAACTGTATTTTTTTTGTAGATGGTTTTTCGTTCTCAACTCCGGCAATCACCGCGGCTGTTCCTTCTAAAGATCCTGCTAGTAGTACGCCAAGGACTCGTCTTCGTAGGGTTCGAGTCATCCAGCCGTCGAAGCATCTTTTGCCTCCATTTTTGTCTATTACAAGCTCAAAGCATCAAGATTCAATTTATGAGAAAGTTATCATTCACACCAGTGATTCAGAATCGCGGCTTAAAAAGTAAGATTTATGTGCCTTACTTTTTCTTAATTATATATCCTTTTTTGCACTGTGGGGTAACTTTTATGCTTTTATGTGGATTACTTCTTTCTCAGAAGTGGGGTAAGTTTTATGATGTCTTGGGGGTAACTTTTTATCTGTTTTTTGTCTGTTGCAGTACAAGAATTTTGGATATTGACCACATGTGGGTAACCGCGGGTGAACTTGCCGGGAGCGTTATGCCTGATGGTCAGCTGTCAAACAATGTTGCTGACATTGGTATTAGTGTTCTACGCGAAGCTTGTGCTCCGAATAAGGTCATTTTCCCTTATATTGTGACGGCGTACCTTCTTGAACATAAATTCAATACGAATGTTCTGAAGAAACATTTCAAGAAGGATCCTACATACAAGCTTAGTCACAAAGATTTGGTACGTGGCTGTTGTGTATTGTTTTCCTTTTTTTTTCTTGAATTTTGTTTTTTTTGGGTGAAAAAGGATCCTACTTACCATATTTTCTGTGGGTAACTTTAGCTAGTAGTTTACATGTGTCGTTGCTTTTTGGTGTTCATATTGTGTTTTCTGTTTTTTTTTGTTCAACGATTGCGCTGTTACTTTCTTATCTTAATAGTCTTTTTTTGTACCTTGTTGCAGCTTTGCTTCCCTGTTTTGCAAGAGCTGGGCACGCGGAAGAAACCTTCTGGCCATTGGTATGCTTTGTCGGTAAACTTCCCCGCCCAAAGGTTTGAGGTGCTTGACTCCCTGCGTGGAGATGACAATATTGGGCTTATCAATCACGCCACCCGACTAGTAGATGCAATCAAAGAAATGTACCGTATCAACTATTCAGATTCTAGGAGGCAATTGGACAATTTTGAATTGGTGTACATTCCTGTTCCGAAGCAATCTTCATTGTTAGTTCCTGTCCATGAATCCATCGTTTATGTTAGTTTTGTGTAAACTTTTCTTTATACAATACAATACACTCTGATTCTTTCCCTTTCTTTTTGGCCTTAACCCTTTTTTCAGGGTTGACTGTGGTTTTTTCATGCTCAATTTCCTTGAGCTTTGGAATGGGAGTGTGGTGCCTGCTATTTCCCAAGAGGAGATGCCGGCACTAAGGAAGGTGCTAACGGCTTTGTGGCTGGAGCACACGGGCAACAAGCTTTGTTCATGGAAGCATCTTCTTGACACCTATTCTTTTTGAGGTAATTTTTATTTCAATTCCTTTTTTTTGTGAGCGTGTTTTAAATTCTTGTCCGTAAATTCTTTTCATACGACATGTCCACTGTTTTATACGTGTTGTTTTCATTTTTTGGCGGGTATCTTATTTTACTAGGTTTTTGATAACTTTAGTTACATTGTGGGGGTAACTCCAACCAGAAGTGGTGGGTAACTTATTTTGTTTACTTTACCTGTTGACTTCTAGGTTTTCATTTCTGCTTGGGGTAACTTCAACCAGAAGTGGTGGGTAACTCATAGTTAGTTTACCTGGTGACTTCTAGGTTTTCATTTCTGCTGGGGGTAACTTCAACCAGAAGTGGTGGGCAACTATTGGTTTTCACGGTGGATTATTTGAACATGATGAACATAATTTATCTCGAACTTTTCTCATTGCATTGTACTGTTATAAAAAGCACAAAATATGTAGTGGTACATATCTATCACAGAGCATTACAAGGATTATTGAACTCATCATTTCAAACCAGCGGTTGGCCTAGCACTCTAAGTCGTTCCACGCACTTGCGCTTGGTATGTTCAGTGCTATTGCAGTAACTGCAATGTCTTGGTTTAGTTGGAGCGAGATCTAGTGGATTTTTGTTCGCTATCTTCTGGGGTCGTCCTTTCGTGACTGACATGGGTGGGTTATGTACATATTGAGCTGATCCCGATGCGCTCCCTGTTGGTGCATATGTGGGGTTGCTGTTTGTCTGTCGGACGCTTGATGTTCCACCGGTTATATGTGGTATAGGTGCGGTAGGAGCGCTAGTAGTTGGCATTGCCAAGGCTGCGATCTCGGCTTCTCTTGCTTTATGTTCTTCTCTTCTATTTATCACTTCAAGCTCTTGTTTCATTTGCTTTAGGTGAGTCTGAATGACTTTTTTCCCATCGGCAGTCCTGACCCCTACTTGTGCAACTTTTCTGAAATCGTCTCTCATCGAAGCAAATTCCATCATAGCTCTTGCATCATCTGGCATGCCTTTCTTGGGAGCATGTTGTGTGCCATCTGGTTGTCCTAGGATCTGATCTGGATCCCAGCCCCATCTTTTTATAATGTATCGCTCTGGTATTTCACGAACACCAATTTGTGTCATCACTTTTATAACATGGCAGCACAACATGTCGTCACGTTGGAACTTGCAGCACGTACACTCGTATATACCATCTTCCCAGTTGCCAATCACATTATAGGTTCTGCTCCCGTAGTCTGGTACAGGACCACCTAGCACGGACAGTTCAAACTGGTAGCCTATGATGTGCTGGCAGTGGTAAGACACATGTTTTGCCAGTTCCTTCTGAAATCTGTTGAGAATCCCTATTGAGTATGCTTTTGCCATTTGCTTTTCAATAGGATGGTGACACCACCAGTCAGGGTCTGTCAAAGCTGTTTCTGTTTCTGCCTTTCTTTCAGCATTCAAAATTTTATCCTGTAGCGATGCGTACTGTTGTACGAAATCATAGATTGAATTCTTGGGGTTAACATATCGCTTCAGGACGGCATTGAAGCCTTCGCTTCTTGATGTTGTCTGCAGGAATGGGAAAAAATCGTGCATAAAGTAGGCTGGCACCCAACACTTTCTGTGCTTATAAATCTCTGCCAGGTCCAAATTGTCACGCACTCCGAAGAATTCAATCATGTAGTCCCAGTTTTGCTCGAATTCGACCGGTGTTAGGCTGCTGTTCAAACAGTCGTTGAATGCAACACATAGTTCAGGGTTTTTGCCCATGAAACTTCCAATGCTTTCGGTTAGGTTCTGCATGATGTGCCACCTGCAATTTCTGTGGACTGTTTTTGGGAATATTTCATGGATTGCTGCTCTCATAGAGAAGCACTGGTCTGTTATAATATTTTTTGGCGCTACACCGTCCATTGCTTCCAAGAAAACTTGCAGCAACCACTCAAAGCTGGTGCTGAGCTCGTTGCGTATGAAACCACATCCAAACTGTATGGATTGGCCATGGTTGTTGATTCTGATAAACGGTGCACATGGCATTTTGTACCGGTTTGTGAGATAGGTTGTGTCAAATGAGATACAGTCAGAGTAGGCCTTGTAGGATCGCCGTGATGGACCGTCCACCTAATAGATGTACTGAACCCTGTCTTCCTCATCAAGTTTCATTTTGTAGAAGAAATCTTTATCTTCTAGCTTTAGCTTTTCAAAGTAATAGATGGTGTCCTGCATGTCAGGATGATGGGTTTCTCTGCGGAAAGATGCCCTCAGATTTGCCACATCTTTATCTATGTATGGCACATTCTCAAACTTCCCATAAAACCTTGCCATTAGCTGCATTTGCCGGCATGTAGGTATATTGCACGCGTGCAACATCCTCAAGAAATTTTTTTCCTCTGTTGGAATGTTCCTATGTGCACGCAGAAACTTTGTTAGCGAAGGTTTTATGATCAGGGGGTGGTTATGTTCATCCGTGCAGTTTGCAACATGCCACCAGGCTCCCTTCCTTTTAAAATAGCAATGTGCTGGGCAACCAGTCCTTGGGTGTGTGCATTTTTTTCTTTTCTTGGCAGCTGGTTTTGGATTATGTGTGTCTTCTTTTGGCGCATAAGGTTTCCCTGCCTTAGTGCACACTAGGTACACTCTGGCAATTTCCTCAGTTTTATCTTTCCTTGACCAATCTATCCTGATGCTGAAACCTTTGATCTATGCATAGGCTCTGTAGTGTTCTTTTGCCGCTTCAAAACTGTCAAAGCGCATTTCAGCTGATGGTGGTTTTGGTGTCGACATTGCATCACTTGTACCATCATTAAATCCTCCTTCTGTTGACCCAGCTGTGACCTCTGTCTGCTCTTCAATCGTAGCTCCCGTAGTTGCTTCTCCCCCATTATTCTCATCTGTTCCATCCATGCTATCTCCATCAGAAAGGTCATGATATGCCACTGGTCCTGTGGGTTTAGCTGAAATCATTGAAGTAAAAGCATTTTTAGTCCTGATAAGCATTCTTTCTTTAAACAACAAAAGAAATACGATAAAACGTTGGTGTTTTTTGTAGTGTTGGGTAATTTAAATTGCTACTGGTGGGTAATCCATGTTATTTTTGATGGGTAACTTATATGACTCACTGTGGGGTATCTGTTTTTGTGAGCTGTTTTAGTTGGGCTGTATTTGTAGTTATGGGTAATTTAAATGGCTACACATGGATAATCCATGTTTTATTTGGTGGGTAACTTATAGGCCTCATGGGTAATTTAAATGGCTACTTTCTTAGTTGGCTAACTATGATGTGTGCTGTTTTTTTGGGGGCTGTTTTTTTGTAGTGACGGGTAATTTAAATGGTTGCTGTTGGGTTATCCATGATTTGTTTGGTGGGTAATTTATAGGAGTCGCGTGGGCACAGGAAAATGTGTTGAGGGTTGTGGCTGGCTATAACTAGCAGTGACACCAATAAGGTAATTTCACAGCACAATTTGTGTGGTTACCTGTATTTGTGTCACGGGTATCACTCCGGTTGTGCGTTGCTGAGACGTTGTCTTCATTCTCCTGATGCATTTCATTGTTTGGATCCAAATTGAGATTGATATCCATTTTCTTCCCCTACTGTCAAGCATAGCATGTCACATGTTAGTCATATATGAACATCAAAAACGGAGAAACATGCTACTTTCTAAGCTTCATATAGTTTAATCCGTGGTTCTAACCTGATTTTTCTTTTTAAAAACTTACAGGTGTTTCTTACTGTTTCATAATTCAGGCAATTTACAGGGGTCTATCATATACTCACACATGGTTTATAGCAGGACATGGCATTAGTTGAAGAACTTCGAGCAAATATAGATAAGTAGTAGTATATCAGTTTATCATTTAGGGATTGTGTTCACAATTCAGAATTCTTCCATCATTAGATTGTTAATCATTCTATGAACAATAGGGCACATATGATAGTGTGTATATGTGTTACAAGAATTACTTTCATCCTCCTATTTCCATCTGTCTACCATTGTTTCCATTGGGTAACTATAGTTCTACCTGGTGGGTTACATGTGTGCAACGTATGGGTTACTTACCTGCATCCTTTTAACATTTTTGTTGTGTGAAAAGTTCTAGCTACCATTGCTTCCAATGGATAATTTTAGTTCTAATTGATGGGTTACTTCGAGTGCAAGTTGTGGGTTACTTATCTGCATCCTTAACATTTTTGTGTGTCAATATATGCTACTGGTGCATGTGCTAATTTGTGGGTAATTGAGTCCAAACTCGTGGGACAGTTCATATGCTTACTAGATGGAAATAGATAAGAGATATAAATTAGGTTCTGGGATTGTACCTGAATTGTCTTTTCCCGACACCACTATCGGGAAGAACACGATCTGGTGGGTAAGATTTGTAGAATCCAGTGGGTAACTACTGATTGAGGATGGGGGGGGGGGGTCAGGGGTGAGGTGTAGTTCATATGCTAATCTGCAGGCAGAGAGATATTAGGGAAGAGGAACCCATCAGGTGGGTAATTTGGCTCAATCTACCTGGGTAAGTTTTTGGAGGTGTTGAAGGGGGGAGGAGGGGGTGGGGTGGGTAATTTATGTGACTTCTGTGTTTTTTTCGCAGGATCTGGTTCTTGTTGCATAGCTTTCTTGAGCTCCTATGGCGATCTGGACGGGAGGAGCAGCGACTCGATGAGGAGAACGAAGCAGAAGGTAAAGTAGACGTCCGGTGGTTCTGTTTCCTTTTGGAAAAGCCCTCCTTTCCTAAAGCTGTCTTTTTTGTCCTTTTCTGCTGGAAACGGCGTGAGCTTTTTGCGCGCTGGCGCGGGGACCGCGTGGGCTTTTTTGCTCGCGCGCTGGCGCGGGGACCGCGTGGTTTTTTTTGCTCGCGCGCTGGCACGGGGACCGCGTGGGCGCGGGGCTCTCCACGTGAATGGTCCCTACTGGAAAGGTTCTACCAATCGGCTTATTCCTAGAACGGTCGTAGTGTAGTCGCGTCCCAAATCTATTATAAAGGTTCACCCGAAATACGAACCACCCTCAATGTAACAAAAATTATATCAAGAGATCTCTACTATAATTGTCAAAGTTGCCAATGCGTCGTTGTCACCACCCCCTACTAGAGCAGGCATGACTCCGTTGACGACATCCTGAAAGTTTTCAGCATGCCCCCGAAAGGGCGAGCTCCCTAGAGTTGAAGTTGTCGTCATTGAACCATTCAGTCAATCTGAATCTTCTGTGACACAAAATGAGAACCATCACTTTAAGGGAGCAGCAACCAGTCGTTTACCGCCCTGCGCAAAACCACCAACAAGGTAGCTGCTGACGAGGTCGATGAGGAGATATGACAACTTTATTCTTGTTCCACACATCGCCGTGATAGTCACCGTACCATAACACCGATGTTCGGTTGACCAAGTCTAATTTTACTATTTTAGGCACATAGCTACAACTACAGGCACATATCTGAGGTCCCCAACCATAGCGCCGCTGGAGTGGGAAGTAGAGGAGGCAGGACCCGTTGATGGTCAGATGGAGATGGACCATGGTAAGGGGTTTCTTAGGAGATCGTACATACATAGTAAGCATGACTTACGTTTGCTCTTGTTAAACCGCATCATTGTGACGCCCTAAAATCGGTACTATGTAGATTTAAGCGTTCCCGCCGAAATCCGCATAATAACGATTTTAGGTCGCCCACCAGACATAATGTGCACGCCGAAACATGCGCATTATGTGGGTGGAATTGTGATAACATTACAACAGTTCCGATACATCCACAAATACAACAGAACATAAATACAACAACGACTCGAACGAATCAAGATACAAATGATACAATACAAAGATTCAAATGATAGCGGAAGCGAAATAGTATCCGGCTACGGATAAGATGCAAATTGGACTAAGAGTTCTGAAAATAAGCGATGGCGCCATATCCCTGCCCAGCCAAGCCGGAGGGATTCCCAAGCTAACGTCGTCTGACTTCAAACCTGTTGACTGCACATAAAGCACATCCCAAAAGAGGGTCAGGGCACTCTCTGGCAAGCAAAACCGACTTGCCTACTTTCTACACCATCTCACAAAATATAGGGGAGGTGGACTTAGCGGCAGCAACACTAGCAACCTAAAGAGACACGCTACAACTTCCGTCTAATCAGAGAGAGAGATAAGAGAGCGCATAAGATAAACATCTACAACTAACACCAAACATAACCCATTCTCGAATTAACCCACTCAACCAAGTATGAGGAAGCAATTCGGGAAACTCACACATTGAACAGTTTTATTTATAATTTATGGTGAAAGTAATTCTATATTACTAGTCAAATTAATTAACTTTAATTAGGTGTAAGTTGTCTAGATCTTGTTAGCCAGCATCATCACCAAAGTCGTCCATAACCGTGGACACGGCTCATCGATAAGATTATACCCTGCAGGGGTGCACTACTGTACCCATACTCGCATGATCAACCCAAGCAAGCATCAGGGCTTCTCAACACGACTTATTCCTTCACTACAGCAAGTCCAAGTGCCACCCATATGAGTTGTTACCCGCGTCAAGAGTCCGGCCGAATCTCAATTGCAGACTCATTAGTTTGTGCCTACGCGCCATGCGGCTCAAACCACAGTAGGAACTGTCCGCTACGCGCGCACCACCCCTATATGACCCCCCGTATCCAGTAACCTCTCGTCGATCATCATCATCATGCACATGCATATGAGCGAATGGAAAAACCCGAACTACTTGCGGCACGTGGACAAGCTGAAGATCCGTTCAAAGTCGAGGGGGGCTCCATAGGGCCTCACACAAGTGGTTAGTGCGCTCAAAATTGGATCCGAGGACAAAATCTCAGTTCCTAGGTCGACACTGAGCAGAACAAAGCACCTCGCAAGGCCTTCCGCCTGATGCCTTATATTTTAATTATAATACCCCAATATAATACAACATTTTATTAAGGTAGAATAATCTATCATACTAAGCTGATTAAACATAAGACCAACAGACGACTCGCACAATCAACTCTAAGCATGCGCTACGACTCGCAAGGCCAACAGATAAACAAACAACAGGTGATGGGATGTGGGGATAAAGCTGTATGGGCTGCAGGTTAAACATGTGATGGGATCGCGATAAGAATCGAATACTAGGGTAGCAGAGATCAACGGCAGGAATGAAAGACAATGTATAGGTAAACAAGTAAACTTTGCTTGCCTGGAATCCCGCACGGAAGCAGATCTTGGCGTTGCTCACACATCTCAACGTCTTATCCGCGAAGAAGCAACAAACACTGGAAAGCGTAAAAGATGCATTTTACAACTACGGCAAAAGATCCAGCATGATCATATGAGAATGATGCATGGCATGTCAAGATGCAATGCGAGATGGACTTAATCCAAATTAAGCGGAACCGGGATTCCGACAATTAATATTTAGGTGCAAGTTATTTATTTACCAGCAATATTAAATGTTGGTTAGGATGGCAACACATGGCATGGGTGATCTAATAAAATTAAATGGAATAGGGCATTATATATTTATTACCCCACACATTCCATATTGAATTATCTAGGTGATTTGCTACACCCGCAAACCCAAGAGATGCAACACATGTAATTATGATGCGAAATGCACAAGATAGATGACATTTAATAAAATAGGTTTAGGGTTAGGGTTTGGGTCCGTACGTCGGGTCGGGAGAGATAGGGTTCGAAACCGACGTCTTCGGTCCGTAGAGGAAGTAGTCGCCGTCGGGGAAGTAGCCGTCGCGGAACCGGGGCATCGTCATTTGTCGGTGTCGTGGAAGTGGTCGGGTAGTCGTACTCGGTCATCCTCGTTGACGGGCGCGGGCATAGAGGAGCACGGCAAACGGACACCGGAAAGAAAGCGCGCACTGGCGGGCACCGCGACACGAACACGGGCGGCCACAGAAATGCGGCACCGGAAGAGGCACGTGCGGCGCACGTAGCAACACCACGAAGGGTGGACAACTCGGACAAAATTGCGACGCCGAATGTCTTTCGGGCATTGTGTCGAACACCTTGCGGGTGGTGGCGGCGGCGTGCATGCGGCCGTGAAGAGGAGGCAGCGGGGACGCGCTGCGGCACGTGAGGCGGAGCGCACGGCGGCGGCGAGCGGTGCATGCGGAGGCGCGCGGCACGGCGGCGACGACAAGGAGGGCGCGGGATGCGGCCGGCGACGGGAGCACGGGGGCGGTGCGGGGCGCGGACGGCGGGCGCGCACACGCGGCAGTGGGGGCAGGGCGCAGTGGCGGCCGGAGGCGGCGCGGGCGGAGCACGGCGCAGAGGAGGCCGGCCGGAGGCGTGGGGGCAAGCTCGGGAGCACGGGAGGAGGCCCGGGGTCGCGGGGCGCGACGGAGTACAGCCGGGAGGAGCACGGAGCGAGTGGCAGCGGAGGCGCAGGGGCAGGCGCGGCTGGGGGCGCCAGGCGGATGGCGGCGCACGGGCGGTGGCGCGCGCTGCGGCGCCGGCGGTGGAGGGCGCGACGGCCGGGCGGCGGAAGGCGCGAGCGGGAGACGTGGGCGGCGCTCGGGCCGGAGGTGGCCGGCGCGGGACGCGGCCGGCGGCGGGGAGGCGCGCGCGGTCGTGGGGGCGGCGGGGCGGCGAGCATGCGGCGGCGGCGGAGTTGGGCCGGAGCGCACGGCGCTGGTGCGGGGCGAGGGGCGCGCGGTGGGCGGGGAGGAGGCGTGCGGAAAAGCTCGGGCCGGCTCGGGGCTGCGGGCGGTTTCTCCCGTGCGGGCTCGTGCGGAAAGGAGAGAAAGGAGAGAATAAAGAAAGAAAAGAAAAAGAAAAGGAGAGAAAAGAAAAGAAAGAAAAGAAAAGGAAGGGGAAAAAAGAAAAAGAAGAGGTGGGAGGGCTTTTGCAAAAATCCAGAAAAAGGAGGAGGGTGGCTGCAAAATTCCAGGGGGTGGGGAAGAATTTTCCAGGCGTAAACCCTAGGGTTTGCTTAGGTGGGCTTTTGGGCTTTATTTCTCTCCCCTTTATTATTTTTGATTTATATTTTTAAAACAAAATACATAGGGAATTTAAATACGAAAACTATACAAAATAGTTTTAGTTTTTCATAGACAATTTAATAAACTAGTTTTTAACATTTTTAAAAGATTTGAAAATAACACATTTTTAATTAATTTGAAATGCATTTGAATTTAATTGTGGAAATTAAATTTAAATGCAACAATTAAATTAATGCGATACAATGCGATGCTATGTCGATGCAAAAAGAAAAACACACCAAAATAAAAGGGGATAAATCCCGGGGCGTTACAATCGACACCACTAACAAGGGATCGCGTCCCACGATCCACGCCGAGACCACAAGAAGAGAGGGTTAACTATCGATTCTTCCGGTTTCAGGATGAACTCCTCGACACCACTAACAAGGGATTGTTGCTCCACCTTGAAATGCTCGACACCACTAACAAGGGATTGTTGCTCACGACGAAGACGACTCCGATAGATCGAACCTAATAGGGTAAAAGGCAAGAAAACGTCCACCCGCACGTAGGAACCTAAACTTTGAAGTTGGATAAGAAAAGAGACTCCAAAACAAATAAGATAAGAGGAGAAATAGAATTGAGGTAAGGAGTAAAAGAGAAACCTATTGAGATATTTTCAAAATAACTTTTAGTCAAATAATTTAGACACTCTACAAACATCGACCGTTAGCGAGGTTATCCTACAGGCTTTTTGCGGACCCGCTGCTTCGATAACCATTCGTATCAAGACAACAAGGAGATCGAAACCCTGGCTCTGATACCACTTTGTAACGCCCTAAAATCGGTACTATGTAGATTTAAGCGTTCCCGCCGAAATCCGCATAATAACGATTTTAGGTCGCCCACCAGACATAATATGCACGCCGAAACATGTGCATTATGTGGGTGGAATTGTGATAACATTACAACAGTTCCGATACATCTACAAATACAACAGAAGATAAATACAACAACGACTCGAACGAGTCAAGATACAAATGATACAATACAAAGATTCAAATGACAGCGGAAGCGAAATAGTATCCGGCTACGGATAAGATGCAAATTGGACTAAGAGTCCTGAAGATAAGCGATGGCACCATATCCCTGCCCAGCCAAGCCGGAGAGATTCCCAAGCTAACGTCGTCTGACTTCAAACCTGTTGACTGCACATAAAGCACATCCCAAAAGAGGGTCAGGGCACTCTCTGGCAAGCAAAACCGACTTGCCTACTTTCTACCCCATCTCCCAAAATATAGGGGAGGTGGACTTAGCGGCAGCAGCACTAGCAACCTAAAGAGACACGCTACAACTTCCGTGTAATCAGAGAGAGATAAGAGAGCGCATAAGATAAACATCTACAACTAACACCAAACATAACCCATTCTCGAATTAACCCCCTCAACCAAGTATGAGGAAGCAATTCGGGAAACTCACACATTGAACAGTTTTATTTATAATTTATGGTGAAAGTAATTCTATATTACTAGTCAAATTAATTAACTTTAATTAGGTGCAAGTTGTCTAGATCTTGTTAGCCAGCATCATCACCAAAGTCGTCCATAACCGTGGACACGGCTCATCGATAAGATTATACCCTGCAGGGGTGCACTACTGTACCCATACTCGCATGATCAACCCAAGCAAGCATCAGGGCTTCTCAACACGACTTATTCCTTCACTACAGCAAGTCCAAGTGCCACCCATATGAGTTGTTACCCGCGTCAAGAGTTCGGCCGAATCTCAATTGCGGACTCATTAGTTTGTGCCTACGCGCCATGCGGCTCAAACCACAGTAGGAACTGTCCGCTACGCGCGCACCACCCCTATATGACCAACGTATCCAGTAACCTCTCGTCGATCATCATCATCATGCACATACATATGAGCGAATGGAAAACCCGAACTACTTGCGGCACATGGACAAGCTGAAGATCCGTTCAAAGTCGAGGGGGGCTCCATAGGGCCTCCCAAAAGTGGTTAGTGCGCTCAAAATTGGATCTGAGGACAAAATCTCAGTTCCTAGGTCGACACTGAGCAGAACAAAGCACCTCGCAAGGCCTTCCGCCTGGTGCCTTATCTTTTAATTATAATACCCCAATATAATACAACATTTTATTATGGTAGAATAATCTATCATACTAAGCAGATGAAACATAAGACCAACAGACGACTCGCAAAATCAACTCTAAGCATGCGCTACGACTCAAGGCCAACAGATAAACAAACAACAGGTGATGGGATGTGGGGATAAAGCTGTATGGGCTGCAGGTTAAACATGTGATGGGATCGCGATAAGAATCGAATACTAGGGTAGCAGAGATCAACGGCAGGAATGAAAGACAATGTATAGGTAAACAAGCAAACTTTGCTTGCCTGGAATCATGCACGGAAGCAGATCTTGTCGTTGCTCACACATCTCAACGTCTTATCCGCAAAGAAGCAACAAACACTGGAAAGCGTAAAAGATGCATTTTACAACTACGGCAAAAGATCCAGCATGATCATATGAGAATGATGCATGGCATGTCAAGATGCAATGCGAGATGCACTTAATCCAAATTAAGCGGAACAGGGATTCCAAGAATTAATATTTAGGTGCAAGTTATTTATTTACCAGCAATATTAAATGTTGGTTAGCATGGCAACACATGACATGGGTGATCTAATTAAATTAAATGGAATAAGGCATTATATATTTATTACCCCACACATTCCATATTGAATTATCTAGGTGATTTGCTACACCCGCAAACCCAAGAGATGTAACACATGTAATTATGATGCGAAATGCACAAGATAGATGACATTTAATAAAATAGGTTTAGGGTTAGGGTTTGGGTCCGTACGTCGGATCGGGAGAGATAGGGTTCGAAACCGACGTCTTTGGTCCATAGAGGAAGTAGTCGCCATCGGGGAAGTAGCCGCCGCGAAACCGGGGCATCGTCATTTGTCGGTGTCGTGGAAGTGGTCGGGTAGTCGTACTCGGTCATCCTCGTTGACGGGCGCGGGCATAGAGGAGCACGGCAAACGTACACCGGAAAGAAAGCGCGCACTGGCGGGCACCGCAACACGAACACGAGCGGCCACAGAAATGCGGCACCGGAAGAGGCACGCGCGGCGCACGTAGTGTGACGCCCTAAAATCGGTACTATGTAGATTTAAGCGATCCCGCCGAAATCCGCATAATAACGATTTTAGGTCGCCCACCAGACATAATGTGCACGCCGAAACATGCGCATTATGTGGGTGGAATTGTGATAACATTACAACAGTTCCGATACATCCACAAATACAACAGAAGATAAATTACAACAACGATTCGAACGAGTCAAGATACAAATGAGACAATACAAAGATTCAAATGACAACGGAAGCAGAATAGTATCCGGCTACGGATAAGATGCAAATTGGACTAAGAGTCCTGAAGATAAGCGATGGCGCCATATCCCTGCCCAGCCAAGCCGGAGGGATTCCCAAGCTAACGTCGTCGGACTTCAAACCTGTTGACTGCACATAAAGCACATCCCAAAAGAGGGTCAGGGCACTCCCTGGCAAGCAAAACCGGCTTGCCTACTTTCTACACCATCTCCCAAAATATAGGGGAGGTGGACTTAGCGGCAGCAGCACTAGCAACCTAAAGAGACACGCTACAACTTCCGTCTAATCAGAGAGGGATAAGAGAGCGCATAAAGATAAACATCTACAACTAACACCAAACATAACCCATTCTCGAATTAACCCCCTCAACCAAATATGAGGAAGCAATTCGGGAAACTCACACGTTGAACAATTTTAATTATAATTTATTGTGAAAGTAATTCTATATTACTAATCAAATTAATTAACATTAATTAGGTGCAAGTTGTCTAGATCTTGTTAGCCAGCATCATCACCAAAGTCGTCCATAACCGTGGACACGGCTCATCGATAAGATTATACCCTGCAGGGGTGCACTACAGTACCCATACTCGCATGATCAACCCGTGAGGGCCTCTCAACACGACTCATTCCTTCACTACAGCAAGTCCAAGTGCCACTCATATGAGTTGTTACCCGCGTCAGGAGTCCGGCCGAATCTCAATTGCGGACTCATTAGTTTATGTCTGCTCACCATGCGGCTCAAACCACGGTAGGAACTGTCCGCTACGTGAGCACCACCCCTATATGACCCCCCGTATCCAGTAACCTCTCATCGATCATCATCATCATGCACATGCATATGAGTGAATGGAAAACCCGAACTACTTGCGGCACATGGACGAGCTGCGGATCCGTTCAAAGTCGAGGGGGGCTCCATTGGGCCTCCCACAAGTGGCTAGTGCGCTCAAAATTGGATCCGAGGACAAAATCTCAGTTCCTAGGTCGACACTGAGCAGAACAAAGCACTTCGCAAGGCCTTCCGCTTGGTGCCTTATCATTTAATTATAATACCCCAATATAAGACAACATTTTATTAAGGTAGAAAAATCATCATGCTAAGCAGATGAAAACATAAGACCAACAGATGACTCGCACAAACAACTCTAAGCATGCGCTACGACTCGCAAGGCCAACAGATAAACAAACAACAGGTGATGGGATGTGGGGATAAAGCTTTATAGGCTGCAGGATAAACATGTGATGGGATCGCAGTTCAAGAATCGATAACTAGGGTAGCAGAGATCAACGACAGGAATGAAAGACAATGTATAGGTAAACAAGCAAACTTTGCTTGCCTGGAATCCCGCATGGAAGCAGATCTTGTCGTTGCTCACACATCTCAACGTCGTATCCGCGAAGAAGCAACAAACACTGGAAAGCGTAAAAGATGCATTTTACAACTACGGAAAGAGATCCAGCATGATCATGTGATAAGGATGAATGACATGGCAAGATGCAACACAATGCATGTAATCCAAATTAAGCGGGAAAGCGACCCCGACAATTATTATTTAGGTGCAAGTTATTTATTTACCAGCAGTATTAAATGTTGGTTAATATGGCAACACATGGCATGGTGATCTAGTCAATTTAAATGGAATTGGGCAATACATATATTGATTTGCCCCACACATTCCATATTTAGTAATTAGGTGATTTACTACACCCGCAAACCCAGGAGATGCAACACATGCAATTATGATGCGATATGCACAAGATAGATGACATTTAATAAAATAGGTTTAGGATTAGGTTTTGGGTCCGTACGTCGGGTCGGGAGAGATAGGGTTCGAAACCGACGTCTTCGGTCCGTAGATGAAGTAGTCGCCGTCGGGGAAGTAGTCGTCGCGGAACAGGGGCATCGTCGTTTGTCGGTGTCGTGGAAGTGGTCGGGGAAGCGCGGCACGTAGAACACGGCAAATGGAGACCGGAAGGAAAAGCGCGCACGTGCGGGCACCGCGACACGGACACGGGTGGTCACGGCGACGCGACACCAGAAGAAGCACTCGCACGCGCATGTAGCAACACCTCGAAGGGTGGACAACTCGGACACCAAAACGACGCCGAAGGTCTTGCGTGCATATTGTCGAACACCGTGCGGGCGGCGGATGTGAGGACGCCACCGGACGGAGAAAACCGTTGGAGCGGAGCGGATGCGCTCGGCGACGTCGACCGGCGTGGTTGGTCGCGGCGGCGCGGACGCGCGTGGCGGAAGTGGAGCGCGACGCGCGCGACGGCGGGGAGAGGCGGCGCGGGGCGCGCACGGTGACGTGGGGGCGCGGCGGCGCGCTGCGGGCCGGAGCAGGGGAGCAGGGCGCACGGCACGGAGGTGGAGCGCGACGGCGCGGCGGGTGCAGCGGCGCGGCGAGGGCGGCCGGCGGCGCGCGGCGGAGCGGGCGCGCGCGGCCGGAGGCGGGGAGGCGGCGCACGGCGCGGCGGCGGCAGGGCGCGCTCGGGGCAGCCGCAGGGATGCTCAGGCCGGAGCGGCGCGGCGGCGGCCGGAGGCAGAGGAGCGACGACCGGCGGAGCGTAGGCGGCGGCCGTGGCAGTTGACGGCGAGGGCGCGCAGAGCAGAGGCGGCGGTGGCTGGCGGCGGCGCGGAGGCGACGGGGCACGGCGGCGCGGCCGTGGGGCGCGCTGCGGCGGACGGCTCGGTGCGGGCGCTGCGAGCGGCGGCGCGAGCAGGAGACGCGGAGGGCGGCGGCAGCTGGCGCGGGCGCGGCGCGCGGCGGCTGAGGCGCAGGCGAGGCGACCGGGGCCGGCGGCGCTGGGGCCATGGCGCGGGAGCGGGAGCTCGGGCGCTCGGGAGGAGCAGAGGATCGGGGGGCGTCGGGTGCGTGCGGGATGAGGTTCTCCCGTGCGCAAGGAGGAAGAAAGAGAAAAAAAGGAAAAGAGGAAAAAGAAAAAAAGGAAAAGAAAGAAAAAGGAGGGGGAAAGTGGAAAGAAAGAGGTGGGAGGACTTTACAAAAAATCCCAGAAAAAGGAAGAGGGTGGCTGCAAAAAGCCAGGGGGTGGGAAAAGATTTCAGGAGACAAAACCTAGGGTTTGAGTTAGATGGGCTTTGGGCCTTATTTTTCTCCCGTTATTATTTTCCGTTTTATATTTTTAAAACAAAATAGAAAAAGAATTTCAACACGAAACCTTTACAAAATATTTTTAGTTTTCAATAGACAATTTAATAAACTAGTTTTTAACATTTTTAAAAGATTTAAAAATAACACATTTTTAATTAATTTGAAAAGCATTTGAATTTAATTATGGAAATTTAATTTGAATGCGACAATTAAATTAATGAGATGCAATGCGATGCTATGTCGATGCAAAAAAAGAAAAACACACCAAATTAAAAGGGGATAAATCCCGGGGCGTTACAATCGACACCACTAACAAGGGATCGCGTCCCGAGATCCACGCCGAGACCACAAGAAGAGAGGGGTAACTATCGAGTCTTCACGCTCCGGGATGAACTTCTCGACACCACTTACAAGGGATTGTTGCTCCACCTTGAAATTCTCGACACCACTAACAAGGGGTTGTTGCTCACGACGAAGACGACTCCGAATGATCGAACCTAATAGGGTAAAAGGCAAGAAACCGTCCACCCACACGTAGGAACCTAAAACTTTGAAAGTTGGATAAGAGAAGAGACTCAAACAAGTAAGGTAAGAGGAGAAATAGAATATAGATAAGGAATAAAAAGAAACCTATTGAGATATTTTTCAAAAAAAAAAATTTAAGTCAAATAGTTTTCGACACTCTAGAAACAACGACCGTTAGCGAGGTTATCCTACAGGCTTTTGCGGACCCGCTGCTTCGATAACCATTCGTATCGAAACAACAAGGAGATCGAAACCAAGGCTCTGATACCACTTTGTGACGCCCTAAAATCGGTACTATGTAGATTTAAGCGATCCCGCCGAAATCCGCATAATAACGATTTTAGGTCGCCCACCAGACAAAATGTGCACGCCGAAACATGCGCATTATGTGGGTGGAATTGTGATAACATTACAACAGTTCCGATACATCCACAAATACAACAGAAGATAAATTACATCAACGACTCGAACGAGTCAAGATACAAATGAGACAATACAAAGATTCAAATGACAGCGGAAGCAGAATAGTATCCGGCTACGGATAAGATGCAAATTGGACTAAGAGTCCTGAAGATAAGCGATGGCGCCATATCCCTGCCCAGCCAAGCCGGAGGGATTCCCAAGCTAACGTCGTCGGACTTCAAACCTGTTGACTGCACATAAAGCACATCCCAAAAGAGGGTCAGGGCACTCCCTGGTAAGCAAAACCGGCTTGCCTACTTTCTACACCATCTCCCAAAATATAGGGGAGGTGGACTTAGCGGCAGCAGCACTAGCAACCTAAAGAGACACGCTACAACTTCCGTCTAATCAGAGAGGGATAAGAGAGCGCATAAAGATAAACATCTACAACTAACACCAAACATAACCCATTCTCGAATTAACCCCCTCAACCAAATATGAGGAAGCAATTCGGGAAACTCACACGTTGAACAGTTTTAATTATAATTTATTGTGAAAGTAATTCTATATTACTAATCAAATTAATTAACATTAATTAGGTGCAAGTTGTCTAGATCTTGTTAGCCAGCATCATCACCAAAGTCGTCCATAACCGTGGACACGGCTCATCGATAAGATTATACCCTGCAGGGGTGCACTACAGTACCCATACTCGCATGATCAACCCGTGAGGGCCTCTCAACACGACTCATTCCTTCACTACAGCAAGTCCAAGTGCCACCCATATGAGTTGTTACCCGCGTCAGGAGTCCGGCCGAATCTCAATTGCGGACTCATTAGTTTGTGTCTGCTCACCATGCGGCTCAAACCACAGTAGGAACTGTCCGCTACGTGAGCACCACCCCTATATGACCCCCCGTGTCCAGTAACCTCTCATCGATCATCATCATCATGCACATGCATATGAGCGAATGGAAAACCCGAACTACTTGCGGCACATGGACGAGCTGCGGATCCGTTCAAAGTCGAGGGGGGCTCCATTGGGCCTCCCACAAGTGGTTAGTGCGCTCAAAATTGGATCCGAGGACAAAATCTCAGTTCCTAGGTCGACACTGAGCAGAACAAAGCACCTCGCAAGGCCTTCCGCCTGGTGCCTTATCATTTAATTATAATACCCCAATATAAGACAACATTTTATTAAGGTAGAAAAATCTATCATGCTAAGCAGATGAAAACATAAGACCAACAGATGACTCGCACAAACAACTCTAAGCATGCGCTACGACTCGCAAGGCCAACAGATAAACAAACAACAGGTGATGGGATGTGGGGATAAAGCTTTATAGGCTGCAGGATAAACATGTGATGGGATCGCAGTTCAAGAATCGATAACTAGGGTAGCAGAGATCAACGGCAGGAATGAAAGACAATGTATAGGTAAACAAGCAAACTTTGCTTGCCTGGAATCCCGCATGGAAGCAGATCTTGTCGTTGCTCACACATCTCAACGTCGTATCCGCGAAGAAGCAACAAACACTGGAAAGCGTAAAAGATGCATTTTACAACTACGGAAAGAGATCCAGCATGATCATGTGATAAGGATGCATGACATGGCAAGATGCAACACAATGCATGTAATCCAAATTAAGCGGGAAAGCGACCCTGGCAATTATTATTTAGGTGCAAGTTATTTATTTACCAGCAGTATTAAATGTTGGTTAATATGGCAACACATGGCATGGTGATCTAGTCAATTTAAATGGAATTGGGCAATACATATATTGATTTTCCCCACACATTCCATATTTAGTAATTAGGTGATTTACTACACCCGCAAACCCAGGAGATGCAACACATGCAATTATGATGCGATATGCACAAGATACATGACATTTAATAAAATAGGTTTAGGATTAGGTTTTGGGTCCGTACGTCGGGCCGGGAGAGATAGGGTTCGAAACCGACGTCTTCGGTCCGTAGATGAAGTAGTCGCCGTCGGGGAAGTAGTCGTCGCGGAACAGGGGCATCGTCGTTTGTCGGTGTCGTGGAAGTGGTCGGGGAAGCGCGGCACGTAGAACACGGCAAATGGACACCGGAAGGAAAAGCGCGCACGGGCGGGCACCGCGACACGGACACGGGTGGTCACGGTGACGCGACACTGGAAGAAGCACTCGCACGCGCATGTAGCAACACCTCGAAGGGTGGACAACTCGGACACCAAAACGACGCCGAAGGTCTTGCGTGCATATTGTCGAACACCGTGCGGGCGACGGATGTGAGGACGCCACCGGACGGAGAAAACCGTTGGAGCGGAGCGGATGCGCTTGGCGACGTCGACCGGCGTGGTTGGCCGCGGCGGCGCGGACGCGCGTGGCGGAAGTGGAGCGCGACGCGCGCGACGGCGGGGAGAGGCGGCGCGGGGCGCGCACGGTGACGTGGGGGCGCGGCGGCGCGCTGCGGGCCGGAGCAGGGGAGCAGGGCGCGTGGCACAGAGGTGGAGCGCGGCGGCGCGACGGGTGCAGCGGCGCGGCGAGGGCGGCCGGCGGCGCGCGGCGGGGCGCGCGCGGTGCGGGCGCGCGCGGCCGGAGGCGGGGAGGCGGCGCACGGCGCGGCGGCGGCAGAGCGCGCTCGGGGCAGCGGCTGGGAAGCTCAGGCCGGAGCGGCGCGGCGGCGGCCGGAGGCAGAGGAGCGACGGCCGGCGGAGCGTAGGCGGCTGCCGTGGCGGTTGAGGGCGAGGGCGCGCAGAGTAGAGGCGGCGGTGGCTGGCGGCGGCGCGGAGGCGACGGGGCACGACGGCGCGGCCGTGGGGCGCGCTGCGGCGGACGGCTCGGTGCGGGCGCTGCGAGCGGCGGCGCGAGCAGGAGACGCGGAGGGCGGCGGCGGCTGGCGCGGGCGCGGCGCGCGGCGGCTGAGGCGCAGGCGAGGCGACCGGGGCCGGCGGCGCTGGGGCCATGGCGCGGGAGCGGGAGCTCGGGCGCTCGGCAGGAGCAGAGGATCGGGGGGCGTCGGGTGCCTGCGGGATGAGGTTCTCCCGTGCGCAAGGAGGAAGAAAGAGAAAAAAAGGAAAAGAGGAAAAAGAAAAAAAGGAAAAGAAAGAAAAAGGAGGGGGAAAGTGGAAAGAAAGAGGTGGGAGGACTTTACAAAAAATCCCAGAAAAAGGAAGAGGGTGGCTGCAAAAAGCCAGGGGGTGGGAAAAGATTTCAGGAGACAAAACCTAGGGTTTGAGTTAGATGGGATTTGGGCCTTATTTTTCTCCCGTTATTATTTTCCGTTTTATATTTTTAAAACAAAATAGAAAAAGAATTTCAACACGAAACCTTTACAAAATATTTTTAGTTTTCAATAGACAATTTAATAAACTAGTTTTTAACATTTTTAAAATATTTAAAAATAACACATTTTAATTAATTTGAAAAGCATTTGAATTTAATTATGGAAATTTAATTTGAATGCGACAATTAAATTAATGAGATGCAATGCGATGCTATGTCGATGCAAAAAAAGAAAAACACACCAAATTAAAAGGGGATAAATCCCGGGGCGTTACACGTAGCAACACCACGAAGGGTGGAAAATTCGGACAAAATTGTGACGCCGAATGTCTTTCGGGCATTGTGTCGAACACCTTGCGGGTGGTGGCGGCGGCATGCACGCGGCCGTGAAGAGGAGGCAGCGGGGACGCGCTGCGGTGCGCGAGGCGGAGCGCACGGCGGCGGCGAGCGGCACAGGCGGAGGCGCGCGGCACGACGGCGGCGACAAGGAGGGCGCGGGATGCGGCCGGCGACGGGAGCACGGGGGCGGCGCGGGGCGCGGACGGCGGGCGCGCACACGCGGCAGTGGGGGCAGGGCGCAGTGGCGGCCAGAGGCGGCGCGGGCGGAGCACGGCGCAGAGGAGGCCGGCCGGAGGCGTGGGGGCGAGCTCGGGAGCGCGGGAGGAGGCCCGGGGTCGCGGGGCGCGACGGAGCACAGCCGGGAGGAGCACGGGGCGAGCGGCCGGGGAGGCGCAGGGGCAGGCGCGGCTGGGGGCGCCAGGCGGATGGCGGCGCACGGGAGGCGGCGCGCGCAGCGGCGCCGGCGGTGGAGGGCGCGACGGCCGGGCGGCGGAAGGCGCGAGCGGGAGACGTGGGCGGCGCTCGGGCCGGAGGTGGCCTGCGCGGGGCGAGGCCGGAGGCGGGGAGGCGCGCGCGGCCGTGTGGGCGGCGGCGCGGCGAGCATGCGGCGGCGGCGGAGCTCGGCCGGAGCGCACGACGCTGGTGCAGGCGAGGGGCGCGCGGCCGGCGCGCTGGGAGGCGCGGCGCGCGGTGGCCGGGGAGGAGGCGTGCGGAAAAGCTCGGGCCGGCTCGGGGCTGCGGGCGGTTTCTCCCGTGCGGGCTCGTGCGGAAAGGAGAGAAAGGAGAGAAGAAAGAAAGAAAAAAAGAAGAAAAGGAGAGAAAAGAAAAGAAAGAAAAGAAAAGTAAGGGGAAAAAAGAAAAAGAAGAGGTGGGAGGGCTTTTGCAAAAATCCAGAAAAAGGAGGAGGGTGGCTGCAAAATTTCAGGGGGTGGGAAAGAATTTTCCAGGGGGAAACCGTAGTGTTTGCTTAGGTGGGCTTTTGGGCTTTATTTCTCTCCCCTTTATTATTTTTGATTTATATTTTTAAAACAAAATACACAGGGAATTTAAATACGAAAACTATACAAAATAGTTTTATATTTTCATAGAAAATTTAATAAACTAGTTTTTAACATTTTTAAAAGATTTGAGAATAACACATTTTTAATTAATTTGTAATGCATTTTGAATTTAATTGTGGAAATTTAATTTAAATGCAACAATTAAATTAATGCGATACAATGCGATGCTATGTCGATGCAAAAAGAAAAACACACCAAAATAAAAGGGGATAAATCCCGGGGCGTTGCAATCATTCTCCGCTTCTTGTGTTGTAATCTCATTCTTTTTAGATGATTTTTTACTGATTATTGTTGGATTTATCATGATCAATGATTATCTTTGTTTGTTGGTTCCCATCCATAAGGTTCTCATGTAGGGTGCACGACGGAGCTAGGATGATAATCATGTGGGGTCAAAACCTAAATCATCACATATTTGTCCTTTTTTTGGAAACAATTGTATGAATATACATGTTGAACACGAAGGTTTTCCTAAAATCACGTGGGGTTAAAACCTAAATGCTCACGAATCTGTCGTACTTTTTAGAAAAAAATCTACAAAAAATACATGATGAATATGAAGATTTTCCTAAAAAAGTTGTGGGGTCAGCTAACCCCACGACCATAACATGGATCCGCCACAGGTAGGGTGTGGCTGTCAACTTAAGAATATTTTCTTGCCTTCAAGAACTTGTTCAAAGTAACTATTTTCCCCCCTAAACTAGCATAGTTTATTTCCACTATTTTAGGGGGGGGGGGGGAAACAATTAAAAAACAACGAAATTAGTTTAGAAAAAAACTATTGAGCTGGATCAAAAGCCCGTGAAGCAATTGGGCCTTCTTTCTTTATGCCTGGAGCGATGAGTAGGATCTTCCCAAACATGGACGCGTCTATGCAGTGCCCGGACACTACTTTTGCGCTACGCAGTGCCCACCCCCTGTCCGAACCTGAAACAGACAAAAAAGGAATTGGTCCCGCGCTTTCCAGATCGGGAAATTTCTTTCTTCCCCCGATCCCAGCGTACGCTCCCGTGGCCCCGCGCCCCCGCAGCATCGCGCGCGCATCCCCTGGCGAAAAGACGAGAAACAGACAAAAAGGCTAAAAAGTACATGCAGTACGATCCCCCAGGCCAAACCCTACCTACTACTTCTTCTCCTATCTCCTCTCTTCTTCCACCTCCATCAGCCGCCGTTGCTTGCCCCTCCCCTCGACCTGGATCTGCTGTAGATGTATAATTAGCAGAGAAAAAACCACAAACCCCAAATCATACACCTCCTCCCCCCGCCTGCTACTTCTCAGAGCCTCCACAAGCCTTATTATCTCCATAGGAAAACACAAGAAACTACAAGTAGAAAAGTCTCCATAGGAAGCCACATGGAGCACAAAACAGAACAGGGGATAGTAGCAAAAAAAAGCAGGGAGCTCGCAGACCAAGTTGTGACTCTTGCTTGAGATATCCACAAGAACCTACATACCCAGCTTGAAGAAACCTACAGGTAATTAAACAGTGCACCACTTGGTTCTTGATAAACTAGGAGCACAGAAAATCACATGGTTTTCAAGTTTTTGCTAGGTTCCAGTGCACCACTTGGTTCTTGTAAAAAAGGTTGGATCAACCCTTGTGATTTGGTTCTTCATAAAAGTAGAAGCACATGCAAAACCTCGAGTAACCCCCTTGATTCTACCAATATAGGCACTAACTTTGTCTTGCTACCTGAAAACATTTTTTAGCTACTTCCATGAAGTGTTGCCTGTATAAAACACAAAAAGAATTAAGCTTAAGGTCAGTTACATGGTGTAGATTAGTAAAAACAATAAAGAAAAAGCACATTGATGGAAGGAACGTAAAACAGAAAACTACTTGTATTTTTCCATGTAGACATGAGTACTGAAAACTACTTGTAATTAAATTTGTGTCTTTTCGAAAACAGGCGTGCACATGGATTGGTTTTCGAGGAATGGGATTGATTTGAACATCCCAGCAGAAGGAGCTGATAACCAGCCATTTGTGAATCTAGAGGCTGAAAAGGTTTTTGAAACTGAACCAGCAAATACAACTGTCGAAAACACAGTGCCTTATGGTGACACTGGAGCAGAAACAGGGGGGCCAACATTGTCTAGTGATATTGATGTTGGAAGTGACGATGAAGTCCAATCTACACCTTGCAGCCAGACTAACATCCAGACGCCGTATCCTGACATGATGTTTGACAGTTGGCAAGAAGCGAAACTGTACTACAACAAATATGCGAAGCGTGTTGGATTTTCTATCAAAGCAAGTACATCGAGGCAATCAGCTGTGGACAAACAGAGGGATAAATGCGTGTTCGTTTGTAACAAGAGTGGAAAGACAGAGGACATAAACGAGCAAGATGTGCCACCTGTAAGGAGTCGGAACCGGAGCCTAACTAAGAAGACAGACTGCAAAGCTCGTTTGCGGGTTAAGAGGAGAGGTGAGAAATGGCATGTCACAATGTTTGTTGAGGACCACAACCACCCTTGCATCAAAAAGTTCAGTATGAAGAGATACTTAAGGTCACATAGAGCCATCCCAAGAGAGGAGAAGGAATTCATCAAATTGCTTCATAAAGTGAACCTCTCTGCTGGCAGGGTTATGTCCATCATGTCTGAATTGTATGGGTCACTACCTAATGTACCATACATCAAGAAAGATGTAACTAACTACATGGCTACCATTAATGTGGAACACACCACCAAAGACATGAAGCTTTTGGTTGAGCAGTTCAAGCTAATGCATCAAGATGATCCAGATTTCGTGTACAAAATACATAAGGATCATGCTAATAGTGCAGACCGTATCTTCTGGGTTGATGGGGCAGCAAGGCTTGCATACAAGACATACAGTGACTGTTTGTCGTTTGACAGCACCTACATGACTAACATGTATAAAATGCCCTTTGCGCCATTCATAGGGATAAACAGATACGGTCATTCCATTCAGCTAGGGTGCGGGTTCCTACGGCATGAAACTGTGGCTGATTTTGTTTGGCTGTATGAAGCTTTTCTTGAAGCTATGGATGGTGTTCAGCCACAAAACTTTATCACTGATCAAGACGGAGCCATGAAGAGTGCCATATTAGTAGCCTTTCCAGATACATGTCACAGGAATTGTAGATGGCATATCATGCAGAATGCGCAAAGTGTCTTGGGAAACTTCTTGTCAAAACTAGAGGAACTACATCGAGAGCTGAATGAAACAATTGATCACAGCATGACAGTTGATGAGTTTGAGACGAGATGGACAGAAATGATTGTTAAGCACAATGTTGGAGACAACAAACATTTGGTTGATCTGTATGATCTACGCTCAACTTTTGTTCCAGCTTACTTCAAGCACCGCTTCTTTCCGTTTCTTCAAACTACTGCGCGCAGTGAGGGTTTCAATGCAGTGTTGAAGAAGTATGTAACTCCAAACAATAGTATCACCCATTTCTTCCAGCGGTACCTTAAACTACAGGAGAAGATAGAAGTTGCAGATGATCTAGCTGAATTTGAGATTGAAGATAAGGTACTTAGGGTCTGGTCAGACTACCCTATGGAGAAGCAAGCACTGGAGATATATACATGTGACATTTATTTGCGTTTCCGTGCAGAGCTTCAGAAAATTACATCTTACAATGCAAATCATGTTGGTGGGCAATTCTTTGATCTCGTTCCAATTCGAGTTTCTGTTATTGGGTATGGAAGGAGGAGTTACAGAGTTGCTGCTGATCCAGATGCTGCAACTTACATCTGTGAGTGCTCTAAGTTCAACAGGGATGGGCTTCTATGTTGCCACATAATGAGAGTAATGGTGCAACTTGGAGCTGCTGATTTTATTCCAGCACAATACATTCTGCCTAGGTGGACATCACCTCCCGATGAAATTGTGGCTACCAAGATTGATTTGCCTGAGCTACCTAAAGACAGGAAGTTGACAAACAAGGAGAAAAACCTTGTACGCTACGGGACGCTATGTAATGACTTCACAGATGTTGCAAAGATTGCATGTACATCAGACAAAAACAAAGCAATAGCCGATAAGTACATGCGAGACTTGATCAGTGAGTTGAAACAGCTC
The DNA here is from genome assembly GCA_026929855.1 of Poa annua. Taxonomy (NCBI): domain Eukaryota; kingdom Viridiplantae; phylum Streptophyta; class Magnoliopsida; order Poales; family Poaceae; genus Poa; species Poa annua. Next base: position 88,036,838 of record CM049431.1, read on the forward strand.
AGGGTAACAGAAACGACAAAGCGCAAAAACAAGAAGAAAGCTACCCCTACTGAAGGTGGGAGTGGAGATCCTGGAGTAGAGAATGTAGAAGAAGCTGATGAAACTATTAGAGATCCTACGGCTACTACATCCAAGGGGCGTCCGGGGGAGAAAAGGAAGAAATCAGGACTACATCTAAAAGCTGCAAAACCTGTGAAGTGTTCAGTTTGTGGCTCAAACCAACATACTTCACCAAATTGTCCATCAAGGATAACTCCAGCTCCTGAACCAGTGGAACAGAATTTATTGCGGGACATGTTTGGCTAGGACAGAAGTCCAATGTATTTTCTAGTTGCTCTATTGTGGTACTTATCTGAATGTTGAACTATTTTGTGTTTTCTACATAAGTACTGTTGTTGTTCAGAACTAGAAATCTTTAATGCGCATCATTAAAAACATGCACCAAAATTTACAAAAATGTAGATGACACACAAAAAGAACACCCCTCGCTGCATTAAACTACTACCATGAAGGGTTTTTAGAGAGGTCAACTAGTACCTATTTTTGATCCCTTTTATTCTTGAACAGCAAATCATTCCATGTGATGATGTTCTCTTCCCATTCCAACCACTTTATCATGAAAAGCTTCCTTGAAATTGGCATGTCAACGTGACTGAAAGGATGTACCATCCTCCGACCATCCCATTCTTCGATGTACTTGAGCATGAAATATCCACAGTCATGTCTAGTGGAAAAAAAGAGACACGAAAAATAATGAGTGCTTTTAGTTTCACATAAAAAAAGATAAAGTAGCAAAAGAAGTTTGATGCAAGAAAGAGAAAAATATCTGAAAAATATTGTTTGAGGGAGATGTATTTTACAATGTTTTCAGCATAGGGGTTGCAATGAACACAGTTGGGAATGTAGTGATGTCTACATTGGATTGGTGGTAGTTCACCGACCACATCTGCTTGATGGCATCTATAATGATCCGTGAATCTGCCGACAAGCTAAGAGTCCCTACAGAACGCAGAGAATCCATAACTTCAAATATTTCCGCCTTTAGGTTTACCGATATAAGGTAGTAGTGGCCTGTGAACTTATCGGTCATCGGAGTGAGGTCTTGGAGAATAGAAAACATGAGCTGCATGTGTGCAAAAAAAATCAGTGTAAAAAATGGAAGTAAGTTCAAAAATTTATGCATAATTCAACATTTAGTGGGGGCGGGGGGGGGGGGGGGGGGAATGTAGTGTAAAATGCAGTGGTAATGTAGAAAGCATTAGAACTGACCAGTTCTTTGTGGTCTAAACGGTTTTTATCAGAGAACTCAAAAGCCTTGTGGAGCGAACGGTATTGAATGAAGTTGGGACTCCTCAGCTTTGTCTGCATTTGATGAACAACTCAATTAGTGAACAGAAAAGAAATGCAGAGTTGGGATTCAAAAGAAAAAGTACATTTTGCAAAACAACATTTGCAAAACTCACCCCAATACTCAATGGCATGACACATTTCCGTTGGCAGGCAAGCTCCTTTGAGAGGATGTACAAGGCAGTCTCGCATGTCGAGTTACTGATCAAACCATTAGGCTTTATTGAATTTGCTAAATCAGCCAAGTAAATGAACCAACAACCGACGTCAATGATTTTTTCTCCATTCCTTTGGTCTTTTGTTCTGCCACCAAATGTACAAACCTTATTGTAGACATCGCATGTGAGCTTCGAAGCAACCGGTTTCTTCTTAGTTGTCATAAATGGTGACATTTGGGCAGGAGCTGTCTTGACGACCCTCTTTTGGTGTGCTTGTGGTACTGGGGTGTAGCTTTTAGGAGCTGAAGGTGAGGTCATAGGTTCCTTGAGCCTATTTTTGACTGGTGTAACCACAGGCATCGGGCAGTTCAAGAAAATTTCATCCAGTGAATCAACGCTCTCATTTCTTGAAATTATGACAGGGACTTCCTCCAGACCAATGCCAACAGGTTGTTGCTCAGATGCAACAGGTTTGGTGCAACACAAATCTTCTTGTGCTTTAACATCTGTAACTGGGGAATCATCAAAACCCAGGTCAAAGGTTGGGCAGTCATCTATCAGTTCACGCCGTTGTCTCTCTCTTCTCTGCTGTTCTGTTTCTGAATGTAACTCTGTCCTGCTAAAATCATGTTCAAGCTTCCTGCTCGTGCTGTCAAACTGTATAGGCCCTGCTCGTCCATGTTGATCAACAACTGATCCTCGAAGCTGGTTGTTCAAGAAAGTGCTAGCCCTTATTTTTGCCGTAGCGAAACGTGTTTGCCTCTTTGGGCTTGGTAACTGGATGCCGCTGCTTCCTACATCCCACTTGACTTCAGCTTTTTCACTGCAGATAGGGTATGGGGGTTTAAGGGGTGACATAGACCTGCCGCTGCTTCCTACATCCCACTTGACCTCAGCTTTTTCACTGCAGATAGGGTATGGGGGTTTAAGGGGTGACATAGACCTGCCGCTGCTTCCTACATCCCACTTGACCTCAGCTTTTTCACTACAGATAGGGGATGGGGGTTTAAGGGGTGACATAGACCTCGTGACCGGTCTCCTTAGAATTGGACTGCTTTGAGAAGTTGGGCTGAGGTTGGGGTCAACATGCTGGGTGTTAGGTTCCACAAAAGTTACATTTCCTATCGTTGGCTCCTTTGTTGCCAGTTTAACCTGATGCTGAGAAATGATTCCATCTCTGGTAGGCTTTGAGCAGGCATTCATGGACTCATCTGGTGTGACCTTGGCTATTGATGCTTCCGGTGCGATATCTGCGCTTGACTGTGAGCCTGAACCGTAAATCTCAAGTTGCTTCAATGCTCCAACTACTGAATCTACATGCACAGTAGAAGCTCCCCTCTCCAAAAAACTTTTGCTCTTAAACCTGTTTGTGTTCATGCGATTTGCAACTCCTTGTCCAGTGGCAATTTCCATGTCGAGATCAAAGTTCCCTGTGTCTTCAGACCCCAACTTCTCATCTGGTTCAAACTGAACCTCTTCCTCATTTGGTTTAGGTGGTTCAGGTTCCTTGAGTTGATTTGGTTTTGTCTTCTTTGACTTGCCACCAACAGTTTGGAAACTCTCAATAGGTGGTTTCCTCTTCCTGTTGTCCTCTTGCATGACCCGAGATTCATCCGTGTCTATCTTCAATCCCATGCGAGTAGCAACTTTCCCCTCTATAAGCACTAGTTTCTCTGTTTTCTCTGTGGTGCATTTAGATGTTCTTTCTCTTGTTCTAATATTGTGTTGAGCGGCAATGAGCTGCTCCCCCTCAGGAATACGATCCACCTCAAGTGGCTGCGATTTTGAAGGGCTTGACAGATTCTTCAAGAACTTTGCAATCCCATCCTCAAAAACAGTGCACATATCTGTAATAGCAGTTATGTACTTTGCCATATCCCGTTTCCAAATAAAGAAACCAATAGTTAAATGCACTGGTATTGATAAAACCAAAAAATACATGCCGAAAACAATTATTTACATGCAAAAAGAAGTATATAATTATTAAAACTACAAATGTTTTGAGGACTGTACAAAGCTAGAGTCAATGAAAAGGGACCTGCACATGAAGAGCAGTGCAAAAAAAATCAGGACAAAAAATTAAAACCACTGTTAGAGAAAATAGGGGAAAAAATACATGAAGTCCTACATGTACTTTTATTTTATCTGCAAAACATTTGCACTTTTATTTTATATGAGAAACTACATGTACTTTTCTCCTCTATGCATGGATAAAAACTATATGTATTCATGCAAAAGGACAGAAAAAATGTAAAAAATACAGTTGGAACAAAAACAATCTCTTACGTCTTCAGTGTGATCACCAGGGGCATGTGTTTTTATAAACACGTCGAGTACTGATGGCCCTGCTGAGAACAAGGTCATCTTGATCCTGAAACAATGCTTCAACTGAAAAACCATGTAAAAGAAGGACAGTTAAAAAAGACACCAACATAAACTACATTTGAATGCTTGATTCTTGGAACAACAAATGAAATTAAAAGGTAAGACTTACAAGTAGCTTCCCAAATGAGCCATCATTGTTGGTATCCAAATCGACAGCCAACTTAACCAACTTGTTGGTCCAAACGCATATCCGAGTGCCTTCTTCAGGCACCTCAAGTTCAGAATCTAAATCCAATGCATCAACGTATAGAATCTTCAAAAATGAAAAGTGCAAAAATAAAAACATATTAACAGGTTTTCAGCAACATGTGGAAAAAAGTAACCACAAGATACAACTAGAACATAAAAAAGACATGGGAAAAAAGTACAAAAATAAAAAAGATGGGCTAACCATGAGGTATGGCATACAAGCCTTGAACCAATTTTTGGTACCCTTTGCCCTTGCTGTCTGAATGATTATATCAATGATGAACTGCGGCCAATTCAAGTTGCGGATGGCTTTCGTGTTGACCAACGAAGGGTAACATCTAGGGCTGATCCCAATAGCAGTAGTTGGGGCAAACACAACGCATGTCAGATATATGCAAAATTTCCTCAAAAAGATATGGTTTGCAGGATGAGCTGCCCCCAGCTGTTTCTCGAGAAATGCGAGGGATGGCTGCTTCCCATCCTTAATGTCGAACATTTCCAACATCGTTCTGGTTGCCCCAGCATCCAAGCAGTAAGAAATAGGTATACTCCCCATAGGAACTCCCAATACACGGACAACTGACTGCATGTCCGTCGGAATCCTTCCCATCGACCCAAAGTCAAGTTCACATGTATCAGGATTGAAGCAACCCATTAGGAACTTGCATAATTTAGGGATCAGCTTGTTGCACTTCCAGTGAAGTACACCCCCTAAATCTGCATTGATTATAACTTTACGCTGCTCCTGAGTGAAGCCTTTGCATACTCTGAACATCTTCATTGGGGAAGCACGATTGAAAAGACCACTCTATTGAAAGAAAATAGGAACAAATATATATGAGTTTCCCTTCCACATACTCTAAGAATTAACTACATTCAAAACCTTAAAACAAAAAACAAAATACCTTAATCCTGTTTCCCTGTCCAACTTGCTCATCTTGAGGGGCATTCAAATTTGGAGCTAGAGCATCTTCGTGCTGAGGGGGTTGAGATTCTGTTATAACAGGCTGAGCTTCCTCCATATCATCTTCTTGTTGTGGGTTTGTAGTTTCATCAGATACCCGCACTTTCATTTTAAGCCTCTGCTTCAATATTTTGAACTTTGCTTGCGTAGACTTGGGTAAACTCTGAGGTGTCCGGGAGCGTCTCCTAGGAATAATTGGAATCATCATATCTCCATGGAAAAAGCCCCTGCAAAAACTGAAAGAAAAAAAGATAAAACATATACACCATTCCCATATTGAGTTATGTACACCCCATGTACACCATTCCCTTATTAAACTACGTACTAGCAACCTATCTATGAAACTACATGTATAACACACAAAAAACTGACCAAAAATTGAAGATCAAATATACTCAAAATCATGTTCCCGAAACCAAAAAACAACTAAGAGACTGCTCACGCGGAGGTTCACCTTCAAAACAAAACAAAATCATATTCCCGAAACCAAAAACAGCAAAGAGTCTGCATGGGGTTCACCTGCAGATAATGTACATTCACAAAAAATAGCACATCTAACGGCTACATGTACCCAAAATGCGCACTAAAAAAAAACGGGGCACTCACACATGATTTTCAAGCTGCATATATGGGGAGAAAAGGATCTAAACCACAAAGATATAGAATGTAGGATGAGACTACTTTTGTATCATATAAATGTACTTTATAAACCGAACCTACAACTTAAAAATTAACCAACGCATTGCTTGAATTACAGAAAAAAAACATGCATACGGAGCAGTATTCAAACTCAAAACTCCTGTAGATTAGGTCTCACCTGTATTATATCTCGAGGAAACTCCCTAGTCCTTCTGACCCGATAACGAGCAACAAACTGCGGACCAAGTAAATTACGCTGAAGTCTTACAATCCTCAAAAACAACATTATAATAACAAACATCGCATACATTTGGGCGTTTGTTAGGGTTCTAGCTAGAATCACATGTAAGAGAACCGAACAAATGAATGGATCAAGATGGAAGAAATTGAATCGAATAAGACTCACCGGTGACCGATTTCGAGATGAACAAGTTTCGAAACGCAAAATCCAGCCCGTAAAACACCCCCCCCCCCCAAATCCAGACAGCAACAATGGAGGGGGTCCCACGGAGGAGGAACTCGCCGAGCTTCAACCTGCGGGGGTAGTAGAAATCAGATGCGCCCCCGAGGACGTCGACGGCGACGCTAGATTCCGCGACAAAACACAAGCAGAAAAAGGAGAAGGAAAAACAGATCGAGCTCCACCGGAGGATGAAGGAGGTCGCCACGCGAACCTCGGCTAGGCCAGCAGCACAACGACGCCGGGAAATAGCCGCCGTTGCCGGGGAATCGCCGGCGTCTACGCAGGAGGAGGAGGCGAGCTAGAATGGGGAACGGGAAAGGAATAGCCCACGGTATTTGAAACCCATCGGTGAGTTTTGTCTGGACGCGGAAAAAAAAAGAAGAAAACGATCGGCGCAGCACGATGGCAATCGAACCAGGCGCGAGGGTGAGCACTATCACGAGGCCAGACGGTGCGCAGGCACGGAATAGATTTTCCGCCCAAACATATCTCTCTCTCCGCCGCCAAAGGACAGTCAGCCTCTCTTCCCTTCACCGCGCAGCCGCATCCCCGCAAAAACCACAAGCCAGCATGCGCCGCCGCTCGTCGGGAAGAAGAACTGGACCTCACGGAGTGATCTCCAACACTCGTCGCTTCCGCATGCGACCCCCTAATCACTCACCCGGCAAGGTACGGTTTCCTCTTCCTCCCCCACGCTGCATCATATAATCTGGTGTGTTTTCTGCACGTAGATGGCGCCTCAGTAGAACCTGGATCACTCTATTTTGTAATCAGTGCAGTTCACTCTATTTTTCTTCGTTTTACACTGTTTAAATTTGAAAATACTTGTGTGGAAATCGTAATGTGGGTGGGCTAGTGGACGAATAAGGTGACATTAATGGAAGGATCACATTGTTTTCTGTATCATTGGGCCTCCTAGTGTTGGATGGATCCCATCTTTTTTTTGTTGTTCAGAAGATCACATCTTTATTGTTTGTCCTACATGAAAATTTGGTTCTTCCGTTGATGCGGAATCGCATAGCATGCCGAAATTGTTGAAGCGTTCAGCAATCCTCTCACGTAACATGATCGCTGGTGTTAAACTGATCTATCAGTGTTAGATCTAATTAACACATTTAGACTAGCCTAACCGTCAACTCCTTATAAAATTGCGGATTTATAAGAGTCTAACATTGTTTGATGAGGCCATTATTTTTTACTTACAGTTGTGATGTCCATTTTGCATTTTGAGGTCTGAACCCTGGACTATATGCTTTCCATTGCCTGCCACGGTGCTCAGAGTCATAGTTTAGCTCCCACTTATTAGATAGAATACGTATCCATGTTGTATACGAGTTGTACTCGTGTTGTAATCGTGTTGTACACGTCTTTGTCAATATAAATACAAGAGCCAGCCATGGGGCTAACCATGGCAAACCAATCTCTTGACTTGGTATCAGAGCCTACGCTCTAGGGTTCCTCCGCACCGCCGCATCCGCCGCCATGATGACAACCAGCTCCACTTCTTCCTCCTCCGTCGCTGGCGAGATCAACACCATTACGGTGCGTCTAGATCGCAACAATTTCCTGCTCTGGAAGACCCAGGTCATCCCCAACCTCATCGGATCGGGACGGCTTGGCTTCATCGATGGCCGTCTACCCGAGCCGCCGAAGACCATCGTCACCGGCACCGGCGCGGATGCCAAGAACGACGCCAACCCTGCCTACATCGCCTGGCAGCGCGTGGATCAGCGTGTTCTCAGCGTGCTGCTCGGGTCCATGACTGAAGATATTCTCGCCCAGATGATCGGGCGTGATACCTCCGCCTCCTTGTGGAGCTGCCTCACCTCCATGTTTTCCGCTCAAGGACGGGCGAGTCTGCGTGCCTATCGTTGCAAGCTGGCAACGACGAAGCGGCACGACATGAAAGCGGCAGACTACTTTCATCTCATGAAAGGGTCCGCCGACGCCATGGCAACCGTCGGAAGTCCACTGCCCGACGAAGAGCTGATCGACTACATACTCGCTGGTCTCGGCAGCGCCTTCGCTCCTCTCCATGCATCGCTCAACGTCTTCTCCAACACCAATCCCACCGCTACCATCCACCTCTCCGATTTCTATTCTATGCTTGTATCGCATGAGGCCATGCAGGATCAGTCGGGGACCGAGCTGGATTTCGCGTCCTCGGCCAATGCCGCGCGCCGCGGTGACTATGGTCGCAACATCGGTGGCGGCCGAGGCGGCACGCAGCAAGGCGGCGGCTATCAAGGTGGTGGCCGTCAAGGAGGTGGTGGCTCGCAAGGCGGTGGCTATCAAGGCCAAGGAGGCGGCGGTGGTGGCTACTACGGCCAAGGTGGTCACTATGGCCAAGGCGGCCAAGGAGGTGGCTATTCTGGACAAGGAGGCACTGATGGTGGTGGCTACTACAGCCACAATGGTGGCCAGCAAGGCGGTCGCAATGGTGACCAGAATGGCGGTCGTGGAGGTGGCCGTGGCGGTGGGCGTCGTTTTCGCCCGCGCTGCCAATTCTGCGGCATATGGGGGCATGAGGCACCTGCCTGTCGCAAGTATCAGAACGGCGAGGCTCCTCGCTCCGGCAACGCCGCTTCCACAAGCCAGAACCACCCTGAGTATCAACCCCATTGGTTGATGGACACCGGCGCCGCCGATCATCTCACTCATGACATGGAGAGGCTTCACGTTCATGAACCATATCACGGTCGGGATCAAGTTCAAGTCGCCAATGGTGCAGGTTTGTCTATTTCGCACATTGGTCACTCTCGTTTAGCTGGTCCTATGCATTCCCTTGATCTTAGAAATATCCTCCATGTCCCAAATATTAGCAAGAATCTTCTTTCTGTTCATCGCATCGTGAGTGATAACCATGTCTTTATCGAATTTCATCGTGATTTTTTCTGTGTTAAGGACAAGGCAACGAAGACAATCGTTCTTCAAGGTAGAAGCCAAGGGGGTCTATATCCTATCCCTTTTCATCACGCGTCTCCCCGCGTCTCCTCGGCATGCAGGAGCTAGTGTTAAAATTTCCCCTAGGCAATGGCATCAACGGCTTGGTCATCCTTCAAATAATGTAGTTCAAAATATTGTCAAGAATAATTCTCTGTCATGTTGTCTGAATTTGAGTCCTCAGTTTGTGATGCATGTATGCGTGCTAAGAGTCATGTATGCGTGCTAAGAGCCATCAGTTACCATATACTAGTTCGCATCGTATTTCCACTGTCCCTCTTGAGCTTGTTCATACCGATGTTTGGGGTCCTGCTTTGCCCTCTTCAGGTGGATACAAATATTATGTTAGTTTTGTTGATGACTATAGCCGTCACTGTTGGATTTATCTCATTAAACACAAATCTGATGTTGAGGACATTTTTTATATCTTGTTGAGCGTTTACTTAACACTAAGATTCATGCCGTTCAGTCGGATTGGGGTGGCGAATACCATCGCCTCAGTGCCTATTTTCGTCGTACGGGCATACTCCATCGAGTATCATGTCCGCACACATCTCAACAAAATGGAATTGTTGAACGCAAACACCGACACCTTGTCGAGACATGATTACCTCTTTTAGCTCACTCTTCTCTCCCTTTACGCTATTGGGATGAAGCTTTCCTCACTGCGTGCTACCTCATTAATCGGATGCCATCCCCTGTTCTTAATAATCAGTCACCTATTACTCGGTTACTTAATCAGTCCCCCGATTATTTGTTTCTTCGCACCTTTGGTTGTGCCTGTTGGCCTAGTCTTCGCAAATATAATTCGCGTAAGCTAGAGTTTCGTTCCAAGATGTGTGTGTTCCTTGGGTACAGTCCTATGCAGAAGGGCTACAAGTGTCTTGATCGGACCACTGGTCGTATCTACATCTCTCGTGATGTCATTTTCGATGAACGTGTTTTTCCTTTTGCTACTCCGGGTGTCGTCCTTGATGTTTCCCAGTTACATCCCGTGTCTTTTCCTGCACAAGAATCAGCTATTCAGGGTCCCAATTTGCGTAAATATGACACTACCTTGTTATCGTTTGATCCACCTGGTAGTTCTTGTGATTTGCCTGTGCAGGACTCCACCTCCGCGCCACCAGTGATCGACGTACCGGAGCAGGTCGAGACTCCCGACGTGCATGCGCACATGCATGCCTCGTCGAGCGCACCTCCGTCTCCTGGATCGTGCCCTGTGTCGCCATCTGGGCCTTCCAGTCCAGTTTCTGATGGGCCGCGCACTTCTGGCCCAGGCGATGGTGTCGCCTCCTCGCCTGCACGCACCGATGCATCCTCTCCAGCTGCAGAAGTCGCTGTACCGGATGCTCCGTCTACGGAGGTTGACGCCTCGGCTGCTCCGTTGTCCGTGACAGCAACACCAAGAGTTGTTACTCGTCGTCAGAACAATATACATCGCCCAAAGATTATCACCGACGGCACTGTTCGGTATGATCCGTATCGACGACGCCGTGCATTCCTTGCGGTTCCCTCTTCTCACCGGACTGCTCTCTCCGAACCGGCTTGGAGATCTGCCATGGAGGCTGAGTTCGATGCCCTGCAGAGCAATCAGACCTAGCGGCTCGTTCCGCGTCCTCCTGGCACTAATATTGTCGGAAGCAAATGGATTTTCAAAACAAAGTTTCGTCCGGATGGCTCCGTTGATAAGCACAAGGCCCGGTTAGTTGCTCGTGGCTTCACTCTACAGCAAGGTATTGACTATCATGACACCTTCAGCCCTGTTGTCAAACCTGTTACCATTCGTCTGGTTTTATCCCTTGCGGTATCTCGAGGATGGAGCCTTCGTCAGATTGATGTCAGTAATGTTTTTCTGCATGGTTTTCTTGAGGAAGATGTCTATATGCAGCAGCCTCCTGGTTTTGAGGACTCGCGTTATCCTCAACATGTTTGCAAACTCCAGCGTGCATTATATGGTCTGAAGCAGTCCCCTCGTGCATGGCATGCTCGGCTCAGTGATAAGCTTCATGAGCTCGGTTTTGTTTCAAGTCAGGCTGACACATCCTTGTTCATTCTCAACAGTCATAGTGTTACTGTCTACATGCTAGTATGTTGATGATATTCTGATTGCCGGATCATCCCCAGCTGTTGTTGATCGTGTTGTACACGCGTTGGCGCAAGCATTCCCTATCAAGGATCTTGGTCAACTTGAGTATTTTCTGGGTATTGAGGCTTCCTATACTCCTGCAGGCATGAGTTTGACTCAGCATAACTATGCTTTGGATTTGCTTCATCGTGCTCTCATGGAGGAAAGTCGTGTTGTTCCCACTCCGATGTCCACCTCTAATAAGCTGTTACGTGATCAAGGTACACATCTTTCTGATGATGATGCTTTCCGTTATCGGAGTTTGGTTGGTGGTCTTCAGTACTTGACGCTCACCCGTCCTGATATATCATTTGTTGTCAACAAAGTCTGCCAGTTCTAGCCTACTACAGTTCATTATGAAGCTGTTAAGCGGATCCTTAGATATCAAGGGTACCGTCGCCACTGGTTTGCGGATTCAGAAGTCTCCCTCCACTCTTCTGAATATTTATACTGACGCGGATTGGGCAGGTTGTCCTGATGATCGTCGGTCTACTGGCGGATTTGCTATTTTTCTCGGGCCTAACCTTGTCTCTTGGAGTGCTCGCAAACAACCCACGGTGTCCCGCTCTAGTACCGAAGCGGAGTACAAGGCTCTTGCCAATGGTACAGCTGAAGCAACATGGATTCAGTCTGTTCTCAAAGAACTTGGTGTTCATTCGCCCAAGCCCCCTGTTTTGTGGTGTGATAATTTAGGTGCTACTTATCTGTCGGCTAATCCGGTATTTCATGCTCGCACCAAGCATATCGAGGTTGATTTCCACTTCGTGCGTGAGAAGGTTGCTATGGGTGCTCTCGACGTACGCTTCATTGCCTCAGGCGATCAGATTGCTGATATCTTCACTAAGCCTGTTTCTCGTCAGTTGCTTAGTCGTTTTAGTTCCAATCTAAACCTTGTTCACGACGGTTCAGATTAAGGGGGTGTAGACGTATCCATGTTGTATACGAGTTGTACTCGTGTTGTAATCGTGTTGTACACGTCTTTGTCAATATAAATACAAGAGCCAGCCGTGGGGCTAACCACGGCAAACCAATCTCTTGACTCCACTATGTTGACCTATCAGAGATGTCAGTTTGTACCATGATTTGTGACCCAAATGCACTTCCATTTCATTTCTGCAATATTCACCATATTCTCTAAAAAAGAAGATGGTTAGATTCAAGGTTTGATCTCTTGTGCAATTTTTGGTTGAAGGATTTTAAAGTTTTTTTTGTAAGCTGGAAGTTCACTATGCATATTCTATATTTCGTCCGCGATAAAGGAGAGTGCTGCTCACATTTTAAAAAATAATGGTCGATTGTCCATGGATAGCACGTAGGTATTAAGATCCTATATAAATCTTGATTTTTTTCTTTCTTCGGTGTGATGCCTACGGTTTGTGGTTACATCATGTAACTGGACAATGCATGGTCAATGGCTCTAGATTGTGCCATGAATCTGTCATTTCTCTTCATTTTGTGCTTCAGGTTTACTGTTGCTAAGTTTGATTTGTCTATGCAGTTTTCTCTCTCTGTGTTGCAAGGAATCTTGGGTGAAAGCCATAAGGAATGATCTTACTTGGTCAGTTGGTCTCCATGTGGATTCAGCAAATCTACGCAGAACTCAGACCCCATGATCTTTCGTGAGTAAACTATAAAGACGCCTTCATTTTCTTTCATATACTCGGGGCCCTACTTTATCCAAAGGGTTAAGCACTAATAAGAGTTAAATAAAATGCAGCTTTGCCGTAAAACATATTCTGATAACCGAATAGTGGTCCCTAGCATTTGCAAACAGAGTGAAATGGCAGTGCTAAATCTGAACTTCTATTCGAGGGGGAAATCCTTTTAGTATTTGGTGCATGACAGGGCACTGATGCTGATCTATTAGCTTGAGGTAAAGGATAATCTCAAACGAGCCCAGTTTCCCACCTCCTGTTTTTTCTTTTACTGGGATAGTATGCTTTTGTGCCTCTGCTTTCTTGTTTTTAAGTATTTTTTTGTAAAATATCTTCTCTATTAATCGAATGAGCTCCCTATTTTGCTCTTAGAAAAAAAAGTCACCTGTCCTTTCTCCTATAACTCTCCCTCTCTCAAGTCAAAATAAAATAAAATAATAACTCTCCCTCTCTCCTCAATGATCCTTTTGCTGCGAGTACTTGCCGTCCCAGAAGCTAGGCCAATGAGAGATGAAAGGTAGTTACGGGCAGAATAGTAGGACGCAGAAGTACTGACCGGGAAAGGCCTACCACATATTTCCTTCCCCTATCTCATCTCATCTCTCTAGCCTGTTAAAACTGAAAAGAGACACATGCATGCTACTAGGGCATGTTCAAAAGGACACAATATCTTCTTTGGGGTACAGTACAGTAGTGGATGAGACTCCAAGGGCGATTCGATTTGACAGTGTGGGAGAAGACAGACAAGAAACGAAAGGAGGCTAGCTCGGGCAACATCCTATCATACGGCCGGTATGCTCTTCTTTGATTTCCTCCTCTTGCTTGAATATACTTGATTGTTGAATACGTCGTACGTGCATCCGTAGCTCACTAGTGCACTGTTCCCTTGCTGTAGATTAGAGCTCGTCTACTCATCATCATCATCATCATGCTGCAAGGTGAAGAGAGTTCTTGGGGGATGGCAGCGAGAGGTGATCGTGATAGAGGGGCTGTACCGTTCGGCCAAGGACTCGCCTATGGAATCCAAGGCCACGCTCCTCATGCTGCCAACTCCCTGTACTACTCCTTCACTCTCTCTCTGCTCTATATTTTCTCTCTTTCAGCAGCTACCTATCTAGCCAGTACATTGCCAAGACAACACACAGCTAAAGTTCTTTTGCATCTACACTAGCTAGTTTTCAACTCCAGCGCGCTTGCTTGGCTTAAAATATAGTCGCCTCCTCCTCCTCTCCCCTCACCTCTTTTTAACAACCTTTATAACCAACTCTCCCGCTATATATATCCAGCCTTCCGCCTTGTTGGATTACACCTCTTCCCACGAACCAAATAGTTTCTTAATGCCTAAGGCCTGGATCCTGTAAGTGATTTCCTTACCATCCTTTTTTGGCTCTCATCCTTATCTGTCCACCTCTCTAACCCTCAAGCTTTCTTGCATTGCCTTTTACTTTCGTGAAAATGATTTACTACAATCTGCTCTGCGCATATATTGCATACGCCTACCACCACTGGTGCTGAACTCTGTGCTTTGTTTGCTCCAGGCGGGAGTTGCAACCTGCAGCCGCTGCTTACTTTGGTGAGTTGGAGGAGGCCCTTATCCATGGCGCCAGTACTGCCGGCGTCGATCCTGTCGTCATGATCCAAGGTGACGCCCACACCAAGTGTAAGCAAGACGCTGCCTTTTCTCCACACCATAACCATCTGGCTCTTTCTCCAAACCATAACCATCTGGCTGCAGGGGCTACGAGAAAGGCTTGTGTCTTTGCCTTCCTCGCCAGTCGCCGGCCACAGCATACATACATACATAGATAAGATAGGCACGCCGTACCTTGGCTTTTCCCTTGCCAAACACAGCCATGAGCCTTAACCGCATGTAATTCGGGGAGAGGGAGGGAGCAGCATAAATGGTGTGATCCCAGGACTCCACACGCCTCACCCCTTTCTTTGTCTACATTTTCGCAACCTCTTGTGGGAGAGAGCGATTGACAAGGCCTTTAATCCCATTTGTATGTATGCAGCGGCAGCCGCAGCGGCGGCAGGATATCTCGCAGCTAGGCCCCCCAGACTGGAGATCTTCCCTTCCTGGCCAATGAGTCATCTACAGCAGCCATACAGTGTAAGCACTGCTTCTCTCGATCATTCACAGGCTCCAACAGTTTCTTCCTGACCGCGGCAGCGGGGAAAAAGTTGCTCTCGGCTAATTAACTGCGTCTTCTTCTGCCGGCCGGCCTCCTCTTGTTTCTTGGATTAATTGCTTGCTTTGCTTTGCTTCACAGGGGAACTCGCAGTCAGTAGGGAGCACTGACTCCAGCTCCGCTCAGAACGCAATGTCACAGCCCGAGCTGGTGTCCCCAGTCAGCATGAGGACTGACTCTGGCCACCAGCCGCAGGAGGTGTTGATGGTGACCATTGATGATTACAACTACAACCAAGGACTTGGGCCAGCACCGGCCCCTTCACCGAGCTTTCAGCAACAACATGCAGGAACCCAAGATAAGGTAACAGTGACACCTTACATACTGTGCTTTGTCGTCTCCATTCATGGTTTTAGTCTGGGGAAGTTCTTACGATGTTTCTGTATTGGTGGAGTCATTCTCAAAACGCCTGGTTTCTCCAGCTAGCTGTGAACTTATTCTGTGCTTTGAGCTCGAGCATCCTTTCGGTTTCATGGTGGTCGTTGGGTGGGCATTGGGAATTGGCATATTTCTAGAACCATTGCAGACTCTGTAGGCAATATCATATGGCCAAGCCTGGTCCAAGACAAAAAAAAAGTCGCCAAAAGATGATTGGGGACATCATAGTGATTTCACGCCCCTCCTTTTGATGGATATAAGCAACAGGATAACCACCTGAACTATTCCTTGGGACATAAAACAACCACAATAGTAGCACATGTTTTTTCAATAGTTCATGCGTCACAAGGGTGAGCTATTAGACACTGCTACTATTTTAAGAGAGAGAGAGAGAGAACTCCTGGTGAGCAGGTTATTTTATAGGTGGATAGCAACACCGAACAGGGTTTTTGGCTCCAATGTACACATAACCCCCAAGCATTGCGAACTGTTCTAACTTCCGAATCAACCTTTCTGGTGTGCTTGTTGCAGAGGAAGCATGGATCCGCAAGAAAAGAAGGCAAGTTGTCAGATCCTAAGGTGTGATTTCATTTGGTATCAGTTTGTTGCTTGCATGACCCTGCATTTCATTTTTGTGCCGTGCATCTTACTCTTATATACCTCTATATTTCTTAGACCGAAAGGCGATTGGCTCAAAACAGAGAAGCTGCAAGGAAGAGCAGGCTGAGAAAAAAGGTGCAAAAATAATTAAAATCAGTAAAAAAAAGTATTCTTCAGAAGAAAAGAAATTATTCCGACCAAAACAATTGCACGTATTTTGCAGGCTTATGTTCAGCAGTTAGAAACAGGCCGGATTAGGCTTCAGCAAATCGAGCAAGAGCTTCAGAGAGGACGCTCACAGGTTCCAATTCTCTAGAGCATTTAGCATTTCTTGATTTCTTCACCTAGTAATGTTGCCATACGCTAACTTCTGAATCATTTCAGGGTCTGAATACCGGAGGATGCAGTGTGCCGGGAGATCCAAGCTCTGGTAACCATCACATCAGTATTACATTTGCACCGGCACAACCGCACAAGCCTCGCGACTTTTAACTGCGTAGAATTAGACGACCTGTTAATGTTGTGCTATTGCGATGTACAGGCGCCCTGATGTTCGACATGGAGTACGCCCGATGGTTAGACGAAGACAGCAAGTACATGACTGAGATTCAGGGCGCACTGCAGGCCCAAGTCCTGGACGCGAACCTCAACACCATCGTCGAAGAATGTATCCAGCACTACGACGAGCTATTCCACCTGAGGGCCGTGCTCGCCAGGTCCGACGTCTTCCACCTCATGACCGGCATGTGGGCGACGCAGTCTGAACGGTGCTTCCTCTGGATGGCCGGGTTCCGGCCTTCGGAAATCCTCAAGGTCTCGCAGAGTAGCAACACATTCTTTTTGTTTTGTGAACCTCTGTGTGGTTCTTATGGTGATGTTAAATGCCCAAGTCTTCTTGCATGTTTTGTTTCACCAGATGCTGATACCTCAGCTTGATCCACTGACGGAGCAGCAGCTGGTGGGGATGTGCAGCCTGCAGCAGTCATCGGAGCAGGCCGAGGAGGCGCTCACGCAGGGGCTTCAGCAGCTGCACCAGTCGCTGGCCGACGCGGTGGGCGCTGGCCCTCTCAACGACGGGGCAGATGTTGCCAACTATACTGGCCTCATGGCTCTAGCACTTGACAGGCTCGACAACCTCGAGAGCTTTTATCGTCAGGTCAGTAATTTCACTTCGTTGCAGATCAATATTACATTGTTCTGGCCTTAGTAACTATTTTCCGAACATAAACAAAAAGATACTTCTTAGATTTACAGAAAGATATTATACGTGCTGGTATGTTTAGCATGAAGCCCCATCACTTTATTTAATAGATACCGTTAAAATGGCTGTGCTACAGAAGGATGTCTTACTTTTCGGATGAACAGAAAGGCACTAATGATATAAGCTGTACCTTGGTAGCATGGTCAACTTTGTTTGAGCAACTGGCTAGATCATGCAGATAAACATCATTACCACTTTCCAGGATGCATAATCAGCCTCTCATAAACTATCTTGGCTAATGTTCGTTGGCCATTTTAAATTGTTGTTTGCTTGAGGAATTGGCCGAGTTTCAGACAAGGTTCTTTCTTATCACATAAATCATAACAAATGTATTATATAAACATAAACACCTATCACTTTCTACATAAAGCCCGATTAGGAATATGACGGTCACCTTTTTCACTTGTCTGCTGTGTGTCCTACTCCCACCCTGCCCCCCCTTTCGTTTGCTGGTCGTTGAGCAAATGCACAAACATGCATGTAATAGTTTGGATGCCATATATGCTGTTGAGCAGAATGTGCAAGGGTTCAGGCCTCTCATCAATTGCAGCCAAGTAGAGACACATCAACCTAAACTTCAGCACTTAGAGATGAATTAGATGAGTCTTGAATTAAAGTAGGATCATGCTGCTCCACGGAAGGAGTGGAAAACAATTGGTCATGTCTTTCTGTAGGTTCTCTTCTCTCAGTATCTGAATAAAAGGAGATTATGACATCCAATTGCTCCACTTAATCTTTTCCTTTTTAAGATATCTTGATTGATTGTGGTTTGTGGATAAACTGCTAAGACATCTTGGTTGAGGTTTGGGTGGGGTGGGGAGCTATATTTTTCTTTTGGTGATATCTGGACCAGTTTAGTTCCAAATACTCCAAAAGAAAATTTTCCGCTAAACTGGGTGGGGTGAGGAGTACTTTAGAAACAAACATAAAACTACCTTTGTATTTTTACGCTAATTTTAAGATCTTATGTAGTACTATTTGTTTTTAGGTAAACCTTATGTAGTACTATAGATAAGTAAATTATAGAATTAAATGGAATCACACTAGAGATGTACGAGATGCAACAAGAGGAAGCTTTCAACTAGTCCGTGTCTCAAGCAGGAGCATTGGTTTTGGCCCATTTCCTGTCATCAGATGCTGCCGCCACCAAACATTGCGCTCTGAAAACGTGTCGCTTAGATAGTGCTAATGTTAGATTTCCTGTCATAACTTGCTTGTTATCCGTTTATGTAACTGACCCAATATTCCAATATGGCATATATTGCAAGTGAAGGCTGATAACCTGAGACAGCAAACCTTGCATCACATGCGGCGGATTCTGACCACCAGACAGACAGCCCGGTGTTTCCTATCCCTCGGAGAGTATCATCGCCGTCTCCGTGCTCTCAGCTCCATATGGGCATCCCGTCCTCGAGAGTAAGAATCAGTAGCACACACTCATAACTCATTGAATTATTTATGAATATCGCATCTCATCACCCCTCGGTGTACACTCTTTCGCAGGAGCTTCATCACGGCAGAGAATGTCAGCTCTACAGGAGCAGAGTTCCAAGCTATTCATCAACCTCAGCAAAATCAATTTTCTGGCCTCTGAAGCATCCCCAGTATTCGAATATGTGGGGAGATTGCATTGTTCTACCGTGCCATTAAGATATTGGGAAAGGAATATCACTAGCTAGGGAAAGAGAACAGCAAGTAGGCCGGCCAAAGGGAAGAAACTGGCCTGGCTCACTTGCTATGTTCTGATGGCTCTTGAACTGAGCGAAGGGCTAGGCACTTTGCAACATTTGGTGCAAAAGTAGTAGAGAGATTAAGAAAAGCAAGAGCAGGTGGGATGTGGATGTGCTTCATTTGTATGAGTAGAGAGAGTAGGTCATTCCGTTCGTGAAATGGGCGAAGAAATAAACAATCTGAGCATTGCCACATAACAGAGTCACATAAACCAAACCGTACCTAATCTGTTGCGACATTACAACTTGCGTTAAGGCGGGACAAAATCATCCGGGAAATATGGC
Organism: Poa annua; assembly: GCA_026929855.1. Taxonomy (NCBI): domain Eukaryota; kingdom Viridiplantae; phylum Streptophyta; class Magnoliopsida; order Poales; family Poaceae; genus Poa; species Poa annua. Next base: position 88,056,152 of record CM049431.1, read on the forward strand.
TACGCCTGAAAAACTAGCTGTGCCTTTCACCCATTAAAGGTGTCAGAACATTGTTTAGTTAACCGTTTGGCCGTGTATGCCAACTTTCAATCCTGTGGAGTCGAACAAACAAGTTTTTTTTTGACAAAGGGATCACCCCTGCTTCATTGACGAAGCATAGAGTCTAGAGAAATGCTCCGGTGCTTTCCCAAAAATCATGTTGCACGAATTTTAAACTAAATCGATGGTTGTGATTAGGGGTGGGGATTAAAGGTGTTAATCCCACATGATTAGTACTCTATTTGATTACTTTGTGAACCTAATCACAGCCGTCGATGCGCTTTAAAATTCGTGCAACTTATTTTTTGGGAAAGCACCGGAGCACTTCTCTAGAGTCTATACAGATTTCCATTGCATCTACTTTCCACATCGTAGCCATGCTAGTGTAGAAAGACTGGGACAGAAAACTAAATGCAAAATTATACTCACGACGAAAACACTCGTAGGCCCCAAGTGCAATTGTTGCAGAGAAACTTAATCACTCTTTCACACTCTTGGAAACTCAAAATCCAATTACCCATGTCCTCCATGGACATTGGTGGGGGAGGACAATCAAAAGCACACTGAAAGACATGACAAGTGAAGAACAAGTTGTCCATGCTTTCATCACAAACACATAACATACATCGAGTCCCCCCTTCTCATTTTTCATCAAATTATCTTTTGCCAGAGTTCTTTTACACATTACCAACAAAATACATATTTGTATCTTAGTAGGTAGCTGCAAAGACCACATATATTTAAAGTGCGTAGGAGAGGGTCTGGCGGTTTGGAGAGCATTATAAGGTTTTCATAGTAGAACCCTTATTGCATTCAATGCCAAAGGAGCCCATTAGTCTCAAGTATAATGGTTAGTAAATTATTCCATTCGATGGCCAAGTCACCTCACAAGCATCTTCTGAAAACTTGACATGATCCTCTAAAATTAATGTCTTTATCAACTTTAACATTCCTGTAAAAGATACATCATATAGTCTAGAGAAAGCCTCAGCTACAGAAATATTTCCATGCCAAAGGTCTTCCAAAAACATTTCAACTTCATCAAACCTGACCAGAATTGAGATATCCAAGGTTTATCAACAACTTGAGACATGGTTTCATTCTAAAGGTATCTTTTCTTGAGCAATTGTTGCCAAGCATCTTCTTCATTCTCCAGTTTCCATAAACATTTGCATGACAAACTGATATTCACTCCAGATTAAGGACCAAAGCCTGCTAGATCCTTTGGAGAACAAAATGGGAGACTGAATTGTGAAGTTGCATCCTATCATAGGAAAGTGGACCGATTTCATTGTTCCGTCACATGGCTCGACTCCGAGACAAACTCATTCGACTCCTCATGTGTGCAATCGTTGCACCTAGGTCGACCTCTAGAAGTTATCATAAGGTGGAAATAATTGAACAGATGAATGCCCCCTTTTTGCCTAAATATAATTAAGGTGTCCTATTAGTTTAATCTGAACCGCCAGTCATTTTAAATTTAGAGAAAAAATCAATTTGTTTTACCATGTTGTGTGAATAAGTTATCCTATCGAGTCCAACCAAACCCTACATGACAACCAAATAATAAGTTGACAAAGTAAATATCAGTTAAAGAAAGTCCAATCGACATCTCATGGTCAAATCAAGTCAACAATGAAAGGAAAAGAAAAAATCCAGTACCCGAAGGCCTAAACAAAGGAGCCCATTAGGTGGAGGGATAGGTGGGCATGTCCATCATGGATTATGCACCACATAGATAAAAAAATCTCCGCCGGAAGGCGTTCGTGTAACTTATGCTTCTGTAAACTCGGCGCAGTAAGTTTTTACGCACTCTTTTTCTCACCAGGGTACCGAAAGGGGCTGGGGCTGGGAGGTTTTTAATGAGGCGGCTTGTGAGCTATAAATAAAGTGTGTTATTCTGAAAAAAGATAAAAAAGTTACCATCCCTACCGCCCCTCCTCTCAAACGCAAGGGTATTCTTAATCATTTGTAAAAAATCTCTAGTCTATAAAGGCCCTCTACGGGCCATATAACAATTCATTCTCACTTGAATGGATTCAAAGCGAGGGAATTAGATATTCAAGACTTGTTTTGAGGAGCTCTAGAGTCGGTTTTGAAAAGGCTTGTTGGAGTAAGTGTTTTGGGGACAGGGTCGAGAAGAATTGATTCGAGCCACTTTCTATTCCGTCCTCTTTGCATTCCTAACATAAGTTTAGGTTGTGCTCCAACAAGACATATAAACTATTAAAAAAACATAATGGTATCAAATGTCTCCTAGCGTATCGCAACCTTCGCCACAACGCCGCTGTGTACTCCTATAATTTAAATCGTTACTAGGCACGAGAAATTTATTTGAAAACTTCTATAGCTCACAACTTCTATAACTCCTATAATTTATCGTTGCTATCTACATATATTTGGTTCCAGTATATCATCCTCCTATTTTTTATTTATTTGAGAATCATATAATCCTCCTTTTTTAGACAAATATCATCCTCCTATTTGGTAGCGATCCCATTATCCCTTGTTGAATTCCGTGGTGCATGCTACTTCTCCCAGATCGTTGGCCCAGCTAAGCACCATGGGCCGAACAGTCATAGGGCCGAGTTGAAATTCACCTCAATTTCCTCCTCATAAAACTAAGAAAGAACCGGCTGGCCCCATTACCGCCGGCAGACAGAGCCATGGCCGTTTCGGGAACACCCGGGCCACCTTCCCCTTCCGGCGCCGGCTACTCCCACCGTCCCGGCACATGGCTCAGACCAGCGGCCGTACCACCATATGCATGTACATGTGCGCTCGCGCGCATGGACCGGCGCCGGCGACCGGCGACCGGCGAACCGTGTGGTCCGTCAATGCGCGGCGGAAGATCGGTCGGTCCGTCGTGGACCCGTGCATCTGCTCGTCGTGGTTGATCCGTTCGTTCCATGTAGCCTAGCCAGCCAGCTACCACAAGTTTAGTCCGGTCAAGCTGAGCTAGTTTAAATCGCCCACCTTACACCACTCCGGCCACACATGCATATGCATGCATAGCTTGACATTCGCCGGCGATCGATCGAGTAATCTTCCCCGGCCGTTCCACTCCACTCCACTGGGTCTATGTATCCACACGCTATTGCGACCTCCACCAGCACCCAGCCATTGCCAAGCCCATGCGTGCCCTGAGCTTACCACTTCTAGATAGACTCGGCAGTTACTAGTTGCTGGGGCTACATTTTAACCTCATACTACTGTCAAACATACGTGCATTCATATATAGTATGTTCGGTGTGTCAAATTGTCAACCTGGCTGTATTAATTTCTTCTCTGGCGCGTGGATGGCGTATGGTGCTTACTGCATCTTCTTTATTTGACAAAGTCTGGCAACTCCTAGTATATCTGCGTATCCACGTTCAAGGATTGTTCTTTTTTTTTTGAGAAACCGTTCAAGGATTGTTCTAAAGCGGGTAAAGTTGCACACAAAGTTTGAGTGACGGCGATGACTTGAAATTCTGGCTCCACGCCTTGTTAAGAAACACTTTAACTTCAAATGTCACGATTATTTGGTCGTGGCACACAGTTGGCGGTGGTGACAGTGCTAGGACCGGACAACCGTGATGTCAATGTATCGTGATTCTTTGAAACTTCTAGATTCTTTAAATAAAATTGAAAGGAAATGGAAAAGGTTGTGGTAAGGCTGTGATGTCACAACTTTGCTCGTGGCACGCGGGCGGAGCCATAGATTAGACATAAACAGGTCCAAATAAGTCCAACAATGCAATACTATTTGTAAGAGAAACCATGGTATAGAACTGTAAAAAAAATAGAGAATAAAATTCACCAATAGAAATCATTGTATGCTTACACGCACAATGGCGAAGAACAAAACATAAGGAGGCCAATTCTAAAGCGTGAAAAGGAATTGATGCAAAAGATTCAAAGTATAGCACGAACACATTAATACTCCATATAAATGATAAACATAATCACTTGTACATGAGAAAGAGAAACATATTTAAATAGATGTAGAACCTAGAAACATATCGACAATACCTTAGATGGACAATGCCAAAGCTCTACGCACCCTCCTTTTGGAAATCTTTTTAATTTGTACCTCGATCAATACTTTTAAGTATCAATGGGTCGGTGTATTACACCCTCAAGTGATTAAGCCAGCTATTGGACATCACGTCGCGTAAATCGGTCTTGATGATCTTCATAGTTAAGAAGGCTCTTTCAATTAATTGTTGTCACCGCCACTAGTTTCGACGAATACTTCCACTATGATTTCGATGAATTCTTTCACTTGTTCGCTAGCCATAGAGATTCCGGTCTTCTTCTTCTTCTTCTCACTTTCATGGGTGCTTGGTTTAGAGATATTGACATTAGCAATTGGCACAAAATATCTTTATTTGTTATTCAACCCATACAACGGTTATGCATGTCAAGTTAGTGGTTAACTCACATTCTACCATTCCATGAACTTTGACAAAACACAAAATGGATAAATTTCATGAGCTTTTTTTGGTGCACATGAAAATTTACTTGGAGTGGGCGAGTGGCTATGAAATCCATCTTGTATGTAGGTATGGTGCAACATATAGAAACAATAATTTCTGGTCAAGTGAGTTGGACGTACACAAAGATGCTTAGTAAGAACTCTGAGGGGCCCAGGGGCCACCTCGGCGCACCTGAAGGGGTCATCGAGCCGAGGGAGCCACCTAGCTCCTTGAGGGCCGCTTGTGCTCATTTAGAGTAAAAACCTATTTTTTACTTTATTTTCCTCGTTTCCTGTATGAAACTTAGTAGTAAGACGTAGGGAGGAACCAAGCTCCATCAACTCTTGTGTCATTCTATATAACAAAGCACACAACCATAACCAAATAGCATAGGAAGAGCAACATATTCATACACAACCAAACTTTCTTCATGTCAAACACAACATTATATCATCATAAACGAATGGGACAAAAAAGGGTGGCCCATGTGACAAAGCGTGGAACCACAACAAACTCGCAAGCAACATATGCATACAATATTGAGTTTTCTTTCTTGAGTGGGAGGTTCGGGAGCTCCTGAAGGGGTCCATACTTGATGAAACGATCGGATGGCGCTCGCGCTCCCACCCCCCAACCCGCCCTCTCCACCCTGCTAGCCTCCCCGCCGGCGATCTCACATCTCCGGCGCCCCCTCCACTTTCCCCTCCATTAGTTCTCTTCCCCTCCTCTGCAGCTCCACCTCAACCTTCGGATCATGGCTGTCCATGCGGCAATCAGCCTAGGGTTAGATTTTTCTCCGGGACACTCGTTTGCGAAGGAAGTCTGGCGGGCTTTCGGTTCTGCGGTTCATCCTGTCGACGGATCCAAGCACTTCATTCTGGTGGCCTCTTTTGGTAGATCCTCCTTCAGGCTTGATGAGGATTCGGCATCTCTTGCATTGGAAGCGGCGACTGGAGGTTTTTGTGATGATCTACGTGTTATTGGTCTCCGTGATTTTCAGATTCTCTGTTGCGTCCAAAGAGGTTGGTTTTTCGATCATGTCCCGTAAATTCTACAACTGCCCTCAGTTCAAATGTTACTTTCATCTGTGGAGTGCGGGAGGTCCGATTTGGCGTTGTGAATTATTTCTTTGGGATCGTGAGTGTGCTGGCGAGTGGATCTTGGCACAACGTAGACAAAGTAAAGTTTTTTCTGGCCAAGCTAGGTTTGCCAATCGTTCTTGGAGGCGTGTGCTTCGACCTCCCTCGAGGACTCCCCAGCTTGGTTCCTCGTTGCTGGAGAGGGCTACGACGGGGGAACCTTCCAGTTCTCAGTCTGGGTCCTTTGTTTCCTCATCGCCGGCGGGGACTGCGGCAGTGGATCTGCCCATGATTCAATTTGGGTCCTTTGATCCGTTTCCTTCGGCTGGTTCCGCAATCATGGGAATTGTGGGATTTGCGGGAAATTTGCTGGTTTCAAATACTGCGGTGGACTTGGAAGATTCAGTTTCTCTGGTCCCCTCTGTCTCCAAAGGCCCAATTGTTTCTCCTGTGGGGTCATCTCGACCCATCTTCCAGGACAAGCTTGGCGGTTTGGTTGCTGGGCCTGGCCGACTTGCTGGTGGGCTTGCGTTGGATTTATGGGATTGTCAAAAATGCCTTTCAATGGGGGCATAATCATTCTAATTGCCCTAATCGGATTAGGTGCAGGTCTTGTTACCGTACGGGTCATATTGAGAAAGATTGTTTCCGTTTTAACGGTTCGACTTTATTGTGGCGGGTCCCGAAATTAGTGCAGCCTTCCCAGCTTAAGCCTAACGGAGTTGTTTCCCCGGCCTCCTCGCCTTCTCTGCCTATATCGAGTGCCACGCCCTCCTCCCCGCCGCCATTTGCTCCGCCAGACTTGAGTTACTCCAAAGCCATGGCCACTTTTGAGTTTGATCAGGCACCTTGGGTTCAGCCGGGTTTTGGAGTCATTGATGGTGGAGATGACCGCTTGCCGCGCACTTTTGTCACGCCCTCAAAGGAGTTGTCTGGGGCTTTTTATTCCTACATGGTGGCGGTGGTTGAACCACACCCGCCGGAAGAGGAGTTGGCTGCTTTGCTTGAACAGGTTCAAAATTTCATCACTGATAGGGATTATGATGTGGTTAGCGCTCTGCCCTGGTTCCATGGAGTTGGTATATTTAAGATGCGTCACCCTGTGGCTAGACAAGTGTTTATTCAGCATGCTCCTTGGCCGTTCGTTAACAATACCACCTTGCACTTCATTAAGCATGATGAGGGTATTAATTTTAGATCACACCATGGGGCACGTACTGGTTGGCTAATGTTTATTGGAATCCCTATGGAATTTCGTAACTCAGAGTGCATTAGTGAGGCAGTTGGTACGTTTGGAGAGTTCCACTATTGGCAACATCGTGATATTCAACAATGTCGTACGCTGGTCTATGCGACTTTTGGCTCCCCAGCTCTGGTTCCCCGTGATTTGGTTTTCCGTCAGCCTAAGGTCGGGAGGTTTTCTGGTATTAGGCACTCCTGGACAGCGCCGTGTTATGTGTTATCTGCTGAATTTGCTGATGTTCACCCTGCTGATGAGGATCCGATGCCTTTCAATGGCAATCCCCATCCTCTTCCTGGAGGCTTACAGCCTGATGAAAATAATTTTGTGCTTCCTGAATTTCCACAGCCTGGGTGGAACATGCAGCCACCACCCCCTTTCCAGAAACAACCAAATGCAAAGGCTCCTGTTGATGCTGGACAACCAGACCCCGAAGAAGTCTCAGTGGGTGATTTTTCTGTTTTCTCTTCGGGTTCGGTCCTTCAAGGCGTTGCTGGTTCTGAGGTTATGCAGGGGGATGAGATGCGGCAGGCTATGCCTGTGACAGGTCCTGCTCTGTCTTCTGAAACTGAGGTTGTTGTTTCTCCCATGATTGTTGAGCAAGGAGTGCCTGCCAATGAGATGGGTCCTGTTATGTTTTCTGACAAGGAGGTTGTTGTTTCTCCTTCGATTGGTGAGCAAGGCTTTGATCATATGTTGGCGCTGGTTCCTTATGTTGCTGACCAGTCTTTAGGGATTGTTGATGTGTCTTGGAGGTTGGCTCAGGCTCAAGGTTTGACTTCTGAAAGTGGTGGTGTTTCGGATACCCAACCTGCTATTGTTGCTGATGTTGTTTTGTCTCAAGCTCCTCTCGTTGATGATGGGCCCAATGCAGTTTTTGGGATGACTCCTCTGCTTGAGCTAGGGACTAAAAGGGTCAGGGACACTGCTTTTGGTCTGTCTGGCTCATTGGGCTCCCCTATCGTTTCTACGGATGTGGGCGCTCGCAGGACTGTAATTCGCACTACTCCACTGCCCAAGCCAGCTAATACAGAACCTGCTCAGCTGTTTGATGTACCGGTACAGTTCCAAGCTCAGGGGGTTGCTAAATCAGCTGGTCGGGGTCGTCCTGGCAAGACAGCTACTCCTTTGGTAAATAATCTGCCCAGAATGTGCACACGAAGTAGGTCCAAGTTGGATGGTTTCAGGCCACCTATGTCCCCGGATGTGCCGCAGCAATCTCGCAAGAAGCATAAGAGAGCTCCTCGGATAACTCAAAAAACTGCACGTGATGTCCCTCAAGGCAACCAGATCATTCCTCCTATTCCTGTTGATGCTCTACAGAAGTTAGGGGCCCTACTAGAGATGAACCCTGACTATCTCACAGCAGAGAAGCTTGAAGCTCCTCTGGTGGCTACAGCAGCAAAGAACCTTTTTGATGATTAGTGTTACTCTCTGTGCTAAGGGATTGGGGCTTCCCTTAATTGTCCTCATTTAATCTGTACCTGGTTTAATGTTACTGTCTTCTGTCTCTTGCTTTGTAATGAACCTTTGCTGGTTGTGTCAGCTGGGCAGCTACTTATTCTCCTCAGTGTTTTATGGATTATCACATTAGTAATTTGGTTTGGAAAATTTTATGCTGGAATGTCAGGGGTCTGAATGACTCGGATAAACAATTAGCTCTCTTTAATAAGATTGTGGAGAGTGGTTGTGCTGTGGCTTGTATTCAGGAAACTAAGAAGGAATCTTTTGACAGACAATTCATCAAGGGTTGTTGCCCCAAACAATTTGATCACTTCTCTTTTGTTCCTTTGGTGGGGGCTTCTGGAGGAATTCTGGTAGTTTGGAAGTCCAGCATCTTTAAGGGTACTCTGATTCAATCAAAGAGCTTTGGCATTATTATATCTTTCCAGTCCGTTCACACAAACCAAAAATGGACACTTGTGGTGGTGTATGGCCCTTGTCAAGGATAGCAGTGTGATCTCTTTGTTGATTGGTTGTATAATCTTTCTATACCTGATGATGAACTTTGGCTTTTTATGGGGGATTTTAATTTCATTCGATCACAGGAAAATCGTAATAGGCCAGGTGGGGATATTAATGATATGTTCATTTTTAATGACGTGATTGGAAAGCTTGGTCTGTTGGAGTTGCCTTTAAAGGGAAGGTCGTTCACCTGGTCGAATATGCAGTAAAATCGCCTTCTCGAGCAACTTGATTGGTTCTTCACGTCTTCCTCCTGGATCTCCTCGTACCCCAATTCTGTGGCTACTGCAATGGCCATACCAACCTCAGATCATATTCCATGTGTTGTTAGCGTGGATACAATTATTCCTAAAGCCAATTTGTTCCGTTTTGAGAATTTCTGGGTGCAGCAACCAGGGTTTTTTGACTGTGTGAAACATGCTTGGGAGCAACCAACTAGAGCAACCACTAGTCCTGGGATTATCACTGAGAAACTAAAGGCAGTAAGAAGGGCTCTGAACAAGTGGAAAAGGAGCTTATCTCACCTTAAACTGTTGATTGATAAATGTAATAAGGTTATTCTTTTCTTTGATGAGCTGGAAGAAGAGAGATCTTTGCACCTTAGAGAAATGAATTTTCGGAAGCTGGTGAAACTTCATTATGAGAAATTGCTGAGGGCTCAACACCTTTATTGGAAAAAGAGGTGCACTGCTAGATGGATTAAATTGGGTGAAGAAAACTCCAAATTCTTTCATGCTATGGCCACTGAAAGGTTTAGAAGAAATACTATTTCTAGTATCACCCTTGCTGATGGTCATGTCGTAAGTGATCATGTACAGATGGCTGCGGTTGCTTGGTCTTGTTATAGGCAAAGGATGTGCACTTCTACTCCCACTGTGATGCAATTTGATTTGCCATCTTTGTTAAGCTCCGTGGAGGGTCTGGACTCTTTAGTGGATGTTATCTCCAAGGAGGAAATTGATAAGGCGGTGTTGAAAATGCCTATCGATAAAGCTTCGGGACCAGATGGGTTCAATGGTTTGTTTCTGAAAAAGTGTTGGTCCTTTGTTCAGCAGGATTTCTACAATTTGGTGGAAGATTTCCACCAAGGCACTGTGAGTCTGGAAAGTATAAATTCTTCTTTTATTACTCTTGTGCCAAAGAAGCAGTCTCCGGAGCAGATGTCTGATTATCGACCCATCTCTCTTACAAATTCTTGTCTGAAGTTTATAACTAAAATGGTAGCTGACAGATTACAGGGAAAGATTCTGAGCTGCGTCCACAAAAACCAGTATGGATTTATTAAGGGTAGAACAATTCATGACTGCTTGGCATGGTCTTTTTAGTACATCCACCAGTGCAAAGCATCCAGGAAGCAGTTAATTATCTTAAAATTGGATTTTGAGAAAGCATTTGATACTATTGAGCATGAGGCTATTTATCAAATTTTGAGGCATTTGGGTTTTCCAGAAAAATTCATTGTATGGGTTAAGAACCTGCTGGATTCTGGTTCTTCCTCTGTCCTTTTGAATGGTGTGCCAGGCAACAAATTCAAATGCAAAAGAGGGGTGCGGCAAGGGGATCCTCTATCTCCTTTACTCTTTGTGCTAGCCGGGGAATTGCTTCAATTTGTCATAAATGATTTAAAGAATAGAGGCCTCCTAAATCTTCCTTTACATGAGGATGAGGTGGATTTCCCTGTGATTCAATACGCGGACGATACCATCCTGATTATGGAAGCTGATGCTGTGCAGTTGGAGGTCCTTAAGCAAGCCTTGCAAGAGTTTGCAGTTTCAACGGGTCTGAAGGTTAACTTTCACAAATCTTGTATGCTCCCAATAAACATATCGGATGAGCAAGTTGCTGGGCTAGCTCAAAACTTTGGCTGCATTGTGGGATCCTTCCCATTTACGTATTTGGGGCTTCCTATTGGCACAACTCGGCCAATGTTGGTGGACTTTCTACCACTCGTGGATAGGATGGAGAGGGCTCTCACAGCAAGCTCGATTTTTCTTGCTTATGGAGGCAGGTTGCAGCTGATCCGATCCTGTCTTTCCTCTATGTCGATATATTTCTTGTGCTCTTTGTATATACCTCCAGGGATTTTAAAACAGATCGAGAGAATAATCAAAAACTGTTTATGGCGTGGAAACAATCCCGAGTCTACCAAGCAATCCCTAGCTTCCTGGGAAATGATTTGCCGACCCACAGAGTGTGGTGGACTGGGTATAATGGATTTTAGGAAACAAAAAGAGGCTTTGTTGATCAAGCATTTGCATAAATTTTTTAACAAGGCAGATGTGCCTTGGGTAAATCTTGTGTGGAGATACTATGCGGATGGAGTGCCACAAGTTACTAACCTTTGTGGTTCCTTTTGGTGGCGGGATGTGATGAAGTTGGTTGATAACTACAGAGAAGTCACCACTATTTCTGTGAATTTTGGAGATACAACTCTGTTTTGGTCCGATAAGTGGAATGGCACTACTCTGCAGGAATCTTTTCCGAGGCTCTTCTCTTTTGCTTTGAATCCCAATCTGTCGGTTAGAGAAGTTATACATACAGAAGATAGATCTCAGCTTTTCTTTTTGCCTTTATCGGAGCAAGCTTTTCAGGAGTATGGTGTTTTACAAACAATGCTAAATTCGATTAATCTGAGTGATACTGAAAAGGATCGTTGGTCGACAATTTGGAAGGATGGAGTCTACACATCACACATGTTCTATATATATTGTTTCAGAGATTCAGTAGCAAACAAGATTCTTTAAGCTGTATGGCAAAGCAAGGTGATCTTGCGTGTTAAAGTTTTTGCCTGGCTGTTGATAAGTGATCGGTTGAATATCAGGGATATGCTCAGACGCAGGCACTGGAATGTAACTGATGTCTTTCATTGTGCCCTTTGTCCGACCCATGCAACTGAAGACTGGCTACACTTGTTCTTTCATTGTAATTTCAGTGTGCGGATCTGGAACTACTTATAGACTGATTGGGAGCCAGCAAACTCCTTTGAGCAAGTATTTTTGAAGGCAAGAAGGAAATATCCCAATCCCTTCTTTACTGAGGTGGTAATTCTTGCTGCTTGGAACATTTGGAAACAGCGTAATGAGGCTATTTTCCAGCACATTCAACCTTCGTTCAGAGCCTGGAAGAGACGTTTTGTACATGATGTCACACTGCTTGTGCATAGGGTGAAGGATAAGGATGTAGACAAGTTGTCTATATGGATTGATAATCTCTCTTAAAACTCCCCCCCCCCCCCCCCTTCTTCCCTTTGTTTGTAACTATGTCTGTATTATGTTCTTTGTTGAGTTGAAGTAAAAAAATGATGTGGGGTCTTGACCCTACAGTCTTAGGTTTCAAAAAAAAAAATTGAGTTTTCTTCTTGTCAAACACACCGATATTTCAGCATAATCAAAAAATGGACCAAAAACCACACTAGTCCAACAATAACAAGAGAGTGTAAATACTTGAACATTAATTGTTCATTAACAATTATATCTGATCTTTTCAAAAGATATATAGTCCCATATGTAAAGGATTTGGATACCGGAAATGAAATGGGAGGGGTGTATGTGACGAGATTCTCAGAAAATATGAATTTAATACATGGAAATATAGAAGGGAATTCAAAAAATATTTTGGGAGGATCTATCCCGTCCAAAACAAATTTTCATGATTTTTCACTTGCGGGTACCTGGGATATGTTGACCGGTAACTAAATCATGGCTTGTGTTGCTTCGGAGGAAGTAAGAATTTTAATCCTATCTTGGTACATCTAGGAATTTATGTGGCAATATTTTCGAGACATGGCTCTGCTAGATCAGCATATATTGATCACACGTTATCAATTATACTTGTTATTTGAAAAAAAAACATATACCCGTCTGCCCTAAAATATAAGGGGTGCTATTTTATGTTTTTGCGCGGCTGTGGCCACTAATATTTACTACATTATATGGATTGCCAATGTATAAATGGTATTTTTTCATTTCACATATATTTAGGCTAATTTTGTGGATATATTGTTAGTGCAAATCATAGCCAAAAAATTGTAAATTGTTGACCCGCGCAATTTGGGACGGAGGGATAATATAGTCAATTATTTTACTTCAGAAGAAGTAGGAATCGTAATCCTAGCATGTTTGTCATCTTCAAGATCTAGGCCTGCTCAGTCAGCATATTCACACCGCAAGGTCCAAAATCATCATGCATGCTTCTCAAGCAAAACGATATATACTACCAGCATGTAACACGCACCCTAATGGAAACAGAGAACACCCCCTATATATAGAAAAAGAAGATATGTGATGGCGTCGTGTAATACTCCAATGGGAGGCAAGCAGCCCATCCCATTCTCTATGTCATATACTCCAAACTGGACGCAGTTGAGTGCGTAATAATCTACAGTAAAGCACGTACAGAGCTAGAGGCGTGTAGGCAACAATCTGCCTTGCCTACCTCATTAGAAAGTGACTTAGCTCTTTGTACATATATATAATCTACAGTAGCAATCATTCATTCTTTCTAAAATACGTCGTATTAAGTACAATCAGTATCATCAGAAATGATTGGCATTTTTCACTGCCAGCCTATTCCGATCGATTGGTACTCTCCAATCCATATTAATTGTCGCTAAGTCGGAGATATGTTGACGGTCTAGATACATCCGAGCTAGCGATAATTAATTTGGATTGGTCGGAAAAAGACCACAGGTTTCTTACGCACTTTTTTCCTTCCAGATATCTAAAGAGGCTGGAAAGATTTTAATTAGACGGTCTGCATGTCTACTTTTAGTGATTTGTGATTTTTTTTTTAAATGCTACACACGTCTTTGCGTCAGCCGAATTGACTCCGGCTTCACCGATATATTCTCCGAGACCGCGAGAACCTAGTACCACCCTCCTTTGCGGCAATGATATGTGTATGTACCCGCCGTCCGAGAGACGGCGGCTATGTGATTAGCTACGTGGCAATTGCCCCACACGGACGCACCACATTCCGCCATGGACCTTTCGATCGCTGTCATGCTCTAGGCATCAATCGCATAAATGTACCACTCCCTAGTTGCCGCCATTATACAGCTCGATCGGCCTTTTCACACGCGCCTGCAGATGCAGCCTCCAGCCAGCTTATTCTGCTGACCTCACAGACTGAGACTACACATAGCCTTCCAAGCTCCAAAGAGACGGCCGCACAACGCGACGCCCGGGCATATAAAGCTTGAGGGAGAGCAACAACAATGGCGCACCAGCCTTCCCTACTCCCTAGCTTGAGCTAGCTGGCTTCCTTTCCCCGCTTCTTCCTTCTCGATCGGCCGTGACATGCACGGCTTGACATAGACGACGACCCCCCACATATAAAGCAGCATGTGCTAGCTAGCTGCAATATATATCGCAAGTGAGAAGAAGGCAGATCATCTAACTGCGTAGATAGAGAGGCCTGACGTACGGGCGTCCAAGCTGATCTATGGTGTTGAGTGTTTACGGGATGGACGGTGCGGGTCTCGGCGTGCGCTACTTCGAGTGGCTCAAGCCGCGTTCGCCGACATATGAGTCGTCGTCGACAATCTCGACTTCATCGAGGGATCATAACCAATCACCGGGTCACGGTGAAGATCCCAGTACCCTGCGGTGTTTGCCACTCCTTGGCAGGCTCGGGGCAGCTGTTGCCGATGAAGAGGTGAACACTACTATCAAAGAAGAGGTGAGCGGTATTACCGAAGAAGAGGCCGGTGTTTACCTGAACATCGGCTTGCCGCCAGCGAGTGCGGCTTATAGTTCTGAAGAAGAGGTGCCGTCCACGGAAATGGACGAGGATGATGAGGAGGAAACGGAGGAGGAAGAGGAAGAGAAGCCAAGGCATCAGAGGTGCAAGGTGGAAGCAGGCGCGCACGTCGAACATGTCGAGATGTTGGTGGAATCGGTGGAGGGTTCAGACTACGTGCGTGTGGGTGGGGAGGAGAGCAGCAATGGCGCCGCCGCGGCCGGTCGGCGGTACTGGATCCCGACGGCGGCGCAGATACTCATCGGCGCGGTGCAGTTCGTCTGCCATGTCTGCAGCAAGACCTTCAATAGGTACAACAACATGCAGGTGATTCATCGATATCCCGATCATATTCCTGCCTTGCTTAATTCGGATGCGGTTTTGTCTAACTATACCTACCTCCCTTCGTTTTAGTAGACCGGGTTGTATTCTGAATATATTTTTTCTCTCCCAAGAACAGTCGTTGGAGCTTAATTTACAAGTAGAGTGTAGAATACCGTGACAAGAAACGTGTATTGATAAATTAGTGTTGTTCGTGTGTCCCAACTGATCAGTCTCGTGCGCGCATGACTGCATGCATTTTCATATTTGCCAAGAATAACCTAGCAAAATATTCCATGTGCGGTGTGCCCGAGAGAAATCAAACCACGGCCCACGTACGTAGTATCAGGCTAGTTCAGTTCACACATCTTTCCTCACCAAGATGGTGACAAAAAACAGATTATAGCCAGACAGATAAACGCTATCGATCGCCAAGAATATATTCCTTTTGTTCACTCAACATTCCACCGATTAATTAAATTTCTTGCATTTTATCCATGTACATTTACGTACAACAGCACAGACTAAGCATGCGTCTGTACATGCAGATGCACATGTGGGGGCACGGCCGGGAGTACCGGAAGGGTCCGGAGTCGCTCAAGGGCACGGCCGGCCAGTCGTCCCACGCGGCGGCGCTGTCGCTGCTGCGGCTGCCGTGCTACTGCTGCGCGCCGGGCTGCCGGAACAACGTCGCCCACCCGCGGGCGCGGCCGCTCAAGGACTTCCGCACGCTGCAGACGCACTACCGGCGCAAGCACGGCGCCAAGCCATTCGGCTGCCGGCGGTGCGCCAAGCCCTTCGCCGTCAAGGGCGACTGGCGCACGCACGAGAAGAACTGCGGCAAGCGATGGTTCTGCGCGTGCGGCTCCGACTTCAAGCACAAGCGGTCGCTCAACGACCACGCCCGCTCCTTCGGCGGCGGCCACTTCCCCGTCGTCCCGGCCGAGGCCGCTGCTGCGCCGACGCCGCGCAGAGAGCGCATCATACGGTTCGACCAGCGCCATGGCGCCGCCGCCCGGGCGTGAGAGCATGGCAGATTAATTAATTGACAGGGTTGATTAATTCTTGATCGTTAGCTAGTTTGCGCGCGTGCTTCAGGTTGTTGGTATAGACACTACACGTATAGAACGTGGGAGCAGGAAATTATACACAATATAAGATCCTGGAGAAGATAGGCTGTGAAGTAGATTAATTTTCTTCTTGAGAGTAGCTGCAGAGAGGAAGAGACTGGTACAAGGTTAGCATACGTGTCTCTAGCTTAGTAGTTTGCAAGGGAGAAAATTTGTCACCTTCACAGACCAATATTCAGGCAGATATGTATCAATGTACCATCATATTCATACATGCATGAGTTCAAATTTATGGGATTAACGACATGGACCACTGAATCAGTGATTGATTAGGTGTCGGCCTGTAAGCCTGTTGCCTTCATTTATTTTGACACACATGAATAACATGTTCCTCGGGCACCTTACATTACGTGGGTTTCGTTGATAAGATTGAAGTAAAAGTATCACATGGTCTCATGTTTTGAAAGTTAGCACAAATAACAAGTTTTGAGCAATAAAAAAGGGTACCAAGGTAAAATTTTGTTCTTTTGAGGAAAATAATTGTATGTATTATGGTGTAAGTGTAATAATTAATATATCATCTCATGGTTTTTGCAGAACTTGCGAATTTTCATGTTTGATCTACATTCATAAGGAAATTTTCTACCCATTCGTTGACATGAATGCATTTTTTTTCACATTTAATTTCCCTTTTCTAGATGTAATGCTTTTCTTAAAAAAACACGATATAATTACTTAGAGAAAAGAAGATCACTTGTTTCTGCTTTGCTTCTTTGTGCAAAAAAAAACAGTCCTTTTATCTAGGTACAAATTTTCGAAGTGACATATCTGATCCAAAGGAAATCACGCATGTTGAGCGCAAATGATAAATGTGGCTAGTAGACACGATCATCCCGCTAGGCAGATATATTATATACTCACTGTTTTTTATAATGCAGTAGGAGAAGCCTCTACATCATTTTTGTTTTCCCGTTTTACATTCATATAAATTCATATACAAATTCAACACTTCCTGGTTCAAATGTGTGCATGACGATCAACCTTGCATTTTTCATGTTCATGATTTTCTATAAGTAATGGAAGAATGGAGGAAACTTTCTTTAGCCTATGTTTTATGCAAGAATCCAAGAATTTTACTATACATCTGGACCACTTTTAAGAAGTCCTTCACCCCGAAGCATGAGACGTGTGTGTTTATTCACATAATAACATCCTAATCATTCTTCGCGTCGTTCAAGTTTCATTTGACATTATCACGAGAAATTTTATGAATTAGACCCCTCTGAATGAAAGACCCGGATGAACTGAATTTCTAGCTACATGCACCCCTATTTATTTTCTTCATTTATTTCAGAATTTTACAAATCCAAAAAAACATCAAAGCTTATATATACTAGTGGCCGCACGCTTGTATGACGTCGTGAATTAGTCTCGGCCGAGTTTCAAAGGGACATCCACCGATACGTCGCGACCTTGAAGTCAACTAAATGACGAGAGTGCAGTGCATTGCACGTACGCTCGGCGCTGATTAGACACTTAATAAACGGATAATCTGCACAAGGAAATTGTCATATAGGTAGATAGGTGCACGCACGGCGGACTAATTAACGGAAAGAGTAAATCAATGGACACTATTAGTTTAAAAATTACTTGATCAGAGAATGAACGAAGCCTTTATTTCTTCTCAAAGTCTTTGGTGGGAGAGATGCAGTGCTTTTTTGTTATCTAAGAACAAAGAAGCTTTATTTGGACCAAAGTCCAACTTTGGGGCGAACCCGACCACACGCCTTGATCAATTCCAACCTTGACGGTGAGTCGGTCGATCTCTAATAAGTGGGGTGGTAAAAAGCAGAGAAGTAAAATCAAAGTTAGATCGGGGACTCAGAAGAATATGACACATGCTAGTGCGCTTGTTAGCCAGGTGCAGATGTTTGCTATACCAATGGCACCTCAAAGTCTTCCATATGGTCCCATCCATTCGACCATTCAAGTCTTGGCATATGCATACATGATACATGCACCTAATAAACGGTTGAACCTCTTAAGGTGCTCTCACCATGTATGTATGTATGTTGTACGTACTTTGGTCTCGCTACAAGTTCAGTATGTAAGTATAACTACGTACTATCATCTTGCATGTTGTTTTTTGCCGGGATTCTTGCATGCCATTTAGGAGTACATCCTAAGAATCCGGCCTCTGGTTCCATCGAAGTGTGCATCTTTTTTGCCGTGGGCAAACAAGGTATAGGTAATGCATGTTGCCGGCCAAAAAGAGATGAAGCTAGTGGAAGACCCGCGAGTTGCAAAGAAAGAGTTTGAACGCTTTGGGAGACGCGGTGGAGGAATGTCAAAAAGACGGCGGCGGTGGGCCGGCCGGCCGGGACCCTGGCCGGAGAGGACGCGCTTGGAATGAGATCGAGAGGGACTTGTCGATAACATAGCCGAGATGCCCGCGGTTTTCGTGTGAATCGTGGGGAATATGGACGAGTTGCCTTCGATCGCGCCACCTGCGGTTGTCTGCCGGCCGGCACGGCCGATGTCTATTTCCGGCCCACTTATTTCTATGTGTCTGCAAGAAAAATGTGAATAATGACCCCGGACGCCCCTCGGAATTTTAGAGGCGCAATTAACTACTCCATAGAGATCTATGAATTTCATCTAATTTATATAGATAAATAACTAAATATGTGGGATGCGGACTGAATTTAATAAAAATATGTGTATTTTCGCTGCAAATATGAAAAAATTATTCCATACAGAAAATTTGGATGCGCGTGGACCGCCGGTTGGAATACAGTTTTTTTCTTTTTAAGAAAAAGGCACTTCCTGTCACCCAAGCACTTAAACCGACACTCTTAGTTTTGGCCCGGAAAATGTATTTCGGAATAGCTTGCAAGAGGATCGTAGGCAAGTCAGAGCAGTACATTAGAGAATAGGTTCATCCACACAACGCTTATCAAATTGATGAAGTTGTGAAAGTGACCTGACAATAATTCCGTGTTTTTTTCCTCCCCCGTGTGCCAGTCTCCACCATGCCGCCTACTTTCTAAAGGAAATGTGTTTATGTGAGGGAGAGATTCCCAAAAAAATCTTTGTAATTTCTTTCAAAGCCTAGGGGTGAGGGTACCTTAGGCCTCTTTGGATTGTAGAAATTTTATAGGATTTTCATAAAATTCTAATCCTTAAGATTTTTTATGAATTACCTTTGGTCAAAGGAATGGTGTTACCAAAATCATACGAATTTGATTCGTATGGCTCAATTCTATAGGAATTTTAAACATCCACTCCAACCTGTTTTTTAAACTCAGGGCGTAGGATTAAGAAATTCTTATGGATTGGTTCAAAGTGACTTTTTCCTGTGTTATTCATGCGTTCGGATCCAAACGACTATTCCTGTAGTTTTTCCGTGTTTTACAATCCTTTATTTTGCACTGGTAAACCTATCGGATTACTATGTTTTTCTTATTTATGTGTTTTTCAACCCAACAATCCAAAAAGGCCCTTAGTTGCTTTAACTTCCTTTGGTGAAACCTAGCCACTCAGGTTCGAGTGGTATGCTTGACAAGGTTCTTGAAGGCTTTCCGGTGATATTTTGTGTGAGATGATGTGTCCGTCAAACTATGAGATGTTTATGATAATTTCGTCAATTTCAAAATTTACTGGCTCAGCCACACATGAGTAGGTTGTAGGACAGTAGGAGTGTAGGTGTACATGCACGGGTATGGAATTAAACATGATCATCTGCACCGTACGTACCATGTTTCTCAGAAAAAGATAAGGTGACCATTCCATTCCATTGTTTAGAAGATGGAGCAATGACTTGCAACTGAGTCAGCATGCTCTATGCATGTAATGCACGGATCAAGCAGAAAGAATCGGATGAGCCCAGTTTCCATATAGAAACTGAACTTCGGCGAAGAAAGGAAGCAAGGCAAGGCAAGTCACCTAGTCAGGAGCAACTACAGGACAAATCTCTCGTGCTCGATCGTGCATCGATTATTAAAACCAACGAACGGCTTCACTTTCTCCGCGAATCATCAAACGGTTCTCCAAGTTCAGACGATTCGATCAGGTTCTTCCTCCTCGATGCGAAGAAAAGCACAGTCGATCGACCCTAGCTTACGTTAGCTTAGCAAGGTACACAACGACCCTCTTGTCTCCATCTAGCCGCAGATTCAACGGACGACGCACGCTTCCTTGTCCTCTTCATTCTTCCTCTGTCGCTCTCGATGACAGCCAGCCAGCTTACGATCGACTGCCCGGTGCCCGCCCGTTTATATACTCCAGCTTATATCATGGCGATCGAGTTTGCGCGCGAGTATCATCGTCGCCGTGACATCGATCGATCAAACGCGAAACTGAAACAAAGCTCGATCGATCGGCCATTGGAGCGAGTAGGAAACGAGACGAGAGCACCTGCGACCGGGAGCGCTTGTCCCGGAAGTGAAATTAAGCGTGTGGCTCCTTTGACGAGACCCACGCTAGCTAGCTGCCACACGCCCCTGAAGACGACTGTTGTTCGTTTCTTTTTTTCAGAGGTGTCGCTCTGCATCAGCACGCGCGCATGGACTCTGATCGATTGGTTAATGCAGAGACGACCGCGCGTCATGGCAGGAAACCGTGGCTGATAAAACTCGATCTCTGTTAACGAGCGAGCTTAATTATCCCGTGTAAAACGGCAATAAACAATGAACGCCGCCCGGACCGGCGCCATTGTTAACTGAAGAAAACTGTCATGTCACAGCGATCGCCGGGATCAGTATTAATCCTAGTCTTTCTCTTCCCAAAACCGATTCGTAGCTCGCGTGGCTGCGTCAGTGTACGTACGTGATCTTGCCATGGTGACTTAGCGTGCCCTAAACCTTAACAAAAATGCATGAGCAGGTGCGTGTGTGCGTGCGCCTACCAAAGCTTTGCCCATGACCTGTCCCTCGCTCGCCATCTACTACCTTGACCTTTGGCAGGCACATCATCCATGTTCAAAGTTTTCGTCGCGGTTGCGCGTGCTGCTGCGTCCTACGATCATACTGAACTGAACTGTAGACATCATCCAGATCTCAGTCTAGCTCCGGTATGAGTGCGTACCGGCAGGCTGACGGGCTAAGCCTTGACCATAAAGAGAGAAGTAGACCGTCGGTTGTGGAGTGTGCATCTGATATGGACGTGAGAGCTATGCCTGAATAGCGGTTTGACCGGATTCGAGCCTGCAATTCTGCATGGGACAAGCTATAGCTACATCGGTTCCAGGGTTAGACGTTGGAGAGTCTTGTTCCAAGGGATATTCAGAGACGGCGACGCGAGCGTCTCTCACACGACTGATCGGTGATCGCCTGATGTTTCATGGTGCACACACTGCATGGTTCAACACGGCGAGAAGCGGATGCATGAGCTCACTGTATTACTAGACCATTAGTGTCGCGGTTAAACGACAGAGTTTTTCTTCTTTCTCCACCTAGCTTGTTTCCTGCGAGTACGTTCAGAGTTCACTCCGTTGCGGCTAAACTGTGAACTTCTGTACCCACGGAAACTTCAACTGCAGTCTGCACCACTACGGGAGTGGCAGCACAGCCCGACGAAAATTATAACGCCGACGGCCAAACGTCGGGGCCGTCGGCGTCACAATCTAACACCGATGGCCAGAGAAACATCGTCGGGCTCAAAACCCCGTCGGCGTTCTAATGTGACCCCGACGGCCACCGTCGGCGTCAAAACACCGTCGGACTTCTCCCCCCGTCTCCCCCGCGTGGGCGTCTGGACGAAGCGGCCTGACGGCGCCGTAACCACCCACACTGACGCCGACGGCAATACCGTCGGGTTCATTGAACTATTTTCCAGTTTTTCTTAAAATATTAGGTTACATTCAAAAATATTATTCGTAAGGGTACTAAATCACAATAAATAACATAAGAACTAATTTGTACAAATATTGTGATCATATGTGGCCATAATATAAGGACACATATGCGGGTATCTCCAGAGTTTTGTAGTGGCGGGGTTCCGGAACTTAGAGGTGAAAACCCCCGTTTCGGGTGTCGGGCATGGAACCGTGCGACGGAACACATGAAATGTTTATTTTTTATGGTCCAATATACCAACCTAACACATCCAAGTAAAAAAATCCATGCGTCTACCCCCTCCCGACGCCGTTTAGAGGGGTAGATCGACGGGTTCAGACTTTTCTCCAGCGGGAGTAGGGTTTCGCCGTAGAGTGGGTCCGGAGTGTCAAGACCCCATCAAGACTTGCATAGACCCCTAATATATGTATACTAGTGTGTTGGTAGTTTTTGGGAACCAAGATACATCTCCGAGGTGCGACCCGCTTCACTGACCCCTCTTTCTCCGTAGTAAGTTCTTGCACTTAGATGTGAAAACCCCCGTTTCGGGTGTCGGGCATGGAACCGTGCGACGGAACACATGAAATGTTTGTTTTTTATGGTCCAATATACCAACCTAACACATCCAAGCAAAAAAATCCATGCGTCTACCCCCTCCCGACGCCGTTTAGAGGGGTACATCGACGGGTTCAGACTTTTCTCCAGCGGGGGTAGGGTTTCGCCGTAGAGTGGGTCCGGAGTGTCAAGACCCCATCAAGACTTGCATAGACCCCTAATATATGTATACTAGTGTGTTGGTAGCTTGTGGGAACCAAGATACATCTCCGAGGTGCGACCCGCTTCACTGACTCCTCTTTCTCCGTAGTAAGTTCTTGCACTTAGAGGTGAAAACCCCCGTTTCGGGTGTCGGGCATGGAACCGTGCGACGGAACACATGAAATGTTTGTTTTTTATGGTCCAATATACCAACCTAACACATACAAGCAAAAAAATCCACGCGTCTACACCCTCCCGACGCCGTTTAGAGGGGTAGATCGACGGGTCAGACTTTTCTCCAGCGGGAGTAGGGTTTCGCCGTAGAGTGGGTCCGGAGTGTCAAGACCCCATAAAAACTTTCATAGACCCCTAATATATGTATACTAGTGTGTTGGTAGTTTGTGGGAACCAAGATACATCTCCAAGGTGCGACCCGCTTCACTGACCCCTCTTTCTCCGTAGTAAGTTCTTGCACTTAGAGATGAAAACCCCCGTTTCGAGTGTCGGGCATGGAACCGTGCGACGGAACACATGAAATGTTTGTTTTTTATGGTCCAATATACCAACCTAACACATCCAAGCAAAAAAATCCATGCGTCTACCCCCTCCCGACGCCGTTTAGAGGGGTAGATCGACGGGTCAGACTTTTCTCCAGCGGGAGTAGGGTTTCGCCGTAGAGTGGGTCCGGAGGGTCAATACCCCATCAAAACTTGCATAGTCCCCTAATATATGTATACTAGTGTGTTGGTAGTTTGTGGGAACCAAGGTACATCTCCGAGGTGCGACCCGCTTCACTGACCCCTCTTACTCCGTAGTAAGTTCTTGCACTTAGAGGTGAAAACCCCCGTTTTGGGTGTCGGGCATGGAACCGTGCGACGGAACACATGAAATGTTTGTTTTTTATGGGCCAATATACCAACCTAACACATCCAAGCAAAAAAATCCATGCGTCTACCCCCTCCCGACGCCGTTTAGAGGGGTAGATCGACGGGTCAGACTTTTCTCCAGCAGGAGTAGGGTTTCGCCGTAGAGTGGGTCCGGAGTGTCAAGACCCCATCAAAACTTGCATAGACCCCTAATATATGTATACTAGTGTGTTGGTAGTTTGTGGAAACCAAGGTACATCTCCGAGGTTCGACCCACTTCACTGACCCCTCTTTTTCCGCAGTAAGTTCTTGCACTTAGAGGTGAAAACCCCCGTTTCGGGTGTCGGGCATGGAACCGTGCGACGGAACACATGAAATGTTTGTTTTTTATGGTCCAATATACCAACCTAACACATCCAAGCAAAAAAATCCATGCGTCTATCCCCTCCCGACGCCGTTTAGAGGGGTAGATCGACGGGTCAGACTTTTCTCCAGCGGGAGTAGGGTTTCGCGGTAGAGTGGGTCCGGAGGGTCAATACCCCATCAAAACTTGCATAGACCCCTAATATATGTATACTAGTGTGTTGGTAGTTTGTGGGAACCAAGGTACATCTCCGAGGTGCGACCCGCTTCACTGACCCCTCTTTCTCCGTAGTAAGTTCTTGCACTTAGAGGTGAAAACCCCCGTTTCGGGTGTCGGGCATGGAACCGTGCGACGTAACACATGAAATGTTTGTTTTTTATGGTCCAATATACCAACCTAACACATCCAAGCAAAAAAATCCATGCGTCTACCCCCTCCCGACGCCGTTTAAAGGGGTAGATCGACGGGTTAGACTTTTCTCCAGCGGGAGTAGGGTTTCACCGTAGAGTGGGTCCGGAGGGTCAATACCCCATCAAAACTTGCATAGACCCCTAATATATGTATACTAGTGTGTTGGTAGTTTGTGGGAACCAAGGTACATCTCCAAGGTGCGACCCGCTTCACTGACCCCTCTTTCTCCGTAGTAAGTTCTTGCACTTAGAGGTGAAAACCCCGTTTCAGGTGTCGGGCATGGAACCGTGCGACGGAACACATGAAATGTTTGTTTTTTATGGTCCAATATACCAACCTAACACATCCAAGCAAAAAAATCCATGCGTCTACCCCCTCCCGACGCCGTTTAGAGGGGTAGATCGACGGGTCAGACTTTTCTCCAGCGGGAGTAGGGTTTCGCCGTAGAGTGGGTCCGGAGGGTCAAGACCCCATAAAAACTTGCATAGAACCATAATATATGTATACTAGTGTGTTGGTAGTTTGTGGGAACCAAGATACATCTCCGAGGTGCGACCCGCTTCACTGACCCCTTTTTCTTCGTAGTAAGTTCTTTCACTTAGAGGTGAAAACCCCCGTTTCGGGTGTCGCGCATGGAACCGTGCGACGGAACACATGAAATGTTAGTTTTTTATGGTCCAATATACCAACCTAACACATACAAGCAAAAAAATCCATGCGGCTACCCCCTCCCGACGCCGTTTAGAGGGGTAGATCGACGGGTCAGACTTTTCTCCAGCGGGAGTAGGGTTTCGCCGTAGAGTGGGTCCGGAGGGTCAATACCCCATCAAAACTTGAATAGACCCGTAATATATGTATACTAGTGTGTTGGTAGTTTGTGGGAACCAAGGTACATCTCCGAGGTGCGACCCGCTTCACTGACCCCTCTTTCTCCGTAGTAAGTTCTTGCACTTAGAGGTGAAAACCCCCGTTTCGGGTGTCGGACATGGAACCGTGCGACGTAACACATGAAATGTTTGTTTTTTATGGTCCAATATACCAACCTAACACATCCAAGCAAAAAAATCCATGCGTCTACCCCCTCCCGACGCCGTTTAGAGGGGTAGATCGACGGGTTAGACTTTTCTCTAGCGGGAGTAGGGTTTCGCCGTAGAGTGGGTCCGGAGTGTCAAGACCCCATCAAAACTTGCATAGAACCATAATATATGTATACTAGTGTGTTGGTAGTTTGTGGGAACCAAGATACATCTCCGAGGTGCGACCCGCTTCACTGACCCCTCTTTCTCCGTAGTAAGTTCTTGCACTTAGAGGTGAAAACCCCCGTTTCGGGTGCCGGGCATGGAACCGTGCGACGGAACACATGAAATTTTTGTTTTTTATGGTCCAATATACCAACCTAACACATCCAAGCAAAAAAATCCATGCGTCTACCCCCTCCCGACGCCGTTTAGAGGGGTAGATCGACGGGTCAGACTTTTCTCTAGCGGGAGTAGGGTTTCGCCGTAGAGTGGGTCCGGAGTGTCAAGACCCCATAAAAACTTGCATAGAACCATAATATATGTATACTAGTGTGTTGGTAGTTTGTGGGAACCAAGATACATCTCCGAGGTGCGACCCGCTTCACTGACCCCTCTTTCTCCGTAGTAAGTTCTTGCACTTAGAGGTGAAAACCCCCGTTTCGGGTGCCGGGCATGGAATCGTGCGACGAAACACATTAAATGTTAGTTTTTTATGGTCCAATATACCAACATAACACATCCAAGCAAAAAAATCCATGCGTCTACCCCCTCCCGACGCCGTTTAGAGGGGTAGATCAACGGGTCAGACTTTTCTCCAGCGGGAGTAGGGTTTCGCCGTAGAGTGGGTCCGGAGGGTCAATACCCCATCAAAACTTGCATATACCGATAATATATGTATACTAGTGTGTTGGTAGTTTGTGGGAACCAAGATACATCTCCGAGGTGCGACCCGCTTCACTGACCCCTCTTTCTTCGTAGTAAGTTCTTGCACTTAGAGGTGAAAACCCCCGTTTCGGGTGTCGGGCATGGAACCGTGCGACGGAACACATGAAATGTTTGTTTTTTATGGTCCAATATACCAACCTAACACATCCAAGCGGGAGTAGGGTTTCGTCGTAGAGGGGGTCCGGGGTACGTAGCGTCGAAAGGGGTAGCAAAGTGCTGACTTCTCTTTTCTTTGTTTGGTTAGGTCCTACAATCATGAAATAATAAGGTTTGATGGGATTCTTTTGGCTAAATCCAAAATATACATGATCCGATCCATATAAAATAAGGTTAGGTCATGCAATTTGCTTAAATATGCTAATGTCAACATTTTTGGAATATAATTTACAATAATACAAATGAACTAGGAAATTGCAGAGAATAAAAAAAATGAAGAATACATTTATTAACTAAAAGAATGCATTTATTAACTAAAAGAAACTAAAAGAAAAAAATACAATTCTAAGCCCGACGGCAATGCCGTCGGGGTTAGAATACCCTACCACTTATTGCTGGTTGACCTGGTCGGAACGACCAGATCGACCATGCCCAAACTTCTCGCACGCGCCGCCGCCCTCCCCTACGCGCCGCCACGCCGCCGCCCTCCCGCCGGCCGCCGCGTGCCGCCTCCCGCACGCGCTGCCGCCCTCCCGCCGGCCGCCGCGCGACGCCTCCCGCACGTGCCGCCGCCCTCCCGCCGGCCGCCGCGCGCCGCCTCCCGCACGCGCCGCCACGCCGCCGCCCTCCCGCCGGCCGCCTCCTCCTCCCTGCCCGAGCACCTTCCCCTCCCTGCCCGAGCACCTCCTCCTCCCCGAGCACCTACCCCTCCCCGAGCAACTCCTCTTCCCCTAGCATCCCCTCCCCGAGCACCTCCTCCCGAGCACCTCCTCCGGCCCCGACTTTGACCACCTCCCCGGTAATTTTTTTAGTTACAATTAGTGCTAATAATGCTAATGTGCTAGGGTTAGTGGTAGGGTTAGTGCTATTGTTAGTTTTAGATTTAGTTGGTAATGTAAAAATATGACAATATATTTGCTAGTAATAATCTGAATTAGATTTTATCTTGTAGGTTTCTCGGAGCCGTCGTCCCGGAGCCGCCGCCGTCTCGGAGCCGTCGTCGTGTTTGTGTTGTTCGACTACTTTCTCTACAGCGGAGGGTGAGATAAATCTCCTTCTCCTCTTTTGCATTTTTATGTTCTAGATATTAGTTTCACGTCAAGTCGCGTAACCTAGGTGTCTTTTCCCGTCCGAGAGCGTTACGCGGATAAATATGCGTTAGAGGTCAGCATATTATTATGCGTAACGCTTCGACATTTACGGGACAGTCGGCGGATGCGTAGTTGGGTACGTTCTCTGTGTTCTGCTCCGGTCCGAGTCAGGATTTCGGTAGTGCCTCCCCGTTGTTCTCCGGATGCACATCCTCTCGGCTTTTTGCCGAGACGTGTATCGGGAGAGCAGCGGGGAGGTGCTGTCGAAATTCTGTCTCGGATCGGGGTAGAGCATGGAGAACGTACTCAATCTACGGATCCGGCGGCTGCTAGGAGGCTATCCTATTAGAGATGTAGGATGATGCACGCGTTTTCCCGGTAGAGAATATCTTGTATTTAATTTAATGCCATTTATTTGATATCAAATGCTATTTTTGCTGTTATTACCTCTAAGTGCAGATGGCTGATGATGAGTGGATGTACAGTGGTCGTATTAGTAGGACTGACATGACAACTGAGTGGCAGTGGAAAACTGAATATTATGTGAAGGACGCACACCGTGGTTCTAAGACAGTTCGTCCGCTTTGCCCTTGTGCTCGGTGCAAGATGAATAACCGTCAGGGTAGCTTAGAGATGACAAAACACCTTTGGCTTTACGGATATATGCCCGACTTTAACATGCAAATCAACTTTCCCGAGAGTGACCGTGTTAGAGAGGTGGTGATGCGGCAACACATCGATGGCAGTGCCCACGATGGCATTGCAAACATGCTTGTTGATCTTCACTATGCAAATCAGGCACATTCGCCACCTCCCGAAGATCCGGATGAACAGGAGGAATCGGATTTACCGGATGAACCAGAGGAAACCGCGAAGGCCTTCCTTGAAATGATGGCCACCGCGAAGAAACCTCTTTATCCGGGTGCATAAGTCTCTCAGCTTGATGCCATATCGCAACTGTTAGCTGATAAGGCCAAACACGGCCAAACCCGATCAAGCTTTGAAGATCATTTGAAAACAATGGGTAACATGCTCCCTAAGGGACATTGTCTGCCTCGTACCATGTATGAGTCGAAGAAAATCATGAAATCGCTTTGCATGGATTATGAGAAGATACATTGTTGTCCTAAGGGTTGCCTTCTGTTTCGGAAAGATTTTGTGAATCACACTCACTGTAGCAAGTGTGGGGCCTCTAGGTATGTAGAGGTGAAGGGCGCCGAAGGTGAAATGGTGCAGACGAAAGTTGCTGTAAAGATTCTTCGGTATCTCCCATTCATAAAAAGGATCCAACGCCTTTACATGGATGAGGAGACTGCCAAACAGATGACATGGCACAAGACGGGGAAGAGATACCCTGATATTAGTGATAAAAAGAAGAAGATGAAACATCCGGCTGATGGTGAAGCGTGGAAACATTTCGACAGAGTATACCCTGATAAAGCCCGAGAGTCTCGAAATGTTAGAATTGCGATAGCAACCGATGGTTTCAATCCATTCGGTATGTCGGCTAGGTCGTACAACTGTTGGCCCGTGTTTGTTATGCCGCTCAATCTCCCTCCCGGAGTCTTAATGCAACGCAAGACCATATTGTTGTCTCTGATCATTCCGGGGCCTGAATATCCGGGGAAGAATTTGAGTGTGTACATGCAGCTGCTAATCGATGATTTGGAACATTCTTGGGCACACGGCACATGGACATATGACCGGGCAACGAAGAAAAACTTCTGCATGACAGTTTGGTACCAGTATTCCATGCATGACCTACCCGGGTATGCCCTATTCTGCGGACACTGTACAGCCGGAAAGATGCCATGCCCAGTGTGCAGGCATGCTCTTATGTTCGTATGGCTGAAGAAGGGTGGCAAGTATTCCGCCTTTGACAAGCATCGACAGTTACTCGAAGAAGGTCATAGATTCAGAGAGGACAAAAAACACTTCTTGAAAGACAAAGTTGTCAGTGAAGTAAACAAGATACCAACGTTTGATGGTAAAGTTGTTGATGCGGAGCTACGTGCTCTAAAGCCTAAGACCAAAGGCAAAGGTTTTATTGGATATGGTGAGACGCACAATTGGACTCACATACCAGGTTTGACGCAACTCCCCTATTACAAGGACCTCAAACTTCCTCATAACATCGATGTGATGCACACCGAAAAGAATGTCGCAGAGTCCGTCTTTCACACAACCCTAGACATTCCTGAGAAGACGAAGGACAATGTGAAGGCTAGGGTCGATCAAGAGAGGCTTTGTGACAGAATAAAACTAAACATGCAGCGTCCTGAGGGCAATCGAAGAAATTGGGTCAAGCCAAATGCTGACTTCTGCCTTCTAGCTGCCCAAAAGAAGGAGGCATCAATTGGCTCAAACACAATGTGAAGTTCCCAGATGGTTATTGTTCTAACATGAGTAACGGAGTCAATTTAACAACGGGCAGAGTCAACGGGCTTAAGAGTCATGACTATCACATATGGATTGAGCGAATAATGCCGGTGATGCTTCGAGGCTATCTCCCTGATCGTGTTTGGCGGCCACTTGCGGAGTTGAGCCATTTCTTCCGCACGCTGTGTGCCAAAGAAATATGTCCGGAAATGATGAAAAGACTTCATGAGAAAGTACAAGAGTTGATATGCAAGTTAGAGATTATATTTCCGCCAGGCATGTTTACTCCGATGGTACATCTCATATTGCATCTACCTAACGAGGCATTATTGGGGGGACCGGTTCAGAACCGTTGGCAGTTTTGTATAGAGAGAATATTTAAGAATATGCGAACCAAATGTGGAAACAAAAATCAGATTGAAGCATGCATAGCCGAGGCATATATCATCGAGGAGGTGTCAGATGTATCTACAACATACTATCCTGAAGATGTTCCCAATATGCATAATCCGCTCTCTCGGTACAATACCGATAACCCCAGCTATAAACCCAAGCTTCATCTCTTCCAAGGCCAAGGCGGTAAGTCTGGTGGTCAACATATTTACACTGTGACGGAGCAGGAGTGGGAGGACATCATGCTCTATGTGTTGATGAACATAGATGAAGTAGAGGATACATTCGTGCCTCAATTTCTGGATGAGGAGTGGTTGGGAATAGAAAATCCTACTGTATCGGAATTTAATACTCTTTTAAGGAAGGGTGCCCCCAGAAGGCAAAATTTTGTGTCTTGGTTCATGGAAAAAGTAATTTCTAACTCACCCCCTTGTCTATTGTAGTTTATGTAAACACGAAACTAACAATTTTGACTAAACTTGTAGGGAAATCAACAGAAAACATCTATGACAGATGAACTGAGATGGGTTTCGCAGGGTTTCGACCCTAAGGTGGCGACTTATGAAAAGTATGATGTGAATGGGTATCGTTTCCATACCGAGAAACACCAAAATACTCGGCCAAATGCGAAAACAGTAAATACTGGAGTGTTTACCGGAGGTCGAAATGAGGATGAGTATTATGGAAGGTTACAGAACATATATGAGGTGAAATTCGATAAAGGGGCCCATCCTCTCACTCTTGTTGTGTTCAAGTGCCATTGGTTCGACCAAGTGGTTGGACTAAAAAGTACCCCTTCCATTGGTTTAGTGGAAGTGAGGCCTTCAACCACCTATAGCGGGTCCGATGTATTTGTTGTGTCTAACCAGGCAACGCAAGTTTATTATCTACCATACCCATGCCAGAACGAGGAACTACAGGGTTGAGAAGTTGTGTTCAAGGTATCGCCATGTGGTAAGCTACCCATGCCAAACGTGGACGATTACAACAATATAAACCCCATCACATACGAGGGAGATTTCTACCAGGAGGAAGAGGATGGCGGTGACTTTGATGTCCTTATGGGTGGTCTTGATGAAGTCGATGATAGTGAAAGACATGGAAGAGGTGAGGCAGTTGTGAATGTAAAGGACATAGATATGCTCAGCAAGTTACATCTAGATAGTGAAAGTGACGAGGATGAGCCTCCACCGTTCGATGGCATACCCTACTACTCACGTGATAGTGATAGTGACCCTGATGATGATTAGACCCGAACACAACCCAAAACTTGGTGAGCGTCTTTTATGTTTTATTTCCAACTTGCTTACTACGTCTTATTTTTTCATCAATGTTCTCAATGCTTACTTTTGCTTATTTTCGAGTTCTCAATGCTTTCTTTTTCTTATTTTCGCATGAAATTGTAATTTCTGCTTACTAACATTTTACATGTTCTCAATGCAGGTGACTAAACCATGAGCAAGAATTCCGCGTCATCCATGATTAGGAACATTTGTCGTTTGCGAAAGCCCCCTAAACGCTTAGGGGAGAGTGACGACGAGGACGATGGACGAGGCGGGGGTCAACCCCCTAGAGGACGAGGCGGGGGCCTACCCCCTAGAGGACGAGGCGGGGGTCACCCCACTAGAGGTCGAGGACGAGCCTCGAGGGAGACCACAGTTGAGGTCGAGGTCGAGGTCGAGGACGAGCCTCGAGGGCGACATGCACCGCGAGCTCGAGGACGAGGACGAGGCTCGAGGACTAGACCTTTGTCGGAGGTTTCATCTTCACGGATGATGACACCTTCGACGTCTTACTTCAGTGAGGTAATTGCTATCATGCCTACTGTCTACTATCATGCTCATACTCACTAACTGCTATTTTATTTAGGTGCCCTCCACAGCAACCCACTCGGAGGACAGGGAGGTGGAGCAGCAGCACTTCGTGGTGCAGGAGCCTCAGCATCAGTACTTCGAGGGGGAGGAGCCTCAGCAGCAGTACTTTAGGGTGGAGCAGCCTCAACAGCAGTACGTCGAGCATCAATACTTTGGGGTGGACTTGGAGCAGCCCGTTGATGAGGACCCGGAGCAGCCCGTTGACGAGGACCTGGAGCAGCACGCCGAGGAGGAGGAGGAGGAGGAGGATGTACGCTATTTTCTCCTATTCCTACCACTTAGTTTTGTTCACTTACATTTTATTTGAACTCTAATTTGCATTTTAATTTTAATTTGCAGCACGAGGGGGAGGATCTTGGGCCCTTGTGGACTCGAGGAATAAAGAATCTTCCAAGAAGATCAAGATCTCAAGAGGGCAAAATTCTTATTAAGCCGGTCAACAAAAAGTAAGTGGCTATCTTTTGATCATATAAGTATGTGGCTAACTCTCCTTGCATACTAATATTGTTCTTTCATGTGCAGCAATTTTCAACTCATCACCAGTTCGGGAAATCTTCTAGGTGGTGTACTTGTGGGCCTTCTGAAGAGGCATTGGCCAGGCCTCTACAAGGAGAATCCCGAGGATCCAAATTCTCTGAAGAAGTTAGCCATGAGGTGGGAGGACTACGAGGCCGCTCAGGGCTCCGGCTACATGGAGACTGTGGAGGGTGAGGGTTTTAAGCCTAGCTGTGCAGAGGTTGTGGTTCACAAGTTCTGGGTAAGAACTATTATATGGTGTTTTGTTTACTTGTGATTCTCAAACATAGTTAACCATAGTTTTGTTAACTTGTGATTCTCACCATAATAAGACTGTCTACATGATTGTAGGAGTTCTATCGCGTGCCTCCCGAGCACGAGCACAAGAGCCACGAGGTCTTTTTTACGATGGTGAGGATCAAGTTACGCCAGATGTGGTATGATGTTAAAATTACAGCTATCGCTCAGTTCTACGCCGAGAAAGGCACGAGATACAACAAGAAGAAAATCCTTAAGCTCAAACTTGGTGAGAAGATGTCCCACGAGGATTTCATGGGGGTAATGAAATTTTCTTTTTATTCCATGTCCATCGTAAAGTGCATTATCTGTTCTTCACTTGAGTTGTTGACTTGAGATGTTTTCATCTTAAGATTTGTCCAAAGTGGGCTCTGGGAAAGAAGGATGGCTGGGAGAAACTGGTGGACATGTGGACCGGGAAAGATCTAGATTTCAAGGCCAAGAGCATTCAGAACAGTCTCAATCGCGGTCATGAGGGAACTCACTGTCAAGGGAACCGACACTTCTACCACTACAAGGATCATCAGGTATAAATATGGAACAACCTAATCGTTTTCCCTGGCAGTGTTTTCTTTTTAATGCATACCATTTTTATATGTATTTTAGATGACCGCTAATGAAGGGCGGGAGCTGGGAGAGTTTGAATGTGGCAATTGGCTCATAAGAAGAAGGTGGTCAAGGACGGCGATGATCAATACTATGGCACAACCACTGAAAACCTTGAGGAGTACAAGACCAGGTTTATTTTTCAAGATCATGTTTACTAAATGCAAGTACGAAATAATTTGTACTTACTAATTGTTTACTTGTTATGAATGACATCAGGTACAAGGAGCTGAATGGACCGGATTCTGACCCTGTTAAGGAGCCAGTCGGCGAGAGGGTCGTGATTATCGCAGGACATGGAAGGCCACATGGCCGCTCGCGCACATTTGACACGGTGATCGAGCCTACCACCAACTACACACGTGTCAAATCACTCACGAGTGTTTCTGTTACACCTCGTGCACCGCGTGCTAGAGCCGCCCATGTTGTGGACCATGTAAGCTTTCTCTCATTTTTCTTCTTCATTCTTAGTTCCCATTCATATATGGGTATGCTCATGAGATTCACTATGTCATATTTAAGGAAATGGAACAAGCCTGGCAAGAGGCTCAGGATGCTTGGATGCAGCAGATGAAGGATCATTCGGCGGCTGTGTATCAAGCTCAGCAGTCGCATCAGTTTGCCTATATGACGGTGAGTTGTGGTCCATCCAATTCTAGCCAATAAATTTCATTGTCCGAGTTTGTACTTCATAATGCATGGCATCTAAACTCACTTGCAGGCGCTTAGTACGGCAATGAGAGAGGGTACTCCACTACCCGAGCCAGTACCGGCTCCGCCACCACCGCCGTACCCTCCACGGCCGTGCTACGCCGATTTCGTCGCACACTACACCCAGGCGACTCCTGTTAGTACTTCTCCAAAGCTTCACTAAGTCATTTTTTGTACATCTAGATATTTACACTTAGTCATATTTTGTTCAAACATGTAGGGATCGTCTTCTTCACGGGCAATGGCTCCGTTTGGTCGAGCTTCTGCCTCACCCATGGCCACTCCGGTTCACTCACAAGGTCCTAGCCCGGGTGCTTCTACCTCGCTGCGTCGATCACCCCACCACGAGAGCCGCGAGATGCGTCGACAATCGCCAAACCCGGTTAGTTCATGAAAAACTCTGACATAAACCAACCATAGACTTAGAACTATTTTTCATGATTCAGTTTGGACTTAGAATGTTTGCATGAATTTGGACTTAGAACGTTTGTATGAATTTGGACTTAGAACATTTGCATGACTTTGATCATTTTTCCTTGCATGAATTTGGACTTAGAAGGTTTGCATGACTTTGATCATTTTTTCTTGCATGAATTTGAACTTGATACATTTGCCGTGCTAACCGGAGTTCGTTTTCATTTTGTAGTGATCATGCTCTTGGCGGTGGAATTCGTGCTTGAGAGTTCCTTCGGAGAGATCATTTTGTAGCTTCATGAGCTTGATCATGTAGAAACGTGTGATATATGTTGTGTGATATAGAAACGTGTGATATATTTGGTAGCTTCATGAGTTTGATGATGTTTATGTATGGATGTTGTGTGATATATGATGATCCCTACATGTTGTTCATGAGTTTGATGATGTTTATATGTTTGATGATCCCTATATGATGATGTTTATATGTTTGATGATCCCTATATGATGATGTTCATGAGTTTGATGATGTTTATATGTGAATTCCAGAAAAAAATTGAAATTTGTAGGGAATAATTAAAATGCAGCAAAATGCTGCTGTTTTCACTCCAGAATGAGCCGGACGGCAATGTCGTCGGCGTCACGTTGTATTGCATTATTATACAGTGGTGAGGCCGACGGTATTTGCCGTCGGCGTAGTAACGCTATGGTGAGGCCGACGGCAATGCCGTCGGGCTCACCGTATGGCCTGTGCAGCTCCAGCAGCTGACGCGTGTGTCGTGACGGAACGGCGTTACGTGTTTCTGTGCCGAGGGTATTTTAACACCGACGGCCTAAAATCACCGTCGGCGTCGCGCGCTAGCCCGACGGCATTTGCGAGCCCGACGGCCACGACGTGAGCCCGATGGATC
This sequence comes from Poa annua, assembly GCA_026929855.1. Taxonomy (NCBI): domain Eukaryota; kingdom Viridiplantae; phylum Streptophyta; class Magnoliopsida; order Poales; family Poaceae; genus Poa; species Poa annua. The sequence continues at coordinate 88,091,608 of CM049431.1, forward strand.
ATAACCCGACGGCCTTAGGCCGACGGTGGCCGTCGGGCTCACTTAGTCCGAGGGTTTCTGTACTGAGTCCGACGGCAAATGGCGTCGGGCTGTGCTGTTACTCCTGTAGTGCACTGTGCAGGACAATTGTACTTCCCTCAGTGATACTTGAAGGCTGGCCCTCACTTGTCACAGCCGTAAGTCAGAAGTACTCTCGGCAACCGATACATACGCCCTAGCAGCTAGCACTAGTTGCAGAACTACAGTCGGTGCGCACGAGCTGTTCTTTTTTCTTGTCCGTGGGCCGCAGAATGCACCTGCTGCCAAATCGCGAGCTCATTCGACTATCATGTCACCGGCCCAGCTGCGGCCTAGCCGCTCACACCACAGCGTGTTCTAGCTTCTTTCTTGTGGGCCTGATTTCGATTTCGTGGAAAAGTTCTCCGGGAGTTGGGCTGAACTACAGCTACATATTATTTTCAATTTAATATAAAACTTCTATTTTTTTCCTTTCTGTAACGAAGGGAGGACCGAATCTCGGGAGCACAAGGGACTCACAGTCAAAGGTTCGTGTGTGTGTCGTTGCTAGCGGAATTTATTGGTCGGAAGCGGGGCGTAAGCCTGTTTCGAGAAAGTGCACTGAGCAAATGTCTGCTTTATATTTGCTTATAGACTTGTAAGTCTAGCGATGATGGGATGGCAGGTCTAGTACACTCGACGGCTCAGGGACGAGTTAATTACACTTGCGTAAAAACTTTGCTAAGCTACTCAATATTGAGTCCTCGGAATCAAACCTGGAATAACTCCAGCGTCTGAGAGTGCACCCAACGTGTTTGTTGGAATTTTTTATCATGTCGTAGGCACGTGATTATACGAGGTGGCCGGCTCAACATGGTCAGTGGGTCTCATCTTCAGATCGTAGTTGTGGAAACTAGGTGATATTTGTAGTGGATCCAACCTAGGTCATTGGGAGAGGCATATGTACCCAATATTCTTGTCAGTATCGCTGATGGTTTCGATAGCAGGTACCACAATCGCCAAAGGTTTTTACTGACCAAGGAGGCATTCAACTTGGGCTCGATTTTGTGCCCTGTTGGCATGATTAATTTTGGATCAACTTTATGGAGGATCAAATGAATTCACTCGTCCGATGCGCGTTAGCGCTGGGAGTATCCCCGAGGCTATTGTGAATTATTTGTAATTCAGCATAGGCTAGCATCACGGGGTGTGGTTCTGATGGGAGTTAATTGCTCTAACAAGATCTTTGACCAAGCAAGGACTTGACTTGGTTTTTAACTTTGTGGCTAATGATGTAGTCGTCGTAAGGTCGTCTCCGGAAAGGACTCGAGAACGTACCGCGGGAGCAATGATGACGTCAAGGATGACACACACATGCCTGCTTTGAGCGTCCTATGGGACGTGTCATCATGGTCCCACTTGTCAGTGTTGACCAATGGAGGCGACGGTTGAACTTGATTCGACCACACATCGTGTGAAAATCGGGGCTTGATGATGGTCTCCTTGATTTTCGTGCGGGCGAAGAGGTGGAGGGGCACCGATTGAGTTTCTAGCGACATGTGGGGTCGTGGATGTCACACGGCCAACGGCCTGACTAGATGTGTATAAAAGATGACAGAGAGGCAGCGCTGGGCCATTCCCCCTCTTCCGCCGCCACTTCTTCTTCCTCCTTACACTCATCGCCATTCTCTACTCTCTAAGCTCTGCCAATTTTCCTTTGCGCTCCCAGCTGCTCCTTGCATCAAATTAGTAGGCCATGTTCAAAGTTGCGTGCAAGTACTGAGAGTTTGTTTCTGAAAGTTGATCAGTACACATGTGACGCAAGTGGCCATATGCTACTGATATTTCTCATATCTGGTCCATAAGTGTGCCAGCATGCCTGCTATCAATCCATCAGGCCCCCCTCCTTTCGGTGATGCCCTTCAAGGCTTCAAGACTTCAAGTCGACAAGTCCATTTCCGAAGGTGTAACAATCACCAATTGCACGGATCGAGTACAGCCGTACAGGTACATTACATGGGAGCATGCCTGCCATGATTGGTGTGTTAGTCTCATCTCCAGCAGTTGCAAAAGCGCCAGAGAGAATTAAAAGTAACTCTCTCCGTATCGAATTAGTTGACGTAGATTTGAATAAATATGGATGTATCTACACATAAATACATATTTATTTACATACTAAAACATCTAGACATATCGTATTAGTTAAAATCTATGTCAACTAATTTAGAATGGAGGGAGAAAAAGATATGTCACCTCGGATCTGAAGAAGGGACGTGTGGTTCAGTGCCGGGCTAGTATAGTAGGCCAGTGAATATATGAAAATAGGGCATATATTTCCTCCTATTTGAAGTGTTGAAAATATGTCTAAAAATCCAAAACAAAAATACTACGCACATGTCTCGTTGTAAAACATGTGCATGCACATTAGTTCTGTGACGAAATTACAATTTACTTTGTCTCGGTTAAAAAAGATTTTTTTGTGCTATATAGCATTATATATGTGATGTATTTTTATCTTTTTTACATAGACCAATAAGAACGTCATTTCCCTGTGCATTTTTTTTTAAATTAAGCATTTACAAAATATATTTTTGAACCGGAAGCATATGCCCCAATATTCGTCCTGTCATTTTCCGCCATTATGAAGCTTTGCAGATCGATCATATCATGGGGCACGAGCTGTATAATGTATTGCAATAGGAGTATAGGACAGTCTGCTCAGTTAATGACAAGATCCAAACGCGTATTAGAGGAAAGAAAGATAAAACATAATCAATGGAGCGATCACATGCTGCTCTCAACTAATTTCTGAAAGGGACACGCTAGTACTCTCAACTAACATTTGTTTACTGCACGAGCCCAACTAACCTTGCCTCAGTTTACAGGCACGAGGCCCATCTGCCAGTCAACCTTCACTCAGCTGAGGCTTTCCCCTTCTGCAACCGTATAAATATCTCCTCTGCATCTAAATCCCATCCGAGGTCAGAGCCATGGAGATCAAGACGAAGGAGGCATGGAGCCTGCTGCTCGTGCTCTCCCTCGGCCAGCTCGTCGCCTTCTCCATGGCCGCGGCCAGCTTCGCCTCCTCCCTCATCGCTAACCTTGGTACCATCCTTCTCATCTCATCAGACTAATCCATAATTCAAATCATCATTTCGTACACCACTTGCTAGTACAGTATTTTTTAATCAACTACCCATCTTCCGCATTGGCCTAATTCATGTACAAGAATCATCAGTTGATAAAGCAGCAGATATATGTATATAACTTCATATATTTATGCAGGACTTGATGCACCACTCACACAATCATTCTTCGCATATCTCCTGTTGGCCTTGGTGTATGTGCCAATCCTCTTGCATCGACGACAGAAGCTGCGGGTGAGCATAGCTGCATCTAAAATCAACCATGGAGCTTACCAAATGTGATTTCAAACCTCACTGTTCTGGGCGCACTTGTCTCGCAGATACCTTGGTATTGGTACTTAGCGATTGCCTTCGTCGATGTCCAGGGGAACTATCTGGGTGAGTCAAATTTCAGTGAGATGCTAAATGCAATCCTTGCTCCTGGTGATGAACATATGTTATAATCCTGAAACTTGCATTGCAGTTGTCAAGGCGTATCAGTACTCCTCCATCACCAGCGTAACGTTGTTGGATTGTTGGACCGTTGTATGGGTTATCATACTCACCTGGTATGCGCTAGGCACAAGATATTCTTTCTGGCAATTTCTGGGCGCAGGGACTTGCGTGGCAGGGTTAGGCCTTGTGCTCCTTTCAGATACAAAATCTCCAGATGAGCAAGGTTAGTAGTAACTATTTTAGAGCTAAACCACGAAGCTAAATTAGAATGCCAGTTAACGAAAATCTCGATGATGAACCAGGATAGGCAAAGGATGAAGTTCTTGGCAATAGAAATCATAACAGTACAATAATAGTCTAGGAGATCATTTTTAATGATGAATAAGATGACAAATTGGTAATAAAACAGTTACGGATGTGCTCAATGAAGATCTAAACTTTATGAACACTACAAGCTGATATTGTTCCTCAAATTTTTACTGCGGAGTTAGACAAGTGTTAACAGCTTACATAAACCTCCATTTTCTGCAGATCCAAGTAAAATTCCACTTCTGGGGGATGCCCTCGTTATTGCTGGGACAGTTTGTTTTGCATTTAGCAATGTTGCGGAGGTTGGCCCTTGCTGATATATATAACCTGCTACTACGAGCAATATTTTCTTAAAAAATTCTGATACGCATACCATTTTCTTGTATATGTAGGAATACTGTGTCAAGAAGAACGATCGAGTAGAACTTGTCGCAATGCTTGGACTGTTTGGTTTGCTCGTCAGTACAATTCAGATGTATCCTCTCCACAATTCATTATTAACTACAAGCAAGCAAACGAAACTGACATGATTTGTGCTGTCTATAGATTTAATCTCATTCTTGCATCTTAAAATATCACTACGATTTGTATGGAACAAAAATATCTTACATATTCTTCTGGAGCAAATGTTCATGTTACCCTTAACCTGACAAAACATCAGATTTATATTCGAAAGGAAGACTGTACAGGCAGCTGCCTGGACTCCAACAATGGTAGCAAACTATTGTTGTGGTTTAACTCTTTTATCTGCAATACACGTTTTTTCAATTATCATACAGAAACTCCCTCCTGCTAAGTACTTTTCTCTTATTTGTTTCAGATAAGTTTGTTCGCAGGATTTGCTGTTGCACTATTTATGTTCTACACCATTACTCCTCTAGTTCTTAAGGTTAAGCTCCCTCCAGCATGTTATGCAGAAAATAAGCTACAGAATTAGAAGAAAAAAAAGGTTCCATCAAGTGTTTATGAATTATGCGAATAAATGTATAAAGGAAGCTATTTGGGTAATGTTAGCTCATCAGGAAGTATGATAAGAATACCCTTTCATTTCTCATTTTACAGTTCAATAGTAGTTTAGCCCTTTCTGATGACCATAGCTCTTGCAGATGAGTGGATCAACATTATTTAATCTCTCACTCTTAACCTCTGACATGTGGGCAGTCGCCATTCGATTATTGTTCTATCAAGAACAGGTGACAATATCTTGCCGATCTCTGCACCAGATCATAATATATTGCACTACATACTCACATGATTTGGTGAACCAGCAGATAAACGGGCTGTACTATCTAGCATTCACAGTTGTGGCCATTGGATTGATCATCTACTCGCTAAAGTATGTCCATTCAAGTTGTTTTAGATCCATGTGGACATATGCCAGCCCTCGTATTAACATACCAAATTGCTTTTAATGTATGAAGTGAGAGATCTTCGGGCGATGGTACAGCTACAAGTACAGAAGCAACATCTCAATATCAACATCTTCCAAGTGATGATAACTCAACAGAAGGTGCTTATAATTTTGATAGCCAAGAAAGGAAGCGAGAAGAAGAAGCTGACATCTGTTAGGGGAGTCAAATAGTCGATGTACAAAGTTATCTCCTTGGTTTCGTTATAGACATAATCATTCATGGAAGAAGTAAATGGCAAAATATACAATCTTGCAGTATGCAGAACTGTTATTGCTTCAATAGAAAGAGTGCTTTTGCTTCAGTATGGTGACCAGAAAGTTTTTCATAACAGACATCTGGTAAACAGTAAATACTTGGTAAGAAAGGAGTCAAAAGGAAATTCTGGACAAAAGATTGAAAATTACCATAGCTATTATGTGTAAGTATTAGCAAAATAGCAACACGGAAAAATATGAATACATACGAAAATATGGAGAGGAAAAAATATAAGGTCAAGTTCCAGAATTAACTTACTAAATCTCCTTCATAAATCGTCAGTTCTCCACAGAAAACCAGCATTGACGCCTCCATGACCATGAGAATCGTAAGTCGTAACAGCACTAACAAAGATAACTGAAAAATAGAAAGGTGCCTACAAATTGCAAATCGGCTCTACAACAGAAATAAATCTCTCAGTTGCAGGTCCACCTTAAAGATACAGAGCATGTGGGCCACTTCCCTTCCTGTGATAAAGCTCGGACTCTCTGTTCATATTTTTTAACTACTGCCTCATTTTCAGCAATACTAAGTGATGTTTTCTCTTTTTTCCCTGGCACATCTTTCAGTTCTCTGGCATCAGCTATGCAACTTGAAGAAACACATCCAGGGAGTCCAATCAAACAACAATCTCATCCATTTTAGTCAGTATAATAGAAACATGACTCCTCTTTATCTAAAAAAACAGAACCTTGCAACTGGTTTCCTAGTCAATTGACTCATCATTCTTTCAGAAAGATATAATTTAATCTCATCAGCTCAGATCTCAGATGGGGGATGATCATTTTCCCATCTAGCATTACTGGAGTTAATACCAAGATACTTGTCACTTCAACGGGTCGACCCAAACGGACAGGTTTTTTGTCTGTTATTTGTCCATTTGGATCACCAAACGGCTGCACGACCAGGGTTTTGACCACATTGCCCGAACACATTTGTCATCATTGGTCGAACAAATTTGTCGATCACATGCACATATAACATATCACCTACTGAAAATCGAAGTCGTGTAGCTTCAAGATCGAAAGAGTCTACTAATCCACCACAAACATCAAACAGGCTATGTTCAAATTTCAAAACAAAACGTTGTATGCGGGTTCTATGTTTACATAAAGTATGTTTCTAAACATGCCTAGTCCGACCTGACGTAATTGCCAACAAATATTTGATATTTCATTATTCATGTCTGGTTTATAACTGTGCCAGCATGCCTACAAACAGACTCTACCTAACCGTGCTACCCTTCATGTCGACATCTCCATTTCTGAATGTGTAACAATAATCAGCTAGGGGCATCGGTTGACATGATGGGTCTTTCAGGTCCAGCCGGGCCTACAATTACTTTATGCCTCAACAGATCAGGGCATGAGACATGAAATTTTCACCTAAATCAATGGTCACACACTGGCAACTTCTTTTTTTATCGAGAGGAGCCTGATGCTCTCAAGTGCCAGCGTGATTTTTTTTGGGTAGTTAACCACTCATTTTCATACATTTATGGTTTAATATTTTAAAGAGGAAATGGAACTCTGGCACATCAAATGGATACCCTCAGCCATCTGCCAGTCAACCCTCAGCCTCGCCATGGAGATCGAGGCCAAGGAAGCAAGGGGCCTGCTGCTCGTGCTCTTCCTCGGCCAGCTCGTGGCCTTCTCCCTCGCCGCCGGCAACTTCGCCTCCTCCCTCGTTGCTAATCTTGGTAACCATTCTTCTCGCCGGCCCAATCTAGAAGAGTCTTCTCGTCAGCCTAATCTAGAAGAGGTCATCATTTTCCTTTTCGTTAGGGATAGGCTCATATGGCAGTTGTCAATCTTTGTACCAATTAGTCAATTACTCATCTTCAGCACGAGCCTAGTTCCCTTAGTTAATACACGAGAAAATATCATTGATAATATGAGTTGGACACCAGAGGTGCTTGAGGTGAAGAAGTGGAACAAGCTCTTCTGATTCATACGCTTCGATCCAGTTGTGCTCCCAGTCCCAGGATAAACGAAAATGAACAAATGTTGTTATTTTTTTCTCTATAGAGCTTTTGATGATTATGGCATCTAGCAATGGGTACTATTCTGAGAGGCATGCCAGGATGAGCTAAAACTGAATGTTGTTTTCTATGAAATGGAACGGCCCCAATAGCATTTTGATATAAAATTATCAATGATAGAGCCAGAGATAAGATACGATTTCACTCTTGCATATTTATGCAGGAGTTGATGCACCCCTCACACAATCATTCTTCGTGTACCTCCTGTTGACCTTAGTTTATGTGCCAATCCTCCTGTATCGACGACAGAAACCACGGGTGAGCATAGCTGCATGAAAATCATTGGCGGAACTTGCCTGATGTGGTTTTGACACCTCAATCTTTTGGGCGCTACTGTCTTGCAGATACCTTGGTACTGGTACCTAGCGATAGCTTTCATTGATGTCCAGGGGAACTATATGTGTGAGTACAAGCAATACACATTCCAGTCAGATTTAAATCAAATATTTTCTCCTGACGATGAACATGTAAACCTGAAAGTTGTGTTGCAGTTGTCGAGGCGTACCAGTACTCATCCATCACCAGCATAACATTGTTAGATTGTTGGACTATTGTATGGGTCATCATACTCACCTGGTACATACTAGGCACAAGATATTCGCTCTGGCAGTTTCTGGGAGCAGGGACCTGCGTTGCCGGGCTAGGTCTGGTGCTCTTTTCGGATGCAAAATCTACAGATGTGCAAGGTAAATACGTAACTACTGAAGATAAAATACCAAGGAAGTTAAATCAGGATGCTAGTTACAAAACAAAACAGTGAGAAACATAGGATTGGTCAGTCGCACGATGAAGTTATTCACAGTATGTCTCTTCCCTATTCTATTTGGTTAGAGGAAATCATGAGAAGACAGTAGTCTAGATCAAATTTTACTGCTGAATAAGATGGAAGGAAATAGTGCAGATGTGGCCAAATCAAAAACCTAATTTTATGAACCCTCCAAGCTAAAATTGTTTCTGCAGATAGGTTTTAAGGTATTACAAAAAATATATTTTTCTGCAGGTCCAAGTAAAGTACCACTTCTAGGGGATGCCCTTGTTATTGCTGGGACAGTTTGTTATGCATTTACCAATGTTGGGCAGGTTGGTGTTCTATTCTATTTATCCTGCTACTGTCAGCGATATTTTCCCAAGAATACTAAGAAGCATATCAATTTCCTTTATTATGTAGGAATACTGTGTCAAGAAGAACGACAGAGTAGAACTTCTTGCGATGCATGGACTATTTGGGGCGCTTATCTGTACAGTTGAGATGTATCCTCTCCACAGTTTGTTATTAATTTCAGACCAGCAAACGAAAGTCATGGTCCATTGATATTGCCATCTAATAAATTTGCTCTCGTTCTTGCATAGTTAAAAATCATTACATTTCTTTTTGGAGCAAACATTCATGTTACCATTTAACCTGACAAAACATCAGATTTATATTTGAAAGGAAGAGCCTTGAAGCAATTGCCTGGTCTCCAACAATGGTTGCAAACTATAGTTTTTGGTTTAACTCTTTTATCTGCAGTACACTTTTTTTTGAATTGTCAGTCAGCAAACTCACTTCTGCTAACTACAGTATTTTTTTCCAGATAAGTTTATTCGCCGGATATGCCGCTGCAACGTTCATGTTCTACACCATTACTCCTTTTGTGCTTAAGGTTAATTTCATCCAACAGGCTGAGCACATAATAAGCTATACAAGTAGGGAACTAGGGAACAATGAAAATCGGTCCCATCAACTGGTTATGACTTACCTGAATAAACTAAGTATACAAATACGTTATGTGGGTAACATTAACTCACCAAGATGTTTCAGCCAGAAGTCCCATTCATTTCTCATTTTCAATAGTAATTTAGCTCTTTTTCCTGACCATAATTGCAGATGAGTGGATCAACATTGTTTAACCTCTCACTCTTAACATCAGACATGTGGGCAGTCGCAATTCGAGTATTTTTGTATCAACAACAGGTAACAATTTCCGACTGATCCTTGCACCAGATCATAATATATTCACCAAATGCTCACACGATTTAGGTTCAACAAACAGGTATACTGGCTATATTATCTAGCATTCGCAATCGTGACCATCGGACTGATCATCTACTCACTGAAGTAAGTTTGTTCAAGTCGTTCTACATAAATCTGCACCTGCACAGATATGTCCCTCGACAGAACCTAACAAACCAAATTGCTTGTAACATATGAAGTGAGAGCTCTTTAGATGACGGAACAGCTGCAAGTACAGAAGGAGTAGCTCAGTATCAACAACTTCCAAGTGAGGATGGCTCAACAGGAAGTGGTTCTAATATTAACTGGCAGGAAAGGAAACAACAGGAAGAAGCTTAATACGGTAAGAGATAATGTGCATAGTATAAATCTTATACGGCATGTATATGATGAAGTGATATTGCTTCAGGATAAATTATTAATCTAAAAAGGATAAATATTGTTTTGTTTTATTATGGGCGCCAATATTTTATTTTTGTAAGAAACAGTTCTGTAAATAGTTGTCCCAGACTGAAATTCTGAAGGCTGACGAAACCGACACCTCCAAACAGTTCAGTTATCCTACAGCCCTTCAAGAAGATCGAAGGGCTCCAGTTGAAACGAGAGGTTGTCGATTGTTGTCACTCGGCGCCAACGACATTTTCCTCTTCAGTCTGATGATGTCGTTGTTGCCAGTAACGCGTTTATTCCCTTTACATTTGAGCTCCATTGCACCAGGCCTGCATATATTGTGAACTGTAGCTGACAACAGGGGCGGAGCCAGGATTCGGATATGGGGGAGGGGGAAAGTCAATGACCATCAAAGAGAATAAACATCATAATATATGATGTCACAAAATATATTATAGAAAATACATATGTTTGATGTTTAGAAAGAAAATTACATGTCTATTAGGTTAAACTCCGCTTTACGACCACCGGTGTCGAATAACTCTATAAAAATTTCACTCCCCTTTCCTTTCTCTTAATCTTTTAGCACAACAAAATGATAAAAAGACCGAAATTCAGAGATATACGGAGTAAAAATTCTGATTGCCGAACGGCGAACGCACACAACAACGACAGCAGATGAATTCAGAGATATACCTTCAGGAGTTTAGGTGTCCTGGAGCCGCGGAACGGAGTTTCACGGCTAAACGCACACGGCAGAACGACGGCGAGCAACGAGCGTCGTAGCTGAGATGAGGATCTAGATGCTGGAGACGAAGAGGCAAGAAGGAAAGAAGGGTAACTTCCGATTGATTGATCAGATCGATTGCTTGGTATGCCTACAGCCTACTCCACCGTGGCCTAGAACGTGGGCTTCTCTATATTGGGCCTGTATGCAATGCCGCAATGGGCCAATGGATTCTTTCCAATGGAATAATAATTAACAATAGGCTAATTTAGTTACGTGATGGTATATATGCCTAGTATTACCTACTGAAAATTGTTCCCCTGCTAGAACCTCCCTGGATCCTCCCCTGGCTGAGAATGTTTGCTAAGAAATCCAAACCCTAAGGCCGGCACCGCCTTTTGGCTCGGCTCCCATCTCACTACTCTTCTCACCCAAATTTCTCTTAATTCTTTTCCAACTTATGTTTATCGTTCTGAGTTGGTTATTTTCCTAGTTAGGGCATCACACTAGTATATTTTCCAAACAAAGGAATCAAATGGAACTTTTGGACTAAGGGTTGAAAACCAGCACAGCTCGAATACGAATAAGCCACATGAGAGAGTCGTTTATTTGAAATATTCGCGCATAGATTGAAACATCCTATCTGTTCACAAAGTTGTGTCATGGAAAAACGACATTTTATATGGCTTGCGTAACAAAGACAGATTTTGGTGCGAAAATAAGCCTTTTCACAAACAATTTTTGGTCTTTTTTTGCATAAGCCACAAAAAATATTATATTTCCACGAAACAACTTTAAGGAACATATCTATACTTCTTATAAAACAAAACCCCACTAACTTACAATAAATGATTCTATCTCAACATGTAAGCTATCCACATCACTTCTTCTTTTAGCCAACCAATTATCCACATCATCTCACAAAAATTAATTACTTATTGTCCATCTCTACATGGAAGTATCCACATCATTTTTTTCTTTAGCCATTAAATTAGCCACATCATCTTTTTATTTTGTGGTTCAATGATAAGACCACACAATTCCTCAATGTAATTACTAAATTAAATCACGTGTTATTCATGCATGCATATTTCTATAGTTTGCTTCAAAGTTTAATCGTTTATTTTATTCTTAGTGATACCCGCTGCAACGCGTGGGGTATTCATCTAGTAGAATATGAATATGCATCCGCAAAATTTATTTCAGAATTTTTTGAATTTTAAAATATGTTTTAGTCATCACACTAAAACCACGTTGATAGTAGCAGCACACAAGTTTCACGTTATCGGAGACACATATTCAACAACGTCGCTCAAATAATACCGGAGGCAGAGACTTATTCTTGAGATGTTGAAATTGATCCCTCGAACCATCAACATTGCCTCTTGCGTGCCATTTGTGCTACTCCCTCCGGTCCATAAAAAAAGTAGATAGAATGTAAGTTTTGTGCAACTTTTTTTTTTTTTTGAAGTTTAAAGCGGTCGAATCCGCCATCCGATTAGATAGAATAGAGTGTTATGTACAGAATTTTGAGATAGGGGAAAATCCCCCTACAAGTAAAAATTAGTAAAAAACTAGTCTCCAGGATCTTGCGTGTGGGCAAAACCTCTCATCGCCAACTCCTCCCACACCAAATCCGCCACCCCTGAAGGCATCCCTAGCAGCAGCTCTACACCTCTTCCTCCCAACAAACGCAAGGAGGAGTGCCCAAACATCATGAGCTTCATCAACAAGACACCCCCGGCGGCATCTGCCGCTCCATCCTGGTCTCTAGCGTCGTCTTCTTCTTCTTGGTCTTCTTCACGGCGAGGATGAGGTCATCGATGGCCGCTATCGCCTGCTCTGAGAAGGGTTGGTCCGAGACATCCAACAAGGCCAAGAAATCCTCTCGCCGACGCCCCGCGTGGTGGGCCTCCTGAGGCAGCGAGCCAAGACGGCGCGCCACGGTCTCCCTGGCCAGCTGCTCAATGTTGGCGCCTTTTGGGTGCATCTTGGCGAGCCTACCGCTCCTCCACACGGATGGCGCCGCCACCTCCATCTCATCGGCCACCGTCGTGACCGGCGTGCCCAAAATGGTGTCCGCGAGTGGCACAGTGATACTGGTGAGGAAGCTAGACAAGGGACACAGAGGTGCAACTTATATGTGATACGTTGTTTTGTCTCGACAAATTTAACAAATTGGAGGGAGTGTGATTTTTTACGTTGTTGCTCTAGACATGGTGACGTTGCTCTCCGAGACTCCGAGCGTGTGTGAAACGCGTGCATCTGCTTTCATGCTAAACTTTATCACGTACGGCCACTTTCATCGTTTAAATTTGCATACTTGTAGCATCATAGAGTAATGTCCTTTTCAAGCTTTTAGTTGATCGGTAGCTTGGCTCAACGACTCAACCTGCTACGGCTGATCCAAAATCAAAACATTTATTCATCTAGAAAAAATCCTTAAGCATCAATACGTGACATGCATGATCTGAAGCGGTGGGGGCGAGCTGCTGATCTAAGAAAAACCTGAAGTAGAATACACCAGAGCCAACTACCACCAGTGTCCAGTACTTACCTAGTACAATTATTATTGTCTATTAAGCGGCGGGACAAGCTTGCTGAGCTAAGAAATCTATCTTCTTTTTCTTGAAGAAAAATATTCCAAATCAATTAACCACGGTAGCTCTGGTGGTTGTGCATGGTATACCGTCTGGCTTCCAGGTCAGCACACTACCAACAAGTGTTGTCCAGTTTCATACTCTACCCTTGTTATTTTTTTTCGCAATTTTTTTATTAAACATTGGATTATTACGATTGTCTACAGAAAAAGGCAAGAAGCTTTTACTTCATCGGGGCCGCAGAACGCTGAGAGGACGTCGTGTAGCACCTTATTATTTTGATGAGAAAACGTCACGTTGATACTACCTTGTTTTGCTGATGATCTAGCCCTCACTCACCATCACACGTGAGGCTTCCTTGGACTTCGACTCCATGGAAATCAAGGGGGACAGAAGGAGGATGCTGTTCCTTCTCCTCCTCGGCCAAATAGTCTCCTTCTCCCTGGCGATCTGCAGCTTCATCACATCGGTCATTTCCAATCTCGGTAACCAACTACTACTCATCTTTCTCGCCGGGTTAATCCGTCGAACAGCCACTTCGTACAAGCCGATAGAAAGCATGTGATCCCAGCCTCCGCACTTGCTGCAGGAGTTGATGCACCACTGACGCAGTCATTCTTCTCGTACATGCTGTTGGCGCTGGTTTATGGGCCAATTCTCCTGCATCGTCGGCAAACGTTACTGGTGACAGTAGCTACAAAAGGATGAGTTTTGGAAGTTTGCCGATGGTTCATATATAGCTCACCTTCATCGTCTTTGCAGATGCCCTGGTACTGGTACCTCGCGCTGGTCTTCGTCGATGTCGAGGGAAACTGTCTTTGTGAGTGCACCACCGCGCAGGATATAGTTTAGAACTCTGAATCGCACCAATTGCCAGTATTAAAATATGTCATCATGTTTAAACCTGTGTTGCAGCTCTCAAGGCGTACCAATACTCATACATCACCAGCATAAACTTGTTGAATTGCTGCACCATTCCGTGGGTCATGATCCTTACCAGCTTAGCGCTAGGCGCAAGATATTCTTTCTGGCAATTTGTAGGAGCAGGAACTTGCATGGCAGGAGTTGCCCTCGCAGTCTTATCAGATTCCAATTCTCCAGACGGGCAAGGTAAGTAAACAGCTTAAGAGAGTACCACTTTCAGGTTAAGAAACTCAAGGCAATCGATTCACAATAGACCATTTATTTAGTAGACAAGGTGGCAACGAAATTTCCTAATAGAAGATGGCAACAAAAAAACCAGAATATGAGCTGGGTACATTGGATAAAAGGAAATGTTTACGAGGCTCACGAGCAGGAAACGTAATATCCTATTTCGGTAGCTAAGTTCACATTTACTGAAAGATGAATACTAGCTCTTTTTTTTGCAGATGTCGGTAAAATACCACTTTTGGGTGACTCCATTTTCATTGCTGGGACATTTTGTATTGCTTTTAGCAATGTCGGGGAGGTTGTTCAATTACATTTCATAATTGCAACCATCACCAAAGCGATGTCAATATGTATTCATATTTCTCAGGCTTTATAATGAAAATTTAAATTTCCCTCCATGTGTAGGAATACTGTGTCAAGAAGAAAGACAGAATCGAATTTGTTGCTATGCTTGGAATATTTGGGATGCTTGTCACGGGAATTCAGCTGTATCCTTTCCATAGCGTCATTACTGAAAGCTGTCATGAATGAGAATACTATGTACTATGACTTTCTGTTGTTCTTTCATTACTTGAATTAGCACGGCAATCTTGCTGCAAATATTTTAGTCTATGTTCTTGAAGCAAAGTTCATGTTGCCCTACATAGATAAACCTAGAGCACTGTTTGAGAGGAAGAAAATGGAGGTAATTAGTTGGTCCCCAACGATGGTAAGAAAACTAAATCCCTCAACCTGTCAGGAATACTTCAGGTGGCATAGACTAAAGATTAGATCAAGAAGATAACTAACCCCCTCCATTTATGACATCGTTCCAGATATGTCTGTTCACAGGATATGCGCTAGCATCTTTCATGTTCAGAACCACTGCTCCTCTTGTCATTAAGGTCTAGTTGACCCAATCTCTGTTCAGTGCTATTCTCTACTTACCATGTTGGAACTCAAAGGAAAACATAGATACTATCAATTGGTTATATAGACAACATAATGTACCAACTCATCAACATACACTTATCCAGATGTTCCTCCCATTGTCAAATAGCAATGCCACAATAATATAGCTTTCTGATGGGCACCTCTCGCAGATGAGTGGAGCAACTCTCTTCAACCTCTCACTCTTAACGACCGATGTTTGGGCCGTTGCAATCCGGATATTCTTCTATCATCAGCAGGTGACTTTCGCCCCCAAATTCTGATTTTGTACTAGGTTAACTGGCTCTAATATAGCGCTGGTATGTCTTATGTGCAACACGAAGGTCAACTGGATCTACTATCTAGCATTTGCTATTGTAGCTACTGGATTGATCATCTACTCTGTGAAGTAAGTTGGATTCAGCTATTTCTCAAGAAATTCACTTCTATGTCACTCAAGCTATTGAAGCCTAATATATCTTATTGCTTGTGATCTATGAAGTGAGAGTTCTTCAGATGATGACATAATTGCAAGTACAACAGAACAATCAGCTCAGTATGAACAACTTTCAGGCGAGGGAACTGCTGGTGCCAATTGGTCTGGAGAAATATAGAACATCATCAGGAAGAAGAAGAATAGAGGATCAATGTAGAGAAGTAGCATCCAGTCAACGAATAATGTATTGTTAGCCAAAGCAGATGTGCAAAGGAAATTGATGAGTAGTACTCCCTCCGTATCAAAATGTAATATGGCTTAGCCTTTTCTGATCCACATGTATCTTGACATGTTTTAGTGTAAGGTTTAAATGAATCTTCCATTTAAACTTGTCTAGATAGATATGAACCAAGAAAGACTAAAACATATTACATTTTGATATGGATGGTGTATTTACTAAGGAACATGCCCTAAAACTAGGACCAGGAAAACTCTTTCATACTTGCTCATGTCAACCTTTCCAAATTAAAACTCGAGCAAATAAGAAAAAGAATCATATCTAAGACAGAAGAACTATAGTTACAATGCTTAAAATATTGATGAGAAACATGTATTACGACTTACAAGTCTGTTTCTAAAAACTATCCAGCAAAATATGTGTGTAATAGTTTTTGAAACGTGGGGCAAAAGCTTTGCCCCTTATATTAATTAAGAGAGGAGATTACAAGAAAGTAAATACGGTTACAAAGTAAAGAACTACTCTCGCGGCATCAAAGTGCCCAAGTGTTTGGCACCCGCGATAACCCACAACCGGGACTCCCTCTTGATTTTCTCTACAAGGACTAGGGGAGGCGAGTGGTTATTTCGGAAAACTCTCGCATTTCGCTCGTTCCAAATTTCCCAAGTGGTGAGCAAAGTTATGGACGCGACGGCCTTGCGACATGGGGTGGCTCCTCCCGTCATCAACAACCACCATTCGTTGATTGAAAGATTGGACCATGTGTTGGGTAGGACGGCTTGAAACCCCAACCAATCCCTTATGTGATCCCAAATGCGGCGCGTGTAGCGGCAATGCACGAAGAGGTGGGAGACCGTTTCCATAGTTTGCTTGCAAAGAGGGCATAACCCACAATTTGTCCAACCTCTCCTAGCCAACCGATCCGCCGTCCAAATTCGGTTTTGAGTTGCAAGCCAAGCAAAAAATTTTGTTTTTGGAGGGGCCCAAGCCTTCCAAATTGTCTTCTCCATGTGGGAACTAATAGTCCCTATGAATTGCATCTTGTAAGCCGAGGACGCCGAGTATTGACCATCATTTGTTAGCTTCCAAACAATTTCATCATGCACATCGGCACTGAGGTGAACATTGCTCAAAAGACCCCAAAGCTCCACAAATTGGGAGAAGTGCTCCATGGTGAAGGAGTCATCAAGGCGAATCTTCCCCACCCATGCATTGGCCTCCAAAGCCCTCCCAACCGACCATTTCTTCATGCTTGAGGAGGCAAAAATAAGAGGGGCGATGTTCATAGGTTTTCTTCCGGTAAGCCAAGGGGCATGCCAAAAAGAAGTCTTGAGGCCATTGCCAATGGTTATGGATGTTGCGGCGTAGAAAATATCCATATCCGCTTGGGAGCACGGGTTACCGGAGCCGACCCAAATTTTCGCGGGGTCCTTCCATTCCAACCAAGGCCACCTCAAGCGCAACGCCGTGGCAAACTTGTCAAGGTGGAGAATGCCAAGGCCCCCATACTCCTTGGGCCGGCACACCAAGTCCCAATTGACCTTACACTTGGCCCCCGTAGTAGTTTCCTTAGCCGACCAAAGGAAAGCGCGCTGAATTTTGTTCATGTATAGCATGGTGCCCGGCGGGATAATGAGTGGCGTCAAATAGTAAATGGCTTGGGAAGCAATGACCGCCTTGACATAGGCCGCCCGGCCGGCCGTGGTAATGAAGTTGCCATTTATGGTTGGGAGCTTGGCGGCACATTTGTCCTCGAGATGTTGAAAGTCCACCCTCTTGAGCCGCCTAACCGAGAGTGGTAGCCCAAGGTAACGCAAGGGAAAATTTTCCTTTTTATCATTCCATTGAGAAGATTTACCTTGCTATAAAGATTTCATCTAAATATTTTTTTCCTACTATGACATTTAAATCGATATTTATCATTGTTTTTTTAAGCAAGTAATTGAGGAGCTCCAGTATTTTTAAATAGAAGGAGTGAGACACCATGACTCACCCAGGGATTCGAACCCTGGTGGGCCAGCTGCACCACCGCAACCTTAACGACCCGACTGCTAGTCAGTTCTCCGATATTTATCATTCATAGAACTGACTAGCTGTCGGGTCGTTAAGGTTGCGGTGGTGCATTCATTCATGTGATAAATAATTCTCAAAAAAAATGTGATAAATTTCTAAAAAGAAAATACTACAGAACATACACATCAATATTATACCAATAAAAAATCCAGAGGCTGAAAGATCGGGTGGAGAGAGGCAGAGATCCCATGGCGGGCCACAGGCGAAAGGTCCAGTCTCCAGGTGATATTCTTAATTGGCCACCAAGTCTAATGCATGTATTAATGAGCCCGGCTAGGAGTCCGACTCTTCAAGATTAGCCCCAATTACTACCCCCTCCATAAAACATATTTTAGTCATTTTCCACATCCATATGTACACACACATATTTATATATGTTTAGTATATATGAGCACTCATTCTAATATGAATCTAGACAACAAGTGTTACACATAAAACATTTTATATTATAAAATGGAGGGATTACGTGTTTCTTCGCTTTGGTATCAAAATATCGAAAGTGTGGAATAACTAGGTATGTTCTCAAAATGGTCCAAACACTTTCCACAAAGGAAAAGGAAAATGGATCAAGCACAATCAAATTCATATTAAAGGATAGAACTAGTTGCTAGCATTATTTTTTTCCGTCAAAACAAGAGTTGGTGCTTCACTCGTCGTTAGTAATAAGGGTGTGACTAATTATAAGTCTAATGAGAATTTAATTAGTTTCGACACTGAGTGACACAATTGGATATTAGTTGACAATTGCGACCCATAATCACACATCCAAGTGCAAACATGGTGGTATATGATTTGAACGATGAAAATCATCCCTAATACTACTACTACTACTACTAATAATAATAATAATAATTGTTCATCAACGGTGGTACCATTGTATTTGACCGATGCCCACTGCTTTTCAACGAAATGTCCTCAACTCTGCGACGCACACGGACACACCGGTGGCCCGAATCTATGGATGCCTCATCTAGGTCTGTTGATTGCTCGTGATGCTCGTCCAATGTTCGGTGGTGCTGATGTTTTCGTTCGAAGCCGGGTTAGCGAGCCCCTGATCTAACCTTGGATCAACTCGTTCCTGTCGAAGCCCCTCCCTCTATTCGAGTGGTGTCGATAGGTGGCGACCAGACAACCAGCGTTCATGGCATCTACCGCGCTGGTTAGATGAAGATGAAATCTGAATCCCTGTGGTGTCTTTGCCGATTGATCGAGTTTTTGATGTTGACCTTGTATCCCTTCACCTTCTGTAGTTCTGTTTAGCTGGTGTGTTCTCTCCTCTTCTCTCTTGGAGAGGTTGGGATGGTGTAATCATCTTCATGTATTCTACCGACATTTGTCCCGGTCCATCTATATCAAATGAAAGTACCGCTCGCTGCCTTCCGTCAAAAAAAAAAGATGACCTCATTCTCACCGCCGGCCATCCTCTTCGTAGCTCGCACGACGCTGCAACCGCTAGCCTTGCCGACGATTCTCTGCGGCCAATGGCGTAGGCGCGTAGTACTAGTACACGGTACGACGTAAGTAGCACCTAGGATGAGCCGCTAGAGATCGAGGCGTCGCACTGTTCCGCGGTCAACCGGGTAGTTTCACCGTACCGCCACCACCAGCAGATGGTCCAGTCTCGAACACGTACAGGAACAACAGCGAGGCACCACCTTCTCTCTTCAGTCTTCTCTGCTCTGCATGCACTCCCACACCAAGAAATTCCTCGGGTGGTCTCCCCTCCGGGCCGACCGACGTATCTGCAGCCTGCACGCACCAGCCACCACCACTGTCTCTTCTCTTCTCCCATGTGTAGTAGCTAGTACCGTGAGTTCGCAACTCTTCGCACGGCAGAGAGAAAAAACATGTGCTAGCTATAGCTCCCTACATGACCGACCAGTGTCGCTATTGCGGTTCATGTCGATCATCGAAACAGGTTTTTGTCCCGACCAATATAATGTGACGAGAGGAACCTCTTACGGAGCAGATAAAAAACAAAGAGAACCAAACCTGCCACCGGAGATACTATAGCGAGCGCAAGAGGCTCGACGACAACGCATGAAGAGGTTAACGATGTAGTGCGTCACCGTAATGGGTAGTGGATAATCTATGGAGTCGATTTAGTAGAACAACATCGTGGACAGTGGAGTTCGAGTTGTCGTCCGACTACTTGCCGTTGGAAGAGCGGAGTATCCAAGGCCGACAGCGACAACCGTATAACCGCATCATCGAGCCTGACAGTGCTCGGAGGAAGCGCACCACCAAGGCCACCGAAGCCATGCTCCATTTCGTGGTAGGTCGAGAAATTTCTCGCTAGAGGTTGTATCGGGGGAGGGCGACCTAACCCTAAATCCCCCGACAGTAGCAGACCCAAGAATATTCCAAATGTTTGGATAAACTCTAAATCAAATATTTAAGCATGTCATTTTTAGGTCAATTTTTCATGAATCTGTGTCGGCCGGCGAGAAGCCTGAGCAAGCTCCAAGGCTTCAGGGATACACTTGATATAGTGACGCGGACTAGAAAATGCTAAAAATGTACTCCCACCAAAAAAAAATCTTCAACATTGATCTATATATCTAGACATAATTGGAGGGAGGCTGGGAGGGTTTATATAAGTCAGAATTTTGCGGGCAGTTGGAGTTTTGCGGGATTTTAGCTAGCGCTGAACGTGGTGCGCGGCCGCGCGCTCGAACTCGAACTATGCTGTCTTAGATCTACAAGAATCAAGATAACACGACAATCGATCGAGTGGCGACCAGCATATCTAGGAGCAAGCGTTGCTTGTAATTTTCGGACCCTAGTTAGCCCGTGATCTTGGACAGGATCTGGAACTCTGGAAGGAAAGCAAAGCATTAAGCATGCAGTGCATCTGACCGTGGTATCAGGTCAACTAGGTGCTAGTGCCAGTACGAGTAGTAGAGAGATGCTTAATTAATTAGCTAACGTGAAAGCGTCGCCTGTAATTTTCAGAGTCCCGGCTAGATACCCAGCCAAGCAGCCCATGGTTTTTGATATGTACTGTCTGTGGACAAGGTCGGGAAACATCTCTGATTTTGTGCTACTGGTTCCACCTGCAGCCAGTCTCCTGCTGATGTACAGTAACGCGATGAAAGCTCCATCGCATATGGAGATCGAGGCCCTGCATCTGGTCGTGTAAGGGTGCTTCGGTGCTGAATCGAATGTGCGAAGACACGCATCGCTCTAAACCAAAATTAAAAAGGTTGCTTGTTTATGCAGTAAGACCTAATGAAATCACACAAAGAGAGAGAAGAGAACCATAACTACTCCCTCCGTACATAAATGAGTGTCTCAAATTTGTTAAAATAAATGTATATAGACAAAACTATGTCTAGATATATCTTCTTTTTAACAAACTTGAGACACTTATTTATGGACGGAGAGAGTACATGAAGAAATCGATAGTTCCCAATTAATTTGAGTCTCGATAGGCACTGCGCCATGTTGTTTGATTACAACTGTAGAATGATGAACCATAAGCTTACTTTCTACTCCATGAATTGCTGTGGCAGTTCAGAACCCGCACTGGCGCACTACGTGAGGAAGCAAGCTAACATGACAGTACCTACTTCTCTATTTAAGCCCGTCTTACCTGACAGGAACAACGAGCGGAACAGCCAAGGCCCCATTTGGTTCGGCGTATTTCAGCTTGCCCCGATTCGTTTGTTTGCTACATATAGCTACGTCTGATCGAGGCAAGCTGCTCTTACACTTTCGTATATATTGTAAAGTATACTAATTTGCTCTGAATGTGCACTATATATACCGTAATGGTATATCGGGGTTATTGTGCTGGTGTCAGTATGAGGTGGTGGATCAGGAGTCACCAATATGAGCCCGGCTTAGATACATTCGACATGGACATAAAATCAACATTTTTTATGAAAAAACCTTGGTGCTAACAAGGTGATTGTTCTTATGAAGCATGTGTGGTTCTTGTTGAGGATGTCGATGTCGGAGTACCCCTCTTTAGAGTGTAATAAAGTGTGTTATTTCACGCATGTGATTTCACGGTAGGGAAAATCATCTTCATGTGTGCCGCCATGATTTTTTAATATGCTTATTAGTATGACTTATTTGTATTTCAAAGAAAAATCTAGTCTATTTTACAAAGTATGTTGGAAGTGCATAATTGTTTGCTGAGTGTGACTTTTGTTGTACTCACACTTGATCTCATTTGTTTTGCGTTGCATTCGACGGTTTTATCACAGTGCACAGCAGAAAGTGTTGTCCGAGGAATAGGATGGACCATTATGTGAGAAGCGACTAGAGATCTTTTTTAGTTCTTGCAAATGTAGTAATATTGTATTATGAGTTGTTTAAAATCCAATGTAGTCGTTTTATGCCTGCTTTTTTACGACTTTGCGCATGTATATTCCTTGTTATATAGGCGTGCGGTGGATGTCATTCTCTCCTAGGCCCAGTCCCGAGGAGCGACACTTCTTGTTCTATAAATGAATTTCCCTTTTTCAGAGTACTCTGCAGATGCCGGTGTGAAGTCATTATTTATATTGTCTATATATATGCGCATTCTTGAGTGTAATAAAGTGTCTTTATCATAAAAGAAAAGCACGAGATGTTGTGCTCCTGGTCGAAGAGGATAAAACTGTCCATGCCTCATCTTCAATCGATTGGTGGCAACAAGGAGCTGATCGGTCGTTAGCCGTATATGGGTCACACCACCAGCAAGAAAAAACTCATGCCGTGCCGGGCCTCAGCCAGCGGATATGGATCGACTGGCCAGCACAGCACATCACGCGTGCAATCCGATGGACCTGTCGACTAACACGGTCGTCGATCTCAGGATAGCAACGTCCGATAGCAGGACGATCGAGCTGCATCCGCAAGCTGATTGCTTGCGAGTTGCGAGTAGATCGATCTCGATCATGAGAGGATCTCAATCACTCATCAGCTTTCGTCTCTTTTGTCCTGGCTGTTGCTGCTGCTGCTGAGAGCGAGAGCAGTGCTCATTTCTCTCCTGGGAGAGTGAAATGTGATGCCTCGCATCCGACATGGTCTTTCTTTTCATTTGCCCATCGATTTACCAATATGTGAGTTGTGGTGTCATGCTGATAGGGTGCTGAACTGGATGTGTGCCGGCTTCCATGGGGAACACGGCAGCAACGTACGCCACTAGTTTTTCTCCACTACAAAAAGAGTAATACTCCATGTCACTACCACTTGATAAATTAGGAAATGTTGCAAATTTCCTTTTCGAAAAAAGGTAACATTACAGATTTCTTATTATTTTTCGAGAACGCTCCTTTTCAATTTTAGGAAGAAAATGGCCGCCGATCTTTTTCGCACCATAACGACCGAACATGCCGGTCGTATCTAAGAGAACATGAAAAAACACCAAAACGGAGTAAAATCTTGCTCGGAATTTCTTAGATGAGCTATTTAATTAGAATGCTTACTAAACAAGAATAATATGTGTCACAAATACTCAACTGTATGGTTAGAAGTGGAATTCACGCTTTATCCAAAGAGGCTATGCCATGTCGGTAGATACATACATACCACAAACACGTGTCAACTTCCTCGGGTGTCAGTCACGGAGAAATTTTGGAATAATTACATATGATATGTACATAATTATGTAGGTTGACTGATTTGGCCTTTGAAATACTAGGCCTCGAGTAACAAGATGAGTTTATTTGGTACTACTCTGATTACAGAGTATTTTTTGGTACCAAATTTTTGTGTACTATATGCTGATTAAGGAAGTAAAGCTCAATTCAAGGAAACAAACATTTTAACGGAACAGAAGTGCAGTCATTTCACTCATATTGCCCAGACATCAATGGTCAGGGTGCATTGTTGTTGCTTCAACAATATGCTATACGTGATAAGACTTCAGAATCTCTTTTTATCTGAGAAATGACTTGAGAGAGGGGGGAACGGATAAGACATCCATCAATCTTGGCATCTTGCATACTACCTTTCAAAGTGCACGACATTGTGGCAAATGGCAAGAAAATATAGAGAAAAAGAGAAGCCCTCTAGAATTCTAGACCCTACTAACAAGGAGGGTGTTTGTAGCCCCCTGCGGGTGTGGTTAGAAAGTTAGGATAAGATTTTGCTCATATTTAAAATAAAATAAAGAAATAATGACGTAGAAACGACTTTTTAAAGACATTTACATCATATAAGGATGGCAATAAACTATGTGGTGTAAGTGTGTCGAATATGTGTATAGTATAGTGTTATATCTAGACTTGAAATACGGGGTAAATTATGTTGGAGTGACCTAGTCGAACACTTGTAAACCGAAATTAGTGTATAAAGACACCATGGGTAGCCAATAAATTAGATGAAACATTTAAATTAGAGACGAAACCGCAAGGGGGTGATATGGAGCCCGCGCCAAGAGTCCTGACCGGGTCGGCGTGGCTTTGTGAACGTATTACTATGTGTGTTGTCGTTGGCGGGCTTGTTCATCAATATTACTACATTCATTAGTACATTGGGAGAAATGCCTCTTAAGCATGTAGGCCTTGACCAATGAATCCCGTTAACAAACCACCTCCCGTCTACTTTCCGCAATCATCTAATCGCATCGCATATAGTGCAAAAATTCTGAGGGTGGTTTCAGATCAAAACTCAATATGGTCACCTAGCGCAATTTTCCTTCTTCTTCCTCACGACGCAGGAACGATAGACCTCCATTGTTTGCTCGACACGTATGCTTGCCGGACATTTCCCTCACGTGGCGCTGATTTTTCCATTCCGACCAAGCATCCTTATCCGCACAGCACCGCGACACGACCGGCGGGCTGGCCAGCCGGTAGTGCCAAAACAAACCGGCAAAGTGGCGACGTAGCCTAGCCAAATCGGCGGCACGCACAGTCACCACTACGCCGAATCATGCACGATGCCATCGCCATGCCTCCGATCGAGATCGATATTGACCCGTCATCCTGTCGATCGGGAGCACTGTTCGGCAATTCAGCACGTTGCGCGCCACCGGCCGGTGGCATGCAGGACGACGTATCATCGCCGGCGCCGGACCGCCGGTCGTCGCCGGTCCATCCACCGATCGCGTCAGCTAGCTAGCGCACGTTTGGTGCGTTTGCTTTGCGCCGGTGTGGACGCCGATACGGTGCCAACCAACAATGGAGGACCACCGCATGCATGCGAAGTCCTCCGTCGTGCGGGGAACGTGCGATGCCTGACGGACATGTCCCCCGGCCCCGGCGGACCCCGGCGGTGGCCGGCCGGCCGGAGGAGGGGTCGGGGGCGCGGCGAGGTGATAGGGGAGCCAGGGTGGCAGCCTTTCTTTGGCTTCGGGCTGTCTCCTCGCCTTGATCTGCTCGTGCTCGGACGGCGATGGCTGATCAGCTAGCTGATTGATTGCCGCCTTTCCATGCAGGGTGTGGGCTGTTAGGTTTGCTTCAGTACTTGTTGCTGGATCCATGCTGGATCTGTACGTGGAGCTTGCCCATGCACAGGTGCACTACGTACTGCGCTGGATCGGCTTTGATTCCAATTTCCATCGATCGTACTTCTTCGGCACGAGTAACTCATGCATGGCGCGCCGACATGATAGGAAGCTTCCCACGGAGAGGAGGTGAGGGCAGACAGAGATTGCATGCTGTGTGCATCTATGGATGTCAATGGGTACCCATTACCCGCGTACCCGGCGGGGCAAAAACCCTGTTGAGGTAAGGGTTTGGGGAAACAAAATACCCATGGATATATAAATGGAGAGGGTGCGGGTATGGGTTCATATAACCCATGCCCGCATACCCATATACCCTTCTAGTAACTATTTTAATCCTTCTAGTAACTATTTTAATGATTATTTTATGACTTCACGTACATTAAAATTACTATATACTTTGTTGTGAGTGTGTAAACTTGAAGTGTATGGCTACTTGGTGTTGTTGTTTTATGACTATGTGTTACTGTTTATAAGATGTGTTGTTGTTTACGCGTAAGTGGTTTTGTTTGCATTATGTTGCTTATCAGTAAGTGTTGTTGTTTACAAGTGCATTATGTTTCTTTCAGATGTTGTGGTTTAAAACGTGTTGTTGATTAAAGGTATATGTTTATACGATGTTTTTAACAACTATTTTCTACTAAATCTGTTGTGTTACAAAAGGGGGTATTTTTACCCGCGGGTAAACCTTTACCATGTCGGGTGAAGGGTATGGGAAAAATTTATAGCCGCACAAGGGTATGGGTACGGGTGACGGGTAAATTTGAGAGCGACGGGTAAGGGTATGGGGTGGCTCCACCATTATCCATACCCTGCGGATGCCATCCATATGTGCATCTCCTCCGATCCGGTAACAATCCTAAACATAGTTGGTTGGACACATTTTTACTGAACTGGAGTGTGTATGTCCAAGTCGCCAGAAAGATAGTATACCTAACCTAAGCTCTTTTCTAAAGGGTGCAAATTCAGTTCACTTTTTAGGCAAGTGAAAAATTAATATAAAAATTGTATTTTCGAAATCATTTGGACACAACAAAATCTTAGACGGTCTGAAAACTATATTGAGTAAAAGCCATCGATGATTCGAAGCAAAAAATCCAGGATAAGTCAGACTGGGGATTGCTCAAGAGAGGTCTCGTCCATAGTAGTATGTACCACATCATACGGCCGGATCTGGTGCGGTCCATCTTTATATTGTTCGCCGGTGACGAGAACGTCTACGAGTAGAGCAAGGTGATCTCGTCAATATATAAGGTATTTTTCTTCGGTATTCCCCACATGTGTAGGTGAAGGGGTTGGCTTTGTTCTTCCTCATGCTGCTCCCATGGTGGTGGGTGCCCGAAGCGGTATGGAGGAAGGGTTGGTGGCTTGTCGAATAAGCTTGAGGGTGATGCTTCTCGAAGCCCATATGGAGGCAAGGTTCCTTCTTCTCTCCCTACTTGTCGTGGTGACAGAAGGGAGGATGCGCGAGCTGTTGTTGCTGAAAATGGATCAGGCAATGTTGGGGATTCTAGACACTGCAAGAAATTGATGAAGACTCTCGGTTATCTTGATTGATCGCTAACCAAGAAGGCCGACGGGAGGCTCCTAGTCGCCAACGAGGCAACGAAGACCGGAGCATGCTCAACCTCCATCGAGAGGCCCACTTTAGGATGTGAGGCATCACTATACCCTTCTCCTCTAGACCAAAGTGGTGATGTCCCTAGTGGCGGAAGCAAATGTCTTCTCTGTAGTCCTATGCAGTGGCGGATCCACTAAGGGCTAGCCGGTGCACATGATGACACCGGGTAGAAAATAATTCTTTTGTAAACTAGCATTTTTTGCACCACATAAGCACCCCCTAAATTTGGCTTTTATATGCTGTGACACCCTCCGTGCACCTTGGTTCCATATTGCGTAGCTCCGCCATTGGTCCTATGTTCCATATTGATTTTAGTGGACTTGATTGTGTTTTCCCATTTAGTTGTAAGGTCATTTCTGCATTTGTTGGTGTCTGTCTTGTATAGATTACTCTCTCATGTCCCTAAGATGTAATGACAACACTATTTATGTAAACAAATAGAAGTCATATAATTTAAAACGGATGAGGGAGCGGTAACTTGCCCCTTGGACCTCTCCAGGTTGAGAAGCAAAAGAATCGCAAAGTGGTCCGGTGACTGAGGTTTTAATAGCACGCATTGCTAAGTTAACATGGGTGGCTAGCTATAGGTTCTGAAAATTCTCACTAAAAAATGTGCATACTTAAAGAACAAAGCAAGCAAGATGTCAAGATGAATATATAAGGGTACAGATCCTGTCACATATTGGCTGTTGCGCTGCACAGCTCGCCGTACAATTTACACGTTCGATGTCTTGTATAAAATGGCGCGGGCAGAGAAAGCCACATCGCCAAACGAATAAAGCTCCCAAGCACTAGCACGCCTGAGCCTGAGACTGAGAGGCTCAGCCGCAGCCGCACGCGCGCGAAAGAAGAAACGAACTTCACAATCCGATATTATTCTTCCTTCCTGTGAATTGTGATGGGCGCGGACGCAACCACGCTACACCTTGCGGCTCACGCCCTGGCGACCTCCTTGCAGCCGCAGGTGGCCGCCGTCTTCTTCGCCTCCGCGGCCTGCACGCTGGCCCTCGCCCTCCTCCTCGGCTCCATGCGGCTGCTGCGCCCGCCGTGGTGGTGCGCGTGCGCGGTGTGCGAGGCCTACCTCACGGCGTCCTGGACGGCGGAG
The DNA here is from genome assembly GCA_026929855.1 of Poa annua. Lineage (NCBI taxonomy): Eukaryota > Viridiplantae > Streptophyta > Magnoliopsida > Poales > Poaceae > Poa > Poa annua. Next base: position 88,119,891 of record CM049431.1, read on the forward strand.
TTCGACAACCTCTGCGACTGGTTCGCGCACCTGCTGCGCCGCGAGCCTGGCCGGACCGTCCACGTGCACGTCCTCGGCAACGTGCTCACCGCCAACCCGGCCACCGTCGAGCACATGCTGCGCGGCCGCTTCGACAACTACCCCAAGGGCGCGCCCTTCTCGGCCATCCTCGCCGACTTCCTCGGCCGGGGCATTTTCAACGTCGACGGCGACGCCTGGCTCTTCCAGCGCAAGCTCGCCGCCGCCGAGCTCGCGTCCCCGGCGATCCGCGCCTTCGCGGCCGGCGTCGTCGCCTCCGAGCTCAGGTGCCGCCTCATTCCCCTGCTCCACTCTGCTGCTGGCCAGAGCGAGAGCGGCGGCGAGAGGCTGCTCGACCTGCAGGACGTGTTCCGCCGCTTCGCCTTCGACTGCATCTGCAGGATCTCCTTCGGCCTCGACCCCGGCTGCCTCGAGCTGTCCCTGCCCATGTCCGCCTTCGCGGACGCCTTCGACACGGCGTCCATGCTCTCCGCGCGCCGCGCCACGGCACCCATGCACGTGTTCTGGAAGCTCAAGCGGCTGCTGAACATCGGGGACGAGCGGGAGCTCCGCGACGCGATCGGCCTCGTCGACGATCTCGCCGCCGAGGTCATCCGGCAGCGCCGCAAGCTCGGCTCCGCCACCTCGGGCGACGACCTCCTGTCGCGCTTCATGGGCTCCATCAGCGACGACAAGTACCTCCGCGACATCGTGGTGAGCTTCATGCTAGCCGGCCGCGACACCGTCGCCTCGGCGCTCACCGCCTTCTTCCTGCTCCTCTCGGACCACCCCCACGTCGCCGACGCGATCCGGGACGAGGTCTCCCGCGTGGCGGGAACGAGGGACGACGGTCACCAACAACCCACGATCGCCAGCTCCGACGCGCTCAAGGACATGCACTACGTGCACGCGGCGCTGCACGAGGCCATGCGGCTGTTCCCGCCGGTGCAGTTCGATTCCAAGTTCGCGGCCGGCGAGGACACGCTCCCGGACGGCACGCCCGTGGCCAAGGGGACCCGGGTGACGTACCACGCGTACGCCATGGGGCGGATGGAGTCCGTGTGGGGCCCCGACTGCGCGGAGTTCCGGCCGGAGCGGTGGCTCCGCGGCGGGCGGTTCGTGGCGGAGAGCCCGTACTGCTACCCGGTGTTCCAGGGCGGCGTGCGCGTCTGCATTGGCAAGGAGCTCGCCATCATGGAGATGAAGGCCGCCATCGTCGCCGTCGTCCAGAGCTTCGACGTCGAGACGGTCGGACGGAGCTCGCGCAGGCCCAAGTTCGCGCCGGGGCTCACCGCGACGTTCGCCGGGGGAGTGCCCGTGAGAGTGCGCCAGCGAGCGCGCTCGAGCTGACATGAATCAAACGTCGCCGTCAACCGCACGGCCGGCCGGCGGGGGATCGATCGACGAGATCACGCGCACGCAAAGTGGATGTACTCCGTAGTAGTGATCTTCTACGTACTCAAGAGTAGACCAGCACCCAGTTTGGTGAGTGCGCTGGGTTCTTAGCGTCCACGCCCAAATTAATGTCATCATCATAGTAATAGAGCGGATTAGGCCAAAATGACCTTTAATTCCTCCAAATTCAACGCACAAGTTCGTGCCCCGATATATTATGCTCCCTTATATATTGAGAAAAATATATTGCAGATTCAGGGAATAGATCATTTGTTCTTCCGCGTACGTCGTCGCCTTTTTGTTATGGGCAGCATCAATTATTGCGAAATGGTCGGCCATTGATCCAGAAAAGAAGCTGCAACTTGTTCGATCGATGCATGTTTATATTGCAGAGTCAGAGATTTGGATTTGCCATAGGAATAAACTGAAACTCTTTTCAGCACAAGGACTAATATGACTAGGTACGTTGAGAGGTAGGGGAGCAATGCACATGTGCCGGGGGCCTCGCGGGACTGCAACGGTTGGATTGGATCCTACCCTAACTTGAAGTACCATGTACGAGACCATTGTTGCCAACGAATAGCTGCTGTGCGGTCCATGTGCTGCACTTAGTTTTGCCAATTCATTATCCTGGGCGGTCCAATGTTTCGTTGAATATACAGGGCCAAGTAGGGAGCACGTTTTGTGTGGTCACAGCTACCAGTCTCCAGCTTTATGCATAGTGTTTTTCATTGTACACTAGGCAAAGTATGCTATAACCCTTTACCCTCAAAACATGCCTGCTATAAGCCACGAGCTTTAAATGAACTTCAGAATTCTACAAGAAATGTTTAATTTGAATTACAAATATGTTGTAGTTTGGCCCTAATCTGTACGGAAATAATTTTAGGATAACCACTTGCGATTGGCACAAAGCGCATTAAAAGATAAATTTCTTGCATGCTTCAAAATAAAGCGAATTACTTGCTACGAATAGATGCGTCGATGATGTTGACCCTACTTTGAAGGGAAAAAAGTCAACAAGTGCATTCTTTTGGCACAAAATCCTTTTGTGGGTACTAATTGGAAGAAAAAAAATCAGAAACTTAAATTTTGGTCACTTTTCAAAAAACACCTACAAAATGGCAACATTATAAGCATTAGGCCAAATTCTTATTAAGCATTAGGCCAACATTATAAACATTATAAGCATTAGGCCAAAAACACCTACATATAACATAATAACACCTACAAAATGGCAACACCTACAAAATGACCAAGATAATGGACATTCCATGGTATAATTCATGGTAATGTGCTCTCTTTTTTTGGTACAAAGGTGAATATTTCATTCTGAAACAATAGTTTAAAAAGATACAAATTTTATTTTATTTTTAAAGTGACAAACATGGAGTTTTGTGAAATAAGTGCAAATAATACGGTGTAAAATGTTAACTCTCGAAATTTCTTAGTCAAAGGAGCATACTGAAAGATACATTTCTTGCATGGTTTCGAAAAAAAGCTTTAATTTCTTGCTATGAATAGATGTGCAGACGATGTTGATCCTATTTTGAGAACAACAAAAAAATGTCAACAAGTGCATTCTTTTGGTAAATAATCCTTTTGTGGGTACTAATTGGTAGAAAAATCAGAAAGTTAAATTTCGATAACTTTAAAAAAACAACGAAAATGAAAAAGCACAACTAAGAGGACCCCCTCCCATCTCCATAGCCATAGATCTTTATGATCCAACGGTCCGGTAATTTTTTACAAAACTGACCCTGCACTTTGACAATATTACAATTCAGCCTTAGATATAGGGACGACTAACAGAGCGGATCAAAAAATCCGGATCAAAAAAATCTTAACCTCCCACCCACCACAAACCACGTCTGCTCCCACCTCCCCCCTCTATCCGCCGTGCCACACCACCTCTAGCTTGGGGACGGAGCCGTGCTCCGGTGGGGAGGACGTCGCACGCCCGGCAGGCCACGGTGGGGAGGGCGGCAACCTGCAACCGGAGGAAGCCGCGCGCACGGCGTTTGGGTCGTGACCGGCCATGGAGGCCACGGTGACCTTCGAGTCCGGCTATGGAGGCGGCAGCAGCGACCTTCCGAGTCCGACCATGTGGGGGTGGATCCGAGCTCTCTGTCTTTGGATCTAGAGTTCTTGATTTTTTGGTTTTTTTCTCGAGTTTGGATCTGGAAACCCGGATCTCGGATCTGGGTTCTTCTAATATTTCCTCTTTTAGTGATCTTGTTCATTTGTTTGTTCCATGAAGATTGTTATTTCTTTTGTGTAGATTCGAATTTTTGTGGTCCACATCCATAGTGTGATTTCATGATCCGAATTTATTTCAAGAAATAACATTCCTGCTAAGAAATTTCGTGTTGGTTTATTCATGTATTTTGTTCTTGACATGAACTGAAAGTAATATTCTGTTAATGCATGATCGTGATTATTACATGATCTGGTTCTTGTGTGGATCCATGATCGTGAAAATAAGTTCATGTAAAAAAATCCATGGAAAAAATTTGTTTCCTAATATGGAAAAAATCCATGGAATTTTTTTGTTTCCTAATGAAATTTCGGAAAGCAATAAACATGCTTCCTAATGTGGAGAAATTTGTTTCCTAAATTTCGGTAAGCAATAATCATGCGTTTTGATCATCCTAAATTTCCAAATTTGTTCATGCGTGTTCATATGTTCGTTCATGCCCTTCATTTGTTTTGATGATCCGAAATTTACCTTCCGAAAATGAAGATTCTGAAAATATCGTTTATGATCTTCTTGGATGGTCCGAAAATGAAGATTTATTGCGTTGAGAAATATTGCCTTGTGAACGTATTAATGCTTCATGAAATTTATGCATGGAATATTTCCTTCCTAAAATGGAGACTTTTTACCGAATGTGAAGAAATTTGTTTTATAAATTTCTTGGATGGTCTGCTCAGGTTAATTCATGGATTGAAAATCGAATCATGTATTCAGGTTAAAAAATTCTTGTTAATGCATAGTTTCAGTTTTTTTTGCTAATGGATGATTCAAGAAATTCTTGTTAGTTCGTGGTCCGAAAAATTCCTTAATTTTTTATAATGCCTTGATAAAAAATTGGAACATAAAAACATTTTGTTCTGGATAAATGTGAACACAAATTATCCTAGTTAACATGTAGATAGATGGATTGAGATCTGATTCAAAACTGATCTTTTTTACGTGCATGATTTTGTTAGATGATGAAAAAACAAATCGGTTTATGCATAAATTTTATCATGAGGGATTTTGTTTTCGAAAAATTATGTTAATGCGTAAATAGAAAATTTCCCCCTAATGATAAAGGTAAAAACAAAGGATGATTTGTCATGAGGGGTTCATGAAGACAAATGTTTAAAACAAGGGTGTTCACTGTAAAATGGTTTACACGCATCTTGAGATAGATCGACGGTACTAGTCGTTGGAGCGGGTCCTCTTAGTTGCGGAAAAACCGCGTTGAAAAAACAAGTGTAACTTTGTTACCTAATATATTTGCAATGTTTTCATCAACATGATCCTATTGAGACTTTGCAAAAAAAAAATCATCAACAGACTTTACAAGTATATTTGTTCGTATATTCTTACATTCTCTTTGATAAAAAGCACTCAATACTCAAAGTCTGCTCTAGAAATACAACGTGTGGAGAGATATATCCAGATTACGACCGCGGTTCATCATAAAATGTAGAGCACTCGCCAGGCTGATTGGTTGGCACGTATACGGCGCCACATCTGAATGATGAGCTCATGCTTGTATATAGAAAAATATTCTCTCTCTAATTAGCCTTGAGAAAGAAGGAATCTTTCTTAGATCCACCAGTTTTGTTTGGTACTTCCGCAGGAGATTGCTACATTTGTTTACGCTGCTAAAGGAACCGGACAAGGCTGCAGGTACGTGAGAGTGCGAGATGTCATCTTACACGAGCAATATGCTATGCAGAAGGTGATTAACAATAACTAAACACCTAACACCCGCACATGCTGTTTGCAAAAAAAGAAGTAAAACAGAGGCCGATTAATTGGTCGGCACGTCGATCGACGGCGCCGCATTCTCTCCCTAATTAGCTTTCAGAAAGAGGGAATCTCTTCCGTGAACCCACCGGTTTTATTTGGTAACTTCATACAGGTCGAGAAATGCTACATTTGATTGATACATTTGTTTACACCGCGGACGACGCGACGTGGGCCGAGCCGGCGCCGAAGAAGCGCCGCTAGGTGTGTACGTGCGAGTCCCATGCATCATCGTCCGCACCCGCTAGCTCCGGTCGTTGAATCCTAATCGTGTCATGCATTATATATGCCTCGTGTGGCCGTAATCGAGGAATTGATGCGTGGCTGGCTGTGGGGCTCGTTTGGTTGAAGCAATTCCGATCTTTATATACAGTATAAGTAAGCGCTCGTATACATGCGCACACATTCAACTCTATAAACGCACGGGCGTACACCATATGCCTATAAGCACCTATAAGAGACTGAGTCGGCAGGTCAGGTTTTAAAATTGACGAAGTCATTATAGACGCCACGCTGTCAATGAGAAATATCAACGTTAAACATGAGATTTCAACTCTAGTGGGCTGAGAATATAACCACACCCAGCTAAGATCTAACCATCTTACGAGAGGGCAAGTTCTCAAACCATTTCAATTCTAAATTAGGCATGCAGCAAACAGCCTAGCACTATCGTACGTACGTCGGCACATGCATGCAAGATTACGTTACGTCCGTCCCGTCAAAATGATGGGTTCTTCTTCAAGTGCCAACGTGAGGTGCACTCATGGCTCATGCATGCGTGGCTTAGGCAACGTGCGCTCTGAGCACGTACCGCATGCGAACGAACATGGTTGTGCTCTCCCTCTCACCGCACATGTGCTCTTGTTCCCGACCTGCTAATAAGGTTGCCGAACCGCGAGACACTAAATGCTCCTTATAAAGCAAAGATCCTTTACATCGACACGTGAAGACGTATGATTGACCTGGATTTGTCTCGTCAAACAAAAATATATAGCTGAGCTTTAAACAACATAGTTAGTAGAGTAGAGGTAAACTAATTAATGAGTAGAGAGATGTTGGTGGTATTATTGATAGATGTTGTAACATAATAGATTCGACATAAGGTGAGTCTATAACATAATAAGTAATATTATATGATATTACATATACTAGAGAACATGCCCGTGCGTTGCAACCGGTGAAAGAGCATTTTCCCTCATGTGTGGTTTTGGTAATTGAATGACAATCTCTATGGACTAATGTTTGCATTGAGATATCATTATAGATCATGTCCATGGAATTGTGGAGTTCATGTGTTGGACTCTTGAAACTCATGTGTTGAGTGAAGCTTATTGCAAGTATGTCTTGAAGATTCAAGACATCATCTTAGTAAAGAAAAGATGAGTTGTGCAAGACCAAGCGAAGCTTATTGAACAGATCCTATGCTTGGTGCTTGTCTAGGATACATGAAGATGAAACTAAGCGAGACTCTCCCACTGTGAGCATGGGGGAGTATTTTGAGAAGTCTTCATCAAGTAAATGTTTGAACGCGCAATCAAGAAAGATGACCCACTTGAAGAGATCAAGATAGTCATCATCTAACTCAAGTGTAATGCTCAAGGCAAAGGTATGATCTTGATAGGGCTATAGCATAGATAGGCGTACTATCAAGAGCGGCTCTCAAGTTAGTAACTTGATCGCATCGTTGTGGAGAGCTCAAACCTTTGCATACTTGGCATATCATATTTCTTGGTTCTTATTTGGCTTTTATGTTGGTGAGGAATTAGAGCTTGGTTCATCTCCATGTCAAGCTCTTGTTCATCGAAATTGGTTTTACTTTGGACAACTTGTTGCGTTTTCGGTGGCGGAAATATTGCCGGTTCTACCGTGAGGAAAGTCCCACACCTTGCCATGTGTGGTGATTTTACTCTATTTATGGGATACAATATTTCCAACAAAATTTGTTGGGTACTCCTCGTCGCTATCTTTCCAACAAAATTGGTCTCACCTCATTTATAGTTCATTTGCAAAAGTTATAACAGTTTTCGTTTCGGTGTTTTGCTGATCCGGATTATTGGGGCCGGATATTCCGCCCTACCGGAATTTCCGGTTCACCAGCTCATCCAAGAAAACGGCTAAGGAAAGGAGAAAAAGGGTTCTGACTCCAGTCGGAAATTGTGCTCGAAAATTTCCGTCTACCGGAATTTCCGAGTGCCCCCAGAAAAGTCCTCCAGAAATGGCTAAGGAAAAGTTTGGGTTTGCTTCTGACTCCAGCCGGAATTTCCGGGTGACCGGACTTTCCGAGTCTCTCTAGACCGGAATTTCCGGATGACCGGAATTTCCGAGTCTCACTTATACCGGAATTTCCGAGTGTCGAAACAGCCAACGGCTATATTTCCTGGAGGGGTATAAATGAAAGGACAATGATGTCGCCTAAAGAGGGGGTGAATAGGCGGTTTAAAACTTTTCCGGTTTAGGCTTATTAATTGCGGAATAAAACTAGGTGTTTAAATTAACAAGCCGACAACCTAAATAAACTAGGCTCACCTATGTGCACCAACAACTTATGCTAAGCAAGACAAACAACAAGGTGATAGCAATATAGAATACTTCAAGCACGAAGGCTATCACAATGTAAAGTGCATAAGTAAAAGCTCGGGTATAGAAATAACCGAGGCACGCGGAGACGAGGATGTATTCCCGAGTTCCTCCTTGTTAAGGGAGTACGTCTCGTTGGAGAGGTGTGAACCGACACAACGGTTCAACAACCACAAAGGTTTCACCTTCTTCTCCGATGAACCGCCCACAAAGGCTTGGTTCACCTTCCACTATCGGAATTCCTTCGAGGCGGAATCCGGAGCCTTTCAACAACAATCCGGGGCACAACCCACAATGGGATTGGGGGCTCCCGAACGGCCTCCAACAACAATCCGGGGCACAACCCACAATGGGATTGGGGGCTCCCGAACGGCTTCAAGTGACCACACAAGGGTCCAACCACCACAAAGGCGTCTAGGGTCCAAGGACCCAAGAGTAACAAGCTTATAAACTTTCAACTTCCAGGAATCCTCGTGGAGAGCACACCGATGCACCAAATGCAAAAGGCAAGAGCACAAGTGCTCAAATCCTTCACTCTCGAATTCCAACAAAGCAACAAATGCTTATGGGGGAATAAGAGAGGAAGAACAAAGAGTAGATGCACCAAGAACTCCAAGATCAAGATCTACTAGATTCCCCTCACTTAGAGGAGAGATGGATTGGTGGAAATGTAGATCTAGATCTCCTCTCTCAAATCCCTCAAAGATATGCAAGAATCATGGGAGGAAATGAGAGAGGGGCAAGCTTTCCAAGGTCAACAATGGAGGAGAGAGAGGGGGAAAATTCGTGCTTGGAAGAGCTGCTCTCTCTGGGGAAGAAGGGGCCTTTTTATAGGTCCCACGAAAAAGAGTCGTTGCAGGAAAACTTCACACCGGAGTTTCCGGTCACTAGGGCCGGAAACTACGGCCTACTGGGACCGGAAACTCCGGCCCCCACCAGGGGCTGAACACTGTCAACACCGCCGAGGCTTGGGCAAACTCTCCGGTGCCCTGGGCCGGAAAGTTCATCCAGGGGCGGAAACTCCGGCCTCTAGGGCCGGAAACTCCGCCCCCCACCAGGGGCTGAACAACGTTTGGAGAAAAACTTTGAGTCCGGAGACTCCGGTTCTGCACAGACCGGAAACTCCGGTCTAGGACCGGAGACTCCGGCCTAGGAAAAACTGCAGCAAAACCGATAACGAAAACGTCAATATCTTTTTCATCCGGACTCCGTTTTCGATGATTTTTGGCTCGTTGGAATCACAACGAAGAGCTTTACAAGATCATGCAGATAAACCTCATAGTCCAACAATGGAAGATAAAACCAAATGGAGGAGGTTAAAACCTCTCTAAAAAGGAATGATCGGTAAACCTCCAAAACCGAAAACGCAACAAGTTTTCCATATGAAATTCGTTTTCGGTGAACTTGGGCTTGTCGTGAAGATCACAACAAGCACCAAAACCCAACAAGGAGAAAAACCAAGTAAGAACCAAGAAAGATGAAATGGCAAGTATGCAAAGGTTTGAGCTCTCCACAAAGATGCGATGAAGTTACTCACTCGAGAGCCCCTCTTGATAGTACGCCATCTATCCTAAAACCCGGTCTCCCACTAACACCATGAGACCGGTAAAATAGAAAACCTATCAAGATCATACCTTTGCCTTGCGCATTCCACTTGAGCTCGATGATGACGATCTTGACTCTCTCAAGTTGAAACACCTTTCTTGATTGTGCTTGCTAGCACATGCTTAATGAGGACTTCTCCAAATGCTCCCCCATACTCCATTATGGGAGGGACTCGCTAAGCTTCGTCTTCATGTCTCCTTTGCAAGCTTCAATCAAAGGATATCTTCCGAGATGCATCATATTGAACTTGCTCTTCATCTTCTTCTCTTGATATGTAAGATGGCTTGGAGATAAACATGATTGATCACTCAATCTTCTATTCCAATCCATACTTGCGATGAGCTCAACTCTATACATGACCATTCTTCATATTAACACTTGAATAGAGCATTGGTCATTATGTCATCTTGAAGAGTCCAACACATGAACTTCTATATTTTCCCATGGACAAGATCTATAAAAATATCTCAATGTAAACATTAGTCCATAAGGATTGTCATTCATTACCAAAACCACGTATGGGGGCAACCATGCACTTTTAATAAATACCCCTCCCCTTCTTCTTCCTCAAAAAATCCAAGGCAACACGACTTTCCCCTCTCTCCTACTCCATTGTTGACATTGGAAAGCTCACTTCCCTCTCAATCCCTGCATTGAATCTTCCATATTCTTTAGGGAAAGTTGAGAGGAGATCTAGATCTACAATCCTACCAATCTATCTCTCCTCTAAGTGAGGGGAACTTAGTGGATCTAGTTCTTGGAGTTCCTTTGTGGTTCTTCTTCTTTTTCTTCCTCTCTTCTCCCCCCATAAGCATTAGTTGCTTTTGGTCGGATTTGGGAGTGAAGGATTTGACTCCTTTGTGGTTTCCTTTGTTCTTCCTCTCTTATTCCCCCATAAACATTTGTTGTTGTGTTGGAATTTGAGAGTGAAGGACTTGAGCACTTCGTGTGCTCTTGCCATTGCATTTGCATCGGTTTGAGCCCTCCACGAGGATTCGTGGTGGTGATACTTGTGAGTTTGTTACTCTTGGGTCTTTGGACCCTAGACGCCTTTTGTGGCAAAGACCTTTTGTGGTCAAGACCTTTTGTGGTAACTTGAGAGCCCCCAATTAAGTTGTGGGTGTGTGCCTCAAGACTTGGGAGCCCCCAATTAAGTTGTGGGTGTGTGCCTCAAGAGTTGTACGGGATTGGATCTCCGCCCCAAAGGAGATCAATAGTGGAAGGTGAACTCGAACCTTTTGTGGCTGAGTTCATCAGGAGAAGAAAGTGAGCCTTTGTGGCGTTGCGGCTAACCTGTTGTGGTTGCGCACACCTCTCCAAACGAGACGTACACCTTTGGGTGGAACTCGGGAATACATCATCGTCTCCGCGTGCCTCGGTTATTTTTATACCCGAGCTCTTTACTTATGCACTTTACATTGTGATAGCCTTCGTGCTTGAAGTCATATCTTGCTATCATCTTGTTACTTGTATTGCTTAGCTTAAGTTGTTGGTGCACATAGGTGAGCCTAGTTTATATATCTAGGTTGTATGCTTGTTAAAGTAAACCTCTAGTTTTATTCCGCCTTTATCAAGCATACCGGAATTTCCGGGTCATCGTGGACCGGATTTTCCGGCTACTCGGAATTTCCGGGTCACTATTGGACCGGATATTCCGGCTCCTCGAAAAAGTTTTAAATCGCCTATTCACCCCCCCTCTAGGCGACGTCTATCCGTTCAACCGGCGAGCAATTTCTCGGCTTTCTCAAATTTTCTTACCCCACACGTAAACAGAATTAATGAGTATAGAAAGAAATATACACATAATATCACAAAAACTAATTCTACTTTGTTTTATTGAAATTTAATCTGTTAGCTTACATGGAAAAACACAAATGTCCGTTTGTATTTATTTGCTGCGATGAACAAATTCGCCTCCAGCTCCGCCACCTCCATGTCGGTTGCTTGCTACGAAAGGGATGTCCTGATGACGATCAGGAAGGCCACAATGGTCATCATCTTGAGCCGCAATACGCCAGGGATGGGCCTGATAACGCGCGCGTCGCCGTGAACCACCGCTGCTCCAAGCCTTCACGCCTGTCGTCGCTCGGCCCTGCTGGTCGCCGGCATAGCCTCGCGTCGCACCTCGTCCTCATGCCGACGGCGACCCTCGTCCACGCCTGCTACGCACCGTCGTGCTCGCGACTGTCAAGCCGCCCGATGCCGCGCCCGAGCCGCATCCACGTCCTCCGCGCACCGTAGTGCTCGCGCCTGCCACGCCGCTAGAGACCGCGCTTGTCGCAACCAACGCTGGCGTTGTGCACCGAGGAGGTATGACACGGGGTCACTGGTCTACCTATAGGTCGTCGCCTCGTCGGGACCTGTCGCCGGTCTACCCATAGGTCGTCGCCTCGTCGGTCTCCGGGATGGATCCGATGGATCCGCTGCCGCTGTACAAGCTCACGCCGCCGGTGCCTTTGAAGACTGTTCCGTGAAACTATGCAAGGGAGGAATACAACCGCTTCTTTGTCCATAGTTTTTGCTTGATCTTGAGTCGAGTCCTGTTCAAATCTCGTTTGTCTAATGGCTCCAAACATTCGATTTTGCTCGTGGATTGGATCGATTTGATCCAGGGCAATCGATGTATCCCATATTTAAAGGACTGGAATTGTTCTGATCTTGGCTGGTTTGAATATGATACGATCGCGTCTCGCGTGTTCAACTCTGGCTCTTAACTTGTTCTCATCTTGGCTTGCCCACACCCAACGATCAGTCGATGGAACAAGACCACTACGTACCAAGGCTTTCGGGAAACAAAATCACACAAGTTAGGAACCAGAAACGGTCGAAACGACGTATGAAAAAGACATACGCAAATTAGGGGGAAGAAACACTACTCGTATTATATAGTAGAGATAGAGATGTTATGTAGAATATGCATTATACTACTATGACTAGTTTTAAGGAGAGACCTTGTGAAAAGTCGCTACGGACTCGGGCACCCGCACTGTTGGTGCCAATAATAAAAAAAATCACTGTTTTCCAAATATCACTCAAATAATGACAATTACTCCCATTGTTTCAAATTACATAACTTTTATTTGTCCAAAAATGGATATGCCTAAACATGTTATAAGTGTTGATACATCCAAATTTAGACACATGAAAAATCATCTATTATGGAGCGGAGGGAGTACATGTGTATTCGACAACCTATACAATTTGCACAAAATGAAGCAAAATAATATGAGCTCTGGTAAAAACCATAAGTCTAGACATGTATCTGCATTTTTTTCATTTGGTTTGTGTCGTCATTTCTGTTCAACCTTCAACGTGCATGCAAGTTCACCAAAAGAATAACACGGGCCCATTGCTACATGGATATGTTTCGAGGCCGAAGATGGCTTCTGGACCGTAACCTTAGACATTGTGGCCTTTGGGCATTTCTTTGGACACTGGGCCTTTCTCCAGAAACGTCTGAGATCGAGTGGGCTTGGACCCGGCCCGTTTGTTCATGTATATAGCTGAAATGTTTCGGCTCATTCGACCAAAACCCTAGGCACGCACGAACCCTCTCCGCCGCCGGCCTCGCGTCTCCTCCCGTGCAGCTCGCAGCTCCGAGGTAGGGTTTCCCCCCAATCTCATCATATTGGCCTTTTGTTTCGCATTGGATTAGGCGGGGTACCTACTGCAACGATCTTGTCACAAGTTCGAAATTCCTGGTTGTTCTGCAAGTATCTGCGCCTCTTTGGTAGGGATTTTTTTTGGTAGGATACAGAAGGAAGCGTTCTTGATTGTTTTGGGTAGATTGGTGCCGTCTAGTCTGCTTAGTTCTCGCGTATAGTTTGCTTAATTGCTGCGCTGGTAGATCTCAGGATTCGGGAAGCAGTCCTGTTATAACTTTGATGATTTCCCTTTTGTAAGCACGATAGGACATTTAGATTTGCTCCTGCCTTGGGTGAACGGTAGGTCCTTTGAAAACCGGATGTTAAATAGCTCGTGGACTCACAGGATCAAACTTAGTTTCTCTGTTGAAGAAAACATGGGTCTTAGAATGCTGGAAAACGGATGGAAGCGGGAGTCATATGAATGCTGGAAAACATGGGTCTTAGTAGTTTCATAGCATGCCCAAATGAATCAATCTTTTTGTATGTTATGATTTGTGTCATTATTTGTAGTCGTTTTTGTTACCGCTAGGTGCATACATGTACAATCTGTGTTTAACTGGTGAACACACAGGATCAATTTTTAGTTCCTCTTGTGAAGAAACTTATGTCTTAGAATACTGGAAGCGGGATGAAAGTGATAGTCAAGCTTAGTAGTTTCATAGCATGCCCAAATGAAATGGAGTCGTTTGTGTTGTTTTGATTTCCAATATTTTTGTCTGCTTATCATTTTTTCAGTCAGATTCGTTGTTGAGATAAATAATTGGGGTGTCATTATTTTGTATTTGGTTTTGTTACCGCTAGGTGCACACATGGACGATCTTTGTTTATCATAAACTGGACCCGCGGATGCAATCTCTAATTGTGATATTTTTTTTGTTTCCCTAGTTTCCACAATGAAGGTGATCGCTGCCTACCTGCTAGCCCATCTGGCTGGGAAGTCCTCCCCATCTGCTGATGACATCAAGAACATCCTGGAATCAGGTAGTTTGTTCTGCCTTTGTTTTATTGGATATCTCTTTTTACCTAGGCATTGCCTCCACCTTTTCTTATTGTTTTTGGCATAGTTAGCATGGTAACAGATTTGGCACACAATAATTTGTAGCTGAAGTAATTTTCAGCCAAGTCCACTTACTAAGTTTCTAAACGACAAGAACTTATGATAGTTCTTACTCCTATCCTTTTTATGGTCACACGGTGAAAAGTATCTTGTTACTTTGTAGAAAACTTGAGCAAAAATGCTTAGTACAGTGGAATTCATTTGAGAATATGTACTTGTATCATTTAGTACTCATTTTGCTAAAACATTGCATTGATTCTCTTACAGTTGGTGCTGAATGTGATGATAACAAGGTTGAGCTCCTTCTTGTGGAACTCAAAGGCAAGGACATCACAGAAGTGATTGCAGCTGGAAGGGAGAAATTTGCTTCTGTGCCTTCAGGTGGTGGTGCCATGGCTGGGGGAGCTCCAGCTGCAGCAGCAGCTGGTGGTGGCGCGGCACCTGCGGCAGAGTCAAAGAAGGAGGAGAAGGTTGAAGAGAAGGAAGAATCTGATGATGTAAGTGTTCTGCACCTAGCAATGGTTACACTCATTTCCTTCAGGTCTGCCTGTAATTTTCAAAAGGACTTTGAGCTTGGTGCATCAACTACTGTTTTGTTCATTGACTGTTTAGATGCAAGCATGATTTGCCTCGTAAGCAAATTCACTTGTTTCGTATGCAAGTTATGGTAACCTTCTGACATACTTGTTTTCTTTGTGCAGGACATGGGTTTCAGTCTGTTCGACTAAGTTCTCCAGGACGTTGTTTACCCTAGTATCTGTCGCTTGTAGTCTGCTACGACAGTGTCTGCCAATTATGAACCTTCTGGAGGCCCAAGTTTTCATGCTATTTTGGTTGTGACATTGTAAATGTCTAGTACCTTCGTATGTGACTATCATTTTGCAGTCTTGAAAAGTTTGATGGTATTCTGCAAAAGTTGTGTTTCAGCATTCTTATGGAGTTATGGTGATGTTTGTTATAATAGTATCGCTAGGCCAGAACATTATCCATTTCATTTATGCTTAACTTCGGTAGCTCTTTATCCGCGAAGTGTTTAAACCAGAGGCAGGCCGCTGCTGTGGTGATTGTCAGAACTAAATCTTAATCAGAGGCACACCCAATTGAGATTATCAGATAGTGAGACCGGGAATTTGGCCGCCATGGTCACCTGCTTGTTGTGGGACGGGTGTGTTAAGGTAGTTGATTTAGTAGATTAGTTGATCTTGATAATGTGCGGATACCAAAGCCTTCTAGGTTTGGTTGGCCTTGCAGTAGAGCTTCTCTTGCAGATTGATCAAAACTCGCTTATTGCTTTTATTTGCCTTAGGTAGAGTTTCTATAGCAGATCTTTCAAAACTCCAAACCGTGTAACCGTGCCAGAATAGAAATTTAAGAGTCGTCTCATAAATTTCAAATAACAACTTGCGCAAAAGTTTGAACACGGGAAAAGCTTCATCTTACATAGCTCCGGTAATGGGTGAAAACAGCCCCAACCCTAACTTAAATACCAATACTCACTAGTGGACCGCATGGCCTCGGCTAGATCAAGCATACTCCTTGACGACGCGGTTCTTGGCCTTGTCGCCGATGTTTGCTACCATGGCTTAGCAGGTATGGAAGACCTCGCTGCTTTCACGGACATGGATGACTATCTCTCCGAGTACATCGAAACCGTTGCAACCCCTTCTCCGTCACTCTAAGACATAGAGCTGCGGGGAAACACCTACTAGGACCGCCAATATCATAGGCACTCCGCCTCCTTGTCCTCATCGAGGCAGGTGAGAGGCGACACATGAGAGACCCTCGCCTTCCGAGTCGTGGGCGCGGCTCTCGGCGATGAACGATAGTGCAGGTCTTGTGTAACCCAGCCCAACGGGGGTGTTGGTGAGCATCATGCTTGTGGGCACCCTCCGGCTTGCGCTTGCCGCCGACGTTCCTCATCCTCATCATAGAGAGTGCTATGGTCATGGGCGGTTGAATCCCTACAACCATACCTAGGTGCGGATGAGCCCCGGCCACCATCGGAGTCGTGCGCCATAGATTCGGCGGGAGGTGGGTGGCTGGAGGTGGGAAAATGAAGCGGAGGAGGTCAGAAATGTGGCAGGCCGGTTGGGGTTCAGTACCTTAAATCGATCTCCATCCTGGTATAAGGAAATCGTGGGCTAAGTTACAATGTCTAATATATTTTTTTGTACAAGACTGATATGCAGTTTCAACTCAAGCTAAAAAAATTAGCCCCAAAGGACCTATTGTCGGATTTGTAAGGGCGGTGGTAAGGTATATGGGAAAGATGTTTAGGTGGCCGAATTTTGGCACCTGGGTGCTTGATGGTTTTAATTTTTGTGGGACGAGGGGAAAAGCCATGGACCTAGTAGCTATGCTAGTGTACTTCAAAATTTGTGTTATTTGTCCTAAATGACCTTTAGCAAAATTTTAGTTACTAATGGCTTCTTAGAAAACTTTCAATTGAATCTGTCTGCTCCCAAAGAGCATGGGGCTAAGTCACTTGAATAAGCCATTTCGAACAATATATCTGAAACTCAATCTTAGGCCTATTTGGATTGCATGGTTTTTTAAACGTAGGAATAGGGAAAACAAAGGATTGAGATGTTATGCTTTACAATTCCTACAAGATTTCAAAAGGTAAGAATTTTGTAAACTATGTCTTTGGATGGTGCACAGGAAAGAAATACAGGAAATTTGTAGGAACGAGGGGAAAGAGTAGAGAGAGATAGAGTGTGAGTGCATTGGACTTCGTAAAGAAAAAATAAAATGAGGTTTGAGCTCATGTTGAGATTCCTATAGAATGGACAATATATGAATGAAATCTATAGGAATTTGGTGGGCTCAATCCTACAATCCAAATGCATTCCATAGGAATTTTTCCTATGGATTGTAATCAAGATTCTTATGGAATTACTTAAATCCAAAGAGGCCCTTAGAGGTTCTGAGTATGCCAAAATTCGTCAAAGTGAATGGCATATTCTGGGCCTATCGGGGAATCTCAAGGACTCTAAAAATGAGAAGCCCAATACATACGGGGTATTTCAAGTGGTTTACCTGTTTTTCCATTTCACGACTCAAAAAATGCCAACGTAAATGGTGTGACTACCTAAGTACCTATTCAAATAAGCCAGTGTGAGTGATGTGTTTTGGATGAGCCACATTCGGTAAATTCGAAATTTTCGTAGGCACTTACATGAGTGCATATCTAATAATACCACTTTTTTATATGATTTATGATACCACTTCTCAATTCTAAGTTTCAAAGAAGTCCAAAAAAAAATTGTGGGTTTTTCACAAGTTGTGTGTTTACGAATTCTTGGAATTTACAGACCCAAACTCGAAACAAACTCTTAGAAACAAAAAAAAGACAAATTTAACTTGAATAGTGTAAAAACAAAATACAAAATGACAATTTCATGTAGCAATTTGTTTTTTTTCTCCGTGTGTATTTTGATTTTTTTTTTCAGGAAATGTAAACACACATCTTATAAACACTCACTATTTTTTTCTGACTTCTAATTGTTTTTGAGAGGTGTAAATTTGAATTTTAAAGGGGGATATCTGGCATCACTAGATATTTTCTCCCCAGCGTCTGCCCGCCCGCTCCTGCCAGGCAGCCAAAATCCAAACATAACTTTCTCCTCTTCCTCCCGCACTGGTCGTCGAACCCTCGCTGCCGGACACCGCCGCCGTCGCACCGAAGCGCCGGACCTCAAAGGTAACCTTCCCTCACAGTCCTCCTCCACCTCCTCCTCCTCTCTGCCGAATTGACATGGAAAGGAGATCCGTCCGGACTTTCTTCTGCTGTCGACGAACCCTAACTTTGCTGCCGACCTAATCCAAAGAAATCACCTAGGATGGGTGTTCGATCCTTAGCTTTTCAAGGATTTGCTTTTGTGCGTGGTGGTTTGTTCAGAACTTTTTCTTGCTAGGCTGCAGATTTCTCGTCCGGATACTCCAATTCGTTCACGCCCCCTCGTTATTAGGTCTGCCCCTGAATCGAGTAGCGTCCGCAGTCCACGCTTGAGATGCTCGAGGAGCTCGGTCGTTATGCAAAGCTGGACATCAGAAATTGGCTTGTTGAATCCGTTTAGGAGGCTTCCTTGTGAGGGCTGTTCCTTTCTTTGTAGCACCTGGGTTGGGAGATAATGAACGTGACACTCAGTAGCCGTGTCATACATGTAGATATGTAGACTTTAAGTTGATTCTCTTTGACAGAGTTTTGCTACCACAGGATAGGTCTTGTCTATGCAAAGTTTGCAAGTCGTTCATGCAGTGTCAAGTACAACCTAATTTTACCAAAAGCATTTTGGATCTGATCCGTGCAGTGTGTTTCTCACAGTTTTTTCTTCTGACAGTCAAGCATACTTCCTGGGACAACATGCCTAAGATAAAGACAAGCCGTGTGAAGTACCCCGACGGATGGGAGCTTATTGAACCAACTCTCCGAGATTTGGAAACCAAAATGAGAGAAGGTGTGCATATATGTGTAATATGTAGTACTTTTGGAAGCTTTTTATGGATCTATATTGCTATTTTCTGCTACACAGGACGGTAGTAATGTGTTTTTTTCTGTTGCAGCTGAGAATGACACACATGATGGGAAGAGGAAGTGTGAGGCTCTCTGGCCAATCTTCCGTATTTCTCATCAAAAGAGCCGCTACATATATGATCTCTACTATCGAAGGAAGGAAATATCAAAGGAATTATATGAATTTTGCTTGGACCAAGGTTATGCAGACAAAAATCTGATTGCCAAATGGAAAAAGGTTGGTAGACTTGATCATCTTAGGCATGCTTTATTTTGATGCTTTGTATCCAGTACCAACTGTGGTGGATTCTCTTCTCCACTTTGTTGTCAGTTGGCACTTCCTGATGATACAATTGTGTCCCAGTTTTCGTATATTGCAAGCATCTGATCTTTAACCATCCCCACCACGGCACCACCACATCACCATGATCGAGTGGAAACATAGCAATAGCAGTTCACTTCATTTGAGATGCAACTTTCTTACACGCTGGCATCACACCAGTTATGCACACATCAATGGTAGTGTAGTGTCATTGTATCAATTATTTGTTTACTTATAAATGCACCCCCCAGCAAAAAAGAAAAAAAAAGACTTATACTGCACTCAGCTTAACAAGTGAAATCATAGAAATTGCTTGATTACTAAGTATTTCAGGACAAATTTTGTTACCAATGAGCTACTCCCTCCGATCCACTAAAACTGTCGCCAGAAATCAACGTAGGCAGTAAACTTCCGATGCTTTTTTGGGATCAGAGCTAGTATTTGAACTGGAGTATTTGCTAATTTGGGTTATGTTCAGTTCTCTCTCTCTAGTTTTGTAAGCATGGGAAATTTACAAGGTGCCTTGTCATAGCTACTTCAGTAATATTAATATGAATTCAACATTCTGATTGCTCACTGCTAAGTGCTAACTATATGTTTTTCTTGAATCTCTTGCAGCCTGGTTATGAGCGCCTTTGCTGCCTCCGATGCATACAGACACGAGACCACAACTTTGCAACCACTTGTGTCTGCAGGGTCCCCAAGCACCTCCGAGAGGAGAAGGTGATAGAGTGTGTCCATTGCGGATGCAAGGGGTGCGCCAGCGGTGATTGAAGTTGGCCAAGCCGTGGTTAAGAATAATCTGGAACTGATCCCTCTTGATGTCCGTTACATTTGATCCCTGATGAAAACAAGTAGCCCTTACCTTGTAATCAGGTGATCCGTGCAATGTCTTGCGGGTGGTATGTTTGTAATGTAAGACACAGTTTTCTGATAGACATGGAAGATCACAAGTATACTGCTAACATGCTTTGCCTGCTCTTCCATAATGGATAAGTATTGTTGTTATACCTAGGCGATCGATGTGACTGCCTGAGCAGGCCTGCATGTAGTATGTATTACTATTAGTAGATGCTGATTTCCGTCGCAGTACTGAGATGCAAACTTTGCTCTTACAGTTTTTTTTTTGAAATTGCTCTTACAGTCTTACCACAGTGCCATTCGGTCAAAGGGTCTATTTCCATGCCAGTTTTTGGTACGAAGCAGTTTTAACTCAAACTAATGGGAAAAAAGATGAGATCGTCGTCCCAGTAGCCTGAATTGCGTGGATTGTTGAGTACGTTTTTATTGTTTTTTTATCAGACTGTGAAGTCACAATATTCTTATCCACGGAAAACGTGCCAGCTAGCCGATGTAGGAACAAACCATTCCGGCAGTCCTACAAGTTTAAGAAATCTGCGTAACTACAGTCTTTAATTCCTTGAAACAATTTTTTATTTCATGATTTTGGCGACTTGTACGCCCCACATGATAACAATCACATTGCCTAAGAACATACCAAATAATAAAATTGACAAGCAAAGCAAACATAGTAGAATGTACGTTATTTTTGTACTGGTAATTACTCTAACGATGTTGTTTCAATACCAAGTACTCCCTCCGTTTTTAGATATAAGATGATTAAGCGTTTTTCCACATACATATGTATACAAATATATCTAGACCTGTTCATTTTAGTCCGCATCTAGACAATATATGAAACACCTAAAAGATCTTACATTTGAAAAACGGAGGGACTAAAAAACATGCAAAATCTATTAACTTTTGACTTGCTAAACAGTTTTGATCATGTAAAATTAATGTCATTTGTTCATTAAATACTCTCTTTGTTCACAGTCAAATTGTGTTATGAGTTTAGTCAAAGTTAAACTTTATAAATTTTTACAAAATATATAGAAAAACTTGTCAGCATTATTACAAAATTAGTATTATTATATAGAATTATTTAAAATATATTGATATTATAGATGTCATACTTTTTGTATAAACATGGTAAAAATATTGAAAATTTATTTTAAAAACCAAAGCACCATATAAATAAGAACAAAGTGAGTACTTTGCAAGTTTCCATAAACATGCTTGCTCAAACATATACTAGAACCTGCTATTGAGGCATTTGTTAGACCGTTTCTTACGAAACATTGCCTTATATATAAATTATGTATATTATGTAGTGTAGAAAACATAGTTCTAGAAAAACTTTGTTACAAAATATAATTAGTACATTTAATCTTTTCAGTAATAATGTTAGTCATGTGGTTAAACTAAGCTAATAAATATAAAATATAAGATGAAAATAGAAAAGTTTAGTATAAAATGTATTCATTTGTTATTTGCTCGGTGTCATGATTTTTGTATTGAATCGACACCGCTTCAAACATACAGTTTCATTCGTGAGCTTCTCCCCTCAATGCATTCGTTTCTTCAAATCAATGTCCATCCAGTGCTCCTCATCGAGGTTTCCCCAAGTATTGGGAGGAGGGAGACATACACATGGAGAACACCACACTGATGAATTTAGGGCGAGTTGCGATATCAGATCTTGTTGCATGTAGAGACGAGACGTTGCGTCGAGTTTGTCCTGGGCGGAGCAACATGGTGTCGTCCAGTGAGGTTCATACCGGAGCAGTAGCTCGTCATCTAGATATCCGATGTAGCCATATAGAGTCTGACCCGGTCACGCAACAACCATGTTGTGTGCACAATGGAATGACCATTGGTGGGGCATACTGAAGAGCAAAAGACCCGACAGGGCAATATTCATTACAAACATGAAGTTCAAAATACAGGTCACAGCGACTGCCGCATCCCTACAACTATGCCTACTCTAAGGCCGCGGACTGCGACCGGGAACGGCCCTTCCGAGCAGCCGCCTCAGTCGCCTTAGCAAGGGCCCTCTCGAAGAGTGCCACAAGCTGCGCAGCCAGCTGCGAGGCGCGCTCCTTCACGCCACTCAGCGACGCGGTCCGACCATCGGGTTTGCGAGGAAAACCGCTGACGACCTTCTCGAAGTCACCTGGAACTTGGTGGCCTAATAGGAGCTGGAAGGTGAGCTCGGAGCTGCGTACCGTCTGCGACCGCGTGAAGTCGGCGATGGTGGTCGCGTCCCCAAACGGTGCAGCCAGAGCGTCCACAGTCGCTGGCGGCTGGTTGCCCGGGAAAATGCTCTGATGCACCACGGCCAGAGCTCCGGTCGACTTCTCCAACGCGGCGGAAGACTTCTTCAGGGCATCCGAGGCGTAGGCGCAAACCCGGTCGAAGAAGCCAACCGCGGTCGCCAAGTCGACCGTGTCACTCGACGCGTCTTCTGGAGGAGCTCCACCACAAGTCTCTGCGCCGAAATTCAAAGTCAGGACAAGAAAAGGAACGAAGACTCAGTAAGCGTCAAGCCGACACTCACCCCTAAGAACAACGGCGAGTGAAAGGAGACGACCGATTTGAGTTTTCTCCTGGCGACCCGCGCCAGCTCCCGCTCTCGAGACTCACGAAGAGCCTTCTCAAGCTCATCCACCCGGCCAGTAGCCTGGTCCAGCGAGGAACGCAGTTGGTCCCTCTCCTTCTCCAGGCGAACATAAGCCGCGGCTGCGTCGAGCTGCTGGCGATAGTATGGCTGAAAATAAAAAAGAGCAAGGTGTCAATAAAGTTGCGGGCGACTATACTAGTCACCCACACCTTCGGGGGCTACTCCCATCGGGAGCGTTGATCGCGCACCCGATGAGAAATCAGAAATACAAGGAAAACACGAGAAGACTTACGTGGTCCAGGAGCTCAAGGTCCTCGGCAGCCGAAGGAGGAGCCCGGCTAGACGAGGCCAGGCCGGCGGCCTCAACATGCACCTTCTCCACCAACACAGGCGTCTCCAGCCCAGTCGAAGGGCCAGAAGTAAGCTCCGTGTCCCGAAGGGGGGAGCTGACGTTGTCAGAGCGGTGGCTGCAGAAAAATCAAGAACACAAGTCAACTAAACGGCGAACCTGCAAAGTACTACTCGAAGAACATGTTGCAAAGAAACTAACCTGGGGGTGCTGGCGTCGTCGAAGCTCGACAGAGAAGGCGAGGGCATCCGCGCGAATGACCGTGGCGCTGCAGAGCTGACTGGAGGAACGTTGAGAGGTTCCTCCCAGCCACCCGAAGATTGCGCACCCGGGGACGTCGCCACGGTCTCCTCCTCAGCAACATCCACACCCCTGGCAGGCGACGACGCGGTGGCAGACTCGCCGCGACTCGGAAGCTTCCGCTTCTTCTTCGCGGGTTCCCCCACTTCGTCTTCCTCCTCCACCTCATCGCGGGGAGAATGTGCGGAAGGGATTTCTTCGTCCTCGTCCTCCTCCTCGACGAACTTCGATTCATCGTCGGGTCCGTTCTCAGGGAGAGGAGGATAGCTGATGAACAGAGCCCGACCCTAAAGCAAAGTAGACGCAAGTCGAATCAAAATGCAAAGTAGACTCAAGTCGAACAAGTACAAAAAGAGAGCAAGATCAGACTCACCTCAGGAACGGGTTTCGCGGCCCCGTAAGGAGAAATCGGGCACTTGACGTTGCATGCGTCCGCGGCTCGGAGGTTGGTGATGGACCTGACGTTGGCCTCCACCTCCTCGTCATCCAGCGGCTTGGCGCTAACGCCTTCGGCGGCCCACATCGGGTGAGGCCGGGTGCTGAGTGGCTGCACCCGAAGACGGAAGAAGGTGGCCATCAGAAAGACGCCACCCGCATCACGCCCAAGGGTCTGAGTCAGCTCGTGCAGCAGGGACAGCAGGGGCTGCACAACCTGAAAGTGCATGGTTGCCCCCATGCGTGGTTTTGGTAATTAATGACAATCCTTATGGACTAATGTTTACATTGAGATATTCTTATAGATCTTGTCCATGGGAAAATATAGGAGTTCTTGTGGTGGACTCTTCAAGATGACATAATGACCAATGCTCTATTCAAGGATTTATATGATGAATGGTCATGTGTAGAGTTGTGCTTATTGCAAGTATGGATTGGAATAGAAGATTGAGTGATCAATCATGTTTATCTCCAAGCCATCATACATATCAAGAGAAGAAGATGAAGTGCAAGTTCAATATGATGCATATCGGAAGATATCCTTTGATTGAAGCTTGCAAAGGAAACATGAAGACAAAGCTTAGCGAGTCCCTCCCATAACGGAGTATGGGGGAGCATTTGGAGAAGTCTTCATCAAACATGTGCTAGCAAGCACAATCAAGAAAGGTGTTTCAACTTGAGAGAGTCAAGATCGTCATCATCGAGCTCAAGTGGAATGCGCAAGGCAAAGGTATGATCTTGATAGGTTTTCTATTTTACCGGTCTCATGGTGTTAGTGGGAGACCGGGTTTTAGGATAGATGGCGTACTATCAAGAGGGGCTCTCGAGTGAGTAACTTGATCGCATCTTTGTGGAGAGCTCAAACCTTTGCATACTTGCCATTTCATCTTTCTTGGTTCTTACTTGGTTTTTCTCCTTGTTGGGTTTTGGTTCTTGTTGTGATCTTCACAACAAGCCCAAGTTCACCGAAAACGAATTTCATATGGAAAACTTGTTGCGTTTTCGGTTTTGGAGGTTTGCCGATCATTCCTTTTTAGAGAGGTTTTAACCTCCTCCATTTGGTTTTATCTTCCATTGTTGGACTATGAGGTTTATCTGCATGATCTTGTAAAGCTCTTCGTTGTGATTCCAACGAGCCAAAAATCATCGAAAACGGAGTCCGGATGAAAAAGATATTGACGTTTTCGTTATTGGTTTTGCTGCAGTTTTTTCCTAGGCCGGAGTTTCCGGCTCTAGACCGGAGTTTCCGGTCTGTGCAGGACCGGAGTCTCCGGACTCAACGTTTCTGCTTTAAAGCTGTTCAGCCCCTGGTGGGGGGCGGAGTTTCCGGCCCTAGAGGCCGGAGTTTCCGCCCCTGGACGAACTTTCCGGCCCAGGGCACCGGAAAGTTTGCCCAAGCCTTGGCGGTGTTGACAGTGTTCAGCCCCTGGTGGGGGCCGGAGTTTCCGGTCCCAGTAGGCCGGAGTTTCCGCCCCTGGCCGGAGTTTCCGGCCCTAGTGACCGGAAACTCCGGTGTGAAGTTTTCCTGCAACGGCTCTTTTTCGTGGGACCTATAAAAAGGCCCCTTCTTCCCCAGAGAGAGAAGCTCTTCCAAGCACGAATTTTCCCCCTCTCTCTCCTCCATTGTTGACCTTGGAAAGCTTGCCCCTCTCTCATTTTCTCCCTTGATTCTTGCATATCTTTGAGGGATTTGAGAGAGGAGATCTAGATCTACATTTCCACCAATCCATCTCTCCTCTAAGTGAGGGGAACCTAGTAGATCTTGATCTTGGAGTTCTTGGTGCATCTCCTCTTTGTTCTTCCTCTCTTATTGCCCCATAAGCATTTGTTGCTTTGTTGGAATTTGAGAGTGAAGGATTTGAGCACTTGTGCTCTTGCCTTTTGCATTTGGTGCATCGGTGTGCTCTCCACGAGGATTCGTGGAAGTTGAAAGTTTGTGAGCTTGTTACTCTTGGGTCCTTGGACCCTAGACGCCTTTGTGGTGGTTGGACCCTTCTGTGGTCACTTGAAGCCGTTCGGGAGCCCCCAATCCCATTGTGGGTTGTGCCCCGGATTGTTGTTGGAGGCCGTTCGGGAGCCCCCAATCCCATTGTGGGTTGTGCCCCGGATTGTTGTTGAAAGGCTCCGGATTCCGCCTCGAAGGAATTCCGATAGTGGAAGGTGAACCAAGCCTTTGTGGTGCGGTTCATCGGAGAAGAAGGTGAAACCTTTGTGGTTGTTGAACCGTTGTGTCGGTTCACACCTCTCCAACGAGACGTACTCCCTTAACAAGGAGGAACTCGGGAATACATCCTCATCTCCGCGTGCCTCGGTTATTTCTATACCCGAGCTTTTACTTATGCACGTTACATTGTGATAGCCTTCGTGCTTGAAGTATTCTATATTGCTATCACCTTGTTGTTTGTCTTGCTTAGCATAAGTTGTTGGTGCACATAGGTGAGCCTAGTTTATTTAGGTTGTCGGCTTGTTAATTTAAACACCTAGTTTTATTCCGCAATTAATAAGCCTAAACCGGAAAAGTTTTAAACCGCCTATTCACCCCCCCTCTAGGCGACATCATTGTCCTTTCACAACCTCCTTCTCCACGGCAGACAGCGGGTGCGCCCAGGCGCCGGTCTTCCGCAGTCCGCGCTTGCCGTCGAATGCGTCCAGTCCGTCGTCGTTCGACTGGACGTAGAACCATCTCCGGCGCCACCCTTGGACGGAGTCGGACTTCTTCATCTGAAAGTACGCGATATCACCGCGCACCTGGATTCTGAAGCCGCCCACTGGGAAGGTCAGCCCACTCTTCCCCACTTTCTTGCGAACGAGGAAGAGCGACTTCCACAGTGCTCAGTGGGGCGCGACGCCCAAGAAGCACTCGCATAGCACGATAAAGCCCGCGATGCTCAAGACGCCATTGGGGGTCAGATCATGGATCTGAACCCCATAGGCATACAGGAGTCCGCATGGGGAACCCGAAGCCACGCGGAATGAAGTCCGCGAAGCAAACGCGCTCCCCATCGCGGGGAGTGGGAAACACTTCTTTGCCAGGGACTCGTACCTGGACTTCGTCCGCAGGTGGCAGCAGGCCTTGCGCGCGGAGCAGCTCCACATCGGGCCTCTTCATCGACGACCTCTGCCAATCGCCCTCGGGCTTCATCATCACCCCGGCGTCGTCGGCGACGGCGGCGGAGGAGCCAGCAGCGCCCTTCGGCTTGCCCATCGCCTAGGTCGCAGGGTGCGGGGACAGATTGCTTTGAGCTCGGGACGGCGGCGGAAATGGCAGAGCGCAAGAGGAGAGGGAAGGCAAGAATCGATTGGAGAAGATGACATACCAAAGGCCAAGGCGCAGTACTTATTCCTCGAGGATCGGCATCTCAACCGTCCATCAAGCAAGGGCTCCGAGAGAGAGCATCCAGCCGTCCACGTGTCGCACGGAGAAACCAATCGTCGCCGCCAACTTCCTCCACTACGCACGAGAACCGAGGCGTCGTCATCGTGCCGCGCAAATTTCGCGCCCACTTCGGAGACGTGACAACTGTGGACGTGGTCAGCTCTGACAGCGGGGCCCACCACGTCACGTCCCATCGGGCGCAGAGGCGTGCAGCAAAACCGTCATCAATGACGTCACCAAGCCAACGGCTCCGAAATTAACCGAAGAAACTCGAAAGATTCATTCGAGTGGTAAGCTTCACAGCTGAAATTAACAAGGTAAGATCAGCCAGTGATCCGAGCACCCGAAGTAACCTTTCGAGTGGCAACACAGTAAGCTCAAGCAGCCGAATCCATCCAACAAGTAAGCCAAAGCAGGCTGAATAGAAGCAAGCTTCACAAGAAGAAGTCAAAGTAATTCGACTGCACAGATTACTCCCATCGGGAGCGGCTGGTTCGACTGAAGAAATTCGAGTTTAAGCTCAAGATCAAGCAATCCAATGGCGCGTCCAGGAAGAAGGAGTCCTTTGTCCGACTCTGAGATTCGATCAAGCACTCGGGGGCTACTGACGTGGGGTTACCTTGCGGGTAGCCCACGATGAGGCTACCTGGGCCGCGCCAAGGATGGAAAGGCCCGCAGAAGGCCCACTCGGGGTATCTCATATCCTAGTCCAACTCGGTTAGGACTTGTAACCTACCGTATCTGTACCAACCACCCGAGACCTGGCTGCCTATAAAGCCAGGAGGGTTGCCCGTCCTAGAGGACACGCTCAGAACCACAAACCCTAGCGAGATCGCAATCTCGCCATTGTAATCTCTACTCGCATCAATAACCAGACAAGCAGGAGTAGGGTGTTATCCTCCGGGAGCCTGAACCTGGGTAAACCTCGCTTGTCAGCCGTCGTGATCACCTTGCACTCTCCTCTCTCCCCATCAATCAAACCGGGGTGCACAACCCTGGGACTTGTCGAGCTAGCACCTCGTCAGCCAGTAGCCAGTAAATTATAGACACGCCCGACTTAAGAATATCACAAAAAAAAAATCAGTCCAACGTGTCTAACAGATACGGATAATGAGCAGTAGCACAAAACAGGTTGACAAAAAGACAACATATCCAGAGAAAAGAAGAACATACCATCAGTAGAAAGTTCCGCACCTTAAAAAGAAGCACCTCAAAAAGAAGACGACACAACGTCGGGGCAGCCAACATAGCGCGAATAATCAACAGGCACAGCCGAGCCAGCTCTACCCATTAGAAAGGAAAAACAAATATGCAAAACAAAAATGAGGAAACAAAAACAGCTCGCCGATCCCCTCCGCCTTCACTGCAACTTTGATTAGGAATGTAATAGACTGACTAAGCTTATTTATCTGAACTTCAGAGGAAATCAAGTTATTATGTCATTCTTGTGCAAATTTTTACCAACATGGCATCTCTAGTATCAGATGTTTAAACAGTTCTGTTGTAGATATAATACTGAAAGGGCACTGTCAAATAATCATTCAGCACGTGATTGTCCGTGTAAAAAGTAACCATTGTTACCTATAAATGATATCAATATAAAATATGTAACAACAACTTCCAAAAACCCCATATAAGAAGCAAACAGTCAAATTAGAATGCATCTTATGGTAGCTATTGGGAACAATAGCATCCGTTGATAAGAGGTAAAATGCTAGCTACTATATATAATGAAAACGGTAAGTACTATCGCTACGGCATGGAAATATTTTTACCCAAAAAGAAAGCATCAACTACTCCTTTCTCCATGCAACGATGAGGCATCTGGACAAAAGTTGCTCATCATTCAGGTCAGTGCAAACTCAAATACATTTCCTCTAGGATCTCCCGTGAGCAATAAAAAAAATCTAGAACAAATGCTACTGTTCTTGCCAGGAGAACAAACATGAGAAACAATATTTGCAACACCATAGAGGAGAGGGATCCGAGCATGATCTATCTCCTTAGCACGCTCGCCCCTCTCCACTATCTAATAAGCAAGGAAATATCAAGCTAGGATATCCACACAGAGAGAAAAGGAAAAAAGCACGGGATTGAGAAAAAAAGAGAGAGAAGGAGTGGCCTTACCTCGAATCATCGTTGCCTGCTGGCGGGACTGAGGTTGTCGGCTATGGGCTGCGGCACTCGCTTCTCTCGCTCGACTCTGGCTGCCACCGAGAGGAGTGCAGAGCTGCAAGCCTGAAACAAAGCAAGGAAATGTGTTCATGTAAAAGATAATATATCATACTTTGCATGAAATTAAACATGAGAGAATATAGCTAGCTGCCAGAATATTTATCTTTGAAAAAAACAGAACTTGCACTATGATTTTTATCCTAAAATGGTCCGAGAATAACCTGCTCGAAAAGTAAGACTATGATTTAGCTCCAATCTTCTACAGAACTTCATCGGTTGCTCTAAACACATCTGAACAAATAACAAAGGATAATAGTTAAATATACTGGTATATATTTCCAGCAAGAGAAATAGGTAGGAGCTAATGCTCACTACTTCAATCTGACTTCTAAAGACCTTAGCCACATGACCCTGGTCAAAATAGTTTCTGAAATATTCAAAAACCTCTTTTAAGAAAATGGCAAACACCAACATTATGCATGTGGAAGCACTCATCAATCTGAAAATAGAAAATTTACATGTCATGACCGCGGCTGATTTTTAAGAACACAATATGTTCTTCCTTGAAATTTGACTATATGTGTAGAGCGAACTAATTCATGTACTTATACTGGATAATTAGAAGCTTCAGTTCATACCTTAGATTTTTGGTCCATGGAAAATCAAATGGACCGGTTATTGTAGCAAATGCTGGAGTAGAGAACTCAAGTACTGATCAAAGAGTGCGAAGACTTAAATTTAAAATAAAATGGAAGGAATGGTAAGATCATAAGCATGCAAGTCATAAGCATGCAAGCTAGTGACCTAGTTACTAAGCAACTCATCCAAATTAGCTAGTAATCTTACGAACCCCTTCATCCTGACAAATAGTGAACGGGCAATGAAATTAGGCATCAACAATCAATCAAGTTCAAGCTGACCTCTCCGTCTAATTGAAACTGACCTGCAGAGGTGCGTGGAGAAGAACATGGCCGCGAACACGCTGCCTGCGTCGGTCCCCGTGTCGAGGTCGAAGTTGTCGGCGGCGCGGGCGCCCGGCCTCGCCGACACGCACTAGAGTGTGGCCTAGCGGCCGCGCTGCCGGCCAGCAGTGCCCGCAGCCCACCCCCGACCGCGCTGCCGGCTAGAAGCGCTCGCACCCCGCCCCCGCCCCGTTGGACGCTGCAATGGAGCCCACAGCGGCCGCGGAGAACGCATCGACAGTGGTTGCGCGCCTTGGCGGGCGGATGGATGAGGGGAGGAGGGGCGTATTGGCTGGCGGTGCACGGAGGGGAGAGGGAGTTGGGGGCAGTCGCGGCGAGGGTGCGGAGGCAGCGCCACGGCGGCGGAGGTGGCCGGACCTCGCCGTAATGAAGAGGCGACGGCGGCGGCGACCAGCGGCGTCCGAGCGAGAGCGAGTCGGCGTGGCCGCAGGTGGTGAGGCGGGCGGCGGCGGGGGGATGGGGGAAATGAGAGGGAGGGAGGGGAAGGCGGCGCGGCCGGCGACTTCCGACGTCACGAGAGAGGGAGGGAGGGGGAGATTGCACGGCCGCATGAGGCGAGGAGGGCGGCGGCGGGGGGGGGGGGGCTGGAATCGGTGGGAGGTTGGGGGTGAGAACCTTTTGCAAATTACTCCCTGCAGTTTCTGATAATGACGTTTAGGTCCTCGGCGGGCGGGTAATTGTAAAAGCGCGCGTGGTACTGTTCATCACTGTTCATCGTGGAATTGGGCGATCTAGGCCGTTCGATCTCGATCGGACGGCCCAGGATGCGAGCGCGGAGAGAGTTCCAATATCAGCCCTTTATATATAGGGGTAATGTAGTACGCTGTACGCGTGCATTGGAATCGACGCCTCGGCCATGTGACGGTGCGTGCATACTGTGGAGCACCAAAACTTGTGTTAACGAGCGGCCTCACTCTCACCGGATTGGGAAGCAGAAGCACCAACCTGAGCTGACACGCCGGCGGTGGTGCTTTATCATTACTACTCCTTCCTTGTCGATTACGCCGGCCACGTCCCGCCCCACGCGCCGCGCCGTGACGGTGGGCCACAAAGGGACGGTGGCGCGGACAAACAAAGCACCGCCCTCACGTGACTTCCGGTGGCGGGGATGATGGTCGGTCGTTCGCTCAGATAGCCCACACCCCGCGTCGCTTTGTTTGGAGCCCGTGGGCCGGAAGACCGGAGCGGAGACGGCGCATGCGGCGCTGAGAGCGGCGAGACGTCGAAATGGCGGCGGACGCGACCACGGCCATGACCATCGACTTCCTCCGCGCGCGCCTCCTCTCCGAGCGCTCCGTCTCCCGCGCCGCCAAGGACCGCGCCGACCAGCTCGCCAACCGGGTACGCCTCCGCTCTCCCCCACTCCCCCTCCTCCCGCGCATTTCGTGCCTGAATCGACTGGCTGACTATGTATTGTCCGCTGCTGTATACTGCAGGTCGCGGAGCTGGAGGAGCAGCTCCGGACGGTGACGACCCAGCGGCGCCAGGCGGAGCGGGCCGCAGCGGAGGTGCTCGCCATCCTCGACTCCCAGGGCTTCGGCCCCTTCTCCGACGCCGCGGATTCCGGGTCCGACGACCGCGCCTGCAGTGGCCCCGAGCACGGGAGTGCTTCCGGCGAGGCCCGCGGGGAGGCGGAGGATGCGCTGTCGGGCTCCGAGCTGGGAGGCGCGCCTCAGCCAGGGGGGCTCTCATGGAAAGGCCGCGCCGCGAGTCCTCACTCGGACAGCCGGCAGCCGCATCACAAAGCCAGGCAGCGGCATGGCCATAGCCACAGGCGGAGCAGCTACTTCCGCTTGCTCGCCGCCGATTCCTCGCCCAAGTATCAGCCGGGGCAGTCGTGCCGGAAGATAAAGAGAAAGGAGCTGAGGTCCAGGTACAGAAGCGACAATGCTGAAATTATGCGCTAATTATATATCTGTCCGTTGCTTGTCTAACATGATGAATCATATAACGTTGTGGTAACAGATTGCAAGCTGAAGATGAGGATGGCAAGGGCAATGTCGCCGAGGGTCTGGTGGAGGAGGAGCAGGAGATATCAGATTGCACTGTTTGCACCGATGAGCAGCATGATTTGGATGGTGGGGCGAGCCAAGATGGGCGAGGTTCTTGTGGTGATGGAAGAGTTAAGGATGGCGACGAAAGGTACTGCGTGGAGTATGAGAACAGCGGGGAGATGGAGAGGGTGCTAGAGAAGCAGGCTGAGCTCATTGGGCAGTATGAGGCACAAGAAAATGCTCAGAGGGAGTGGGAGAAGAAATTCAACGGGAGCCGAGATTCAGCGTCGGTACGTGCTGTCTTTTTTAGTTCAAAAAGCCCTTCAATCAGATATTCAGATACAATGGTTATTGTGCTAGTGCTTACTTCCCTTAAAAGAGATTATCCTTGAATTTGATGCCGTTTCATAGGGATTTATGATCTGTGTTAAGAGCTTCTCTAGCAGACCCCTTATCCCGCGGCCCCGTCGGCCTTTAAACCCCAAACAAAGGGCACCGTAAGTGTGTTTTAAAGGGCTGATTGGGCAGCCTAGCGGTAAAACAGGGTTTATTCGGCTGCAGCCGAAACCAGCGTCAAGCCAAAAAATGATAGTTTGACAATTTCACCACAGTTCTGACAAATTAACCGACAATAGCTCGACAATTAACATAGTTTGAACAACCTAAGACTGGCAATTAACGGAGGTTTTCATCCCACGTTCCAAAAGAGTCTTCTCAAAATGTCCACAACATCATCACCATCATCACTCATCAACATCCACATGCAAGTTGGAGCCACCGCAGCCATGAAACATTGGCCCACCATGGGCCCATGGCCTCTACCCGTCATTGCTTGTTTCATCCGTTCCAAGATCTCCTTCCTTGTCATGTCATGCCACTCTTTGGTTAACTCATCCAGTGTCATCTCGGTTCATCATCATTATTTGTAATTACCACTCTTGAAGGACTTTGGCCACGAACTTGTTCTCCTCGAAAATAGCGACCTGGCGCAATCCGTATTCACAGAGTAATTGCCAATTTTCTTGCTTCTCTTGAGCCTTCTTCTCAGCCAAGAGCATCTTTGCTTCCAATGTCTTGCCACCATCATCTCATTTGATTGTACCATGTGATGTATCTTCTCCCTCAAGCTTGATGCCTCTGCTTGCCTTTTGAGCTTCTCCTTGGCCCTCTTGTTTCCAATGGATTTGTCCTTGTTTCTTCCTCCAAATGGGCATCATCGTCTTCATCCACTTCCATTTTGGCAAATGAACCTATTTTTGGTGGGACCTCTTGCTCCCGCAACTTCCATTTCTCACTTCGTTGGAGCAATTTCCAACAATGATCTAGTGCAAATGCCTTGCCCTTGAAGCCAACATTCCCTTATACTTTTTTTTTTTGCAATTCGGTCCTTCAAAAAAGTTGAACAATGCACAAGTATGTGAAAGGAAACTCACATGCAACAATGTCAAACAATGCACAAGTATGTGAAAAGAAACTCATCCAATCAGTTTCAGCGCTATCACTTGGAGGTGCATTTTGCACTTGCTCCAAGCATTCACTCTAACGACTGCAAGCCGGTCTTATCACATCCCGGCGACATTGGAGTGGTCGATAGGTGTGTGGGATTATGGAAGCATTGCGAAGCATCAATTTGAAGAACTTATCATCTATCCTTTGCCAACATCGCTTGCCGGTTTGGTAATTGTCGTGAATGGAATCAAGAGAAATACTCTCCGAAGCCTTGACCAATGTCTCATCTTCCAATTGGGTGTAGTTCATCGCCCTCTCTCGCGTTGTGTTGCTTGCGATGAATCACCCCCCTTCCAATCTCCTTGAGTTCATCTTCTTCCTCACCACCACCATCCACGGCCTCATTATAACTGGAGTGACCGAGAGGTGTTTGAGGAATGTCAACCGAGCCCTCGTTCAACAAGTTCGCACCGCATGCAAGTTCAAGGAACAAATTTACAAACAAACTCCCAACAGCCCAATTTGAAACAAAGCAAAAGGGGAGAGGGGTTCATACTTCACGGCATAGGCGATATTGTTGGACGCCTGGCGGAGCATGCATTCCATCAAACACTTGGGAGGCGTCGGCAGGGTTGGTGGGCGAAGTAGCCATCAGGGCCGTAGGAGTCGCCGACTTCTTGCGTTTCGGCACACCCACCCTCTTGTTTCGGCACACCCACCCTCTTTGCTGGCAACGAAAATGGAAGCAGGATCGACGCGAGCAGAACAACGGTTCCCTAGTGGATGACGTTGCCCAGCCGCTTGCGTTTCATGTCGGTGGAGGTTGCCTCCGACACGGACCGGTGGCAGAGCGAGCCGCAAGATCTGCCCCAGGCAGTGGCTCGGTTGATTGTGCCGCCACGACGGGGACAGTCACTAGCAACTCGGAGGCGTCCCTGCCGGTTGTAGGAGGGCCTCGGCGAGGTTGGCCGGAGCGGGGAAGGGAGATCGGCGGCAGCGGCGGAAGGGTGTAAGAACTTGTGTGGGCAGAAATGTCCCTCCCACTAACTCTCTCCTAGCAATCCAGGGCACTGTCGGTGGCCACCGAATCCGGGTTGGAGGGGTGAGTTTTTACAGCCCTTAAACTTTTATAAGGATTGGGGTCGGATGCAGTGTCTGTTTGGGACACTGTTTTCCATGCAAAAACTGTAACCGACGGTTATTTCTCAGTTCAGCCCTTTAAGGGATTTGCTAGAGATGCTCTAAGGGCATCCGCAATGGTTAAGGTGTGGTTTTTCCATAAGGTGGACCCCACTTTTCTTATAGAATTCTCCACAATGTATATGGTGTACTTTTAACCATAAGATGAGACCCACATATCATGTCATGATGCTACATGCATGAGAGAGAGGAGAGAGGAAATCAATTTTCTATTTCCTTATGGCACACCACAAGCTTGAGGTGAACCTTAAGCTTATGGACAACCTTATTTTTTGCACAATGTATAAGGTGTACTTTGGATGGCGCCACGTAGGACTTAAGGTGAGGTTTTTCTCACATTGCGGCTGCCCTAAGAACTTGAGATGGATGTGATGATTTAAACATTTAACTGACCTGGTAGTTGTATCAATTTTCTTGTTGAAATAGCAAACTGTAATTTACCATGTTTACCTTTTGTGTAAAATCTACATATGAGTCTGTTCTGGAGTGATTGGTTTACTCCTAACATGAAACACTTGCTGTCAATAAAGCAAACAGTTTGCTTTTACTTCATTTCTTCACTGAAATTTTCATTTGCTGGATCTGAAA
Organism: Poa annua; assembly: GCA_026929855.1. Lineage (NCBI taxonomy): Eukaryota > Viridiplantae > Streptophyta > Magnoliopsida > Poales > Poaceae > Poa > Poa annua. The sequence continues at coordinate 88,155,364 of CM049431.1, forward strand.
GACCTAGAGTTGTTCTTGTCTAACTCGTACTTCCGCTTTTTGACTTCCAGGATGATGTTGACCAGGACAATAAGTTAAAACAGAATGAAAAAGCTTGCGAGCTGTTGGGTAGAGCTGCTCAGATCATCACTAAAGAAGTAGTTCGTGAAGAGGCTCAGTCGAGAGATAACGATCTTTTTGGAATCAGCAGACCCTCGGAATGTTTATTGAATGGTTCTGCCTCTGGCTTGTCCACAAATGCTCCAGAAGTAAGGGCTGTCAGGAAGTGCAAAGAATCGGTAACTGCAGTAGGTGCTTCAGTTGATAGTGAATTGCATGTTAGGAGGGATGAGTTAGTACATAAAGGTTACACTGGAATTATTGAAGGGAGTGGGTTTAATAATCTCGGAAGATCAGCTTCTTCGCGTAGCTCAAATGCAGGACATATTAAAGGTCAAGGAGAGGGAAACTCAGACAGTGGTTCAAGCTACCATGTGAACGCTCGCTCTTATGAGCACTACGTCACTACACCATCAGTCGGAAGTCCTTTAAGTGATACTCCTAAAAGCAAAATGTCTGAATGGAGCTCGTCATGCTTTCATAACCATACTGATAACCAAATTGACATGCAGCCGCATCAATTCTCAAGTGATGACGTGGGAGGTGTCCTAGAGTCCCTTAAACGTGCCAAGATGTCCCTCAGGGAAAAGCTGAGCAGGGCAAGTCCACCCAGACAAGACATGTTGGCACTTCCAGCACCAGAGGACCACTACACAGACGATGATTTGCAAGTCAATGACACAGAACTTCCACTTTGCATTTCACAAGGGCTTAGCCAGGAAATACTGACACTGCCATCATCAGGAAACTACTTTAGCAGGATCAGTTTACCAGGTGATGATGCAAAAGTACCACTTAGCCCTGCTGGCTTGTTTCGGTTGCCAATAGACTCATTCCCAGAAAACGAGGTTTGCTCTACATATGGCTATGGCTCAGTGTTCAATTTGACATCAAGTCGACAAAGCATCTTTTCAAGGAAGCCTGCTAGTCATATCATGTCAACTTCATCTTTTCTCCAGTATGGTTGTGGTTTCTCACCTAATTCATATTACGGTCATCATAGTTAAATGTTATTGTCAATGCCTACAAACGGGATGCTTCTTTCATCCCAGAAATTCTAAGGTCTAGTGATGATTCAAGCAAGGGAATGCATTATAGAGATGCAGGCATGTTTTCCCAGTATGGTAGTGCTTACGATTAGTAGCTATGCTGGTCCCAATATAGTCTTTGAGCTAGAAGCTATTTGTTGTGTTGATTCTTCGCGTGGTTTGATAATGATGTGATTTATTGTATTGCTCAAGAACAAGATTTATAAGAAGCACTAGCTTTTATCTTATGCCCTAATTAAGCATTAAAAATGCTACTCCTCCGATCTTCAAAAAGTGTCACCATCACACCTAAGAAATTGTGCTTATACCCGACACTTAAAACGGATCGGAGAGAGTATTTTGATCACAGTAAAGGTAAGTTGACATGGCAAAATTATCTTGTAGATAAATTTGTTCCCGTAGTTGATACATGCAAACTGTGTAACATAGAAACTAATCCAACCTCTCTCGTTCTTAGATTTTTTGTTCTATTTATCGTACAAATTATGAGTGCAGGTGTTACAAGAAAAATTAATCACATTTTGTAGATGCACAGGTTTTAACATGATACACATTCAGTTATTTCTTAAAATGATTGAAATGCACAATTAACTATACGCTAAGCTCAAGCACCTACACTGGCATGTACATTTTCGTTTTTCCATATAATATACTCCCTCTGTTTCATGATATCTGTTTCTGTATAAGTTTTTGAATTTTTTTAAATATAAGGTGTATTTGCTATTTATGCACAATTTGACTCATCAAAAAATAAGATCTAGTCTCAAAAGAGCGATTCAATGGATTGTATTAATTTTATACCAATTAAAAACTCATCTCTTTTAGTATGCTATGTAAATAGCTTGTCTTAATATCCATGCTGAAAACTTATACACTATATTCAGGAACAGAGGGAGTAATAAATTACACTGCAAGTCTGCAAGAGAGCTTTTTCATGATAGCAAATATTATTGCTCACTTGCTTCAGAGCAATCTTACTTTGCATGTGTAGCAACTCATTGCAATGTTAGGCATGTTTGGTGCCACCACCACCCGTAGCCATGCTCATTACTACACTGCGGGATACTAGTTGCCATCATGGTCTTTGCCTACTACAAAATTAGCAAAAAAAATGTACTATATGTTAGATGATATGTTAGAGTTGTTATAGAGTTGTTATGTTGTAAACCGAGTATGTTGTTTAAAGCATATCTCGGGCTTATCTCTAGTTTATCTCTAGTTTCCTTGCGTACCAAGTCAGGTATTAGATCGACTCAAATCATGTAATATCTCCCTGTAACAGACTATGCCGATGACTATATAACATGCAACGTGTACCGAGAACAAGGTGTCACTTCCCACAATAATTCTTATGCTATACAACATACGGCATTTTTTAAATCCCTATCCTCTTCTTCATCTCCCCCGAAGAAGAGGATGATCGGTTTCGCAGGTGGAAGGCGTGGATCAAAAAATGGTCGGTTTCGCAGGTTTTGGGGTGGATTTGGATGGGGTGTGACCCTTGTTGGTTTTAACCGAACACGTACCCGGCAGTGCGGAACCACGGGGATTGGCAGATATTTCGTCCTAATCCCGACCAGGGTGGGACGAAATGAACAAAGCCTCATGGTGCGCCAGACACACCCTGCGCCGCCACCGACCTGGGTCCTCGCCACCCTCCTCGATAGGACCCTCGAGATCTGAACATGTACATTTAGTGACGGAGCCTGGGCCAACCAGTTGGGGGGTTTAGGAAGGCCTTTTGAACCAGATATGGGGTAAATAGAGTAAAAATAAGGATTTCGAACCAAAATTTATCAAATTTCAGAGGTCATACACGAAAATTTCTCAAACCAGGGGGGGGGGGGGGCGGTGGCCCCTCTGAACTCAACATAGCTTCGCCTCTGTCAATGTTGCCGGCTGCAGCGCGAGAGGGACGCGGTTCGTGTTTCCCCGTTTTCAGAGACAAATCCAAGGCCCCACCACGCTTCCTAGGAAAGATGCCATGCCATTTACGCCCTTCGCCTTCTGATCTGGTTTAAAGGGGAGGAATTAGCAAAGCTGCATGCTACCGGTGGCAACACTGCCATCTAGAGACGTTTCTACCTACATCGCAATGTAACATCGATATATGCATGCTAGTTTGTACCCAGAACACTATATGTGTACAACGGGATTTGGTTGTCGATAACTAGCGGTTTTTCTAGCATATCGACCATCTGCCCAATTACCGACGACACCCTTCTCTCTCCTCGTTCTCCCTCTTCCACCTCACCTCAAATCTCATGTGGCAACTGTTACAGACAGCTGATTAGACACCATTGTACATGCCCTTATATATCGATCTAGGTATTGTCCCATTGTCTCGAGTCTACTGGATCTCTACTGTGAGAATAATGGAACCATTGGAATAGCAAATGAGACAAGAAATTACCAGAAAACTAAACACTTTATGTGACACTTTCATCTTATTAATTCACGAGCTCATCGAACAAGGAGAAATAAACTTATGCAAAATAGATATGGATCTAATTCCTTTGACGAAGCCTCTCCCGCAGCCTAAGCATGAAGCACATGCAGGAGCTATAGATATTTGACTAGAAGTAAAAGACGTGAGTTGCCGCGTCCGTCCTAATACGAACAACGATAGATAAAAAATATATTTTGAGCGAAGCTTAGTTATAAAACAATATTAATGATGAAAAAATAGTGCAACTCGATCACTACATGGAAGTAGAGAAGGGACATAATTATTTTGTTGTACTGTCATGAAATTTAAATTGTGTACATGGTTCTATAATGATTTGATCAAATTTTTGACAATCTATAGACATTGTATGATGAACATTGCAAACTAAAAAGGTAAGATTAGGCATCAAGGTCATAATGGTCATTGATTTTAATATAATGAAATTAAGTATATTTTATAACATAAATTATCCTAAAATCAATAATAGTTGGCATAATTATGTCCTAATATATTTGAATAAATTGCATCGAATATAGTCGATATAATATAAAAACAGAGGAGCATTTCACCAATAGATACTAAATAATTCACAAAAATATAGAGCAAACTAAGAGATTAAACTGTTTAAATACAATATTAATATGTGCATTAGATCTATATTGTATATATAAATTATGAAAAATTAAATGATATGAATACCACCAACCATTATATATTGAACTGCATAAATACACTTCTTTTGACATATAGTTTGAGCGCACGTACCAATGAACTTAAGGAGCGACATTAGGATTGGAGAGTCGACCAGTACTAATAGCAACGGTGATAGCGGTGGCCGGTATAGGAGGCGACATGGGTGTTTGCATGCAACTACTTTGAGGATCGTAGAAGTCAGCTCAATGGCGTGTTTTTGATACAATACGACTCGATAGAGGCGGAGGGAAAGAAATGGTGTCACGTGGCATCAGAGAATGATGTGTCATGTAGTCCCAAGTGCTTGACGAAGCCACAAGTGTGTGCGGAGAGAAGGGCAAACTTTGCGTAGAGGTATGTGTAAAGAGAAAGGCAAACTTAACATATGGACGGTTGTTTTCGGTACAATACGACTTGAGAGAGGCGGAGAAAGAGAAACAACGATGTCGTGTGGCACGAGCGGCATGACGCTATGGTGGACGCTAGACAGAGATAAGAGAGAGTGTTATCGGATATGTCTCTGGTAGCTCCGAATTTACCACATGTCGTTTTAAAAGAATCAAACGACATGTTTATCTTTCAATTTTTTGAAATAAAACATACCACTACGCAAACATATTCTACGAACTCTGGAATTTGTTTTGTTTTTTGTCTACATAGAAAGAGTAATTTTCAAGATAAATGAAGCTATTTTGTTTTTTTAAGATATGAATCCCTTCTTGTTTCACAAAAAATTAGTAGATACGTACGAATATATGTATATATAATATATCCAATAGAATATTTTTTAAACTAAATTTAAAATTGTAAACTATAACTATATAAATATGAGTAGGGTCCACCATGATTTGGACATGTGGGAGAATGAGAAGGCTCTATTCCTAGGGAGCTTAGTATTTTTAGAGATTTGAGTAGGGTCCACCATGATGTGGACATGTGGTAGAAGGAGAAGTCTCTATTCCTATAGAGTTTAGTATTTTTAGAGATATCTTCTAGATTGATTCTATAATAAGTGGGAGACTATAAGAACTATGCTCAAGACTCAAGAGGCTGGTCATAGAGATCACGATATTTTGATGTATCCATGATTTATAATAACTTGGCTTGAAAAATATGTTTTATCTAACTTGTTTATGAAACTCATTATTTATATTGTGTTATTGTAAAATTATTCAGCACCACCGGGCGTTGCTGAAGAATCTCCTCCAGTGCGAGTGAGCGTTGTCTTTAGACGACACCAACAACACGTGTGTTGCTGTGTAGGTGGCTATTTCTTCTACAACTCTAACATGTAACGGAACCGAACATGGATCCTTCTCGTGCACAGATCCGGGTTGCGTGAGAGCATTGTCGAGCTCAAGTGCCTCCTCGACCTTTTTGGCGACTATATTTGCTGATGAAGTGAGAAGAAACACAAGTGGCGTTCGAGTCCTCGCGTTGATGGTGGGGAGGCATATGACGGGCGGTTTGACGAGATCAAGTGCGAGCTTGGGGAAGGCAGGGGAGGGCGAGGAGACCCTTGTCGGCAGACAAGAGGAAGTGGATAGGGCAGAGGCCCCTTCACGGGAAATTGTCACTACACGTGTCATCCCGCGGTATTTTGATGTTAAATTTTATGAAATACTTCACGGGAAATATTTTTTCCGACACCCCCAAACAGGTATATATTATGCTTTGTTACTTAGAATTTGATTTTTAGTTACGGCTTCAAACTGGTGTTGAATTGTAATATTTATACAAATAATAACTATTATTGTGTGCTTAGTGGATTTTAATGGTGTAAGTGTGAGCATTTTATGTTGTTCGCACGTCGTTACACGTTTTAGTCATGAAATTGTTGTTGTGCTAACAAAAAACTCACTAATCGATAAACAACATTTATTTATAATACGTGCATTGCACGTGCACAACTATTAGTAATGATCAAGTAAATGATCAAGTAATCGAAACATGACAAGTAATACGAACCTCAGGATTCAAGTCTCTCATGTTTGATCTTCAATTCAAGCTATGCCTGTGAACTCCAACAGTATATGACAAACTAATGTTGTTTTGCCAGTAAGGCTAATTTTGGCATTTCATACATTGGAGAGGTATAAAGGGTGTACATGAAGATAAGATCTTGGAACAAGACCCCTCTGCAGGGGGATCTGGCGAGCTAGTTAAAAGACACGGATAACCAATGAGGTATATATACAACAGTCAACAAAGATGCTGGCACATAAACAAGACCTCATTGCAAGCCGGTACAACGGATAAACCGAATGGAAAAAATAACGAATGCTGGTACATGAAGATACATCAATGTCTCGCAGGAAAAGAAACACAGCAATAACTGGACATATGATTCTCGTGCTCAATCAGCTGCCACATCTTGTGATTAACAGGTTTCCTACCCCATTGTTTATTTTCCTAGCAGAATGGGCCTGCCGTACGAAATTAACACGACCCACAGCATGATCTTCATGAAACTGATGCCCTTGCCGAATCTGGGGTTTCCTCAGTTGCTGCTGACTTGCGTGATCTGGGCAATTTGCTTGCTGCAAGGTGCAAATGGGGGCATAGAGGTCTTGGCGCCCTGGTTTCCATGTCAAATCCTCGCACACAGACAAATCCTACATTTGCAATTTTACTCTTTGTCAGGGAAACTCCAGATAAATTATGGAGGGATCATGTGCAAACATTCTTTGGAGATACTAACATCCTAATAATGGTTTAACTAGGGAGGAAGAGCTCTGTTACGGTGGCAGTGCTTAGCGAAATTGGGGCGCAAGGATATCATGTGTATAATTGCACAGAAATGCTGTCATACTCTAGCAGTTCTAGCACGAGTCTAAGGGATGTCCTTATAATTTATAAACAACAAGCTGAGTTTGGTTCAACTGGAGAGTTTGGGTCTGTAACCGCTCATGTCTGGGTACATTTTTTAGAAAATGTGACCCTAAGTAACAGGCTAGCACTACAAATAAAGGGTGTTGCACCGTGAGAAACACACACAAATGATTTCCCCTAACTAATGCTTAACCAGTCGCCGCCACTAGTCGTGGATGTGCTGCTTCTGCTCATCAACCCACTTTGGTAACTTTGCCAAAAATGCCGATATGGCCAGAAAAACTCCGCCACAAAATCTTGCATCCACAAATTTGTATCTCATGTGCATTGGATAATTGATTCAGAAACAAAATCATGTTACTGGCTCGTTCAATGCATTTATATCTTAGTTTTTCATACCCAATTGAAACCATACAACTGATGGTGCTTTACAAATGATTCAGAGAACATGGTCAGCAGAGTACGCCATCTATTCTTTACTATGTGTTGGATGATTTTACGAATTCGGTTCCTGGTGAAATTTACTTCTTGATCTATTTGGCGTCTTTTAACTAATCACAAAACATAGCCACATGGATACAATGCATTAAGGTACAAAGATGATTCATTTTTCCTAGATCTCACACTGTGATAGTACCCTCACCACCATATGGAGGCAACCAAATCCAACTTAGATGCAGGCAAACACAGTGTCTGGTGTCGGCTTAGCATATTTTGACTGATACAAGCAGTCAAACAACATCTCAGATCAACGTGTCTAAACAGGTGCAACCGATCAGGCCTGCACGGGCCAAACATATCACAGTTGTATCCGCTCAGCATAGAGAAAGTGAGGAAGCATGGAGTGCATGCTACCCAATTACAGCTTGAATAGTACGGCTCCATCTGACATCATGGTACATTATGATAATCCCATTTTTTTGCGATTTTTTTTTTGCGATTTGATAATCCGATTTGCCTCACCTATTTGTTTCCCTATTTTACTGTCTAGCTAACCAACTTTTTTCTATTCTTACGCCACTCTTTCTCAGAGCTAATTATGAAATAAGTTGAATTCAAATTAGCAACCACAAACTGAGCCTATATTGCAGGAGTACAGGTGTGCCTACAATCGTGAAAACAGTATGGAGTTGCGGACGAGCGGCCCTAGAAATAATTCTAGAGAGCCTCGTCCTGTACGGTTCTGAACATCATACTGCATAGTTCATCTCTTACATCTCACATCTCGTCGACATACAAATCATTTGTTGCATGTCTACACTAGTGCCTGTTCTGAATGATTGGGAGTTGCAAAGCAGGATTCTTATCTTTTCTCGAAAACAAATCAGGATTCTCGGTTGATAGGTATACCAAAGGAGGTTGGAGTAGCACCAGGAAAATAGTCTTGTGATATTGTTCCAATTTTAGCAGGAAAGAGAGTTGACTCCTTGTTTAAGGTGAAGCAAAATTCTGAAAGTAAGGTGGGCAGATACAGGAGGTTGGTTGCAAGAGTTAGTCAGATGTACAGGATAGAAGACTAGGTATCAGAACTAGGTTGAGTAGACGATGGGCAACAACAACAACGAGTCCGTCAGGTGGCGTCCTCGCAAACTCATCGCAGGGAAGGACGCGAAATGGATGGCAGGAGATTATTACCGAAAGATTTCAGGAGTCTCTGATAAGTTGTTTGCACTTTGGAGAGAGCGAGAGGTTTCCCCTATCTTTTTTCCTCAAAAAGGCTTCCACTATTTTTAAGTTGGAACCAGGAAATTGCTTCGCTCCATAGTTGGTGCATATAGAAGATAAATTTATGAATAAGCTTCTAGCAGGTCTATCCAAAAAACCAGTGTGCGTGCGTACGTGGGTGCACACTCAGGTCAACCATTAATTTATGCCCCATGCTTATAAACATTGGTTATATCATGGTAAAATGTTTGAAGAAGAGGCAGCAAGATCTCTCCCCATGGTAAATGTGTGGTAAATGAAATGTAGTGTTTCTTACCTCTCCAGAAGCACTGTTGTATTTCTTCAGTTGTTAGACCTACAGAAGGAAATAAGAACTGTTGGTACTATTACAGATGAGATTTCTCTGAATTGGTGATGTATGTTGGTCATAACCTTTGAATATGGAAGGCACCGAAGTCCCAAAGTATACCATTCGTCTTTGCAAGTTCCATAATTGCTCCCTTACAACATGTATGGGGTCATGGCTAGATTTGTGGTCAGCAAATACCTGCATGAGTAATTAAGAAAAGCTGAAAGTCAACTCTGTAAAGAGAGGAGGCTATGGCTAGTAGATTTTCTCTACCATATTCCTGAGAGAAAAATATAAAGATGTGACATACTTCATTAACTTGAAAATAAGTGCCATTAAGAGGGAAACTACCCTTCATAGCTGTTCGACATGGAACCTGTTCATGTACAGTAACTTCTCATTAGTGGAGACTGGAGAAGCACGTGCAATTTTCAGACAACAAAGAATTATTTTATATTACTACTACACTGTTGGTATTGACTGCTCACTAGAAATATTCTTTTACGTGGATGGAATGGCTAAGAAACTCAAAACATTCATTCTATCCTCCTTCATAACTAAGATTATATATTATTTTCACGCAATAAAAGGAGGTAATGTAAAGAACAGAAAAGTACATTTTAATCGACCTGCAATGAGTTATTCACATTTCCTGAACTGTTGGTGTGCCTTGTATAGCTTACTAGTAATAATTTTAGTTGCAATAGAAGCTCAAAATATATACTGCTGTTCTTCTTTTGAGCAAAGATTTACAGATTATTTTCATGCAACAAACACAATGTACATACAGCACAAATGTGTGTTTGATATACAATTTACTCACCCTATGTCTATATGTTAACCTTTTAATTTTTTCTTAGATTTAGAATGTTTTATGAGTTAACAGGCTAATTAGCAACTCTGTTAATATTAGTTTCTTTACTATTTCATAAATGAGTGATATAGATGAAGCCTTCTAATATGGCTTCGCTTGTCTTGTAGTCTTGCCCAGAAACAAATTTGCACGTCTTTGAAACTATGCACCTTGTTCACCTAAAGTAACACCTCTACTCTAATCGTTATTCAAAGTTGCCAGGTAATTTATTGTTTTACCAGAATCGTGCCTCTCACATATCTAGATTGACTTTCTCGCTCAAGCACACAATACTGACAATTCTGATTATCACAAAATCCAGCTTCCATTTGAGAGTCACAGCATGGTTTTGGTGCCTTGCTCATTTCCTTTATGTCATCTGCATAGAGCTACAATATTCAGTGTATATCAACTTACGAGTGCAGTATTGTATTCTCAAATAAAATAAGCTTGCCTTGCATCCATATGGTCAATAGATAAGGACTTGGATCGTCAGATTCCCGTTGGTCAAGTCCTAGCTGTTAATCATTTTCTGAATCAGGAACAATGCTTTGAAATGCTTAAATGTAGATGGCAGTATCTAACCTGTTGCACGAGGGAGTGTGAATCTGGAAGTTCGTAACTGCAAGCAGAATCTAACTTTAGTGGCAATTAAAGAACTTTACATTTTCTGGATAAATAACATTATATGCATGGGAAAGCAATAGCTATAGAGTAAGCGTTAAGTCATGCATGTTTAAGCTAAAGCAAGGTCACTTCACTGCTTACACATAGTGTTCTGTCCGAAGCCTGCGTACGTTCTTTAGTTTAGGGCCTGGAATTGAAGCTTCTTCGGTACTAATAGCAACAAGTGCTTTCGCAATATCATCAGGCTGGAGCTCCTGATTGCTTTCTTTCATGCAGTTTTCCAAGTTCTGAGCGAAAGCTTCAAAGTTAAGCTTTATCATTGGGATTTCACCAGTATCTGCATCATAATCTTCCATATCGTTGTCCAAAGTTTCTGTACGTTCTTCCTCTCTTGGACTATCTGGCTCCTCAATTATTGGCTCCGAGTTGTTTGCGGGAAAATCCCTTCCATGGGTACTTCCCTCAAGCTGAGGCAGCACAGTTGAATTTGGAGTGGACATGCCACCATTCTGGAAGTTGAATTGATTACTCGAAAACACCAAGCTTTTCTCCTCAGGTGCGGGAAGTGCAAGCCGTGCGCTTTATTAAAAATAATAGGAAAAGAAAACAGGATTCAGAAGGACAAAAGAAATTTCAATAAGTACACGAAAAGCAAACTCTCAGGTAAAACCAAGCAAACTGGGACTGTTGTGTGTATCAGAACTATCTGATTAGCAGCAGGTTATACTGTTAATGGATTAATACATGTCTCAAATCTCAACCAGCAGAAGGCCAACTGGTGAAAGGATATATTCTGCAAGTCAAATCGATGCTAATTGTTTTTTTCATTTTTCAAGTCTCCTGGCTGCTGCATGAGATTCTCGTTTTCTGTTCATCTAACATAAGCTACTATTTCCCAAAGAGTAAAAGAAAAAAAAAGTAGTAATACCTTGCGAAGGCACTTGCAAAATGCCTACATTCACTTCTTAATGGACATGCATTGCAATTTGGTTTGCTTTTTGTACAGAAGACCTGCATTGATTGTGGAAAGGAATGCATTTAATGTTTTTTACGGAATATGTATTTGCTGGTTCCAAAAGAAAACAAATACATATGTAGATCCTGATAAAGTACCTTTCCAAAAGTAATCATGTGGTAGTGTAGCTCATACCTGTGAAATATTTGATAATTTTGTTAGCTTGTATTTTACTTCTTATTTGTACATGATCTATAGAGATTGCAGTTTACTTGGAAAGAATGACCTATAATGTGCCAATATAAGAAGTGCAAAATAGTTCGGGCATGACTCCGGAGTAAACATTTACCAGTTTCTTAACTGGTAAACACGCTCTAATAGTGAGTGCTTTTGCACGAGCTCTCCCACCATCCCACGTGAAATGTACGCGCTCCCACAAGGAAACACGCGATGTAGTAGGAAACAATGCAGTCGAAACTCGTGCAGTCGAGACAGTAAAAACAATGTAGCTGAACACGCGGTGCAGTTCCAGTCTAACAGGGTAAATGTTCACTCGCTGGCAAAATTTAAGTTTAAGCTGATATATACTCACAGTGTTTGTTGATCAAGTTTACACAGACGAGGCCAGATATACTTTTGTATAGTCTCCAAGACAGGATATCTTTGACAAGCAAAAGAATCCATATAAGAAAATGTTAACTATCCATATAAGAAAATGTTACTGGGAATACATGATAACATAAATGTTTCGACAGACGCTTACAGCTCGAGGAGATGTAATTGCAGAGATTCAGGAAGAGGTTGAATGGGCACCCATCCCAGTCGTACACATATCCGGCCAACATTGGTGTCAACCTGAGCGGCCAAAGTATTGGTGTGAAACATGAAAATAACTGCAGGTGAATCAAAACTACTCCAGCAGCAACTTACAGGGAAGGCAAGATGATGTAATGTCAGTAGACGAACACATTCAACACTTTTGAGCCCCAATCCACGTATGCTAAGCAAGTAATCCCTGGAAAGTAAATGAAATCAATTTTAAAATATTTCTCTTTTCGGAACTGCATGGGGCTACTGGATTTTCCTAAAACTAAAAAAGTCCTTCACTGCTTTCACTTCACACGATGGTTATAGTTTACTAGTCATTTCAAGCACTAGAAAACTTCACCAGAAGGAACTAAGTCTAAGGTGTGAAGTGGGATCCCACCAATATCCCACTTCTAATTCATTCAGGGATTTTTAGTTCAAAAATTCAGACCAAAATTTGTATTAGAAATTCACAAATGAACTAGAAGTGGGACATTGGTGGGATCCCACTTGACACCTTAAACTAAGAGATATTATGAGGCATCTTACTTTGCTGTGTCAGGAGCGATATCTCTTAACCATTCAAGATCAATGCTCCCATGATCTCTGACCAAACGATTCAAGAAACTCTGTGAAAACAGCAATTAAAGTGAGCATAACTGGGGCCATGAGATATCTTAGTGCTACAGAAGAACTTACTCATGAGGAAATATATGTTTATTTTATTTATTTTTGCCACGAGAAAAAAATGTCTATATTTCAACAAAATATCAAACAGTGCGGATAAACCTAGTAAATCCTTGGCTCCTAGTATTGAATAGTCTTAACTCAACAAAATATCAAACAGTTTAAACACAACCTATTAAATATTATTCATTAACAAAACCCCACTGTTCAGTTAGTACCTGGATCCGTTGTGCCAAAACATTATTCATTCCTCGTTCCCGGATGGCATGAGAAATTCTGTGTACATCTGCACATCGTACTGCTTCCCAATCAACAGAATCTCTTCTTTCAGAAATTCTTTCTTTCACGTGGCCGTCGTCATAAGCCTGCCTTCGAAATTTATCCCAGTCAATATTTTCTGTATTTTTTTTATTTGGCCTTCTTGTTTTCTCTGGTTTTGATGCTTGTGCTGCTTCATCCGGAACTTCATTGTAGGAAGTAAAACCAGATTTCAAAGTAAACCCATCCAGCCCGTTTTCTGTTTCTGCTATCATTTCACCAGTGGCAGACAGTGATCCACGCTCCTGCAGGTCTGATGCTTCGCAGTGCAACTTAACTGCATGGGTATCAATTTTTTTGTCAAGCAACTAACAAAACTGAATGTCGATTAAAGTGATAAAAGAGATGCTTTCTAACCTGGAAGATCCGTGCTTGTTTCTGGAGAATCTAGTGTTGAAGTAATAGTCTTGTTAAAATTCTTTTGTGCTGTGAGATTCTCAGATGGCATGAAAAGAGGAAGTTTATCAGTTGTGCCAGCTTTTAGAAGTGATGATGCAGAACCTGAGGAACTATTAGGTGATGTAGACGAAACATATGGTTCATTTGTCACATCTGGTTGTTGAGGATCAACTGTGATAAATGAACAATACATTGCTGAAGTAGAGGAAATCCCATGTCCACCTACACCATCATCATTTACTGCTGTTGTTTTGATTCTTTGGCATTCAAGTTCCTTGGTTGTGGCATCATCTCCTGCTAATGAATTTCCACCATCAAAATTACTTCCCAGCTGCTGAGAAGCTGTACCAATGATGCCTCCAACACATTTTCTAGATGGATAATTTTCCCCATAACTCGAAGATAATCGTGATTGAAGAATATTTTCTGAAACTATAACAGTCTGAGAAGATGACATATCCTTCTGGAACTGTATATCTACTGTGCTTCTCATTGATTCTGTTAATTCTACGGATAAACCTGGACATGCTTGTACTATGTGGTCTATTGCTGTCTCTTGGTGGTCGCAAAAAATTTCATTTGGTTCTTTGGCATAAAAGGAATGTTTTTCACCTTTAGTCAACTCATAAGCACTAGTCTTGTTCTTTGTTTCCACGTGTATCTTCTCATACGTGATTGAGAGCTCCTCAGAATTCTCCCCTAGGTCTGGTCTTGGACTATTATCAAAAAAGTCAAACATGCTTATCCCTCCTGCCACACTTGCCCTAATTATTTCTTCATTGTCTTGACTGGTAATATCATCCTTACAATTGCTATTGACTGACCCTGGAGGAAAACTCGCAGCAATGGCCATATAAGCAGAGCTGTATTTGGAAAAGGAGAAACCATATGAAAAGTTTGTAAACAAGATCAATTCACTATGTAATTTTAAGAACAATTAAGTACCAGAGAATGTTAAAGCATTCGGATTGTGACCAACGTACCTCGAAAGATGGTCAGATACATTCTGAGTGAGGAAAACACCTACTACGGAATCAACTACTGATCCTTTCCAAGGAGAGAAGTGCCTGTCACCTGATATACATCCGGTTTGAAATAAGCTACAAATTTCAACCATGAGTTCATGGAAACTAAAAATCTAAACAATATGTATAATTAATGTTTCACACTTATATTTCCTTTCTGCAATGGCCGTGTTAAGAACAGGATACACGAGTCTACAAGGTTACTGTCATATCCTTTCACCGGTTTTAAAAGAACATGAAAGGTTTTTACATAGTACCATTTATGAAATATAAAATCCAAGTTCGGAAAGAAGAGGTCAGCTTCTCATTCAAACTTTGAAAAAATCTATTAACTTGGTACAATAGAAAGCAAAAGGTTTAATCAGCTGCTGCAGATGATCTCAAAAGTTCTCGACTTCTACGACTGCATTATCCACCACACTGAGTCACTGAGCGGTGGGTTACTTCAGCATTAGAGATGCAAGGTATTTTTTTCTCATCAAACTATAAATAAATAGCGCACATGAACATGTTTAGAAGATTTTTTGAAATAATGATGTCTGATAGTGGGTCATGTGAATATTTCTACAAATATATCGATAAACTTTCTTTGATTGGCAAACCCCTGTATGTGCCAGCCGTAGAAAGGGGTAACAAAAATGTTCGAAGGGAAAATCGGATTGGATGTTAAAATTGATTTGAGACCTTAATGAACTTACACCTCCATCAAAGTACCTTGAACTAGTCGCATGCGTGCTATAAATGAATTAGCTCGGCCTTGAAAAACTTCTCTTTCTTGTTGCCACCATCTCTCTTTATCAACATCAGTCCCATCTACAGGCTCAGTTGCTTTCCCCATCAAAAGGTTCCAAACTCTTGTTGTCTCAGAATCCAAGTTAACTTTAGCTCGAGGGCGCTGTTTCTTGACTAAATTCAATGGACTCTCATATGGAACGATCATCTGACCACCAAATGGTACAAGAGAATTTGACAGACCACCTGTTCCTCCAAAAGAAATAACAGCAGACGTGGTCAGAGACGGATGCATCTCATTTGTATGCACATGCTCAGTGCTCAAATTAAGATATGCCATCCTTGCTGCAACCCTTTGAAGAAAATCCATATATGGTGCACTTGACGTATTTTGTGAGTTTGTTTCTGGCGCTTCACAATAAATATCAAGGTTGTTTTTTCTATTATTTGGAGCCTGCAGTAAAGTCTGCTGAAATAGTCCATCTGATCTGTCAGATCCACAAGAAAAAGAGTTTTGAGATGAAAACAAGTTTTTCTTGTCCATAGTTTGTTGAATGGAACTGCGGGGATGAAGGCATCCCTTTTGTGAACGCTTCTTGGTCATAAATCTAATGCCGAAACTTTCATTGAGGGCCTCCGTGCATGACTGAGGTATTCCTGTCAATGGTTGTGCATTATTCTTCTCAATATCCATATAAGGAACAAACGAATTCCTTCGGACTCGGACCGATCGCTTCTTTCTTACTCCGCCAGCTTGACAAAATGCTAGCATCTCAGCGGCAGTACTCAAGATGATGGAGTCCGGAAAGCCAGGCAGGGAGGACTCACTCTCTCTATGTTGTCGATGTTTCTTTTTCTCCACTTTCGACACCATAGTCACCTGACTTTCTGTGAATTCTATTTCAGGTATAGATGTAGCTAAGCGATGCATATCAAAACCATCTTTGCTAGAATTGTTCACTTTCAAGTCCTTGCTGTTCCCTTCCGTTATGGTCACCCCCATACTTGCGGCATCAGGATCATGAGTGCTTCCTACATTGTCTTGTTCTCTTCTTGGTACCCTGCTAGAACATCCAGAAGTTGTAGGTGAAGTTTCTTCTGCAGTTTTTGGTACAATCTCTGGCAAATGTGTACTGATGCCAAAACCTAATCCTCCCCCTGAATTATCCATGTCTACATTCAGTACATGTTCACTCTGGGCAGTTGATAAAATAGTGGTCGTTGAACATGAAGAACTTCTAGCATGGATGAATTTCTCCTCTATTTGGTAACGTGAGTTGCCAATTGATGATTGGTCTCCCCGCACTCCTTGCTCACCAAGTTCGAACTGCAGCCTTCTCCGAACTGATGCAGCTCTGCTTCTAGCAGCCTCTTCTGCTCCTCCAGGAATTGATTGATCGCTAACAGGTCCTAAGCACTTCTCAGGAGAGCTCAGGTTCCTTTTCTTCCGGACATAACTTCTCTTGGCTTTCTGATTTGGAGATTTTACTTCCGGCGTTGTAACAGCAGGTTTTTTCTTCTTGTCTTCACGTATTACCTTTGCTCTATGTTTCTTCCTCCGAGGCTTCGCTTTTGATACAGGAGTCTCCTCATCTAGCAATGTTACGATTTTTTCAGAACCTGAAATCTGCACATCTATCTGAGTGAGTGTCCTTTCCCTAAACGCAGCTGGTGTTGACAAAAGTGTGTCATCATTCAGTTGGCTCGGCGTCTTGCGTTTTTTCCGTGTCCGCTGGTACTTGTGCATGTTGTAATCAGTTACACATTCAGCAAGCAGTGAAGTCAATTCTTTACTGTGTTGGCCTTGTGTTTCATCAGTGTTTGAAGCGAAAACTGATTCTGATTTACCGTGGCTATCACAGACAACTGCTGATGCTGCTGATGATCGTTGGCTATTATCTGCTTGACTTTCAGTTTGTGGTGCTTCAGCATCCAAACCACTGGGTTGGAAATTTATTGGTGGCTGTTCTGAAACGCAACTAACAGGAGCGGTTAGTCCTGACGCCCTTCCAAGTGACAAGAAATCACCTGGAGCAAACTGAACAGAAGCTGCATCTTGAGAATCTGTAGAGGAGATACAGAAAATATGCAGTCTTCAGTCATCGTAACACACGACGATCCGTACTAAAGCTTCGACGAAACTATCATAAATCCTTGGAATTTGGAAGGACATATTACCAAGAAACTCACCTTCTGAAACACCGACCGTGGCAGGCGGCAGGGTTCTCGATCCCCTTCCGGTCAGACGCCTATGGAACACCAAGATACTTATCGGCACCTGTGTGCATCCTGCGGGCAGGTTATAGGACGGCCGGATGAAGGACCCAGCAGCGCCGCTCATGGAACCGGGCAGACCGGCTTGTGGAGCGGAATCCTCATGCATAGCATTCATCGTCGACGTGGAGCCTCCTGAGAGCAAAGCTGGCCGGTTGACTGGGCTGATCCCGGCTGCTGTGGCTGTAACAGAAGGATTTTGCCAGCCTATGTTCATGTTACCGGGGATGCCTGGAGCGCCTCTCCCCGCCGACATGCCCGGGGTCAAATTTTCTTGGTTCACTGCAGGATTTGCCTGCGGGCTGAGCCCCGAGGGCTCCATCCTTGCTTCTTCCACAGCCTGTTCAAAGAAGTAGAAGATTGAATCGGAGAAAAGGAACAAATAGCACCAAGAAAGCAAAAGGGGAAAATGCAAGGGGATGAAAAACCTTCACAAACCCCTGGAAAGAGAGCGGATTTGGCCGAGAGAGATGGGCGCAAGAGCAGGAAGCGGGAGAGGAGGGGGATGAGCGGCAAGGCGAATGCGGTGAGCTTGTCCACGGCCGAGGGGAGAGGCGACGGAGAGGAAACGGAAAAGCGAGATGGCCCTCCTCCCACGAGTTAAGCATTTTCACCCGCCACATCCTCACCCATTTTGATTGAACTTCTCCCGCGCTGCGGCGCGCAGCCGCCGCGACGGAGAAGTTAGAGGTCACATACATATATAACCCGCGTGTTGCAGCGGAAATTTTAGAAACTTTATTCTACACGAATATAATACTCCCTTTCTAAATTGAAATAAGTGTTACGAGAGTTGTATACATTTTGTACTATCATAATCCTCTTCCTCCGACAGCTAAAATGGATCGAAGGGAGTACTAGCTGTCAGGTATCTGAAATTATGAGTGTGACATTGATATCCGCTAAAACAAGCTAACAAATACTTATTCGGCATCAATTCAACCCTACTCAAAACACCCCATGAATAGCCTGTTGACTGCATCGTCCAGCTCTATAGCATCATTAGCGCAATTGTAGCATCAACTGCGGTTGCAGCACCGCACTACACATGCACCAACGACGCTACCGCTTACAACACCGACTATTGTCTATTCCAACAGCAATGAAATTGTCTTTTGCCATCCTCCATGGCAACGTAGAACCAACCTGAAACAGTGGTGGCGGTGGCGCTTGCAGCACAACCACTCACCGGATTGCAATTTCGATTATTATCACTAGGAGTGGTGACGATTTGCAATATCAACGTTTTGCAATGTCAATGGCATCGACGCTTGCCGTCCCAATATCGAGTAGTGTCGCTTCCAGCAGCGACGAGTGGCCTTAAAGCGGTGTTGCAACATGGACGTTGTGGCAATGGCGGCGGGCGGTTATTGCAGGCTCAACAGCCATGGCTGCTCAGCTTGTAGTGTGAAACCTCACCCCGCACTGCGCACACCTGGCACGTCATCTTAAGACATTGGTGGTTGACTTGAAGTAGCAAGTCCTCGTAGGAGGAGTTGGGACAGCGGCAACACGTTCATGCGAAAAATTGGCAAAACTGTGACCAAATGAGATAGTCATGTTCCAGATTCAGCCCAGTCCAGTTCATCCATCAACATTGGCTAAACCCAATAATTCAACTTTCTAAAAAAATCTATGCTAATTTTAGAAGGTTAGATGGTCTAAGCCCAACTATTTGAATATTTTTGCAAGCCCTTTTCTTTGTAATTTTAAATATTTAAATATTGTAATTTAATGCAATTAGTCCAACTATATTTGGGCTACGGCCTTTTAAGAGCCTAGTTGGGCCTTTACCCTATTATGGCCCAATTACAGTTTCTAGATTTTGTTTGAATTCATATTCAAAATCAAATTCAAGTTCGAACTCACAACCAGATTCAATTTTTTTACAGGAAAGCACAAAACATCTCAACACATATCATTTTCATCTCAACTCAACAGATATCATATCATCTTAGTAACAATAACAAGACCGTGCCTCAGGTTCACAGGTTTAACATCCAGACCACTCATAACTTAGAACAAAAAAGTCATCAGAATGCATCATAGCTTCACAAAACTTAGAACAAAAGAACCATAACACTCTCTGCTAGTGCCCAAAGAAACTAGCTCCAAACAGGTTTAGCTCCCAATAGAGCCATACCGTGAGCGAGCTTTTCATCTTGTTCTTTGAGACTTTCGACGAGGTAGTTCATACTCCTTGTCACGTGCAACAGCTGCTGCGTCAACTTCTTTCCACCTTCTCTTGAGTGTCTCCACTTCATCATGCATCACTTTGAGTGTGCATTTCAAACTTCTACAACTTCTCTTCCAGGTCCCGAACATGCACATCAACAATAGTAGTTGTTGCCTTGTTCCTGTTGAGCATGATTTGAGCCCAATGTTGATAAGGAATGTACTCTACTTCACCTCTTACTTCAGACCTTCAGCAACAATGTCAACAACATATTTTGGCTCCCAAACTTCTGGTGGCGGTGCATCCTATAATTTTTTCATCTTAGCCTTTCCCATGTCAACAACAATGTCCAGAGCAGATTGCAGGCACATTAAAGCTTAACACAACAATAAGGTTTATTGTCGAAGTTTTTACTCATAAGCACTAGCATCACAATAAGGTTTACTGCAAAAGTTGTTTTGCACCCAGATGAGTAGCAAGCATAGATAGAAGGCAAGAATTAAATAAGCACAACCACACAAGTACTAGTTACTTACAATTGCATTTTGAGCATCCTCCAAGTACCTTTTCTATTTGCTGAGTTGAGTGGCCTTAAACAGTTCAATAGCACAAAGTTCTTCACCATCGACTTCCTCCTTCTGAAATATCATTCAACAAGAAGCAGTTAAATTCATAAGCAAGCAGTTTAATGCTACTTCTAATTAAATTCCTAAGCAAAGCAAAATGCTACTACTAGTAAATTCCTAAGCAAGAAAGCAGTTTAGCAAGAAAGAAAATGCTACTTATACTGATTTTGTTACTACTAATAAACTCCTAAGCAAATGCTACTGCTACTAAATCAGTTAAGCAAGCAGACCATCCTTAAGACAAATTCCTAAGCAAGCAAATGATACTTTTATTTGATAAGTTGATTAGGCCTAACACCTAACAAACATAACAAGTTGTTCTTACAGTTTTATAGATGTGTGTGGCGTAGCTCATTGAACCAGTTTTCTGCTCAAAGACAACTTTTACTCGGTTCTCCTAGTTTGACAAGCAAGTTTTCTACAAAAACAAAATCCATACATTACTCATTGTCCAGCACATGTAAACATCATGCAGAGAAGATAAATCAGCAAATGCATCATCAAATGAGAAAAAATGAGGTTTCAGAGCAACAACAACATGCAAACAACAGGAAATACGCATGTGTTCATGCAAACAACAGGCAAACATAACATATATGAGACTTCTGGTATACCTTGTGTTTTGGGGTAAACCACATCTTCCCCAAAGCTTGCCATTTATCATCTGCCACATCATGCACCAGAGACTTGATGCTTACTTGACTAGCTGGTATGGGATCAATTTCTTTCTTTGTGATAACATGGTGGCTGTTCTTTGATATTTTCTGCAGCATCTGAGTGCACGTTTGTTGAACAACCTCTGACTTAGTGTCCATCTAAAAATTAGCCTACCAAGGGAGTAAACAAGGTAAGGGAATGATTAGTGATCATATGAATGTGTAACATAAATAAGAAAGCATATTTAGTTAAGAATAAGTAACTTACAACAATTTTTCCAACAAAGTCATTCATTAGAGTTATGTCTTTCTTATAGTCTTTGAAGTGTGGAAGCATTGGGTATGTTTTCTTGCAAGGAGTCCACCATCTGAAGCAACCGTTGGCAACCTGTAAAGGCTTCTCTGGATGATTTAGCCCTTTGGGGATCTCGATTGCCACCTTGGTACTCATCGCCTTGGTTAGCCTTTCCAAAGAAGCACCCCTTCTAGACTTGGGTCTGATATGTTCTTGCATAGAAGGCATGAAGTCATCGTCATTATTCTCCTTAGAGACGACTGCCTTCTAAGATGCTCCAACAACACTCCACGACTTGGGTTTGATATGTGCTCGTATAGGAGACATGAAGTCATCATCACTACTCTCCTCAGCGACGACAACCTTCTCTGATGCTCCAACGACAATCCGTGACTTGGTCTGATATGTGCTAGTATAGGTGGAATGAAGTCATCATCAATGTTCTCCACGGTGACGAATGCCTTCTTCGATAATCTATGTGTCTTTGATGATTTAACACTTCAAGTAATGGGTCTGATCTTTAATCTAAGAGTCCTCGTCATTTCATAAGTGTAGCAAGTTGTGGCCAGACGCCCCTTGGATGCTTTACCCATAGTGCCCACATCCATAAAAAGTCAGGAATCTCCCTGTTGATTAACTCCGTGTCTTCAGGTAATGCTGCGTAGTAAAAAGATGATGATTAAACACAACTTCTAAGTACACATATACATGTAAGACAATAATCTTAACAATTATTATGTAACAAGATACATATACGTGCAATGCATATTCCTAAGACAAGAAAAATATGTTTTTTTACTCGATGTGGATAGGCAAGTTACAAAGACCCGCCTCAACGATTTGTGTTCAGTCACTCTATTCTTTACGCAGCCTCAAAAGTTATGCCATTGGATTTCTATCTATGAAAGTACTTATTTAACTGATTGAGGTGGGTAATTAATTCACCAAATGACACCATTGAAGTCCCACTCATCTTAATACCTTCATCATTTTTACTACAACGTACACAACCAAATGAGAGATCATACCAGTAAAACCATGGTCAGAAGGATCAATCGACGTGGTGTCGCTAATAAAAATCAACACACGTCGAGTTACCTACCTATCTATTAGCTAATATTATAATTAAGCTACCCTAACCAACTCGAGATGCTCAACAGGGATAAAGAAGGGTCGAAGTGTGGTGAGTGTGGGGATGGAAATAGTAGCGACAAAGAATATGGGCAGAAAATTTTGGTGACATCATTACCAACGTGGGTGCACAATACCACTCTAGTAAAACACAACTTACTTACTGGCATGCCAACATATAGGCCATTGGTATAGCAGGGGCCGCATGTCCATACTACTCCATCGTGTACTTTGACGCCCACGTCAGTAGTAGACCAAGACATTACTAGCATTATACGGATATTATAGCTGAGTTAAATTGGAGCTCTCTCACGTCACCTCACTTTTTAACCGTTAGATTCGTCTCAACTCACAATTCTGATCATTCGAATTTTATGTACAACCTAAGTGGACCAAATGTCCCTGAGAGACGCTGCTCTGGGCGTCAAAACGGAATTTTCGGGTGTGTTGCGGCATGTTAAACGAAAAACCCATGCACGTCACGTAAAAAAAAGCCTACTCCTTTCCTCCGAGCCGAGCGCACGAAAGTCAACAGAATCCTCGCTCCACCGCGCCTTGTCTTCCCGTCGATCTCTCCCCTCGATCCACAGAGCACGGTGCCCACGCAGCCCTGCCGATCGCCACCTGGCCCGCAAGGCCCGTCTGCTTCTCAGCCCCCCGTCCGCTTCCACCTTCGCGGTACGGTACGGATCGTGTCTGAATCAGACTGCAAGCCGACTTAGGGATTTTCCCACTATAAATACATCTTGTAAGCCGCTGATTGGGGGCAAGCCATTAGGGATATTATAACTGAATCAAATTCGATCTCTCTCAGGCCACCTCACTTTTGGACTGTTGGATTCGTCTCAGCTCACAATCCTGGCCATTCGATTTCTTTGTGCAGACTAAATGGGCCAAATGTCCCTGAGGGACGCTGCTCTGGGCATCAAATTGAACCATTATGGTTAATTGGGCTCCTAATATCCACCGAAGCCCATGTACTAGAGGACCCTCATATTCATAGTAATCCCACCGAACAAGCGAGTCCATCTTCCTGGAAGAGCAAGCGGCGGTGGCGTGAGAAATACGATTCATTCTCCGCCGAATCACGTCAAATTAATCTACCGTTACTACAAGGAATTAGTGGCGGTGGAGCTGCACCACTCAAAACCAGCATTCATCCCCTTCCCTCTTCAAGGCGTACTTAATTGCCCAATCCGAATCGATTGCTACTTGCGAGAGAGAAGCTAGAAGAGGATCGTGAGATATGTGATGCGGCATGGTATGAGAGGACTCGGGCAACTCTGCGACGGAGGCATGGCCAAGCCAACGCGGCAAGGCGCCCGAATTGATGCGCGGAAGTGGTGCCTCCCCTATGCCTTCCGGGCAAAAGGCCACGACCTTCCATCTGCTCCTCCCCAGCATCTTTGGTTCACTATACTGCTCCCTCCTTCATGCAAGTTCCATTTTTGCAGGTTCCATTAGATGGAACGACTGGAAATAAACATCCACTTGGTGTTGTTTTTGCAGGTTCCGTTGGATGGAACAACCAGAAACAAATACAAATCCACAAAGCAGTTAAACTGGATGGAAAGGTAATACAATATGTGTTTTCTTGCATATTCTGACATGAAACTTGGCACCATCTCCAGATTTTTAGTGCAATAGGATGTTAAAAAGCAATATATATAGCAAAACCTGGCTATCAAGAATCAGTAGAAAAAGAATAAAAGAAATGGAAGAGGTTTTAATTACTACAATACTGTTTTGATTTTCTCAGGAACATAAATGACACATGACACATGATAACTCCCTTACAATGATTTGCTCATCTGAATATTTCGGTGACTGAATCAGCGACTGATCTTGAGGTAAACCAAGCCATCTTTGATTAGTGTCATTTTCTACATTTTTCCTAAGATTACATGATAGCCAGTTGATTATGAGGAAGTTTTTCATCATTTACTTCCTGCTATGTTGAGCAACAACATGATTTTAATATATTTCACACTTTCAGAACTTCCTTGTTCTTCAAGGAAAAAGTGAGCCATAGAGAGTTTTTCCTATTGTCATCAGATTTGATTGCATTTGTCGTCTTTGGGCAGGTTTGGTTAAAAATGCTTTCATCCCTGCATTCTGGTAATGGTTCAGAAGGATTGTAATGACGTTTGTAATACTGCTACTTAAGTTACAACTCTAAATTCTTTATATTTTACAAATTCTTAAAAAAATATAATTTCTTATAAATCTATATTCATAATGGCCAGACACAGCAACGTGCGCCTACATGATCTAGTGGATTGTAAATACCACACTGATGCTATATTTGGTTGTGACAAGTTATTTGATCTCACATATCACCGGCGTGTCATATAGACACGTAAGTGATGTCAAATTAGCAGTGCCAGGGGCATTTTTTCTTACCGGTGATTACCTCTTCAGTATGATCTTAGCAAATCACCGACGTGGTTTTATCATGACCCATCGAAGATTACCTACCAGCTATATACATTTTTCTCATAATGTGGGTTTTGTTGGTCAATGCATAATTTAATCGCCTTAATGGGCTAAAATCTATATGTGGGCTTTAATATTCGTGGGCTTTAATAATTCTCTTAAAATAAAAAAAACCGTTTTGTGCCAAACATGATGCATACTTAAAAAAGCGGCCTTCAAGATTCAAGTTGAATTATAGAAAAATATAATTTACCATGTTGCTACTCAACAGTGAATCATTGATATTTGCTTTGTTTATTACAATTCACAATAATCTTTGATATATGTGTTCACATTAGTATTTATGTTTCGTGGTTAACGTCTTTTTCTTGCTAGATGTAGTTGGACATCATATACCCGTATCATGTTGTTGGCTCTAATTGCCATGTGGATAACAACATTAACACCGACATCATGCCATCATCCGATCGTAACAATACTAACATATAACATGTGATGTGGTGATGTGGCACTTATTTGATCGATGTTATATGAGTAGATAGCCGGCCCATTGAAACCCCAGTAAGCTCGGATTGGTAAGGCCAACAAACAACCCATTAAGGTTAAACAAGCGGACGGGCCACCCTCCTCGTTGTCAATGCCGGGAGCTCCCTATGCTCCAGCAGCATCTTATACGATTGGTGAAGGATTGACACCTGAACCTGCTTGGGCGTGAGAAATACATAAAACTGACACGTGAGAAAAGCGTAAAACCGATGCATGGGTAAGAAGCAATGTCTGCAGGGATCCGGTGAAGTGGGCGCACCAGCACTAATCACGGTTATCCAAGCTATACCCACCGTCATCAATCGCAGCTAACGGATCTTAGGTATGCATATACTCACTATCGTTTCGACAATGTAAGATATGTTAGCTATTATTCATATTTATATGTATATATGTAAATATATTTTAATATAATGTACAAAAACATTTTATATTGTGGAACGGGAGAGTACTCATCCTTAAGAGCATGTACAACGCATTGGACATCGGAGATGCTTGGGCCGGTGCTAGTGAGACGGCTCCGTAACTTAAGCACCTACATAAACTTGCTGCAATAAACGACTCAATGCTTTAGCAGGTGCTTAGTTCTAACTTCTAAGCACTCAGATAGAAGCACCTTGCATTGTACATTGCGTTGTACATGCCCTAAAATGATTATTTGTTGCTTCCAGGGGGTGTTGGTGAAGATACTTTTTCGTACAGTGAGCAGTTAACCGTTAGCAGTTAGCTGCGCGCACCAATAACTTCCCACTTCCGTCTCCTCCTCCGTTAGCTGCCGCAGCTCGGTGTCCCCAACGATATCCCACCTCAAGGACAAGGAGCTCAGTGACCTGATCTCGCACACTCCTCCGTAGCAGAGACGCCGTCGCTTCGTCCAAAGCAAAAGCAGACAAGCGTGTGTGTAGCCTTGTTCCCGAGCCAGGCCACCGCTTCTCGGAGTTATCGCCCTGCGTTATCCTCTCCTCCATTTCTTTTCTTTCATGCACTTCCTCACCTACTCGCCCTGCCTACAATGGCAGCATCTTTTGATGCTTTCTCTTGAATTGATGGCTACAACTACCAGCCAGAGCCAGTGCTCACCGCTGAGTGAGGCAGATCACGTCCTTGCCCTTTTGGTGGTCGATACTGTAGGTCATGACATGGGCATGCATCGGGTGCTGAGCAGCGTGCCGGAGAAAGAGAAGAGAGAGCTGTGGAAATATCTGCGTAGGGCTGCAGGAATCATCGCCACTTGCGGCATCTCCCTTTCTGCAAAGCCACAAATGGCGTTCTGTTCGTCGCGCGCGGTGAGGTAACAGTCAGATACAAGAGGCAGATTCTCGTACGGAGCATTGCACAAAGATGGAGCGTGCTGGACTGAGCAACATCAGTGCACGTACGGTGTACAAATATTCGCCCATTATCTTTGGGCAGAAGTTATACTTTCGTATATATACTCCCGTGATAACAAAACATATTTGAGCTACCAAACCGTCTTAGGTACAAAGAACTTACAAATTTGGTATAGAGCTATATAATTCACGTATAGAGCAATATGCGTCAAAATGGGTTAGAAGAAACATGCAGTAAAACTTGACTCTTAGCGTACTATGCTGGATCTGCCACATGTGTAAACGGTTTCTGTTATCCCATCATGTCCTGCTCTGGCGGCGCGCCGCCGGCAGACGCATGTTTCCTCTTCTAGTGGTATGATCGGTGGCTTTGTCGTTTTGCTGTCGGAGTTAGGCCCAACGCTCGCCGACACCTTTACGCAGCCCTTGCTCGTCGTTTTGTTGTCGGGGACACGATCTGATGTCTCAACTGAAACAAAATCAGCGGGCGAGGATCCCGACTCTAATAAAAGCATATGTATGTACACGATCATGCGAGTCACAAGAAGGACCGGACGTGGGATGGCGGGCTAGGCACAAAGTCATTCTCATGCTCTACTAGCCAACTGGTCGACTCGCGGCTCCTTTATGACTATTTAAAACTACTCGAAACATTTTGTCGCTTGCTACGCACCTCCTCGTCTCTGGGTGGCATCGTTTCTCCTCGAAACATTCTGTTGCTTGCTACATACTTTCTCGTCCCAAGGTGTCATCCTTCCTCCTCGAGACGTTTTGTCGTATTCTACACAATAGTAATGTGAGGGTGTTGAATGTAAATGTAAGATGGATCTGGCACAAGATCTATTGCCACCTTTTCTTCCAGCAGCCTCATCTAGTGCTCGACATTGTTTCAAAGGTTCTTATTGCTGGAGATGAATCTTTAAGCCCCTTCATTCTTCCACGCACTTTCTTGTTTACAGCTGGTTAAATAGATTCACGCAGCACATCCCAGCTGCCACTAACCCATGCACGCACTAACTGACGCCACTAAACACAACTAATTCCATGCAGTTAACAAATCACTAGCTACATTCACTGTCAAGCTGAGCTCAACGGCCACAAGACCCGACCAACACAACACGCACGCACTACCTAACTAATCGACCACAACTTGCGGGATCGCCCGACACAGCTTGAGGCGTCTTGCCGCTTCTCACGATATCGCACGACAGCTCGGCATATCGCCTCCATCGTGCACACAGCTGCTAGCGGGCAGCCCAGTAGTTGGTCCGGCCTACCTCAACTTCCCTAGACAATCTAAACTATACATGCAAAACTATGACAAGAGTCGTGCTAAAACTTACTGCATCTTCATTTGATTTTTACAGTCTTTCTCTGGTTAGTTTGCACTGCATTTTCTTTTCATGCTAGTTCCTCCTATACTTTCTAATTTACTTAAGTACGTTACGTCTACTAATTTCTACTGCATTTTCCTGCTAGGATCTACCATTGTATTGTCTAATGTCTATGCTCCTTCCCATGACAATTGCCGGAATAGTGAGTGAACATGCATCATTGGTATCCATAAACAAGCGTCATCGATAGACGATAGGGGCCGTGCCGCCCCCGCGATGCAAGCCACACCGCCTGGGGAAAAGGCCAGGACGCGCGGGCGACCCCGTGAACCGTGTCCGAACGACGTGTTTGGCTGTCAGTGCCGACGTCCCGGTACTAGACTGAATCAATGGTGCTGCTTGCTATGTCTCTGTTGGTACGGAGTACTCAGCAAGCCCAGTCTGATGGTCTGATGGCGGTTCAGTGCGCATATTTAGAGTGTAACAGGTACAAGGACCCTACGGAACGTGGGGTAGAAGAGAGATTTTAATGGGCTATCCGTTCCAAGGTTTTGAGAGCGATATGTGTGAATCACATTGCTTGTGGTGTTGCAGAATTCAGTATTCAGGCAGTTGCGATCGACGGCAACCATAAATATCTGAGTAGGGGCGCATAGGGCGGCGAATCTTTGCCACTCGCGGGGGGTACCCGGTCCGGCAACCGGCATCTCCTTTTCTGCAAAGCCACAAATGGCTCTCTGTTCATCGCGGTGAATGAACAAGGCAGTAGTCGAGGTAACAAATATTTTACTCCATACGGGAAGCAGATTCTCGTGCGGAGCATTGCACTACCAAGATCACAAGATGGAACGAACCGAGGGAGATTAGTACACGTTGCACAAATTGTACATCCATTTTATTTTTCGCCAAAAACTTGTACGGTATATCTATATCTAATTCAGGTGTAGAGCAATATGCATCAAATAAATTATTAGAAGAAATGTGAGTGGAACTCTGAGTGTACTAGGGACACCAATTGTTCATACGACTAGCTTCACCACTGGTGTAAACGGTTTCAGTTATTCCATCATGCCCTGTTCTCCAAGCAGACACATGTTTCCTCTTCTAACGAATTGATCAGTGTTTTGTCGTTTTGTTGTCGCCTATCGCCCCACGACACCTTTACGCGCCACTAGTTTGTCGTTTTGCAGTCGGAACACAGTTTGACGTTTCAAATTATAAAACGAGACCAGCAAAGGAGGACCCTATACTAATGTCTAATTTCATCGCTTGCTATGCACTTCCTCATCTCTGGGTCTCATCGTTTTTGCTCGAAACGTTTTGTCGCTTGCCACGCACTTTCTTGTCTCAAAGTGTCATCCTTTCTCCTTGAAACATTTTGTCGCTTGCTCCACACTAGTAATGTTGGTGTTAAATGTATACGGACCCAACACAAAATGTGTGTCCTCCTTTTCTTTCAGCAGCCTCATCTAGTGCGCTACATTGTTTCAAATGTTCTTATTTTTGGAGCTGAATCTCTCAGCTTCATTTTTTCCTGATTCTCACAACACACTCGAGAAACAATGAAGAGACAAGAGTTTCATGTCGGGCTGACGGCTGCCTCACAGAGCCCATATATTTCTTTTCTCTCTTTTTTCGAGCAAAGGAGCCAAATGGCCCCAATTTTCATTTTGATAAAAACTGATAACACATAGTTTTCCTGCCCTCTTCCTCTCGGCCTCTCTTGTGCCAAATGCACATACTCAGGTTAACAGATCCACTGCAAATATTACAGATCCACGGCAACGACCAAGTCTGACGACTCTTGTGGCATTTGTGTGGCGGTGTCGTTCACCTACAATGTTCCATTTAGTGTTACCTCCGTTGACGTCAAACATGGAGTGGAGAGTCGAGAGAGGTTTGACGGGGTCATTGATGCATAAGCGTGCAGGTGACACAACGACGGGTCATGTGGAGGCGGTTGACGGTGAGGCGGGGGGCGGCTAGTCGGGTGGCGGCAGGTCGGTGGAAGCGGCTGGCGACGGCAAGTCGGATGGTGGCACACTACACCAATGATTGTTAGGCGTCAAGTACTCGGGTGTATCTCTCTTCGTTTAACGAGTGGAGGTCATGAGTTCATATTTTTTCAATGAAATTACAGGTAGTTGCCACGTTTGAACCATTCAATCAAACCATACTACTCCCTATCCTATGAGTAATATAAGGTACTGTAAAAGTTGCCAATAAATTAGAAGAAACCGTGCGTGAAACTTTGAGTATACTAGGTCTACCAAATGTTGTCCCATCATGTCCTGCTATGTTTCCTCTTCTAGAGGTACGATTTGTGGTTTTGTCGTTTTGCTCTCAGAGTTAGGCCCAACCTATCTCAACTGTTAAAATGTGATGAGCAAGGGAAGATCCCGCGTAGCCAAATCTCGAGCGTGCGATGGCGGGCTAGGCTCGTCGTAGTGCTCTCTACTAGCCAATTGATCGACACCTGGTTCTTATATATGCTTATTTGCAACTTCTCGGAACATTTCGTGTCTTGCTATGCACTTCCTTGTCTCTGAGTGCCATCATTTTTCGTATACTTCCTCTTCCTTTGAATTTCTACTGTTTTTTTCTTGTAATTTGCACTGCATTTTCATGCTAGCTCCTAGCCTCCTACTTTATTTTCTTTTGAGTTCCTACTGTATTTTCTTTTGAGTTCTACTGAGTATGCTCCTTCCCGTGCTAATTGGCTAATTGCATGAATAGTGAGTGGATTGGCATCATTGCCTCATTGGTGTTCATAAACAAGCATCATCGATAGGTGCAACTGTGCAAGTCACCGCCTGGGGAAAAGGCGACCCGTGAACCGGGGCCGAGCGACGTGTTTGGCTGGCAGTGCCACCGTCCCGGCACTAGATGCAGCATGCTAAACGGGTGTCATAGCTACTTACTAAGCTACCCCACCTAAATTAATGGCCCTGCTATGTCTGATGGCACTTCAGTGGGCACGTAACAGGTACAAGGACCCTACATCACATGAGCTAGAAGAGAGATTTTTATGGGCTTTCCGTTCCGATGTTTTGAGAACGATATAATTCGGTAATCAGGTAGTTGTCACGGAAACTAAAACTTAGGCTATTATGGTGATAACACAGATTCGGCTGGACAATGTGTGACATGTCAGCATTCAGTCATCTGGTTCTTTCAGGGGGAAAGGTGAGCTCAAACTTAGGACATCTTTGGATTGTAGGAATAATGATTTTTATAGAATTCCAATCCTTAGTAATTTTTCCTATGGATTGACTTTGATTTAAATGAATGATGATGTCAAAATCCTATGGAATGCATTCCTATGCACTCCAACCTCTTTTTAAAATCATGTAGGAATTGAAAAGCATGACACTTAAATCCTTTGTTTTTTCATATTCCTACGTTTCAAAAATCCTGCAATCCAAAGAGGATCTTAGACTCAAGCGCGTAGGATCAAGACACTTTTCCTATGTTTTTACTATTCCTGTAATTTTACTGTGTTTTACAATCCTTTGTTATGTACTGGTAAACATGTGAGATTCCTATGTTTTGTGATCCAAACAAGTCCTTACTGGTATACTCCTCGAAGAGTTTAATGTTAGATAGTTGAGACGGATTTTAACAACTACTACTATCTGTTAGTTTCGGTTTCTCTCCAGTTTCATCTCGAGTTAGTTTTAACAACAGCTATCATTGGAACAGAGACGGATTTCTTTCGGTTTCTCTCTAGTTTCTTTTGCATTTTGCTCCTAGTTCCCCACTCCATCTTACTGCTAGGCTCTACCTTCATTGTCTGCTCCTAGTTCTACAGTAGGTTCCTTGTACCTGTTTGGCCACGCTCTTGCTCTGCAGTGAGTACAGCGGTACAGCAAGTTTAATTGTAGGCGAGGGACTGTCCTATCAGACTGGGCTTGCTTAAGTGCGGACAGGGAAATAAATAGCCAAACTAGCCAGTACGCGAGTCTAGCGTTGGCACTGTGAGCCAAACACGTTGTCCAGTCATGGATCACGGGGTGCCGCTCGTTCTGGCATTTTCCCCAGGCGGCTGCCATATCGATGATGTTTTCTTTTATGGATATCAATGATGCCCAGGTTCACTCACAATTCAGGCAAATAGTACCATGGCAGACTATTCTGTGATTAAGGATCATATGCGTAAATCAAATTGCTTTGCCACGGGAACCAAAAGAGAGACTATTATGATGACAACACAGATTCGACCAGACAATGTGTCGTGTCAGCGTCCACTTTGAGTGTCATCTGGTTTTCTACAAGGCAGGCGTGACCTTTAAACTTGCACAAAAGCTACGAGTAGTCTGGTTTCTCCGAGTGCGTCTGGAAGCAGTTGGATTTACCCCCCTGAGAGTTGTTTACTGATCAGCTGAGGCAATAAACCATACCATCGGACAGCTCCTTCCCAACAACTTTGACGTATCTGCTCAATTGCCTTTCTAGCTCACTGAGGTGTCTCCTCTCGATTGGCCCAACCACGCTCTGAAGTTCCTGAAACAGAAAGCAGGGCAAAATTACAGGACATCAGAGACTGTTCACAACAGAGGCCAAACAGCCAAAAAAAATTGTGCCCTCAGATGAACACCTACCAGCAAATAAATATATTTCCCTAAACATCAATAGTGTGATTTCAATCATTATACGCAACATAAATGGTCGTTAAACTGACAAACGAAGGGAAAGAGCTTTCAATTAGATGTTCCATTGAAAAGACTGAAGGATGGAGTGAACTATCAGTAGCAGAAGATTAAGTTTTGCCAATGAAAACGAGGAAGGCAAAACTGAAGCCTGTCTAACAGTGTAAGACCCTATCCCAGTGCATGGACCAACTATAACTAAGAACATCTTTTAGGTTGGACCTCAAATTTGTGTATATACCTTATATTTAACCCGAGCACCGTTCAGGTCCATGATAACATTTTCAATATCCTGTATGTCGGAACAATCCTCAGTTGTATCAGTCTTGGATTCTGAACGAACCATCTCCTCATCCACCATCATGTCTGATTCGTCATAGTCCGAGTCTTCATCATCCTCATCAATGAGAATCTCACAGTGGTCATTTTTTGCTGAAGGTTCATCGCAAGGACCACAAGTATGTATCTGGGGCATTTCATTTTGCGCTGTGGAAAAATCAGACAGAACTGAAAACAAACTCTTATCTAGTAAGGGTTTCGCAGCATCGTAGTGTACCCACCTGCAACATCAAGAGTACAAGATAATATAGGTGTTAATACATCAGTAGACACAGAAAGCCCAGAACACTCACTTTGATGAACAGACAAAACTAACACCTTGCATGAAACCCTATGATTAGAGAAGGATATATCTTTCAGAATAAGAGGAAAACAACTTACTCGTAACGGACAGGACAGAGAAGTTCAGATGGTCGATATGCAGCCTTGTATCTCATCTTATTGCAGGAGTGTATATAATAACCGAGGTAGTAGTACTGAAGGCTGGGGCAGCTTTCCAGTGTTGTCTTTACCCAATCTATTTCCTTCAGAGCTGTATACTTTCCAAGAGATAGGAAAGCAAGGTCAGGATCCCAGAACAAATATTTGCTTGAGAGACATTTAGGAAGGATATCAACTACACCAACAGCTACAAGTTTTCCATCAATTCTATACTGCTGATGAAATGAACCAAACCCGCATGGGGGAACTGTATTATCACCACTCACTGGGGGAATAGACACGATTGGTGTATCTACCAGAAATCTCTTGTATGAGCTTTCTGTAACTGTCTTTTCCTTGTGTACTTTTGTCTGATATCTCTTGTACAAAGCATACTCCTCGGGGTCAAAATGTGATCTTGCCATCCTAAATTCCAACTTTTTTGCTTTTTGATTATGTCTTGCATCCTTTTTGTTTACAGAGCTTTCTTTTGAGCTAGTAGACTTATCTGAAGCCTGTACATGTTCACCAACGCTAGTATGGTTCTGAATTGCCTGAATGGTTGCTGAATAAAAGTTCAGATGGCCATTACAAGCTTTCAATGAAAAACCAGCTATTTCTCCATGTTGTGCCATTGTCAACACCAGCTTCTCTGCAATATAATTTGGAGAGATGTCTCCTAGTACTGCACGTTTTTCTTCAGGCAATGCTCGTCTAATTGTTGCAGCTAATTGGAAACTTATATTGCATGTGTAGACCAAATCTTGGATTGTTCCTCCTTTCTTTTCTTGTGCTGTTTCTCCTATTTTCCTTTTCACCTGAGGTTTAACAGTCTTCACAACAGCTTTAGGGAGCTGAACATCAGAACCTACTATTCCATCTTGGAAGCACGTATGTACTGCCTCGTTGATTTTGCTAGAGAGGCAACAGATAAACTCGTCCTTCTCGTCCAAGCTTGGACATGTGGCTGTTTGAAATTCATATGCTGATACTCTAGATACTTTCAAGGTTGGTGAATTCATAGGTTCATTGAGTGAACGCTTTGTGGTCTTACACTGTGGATTTCCAGCCTGTGGGTCAAGCTCTCCATCAAGAAACCTGCCATAGGAAAGGTGAAAACAATAATGTAAGACATTTTAAGGATTGGACCATAAAACTTCATGGGGCATATCCAAAGAGGAAGAGAGGAAATGGACAACCAAATATGTACCTTTGCATCCTTCTAAGTACACGATCTTGCTCTTTTGAACAAATGAAATCACATGCCTTCAAACGTATAGTATATGCAGGACAGCATGTCCGTTCCATCTCAGGCTTGTAAAGGAAACTACCAGACCTTCTCCATCCACGATCAAGAAGAGCTGTATGAGATAGTGAACATTCCATTTGTGGTTACAAAACCATGTCAACAAAAGCATTTTTTAAGAAAAAAACTAGATTCAACATTGCACGGAAAAATATGAACAAGTAATGTTTTAATAGACCAATAACCATAAATAAGCATATCCCATTTCACGGTTTCTGTCTCCTTCCTATAAAGCCACTAGTCAAATCCATAACTTAGCAAATACATTCTTGTAGTAAATATACTTGTTTCATGGTATAAACTTTCTTCCCCTAATTTTAAGCGATCCGATTTTATGTTACCTTTTATGTTTTCATATATCATGGTTAGGACGTATTTGTATTTTTTGGTATGTGCACTGTGCCACTGCTTGCAAGAAAACGATTTGCATCAAAATTATAACTATAGGCAGCCAGAGATAGATTAGATGGATGAAAACAAAACATAGTGAAACTTAGTGTTGCCAAGTGTCTGTATTCTAGAATCCTACAGTTATGAAAGCACATCATTGTGCTTATGAACACACAAATCAACCAAATCTCAACTGCAGAGCTGCAGATCTTACATCCTAACATGCACACTCAAGTCAGTGTGCAGCCCATCACTGAGAGTAACATGGTTATATCTCTACTGTCACATTATCATCAACTTCCTTCAAATTATCCAATAACTATTTTGGTTTCCCTTAAAAAGCATGAATAGCTCTTCCCCTGCCCCCTTGAACAATCTTTAGGGGGCAGTCTTACAAAACTCAAGTAGGAGAACAACGAGAGTATCCTGCAATTATTTTGGCCTCCTAAGCTATTGGGCGGTGTTCTCCACCCATTATAGGTATAACCATTTATATTCTTGCATTTTTATAGCTAATCAGTCATCTGAACGATTTATCAATTAAATATGTGTACTTCTGAGAACTTTTAATTTTCTGGGTTAAATTTTCAATGTCAGACACACATGGGCTAACTTAAAATTACATGCACGAACAGAACAAACATCCAGCCTCTGAATCTACAATCATGGATCATCTAAGTAAAATGGACCTTTCGCAAAAAAATATAAGAGTCAAATAAAATAGCCATACCTTGATAGTCATCAGCTTTCAAACTGGTAGCCCATAGACCTGCAAAACCAATAAGGTAAGGAGGTAGCACAATAACTATTCCAAGAAAGCACAAAAGGTAGGCATCTAATTGCATGTTAGAAATGAATTATATACATGCATGCAAAATAGTGGGGTGCCATGGGGGGTAGTGGTGCACCCACATCCAACCGTTGGATCTGTTATAGGGAGCAAATGATTGCTCACATCCCAAATGGCAAAACTTGACATCGTCATACCGAGAGCACGGAAAATGAATGGTATAGCATTCGTTCTCTCTCCTATCCATCTCCTTTAGACAATTCCAAACCAGGTAGAGGGAATTCCAAACCATGCAGAGGGAATTGTTTCATGGTGTTGGTCCTTTAGACAATTAGAAGTTCTCTGTGCAGTCCAATTTACTTTTTTCTGAAAGACCCTTTTAAAAGTCCACTTTTACGTGCCAAAAAAGTTTAAATTGTACCAATGAGCGGAGAAGACAGTGACTTATTTAATTAACTAGGTCATGATTAGTTTAGGAAAATAATACAATTGTGTTCACACAAAAAAAGCACAACAAATTGCTTCGGTTGCCAAGCTAATAGATAAACAAATTTTCTTTTGCGTAGAGTTTCACAGAAAAAGTGATCTTGCTTCACAGAAAATGTCTCGTGTTATGCTAACGAGAATTTTATATGATTTCCCAATTTTTTGGCAAAAAGAAAAGCAAAACGAACCACCACCCATATTATCTTGCACATGAATTGTTTTTTAGTCCCAGCAATTTTGGATAGTTTGAAAAAAACAAAAAAAACAACCATCCTGGGTACTGTTTTCACATAAAATGTTTGTGTGCCTATAAATGGTGTTTGAGACCATGCGAACCTTCCACCACTGTTATGTATTTCACCTCTTTTGAAAATGTCTAATGGGGTGTTGTCAGCTAGCACATGCAAAAGAAGTCAGAGGACTCAAGAATTCCTAATGGACATGAAGAATTGTCTAATGGATGTGGAGAATTCTCTAGTGGACGTGAAGAATTCTCTAATGGGCATGGAGAATTTTCCACACGTGAGAGGACTAACAAGTTAACGGAGAAACAGCTCCGTCACATGCATTTTCCTTAGGTTTTCATCAAGGGAGCAGATAGGATGCAAATCCAAGGGCTGGTACCCTATGCACCGCTACCCCCCATGGCACCAAATCCGCGTTGATACATGCATAAGCCATTACAACCAAACACAGACACTGAAGATAACAACTGACGATCACTAAACAAACGTTCAAACAGACACGCCACGGGACCAAATTGTTGCGAAAATAGAATGCTTCTACCTTCTATAGATATGTACACACGTGATTGGTAAGGGATTAAAAAAAGGAAAAAAACTATAGCAAATGAAGAAAGATATTGAACACCTAAGGTGAAGGTAATATTTGTTTATTGTCACCTTGTCTGTAGTGCTAGCTCAGTGGCAGAGGCTGTGAGTGCACGCTTAGCCGGCCCGGGTTCGAGTCCCAGCTGCGCTGAGGCATACCCGAATAAACCGGGCATCTCACCTACCTAACAACGTAAAGTCAAGGGAGGGATCATTCCCCCGTTGACCACGTTTTTTGTCGGTAACATAATGAAACATTAAGAGTTATCACTCAGTATGTCAATACAGCATATTTTTCATTTGACTAGGTTTTAGGAAAGCGGAATTGGTTGAATCTTTCAAGTACCACAAGGATAAGTCGAGCTGTCTGAACAATTCCTATATTAACAAATTAAGAACGTCGGAGAAGTAAATATCAGCATTTCACATGCTAAATGGCAAGGTTCTACTAAGCGCTAGGCACTGATTGAGCATTTTGCCACCGCTTTTCCCTTTTCTGAAGGATTAAAGCGCTAAACGCAAATCAGCACACATTTAAGCGTAGGCGATTTGCCCCACTCAGCGCTTAAGCGAGCGATTTTTCAAACAATGAATGCGCACAACCTAGAGTTGACAAGCAAAAGCCAAAGAACTTGGCACACAACGACTAGAGAACATCGTGCCTTGATGGCTTGGTGCCCTTAAGAGACAGTATGCACTAGCATGTAGGCCTAGAATTCATTTCAGGGTGATCTAGGTATCCTATGCACAGCGCGTTGGCTCGAGAAATCAGAGCTGACTAACAATTTCACACGCAAACAGGGAACCGATCCAGGTCGACCTAGAGCAGAGAACTACTTCAATTTTACATCGGAAGGGGTTCCAGGGATGGTACCGTGAGAGATGCTGGTGGGGCCGGTGGATCGGCAGTAGCCGCAGGTTGTGCGCCGCCGGCCGTAGTCGATCACCACCGACTCGCCAACGCTTCCGCGTCCGCCGGACCCGGACCCGGCGCCGCTGCTGCTGGCGCCGTCCGCCATCACGCTGAGGATGCCGCCGCCGCGGGGGCGGAGGATGATGTGGTTGCGCGGATTGGCTGGGTCCCCGGATCTGATCGGTAGGGCTGCAAGTCTTGCAGGGGCTTCTTCCCTTTGGTTATAGTAGAGGTAGCCAGTCTTCTCAGAATAAGATAAGTTCTTCACTGCATTAGGTTTGAATTAAAAACGGTGCTCCTTGGAATCACTCCCAATCCAATTTCCATTATGTATTAGCAAAATCAAGAGCCAGTCAATTGGAAAAATTAAAGAAGATGACATATAAACAGAAGTACATTAATGGCCCGATTCACACTTTAGCATCATATGAGATACTTCCCCCTATCAGCTTTGTTTTCTCATATCCTCCTCCAAGAAAGAAAATGAGCCCCAGCCGTTGCTCGTCTTCGTCCGGCAACGATGGGTCCTCGCCTCTTTTGTGTGCCGCTCCGATGGCAAAGGGGGTTGAAAACCTCGAACTTGTGCTCGACATTATAGTTAGGTCTCTAAAGTTAGAGTCTGGTCAACCGTCGGTGTAATGGTGGCTATGGTGGGTTTGTGCATGAAATAAGTTTTCAAATCTCCTTGCCCACCTTGTCGGTAGCGGTCTTGGTCGTGACGCTGAGGAGGGTAGGCAATCATCTGGTTGTTGCTGCTCTTGTGGATTTTTTTTGCCTACGTGCAGATTCGGTGTTAGTAGATTCACCGATGATTTCGGCTCGAGGTGCTAGTTCTCATAGGCACCTGCACGAAGACTTTCCGAGTATAATCAATAAAGTCCTGGTCGGCTCCGATCGGGGAGCAACGTTGACGAGTCGACGGTTTGCTCCGGCGGTGGCACTGGTCGTTAGGTGGTCCAGATTGTTGGATGTAATTTTTATTATGTTTGAAGTGCTTCATACTTCTAGTAAATTTCATAATAGATTTGGCTCGAGGTCAAGGGTTCACATCTTTAGTTTTCTTTCTTTGCAAGGTAGTAGTTCCATCTTCCTGTTGCCCTTTCCATTGGGTTTGGGTTCAAGAATTCTTCTTTAAATCAGAGAAAGTTAGTTCCACCACCCTGTTCTCATTTTGAAATGGACGCAAGAATGGAAAGTGGTGTTTTGGGTCCCGATCTCACAAGGTCCGGCCTGAATAGACAATTCAAAAAAAGTGAACATTAAAAAATGGTAATGAACATATACAAAAGTTCTACACACCTGTCTAGTTTCGTGATGAAAATACATGTGTGGTGCTTTGTGCGAAACAAAAACATATTTAGCCGGAATATTCTTTGAGTGGGAGACGATGTTTTCATCGACAGAGGTGCTCATAGGGGTAGGGTGTGCGTGCATGTCTTCATAAGGGTGAGTGTGTGCGCGTGTATATGAGTTCTTACATTATACTGTGTTTTCAAAAAAAACAGAATGAGTGGTCCAAAAATATATAAAAAAATGTATTTGACCATTATGTTTCTCTTGCGTAATAACAAACAGCACAACACGAAAACTTGACAGTATGTAAAACTTTTGTAAATATTTGTCACCAATTTTTCCCGAGTATTTTTAAAATCATTAACTATTTTGTTGATTTTTTATTATTTCAAGAACATACGAAGTCGGGAGCCAATATAAATTTCCGTGTAAGATGGTCCTTTTGCATACACGGTGCGGGAAGAAACGTCAAGACGTTTATGCCTGCACGTTACAAAAACAACGAGTCCTACACGTTTTCATTTTCCGCGTTATAATCGCGTCGTCTCCTCCTCCTAAGCTTATTCGTCACTTGGAGCCTGCCAGCATCTGATCACGATAGGTGCAACCACCGGGAGCTCCATCTGTACGTCGCAACGCAAAACTCGCCTTTACAAAAAGCAAAGTGTTGCAAAAAAGATTTAGGACATCCTACCTTTGGGCCGGATAAACCTTTTGGGGTAGGCTGATTGTGCAGGTCTTTTGCAAATAGATAAAAAAACTGTTTACGTCTTCCAAAGGCAGCATGGTCATCCTAAGGACCTCTTTGTTTGCAGGTTTTTAACAAAGGATCGAAATGTTATGCACTTTAATTTCTACAGGACTTTAATACATATAAATTTTGTAAATAATGTTTTTGGATGGAGTATAGGAAACAAACACATGAAATTTGAAGGAATGAGAAGAGAGATAGACTGTGAGTGTATTGGACTTTGTAAAGGAAAAATAAAATGAGGTTGGAGCTCATGTTGAGATTACTATGAAATAGATATCATATGAATGGAATCATTGTAAGTTTAGTGGGCTCAATCCTATTATCTAAAAACATTACATAGGAAAAATTCTTAGAGATTCTTCAATATGAAATTCCTTCAATCCAAGCAGGCCCTAAGCTTAGGAGTAGAGGTGCCTGTGAAACCTGCGTCTAAGCTGTAAATTATTGCCAAGCAGGTTCTAGACCGCATTGCACTTGAACAGAGGAATAGGTCACACGAATTTTGAACCATTTCCTTTGTGAACATAATTTCGGCTGAGAAATATACAGAATTCAGTGACATCCCTTACACTTGAAGAGAGCAAGTTCTAGACCGCATTGCACTTGAACAGATCAATATGTCACACGAATTTTGAGCCATTTCCTTTCTGAACATAATTTCGGTTGACAAATATATAGGATTCAGTGACATATATCTTCATCAGGTAGAAATGGGATGCCGTAACTGACAACAAACTGATGATAGCTTATTGATAACTGGTTCCAATCCTTTACAAAATACTAGTATCTCTCCAAAGAAACTACTCCTATGTACAAACAACAGATTACAGCACCAATACCCAGAAGCTGCGACCTGCTAACATTTTCTACTACATCCTTCCCAAAGGAGCAGCACGCCATCTAGACGGCCACGCGCTCGTGCATATAATATCAAGCAGTACCAGATACATCTTTCATGCTGTATCCATTTTGAAGCCCAGAAGCCGCTGCAGGGCCTTCCAACCCCAAGGCAGCTCACGCTCAATAGCCCTAGTCCACTCATTCTTAACCAGATCACCATCCTTGGACAAGATACTATCATCGTCAGTTCTTCTACCGTAATCATCATCAGCATACATCTTGGCGCTGCCATTCTGCTGTGCTGTGTCTACTTCATCATGATGCGCATCTTCAATTTTCTGTTCATCCGTCACTAACTGCTTAAGAATAAAAAACGGTGGTCAGTCTAAGATGCAAGGAACTTATGAAATGATAACTAGCCTTAGTTTTTTTCTTTTAAAACGGGGCTCTTACTAAGCTGCATAGTTTCGTTCAATGATCATGGCTACTACCATTCATATTGTCATATTCTAAGGCTAGTTATCCTGTTGTTGCTGTACGGTAAAACCCTTGTATATTCCGTTATGATTAATGAAAAAGAAGTGCTCCTGTGCTTTTTGGGAAATTATTTTACACGAATTTTAAAGAGCACTGACGGCCGTGATTAAGGGCGGGACATGGGCT
The DNA here is from genome assembly GCA_026929855.1 of Poa annua. Lineage (NCBI taxonomy): Eukaryota > Viridiplantae > Streptophyta > Magnoliopsida > Poales > Poaceae > Poa > Poa annua. The sequence goes on from CM049431.1 coordinate 88,197,381, forward strand.
TGGACCATTACCACATCGCTGGGTTCACATGGATCTAAAAGTGATGTAAGGGGAGCTCCAATCTTAGCCGTCAATGTGCTTTAAAATTTGTGTAAAATAACTTCTCAGAAAGCACATGAGCACTTCTTTTCCATTAATCATAACGGAAAATACAAGGTTTTTACCGTACAGCAACAAGATGATAACTAGCCTTAGAATATGACAATATGAATGGTAGTAGCCATGATCATTGAACGAAACTATGCAGCTTACACTTTACATTAAAAGCATCAACGGTTCTTGTTCCACTTTACACACATGTCTTTCCAACTTCTATAAAGAGTGATTTAATGTTTAACTAATAATTCAGTTCAGGTTGGTAATTCCTAGATGTTCTCTTGTAAAGTTGTAATAGGACCAGAAAACACGTGGTTGTCCAGTATACTAGAATAGTACTGCAAAACATGAATAATGTCATCTATAATTCAGATAAACCAGATGTAACTAGTAGCATCACTCCCTTGCAAACCTAATCAAGCAACACTCTCTGTACCCGAAAATAGAGTGACTAACGAAATCGATCGATGCCACATTTTATATTCAGCATGAGGTGAAGCATACAGGGTACACCGAACTACTTACTCACAGTACAGCAGAACAGGTGCAAAGACATACAAATGCATCTGGGATTTCAGTAGTATACACTGTTTATTGCCTTCCACGCGAATGTACTGATGGGATACCATATAGAACCATTACCTCTGGTCGGTCAGCTTTACACGACTTCACTGATTGCCCTCGAACAGAAGCGGTAATACTTGATTCGTCTTCTTTGATCTCTTGATCGCCATCCACTTGCAGCTCATTTGCCAAAACAACATCATTTATGCTCTTATCATCATCGTCGGTGACAACTGCCTCCACCATTCCAACTGGTGTGTCTCCCTCCTCCTCAACTTTCTGATTCTTCTCATCACCCCAATCTTCGTAGACCACCAATGTGTTTGTGGTTTCACCTGTCTGTAGGCTTCTGTTAGGCCCAGTCTGCCAGTGGAACTTCCCCAGCTTATCTTGCAGCAAGAACTTGAACTCAATCAACCTGTTGGCCGGCAAATCCTGGCCAAAACATAGAACAGATGATGAATTTGCTAAAAAGAGGGTGGATCGTCAAACAAACAGTACTTGCATAACCAGAGTCTCACTTTCTCGACCGTCCAGTCGTGGCCTTCCGACCAATCCAGAGCGACCGCGCTGGCCGGTTCCCAGAGGCCGAGCGCCGGGTCGTCGCCGACCAGGTGAAAGCTATGGCCGAAGGTGCACTGCTCTTTCAGCACGAATCTGACACGCACCGTCCTTCCAAGAACTGGAGGCAACAGAGAAGGAGACGGTGAGACCAGAGATCCACCAGCAGAACAGGTTTTGGTTTTTCCATTTTTGCTCCGCAATGGCGATGCTTCAGAGAAGAGATGGACTCACCCGTAGCAGGGGGCGACGGAATCTCGGCAGAAGCCACACCGCCATGGACCTCATCAGCCTGCAGCAGTAGCAACCGTCCGCAACATAACCATCAGTCAATGAGTCAATCACAGTGAAGCAAAGGAAACACGCCACATTAGCCGATTCCGACGAACTGACCTCCGACGCTAGTGGCACGGCGCCCTCCTGCGCGGGCAGGAGCTGGTCGAGGGGCTCCGGGAGCGCGGCGACGAGCGCCCTCCGGCCAGTCCTAGCAGTGCCGGAGCGCCGCGGCACCCTCGCCGCGCCGTAGGCCACTCGGACCAGCGAGAAAGCTCTGCCCTGGGGGATCGCCGCCGCGGCGGCGGCAGGGTCCAGGAATGGGGTTATCATCTCGGCCCTGGTGCTTCGGGAAGCGAGGTGGCAGGAGCGGGCGTGTCGGTGTGCGGTGCGGAGATCAGCGGGCCGGGGTTTTTGGCGGCTAGCTCCGGCGGTGGGGCACTCGTGTTCGCGGTGGTGGAAGCGAAGGAGTAGTGCGGGATGGCGACGACGGAGGAAGGGACAGGTGCCGGTGCCGCGTCTGCCGTTGGATCTGGCGCGTCCGCCTCGGTGTTCGGGAGAGTTCCGCTCCAGCCGTTACGTCACCTCGCCGGCCCATCTCCTGGGTTTGAAGCCTTGTTTGTTTCGTCGGTTTCGAGGGCAAATGGGATGAACATGTACACCGTCCGAAAAAATGTGTTAAAAATCGAGACACATCCATTTAGCTACATTTTTTTCACATATGGAGGGAGTAAAATACAGACCATCTGATGCAAACAAAGAGAACATGCCATTAATAATAATCTTAACTTTTCCTAACATTGGGTCGTTGACACACGGATCCCACCATATGCGGGGTCCACCTGTAAGTGACTCAAAATGAGAAAAGTCAGCGTTGCCAAGTTAGAGGATACCCCCCTCCCCCGGCTTCTCGATCTCGTCGTCTTTTCTCGCCTCCGCCAGCGTTCGCATGTAAATGAGCTTGGCAGCCGGTGACTATTAATGTACATCCCTCCACCATGTAAACATGTTTTAGGGCATATTGTTATAGAAAAAGTTTTTTCTACAATGAGAATTTTAATGTATTATAAATTGATTGAAAACCAACTCTCCCATGTCTTAAAATTACTGTCTACCCAGTTTAAAATTTAAAATCATCCATTAGAGATACTCTAACATTGCCTCGTCGGTTTGCCAACAACATTAACTGACCAATGCGACAATTAAGGTAATAAATTGTACTTGTAACGGTTCACATGCTTTCAAAATGAAGTTTTTGGCTCTACCAGTACCATTTATGTAATACGTTCTTCATCACAAATTCACAATAACAAAGCTCGAGTTCAGATGTAGATGCAACAAAAAATAAACATGAATTGTCGAATATCTGACTAAATATTTTCACTATAGTAACTTCAGGTATAGATGCAACAGATAAAACTTAAACTCTACTCACAACTGTAGCTTTAAATCGATATCTAGACTGCATAGTGTAAATGGAGCTCGAGCTCCATGTAGCTCAGTTTTTTAAAAAATACTTTTAGTTTTATAAAATCGTGAGACAAATTCCAGATGCATTATAGTTTAGATACATAAAATTGTGCTAGGTTTTAACTGATATTGTATACTCCATCCGATACATAAAAAGTATCACCCATTTTATACTAAGGTAGTACAAAGTTTGTACTAGAGGAGCGATATTTTTTTTTTGGATTGGAGCGAGTAGTATTTTGGGATAGAAAAGATAAATTTAGCAAACTTTAAGCTTGTTAAACCGTGTACCATTCACATCCATATCCAGTTATTTATCCTTTTTGTCCAGCTCACAATACAAAGAATTTTGAGTTAAAATTTTACAATCATATCACTATTCATATAAGAGTTTTTTCAGTTTACACACCTATAGATCATACAAAGGATTTCGTGGAGGGTGTGATTTTCGGTTAGCGAATATTGGATTTTAGCCGTTAGATCTTAACTTCTTGGCCAAATCAGTTTAGCTGGATAAACGTCAATTAAAACTGCCCGATGCCATCTCTTCTCGATCGCATCAACAATCCAGCCGCGCACTGCTCCTCACCCACGCGCGCACTTTGTCTCTACTCCCAGCCCCGGCTCCGGCATCCCGCCGCCCGATCTCCGATCCCCCGATCCCCCCGGCGCGATGGCGGCCAGCCTGTGGCGCGCGGTGATGGGATCCTCCTCGTCGTCGGGCGGGGGCGACGACCCGGCGTTGGGCGGCGTGGAGTTCTGGCACGGGGCGGAGCGCGCCGGGTGGCTGACCAAGCAGGGCGAGTACATCAAGACGTGGCGGCGGCGGTGGTTCGTGCTCAAGCAGGGCCGGCTCTTCTGGTTCAAGGACCCCGCCGTCACCCGCGCGTCGGTGCCCCGCGGCGTCATCCCCGTCTCCTCCTGCCTCACCGTCAAGGGCGCCGAGGACGTGCTCAACCGCCAGTTCGCCTTCGAGCTCTCCACCCCGGCCGAGACCATGTACTTCATCGCCGACGCCGAGAAGGAGAAGGAGGAGTGGATCAACTCCATCGGCCGCTCCATCGTCCAACACTCCCGCTCCGTCACCGACGGCGAGGTCGTTGACTACGACAGCCGCCCCCAACCTCCGACACCAAAGCCCAAGAGTGAGCCGTCAGAGTAAGATCTCGGCTGGTATGCATCTCTATTGTATGCCATCGACTTAAGTGGTTGTGAATTTGTGATACTATTAGTTTTTGTTTCTCGGCTGTATGTATATTATTGACTGCTGTATCATCGCAATAATCAACTGTACAGTTCGGTTCACACTTTGGATTGGTCGTGTGTATCATAATTTGCAAATTGCTTTGGATTGGATCAGAAAACAGGAATTCTAGTTTTATCATCTCTGATTTTTCGTGTTTCCTGTTTCGATCTGTTGGTTCATATAGGCTACTTTCCCTATCAATCGGTTTGTTTGGCAAACATAAAATGTAGTATCACACAACTTTTTGCGATATGAAGGTCGACAGATGTATCTTACTGTACTATTTTTTGTGATGACTGTGCCGTAGAGTTTCTGTTCAAATGTATGAGAACTCCAGTGGCAGTAGTACCATGGAAGTTTAGAGTGTGGCCAGTGACCACTGACCAGCTGTATGCTTATTAGCAATCAAGTGAAACAAACCATTTGCTTAAGTTGCCATCCTAAGCGTTGAGTTGAAACTTCTCCTGCATAGGAGAGTGGTCCTTTCAACTTTCAATTTGTGTGTAGATGAGTACAATGGCCACTGTTTTTTCATGTAGTTAAAGAGATAGTATTTACAATTGTACAATGGTCATTTTCCATCACCAGTCTTTAATCACTACAATAAAGAGAATGTGTTCTTTGTCCATAGTCAATCATGCTTAAATGTCATGATCATGCAAAATTGCTCTTCAATGTCATGCTTAATTGTCAACCGATACTCCTTCAATTGATTTTTGTATGCACAATTTGCCTTGGTGCGACCTTCAGTGTTGAACTTTGACCCTTAATTTATTTTGCATTGTAGTTGTTGTACCCCAACATTGAAGTGTCCTAGATGTGATGCTTGCAACTTGTTTGAGTATGCTAATTTATTCTAAGTACTCATTTATTCGGTTTCAACTATATCTAATATAGTCTGAGTTAGTGCCTTGGTATCCTTGGTCTCTTTGCTAATGAAGTTGTTTTGTGTATCCGTATTTTTCCAAGCCCCCACCTTTTTAAATTGACGGAAAGCAATTGGCAGTCCACAGCATGTTCTTATCTTTTTTTGTCTTTCATATGTACTAAAAATGAAAGAACCCAGGGCCCACATGGTAATTTAATGAAACTAGCAATCCAGCAGGAAAAATCTACCTAAGACGCCACGATGGGAATATCATAGGTAGTATTATGTATGCCATGTTGGCCAAAAGCTGATGTGTTACTGTAATTAATGATAAGAGAGATGATGGTGCTATCATGGTAGATACCATAACATAACGAATTTTGGGACAAGACTAGTCTTTAGCATAATTCTCTACTGTATGTATCATATGCATGATGTTAGTGTACTCCCTCCGTTTTTAAACATAAAATATTTGATTTATTACACATGTTGTCTAAATACGTACTAAAGCATAGATACTGAAACATGTATAGATACATTTATATACATGTTAATATTGAAAAGGGCTAAAAGATCTATATTTGAAAACCGAGGGACGACTAGTCTAAGCTTTTCTTGAGGCCCTATCGCCCTACTTCATCAAGCAGTATTTCAACTGTCAATGTGTAGAACTGTAGATGAGTGGACGATGAATTATTCCTTCTGTCCCACAGTGCCCATGATCCAAGATGATAAGCTCTATGAGAGGCTGAGAGCTAGTGCAGTCCCATGGAGGGTATAGGTATTGGCGTATTCCTAGCAGCCCTGACCTTCTAGTGGGAATAATTGTTACTCTATCGATGATTCTAGCAAGACAGTAATATCATGACATGTGCTGTTCGGAGTCAAGTTGATTTTGGCTGACAGTGTTGACATGCCAAATTAATGGCCATTGAGATATGAGATGTTCAAAGTAAACAGAAAGTACCACGCACAGATGTGGTTCTTTGGAAGTCTGGGACATTAACATATCGAGGATTTGATGGTGCAGTTTTGAGTAGACTGACTTGTATATATTGCATATACACCTGAAGTTACAGTGAAAATGCCTCACTAGAACTTTAAGGATTTGAGGTTATAGTTTTAAGTAGGGTTTGAGTTTTCTCTCTGCCGTCTTCATCTGAACTGATCTTTATTATTGTGACGAGGAAGAAGGTCATAGGTAAATGGTACTGTTAAAACCCTGAGTTGGAAGCCCCATTTGAACAACTTGCGAACTAAATTGTTAGTCATACGCATTGGTTACATTTGCACTGGCTGGTTAACGCAGCTAGCGAAGGGAGCGATACTGCTGATATAATGTTAGATCGGTTAGTGTCGGCAGCAGTTCGGAAGGCGATCAGTATAGTTCCCTGTTTTTTTAAGACATTTTTCTCATTCCAATCAAACATTTTCTTTCAAACCTTCTCTATGAGCTTCTGGAACTCCACCTAAAAAGATTTTTCGAGAACCAGACCTTCCATATTTGTGAAGTACCCAGGTAAATGTGAATACATATACATATCGCAGTTAAAAGGATCGAGGCCAATAAGTTAATATATGTGATATGAAATGGCCTCTTCATCCTGGTACGCAAGCCCTATTAATTTTGTCTTCAGTGAGACTATATTTATTTCCACCATACTTTAGTTCTCAACTCACGGAAAAGAAAAGTAGGCGGTGGCTAGGGTTTCAACCCTAGTCGTCGCCGTCGGCATCATTTGCAACTCCATCGTCGCTTTCGTCTGTAACATCCCAGGATTTAGGGTCCAAAAATAGAGTGGACATAGGAGTGTGCATTGCATTCATGCATCAGAAAATCCGGATAATTTTCGCGCATTTAATTTTCAAAACACTAAGTGATTGAAGTTTCACTTGAGTTGGTAGAATGGAAGTAGAGCATCAACTTAAGCGTTATAAACTTTGAGATGATCTTGGCTTAAACCTTATTTTGGGGTTAGAGAGACATACGATAAAATGTTGCTCCAAATGAAATAAAACTTGTTATACCAAATCATTACTCTATGAGATAATAATTAACCTGTAACATCCCAAATTTCCAAAAAAATTAAAACTTTCATTTATGCATCCATAGCATGCATCATATAATTGCATTTTTCAATTGCATCATTGTGCTAAATATTGAATGAATCAAAAAACTATGATTTATAAAAATGTTACAAAATGCGTTCAAAAGATTTAGCTTGGTAAAGTTTAGTTCTACAAATTTTTACAAATTAATTTGAATCCATTTGGAGTTATGAATCAAAGTTTATGAAATTCCAGAAAAAAGAAGAACAAAAAAAAAAGGAGACTTCACCGAGCCGGCCTGCTTCGGCCCGTTTTCTTCCCTCCCGCGCGCGCACGGCCCAGTCCACCCTCCTCCTTTCCACCGCACGGCACGGCCCAGCCCACCTCCCCTCCCACTGACCCCCGGGTCCCACCTCTGACAGATCGTATCATCGTCAACCTCCGAACGAACTTCGGTTAGAATCCTCCACCGATCCGGAGTTCGATCCCGTGACGTTTTCGAAAGAATTTCTATCTCTTCCCCGCCCCTATATATATCCCAACCCCGCCCCCGTTTCTCCGCGCCCGAACCCTAGCTAAACCCGCCTCCACGTGCCCGAGATCGAGCTCGAACTCCGTCGACTTGCCGCCGGCAAAACTCCCCGCGTCCGGTAAGCTCACGCGACCCCGAGCCCTCCTATCCCTCCAAACCTCCCTGCTTTGGTCTCGCGCATCTTTTTGACATGCTCCCGCGTTCGATTTCATGCCAGAACGAGAGAACGATCGACGACCGACGACGGCCGCCGCAAGCCCTAACTCCGGCGAGCAACTGGGAGCCAAGGAAGATACGCCAGGGTCTTCGATCTCGCCACCAGGATCGCCACGACCTCGTCTTCCTCCGGGTATGCTTTCCCTGTCCAAATTCCCTCTGTATCGCGTAGAACGTTTTTCCGGTCATGCCCGCCGCCGCAATTTGTTCTTCTCCGGTGGAGTTCCGGCGGAGGCGCCGCCTCGCGTTGGTTGCACCGTTAGATCTTCCACCAACGCTCCCGATTAAATCACTTCGCGAAGGGGTACGCACCAACCAGAAGCCGCCACGTCATCGAGGGCCTCTACGCGAAGATTTCCTTGCTGTTTATCACAGATCAGTCCCTGCAAATTGTTTCTATCACTAATTTTCACTCCCTTATCCAAAAATTATAACAAAAATTGTTTTGGAAAGCTTATGAAGTATAGAAACTTTTGGCATCATTACATTTGTATTTTATCGAATAAATTTTATTTAAAAACAGAAGTGGCATTAATGGTAAATAAAGCATAACTACAAATATAAAATTTATTTTGCATCAAACTATTTTGCTATGAATTTGTAAGGCCAAGTACTAGTGCAGAAATTTTTCCAATAATTTTGTTAGAATATTTTATGAGCTTTTGTGTAAATATTGTGATTAAAAGCTTTTAGATATAACATAATAAATAAAATTAAATATAAAGATTGTTTTCTTCATGTTTTCGAAATATAAAGGTTTATATTGTATTATAGAACCTTTACCACCTAAAAATACTTAGGAATTAAATGAGAGTTTATTTGGTAAGAGGTACTAATTTTTCTCTAAGTGTTGTCCTTAGAAAATTATTGGAAACTCCTAAATCCTTAGTAAAATGTTGTATCCCCAAAACTTGCCTCACATTAACTTACATATTTCATCGCATGGCATGCATCTAGTACTTAGAAATATTTTGCTCATCATACATGGCATATCTTCCTTAGTGTTTTTAAGAAAACTTGTTTGTTTATGTTGTACTGTTTGTTGTGATAGAATCTTCGGAGAGGAACGAGGACTGCAGTTGTTGTTGCTGTTCTGCTTGTTGCCAAGGCAAGTGGCACACCCCATAAATTTCCTAAGTATTTTCTATGCATTACCTAGAGTATTTTCTATATGCATGTGTGGGACTTAGTAGTTGCTATGCAAAAACCATAGAACTCTCCACCCCTTGAGTCTAGGAACCTATATAATGACTTGGTAGAATTATTGAAGCTATGCACAAGTTGCTTTATGGAAAAGTAAATTTTACTAAGTTAATGTAACACCTGGGTGGATTTTGGTGTTGATTGGTTTGTGTTGAGTGTTATTCCTTAGGGGTGACCTCTAAGGAATAGTCACTTGTGGATGGCCACCCAGGGTAATAAAGGGACCAATGTTTTCTCTAAGTGAAGATTGCTTCTCGTGCAACCATTAGTCAATGGGCTCTGGCTAGATGGAGTAAGCTGCGTGGACTCGGCCGACTTGACAGGTGGTGGTAGATGGTTAGCTTGGAGCGCGTCAAGTCTGCATGGGCGGGAAAATGCTTCTGAAAAGTCTCGTCTCAACTCTCTCCTTTTCCTTAGCACAAATGGTGTGCTTGAGGATAGTTTGGGTTTGTTGGGTCTAATGGTGAAAGTGCACAACCTCTGCAGAGTTAAAACTAAGTACTTAGCCGTGTCCTCGGTTACGGACAATTTTGAGCAGCTGATCAAGGATTCAACGGAGGCTCCCAACATTCCAATTTCTAAGTTAAATGTTGATGGGTGAACAAGGGAAGATGAGATTATGGTTTTCATGCCATACTTGTCTTGAAATCAATAAAATGTTTTCAAAAGAGTAGGAAAAAATGGCTTTATGCAAATTAGCCTTAAACTCCACCAGCCAAATATGCATATAGGCTATAGAGTTATTCCGAAGTGTCCACCATAGTGTCACTTGCCAGACTCCATTTTATATGGAATCTGACCCACTCTGTTGCAAATTATTATTTATTGCAGAAGTTTCTGACGAAGAGTAAGGATTTCGTTTTGGGTTCGAGTCTGCACCAACATGTTATCGCCTGTGGCGTGTCATGAAGATGGAGGCTCATTGAAGTTTATTTCCGCTGCTTTACTGTTTGAGCTAGCTTTATGCTATGCAAAGATGTATCGAACTATTTATTTTACTAAGTCTGGATTATTCGTGTAATATTGATACAAGGTTGTGATATTCATCGTAAACTGTGTGTGCAAATGATTTGATCCAGGGGTTTGCACTATACACAGGTACCTGCCATTTTTATTAAGTGCAGGTACATTACAGATGGTATCAGAGCTTTGTGTTGCCTGTAGGATCGAACCCTAGGTTTGGTTAGAATTAGGTTGGCCAAAAACTTAATTTTACCAAGTATAAAACCTATATAAAATATTCTTGCTTTCCTTCTGGTACTTTTCTGTTCCCTTATTTTTTTTATCTCATATCTTTCCTTCATACCTTAAGGATGAAGAGATTCGAGTACACCTGCGAGGAAGACTACCCGGTGTCTCGTTTTAGCAGCATCTTGTTCGACATACTCAAGCATCTGAAGCTACCAACACCCAGGATCAAGGGATGCATACTAAAGAAGTTCAAGAGAGAAGACCTTTGGGGAATCAGCATTTGTCAACAAGGACGTGAAGGCGAAGCGCCCATTGACACAAGAATAATGGGAGTCTCCATAGAGAGAGGAATAGACGTCGTCATGCAATACACAATAGGTCGCCTTTGTGGACGCTACTTCAAGGAACTGGAAGGACACTACTCCCTCCCTTTTGGAAGACGTAATGAAGATGGATACCCTTGCTGCTATGGCACCGAGGACATGGGCAAGGATGAGTTCGTGAGCGATTACCTCCAAGGCTTAGAACTCTTAGTCTATGAACTCTATTTTGATTCCTTTGAAGAGCTCTACAAAAATGATGAGATGTGCGCCCAAGTCAAAGAGAATGAAGAAAAGATGAAGGAACAAGAAGAGAAGGCCAAGGAACTAGAGGAGAAATTCCAGCTACAAGAGAAGAAATTTATGAGTCAAGAAAAGAGGGTCAAGCAAACAAATAAGCAAATAAGGGAGTTGAAGGTAGAACTTTCCACCAATGAGGTTGAGCTCGAAGCTGATACCGACTTGATCAAGCGTCTTCGTTCTGAGAAGAAGTACCTCCAAGATCAGAACCTAGAGTTGGAAAAGGAAGTGGTAGACCTCAGAAACATGCTAACCCGAGAAGGCTATGAGATTGAAGACGTTGAAGAAGAAGTGGATGAAGAAGTTTTCATGATTGAAGGCTAGGATAGTTAGAGAGACTACCATTTTCCTTTACACGCTTTAAGAATTTCGATTTTTTTTTTTTTAGCTTAGGATTTACCAATTGTGTAGTAAGAGAACTATCTCGTTTTGCTTCTTGTTATTGGACCAAGAGTAGTAAAAGTTTGAATTGTTTGCCATTTGTTGCTTGATTGTTGTGTTTGCATGGGTAGAATTATTTCCCTTAGATCTTTCTATCTTTACTCATCTATGCTTAAACAACAGATGCCTCCCCGTCGAGCTCCCGAAAACAACAACAACAATGATGCTATGCAGCAGTTGATGGCCGCCCAAGCCCAACTAATGACCATGATGACTCAATTCATTGCAGCAACCAACAACAACAATAACAACAACAATCCACCACCACCCCCTCCTCCAGTGGATAGACTTGCCAGGTTCCTTAGACTGAGGCCAAATAAGTTTTCAAGTTCAACTGAGCCACTGGTGGCTGATGACTGGCTGCGTTCGGTGCAAAAGGATCTGGTGACATCTGAATGTAATGATGCTGAGAAGGTGAGGTTCACCGCACATCTGTTAGAAGGACCTGCTGCACAATGGTGGGAGACGTATCAGGTTACCCACCCACTGGATACCTTAACCTGGGAGGACTTCAAAGATGGCTTCCGTAATGCTCAAATTTCCACGGGCATTATGAATCTGAAGCAGGAAGAGTTTCGCAATCTGCGTCAGGGAAACAGAAGCCTTAAGGAGTATATGGATGACTTTCATTCCTTGTCACGATATGCTCCTGAGGACATTGACACAGATGCAAAGAGGAAGGCAAAATTTCTCAAAGGACTTAGTGACGAGCTGAAGATACCTCTGACTGTTGCTTATGCCCCAAACTATCAGATACTCCTTGATCAAGCTATCACCCTTGAGGATAGCATAAAGAAAGCTGAAAACAGAAAAAGGAAGATGAACAAGCATTCCTCCGAACCTTCATTCAAGAAACACTTTCATGAGGGGAACCAAGGTTTCAAACATGGAAACCACACTGGGGGTAACTTCCACAAACATGGACACAATCATAATGGAGGATTCAAGGGAAACAATGGAGGATCCAATGGAGGGCACAAAGGGAATGGAAATGCTGGAAATAATCAAAACAACGGTCAGCCACGCCCAAATTTTGAAAAGAAGGATCTCAGTCAAGTGCTATGCTACAAGTGCAACAACAAGGGACATTATGCTAATGAATGTCCTGAGAAGAGAGTGGACACTCCTACCAAGCCCAACCCTTTCAACAAGGGACATGTGAACCACATTAATGTTGAAGAAGTCCTTGATGAACCTGATGATGTGATTGGTACGTTCCTAATCAATTCTTTTCCAGCATTAGTTTTATTTGATACTGGAGCATCTCATTCATTCATATCAAGATCATTTGTTAACAAACATGGGCTAGCAACCGAAAATTTGGGGTGTCCTATTAGAGTCAGTTCCCCGGGAGGAGAAATGTTAGTATCATCTGGGTGTAGACAACTTAGCCTTGAGATTGGAAGGCATGAGTTTCCAGCGGACTTAATCATCCTGGAAACCCAAGGTCTGGATGTCATTCTAGGGATGGATTGGATGACTCAATTTGAAGGAATCATAGACTGTGCAAACAGAGCAATCACCCTCACCACTCCAGGAAACAAGAAGATCAGATTCAAGTCGAAGTTTGAAATGAAGAAAGTTAGGCTTAATTCTCTTAAGGGGGTTAGCCTTGGTGATGTACTCATAGTAAGAGAATACCCAGATGTGTTTCCTGAAGAACTACCGGGAATGCCACCCGATAGAGATGTTGAGTTTCTTATTGAGCTTAAACCGGGTACAGGGCCCATAGCTAAGAGGCCATACCCAATGGCAACAGATGAACTGAAGGAACTCAAGAAACAGTTAGAAGAACAGTTGGAGAAAGGATTCATCCGCCCAAGTTCTTCACCTTGGGGAGCACCAATCTTGTTTGTTCAGAAGAAAGATAGTACTCAGAGGCTAGTCACAGACTATAGAGCCTTGAACGAAGTAACCATCAAGAATAAATACCCACTTCCTAGAATCAATGACCTCTTCGACCAATTGAAGGGAGCATGTGTGTTCTCAAAAATTGATCTCAGATCTGGATACTTCCAGATGAAGGTTAGGGAGTTGGACATACCAAAAACTGCTTTCACCACCCGTTACGGTCTTTACGAGTACACAGTTTTGCCCTTTGGCTTAACCAATGCGCCAGCATACTTCATGAATATGATGAATAAAGTGTTCATGGATTTCTTAGATAAGTTTGTCGTTGTATTCATCGATGACATCTTAATCTACTCCAAAAGCCATGATGAACATAAGGAACATCTACATCAAATTTTGCAAAGGCTTAGAGAGCACAAGTTATATGGCAAGTTCAGCAAATGTGAGTTTTGGTTGGATCAAGTGGGATTCTTAGGACACATCGTATGTAAGGATGGAATAGCAGTAGACCCAGAAAAGGTTTCAGCAGTCACCAACTGGGAGTCACCCAAGAATGTGGGAGAAATTCGTAGTTTTCTGGGACTAGCAGGATATTATAGGAGATTCATTGAAAATTTCTCCAAGATTGCTAAGGCCTTAACAGAATTGCTACAAAAGGATAAGAAGTTTGTGTGGACTGAAGAGTGTGAAACTAGTTTTCAAGAGTTGAAGAAACGCTTAGTATCAGCACCTGTTTTACGTTTGCCTGATCTAGAGAAGGATTTCCAAGTTTACTGCGATGCCTCGCATCGGGGACTCGGAGGTGTGTTGATGCAAGAAGGCAAAGTGGTGTCATATGCCTCAAGGCAACTTAAGAAGCATGAAATGAACTACCCCACACATGACTTAGAATTAGCAGCTGTAGTACATGCACTGAAGACTTGGAGACCATATCTTTGGGGAAAACGTTGTGAAGTTTTCACAGATCACAAAAGCCTTAAATACCTTTTCACGCAAAAGGAAATGAACATGCGTCAAAGGAGATGGCTGGAATTGATTAAGGACTACGACTTAAGTTTACAGTATCATCCAGGAAAGGCTAATGTGGTAGCAGATGCTCTGAGCCGTAAAACTTATGTTAACGGACTTACGGCAGGGGAATTGCCAGAAGACCTATGCAAAGGACTCAAGGATCTGAGACTAGAGATAGTACCGGAAGGTTTTGTGGCCTCTCTTGAAGTGCAACCTCTTTTGATGGACAAAATCAAAGAAGGTCAGAAGAAAGACAAAACGATGGAAGAAATCAGGAAAAACTTAAGTGAAGGCAAAGCCAAAGGTTTTCGATTGGATGAAAGAGGCACAGTGTGGTTCAAGGAACGAATTTGCGTTCCAGAAGATGCTGATCTCAGAAAGTTGATACTCCAGGAGGCTCATGACTCACCCTACTCCATACACCCGGGTAATACTAAGATGTATATGGATGTGAGGGAAAGGTTCTGGTGGAACTATTTGAAAAGGGATATCGCAGAGTATATTGCTAAATGTGATGTGTGTAGCCGTGTGAAGGCTGAACATCAGAACCCAGCAGGTTTACTTCAACCTCTACCAGTACCCGACTGGAAATGGGATCAGATTGGGATGGACTTCATCACAGGTCTACCTAGAACCAAGTCTGGTTATGATTCCATATGGGTTATTGTTGATCGTTTGACCAAGGTAGCTCATTTCGTGCCGGTAAAGACGACTTACACCAGTGCCAAGCTAGCAGATATTTACATGAAGAGAATAGTATGTTTGCATGGAGTCCCTAAGAAGATTGTGTCAGATAGGGGCACTCAATTCACTTCTCATTTCTGGAAGCAGCTGCATGAAGTCCTGGGAACTAGGCTCGAGTTCAGCACAGCTTTTCACCCACAAACGGATGGGCAGACTGAAAGAGTAAATCAAATTTTGGAGGACATGTTGAGAGCATGTGCCTTAGACTATAAGTCTAGTTGGGATGACAATCTTCCCTATGCTGAGTTCTCCTATAATAATAGTTATCAAGTCAGCATAGAAATGGCACCATTTGAAGCATTGTATGGAAGAAAGTGTACTACCCCACTTTTGTGGAGTGGAGTAGGGGAGAGGAGTCTGTTTGGTCCGGATATAATTGAAGAAGCTGAAGAAAAGGTCAGGTTGATTAAATACAGACTGAAGACAGCTCAATCCCGACAGAAAAGTTATGCCGATTCCAAACGAAGAGAAGTCACCTTCGATATTGAAGATAGAGCCTATCTTAGAGTCTCACCCCTGCGTGGAGTGAAGAGGTTTGGAATCAAGGGAAAACTGTCACCAAGATTTATTGGACCCTATAAAGTTTTGTCACGTAAAGGAGAAGTGGCATATGAGTTGGAACTACCAGAAGCACTTTCCGCAGTTCACAATGTTTTTCACGTTAGTCAGCTGAAAAAGTGTCACCCGGGGATGGCAGAAATTCCGCTGAGGGATACAGTGCCACTAGAAGAAGTTCAGCTTGAAAGCGATCTCACCTATGAGGAAAAACCCATAAAAATTTTGGAGACAGCAGAGAGAGTTACTAGAACTAAGACCATCAAGTTTTGCAAAGTACAATGGAATCACCATTCAGAAGAAGAGGCGACTTGGGAAAGACAAGATGATCTCAAGGAAGAACATCCTCACCTATTTGCTAGCCAATCCGAATCTCGAGGGCGAGATTCATCTTAAGGGGGTTAGTCTGTAACATCCCAAATTTCCAAAAAAAATTAAAACTTTCATTTATGCATCCATAGCATGCATCATATAATTGCATTTTTCATTTGCATCATTGTGCTAAATATTGAATGAATCAAAAAACTATGATTTATAAAAATGTTACAAAATGCGTTCAAAAGATTTAGCTTGGTAAAGTTTCGTTCTACAAATTTTTACAAATTAATTTGAATCCATTTGGAGTTATGAATCAAAGTTTATGAAATTCCAGAAAAAAAAGAACAAAAAAAAAAGGAGACTTCACCGAGCCGGCCTGCTTCGGCCCGTTTTCTTCCCTCCCGCGCGCGCACGGCCCAGTCCACCCTCCTCCTTTCCACCGCACGGCACGGCCCAGCCCACCTCCCCTCCCACTGACCCCCGGGTCCCACCTCTGACAGATCGTATCATCGTCAACCTCCGAACAAACTTCGGTTAGAATCCTCCACCGATCCGGAGTTCGATCCCGTGACTTTTTCGAAAGAATTTCTATCTCTTCCCCGCCCCTATATATATCCCAACCCCGCCCCCGTTTCTCCGCGCCCGAACCCTAGCTAAACCCGCCTCCACGTGCCCGAGATCGAGCTCGAACTCCGTCGACTTGCCGCCGGCAAAACTCCCCGCGTCCGGTAAGCTCACGCGACCCCGAGCCCTCCTATCCCTCCAAACCTCCCTGCTTTGGTCTCGCGCATCTTTTTGACATGCTCCCGCGTTCGATTTCGTGCCAGAACGAGAGAACGATCGACGACCGACGACGGCCGCCGCAAGCCCTAACTCCGGCGAGCAACTGGGAGCCAAGGAAGATACGTCAGGGTCTTCGATCTCGCCACCAGGATCGCCACGACCTCGTATTCCTCCGGGTATGCTTCCCCTGTCCAAATTCCCTCTGTATCGCATAGAACGTTTTTCCGGTCATGCCCGCCGCCGCAATTTGTTCTTCTCCGGTGGAGTTCCGGCGGAGGCGCCGCCCCGCGTTGGTTGCATCGTTAGATCTTCCACCAACGCTCCCGATTAAATCACTTCGCGAAGGGGTACGCACCAACCAGAAGCCGCCACGTCATCGAGGGCCTCTGCGCGAAGATTTCCTTGCTGTTTATCACAGATCAGTCCCTGCAAATTGTTTCTATCACTAATTTTCACTCCCTTATCCAAAAATTATAACAAAAATTGTTTTGGAAAGCTTATGAAGTATAGAAACTTTTGGCATCATTACATTTGTATTTTATCGAATAAATGTTATTTAAAAACAGAAGTGACATTAATGGTAAATAAAGCATAACTACAAATATAAAATTTATTTTGCATCAAACTATTTTGCTATGAATTTGTAAGGCCAAGTACTAGTGCAAAAAATTTTCCAATAATTTTGTTAGAATATTTTATGAGCTTTTGTGTAAATATTGTGATTAAAAGCTTTTAGATATAACATAATAAATAAAATTAAATATAAAGATTGTTTTCTTCATGTTTTCGAAATATAAAGGTTTATATTGTATTATAGAACCTTTACCACCTAAAAATACTTAGGAATTAAATGAGAGTTTATTTGGTAAGAGGTACTAATTTTTCTCTAAGTGTTGTCCTTAGAAAATTATTGGAAACTCCTAAATCCTTAGTAAAATGTTGTGACCCCAAAACTTGCCTCACATTAACTTACATATTTCATCGCATGGCATGCATCTAGTCCTTAGAAATATTTTGCTCATCATACATGGCATATCTTCCTTAGTGTTTTTAAGAAAACTTGTTTGTTTATGTTGTACTGTTTGTTGTGATAGAATCTTCGGAGAGGAACGAGGACTGCAGTTGTTGTTGCTGTTCTGCTTGTTGCCAAGGCAAGTGGCACACCCCATAAATTTCCTAAGTATTTTCTATGCATTACCTAGAGTATTTTCTATATGCATGTGTGGGACTTAGTAGTTGCTATGCAAAAACCATAGAACTCTCCACCCCTTGAGTCTAGGAACCTATATAATGACTTGGTAGAATTATTGAAGCTGTGCACAAGTTGCTTTATGGAAAAGTAAATTTTACTAAGTTAATGTAACACCTGGGTGGATTTTGGTGTTGATTGGTTTGTGTTGAGTGTTATTCCTTAGGGGTGACCTCTAAGGAATAGTCACTTGTGGATGGCCACCCAGGGTAATAAAGGGACCAATGTTTTCTCTAAGTGAAGATTGCTTCTCGTGCAACCATTAGTCAATGGGCTCTGGCTAGATGGAGTAAGCTGCGTGGACTCGGCCGACTTGACAGGTGGTGGTAGATGGTTAGCTTGGAGCGCGTCAAGTCTGCATGGGCGGGAAAATGCTTCTGAAAAGTCTCGTCTCAACTCTCTCCTTTTCCTTAGCGCAAATGGTGTGCTTGAGGATAGTTTGGGTTTGTTGGGTCTAATGGTGAAAGTGCACAACCTCTGCAGAGTTAAAACTAAGTACTTAGCCGTGTCCTCGGTTACGGACAATTTTGAGCAGCTGATCAAGGATTCAACGGAGGCTCCCAACATTCCAATTTCTAAGTTAAATGTTGATGGGTGAACAAGGGAAGATGAGATTATGGTTTTCATGCCATACTTGTCTTGAAATCAATAAAATGTTTTCAAAAGAGTAGGAAAAAATGGCTTTATGCAAATTAGCCTTAAACTCCACCAGCCAAATATGCATATAGGCTATAGAGTTATTCCGAAGTGTCCACCATAGTGTCACTTGCCAGACTCCATTTTATATGGAATCTGACCCACTCTGTTGCAAATTATTATTTATTGCAGAAGTTTCTGACGAAGAGTAAGGATTTCGTTTTGGGTTCGAGTCTGCACCAACATGTTATCGCCTGTGGCGTGTCATGAAGATGGAGGCTCATTGAAGTTTATTTCCGCTGCTTTACTGTTTGAGCTAGCTTTATGCTATGCAAAGATGTATCGAACTATTTATTTTACTAAGTCTGGATTATTCGTGTAATATTGATACAAGGTTGTGATATTCATCGTAAACTGTGTGTGCAAATGATTCGATCCAGGGGTTTGCACTATACACAGGTACCTGCCATTTTTATTAAGTGCAGGTACATTACATAACCCAACTATTCTTAGTATTCTCTGAGTATCTATTCTTCTCAAATATGCTATCTTGTACATGGAATTCATGACAGCCTTGAAGGCCAAGTTGATTCACCTAAATCTTAACCTAGATCTTCTTACTTTATCTAGACATCTTATTTTTTTATCTCCCAATCTTCTAGAAGGCATCCACAAGAGAAGATAACCAGAAGGGAGGAAATACAACAAGAAGGCTCATAAAAAGATTCTTTAGATGGGCATAGAAGTGTTATGTCAATCTATCATACAGAATTGGAAACTCTAATATCATCATCCATATGTTTCAAAGTCTCTAGAAATAGTGTTATATTCAAAGGTTTGGGTTATATAGAAGTAGTTTGATAACAAACCTTATAACCTTGTTAACAAATTATTTTTGTATGCTTAAAATAATTGAGTGTCATATACAAATGAAGAGGTGGATAAATAATCTCGTATATCAAGTACCTCAACCACTTGAGTATAAGTAGTAGTTTGGAGACCAGACTGATTGCCTTGTTTACAAATTCGTCTTATATTTATGAGGTAATGTGAGGACTTAAAACACATCAACATTCATGAATACTCAATATAGCGAAGCTTTGCTTGGAGTAAATCGAGTGTCTTCACCACAAGGGTGAGACAAGTGATGTTGGAACTTCAGTATAGAATTTGGAGAACTTGTCTTGAATATCTACCTATTGATTAGAAGGTTTCAAATCAAAGTAAAGTCACATGTGGATTTATGGTTTTCCCCAAGGGTATCATACTTGGAGAAAGTAAAACCAAATCATAAGTTCATTTGATCATTTCTCATATTTAGGAACCACATGAGTTAAAACTCAAGATCATGGTAGTGGAGACATATATTTCTTTCAAGAAGGAGCGCTTAAACCTTTGTTCACTAGTATGAGTATTGAAATAAAGCAAGACCTCTATTATCATCACTTTATGTATCTAGCCGTAAGACCTGACCAAAGGCAGGATATCCATACTTCACCTCTTTGGGTACATCTGGTCATGCGTCTAAGTGATTTAGTTGTTAGATATCACAAGTAAATCTAAGCTGGTAATATCCCATGCTCAATATGGATTTGAACTCTACGTTGTGGATACACTTTATAAGCTTCACAATGAACCTCTACAGATACCACTTGACAACACCTTGCTGTTGCCCAGGAATTCTTAATGCACTAGAAAACATGTTTAAATACTTATATCCATCTCCATCCTGGACTCAAGCCTCAAATCATCTTAGAATCTGATGATAACAGATGATCACAAATAATTAAGCTTAGAAAAATATTCTCATACTAATGCATAGCAAATATTATAGAAGAGAAAAACACCAAAGTTTAGTAAAAGAAATAAATCAAATATGTCCAAATTCCTTTATATGATAAAGGAATTCAAAACACACCACTTACTCAAAATATATCAAATACACAAATGTCTTAAGGTAAATAAACATTTTATTTCAAATATAAACTTCCCTGGACTTGTTTGCAAGTTCCAGAATCACAAACAAGTCCAAAACAAGAGACAGGGGCCTATTTCAACTGTTTCTGTAGTTTCACGGAAACCCAGGGGGTTTTCTGCAAAAAGGCTTTAAACGTTTTCTTCTTCCTCCGGCCAGAAGGCAGCCGCCGCCGTGTCGCCTCTCCCGAGCAGCCGTGCTCCTTCCTCTCGCTCTCTTCCGCGGATAAGGTCGCGGAGGAGACGTCCGCATCTCTCTAACCCTCACTCGCGCCCTCTCTCTCTTCTCCTTCTTTTCTTCCTCAAACTCCTAACCCTAGCTCTCTCGGCCGCCGCCGTGCGCCGGCAATAGGCGTCGATTCCGGCCATCCCTCGCCGCGCCGAGTGTTTAGGAAGATGCGCCATGAATCCTTCTTCCTCCTCGTCAAGCAGTCTGTGCGGAGAAGCTCTGAAGATCGAGGAATCCCCGTTCTTCTTCCACTCCGACCGCCGATGCCGCGGATGATTCCGACGCTGTCCGACCTCCCCTAGCTTCTCCGAGCAGTCCGACGTGTTCGTGGTGAGATCCTGCTCCTAACAGAGTACTCCGTTCGTTTCAATTCGCGTTGTAGAGAGAGTTCACCAGGAGCCATGTTCGGCCGCCGCTGGAGCTCACCGCCGGCGAGATTCCGGTGACCATATGGTCAACCTCGCCGCCCAATAGAGTCCCCGCAATGTTCCCGTTCAGCCACGCCACACACCACCCTCCAATTTGCACCGAATCGAGCAAATCGTGCTCAAATATGTGGCAAGTTCATCGCTGATGTCATCATGATGTCACAGTCGAATTAATCATTCATTTTAATTATTTTTTTGAAATGTTTAGTCTATGACATGTGGGACACATCTGTCAGACTTTTATTCTTTTAGGATAATTCTGTAAATATAAAACCCCTGACATGTGGGTCCAACTTAATTTAATAATTTTAGAAATTGATTTTAATTGAATAAAATTTGTAAATTCATAACTAATTCATTGTAAATCAGAAAAATATAATCTTTATACCAAAATGATCAGAAAAATAAAATCTATATTGTTGTATCATTATTATTTGTGTTTGAATAAAACTGAAACATAATAAAATTTGAAATATAAACCACATAATCTTTTAAATATGAAGTTCTTTGAAATGCTATTTTGGATGCATTTTGAACTTCATTGAAATTGTCTCACATGCATAAATGTAACTTTAGTAATGTGTTTTTATTACAATATGAATTATTTTTATTTAAATAATTCTATTTCAAAATGATATTCTATTTTAAAAATAATAATTATGAATAATTATTTTCCTAATTTTGAAAATGAAGTTATAAGCATCTGAACTTTGTTCTCCTACTTTTTGATGATCATTTGAAAACAAATAAAAATCTCACAACACTTTGAAATACTAAGTTCCTTTTAAGTGAATGTTCCACATATACCATTATTCATATAACTTCCTTTCATTTATATTATGTGTAACTAAAACAAGTAGGAACAATCTTAAATTCATAACACCGAGATAGTAATGCAACTTGTTATATTCTGAACACCAAGCATTCATTCATAAGAAACAATGCATAGTTAGAAGTAATTGCCTAAATGAAATAAAAGTTGTTCATAATGCAATGTCTTGGGTAAAACACACAAAGAAGCATAATCATATAACTTTTCTCTTAACTACTTCATATAATATCAACGACTGTTTACATTCGTATGTTCTTCCAAAGTTATTCTTTTTGCATAACACTAGCTCTCTACTTCATTAAAGTTAATACATGTTTTCTACCAACAAAAGATGAGCACAACCTAAAACAATCATTGAATGTTATATGTTGCTCTACTTTACTCATATGCTTAAATTGATGTTATTTATCTAAGGCTAAAGAATCCATTTTCCTTATGAAGTAAACTTGAACATAAGACAACCCTAAATGAAATCACTCAACTCAAACAACACACACACACATCGAGAGTGAGATACGGGGTACTTCGCGACGCATCTCATATCTATGCATTAATCATGCTGCTTCTTTAAACATTAGTCCTTACCGGACCAATGATGTTGTTTTCAGATTTCTCGGAGTTATATTATATCGAAGACCTTGGCTGCATAATCTTGCAGTCAAAAAGGCAAGTTCATTCATTTTATTCACGTCCTCTTGAAATATTTGTTAAGAAACTATTTTCAAAATGCTATTATCACATGCATTACAAAAAGGACCGAAAACTTATTTTATAATGATATGACTACGGTTATCCACCTGTGAGGTGGTAATCTCAAATGGATGGCAGATGGGACCACGGTAAGAATGTTGTGGTGGAGGTTCCATTTGCAAGGGAAAGTATCACCTAGTACTTAACAACAAATATCGCCAGTGATTCTTGCGCCGAATATTACGCGCAACCATAAGATTTGGAATGGGACGGAGAAGTCAGCTGTACCCTTTTCCTCTCGTAAACCAACGGATGCATAGTACAAGCCAGGCGGTGCTAAATCCACTCATGAGCTTGAGATGGATCGGATAATAATCTCACCTTCGGGTTGTGGCTTCTAGCATCTATTGAAGGTTGGCTTCGGGAACTAAGCTGGGGTGTCTCCCACTAGTTTGCAGCTAAGCTGGGGTGTCTCCCACTAGTTGGCAGCTGTTAAGCTGGGGTGTCTCCCACTAACATGCACCGAAGTAATGGGGGGAGTGCGGGGATGGTGGAAAGGCGCAGTGATTGGTTTGGATTACTAACTGGGCCCCACACCAAGGAAGTGTGGACGGGAAAGATTAGCCCGGTTGTGCAACAAGGTCTTGATCTCTTATGGGTAAAGCTGGCCCCACACCAAGAGGCACTTAATAAACATAGTTTATTGGCAATATCCCAATCGTTCATTATATGTTTTATACCATGCTATAACTGTATTAAGTGAAAACATTAATACAAGTGTGGTAGATAAACAACCAGGTCCCTAGTAGCCTCTACTAAGACTAGTTTCGTTGCGCGATTGATGATCGAGGTTTTCCGATCATAGGGCATGGCGCCGGTCGGCAATGGAAGTCATATCGTTAGGTGTAACGATGTGATGGACATACCCAGTATTTATTGGACATAGTCATTACGCCTTAAGACCGTGAGATCAACTCTTATTGTTATCCCTGGAAGATACTTTGATCGCACCAAACGTCATATCTTATATAGTGTGACAATGATAGGTGATACTTTTGGGTATCGGAAGGGGTAGTTGAGACGAGGGGTCAACAGCGGGATTTGTCAGTCAGCATAGCCGGATAGATACTCTAGGGCCCACTCGATGAGATTATGTCAAATGAGTTTGCAAACATGTGACTAGGTCACCAGCTGACATAATATCACAGACGAGTAGAAGATAGTGTTGTCGGTAACGAGATCATGCTAGGTATGGAGATATCTGAGAATGATGCTCGGACACGCTAAGTATCGCCATGACAAAGGGTTTAAGACTAGACGTCCAGGTTTGATAGATGAAAGTCATTCGTTATATCACATGGATTAATTCATGGGGTCCAGGCCTACGAGTTAGTCGTCGATCATAGATGAGTCTTGATCGTACCTGTTATTATATCGAACCGCTAGGGTAACACACTTAAGGGTTTTCGACAAGACAACCGGAAAGGAAAGAGATCACCGAGAACGTCCCGGGAATGGTCCGATGGAGATCGGGCAGCGACGAAAGAGTTTTCGGAGCTAGAATAAATTATATAAAATATGTTTGATATTAATTAGTGTAATTAATCTTTAAATATGATTTTCTACATTTATTTTCTAATTTTTAAAGGCAGATTTCCCTAAATGGGCCTTCTAGTGGAAAGAAGGCCCATGAGGGGGGGAAGCTTCCCCCCAAGGGAAGGGGGCTGGTTCGGCCAACCCCTAGTGGGCCACAAGGGGCCCACTAGGGCCGGCTGAAAGAGCATTTCCCCTCATGTGTGGTTTTGGTAATTATATGACAATCTCTATGGACTAATGTTTGCATTGAGATATCCTTATAGATCATGTCCATGGAAATAGTGGAGTTCATGTGTTGAACTCTTGAATCCCATGTGTTGAGTGAAGCTTATTGCAAGTATGTCTTGAGGATTCAAGACATCATCTTTGTGAAGAAAAGATGAGCGCTGCAAGTCCAAGAGAAGCTTCTTGAAGAGATCCTATGCTTGGAGCTTGCTATGGATACATGAAGACGGATAGCGAGACTCTCCCAGTATGGGTATGGGGGAGTATTTGGAGAAGTATTCATCAAGCAAGTGATTGGACGTGCAATCAAGAAAGATGTTGATCCACTTGAAGAGATCAAGATAGTCATCATCCAAGTCAAGTGGAATGCTCAAGGCAAAGGTATGATCTTGATAGGGCTATAGGATAGATAAGCGTACTATCAAGAGGGGCTCTCAAGTTAGTAACTTGATCGCATTCTTGTGAAGAGCTCAAACCTTTGCATACTTGGCATATCATATTTCTTGGTTCTTATTTGGCTTTTATGTTGGTGAGGAATTAGAGCTTGGTTCATCTCCATGTCAAGCTCTTGTTCATCGAAATCGGTTTTACTTGGACAACTTGGTGTGTTTTCGGTGGCGGAAATATTGTCGGTTTTACCATGAGGAAAGTCCCACACCTTGCCATGTGTGTCGATTTTACTCTATTTATGGGATGCAATATTCCACTTTTTGTTGGGTACTCTTCGTCGCTATCTTTCCAACAAAATTGGTCTCACCTCTTTTGGACTTCATTTGCAAAAGTTACTTCAGTTTTGGTGAGGCCTACTGGCGGGGGCGGAACTTCATCCGGAAGTTCCGGCCTAGCGACCGACCGGAAGTTCCGGTGTTGTGACCGGAAGTTCCGGCCGAAGGGCCGGAAGTTCCGGGCCTGCACCGGACATTTCCATCTGGCCAGAAAACGGCTAAGTCCTTTCAGGATTTAGCCCCCCGGCAAAGGCGGAACTTTCACCGGAAGTTTGGCTGGAACTTTCCGGGCGACCAGAAGTTCTGTTCCAGACAAACGAGAAAATTGGCTAAGTCAGGAATTGCTCGCACTCGGGCAAAGCCGGAACTTTGGCCGGAAGTTTGGCCGGATCTTTCCGGGCGACCGGAAGTTCCGGCCAAACCACCGGAAGTTCCGGTGCTGAACATGCTGGTTTTTCTCTAAGTCTGGAACTGCCTGCGCCCTGGCCAGGCCGGAAGTTTGGCCGGAACTTTCCGGGGTGACCGGAAGTTCCGGGTTTAGTGGCCGGAAGTTCCGGCCCAACGGGCAGAAAACGATCAGATTTCTGGGAGGGGTATAAATACCCCTCCCCTTCTTCTTCCTAAGAATCCAAGGCAGCACGAATTTCTTTCTCTCTCCTACTCCATTGTTGAGCTTGGAAAGCTCACTCCCCTCTCAATCCCTCCATAGAATCTTGCATATTTTTTAGGGAAAGTTGAGAGGAGATCTAGATCTACAATCCTACCAATACATCTCTCCTCTAAGTGAGGGGAACCTAGTGGATCTAGTTCTTGGAGTTCCTTTGTGGTTCTTCTTCTTTGATCTTCCTCTCTTCTCCCCCCATAAGCATTAGTTGCTTTTGGTGGGATTTGGGAGTGAAGGATTTGACTCCTTTGTGGTTTCCTTTATTCTTCCTCTCTTATTCCCCCATAAACATTTGTTGTTGTGTTGGAATTTGAGAGTGAAGGACTTGAGCACTTCGTGTGCTCTTGCCATTGCATTTGCATCGGTTTGAGCCCTCCACGAGGATTCGTGGTGGTGATACTTGTGAGATTGTTACTCTTGGGTCTTTGGACCCTAGACGCCTTTTGTGGCCGGCCTTTTGTGGCCAAGACCTTTTGTGGTCAAGACCTTTTGTGGTCACTTGAGAGCCCCCAATTAAGTTGTGGGTGTGTGCCTCAAGACTTGGGAGCCCCCAATTAAGTTGTGGGTGTGTGCCTCAAGAGTTGTACGGGATTCGATCTCCGCCCCAAAGGAGATCAATAGTGGAAGGTGAACTCGCAACCTTTTGTGGTTGAGTTCATCAGGAGAAGAAGGTGAGCCTTTGTGGCGTTGCGGCTAACCTGTTGTGGTTGCGCACACCTCTCCAAACGAGACGTACACCCTTTGGGTGGAACTCGGGAATACATCCTCGTCTCCGCGTGCCTCGGTTATTTCTAGACCCGAGCTCTTTACTTATGCACTTTACATAGTGATAGCCTTCGTGCTTGAAGTCATATATCTTGCTATCACCTTGTTACTTGTATTTCCTAGCATAAGTTGTTGGTGCACATAGGTGAGCCTAGTATTTATATCTAGGTTGTATGCTTGTTAAAATAAACTTCTAGTTTTATTCCGCCTTTATCAAGCATACCGGAATTTCCGGGTCACTCTTGGACCGGATATTCCGGCTCCTCGGAAAAAGTTTTAAGTCGCCTATTCACCCCCCCCCCCCCTCTAGGCGACGTCTATCCGTTAAATTGGTATCAGAGCCAGGTTATCTCATTATTAGGACTAACCGCCTATAGATAAAGATGTCGTTTATAGATCTAGTGCACAATCCCACTTATAGATTCGATGGCACAAATAATGATGTTTGGAAAATTTGCTGCTTAATCTTTTTAGAGACATGGGTTCAAATTTAGAGAGTATTGTAGATATGGGTTTTTCTCCTCCAAAGGATTCACAAGAATTATCTTTAGAGGATGAGAAAAACTCTTATCTCGATACTCTAGCATCTAATGGTCTCATATGTGCTTTGAGCGATGTAGTCCTTGCGTCAATCATGCCTTTTCGGAGCGCTCATGAATTATGGAAAAAACTTCAAGATATATATGAGGTGTCCAACATTTCCAAGGATGATTGTCCTCCTTCCACATCCGGTCGTGATGAGTTCACGACTTCCTCCACTTCACCGACATGTGGTTTGCCACAAGGTAATGATATGGTGAGTGGTGATAGAAATTGCAATCTTGATGGTGAATCCACTATTGACTATACTTCTCACCCATCTTATTGCAATGCTCTATCTTTGGACTTAAACACCTCTAGCACTTCAAATGTCTTAAATGCTAGTGTTGATAGTCCTTGCATATCATGTAGTATTTGCTTAACTAAATCTCATGATGATATGCTTCCCTTGTCTTGTTGCCATGATCAAAGTGTTTCTATTTCCTCTAGTACTTGTTTGGCTAACAATGTAGAGGAATCCCAACAACTGTTGGAACAAGACTTGGACCTCAATGGTGTTTCAAGTAACTCCTCGTCGTCTTCATCCACTACTCACATTTGCCTTATGGCTAAGGAGTTTAAGGTATCTCCTACCGTGCACTCCAATATATCTCATGGTGATGGTGATGATGATGATGTTGATGATGTTGATGATGATACTAGTCTTGAAATCAAACAAGAAATTATTGCTTTTGATCATTTCATGACTAACTTGCAAGGTGTTGGCAAGAAACACTTTGGCTCTCTTATGAGCCGTATAGGTGAGCTTGAGGATGTTCTTGAGCTAAAAGGTGAAATTGAGAGAGAAGATGCCTATGAAAAGGTATCTCTTCAATCATCTCTAGAAGATGAACAAGAACTAATGCTCACCTTCAAGAGCAACTTGAAACTATCATGGAGTCTCATAACTCCAAAATTGCTAAGCTCACTAAAGAACATGACCATGCTATTGCTAAATGTAATGTGCTTAGTAAACAAAATGCTAAGTTAAATAGTGAGCTTGTCATGTTGTCTCCTTCCACTTCTAATGATAATGATGCGTGTGCTACTAACTCCACTTTGTGTGAAGCATCTATTTTGAAGGAGAATGTTGAGCTAAGAGCTCAACTTGAGTTGCTAACTAGTAAGTATGGGAAGTTGGAAGAAACTCATGAAAAGCTTTTTAGCTCTAATGAGGATCTCCTAGCATCCCATGCTAAGCTAAAGTTAGCTCATGAGGCGGTCACTATGAAGGTAACTTCTTGTGAGCCTCTTATGGACACTAGCACAACTTCTACTACTAATGCTTTATTGCAATGTGCTAGTTCTAGTAATTCATCCACTCATAAAATTGCTACATCTTGTGATGAATTACTTTCCTTGCCTTGTTGCTCTAACATTGTAGCATCTACTTCCTCTAGTATTTGTGTTGAAACTAACCATGTAGAGGAACTCAAAGAGCTCAAGGCACAAGTCACTTCTTTGAAGAAAGACTTGAAGAAGTGTCATGAAGGGAAGTCCACCCTCGACAACATGTTGAGAGTGCAACAACTTCCTCATGACAAGAGTGGACTTGGATTCAACTCCAATAACAAGAACAAGTCCAATGTCAAGAAGAAGCACAATTTCGTCAAGAAGAAGGGCCAAGGACAAGCTATTGATTCGGCCAGAATTGTGTGCTTCAAGTGCAAGGTTCAAGGGCACCATGTTAGATCTTGTCCATTAAAGAAGAAGCCTCTTAGTGAGAAGCAACAAGGGAAGCGACCTCAAGTCCCAACTCAAGCTTCCCGAGTTGAAGAACCTTCCCTTCCCAAAAAGAAAGGTAAAAGCCGACTTTACTACAAATGTCGTGGGAAGGATCACTTTGCTTCTTCATGCACTCATGGTACCTTATCCAACCCTCCTAATATTGATAATGTTCATTCTCTTTGGAAGGATAAGGTTGGCAATGTGTCTACCAAAGTTATTGGTACTCAAAGTGGTGTCAAGAAAAGAACCATTTGGGTTGCCAAGCCTATTGTGACTAACCTCTTAGGACCCAACTTGGTTGGGGACCAACAAGCTAAACCTTGATCAATAGGTATAAGCGGAGGACATTGGAGACTTGACTACATCATGAAGAATTAAGGGATCTTCATCATCCATATTATCTCAAGTCAAGTCAAGTGGATTATATTGTCTTAGCATATATCCAATGCTCCTCCTTGCGGTAACTTGTATTTAACTCATATGTACTCATTGAAAGTTACTTGCACCATTACATGTGTTTGGTTTTGTGCCTTACTATTGTTTCATATGTGTTGTGCACTCTACTTACTTATGTTGAATAATCAAGCTTGTGTATGTTGGTTTGCACACCATGTATGTTTGAGCCTCTTATCTATTTGCTTTAATCTTAATTGGCTCTTTTAGGGATTTTAATGGACTATCCCATTTTGGGGGAGTGATGTGCTTTTTGGTAACTCACCACCCTAAAATGTGTATTCATGAGGAATACCACTTAGTAGTGATATTTCAATATTATCTACTCTCTTTGTGGTAAGTCTTACTCATGAGAAATTCAAATTCTAATGTCCATTAATTGTCTCTTGTTGGATTTCTTTTGCCTCTTGTTAAAAAAAATGGATTATCACATTATGGGGGAGTAATAAGCTATGTGCATATTACAAGCCTAGAAAATGTGAACATGTGAGGTAGTGTCACCTAGAGTTGATATTTGTGATTATCTTGTTCCTAGGTGGCATGGTACTCAAACAAGTTCCATGTTTGCTTAAATGCATTTTGTTCGCCCATCTTTCGGTATCTTGTTTGTGAGAGAGTTTCTTGATGCTTAAGTATGATCATTGAATATGTGAAGTCATCAAGAATATCTTTATAAGCATGTTTTTCAATTCTTATCTTTTGCCACATGCTTATGTTTTGTGAATATGATCTTGTATACATATATGTCATATACCACCGAGAAATGTCTCCATACAATCATTGTCTTTGACAAGTGATAATTATATTTGTGGTAAATTTATTGATCATATTTACACTGGCTATTGTTCTTAAGTTGTAGTATTCTATCGCCAAGTTTGTTTTGGTTTAACCATCCTTCTGTCCTCTTTGCTTCATTTGTATCCTTTTGTTGCTCTACTCACAATTTTTGTTGTGCTTTCTTGAGTTAGGAAAAGCAAGGAACCCATTGTTTTGTATTTACATTCGAAGACTTTATTCTAAGTAATGCACCATCCTTGGGGGAGCTATCCTACATTGTGTAGAACATCATCCTTTTTAATTATTATCGGGTCTTATTGCTTTTCTTGATGTAATGCCCATGCTTACGAAAGCAATGGCGCATATGAATAATGCAAAGACTTGGATCACATAAGTCTCACATTCTCCAATAAGATGTAATATCACAGTACAATGTCATATCCTTACAACTTAGCATAGCGGAAATGTGAAGGGGTTACGGTGTAGAAAACAATAATTTTCTAGCGTACGAAACCCTAACTAGCCAGGATCTATCTATCTAGTACATGCGATAACGGTGGCGGAACGGGTTACATTACCTCCATGTAGACCGATAGCGGGGATTACGCTCCCGCACAAGCGTTGACGATGAAGTCGTACGTAGCCGACCTCGAGGTCGCGGAGAACTTGCCGTGATGTCGGAGTCGATGACGCCGGGGTGTCGACGATGATCTGCGTCGACGGGCGTCGGGCGGAAGAAGGCAGAGCGCCAGCACCAGGGCTGGTGCGCCGGCAGCAGGGGGGGAGGCGCGGCGGCTGCAGGGGGCGAGACGACGTCGCCCAAGCTCCTCAATAGAGTAGCCTCCGAGCACTCGCAAACATACGGAGCTTAGCGACAACTCCCGGTCATTCAGATCCAGCTGAAATCGCAGGAGTAGATCTTATCTGGAATCCCGCAGAGCAACGGCGCTCTACGGTATGGCTTAGGTGGAGAGAGACCCCCTTCCTCAGCTCGGCGCGGCTCCGACTTGGGAACCACGAGATCGAGAGAGAAATCGGGAATTAATTGGATTTTCCTATATATTAAATCAATTAATATGCCTTGCTATATAAAGGGGGAAGGGGTGTGCCAACCCCCTTGGCTCCCCCATGTGGGACTAAAGGAGGAGAGGGGAGGGGGGGTTCGGCCGAACCCCCCATGGGCCCTCCAACTCCTAGTCCGAGTTGGACTAGGAGGCCCAGCCTTCCCCTTCCTTGTGGGGTGCGGTTTCCCCCTCTTGGGCCCTCTTAGGGCCCATTTAGGTGGGAGCCCCCTTTTCCCTTTATTTAATTAATATTAAATTAATATAAAAATCCCATTAATTCATAATTAATATATTTATATATAATTCAATATCCCATGACTCCGAAACTATTTCGGAACCACCCGAACAACTTTCGGACATTCCCGGAACCATTCCATACCTCCCCGGAACTCCTTCCGGACCACCGGAACTCTTTCCGGATCATTTCTCTCTCTCCAATAAAAACCTATAAAATTCCAGAACCTATCTCCTAGCGTCGCTAAGACCTTAATTTTGTTACGCTACGGTTCGGGAACACTCCAGATATGGTCGAGACACTCCGCTCACCAATGATCGTCAGGGATACCTGGAAATATATGACGACCCCTGTGCATTCCACGAATATCGTCGTTGAACCATAAATATGATATTCATTCCCTTTGTCTCTGCGATACTACCTTGTCCGAGATATGATCGTAGACACACCGATGCCTTTGCTGTATCTCGTTACCGACGAAGGTTATTAACTCGTCTGTGATATTACCATCTCCATGACCTAGTCACAAGCTGCGCAGCTATATAGATGCAATATCACCGAGTGGGCCCAGAGTATCTTTCCATTACAAGAATGAACAAATCCCGCTCTTGATCCTTACGTCTTGATGCTCTTTCGGAATACCCAAGATGGACACCGTTATTGTCATGCTATATAAGACACAACGTTTGATGCTCTCAAAGCACTCCTACGAAGCAACAATAAGTACGGTCTCACTGTCTAAGGAATAAGCTATCATACTCTTATCTATTGCAAATGACAAACATCGTAATACGATCTTATTGCAATACTTTGCGTATGTCCACCACCTTATTCAACTAACAAGATGACCCCATTGTCAACCGATGTCATTGTCCTTGATCGGGAATCTCGATCAACTGTTGCCCAATGGACTAGCTCATATAGAGGCTTGCTAGGGACCTGGTTGTCTATGTATCACACGTGTATTAATAATTCCAATTAATACAGTTATAGCATAATACACAAACCTATTATAAACTTATGAGATAATGCAATAAATACTACTTATTTATTTACCTCTAGGGCATATCTCCTTCAAAATGCTAGCTGAATAAATAGTTCACACTTTATTTCAGATTTCAAACGCAATATTAAAGGTAGCATGGAGCTACATCTTCTCCATGAAGCCACTGGCAAATCATGTTGGTTGTAGCTCGAAGACGACCCCCTTACTCCTCATTCGGATATTCTGCAAGGTTTAGTTGCAGCCCAGCTATAAAGGGTCAGCACAATTGAATTGTGGTGGCAAGTGAATTAAATTCCTAATGTTCTATTATACTATAACTATATGCTTATTTTGGCTGGTGGAGCTCAAGGCTATTGCGCAAAGCAAATTTTCTCCTACTTTTGATAAACAATTTTCTTAAATCAATATCTTCTCCTTCAGAGACAAATCTCGAGACAAGTCCATGTCTCCTACCCATGTTCATCCAACAGAGTTTTATTAAGAAATTTGAGATGAGGAGATTTTCATAACACAGCCTTGTGTAGTTACTCAAATTGTCTGATGTCGGGGACACGGCTAAGATCTTAGGTTTTAACTCTCGAGAGGGTGTGCACTTTCACCATTAGACTTAATCAACCCAAACTATCCTCCACACTCCTTTAGTGAGAAGGAAAAGGAGAAGATCAAGACGAGACTTTTCAGAAGTTGCTTTCCCATGATCTTACTAAGAGATTACCACCATCCTATCAACTCTACCACCATCAATCTCTTGACCCAGGTCCACAACAACTTACTCCATCAAGACAGAGCCCATATTGACCAATGGTTGCACGATAAGCAACTAGACTCAGTGTAAACTTAAATCTCATAGCCCTGGGTGGCCTACCACAAGTGAGCAACTCAGTTTAACACCGCATATCATGGCCCCAAGTAAGTAGAAACTATCCTGGGCGAAGACAACCATGACACTTGGCCCTGAGAAGCCACTCAACTTGAAACCTCCTCGATCGACCCAATCCACCCAGGCGTTAAATTAATTTAGTGGAAATTTTCATTTATCACATCAACCATAAAACAATCATTTTTGCAGCAGTTGCTTCCACTAAATTATAATAGGGGTCTAATCTGGAATTTCTAAGGGGAAACCTAAAAGGTTTGCATCGCATACTACAATCTCCCAAAAACCTATCATGCATACTACTTTTGCAAATACTGTTTGAAAACACTAGATTTGCAATAGAATAAAATAGTAGGTGTTTTATGAAGTCACTTGCCTTGGCAGCAGGAGGGACAGGCACAACAAGAATAACAATCACACGCAGGTCCTTCCTCTCCTTCACAATCTAGCACAAGCAATACATACAAATAAATATCCACACAATATCTCACAACACAAAATAAAAGATGTATGTATGCATGATATGCCATGTGTAAAATTAGACACACTTATCAATAATTTATATTCTCTGTTATTAAATGCATGAGATGCAAATTCTAGGAATTTCTCATTTCACTTATCAATTTAATAATTGAAAACAATATAGTAAAACTTAGATTATACCATTACAAATTTTATTGTTCTAGGAAAGTTTTCAAATAAGTCACATATTAATATTCCTGTGCAGAGGTTGATAACATAAACCTAAAACAATTGAGTTTATTTGTAAATCATTTTTATTATTTAAGTTATGGATTTAATAGCCGAGTTACTCCTCGGATGATCTTATAAATTATTATTTATCAAAAGCAAAAACAAATGATGTAGAATTAAACTACTCTAGCAGGGCTATCCGTGGATATAAAATTCATTGAATTTGGACTTACAGAACAAAAGTTATGAATTTTCTAAGTTTTGCATATTTTCTGTTTTATTTATAAAATTCCTGCGACAAAGAAAATAAGAGGGGCTACGTGGCGCGATCCTATTGGACCAAAACGGTTCGCGCGGATCGTGGACGAGTGCCGTCCGATTTAAATGAGATCGGACGCACGGGATCGTTTTGATCTAGATCCGTTGGATCTAGATCCAACGGCGTGGGACGCCCGGCCGAACCGAGCGGCGCGCGGGTCGCCGGAAGGCTCGCCGGCGGTGGCACCCGCGGCGGCGGCGCGTCGGCCTCGACGTTTCCCGCATGAAAACACAGCCCCAGGACGAACGGGTCTTACCAAAATGACGTGGAGGAGGAGGCGAGGTCGATGGCGCGGCGGCGGCGTCGAAACTCTTCTCCTTTCCTCGTCGGAGATGGTGGCCGGCGGCGGAGCACTTCGGTCGCGGTCGATTTCGGCGTTCGGCTGCGCAATAGAACAAGCGAGGGGCTCAACGGAGGCGCAAGAGGATGGGGAAGCGAGGGGAGACTCGGTGGCGCTCGAGGAGCTCGGTGCTTACCGCACTCGTGCAAAAGTCCGGCGGCAATGGCGGCGACGGCGAGCTCGATTCCGAGCAGCCCGGCGGCGGAGAGGTAGGGTTTTGGGGGGGGGGGGTTCGGAGGCGGCCTCGAGGGGTATAAATAGGAGGGGTCAGAAGCGCTAGACGCGGCGGGAAACGGCCGGAAACGGCTCGGACTCGGTCTCCATCTCCGGCGTGATCTCCGGACGGAGGTGGAAGACGGCTGACAGGTGGGGCCCACCTGTCAGCGAGAGAGGAGCGACGCGCGCGCTCGAGCGGGCCGATGGGCTGTTATCGATCGCGCGCGCGGTGGATAGCGTCTGGGCCGGCCCGGAAACAATTTTTTAAAATTAAATAAAAACTGTTTTTCAAATCTGATTTACTAAATGATTTTTAAACCTATTCAAAACATTTCAGAAAAAATCATAAAAATATATTTTGGAAAGGTTATTTAAATTAGCAATTTTTAATAATAAACTTACCCATTATATAATTTGGAAAAATTATATTTATTAAGTAAGTTTAAATAAACACTTAATGGGATTAAACATTATTTAAACTCATAATTGAATTTTTATTTAGTATTTATGTGATTAAAAGTTAAGCCTATATGATGAATGATGTATGAATGCAAAGTTTTAAATTTTAGCAAAATTGGGGTGTTACAAACCTAACCCCCTTAAGATGAATCTCGTCCTCGAGATTCGGTTTGGCCTTCAAAAAGATGTGGGTGTTCTTCCGGAAGATCATCCTCCCGTTCCCAAGTTGCTTCTTCTTCGGTATGGTGGTTCCACTGGACCTTACAAAATTTGATAGTCTTGGTTCGTGTGATCCTTTCTGCCATCTCCAAGATTTTGATTGGCTTCTCTTCATACGTCAGGTCACTTTCCAACTGAACTTCTTCTAATGGCACTGTATCCCGTAGTGGGGTTTCTGTCATCTCTGGGTGACACTTCTTCAATTGGCTCACGTGGAAGACATTGTGAACTGCTGACAGAACTTCCGGTAATTCTAGCTCATATGCTACTTCTCCCTTGCGGGAAAGAATCTTAAAGGGGTCGATGAATCGAGGTGCAAGTTTACCCTTGATCCCGAACCTCTTCACACCACGCATTGGTGACACTCTTAAATAAGCCATGTCACCTATCTCATATGTGATTTCTCTCCTTTTGGAATCTGCATAGCTTTTCTGTCTGGACTGCGCGATCTTCAATCTGTCCTTGATTATTCGAACCTTCTCTTCAGCTTCCTGGATTATATCAGGTCCAAATAAATTTCGCTCTCCCACACCGCTCCAAAGTAGTGGTGTGGTGCATTTCCTACCATAAAGTGCCTCAAACGGCGACATCTCTATGCTTGCTTGGTAGTTGTTGTTATAGGAAAATTCTGCGTACGGCAAATTATCATCCCAACTAGACTTGTAGTCCAAGGCACATGCCCTCAGCATATCTTCTAGAATTTGGTTTACTCTTTCCGTCTGTCCATCTGTTTGGGGATGAAATGATGTACTGAACTCTAATCTCGTACCCAACGATTCATGTAGTTGTTTCCAGAAATGCGAGGTAAACTGGGTACCTCTGTCAGACACAATCCTCTAGGGAATACCATGCAAGCATACTATTCTCCTCATGTAAATCTCTGCCAACTTAGCACTTGAGTAGGTAGTCTTTACTGGCACAAAATGGGCCACCTTTTTCAAACGATCCACTATTACCCAGATCGAATCATATCCCGATCTGGTACGCGGTAACCCAGTAATGAAATCCATACCTATTTGTTCCCATTTCCAATCCGGTATAGGTAAAGGTTGCAACAATCCTGCTGGCTTCTGATGTTCCGCCTTTACTCTACTACATACATCGCACTTAGCTATATATTCCGCGATGTCTCTCTTCAGGTTATTCCACCAAAATCTTTCCTTTACATCCATGTACATCTTGGTGTTTCCCGGGTGTATGGAATAAGGCGAGTTATGTGCTTCTTGCAGAATCAATTTTCTAAGATCCTCATCTTGCGGCACGCAGATGCCTTTCTCAAACCACAAGGTGCCTTGTTCATCCTTCCGAAAACCCTTGGCCTTCCCTTCGCTCAGGTTGACCTTGATTTCATCCATTACTTTGTCTCCCTTCTGGCCTTCCCGAATCTTATCCATCAACAAAGGTTGTACGTCCAGTGTTGCGAGGAATCCTTCGGGTACTACCTCTAATCTGAGGTCCTTAAATGCTCTACTTAAATCCTCGGGCAATTCTCCCGCTGTCAGTCCATTTACATGGACCTTACGGCTCAAAGCGTCTGCCACCACATTAGCTTTTCCTGGGTGATATTGCAAACTCATATCATAGTCCTTAATAAGTTCCAGCCATCTTCTTTGCCTCATATTCAATTCCTTCTGGGTGAAAATATATTTCAGGCTCTTGTGATATGTGAATACTTCACAACGCTTTCCCAATAGATAGGGTCTCCACGTCTTTAGAGCATGCACTACTGATGCTAACTCCAGATCGTGGGTGGGATAGTTGACCTCATGTTTCTTAAGCTGTCTAGAAGCATATGAAACCACTTTCCCTTCTTGCATTAGGACACTTCCTAGTCCATGGTGCGAGGCATCACAATAAACTTGGAATTCCTTCTCTATATCTGGCAAACATAAAACAGGTGCTGACACCAGCCGTTTCTTTAGTTCCTGGAAACTTATTTCACATTCTTCTGTCCACTTGAATTTGACTTCCTTCTTCAGTAGTGAAGTCAATGGTTTGGCAAGTTTGGAGAAGTTCTCAATAAATCTTCTATAATAACCTGCCAGTCCAAGGAAACTACGGATGTCCGCCACATTCTTGGGTACTTCCCATTTTGTCACAGCTGACACCTTTTCTGGGTCTATTGCTATTCCATTTTTCGACACAACATGTCCTAGAAAACCAACTTCTTCTAGCCAGAATTCACACTTGCTAAATTTGGCATACAGCTTATGTTCTCTAAGTCTCTGTAATATCATGTGTAAGTGTTCTTCATGTTCCTCCTGACTTTTGGAGTAAATCAGGATGTCATCAATGAACACCACAACAAACTTATCCAGAAAGTCCATAAACACTTTGTTCATCATGTTCATGAAGTATGCCGGTGCATTGGTTAAACCAAACGACATTACGGTGTACTCATATATTCCATATCTGGTACTGAAGGCAGTTTTTGGTATATCTAGTTCTCTTACTTTCATTTGAAAGTATCCTGATCGCAAATCGATCTTAGAGAATACCGAAGCACCCTCTAGCTGGTCGAAAAGCTCATTAATTTTCGGTAGCGGGTACTTGTTCTTGATCGTCACCTCGTTGATTGCTCGATAATCCGTGACTAGCCTTTGAGTACTATCCTTTTTCTCTACAAACAGAATGGGTGCTCCCCAAGGTGATGAACTTGGGCGGATGAATCCTTTCTGCAGTTGCTCCTCTAACTGCTTCTTGAGTTCTTTCAATTCAGCTACGGCCATTGGATACGGTCTCTTGGCTATGGGTCCTGTTCCGGGAACCAAATCTATAAGAAATTCAACATCCCTATCGGGTGGCATTCCCGGTAGTTCTTCGGGGAAAACATCAGGGTAATCTCTTACCACACGAACGTCTCCCAGGCTAACCCCCTTAAGAGAATTTAGCTTAACTTTCTTAAATTCAAATTTGGATTTGTATCTGATCTTCTTCTTCTCGGGAGTGGTGAGTGTAATGGATCTATTCGCACAATCCAATACTCCTTCAAACTTGGCCAACCAATCCATACCGAGTATAACATCCAGACCCTGGGTCTCTAATATTATAAGGCGGAAAGGAGTGTTTACCAATTTCTAAACTCAAGTTTTGACAATCGGTTTGTGCGAGCATTTCCCCCCCTGGGGAACTCACCCTAACCGGATTTAGCAGACTTGTAGTAGTCAGTTTGTTTTTATTAACAAATGCTCTTGAGATGAATGAGTGGGATGCTCCAGTATCGAACAAGACTAATGCTGGAAAGGTATGTAGTAGGAACGTACCAATCACTGCATCTGGTTCATTCTGCACTTCTTCCACATCAAGATGATTCACCTGTGCCTTCTGGAAAGGATTAGGCTTTGATGCTTCCGGCGCCTTCTTCTTCTCTGGACAGTCTGTTGAGTAATGTCCCTTGTTCCCACACTTGTAGCAAGTCACTTGACTAATATCTCGTTTAGGTTCATTGTTGTGGCGGTGTTGCTCTTTTCCACTATTGTTCCCATTGAACGGGTGGTTGTGTCCACTACCACCCTGTCCATTTCCTCTGTATCCGGGATTTCCTACTTTATGGATATGACCATTATGATTGTGGCCACTTCCACTCTTGTGACTGTGGTGACTCCCACTGTTCTCTGGAACGTATGGTTTCTTCTGCATCAGATTAGTGTTGTACTTATTGGCGCTGAACTTCCTTTTCCTATTCTCCTCCTTCTTCATGTTGCTGTCCAGGGTAATGGCCTGATCAAGAAGATCCTGATAATTGGGAGCATAGGCCACAGACAATGGTATTTTCAGCTCACCATTGAGTCCATTCAGAAACTTATACTTCCTCTTTGCATCGGTGTCTACATCCTCTGGGGCATAGCGTGAGAGGGAATTGAAGTCCTCCATATACTCCCTCATAGCACGATTTCCCTGTCTCAGGGTACGGAACTCATCCCTTTTCAGATTCATGATCCCAGTTGAGATGTGAGCATTACGGAAACCTTCTTTAAAGATTTCCCAGGTAAGTCCTTCAAGTGGGTGAGTGATCTGATATGTTTCCCACCACTATGCCGCTGGCCCCTCCAGTAGATGGGAAGTGAACCTTATTTTCTCCAATTTCGTACACTCGCAAGTAACTAGATCCTTGTTCACAGAGCGTAGCCAATCATCGGCTACGATTAGTTCAGTAGTTGTGGAGAATTTGTTAGGTCTGAGCCTTAAGAACCTAGCAAGGTGGTCAACTTGGGGTGGGGGTGGTGGTGGCGGCGGTGGTGGGGGTGGTGGATTGTTTTGGTTTGCCATGAACTGAGCCATCATGGTCATCAACTGTGTCTGGGCTGCCATCATTTGTTGCATCATTTCGTTGGCATTGTTGTTGTCAGGATCACGACGTGGAGGCATCTGTATGGTGTGAGCATAGGTAAGTAGAGATAGAAAGAGACTACAAAGGAAAATCTACCCATGCACATCAACACACTTCACAGAAACATATCAAACAACAAACAAATAGACACACCCGAAGTATTTCATAAATTCGATATTTTAGAGACTTGAATACCAAGCTAGGACATTGTTTTCAAGGTACTGCCTCACCACAAATTGGTGGGTCAATACAACGTTGATGAGATAAGGAGAAATACTCGTAAGGTAAGGATAACTGGTGGTCTTTCTAATCAAATTTTGAAACTCCTTATGTATTGGCGGGTGTTCC
Source organism: Poa annua (assembly GCA_026929855.1). Classification (NCBI taxonomy): domain Eukaryota; kingdom Viridiplantae; phylum Streptophyta; class Magnoliopsida; order Poales; family Poaceae; genus Poa; species Poa annua. The sequence continues at coordinate 88,237,629 of CM049431.1, forward strand.
CACACTTGCGCTTCTTGACACCTGTGGCTTCCTTGGGAGTGTCCTCATCGGGATAGGTTATCACTAGGGGCTCTGGGACGTCAGGGGGGTGATTCTTCTCTGCCTGAAGTTCCATTTGGCTTAGTTGTTCACACAAATGAGCACACTGAGCCTGCAATGCCAAAATGTGGGCATCCTTCTGCGCAATCCTATCATCTTGCAGGTAAATCTTGTTTTCCAGCTCCTTGTTCTCCTTCGTTAGCAGCTGAACTTCTACACGAAGAATATCCTTCTCTTCTTCTAAGCTTTCCTTAACGTGACGGTGGACGCGCCTTAAATCTGCCCTGTAGAAGATCTCTTGTCCCAGAAGTATATCCAAGTTATGGCAATGAGCTCCAAGGTCTCCATGATGCTTCTCGTTCATACCCCTAAGTGATGGTTGAACGGGTTGTCCAATGCTATCCCTCCTGGCAAAGTGTCGAAAGACGGAGTTGGGCTTGATCTCGTCATAGAACTACTCAATGATGCGAGACAAGGTCTCCAGCATCGCCATCTCCACTCCATTCTTCCAGTTGGGGTATCTAGATCGGAAGCGGATCAGCTGCGATCCAGGAGGATCAAGACGAGGGAGAACTTCTGACTCGATCTTCCAGCGTCCTTCAGGGTAATCTTCTGACATAATTTCTTTGCCCCTGAAGACTGGCGGCGTCAACCTCAGGGTTTTGGAAATACTGAGGAGCTGGTCACTGAAGTAGTATTGGTCTCCTTTCTGCGGGGATAACTCTCGAGTGAAGTTCTTCATCTACAAGAATTTTGAAGGGATAAGAAATAAGGAGATGAAACAAAATAAGAATGTAGAAGGTAAGGAACATATTATAAGAAAAGAATGTAGAAGGAGATGAAGCAAATTTTCTCCTACTTTTGATAAACAATTTTCTTAAATCAATATCTTCTCCTTCAGAGACAAATCTCGAGACAAGTCCATGTCTCCTACCCATGTTCACCCAACAGAGTTTAATTAAGAAATTTGAGATGAGGAGATTTTCAGAACACAGCCTTGTGTAGTTACTCAAATTGTCCGATGCCGGGGACACGGCTAAGATCTTAGGTTTTAACTCTCAAGAGGGTGTGCACTTTCACCATTAGACTTAATCAACCCAAACTATCCTCTACACTCCTTTAGTGAGAAGGAAAAGGAGAAGATCAAGACGAGACTTTTCAGAAGTTGCTTTCCCATGATCATACTAAGAGATTACCACCATCCTATCAACTCTACCACCATCAATCTCTTGACACATGTCCACAACAACTTACTCCATCAAGACAGAGCCCATATTGACCAATGGTTGCACGATAAGCAACTAGACTCAGTGTAAACTTAAATCTCATAGCCCTGGGTGGCCTACCACAAGTGAGCAACTCAGGTTAACACCGCATATCATGGCCCCAAGTAAGTAGAAACTATCCTGGGCGAAGACAACCATGACACTTGGCCCTGAGAAGCCACTCAACTTGAAACCTCCTCGATCGACCCAATCCACCCAGGCGTTAAATTAATTTAGTGGAAATTTTCATTTATCACATCAACCATAAAACAATCATTTTTGCAGCAGTTGCTTCCACTAAATTATAATAGGGGTCTAATCTGGAATTTCTAAGGGGAAACCTAAAAGGTTTGCATGGCATACTACAATCTCCCAAAAACCTATCATGCATACTACTTTCGCAAATACTGTTTGAAAACACTAGATATGCAATAGAATAAAATAGGTGTTTTATGAAGTCACTTGCCTTGGCAGCAGGAGGGACATGCACAACAAGAATAACAATCACACGCAGGTCCTTCCTCTCCTTCACAATCTAGCACAAGCAATACATACAAATAAATATCCACACAATATCTCACAACACAAAATAAAAGATGTATGTATGCATGATATGCCATGTGTAAAATTAGACACACTTATCAATAATTTATATTCTCTGTTATTAAATGCATGAGATGCAAATTCTAAGAATTTCTCATTTCACTTAACAATTTAATAATTGAAAACAATATAGTAAAACTTAGATTATACCATTACAACTTTTATTGTTCTAGGAAAGTTTTCAAATAAGTCACATATTAATATTCCTGGGCAGAGGTTGATAACATAAACCTAAATCAATTGAGTTTATTTGTAAATCATTTTTATTATTTAAGTTATGTATTTAATAGCCGGGTTACTCCTCGGATGATCTTATGAATTATTATTTATCAAAAGCAAAAACAAATGATGTAGAATTAAACTACTCTAGCAGGGCTATCCGTGGATATAAAATTCATTGAATTTGGACTTACAGAACAAAAGTTATGAATTTTCTAAGTTTTGCATATTTTCTGTTTTATTTATAAAATTCCTGCGAAAAAGAAAATAAGAGGGGCTACGTGGCGCGGACCTATTGGACGAAAACGGTTCGCGCGGATCGTGGAAGAGAGCCGTCCGAATTAAATGAGATCGGACGCACGGGATAGTTTTGATCTAGATCCGTTGGATCTAGATCCAACAGCGTGGGACGCCCGTCCGAACCGAGCGGCGCGCGGGTCGCCGGAAGGCTCGCCGGCGGTGGCGCCCGCGGCGGCGGCGCGTCGGCCTCGACTTTTCCCGCATGAAAACACAGCCCCAGGACGAACGGGTCTTACCAAAATGACGCGGAGGAGGAGGCGAGGTTGATGGCGCGGCGGCGGCGTCGAAACTCTTCTCCTTTCCTCGTCGGAGATGGTGGCCGGCGGCGGAGCACTTCGGTCGCGGTAGATTTCGGCGTTCGGCTGTGCAATAGAACAAGCGAGGGGCTCAACGGAGGCGCAAGAGGACGGGGAAGCGAGGGGGAGGCTCGGTGGCGCTCGAGGAGCTCGGTGCTTACCGCACTCGTGCAAAAGTCTGGCGGCAATGGCGGCGACGGCGAGCTCGATTCCGAGCAGCCCGGCGGCGGAGAGGTAGGGTTTTGGGGGGGGGGGGTTCGGAGGCGGCCTCGAGGGGTATAAATAGGAGGGGGCAGGGGCGCTAGACGCGGCGGGAAACGGCCGGAAACGGCTCGGACTCGGTCTCCATCTCCGGCGTGATCTCCGGACGGAGGTGAAAGACGGCTGACAGGTGGGGCCCACCTGTCAGCGAGAGGGAAGTGACGCGCGCGCTGGAGTGGGCCGATGGGCTGTTATCGATCGCGCGCGCGGTGGATAGCGTCTGGGCCAGCCCGGAAACAATTTTTTTAAAATTAAATAAAAACTGTTTTTCAAATCTGATTTACTAAATGATTTTTAAACCTATTCAAAACATTTCAGAAAAATTCATAAAAATATATTTTGGAAAGGTTATTTAAATTAGCAATTTTTAATAATAAACTTACCCATTATATAATTTGGAAAAATTATATTTATTAAGTAAGTTTAAATAAACACTTAATGGGATTAAACATTATTCAAACTCATAATTGAATTTTTATTTAGTATTTATGTGATTAAAAGTTAAGCCTATATGATGAATGATGTATGAATGCAAAGTTTTAAATTTTAGCAAAATTGGGGTGTTACACTTGAACTTTGTGCTCAAAAAGATATATGGAGGGTAATGATCCCACTTGTGTGCATTTTGTATTTACATACAAGATCTCAAATAATGCACTAATCATGGGGAAGATACTCTATACTCCTTAGAACACTATTCTTTAAATTGGTTTGGTATTTTATTGCTCTTCTTGAACATGATTAATGTTTTAACAATATATATGGAGAGTGATGATCTCATATGTGTGCATTTTGTATTCAAATACAAGATCATAAATAATGCAATAATCTTGGGGGAGCAATCCTATACGTTATTGAATATTAGTTATCTTCAATTGTTTTTTGATCCCGATGACATGTCTCTTTGAAAGACAAACATTTTTCGTCTTGGTACTTTGTGCCATCATGAAAATTGTAGAGGGCTTGGTTTATTTGTTGAAATCTTACTCCTCTTTGTGGAGTTGGCTATCTCATCCCACGGTTCTTAGTGTACCTTCTTGGATGAGATTAAACCTTCGACCATGTTTGCTTGTTTTATTTCTTATGCTCATTGGTTTAGCCTTGACCTTGTTTTCATTTGATATATTTTCATATTGGTTTCTCCAATCATGTGTTGGTTTGAGTCTTTGATACAATGAGGACAAATCCTTCTCTTGCCACACTTTTGTGTAGCTTCTTGATTTAGTTGGTGTTTTGTCCAAATTGTATCTCGTTTGGTTCTTGAAAGTTTTGTGCATACATATTTACTATTTGTATATCTTGTGGCATGCTTACTTTCCTTGATCCAATATATAGGATAAACTCCATCAAATCCTAAATGACTAAGATATGCATGAAATTCTATTTCATATCAATATGCACATATTTATGTGGAGTTTGTCCTATGTATTGTAGTTGGTCTAACTACTTTGGACCCAATTAGTTTGGGTACCATAGTGTACTTGATTTGTTTTAGGTACATGTGAGATTCATGGGAAGCTTGCCTCATTTAAAAGAAGATGTCTTCACCATGTGCTTCTTGGAGCCAAGCTTGGATGATTGTGAACTCTCATCTTCTACACCGTCAATGCTATCTCGGTAACAAGTATCTAACTCATGCATATACTTCTAGCTCTCAACCTTGTGTAGGTTGTTCTTTCGCATGAGTTTATCTATAGTTGCATTTGATATGATTTTTGCAAAGTTTCTTTCAAAATATCTTCATTGCTAATGTGAGTAAGCCGGGATGATTACACATCAAGGGGATTTATATAATCATCTTCATGATTCACCTATCCCCAATATGTTAATCTAGCAAATTCATTTCAAAGTCTCTCATGTGCAATATTGATGAATTCTCATAAATCATTTACCTTACGTGATATTTGTTTTGTGTCTTGAAGTATCCCAACTATCACTTATCCTATGTGGGTATTTGTGATGCTTTGAGAACTTGGTGTTGGAAGTTCATCTATACCCTCTAAGAATAATTTGAGCTATGTGCTTTGCTTTTAAGCAAAAACTTATCGGTGTATTTATAACTTCCTCTTGGATACCATGTTCTTTACCTTGTATCTACATTGTGTGTGCATGTTTCTTTGTGGACTTAGTGTCTACTTAGAAACATATACACATGAAGGTAGTTACATATTTAATTGGTATTCAAAATCTTTAGTGATCACATTTTATTTCTTTCTTGATTCTTTGGTGATCTCTAAAAGGCACAAGATTTGTTTTTCTATTGGTATAACATTGCCTCTCAATAAGCTTGTGATCCTATTTGATGTATCCTCTTTGGTGTGCTTGTATGCGAAATACATGATATGCACTATGTGCATCATAATTTGAAAGACTATGGTGTTGCTTAGTCTCATCCTTGTTTAGTCTCTAAATTGTATTTCCATATCACACCCATCCTTTCCCGGTTTAGCAAGTCTTTGTTTTCCTATTATTTTTCTTGTTGCTCAACATTTGTTTGTGTTCAAAATTATCTAGGAGGGAGTGAGGATTCCATGTTATGCACACCATATTGAAATACAAATCTTTTCATTGTGCATGTACCTTGGGGAGTTCCCTCTTAATTTTTAGAACACTTGGTTGATCTTATCATAACATCTTCTTGTGCTCAATTGGTTTTGGATCCCTTGATTGCTTGCTTCTTTGTGAATGCATCCCTCTTTTGCAATTGGTATCCCTCAATTGATATCTTTCTTGTGCAATTGTTGGATCCTCAAAATAGTTTGATCCCCTCCATCTATTCGTCTTTGGATATGTGCATTTGATTTCACTCATATCATGAGAAATGCATAATTAATGGAGGAGATTTTATTATGTAACCTTTCTAAAGCTTTTCGCCCATTTCGGCAATCGTTGCCAATGGGGGAGAAGTTTTGGAGGGTTGTATGGAATTGGCTTTGTACTTTGGTATATTATTAAGTATTTGCCTTTCTTGGCTTTGCATTTGTTGCTTGGTTTTATATATAGTGGAAACTCCACCATCAGTAATGGTTGACAATATATGCAATGAATTCATGTTCATACACACGTGCATAAATTATGAGGGAGTTTGCTCTATATATGTGGACGGACTAACATCACATACCTTTATAGTATTTGATGTTAGTGCAACCATTCTTGTTTGTTAAATTCCATATTATCAACCCTCTCAAAAGAGATTGTCATCAATTACCAAAATGGGGGAGATTGAAAGAGCATTTTCCCTCATGTGTGGTTTTGGTAATTATATGACAATCTCTATGGACTAATGTTTGCATTGAGATATCCTTATAGATCATGTCCATGGAAATAGTGGAGTTCATGTGTTGAACTCTTGAATCCCATGTGTTGAGTGAAGCTTATTGCAAGTATGTCTTGAGGATTCAAGACATCATCTTTGTGAAGAAAAGATGAGCGCTGCAAGTCCAAGAGAAGCTTCTTGAAGAGATCCTATGCTTGGAGCTTGCTATGGATACATGAAGACGGATAGCGAGACTCTCCCAGTATGGGTATGGGGGAGTATTTGGAGAAGTATTCATCAAGCAAGTGATTGGACGTGCAATCAAGAAAGATGTTGATCCACTTGAAGAGATCAAGATAGTCATCATCCAACTCAAGTGGAATGCTCAAGGCAAATGTATGATCTTGATAGGGCTATAGGATAGATAGGCGTACTATCAAGAGGGGCTCTCAAGTTAGTAACTTGATCGCATTCTTGTGAAGAGCTCAAACCTTTGCATACTTGGCATATCATATTTCTTGGTTCTTATTTGGCTTTTATGTTGGTGAGGAATTAGAGCTTGGTTCATCTCCATGTCAAGCTCTTGTTCATCGAAATCGGTTTTACTTGGACAACTTGGTGTGTTTTCGGTGGCGGAAATATTGTCGGTTTTACCATGAGGAAAGTCCCACACCTTGCCATGTGTGTCGATTTTACTCTATTTATGGGATGCAATATTCCACTTTTTGTTGGGTACTCTTCGTCGCTATCTTTCCAACAAAATTGGTCTCACCTCTTTTGGACTTCATTTGCAAAAGTTACTTCAATTTTGGTGAGGCCTACTGGCGGGGGCGGAACTTCGTCCGGAAGTTCCGGTCTAGCGACCGACCGGAAGTTCCGGCCGAAGGGCCGGAAGTTCCGGGCCTGCACCGGACATTTCCATCTGGCCAGAAAACGGCTAAGTCCTTTGAGGATTTAACCCCCTGGCAAAGGCGGAACTTTCCGGGCGACCGGAAGTTCCGTTCCAGACAAACGAGAAAATTGGCTAAGTCAGGAATTTCTCGCACTCGGGCAAAGCCGGAACTTTGGCCAGAAGTTTGGCCGGATCTTTCCGGGCGACCGGAAGTTCCGGTGCTGAACATGCTGATTTTTCTCTAAGTCTGGAACTGCTTGCGCCCTGGCCAGGCCGGAAGTTTGGCCGGAACTTTCCGGGGTGACCAGAAGTTCCGGGTTTAGTGGCCGGAAGTTCCGGCCCAACGGGCAGAAAACGGTCAGATTTTTGGGAGGGGTATAAATACCCCTCCCCTTCTTCTTCCTAAGAATCCAAGGCAGCACGGATTTCTTTCTCTCTCCTACTCCATTGTTGACCTTGGAAAGCTCACTCCCCTCTCAATCCCTCCATAGAATCTTGCATATTATTTAGGGAAAGTTGAGAGGAGATCTAGATCTACAATCCTACCAATCCATCTCTCCTCTAAGTGAGGGGAACCTAGTGGATCTAGTTCTTGGAGTTCCTTTGTGGTTCTTCTTCTTTGATCTTCCTCTCTTCTCCCCCCATAAGCATTAGTTGCTTTTGGTGGGATTTGAGAGTGAAGGATTTGACTCCTTTGTGATGTCCTTTGTTCTTCCTCTCTTATTCCCCCATAAACATTTGTTGTTGTGTTGGAATTTGGGAGTGAAGGACTTGAGCACTTCGTGTGCTCTTGCCATTGCATTTGCATCGGTTTGAGCCCTCCACGAGGATTCGTGGTGGTGATACTTGTGAGCTTGTTACTCTTGGGTCTTTGGACCCTAGACGCCTTTTGTGGCCGGCCTTTTGTGGCCAAGACCTTTTGTGGTCAAGATCATTTGTGGTCACTTGAGAGCCCCCAATTAAGTTGTGGGTGTGTGCCTCAAGACTTGGGAGCCCCCAATTAAGTTGTGGGTGTGTGCCTCAAGAGTTGTACGGGATTCGATCTCCGCCCCAAAGGAGAACAATAGTGGAAGGTGAACTCGCAACCTTTTGTGGTTGAGTTCATCAGGAGAAGAAGGTGAGCCTTTGTGGCGTTGCGCCTAACCTGTTGTGGTTGCGCACACCTCTCCAAACGAAACGTACACCCTTTGGGTGGAACTCGGAAATACATCCTCGTCTCCGCGTGCCTCGGTTATTTCTATACCCGAGCTCTTTACTTATGCACTTTACATAGTGATAGCCTTCGTGCTTGAAGTCATATATCTTGCTATCACCATGTTACTTGTATTGCCTAGCATAAGTTGTTGGTGCACATAGGTGAGCCTAGTATTTATATCTAGGTTGTATGCTTGTTAAAGTGAACTTCTAGTTTTATTCCGCCTTTATCAAGCATACCGGAATTTTCGGGTCACTCTTGGACCGGATATTCCGGATCCTCGGAAAAAGTTGTAAATCGCCTATTCACCCCCCCCCCCCTCTAGGCGACGTCTATCCGTTCACCGGCGCACCCTCTTGAGCCGCACCAGGCATGTGGGCATAGTCCCACATTGCCTGGCTGGCATGGTTGGCTCCCCCCGGGTGCCTATATAAGAAGGGGCACCACTGGCCTTTTAATTCACCAATTAATTCCCTAATTTTCTCTCGATCTCGTGATTCCCTTTGTCGGAGTCGCGACGAGTAGAGGAGGGGGATCTCTTCCACCATAGCCCGCTGCCACGCAGCTGGTGTTCCGGTCCAAGTCTTCCGATGCTCGTCCTGGACTGGAGCTTCGGAGGCCGTCGTCTCCACCGTATGTGTGTGACGCCCTGCGAGGTGCTGCGCTAGCGGTACTCAGAGGCCTACTTCCTCCACCCGACCTCGGGGTCATCTTCGTCGTCTTCGTCGCGCCGAGTTCTCCGCGACCTAGAGGTCGGCTACGTCGTCTTCGTCGTCAACGCTTGTGCGGGAGCGTAATCCCCGCTATTCGGTCTACGAGGGTATGTATTCCGATCTCCGCCATACTACTATATCTGCATAGTGTAGATCTTGGCTAGTTTAAGGATATCGTTGCTAGGAATTTTTTTATTTTCTGCACACGATCCCCTTCAGTGGTATCAGAGCCGATCTATCGTAGATATAGCTGTACGCTGTTAGAACCCGTGTTCTGCACGGGGGCACCGTTCCTGTTATTTGCTACCCTCTAGCGTGCACTTGTGATTCCAGCGGCATCGAGTTGATGAAGCGGCCCGGACCGACTTTACATGTACGCTTACGCGAGACTGGTTCCACTACTGACATACGGCTTGTACCGTATCTGTGGCTGGGGGGTGCCTGTTTCTCTCTCTTTAGTTGGTCTTGCATTTTCAATGGAGGGCCCGAAAGGGATGCTTAAACATGCAATTATTGGATCGTTGTTGTGGTCATAAGGTTCGTAGGTATGAAGCGGTTCTATTTACGAAAGCCCCAAGCCATGTAAAATATGCAAAAGATAAAGTAGAAGCGTCTAACTTTATTTTACAGGGGCTATGTGATATGGTCAAGGTAGGTTTATTAAATTGTTTATAAACTGCGGGCGCCAAGAAGACCATGGCGCAATGGACTATATCACATTGCATTACATTTGATGTTTTGTGTGCATCTTATATTGTGTGCTTGTATATATAGTATATATTAGTTACACGGCGGTAGCTATATAAGATGATCCCTTCAAAATACCACTAGTGTTCTCCCTCCAACGCGCACCACCAAGAAAGTTCTACGTTATGAGGCAGGCCGTGATGATCGGGTGTCAGACATCTCGTCGTTCGCATACAGTGGGTGTAAGCCATGTTGCACAAGCGTCAGCGTGGAGGTTTTTGGTGGCGAGCCTAGCATATTCAGAAATATGGCCTCGGAACAGGGACCGAAAGGTTGAGCACGAGTCACAAAATTGGTGTGGCGGACTTTTGTCTACTCTTGAAGTTGTGCCGCCGGCTCTGATGATGAGGGGTGGTGCAATTGATGGGGGTCGTGTAATCGCTTAAACGATCAGGAGGGATGTTCGTTTTGAGTGGGACTTTAGATAGTTATTTTCTAAAATACTAGAACTCAGAATATAATGAACAGAGTCTGTTTTGCAAACATTTGTAGATATTAACCATTGTGATAGCATCTTTTTCAAATTAGGCGCATTCCTGCTATTGAGAAACTTAAAAGGCTGGGTCCAAACTTCATAGTTTTATGCTTTAGCTTGAGGATACTCCTTGTTTAAACCGTTAGCTCTTTGTGATACAATACCCGCTAGGAGATAAACCCGGAGATTCCGCTAACAAAAGATAATTTGGATTATCGGATTTTGTGCGGATGATATCATCATAGTCCAGTGTATGCTATGATCTCTGTCATAGAGAACCAACGGTGGGTACGAGTTATTAGAGCGCGAACATATGGTCGCTAAACTCGGGGTACCTCTATAGTTGGGTTGATGAAGTTTATCAGTACGTTGACTGATTGTCTTCTCAACCAAGGTGAAAGAGAATACACACATTGAGGGAGCACATGACGGTCATACTTAATGACATATGTTCATACTTAATGAACATTGAGACGCCTCGCTCAGCTCAATCACTGGATGACATACATCGTTGCCAAGTGCAAATCCTCTGTCATAGACTATGTCATGCAAGGGGAATCGTTCACCTTCATGGTTCTTGATTACGGTGGAAGTATCAAGAAAATGACACAGATCGCCGGAAGTCATCAATGATGATGGTGTATATATGATATACATGTTATGAATGCTTTAGCTCAGCAAGTACTCGCAGTAGTGACTAAGTTTTGAACTAGTCATGTTTTGTGAAAACCAGGTTTACTGCTTGAGTAGCTTGAAAGGATGAGGCGACATTGCGTGTTGATAATGGCAGTCAAGTTGTTGTGATGGCCATAAACACTCTCCCTCTAGATCTACCATTGGAATAAATTCTTTATGATCGCCTGTTAGTATGATCGTTACAAGTGTGTCTCCTCTAGCGAGACAATTATTCATACATGATAGTGACAAATTTGGTGTCCTATATTTATGAAGTAATGATCATATGCCGATTCGAATTTAGATGGTAGAAGCTCCCACATTCATAATATTAATGCCAAAGGATACAAACTTAATAAAGACACCACATATGTGTGGCACTGCCGTTAAGTCATGTCAATGTTATAGTCAATGCATTAGCTCCATACCAGATGGACCTACAAGTCCTAAGATTTGACCTTTTGACACTTGCAAAATAACTGTGACACCGTTTTCGGAAAGCGGGCATATAACTTATTGATAGTCATACATAGAGATGTATGTGGTTCAATGAAGTAATTGACGGGTAGTGGAGACCTTTATTTCGTGAACTTCACTGAACGTTTTGAGTATAGCTTGTTGAGAATCGTGCATTTCGGTGTATGAGAATCAATGAAGTACTTTAACGTGTAGTGAAAGTCTTTATTTCATAGACTTCATGAACATTCGAATAGATATATGGATATCCACTCGGGGAATGTTGGCCTGGAAATTTTGATTCAATCAAACAAGTCCAGAATGAAGTAGGAAATAAACTTAACAAAAAAATCAAATTCCCGCGATGCATATCAAGGAAATAAAGATTTGAGTTATAATGTTGGCACATCATTGGAAGACTTGTGAGAAGAGTTCCACAAATTACGTCGCATGGAACACCATAGTGTTATGGTGTGTTAGGGCGTCGTAATCGCACCCTATCGGATAGTGTGTGGTAAATGAATCTCTTACCGAATTATTGTAATCATTGGAGTCATATGGTAGAAACGTAAAAACTCGCGTTAGCAAATAGGGAAACCATTTGAATCCATGGAGACAATACCATACGAGAAAAAAAGGCATGGCTTCTGAGCCTGGATTGTCGTTTCAGCAATTTAGTGTTTCGATGTAATCAAACCTAAAATTGATTAATCTTTGTAGTATACCCTACCTAAAGAGTTAGTTGGGTACATGTCTCACGACATAGGCAAAATCTTTGCCGGGATATACCTTGCGAAAGAAATAGTTTCTTGTCCAAGGGTATAAGTGAGAAAGAAAGTAGAGCGAGACGAAGTTGGTGAACTTCCTCTCCAGACATCAGAGTGGCGCAACCGAAAGTGTGTTCGGTGTCAGGCTCCACAGCTTGAAAAAGCTGATGATTCAAGATCATGATGTTCTGAGCTCATACTAAGAGCGTAGGCATACAAGGTTGTGTTCCACACTGTGTGTTACGACAATCTTATTATGAAGGTCATATTAATGAAATATGATAGACCTACGAACTACGAAGAAGAGATGGTGGACCTAAGTCCGAGAAATGGCTATGAGTCATTTATGATCCGAAATAAAATCCATATACGATTACCAGGTAATGACTTGGGAGATCTTCTTGATGGCATCTAGGATGTTAATAGTATATGGAATTTTATGAGAGAATAGACATTGAGAAGGATCGATTTGTCGTGAAACAGTTCCGACAGATTCAAAAGTTGACCACATGAGAGTTTGTCTCAAGTGGCGAAGCCTAAATCTATTCTGGGTCGTTTAGCAATTACTATAATTTCGAATGAGAAATTGATAGATGGATGAGAAAACCATGGTTCTTAATAGTGTCATTAAGAATGGTTTGTAATCCTGAGGATGCTAAACATGTATGCAAATTTCGGTGGTCCATTCATGGGCTGAAGCAAGCATATAGGAGCTGGAATCTTCACTTTGATAATGTGATCAAAAGATTGTGGAGTTGTCCAAAATAGTTGAAGAAACCTACATTTGCAAAGATTTGAGTGGGAGCTAAGTAGCTTTCCTTGATCTTATATGCGGAAGGCATATTTGAGTGGGTGCTAGGTGTAATTTGTGATTTTGTATGTAACGACATATTGAATGACACAGATCCTCTAGTAGAGTGTAAAGGATTATTTAAGTGATTAAATTTTCTATGAAATGAAGTTAGGAGTATTAGGCATCCGATTTATAATTGTATAGATCAGAAGGGGCTTAATAACATTAGGTCGGAATATTTCCTAAGTCAAGATTCTGACGTGTTTCAGAATAGGACAAGCAAAGAAAGAGGTTCTTACTTGTTTGACTAGGTAAAATATTAAGTTTATCTTGGCTTTTTCAGTGATAGAAAATGATGTTCGACATTCTCTATGTATCACACATAGAGTCTATCAGGCTGAAAGCTCGACTTGCTGTGACCCGAGTTCTTGGTTGAAGAACGGGTTCTAGAGTGATCCTTGTGTGGATCAATGAACAAACGTTAAGTTTATTCTTCAGTGTCTATGAGAACTGAAGATAGGTTTTCTAGTAAAGGGTAAGAGTGGAAAGACAACTTGCCGTAAAGCGGTTACGATGATGGAAGTTATGACACTGACCCATGCAACTAGAAATCTCATATAGGAGATGTCCTTTATTTTGAAAATAGACATGGTTAGTTTGCGAAGTCGCATATGAATGCACTGTCGTATAATCTACATAGGTATAGAAATATATCGCGACTTCAGAAGTAGCAAGTGTGATTGGACTGAGCAGTTTTCCGAGCGTAGGTGGTCCCCTTAATAGATCTCTTAGACTTTTAAGGCGCATGCTACGCGAATGCTTGAGTCTCACTCCATCCACTGTGATATATTTCACCGTCTTCGTAAGATACGGGATTATGTCAAACTAGGTGACATAAAAGTGTTGCAAAGCACATATAGGTCTCAATGTGTGAGAACTATTGACTGTATTCCTCTTCCACGAGGCGAGCAGGCACCAAGATGCTATGGGTGTTGAGCTTTTACCAAGTTGTAAACTAGATTAAGTGTTACTCTAGTGCAAGTGGGAGACTGAAGGGAATATGCCCTAGAGGCACTTAATAAACATAGTTTATTGGCAATATCCCAATCGTTCATTATATGTTTTATACCATGCTATAACTGTATTAAGCGAAAACATTAATACAGGTGAGGTAGATAAACAACCAGGTCCCTAGTAGCCTCTACTAAGACTAGTTTCGTTGCGCGATTGATGATCGAGGTTTTCCGATCATAGGGCATGGCGCCGGTCGGCAATGGAAGTCATATCGTTAGGTGTAACGATGTGACAGACATACCCAGTATTTATAGGACATAGTCATTACGCCTTAAGACCGTGAGATCAACTCTTATTGTTATCCCTGGAAGATACTTTGATCGCACCAAATGTCATATCTTATATAGTGTGACAATGATAGGTGATACTTTTGGGTATCGGAAGGGGGTAGTTGAGACGAGGGGTCGACAGCGGGATTTGTCAGTCCGCATAGCCGGATAGATACTATAGGGCCCACTCGGTGAGATTATGTCAAATGAGTTTGCAAACATGTGACTAGGTCACCAGCTGACATAATATCACAGACGAGTAGAAGATAGTGTTGTCGGTAACGAGATCATGCTAGGTATGGAGATATCTGAGAATGATGCTCGGACACGCTAAGTATCGCCATGACAAAGGGTTTAAAACTAGACGTCCAGGTTTGATAGATGAAAGTCATTCGTTATATCACAGGGATTAATTCATGTGGTCCAGGCCTACGAGTTAGTCGGCGATCATAGAGGAGTCTTGATCGTAGCTGTTATTATATCGAACCTAGGGTAACACACTTAAGGGGTTTCGACAAGACAACCGGAAAGGAAAGAGATCACCGGGAACGTCCCGGGAATGGTCCGATGGAGATCGGGCAGCGACGAAAGAGTTTTCGGAGCTATAATAAATTTTATAAAATATGTTTGATATTAATTAGTGTAATTAATGTTTAAATATGATTTTATATATTTATTTTCGAATTTTGAAAGGCAGATTTCCCTAAATGGGCCTTCTAGTGGAAAGAAGGCCCATGAGGGGGGAAAGCTTCCCCCCAAGGGAAGGGGGCTGGTTCGGCCAGCCCCTAGTGGGCCACAAGGGGCCCACTAGGGCCGGCGCACCCTCTTGAGCCGCACCAGGCATGTGGGGATAGTCCCACATTGCCTGGCTTGCAAGGTTGGCTCCCCCCGGGAGCCTATATATGAAGGGGCACCCCTGGCCTTTTAATTCACCAATTAATTCCCTAATTTTCTCTCGATTTCGTGATTCCCTTTGTCGGAGTCGCGCCGAGTAGAGGAGGGTGATCTCTTCCACCATAGCCCGCTTCCGCGCTGCTGGTGTTCCGGTCCAAGTCTTCCGCTGCACGTCCTGGACTGGAGCTTCGGAGGCCGTTGTCTTCACCGTATGTGTGTGACGCCCTGCGAGGTGCTGCGCTAGCGGTACTCGGAGGCCTACTTCCTCCACCTGACCTCGGAGTCATCTTCGTCGTCTTCGTCGCGCCGAGTTCTCCGCGACCTAGAGGTCGGCTACGTCGTCTTCGTCGTCAACGCTTGTGCGGGAGCGTAATCCCCGCTATTCGGTCTACGAGGGTATGTATTCCGATCTCCGCCGTACTACTATATCTGCATAGTGTAGATCTTGGCTAGTTAAAGGATATCGTTGATAGGAATTTTTTTGTTTTCTGCACACGATCCCCTTCAAAAGCAGCGCATCTCTGCAGAGTGTATGAATGTGACATGTTACTCCATGTTCCAGGACGGAATGACGAACGCAACAGGAAAGGAGGCTCCTCAAAGCCCTAGCCATGTGACTCCTGACGAGCATAGTCTTCAGAATAAAAGCAACCTTTTGAAAAAATGTTTTCGAAAACTTGCATTAGCCTACGACAATCCATTGTATGTGGCTTTGTTTATGCATCAAACTTCCCACCTTATATATATTGAACTTGTTGGGTAACGCTGTTACTCACCTTGCCTCTTAAACCCCTTCTTAGACATGAAGAACCACAAGAAGGCTACACTTTAGGCTATGAAGACTCCGAAGGCGGATAAACTCAAGATACCAAAGAAGGCAACTACATCGAGTTGATGCAATTGAAGGAAGGCGGAGGGCAAATGAAGGCGTAGTGTAGAAGATGACATATTCCTAGTCATAGAACCTATCTCTATAGGTGTTGCTACAGCGCAACCGCAAGCCTAACAGTATTAGCAGTAGGTTAGTATAGGTTAGTTCCTCCGAGATTTTTCATTTGATCTTCTTTTATTAGGGCCTTGCCTCATTGTTTCGAGGAGGTTCTAAAGATCTGTTGTTTTGGATCTCCTGTGTGTAATCTATAGTCATGCCTTGGACCTGCGATGTTTCTGTTGTACCACACTGATGATGTAACACTGGTGGACGGTGATCGATTGGTGCTATGCCAACGACTATAGCATACTACACCATGCAGTGGTATGCTGGGTCACCACATCGTCTTAGAATTGACGGGTCCTCGCTTCCTCTAGGTGCCGCTCTGGCACTAGGAGGGGTGGGGACCTCGGACCTGTGCAGGGCGCTATACAAGGGTCCTTAATGTTAGAGTTTGGTTTGGTTGTTGTCTTATTTGTTAATGGAGATGGTATGGTTTGCAATAAGTGATCTACCGTGTTTTGATCGTCGGCGAAATCCCCTTCTCGACGTCAGTGGTGGCCTTGCATGATTAAATTTGTCTAGGTATGGTTCTTCAGATCTTACTTAACCGGATCAATCTTGGATTGTTTCTCATGGTTGCCGTGAGGAGGTTTGTCTCGCGTTATCTATCCCGGCTACTACGTCTTCAGCAATGGTTATTCGTTCTCTCGGCTCCCAGCGTCATCGACAAAGTGGCTCGGTTATTTGTCTCTGGAATATCAGTGGTGGTGCTCTTGCCGATGTTGCTGGATTAATTTAATGGTTGGGTGCGTGCACAAAGCCTTGGTATTGCAGCTCAAAATTAAAAAGATAGAACCTTCGTTGATGTTCATAGGTGTGTGGTTTGGTGGTTTTGGCGTTGTTCTACGGGTGCATTCAGAAAAGTACAAGATTGTGATATGGATGAAAAAGGAGGTTGAAGATCTCATAAATTTACTAGTATATTTTTGTTTGTTTTTATAATCGATGTAATCGTGTACTTTTTGTTGGTTTAATATATGTGGAAAATTCAAAAAAAAAATAGTTCCACCATACTTTAGAGCAAAAATATAAGTTTTACTATAAAATCATCAGCCCCTTGTGTACCGGATGGATGGACTAGCTAGCACCTGAAATAACTGGACAAGCGCGTTGTATGACCGGCATAATAATCCTGACATGGGAACGGCGCCAATAGATGTACCCATGGAAAATTAGGCATTGACAAACACGCAAGCCGTTCTACTATGCTATATATAGGTGCAGCAACGCACTCTAGGAGAGTTGTACTACGACAAGATGATCCGAAACTAGCATATAAGAGGGAATTAATCTCCGCATGATCGATCGGAAACTAGGTAGCATAGGAGACTACTATCACAAGATGATCGGAAACTGTGGCATCAGATTGCCACGCCATCCGATTGAGGCACCCGCCCCGCCGCTAGTGGTGCGCCGGCGCCGGAAGGGACGGTGCCTTCGGGGGACACTGATAACATTTTGCGAAGAGCCCGAAAGTGTTGATCTGCTTGATGAAGTTGGTGACGCTTGCCCAGCCGCCGAGCCCGAAGCCGACCACCAGCACCCACACCACCACGAACACGTTCACCACGAACATCCCGCTCCAGCTCGGCAGGAACGCCGGCGGCTTCTCCGCCGCATTCTGTCGGCATTTCAAAGTGATTAATTGCAAAACACCACGCACGTCAAACATTAGCACATTTAAGAAGATGATCAGATGATGACTTACCTGTCTGGCGGAGGCGGAGCGGTAGGTGAGTATGTGTGCGACGGCCGGGATGATGTAGACGGTGAAGCTGACGAGGAGCGCGCCGACGGCGGAGTTGATGGGCCCGAAGAAGGGGAAGATGATGGCGAGGAACCAGATGGGCACGACAAGGGGGAGCCGCGCGAGCGCGCGGAGGAAGACGCTGCCGGTGTGGTGCATGCCGATGGCCTTCTCCCACACGAAGTAGAGCGGGGTGCAGGCGAAGCCGAAGGTGATGAACTGGTGGATGAGCATGAGGATCACCGCCGCGTCGCGCCACCCGGACTTGGGGAGCAGCGAGAAGGCGTTGGAGTGCGTCAGCAGCGCGTCGCCGAACGCCCAGTACATGGTCGCCGCCGACGGCAGCGTCAGCGTGAACACGTACAGCGTCGCCACCAGGTAGATGTACTTGAACTTGCGCGGCTTCCACATCGCGTGCATGATCTCCCTGCATGCGCTCAGCACTCGTCAGACAACTCAGCCATGGTAAATAAATCTTTGTTCAGTATTAAGTAGTAACTTCGTTCAAGAATGAATTTCTCAACAGCTTGTCTCGTATTGCTGCCCTGAGCTACTACGTGTACGTAGCTACACTGCATGCATGAACAGTTTTCTGAAAACAACATGTTACCTGATTAACAATTCCAAAAAGAAGGGAATCCATCATCTTATCCTAATGCCAGTTAGATATGGAACGGGAATGGGAATAAACCCTCTGGAATTAGCGTACTACGTACGTACACGATCTTTCAGGCCATGTTGCAGATACTTTACATTGATGGAATGTTAAGCGAGCACTGGTAAAGTATAGTGCTTCTCCTAGTCAGGACATTTAGAGGGATAGGGACATGTAGAATCTGCCCCAACTGTCTCTACATGATTCAGGTACACACGCTTCTGCGGCCAAGGTCATATTTGGCCGACAAATAAGGCCAAATGAAGCCAATATATGTGTACCATAGAAGTTCACAATTTCATGGAAGATTCAGTCATTTTGGTGACTGTACTGAAGATATTTATTTCAAAATAACAAATACAAACCTCTGCACCTGAATCAAAGCCAGGCCTAGTTGCCTATCCTCCTAAAAAAACGTTGCACTTGAATTCAGGCTCGGCCATATAAAAGTCATAGTTTAATAACCAACTTTCGAGAAATTTGGTAGAAATGCTAATCAAGAAGGGCATTGTCAAACTGAGTAGGCATTTGGACGGAATACCCAAAGTAGGCATTTGTGCTTTTCAGCCCACTAAGCAAAGGTCGCCACTAATATAAATCGAATCATGAACAAACCATGGCCCCCACGGAGGGCAACTAGGACGGATATGGTTTATTTGATGTGAACTCCCCACTAGGGAAATGGAAACGATGGAAACCAAGCCGGTCCACATCATCTAACTGCTGGAAATAGCATTTTTGTCACTACAAAAGGGGCGTCGTCCCATCGAATTGTTAAGACAAAGTTCTCTCTGATTAACAATTTGGAGTTTGAACACCGCACTGATGCTAATTATTCCTCGCGTTGGATCTCATCATTAATCGCGGCACGAAGATAATCATAGATGGCACTCATAGATTAACATGGATAATGAACAATGGGAATAAGCTCATAAAGGCTTGTTGTGGGCATTGTCAGCCATAGTTGGCTAGTATAGCAGAGGACCTTGAGCAGGAGCTTATCACCTAGCTCGAATGCTCGATCGAGTGCCTATGGCCTATATATGCACCATTTCTGTGCCCGCCCGACCGACGGTAAGAAGCTAAGACAGCTGGTTTGCACGAACCGTAAACGATTTTTTACTCATCGTGATTGGCTTGACCTTATGTAGCTACTCCAACAAAAGTGCTCTACAAGATCTTACTACTAGTGAATAATCTATACGGCAAGTTGGCCTGGAGGAAGAGGGGAACAAAGATGGAATGGAAGCGACACTGGATTTTCAACTCTATCCATGCACACAGCACTAGGCAAAAGCTGCACCAGGTGAAAGTGTAGACGATATTGGTGCACTAGTAAGCAATTGTATTCATTGCCAAACATAGTAGTTGTGGGCTCTTGTGTGGTTTGAGTACTTACACGGTGACTGCGTGGCCGCCAAAAGTGTAGAGGATGTTGGTGGCGCCAGTGAAGTAGAGCATCAGGCTGCTCGGGCCCGAGTGCTTGACGCCGTCCACCTGCGATGGGAATGGGATGGCGGCACATTGTTAGCCAGTGCCTGTCAATCGGAAGTGCTATACATTCATGGCGAACAAAGGTCGATCGTGTGACGAGATTGGGCACAAACTCACCTGGCCGTGGACGGCGGCGGCGATGGTGAGGTACCATGCGGTGTAGGTGGTCATGCCGAGGCCGAGGAAGGACCAGATGCGGTAGTTGTGGAAGGAGGGGATGAAGACGGTGGTGGCGCAGCATGCCCCGAAGATGTACGTCCATGTCCGCTTGTCCAGCCGATCGTTGATGTAGTAGATGTTACTACCAGCATGTACGAGCGTTGTTTCAGCAATCGATCATCTCCGACAGATAGCATACATTTATGCAGAGTTAAAATCGACAAGGAAATGAAGATGAACCTTGCACAGGCGATGAGCTGGATGACGGAGCCGAAGAGGAGGAAGGTGCAGTTGAAGGCGAGGCCGGCCGCCTTCCAGTACGGGCCCAGCAGCCCATCCAGGACTTCGAACCACTGGTTAACGCCAAAAGCAGGAAGAGACAGGAATCCTTAATTCAGCATACATGCTTATCGCATTGCAGTCGTGCAAGTGTAGTAAAACTAAACAGAGATGCATGCTTATCGCATTGCAGTTTTGCTTCAGCGATAAGGAACCGGTCGAGTCCACGCAGCCTGCCCTTTTGGCTGGACAAGCAGTAGCTACGCCGGCCGGAAGGATGAGCACAGCAGGGGGAGGAGGGATCCGGTTCAGGCGCATGCAGGAAAAGCCGGAAACTGACGAAACTGAAACAGTGACGACAGAAGCAAGCAGGGAGGCAGAGTGGAGTGAGCGGCTGGGCGATGGAACCGACCTGGATGACGTGGTTCTTGAAGCTGACGCCCTGCTTCTCCTTGCGGGCGCGGTACTCGACGTAGAGGACGCTGATGAGGTAGGCGGTCCAGCTGCCCATGAGGCCGTAGAAGACCTGGAGCAGCAGGCCCGAGACCATGCCCAGCTGCGAGAAGGAGTAGGGCAGCGTCAGCAGCACCTGCGCCACCTGCGAGTCCGCCGGAGGAACAAGTGAGAATCAATGCGCCTCCATGTTTGGTTCTGCCGTGGTGCATGGCTTGGAGTTGGAGAAGATGCATACCTGGTTGGAGGCGCAGCTGAACCAGGCGTCCCAGACGGAGCCGCCGTGCCACAGCAGGTTCGCCATGCTGAACCTGCCGCCGGCGTGCTGCTCGGAGTCCTCGCCGCCGTCCCCCGCCGTGTCCATGGCGCGCACCTCCTCCTTGCCGTTGGCGCCGTCCGCCATGGGCACGATGGCCTCCTCCGCATGATCGCCAGGCACCATCCTCAAACCCGTCTCCACCCTCTCTCAGTTCTCTCTACGTACGCACGCGACAGAAACCGAGAAGAACCCGAGGAAGTAAGTAACACACGCAATGGCTGCAGGAAACAAAACAGAGCGCTCAACGCTGGCTATATCAGCATGCTCACGAGTAAATAACAGCGAGCAGAGCACCAACCTGTCGCGCGCGCGGGAGGGGAAGTAAATGGAGTAAACGCCGGGCAGTTGGTCGCTGTCGACAGAGCAGCGGCAGAAGACGCCGCCGGAATTTACTGTGCTATCGAAAGCCGGCTCGTACTTTTCTGCAGGCGCCGCCCGGAGAGCCGAAACCGCAGAGCTCACAAAGTCCACTGCAGTTACTTCGCCTGCCGGAGCGCTTTAAGGGATCTCGCGGCGACCTCTTCTCCGGCCGATCTCCCCGGCGGCGTGGGACGGTGGGAGGGGGAGCGTGGTGTGCTTTCTGGCGATCTTGACGACAGAAGAACTTGGGTGTGGGAGAGGGGAACCACACGCCACGTTATATGACGTGCTAGAAAATTCTAGAGCAAAATGTACTAGTATACCGCAGTTATCATGCACATGAAATAAAATTGGAGAATAATTAAGATAGTACAACAAATATAATTTACAGGCTACAATTATTGCCGTGATTATAACATTTGTCTCCTAACCATTGAATGGATGATTACAAAGCTGGATGAATGATTCCGGATGATTTTTATCACGCAAATATGAGCACTTAAAATAACTTTGGAGTCTAATAGAGAGCAATAAATATTTTTCATGTATTTGTATTTTGCTAAACATAAGCAACAAAAAAAATACGTGGAAAATGGAGGAGAGTAAAGGGACAATAAATATAACTAGGAGGCTAAAATTATAGCCTGGCACTCCTCTGCTACCAATAGAATGGATGATAATGAAGTGAGATTAATGATTTCAATGATTTTTATCATGCATACAAAATAAATTTTGAGTTTCATGGGGCAAATAAATACTATCCCGTCATTCCTTTTTTGGGCAACTTAAAATAGTGTTTAGCAATTTGGTGCCAAAATAAATATGCCCGTATAAAGATGAATTACTTCCGAGAAATCAATCAAAATTCATCTAAATGTGAACTTATTCAAATTTGGTCATCCAATGTGGTCCTATTCGTGTAAAAATTATAGAGGTGTGTTTTGCATCATATTCTTTCGACCCGCTTCACAAAAAAACATTTTGTTACATTAAGGAAATAAAAAGTATTTGTATGCCAAAAAGTAGGGAAATACTTTTGGCCCTACTGCTTCCATGAAAATATTAAACTTTGTGCCCAACATGGTCCCATTATCATGAATTACGCCTTGGATATGGACCAAGGTCATTTGACTCGACAGTTATTATGAATGTTCATTGTCAATTTTGTGAAGTTTTTCGGTCTAAAATATGTTAAATCCAGTTTTCTTTGATTTATTTAAATAGGGTCAAATTCATAGATCCAACTATTCGTGGCCAGGGCTTAAATCTTTCTCAACATGTGACTATTGCATATAATCATATTTATGTACCTTGAGTCCTTGGTATGATTTTTTTCGTAATTCTTAGGATCAACATAGAGTACATTTATACAACAAATTTGAACTACTATCAGAAATCGGGTGAAATTCATTTAAATCAGCAACACTAGTTATAAAATGAGAAAACAATAATGCTTGGTTCCACTACTGACATACGGCTTGTACCGTATCTGTGGCTGGCGGGTGTCAGTTTCTCTCTCTTTAGTTGGCTTTGCATTTTTAATGGAGGGCCCGAAAGGGATGCTTAAACATGCAATTATTGGATCGTTATTGTGGTCATAAGGTTCATAGGTATGAAGCGATTCTATTTACGACAGCCCCAAGCCACGTAAAATATGCAAAAGATAAAGTAGAAGCGTCTAACTTTATTTTGCAGGGGCTATGTGATATGGTCAAGGTAGGTTTGATAAATTGTTTATAAACTGCGGGCGCTAAGAAGACCATGGCGCATGGACTATATCACATCGCATTACATTTGATGTTTTGTGTGCATCTTATATTGTGTGATTATATATATTGGTATATATTAGTTACGCGGCGGTAATTATATAAGATGATCCCTTCAAATAATACCACTAGTGTTCTTTCTCCAACGAGCAACACCAAGAAAGTTTTACGTTATGAGGCAGGCCGTGACGATCGGGTGTCAAACATATCGTCGTTCGCATACGGTGGGTGTAAGCCATGTTGCACAAGCGTCAGCGTGTAGGTTATAGTGGCGAGCCTAGCATATGTAGATATGTCCTAGGAACACGGAGGCCGAAAGGTCGAGCATGAGTCACAGAGTTGTTGTGATTGACAATCGTCTACCCTTGAAGTTGTGTTGCCGGCTCTGACGATGAGGGGTTGCGCAATGGATGGGGTCGTGTGATCGCTTAAACGACCAGGAGGGATGTTCGTTTGAGTGGGAGTTCGGATAGTTATTTTCTAAAATACTAGAACTCAAAATATAATGAACAAAGTCTGTTTTGCAAAAACCTTTGTAGATATTAACCATTGTGATAGCATCTTTTCAAATTAGGCGCATTCCTGCGATTGAGAAACTTAAAAGGTTGGGTCCAAACTTCATAGTTTTATACTTTAGCTTGAGGATACTCCTTGTTTAAACCGTTAGCTCTTTGTGATACAATACCCGCTAGGAGATAAACCCGGAGATTCCGCTAACAAAAGATAATTTGGATTATCCGATTTTGTGCGGATGATATCATCATAGTCCAGTGAATGATGTGATCTCTGCCATAGAGAACCAACGGTGGGTACGAGTTATTAGATCGCGAACATATGATATGGTCGCGAAACTCGGGGTACCCCTAAAGTTGGGTTGATGAAGTTTATCAGTACGTTGACTGATTGTCTTCTCAACCAAGGTGAAAGAGAATACACACTTTTAAGGAGCACGTGGCAGTCATACTTGATGACATATGTTCATACTTGATGAATTGAGACGCCTTGCTCAGCTCGATCACTGGATGACAGACGTCGTTGCCAAGTGCAAATCCTCTGTCATAGACTATGTCATGCAAGGGGAATCGTTCACCTTCATGGTTCTTGATTACGTTGGAAGTATCAAGAAGATGAAACAGATCGCCGGAAGTCATCGATGATGATGGTGTATATATGATATACATGTTATGAATGTTTTTGCTAAGCAAGTACTCGCAGTAGTGACTAAGTTTTGAACTAGTCATGTTTTATGAAAACCAGGTTTACTGCTTGAGTAGCTTGAAAGGATGAGGCGACATTGCGTGTTGATGATGGTAGACAAATTGTTGTGATGACCATAGACACTCTCCCATCTAGATCTACCATTTGGATAAATTCTTTATGATCGCATGTTAGTATGATCATTATAAGTGTGTCTCCTCTAGCGAGACACTTGTTCATATATGTTAGTGACAAATTCGTTGTCCTATACTTATGAAGTAATGATCATATGTCGATTTGAATTTAGATGGTAGAAGCTCCCACATTCATAATATTAATGCCAAAGGATACAAACTTAATAAAAACACCACAAATGTGTGGCACTACCGTTTAATTCATGTCAATGTTATAGTCAATGCATTAGCTCCATACCGAATGGATCTACAAGTCCTAAGATTTGATCTTTTGACACTTGCAAAATAACTGTGACACCGTTTTCGGAAAACGGGCATATAACTTATTGATAGTCATGCATATAGATGTATGTGGTTCAATGAAGTGATTGACGGGTAGTGGAGACCTTTATTTTGTGAACTTCACTAAGCGTTTTGAGTATAGCTTGTTGAGAATCGTGCATTTGGGTGTATGTGAATCAATGAAGTACTTTAACGTGTAGTGAAAGTATTTATTTCATAGACTTCATGAACATTCGAGTAGATATATGGATATCCACTCGGGGAATGTCGGCCTGGAAATTTTGATTCGATCAAACAAGTTCAGAATGAAGTAGGAAATAAACTTAACAAGAAAATCAAATTCCCGCGATACAGATCGAGGAAATGAAGATTTGAGTGATAATGTTGGTGAAGGAGATATGCCCTAGAGGCAATTAATAAAGTGTATTCTTTATCATATCTCGTTTGTTCATAATAGGTTTTTGTGTCATGATAGAACCGTATTAAGCGGAAACAACCAGGTCCCTAGTAGCCTCTACTAAGACTAGTTTCGTTGCGCGATTGATGATCGAGGTTTCCCGATCATGGGGCATGGCGCCGATCGGCAATGGGAGTCATATCGTTGGAGAACGATGTGATGGACATACCCAGATTTGGGGGACGTAGTCGTTACGCCTTTGACCGTGAGATCAACTCTTATTGTTATTCCTGGAAGATACTTTGATCGCACCAAACGTCGTATCTTATATAGTATGACAATAACGGTGATATTTTTGGGTATCGGAAAGGAGTAGTTGAGACGAGGGGTCAAGAGCGGGATTTGCCAGTCCGCGTAGCAGGATAGATACTCTCGGGCCCCACTCGGTGAGATCATGTCTAATGAGCTTGCAAGCATGTGACTAGGTCACGGAGACATGAGATCATGGACGAGTAGAAGATAGCATTGTCGGTAACGAGGTCGAGATTAGGTATGGAGATATCTATGGAACGACGCTCGGACATGCTAAGTATCGCTATGGCAAAAGGTTTAAAACTTTGCGTTCAGGTTTGATAGATGAAAGTCATTCGTTATATCACAGGGATAAATTCATGGGGTCCAGGCCTACGAGTTAGTTGTTGATCATAGAGGAGTCTTTGTCATACATGTTATTATATCAAAACGCTAGGGTAACACACTTAAGGGGTTTCGACAAGACAACCGGAAAGGAAAGAGATCACCGGGAGTGTCCTCGGAGGGGTCCGATGGAGATCGCGCAGCGCCGAAAGAGTTTTCGGAGCTAGGAAAAATTATATATATTATGTTTGATATTAATTAGTGTAATTAATATGCAAATATGATTTTATATATTTATTTTCGAATTTATTTAGGCCGATTTCCCTAAATGGGCCTTAAAGAAGGCCCAAGAGGGGGGGAATCCCCTTGGGGATTCGGTGGGGGACAGGAGGGGCCGACCCAAGTGGGCCAAGGGCCCACTAGGGGGCCGGCGCACCCTCCCATGCCGCACCAGGCATGTGGGGATTAGTCCCACATTGCCTGGTTAGCAAGTTGGCTCCCCCCTGGGAGCCTATATAAGAAGGGGCACCCCTGGCCTTTTAATTCACCAATTAATTCCCAATTTCTCTCTCGATCTCGTGATTCCCTTGTCGGAGTCGCGCCGAGCAGAGGAGGGGGATCTCTTCCACCATAGCCCGCTGTCGCGCTGCTGGTGTTCCGGTCCAAGTCTTCCGCTGCTCGTCCTGGACTGGAGCTTCGGAGGCCGCCGTCTCCACCGTATGTGTGTGACGCCCTGCGAGGTGCTGCGCTAGCGGTACTCGGAGGTCTACTTCCTCTACACGACCTTGAGGTCGGCTTCGTCGGTCTTCATCGACAACGTTTGTGCGGGAACGTAATCCCCGCTTTCGGTCTACAAGGGTATGTATTCTGATCTCCGTTCGTACTACTATATCTGCATAGAATAAATCTTGGCATGCTTTTAGGATATCGTTGGTAGAAAAAATTTTGTTTTCTGCACACGATCCCCTTCAGTTGGCACTTCATTGGAGGACTTGTTGAACGGATAGACGTCGCCTAGAGGGGGGGGGGGGTGAATAGGCGATTTAAAACTTTTTCCGAGGAGCCGGAATATCCGGTCCAAGAATGACCCGGAAATTCCGGTATGCTTGATAAAGGGGGAATAAAACTAGATGTTTACTTTAACAAGCATACAATCTAGATATAAATACTAGGCTCACCTATGTGAACCAACAACTTATGCTAAGCAATACAAGTAACAAGGTGATAGCAAGATATATGACTTCAAGCACGAAGTCTATCACAATGTAAAGTGTATAAGTAAAAAGCTCGGGTATAGAAATAACCGAGGCACGCGGAGACGAGGATGTACTCCCGAGTTCCACCCAAAGGGTGTACGTCTCGTTTGGAGAGGTGTGCGCAACCACAACAGGTTAGCCGCAACGCCACAAAGGCTCACCTTCTTCTCCTGATGAACTCAACCACAAATGGTTGCGAGTTCACCTTCCACTATTGATCTCCTTTGGGGCGGATATCGAATCCCGTACAACTCTTGAGGCACACACCCACAACTTAATTGGGGGCTCCCAAGTCTTGAGGCACACACCCACAACTTAATTGGGGGCTCTCAAGTGACCACAAAAGGTTTTGACCACAAAAGGTCTTGGCCACAAAAGGCGTCTAGGGTCCAAAGACCCAAGAGTAACAAACTCACAAGTATCACCACCACGAATCCTCGTGGAGGGCTCAAATCGATGCAAATGCAATGGCAAGAGCACACGAAGTGCTCAAATCCTTCACTCTCAAATTCCAACACAACAACAAATGTTTAAGGGGGAATAAGAGAGGAAGAACAAAGGAAACCACAAAGGAGTCAAATCCTTCACTCCCAAATCCCACCAAAAGCAACTAATGCTTATGGGGGGAGAAGAGAGGAAGAACAAAGAGAAGAACCACAAAGGAACTCCGAGAACTAGATCCAATAGGTTCCCCTCACTTAGAGGAGAGATGGATTGGTAGGATTGTAGATCTAGATCTCCTATCAACTTTCCCTAAAGAATATGGAAGAAGCAATGGAGGGATTGAGAGGAATCAAGCTTTCCAAGGTCAACAATGGAGTAGGAGAGAGGAGAAATTTGTGCTCCCTTGGATTGGCCAAGGAGGAAGAAGAGGGGGAGTTTTTATACCCTCCCCCCCAGAAATTCTTACAGTTGGACCCAGAGAAAACCGGAAATTCCGATCGGAAATTTAGACCGGAAATTTGCTCCAGTCGGAAATTTCGGTACTGACTTGAACCGGAAATTGTGATCGGAAATTTCACTTTTCCGGAATTTCCGAGACCCCCAAAAACTGACAAAAACAGCAAAACGAAAACTGCAGTAACTTTTTCATACGGACTCCGTTTTCGATGATTTTCAGCTCGTTGTAATCGTTACAACGAGCTCTATAAGAATGTGCATAGAAACATCAGAATCCATCATGTGACGATAAAACGGTTTAACTTTCCTAACACATTTAAAGCGGTAAAACCTCCAATATCAAAAACGTAACAAGATATTCATACGAAACCCGTTTTTGATGAACTAGAGCTTAGTATGGAGATAAACCAAGCTCTAAATCCTCACATGGATGAAAGCCAACAAGTTTTCCAAAGTAAGACCATTTTCGATGAACAAGAGCTTGACACGGAGATGAACCAATCTCTAGTTCCTCACCATCATAAAAGCCAAATAAGAACCAAGAAATATGATATGCCAAGTATGCAACGGTTTGAGCTCTCCACAACGATGCGATCAAGTTACAAACTTGAGAGCCCCTCTTGATAGTACGCCTATCTATCCTATAGCCCTATCAAGATCATACCTTTGCCTTGAGCATTCCACTTGAGTTAGATGATGACTATGTTGATCTCTTCAAGTGGATCATCTTTCCTCGATTGCGCGTCCAAGCACATGCTTGATGAAGACTTATCCAAATACTCCCCCATGATCACAATGGGAGAGTCTCGCTTAGCTTCATCTTCATGTATCCATTGCAAGCACCAAGCATAGGATCTCTTCAAGAAGCTTCTCTTGGTCTTGGTCTTGCACATCTCACCTTGATGACGATCACCACATGACTTCATCCTCCATGAGCTATATGAAATATTCATTTGATGCAAGCCCATGGGAAGATACCTAACCTCATATAAAGATACCACACACACATATATCATGGGTTAGTTCACAAAGCTATGCAGACAAGTGTTTACCATCCCAAGAGATACATGATCGCTCTTGGTACATCTTGTAGCTTTGTGTGTTGATCAACATCTTGATCAACCTTGTATCTTCCAACATTTCTTCACCAATATGATGTCTTGAATCCTTCAAGACATACTTGCAGTATGATCCACTCAACACATAAGCTTCAAGAGTCCAACACATGAACTCCACAATTCCATGGACATGATCTATAATGATATCTCAATGCAAACATTAGTCCATAGAGATTGTCATTCAATTACCAAAACCACACATGAGGGAAAATGCTCTTTCACTTGTGAGAAGAGTTCCACAAATTACGTCGCATGGAACACCATAGTGTTACGGTGTGTTAGGACGTCGTAATTGCACCCTATCGGATAGTGTGTGGTAAATAAATCTCTTACCGAATTATTGTGATCATTAGAGTCATATTGTAGAAACGTAACACTCACGTTATCTCATAGGGAAACCATTTAAATCCATGGAGACAATACCATTTGAGTGATGGCATGGCTTTTAGCCTAGATTGTCGTTTCAGCAGGTTAGTGTTTCGATGTGATCAAACCTTAAATGGATTAATCTTTGTAGTGTACCGTACCTAAAGAGTTAGTTGGGTACATGTCTCACGACATAGGCAAAATTGTTGCCGGGATATACCTTGCGAAAGAAATAGTTTCTTGTCCAAGGGTATAAGTGAGAAAGAAAGTAGAGCAAGACGAAGTTGGTGAACTTCCTCTCCAGACATCAGAGTGGCGCAACCGAAAATGTTTTCCGTGTCAGGCTCCACAACTTGAAAAAGCTGATGATTCAAGATCATGATGTTCTGAGCTCATACTAAGAGCGTAGGCATACGAGGTTGTGTTCCACACTGTGTGTTACGACAATCTTGTTATGAAGGTCATATTAATGGAATATGATAGACCTACGAACTACGAAGAAGAGATGGTGGACCTAAGTCCGAGAAATGGCTATGAGTCATTTATGATCCGAAATAAAATCCATATACGATTATCAGGTAATGACTTGGGAGATCTTCTTGATGGCATCTAGGATGTTAATAGAATATGGAATTTTATGAGAGAATTGACATTGAGAAGGATCGATTTGTCGTGAAACAGTTCCGACAGATTCAAAAGTTGACCACATGAGAGTTTGTCTCAAGTGGCAAAGTCTAAATCTATTCTGGGTCGTTTAGCAATCTATAATTTCAAATGAGAAATTGATAGATGGATAAGGAAACCATGTTTCTTAATAGTGTCATTAAGAAAGAGTTGGTGATCCTGAGGATGCTAAACATGTATGCAAACTTCAGTTGTCCATTCATGGGTTGAAGCAAGCATATCGGACCTGGAATCTTCACTTTGATAATGTGATCAAAGGATTTTGGAGTTGTCCAAAATAGTTGAAGAAACCTGCATTTGCAAAGAAGTGAGTGGGAGCAAAGTAGCTTTTGTTGATCTTATATGCGGAAGGCATATTTGAGTGGGAGCTTGATCTTATATGCGGAAGGCATATTTGGGTGCGAGCTAGGTGTCATTTGTGATTTTGTATGTAACAACATACTGAATGACACATATCCTCTAGTAGAGTGTAAAGGATTATTTAAGTGATTAAATTTTTCTTTGAAATGAAGTTAGGAGTATTAGGCATCCGATTTATAATTTTATAGATCGTAAGGGGCTTAAAAACATTATGTCAGAATATTTCCTAAGTTAAGATTCTGAAGTGTGTCGGAATAGAACAAGCGAAGAAAGAGGTTCTTGCTTGTATGACTAGGTAAAATATTAAGTTTATCTTGGCATTTTCAGTAATAGCAAATGATGTTCGACGTTATCTATGTATCAGACATAGATGCTATCAGACTGAAAGCTCGACTTAGTGTGACCCAAGTTCTTGGTTGAAGAACAGGTTCTAGAGTGATCCTTGTGTGGATCAATGAATGTCGGGTTATGACTCCCTAGGAACAGGGGTAGTCACTTCCTGAAGGGTAGTTCGCTAAGGGGACTGAACGCGGAGGTTAAGACCCTCGAGGGCACGGCGACGATGCTCGCCGGACCCGGAGACGAAACACCCACGTCAGAGATAGACATCAGCCCGTACCCAGGTTCAAGGCCCTCGAGAGGAGGTAAGACCGCTACTCCTGCTTGTCTGTATTGAACTATGGAGGTTACAGTACAGCAGAGCTTGCCGAGAGCCCCCTTGAGGCAGTTCTTGCCTGGGGAGGGAAGCGGTAATCTTCTTCCTCCTCCAGCCAGAGGCTATTCTACTCAGTAGTGCTAGGGTTTAGAAGTGTTGTAGCAAGCAATTGGCCGACCCTCTCTACGATGGGGGTCTTGCTCCTTTTATAGGCGCCGCAGGCGCTCTTCTTCCGCTTGCCGTCCAAAGTGGTTCCCACACGGCAGTGGCGTGGAGGAGCATGAGTCCACAACCGCGGGATCGTCCATGGACGCTGACGTGGGGCTATCTTTCGACTAGCCCACCGTAAGGCTACCTAAGCCGCGCCAAGCATGGAAAGGCCCACAGAAGGCCCACTCGGGGTACCACGTATCCTAGTCCAACTCGGTTAGGTCTTGTAACCTGCCATATCTGTACCAACCGCCCGAGACCTGGCTACCTATAAAGCCAGGAGGGTTGCCCATCCTAGAGGACACACTCATAGCCACCACAACAAACCCTAGCGAGATCGCAATCTCGCCATTGTAATCGCTACTCGCATCAATAATCAGACAAGCAGGAGTAGGGTGTTATCCTCCGGGAGCCTGAATCTGGGTAAAACCTTGCTTGTCAGCCGTCGTGATCACTAACACCTCTCTCTCTCTCCCCATCAATCAACCCGGGGTGCACAACCCTGGGATTTGCCGAGTTACCACCTCGTCAATTGGCGCCGTCTGTGGGAAGTCAAAAAAGTGTTAGAATCATGGTCGCTCCGGCTCCATCCGCAATGAAGACCGACGTCCGCGTCGCCAGGGAGTCGATCCGCTTCGGCTCCTTCGAGTACGTCCTCCACCCTCCGGCTCGCCGCTCGGTGTACGCCGATCTGGACAAAGGTATACACATCACCTTCGGCTCCGTGTGCTGCTTCGCCGACAGTCGCGGAATACTCAGGTCCGCGGCAACCGCGCCACGCGCGGCAGCACCCGCATCAGCGAATCTATCGCCGCCCTCATAAAGACCCGCGCAGATCGCATCTGCCGCACCTGCGAAGATCGCATCTGTCGCACCCACGAAGATCGCATCTGTCGCACCCACGAAGATCGCATCTGTCGCACCCGCGAAGATCTCACCTACCGCGCCCGTGAAGATCGCATCTGTCGCACCCGCGAAGACCTCACCTACCGCGCCCGCGAAGATCGTATCTGTCGCACCCGCGAAGACCTCACCTACCGCGCCCGTGAAGATCGCATCTACCGTGCCCGCGAAGATCGCATCTGCCGCACCCGCAGAGATCGCTCATGTTGCACCCGGGAAGATCGCACCTGCGTCGACTACATCGACAACCTCAGCAACGGCCGCGCGGATCCCGATCGCACGGGCGGATAAATCGAGATCTACTTCAACTACTGCACCCGCGCAGACGACCAAGGGCTTGCGGCTGACAGCCACGTCATGCGCGTCTTCGTCTTCATGGGGCTGCCAAGTCTACCCCAAGCCAATCGCACTCACTCCGGCGGCTGCGAAACCTCAGAGCACGTGGACGATCGCAAGGAGGCGAAGCAACGACTGCGCCGCGCGACACGTTGCAGCAATTTTCGATCCCGAGCAAGGCTCGGATGACGGAAGCAACAGTGGCAGCACAAACACACCGACCCAAGTCTACCCCAAGCAATGCTTCATGGCGGGCACAGCGCCACCCGATGACAACGAAGAACCCGCATACACACTAGAGGTGATCATGCCGGACCAGACTAAAATCGTCATTACACGGGACATGGGAATCCAAGCCATGAAGCATGTCGACGAGGGCACGTTCCCTCCACCCGACGCACCTAGAGAGGATCACCTGGAAGTCCAGTACTTGCTACGCAAGGAAGGCGAACGACTCTGCGCCGAAAAAGCCGACTTACTCCGGCGCAAGAGGGACGCAGATGCATCGAGTGCCAGGCGAGCTGCCCTCTCCTTTACCTCCTCCACGGAAGTTAACCAAGGAGCACGGCGAAACAGAGCCCGCGTTCCCCTCCTGACAGACGCCGACCGAACCAGGGTCACCCGCAACCTCGAGTCGTCCTTCGTCACCGAGGATGAGAACGGGATACCCGTCCCAAAGACGGCGAACGCCGCCCGGATCTCAGTCGAGACATACCTCCGGCTCACGCAGCCACCGGAGGGAGACACACGTTCCCTGCTCCACAGACAGCAAATCGCCTCCATTAGGGCGATCGAAGAAGCTCTAGCGGCCAAGGTACCAAGCAATCGAGCACGCGAGCCAGCAACCTCGGAGGTCCCAGCAGCACAGCGACAACCAATCAATGACCTTAGCGACGTCCTCACGCAGAAGACGGTGGACCGCAACCGCAAAGAACGTTCGGCTGGAGCTGCGAACCTAGACGACCAGGCCGAACGTAACTTCGAGCCATGCGGGGCTGCATGCTTCAGCTTCAACATCCGCGACACCCGCATGCCTAAGGGCTTCAAGCTGACAGCAAGCACCCCAAAGTACGACGGGAAGCAAGATCCACGACTGTGGCTCGAGGACTACCTCATCGCCTGCACCTGCCAAGGCGGGACGTCGACTACGGCAATGCAGTACATCCAGCTCATGCTGACGGACTCGGCAAGCAAGGAAAGGATGAATCGCTCCGCTCCTACATCCAGCGGTGGACACTCCTCCGCAACACCATGGAACCTGTCTCAGAAGACCGGGTGATGGACGCCTTCATGCACGGCGTTGCACGCCACGACCTCCACGAGGAATTTGGTAGGCTCCAGCCGAAAACCACAATAGAGCTCATGAAGACAGCCAACCAGTGGGCCGAAGGAGAGGATTACATCCGCGATACTTCCCCCAAGAAAGAGGTCGAAACGAGCAACTGGCGTGAGGCACGTCAAAAGAAGAAGCCACGTTACACCCACGACACAATCGAGCTAGTAGCGGCGGGATATGAAACCCCCCGTGATGACAAACGCGACAACAATCGACAGTACGATCAAGGTTGACAATCCAGCTTGAGTCAGTACAACTGTGGCAGCAGCAGCATTAGCCACAACGACGAAGGCCAGAAACGCGAGTGGAAGCGCCCGCTAACCCCGGCAGAGGAGCTGATTCAACCTTGTAAGCATCACTCGTTCCGCAACCCGGAGACAGGCAAGTGGGGTTCCAGCCATCTGCTGAAGGATTGTCGCAAAGCACGGAAGATATACCAAGCCATGCAGCAAATCATCGCTCCAGTGCAAGCAATACAGGCAGCCCCGCAGCTAACCATACAGGCGGCACCCGCAAACAACAACCAGGTGCAGGCGGCCGGAGCATCCCCCCAGCCGCAGCAGCAGCAACAGCAACAAGTTCACTAAGTGGATTGAAGCCGCACCCATCACAAGTTCGACTGCATCAACAACGGTCAACTTCATCAGGTCCATCATCTTTAGATTCGGAGTGCCGAACGGGATCATCACAGACAACGGCTCGAACTTCACAGCCGAAGAATTCAAAGACTTCTGCTCAGAGCAAGGTATCAAACTCAGCTATGCATCCGTCTCACACCCGCAATCCAATGGGCAAGTGGAGAAGGCCAACGGTTTAGTCTGCAGCGGCATCAAGAAGCGACTGCGTGTGCCACTCAGGCGCGCAGCGGGCGCATGGGTCGAAGAACTACCGTAAGTCCTCTGGAGTCTGCGCACCACGCCCAACAGATCCACCCAGTACACTCCATTCTTCATGGTGTACGGTGCAGAAGCAGTCCTACCCTGCGACATCAAGTTTGACGCACCACGGGTGGTCGCCTACGACAAGTCAGATGCATAAGAGGCACTCGAAGACAGCATGGACATATTAGAGGAAGCACGCGACATCGCTCTGGCGCGATCAGACGTATACCAGCAAGACCTTCGCAACTATCATGGACGAAGATTGCGACCAAGATCTTTCGTCGCAGGGGACCTGGTCCTTCGCCTCAAACAGAAAAAGTGCACAAGCTCGCCTTCCCATGGGAGGGTCCGTACATCGTCACAGAGGCGATTGGCAACGAAGCATATCGCTTAAAGGACTCGAAGACAGGAGCAGCCTGCAGCAACCCGTGGAACATCGCACAACTCTGGCGGTTCTATGCTTAGTCGAATCAACCATTTTAACAAGGATAGCATGTCAAAGCGGCAGGTTTCAGACGCACTCTTTCCCTTACCAGGGTACCTGAGGGGACTGGAAGGGTTTTAATGAGGCGGCCTGTTCGCAGCAATCAATAAAGTGATTTGAAGAAAATGTTGTTCACTCTACCTTCTCAGTCAAGACAAACAAAAAATCCTAGGCCGCCACTCGATTCACTCGGGGGCTGCGCCACACAGGTTGAAATAAAAGTCTAGGCCGCCACTCGAACCACTCGGGGGCTGCGCCAAAACAGGCACAACTCAAAAATCCTAGGCCTCCATCCGACTTACTCGGGAGATGCGCCACACAGGTTGAAATGAAAGTCTAGGCCGCCACTCGAACAAACTCGGGGGCTGCGCCAAACAGGCACAACTCAAAAATCCTAGGCCTCTACCCGACTTACTAAGGAGATGCGCCGCACAGGTCAAGTCCAAAATCCTAGGTCGTCACCCGACGCACTCGGGGGCTGCACCTCACAAGTCACACTTGAAAAGCCTAGGCCGCCACTCGAACCACTCGGGGGCTGCGCCAAACAGGCACAACTCAAAAAATCCTAGGCCCCTACCCGACTTACTCGGGAGGTGCGCCGCACAGGTCAAGTCCAAAATCCTAGGTCGCCACCCGAAATACTCGGGGGATGCACCTCACAGGTCACACTTGAAAATTCCTAGGCCGCCACTCGAATCACTCGGGGGCTGCGCCATACGGGCTTCCCTGAAGAAATCCTAGGCCGCCACACGAGCTACTCGGGGGCTGCGCCATACAGGTCAAGTCCAAAACCCTAAATCGCCACCCGATGCAATCGGTAGCCGCGGTACACAGGTCTCACTTGAAAGAATCCTAGGACGCCACTCGACTCACTCGGGGGCTGCGCCACACAGGTTCACAACGCAGGCTTAGGCCGTCACCCAAGGTACTCGGGGGCTAGCCACACAAGTCAAAACAGAAGCAAATACTCGCACAGTAATGAAAACAATTTCACTCATTGCTCGAGAATTCTTCTCATTTCACATACTGTCATTTACATTGGCATAGTCGCCACATTGACTAACCCTATACAGCAGAAGAAAACTACTCTTATTCTGCAGGCTCGGCCTTCGGTGCTCCGAGTGGGCCAACAAGACGCTCGCTGTGCTTCTGCACATGCTCAATCATCTTGCGCGCAGCCGCCAGGGTATCGGCGTACTCGGCATCGCCAGGCCGTCCACCCATCAGCCTCTCCAACAGAAGGTTAGGCCGATGCAGCCGAACATACGCCAGAGCCGCATTCGCCCCGGCGACAAGCTGCGCGTGGACGATCTCCTTCAGAGCATCGCCGTCACGGAACTGAAGGGGATCGGGTGCAAAAAACAAAAAAATTCCTAGCAACGATATCCTTAAACTAGCCAAGATCTAGACTATGCAGATATAGTAGTACGGCGGAGATCGGAATACATACCCTCGTAGACCGAATAGCGGGGATTACGCTCCCGCACAAGCGTTGACGACGAAGACGACGTAGCCGACCTCTAGGTCGCAGAGAACTCGGCGCGAGGAAGATGACGAAGATGACCCCGAGGTCGGGTGGAGGAAGTAGGCCTCCGAGCACCGCTAGCGCAGCACCTCGCAGGGCGTCACACACATACGGTGGAGACGACGGCCTCCGAAGCTCCAGTCCAGGACGAGCAGCGGAAGACTTGGACCGAAACACCAGCAGCGCGGCAGCGGGCTATGGTGGAAGAGATCCCCCTCCTCTACTCGGCGCGGCTCCGACAAGGGAACCACGAGATCGAGAGAGAAATTGGGAATTAATTCGTGAATTAAAATGCCAGGGGTGCCCCTTCTTATATAGGCTCCCGGGGGGAGCCAACCTTGCTAGCCAGGCAATGTGGGACTATCCCACATGCCTGGTTTGGCCAAGGGGGGTGCGCCGGCCCTAGTGGGCCCCTTGTGGCCCACTAGGGGCTGGCCGAACCAGCCCTCCTCCCTTGGGGGAAGCTTCCCCCCTCACGGGCCTTCTTTCCACTAGAAGGCCCATTTAGGGAAATCTGCCTTTAAAAATTCGAAAATAAATATATAAAATCATATTTAAACATTAATTACACTAATTAATATCACACATATTATATATAACTTATTCTAGCTCCGAAAACTCTTTCGCGCTGCCCGATCTCCATCGGACCCCTCCCGGGACGCTCCCGGTGATCTCTTTCCTTTCCGGTTGTCTTGTCGAAACCCCTTAAGTGTGTTACCCTAGCGGTTTGATATAATAACAGGTATGCCCAAGACTCCTCTATGATCAACGACTAACTCGTAGGCCTGGACCCCATGAATTAATCCCTGTGATATAACGAATGACTTTCATCTATCAAACCTGGACGTCTAGTCTTAAACCCTTTGTCATGGCGATACTTAGCGTGCCCGAGCATCATTCTCAGATATCTCCATACCTAGCATGATCTCGTTACCGACATCGCTATCTTCTACTCGTCTATGATATTATGTCAGCTGGTGACCTAGTCACATGTTTGCAAACTCATTTGACATAATCTCACCGAGTGGGCCCTAGAGTATCTATCCGGCTATGCGGACTGACAAATCCCGATGTTGACCCCTCGTCTCAACTACCCCTTTCCGATACCCAAAAGTATCACCTATCATTGTCACACTATATAAGATATGACGTTTGGTGCGATCAAAGTATCTTCCAGGGATAACAACAAGAGTTGATCTCACGGTCTTAACGCGTAATGACTATGTCCTATAAATACTGGGTACGTCCATCACATCGTTACACCTAACGATATGACTTCCATTGTCGACCGGCGCCATGCCCTATGATCGAAAAACCTCCATCATCAATCGCGCAATGAAACTAGTCTTAGTAGAGGCTACTAGGGACCTGGTTGTTTATCTACCACACCTGTATTAATGTTTTCGCTTAATACAGTTATAGCATGGTATAAAACATATAATGAACAATTGGGATATTGCCAATAAACTATGTTTATTAAATGCCTCTAGGGCATATTCCCTTCAGTCTCCCACTTGCACTAGAGTAACACTTAATCTAGTTTACAACCTGGTAAAAGCTCAACACCCATAGCATCTTGGTGCCTGCTCGCCCCGTGGAAGAGGAATACAGTCAATAGATCTCACACATTGAGAACTATATGTGCTTTGCAACACTTCTATGTCATCTAGTTTGACATAATCCCGTATCTTACGATGACGGTGAAATATATCCGAGTGGATGGAGTGAGACTCGAGCATTCGCGTAGCATGTGCTTTAAAAGTCTAAGAGATCTATTAAGGGGACCACCTACGCTCGGAAAACTGCTCAGTCCAATCACACTTGCTACTTCTGAAGTCGCGATATATTTCTATACCTATGTAGATTATGCGACCGTGCATTCATATGCGACTTCGCAAACTAACCATGTCTTTCTTCAAAATAAAGGACATCTCCTATATGAGATTTCTAGTCGTATGGGTCAGTGTAATAACTTGCATCATCGTAACCGCTTTACGGCAAGTTGCCATTCCACTCTTACCCGTTACTAGAAAACCTATATTCAGTTCTCATAGACACTGAAGAATAAACTTAACGTGTGTTCATTGATCCACACAAGGATCACTCTGGAACCTGTTCTTCAACCAAGAACTTGGGTCACACTAAGTCGAGATTTCAATCTGATAGCATCTATGACTGATACATAGATAATGTCGAACATCATTAACTGAAAATGCCAAGATAAACTTAATATTTTACCAAGTCATACAAGCAAGAACCTCTTTCTTTGCTTGTCCTATTCTGAAACTCTTCAGAATCTTGACTAAGGAAATATTCCGACTTAATGTTATTAAGCCCCTTACGATCTATACAATTATAAATCGGATGCCTAATACTCCTAACTTCATTTCATGGAAAATTTAATCACTTAAATAATCCTTTACACTCTACTAGAGGACTTGTGTCATTCAATATGCTGTTACATACCAAATCACGAATGACACCTAGCTCCCACTCAAATATGTCTTCCGCATATAAGATCAAGGAAAAGCTACTTAGCTCCCACTCAAATATGCCTTCCGCATACAAGATCAAGGAAAGCAACTTTGCTCCCACTCACTTCTTTGCAAATGTAGGTTTCTTCAACTATTTTGGACAACTCCAAAATCCTTTGATCACATTATCAAAGTGAAGATTCCAGCTCCGATATGCTTGCTTCAGGCCATGAATGGACCACCGAAGTTTGCATACATGTTTAGCATCCTCAGGATCACCAACTCTTTCTTAACGACACTATTAAGAAACATGGTTTCCTTA
Organism: Poa annua; assembly: GCA_026929855.1. Classification (NCBI taxonomy): domain Eukaryota; kingdom Viridiplantae; phylum Streptophyta; class Magnoliopsida; order Poales; family Poaceae; genus Poa; species Poa annua. Next base: position 88,277,560 of record CM049431.1, read on the forward strand.
TCCATCTATCAATTTCTCATTCGAAATTATAGTGATTGCTAAACGACCCATAATAGATTTAGGCTTCGCCACTTGAGACAAACTCTCATGTGGTCTGTCGGAACTGTTTCACGACAAATCGAATCTGCTCAATGTCTACTCTCTCATAAAATTCCATATACTATTAACATCCTAGATGCCATCAAGAAGATCTCCCAAGTCAATACCTGGTAATCGTATATGGATTTTATTTCGGATCATAAATGACTCATAATGTTTACACTCAAGGATGGCACAAAATAACACTTATTTAAAACCAAAACTAATCCCGATGGTAGATGCAGAGGGAACGTGCCGACAGCCACCACGTCGACTCTCGATCCGTTGCCGACGCGCATCGTCACCTCATCCTTTGCCAGCCGCCGTCTATTCCGTAACTCCTCCTGAGAGTTACATATATGAGCAACAGAACCAGTATCAAATACCCACGTGTTGCTCCGGGCGGATGTAAGGTACACATCTATAACATGTATATCAAATATACCTTGCTCTTTGTCGACCGTCTTGCCAGACTTCCTATCCTCCAGGTACTTGGGGCAGTTGCGCTTCCAGTGACCCTTCGCCTTGCAGTAGAAACACTCCACGCTAGCTTTGGGACCAGACCTGTTAGTCCTGGGCTTGGCAGCCAACTTTGCCTCCCTCCTGGACTTCCAGCTCTGCTTTCCCTTGCCACCGGATTTCTTGAAATCAACGGTCTTGTTGACCATCAACAGCGTGTGCTCCTTCTTAATATCTCCCTCAGCAGTCTTGAGCATCACGAACACTTCACCCAGGGACTTAGCCATGCCCTGCATGTTGTGGTTCATGACGAAGCCTTTGTAGCTTGGCGGCAACGATTGCAACACCCTGTCAATCGCCAGCTCATCGGGAATCTTGCATTCCAGAGCATTCAGGCGTTGAACGTAGCCAGACATCTTGACTACATGCTCGCTCACACAGCTATGCTCTTCCATCTTGGCCGAGAAGAAAAGCTCAGAAGCCTCATATCTCTCAGCCTTAGCCTGCGGCGCGAAGACAGCCTTAAGATCCGAAATGATCTCAAAGGCGCTCATCTTCTCAAAGCGCTTCTGCAGGTCGGCTTCCATGGCGTAGAGCATGCCACTCTGGACAAAGGCAGAATCCTCCGATCGGGTCTGGAAGCCCTTCTTCTCATCCTCAGAAGCATCATCTGCGGGAGGGTCACCTATGGCGGCCTCAATGACGTAGGCCACCCTATGGGGAGTGAGGAGGATCCTCAGGTTGCGGAACCAGGCCATGAAGTTTGACCCATTGGTCTTAAGCTTTTCTTTCTCAAGGAACAGACCTAGGTTAAACGAGGGGCGAGACATCTACAATGGAATTTGCAACAACATAAGACTTTGTTCATAATAATTTTGAGTTATAGTATTTTAGAAAATAACTAACATAACTCCCACTCAAACGAACATCCCTCCTGGTCGTTTAAGCGATTACACGACCCCCATCCATTGCACCACCCCTCATCATCAGAGCCGGCGGCACAACTTCAAGAGTAGACCAAATCGTCCGCCACACCAATTTTGTGACTCGTGCTCGACCTTTCGGTCTTCCTGTTCCGAGGCCATATTTCTGAATATGCTAGGCTCGCCACCAAAGACCTCCACGCCAACGCTTGTGCAACATGGCTTACACCCACTTTATGCGGACGACGAGATGTCTGACACCCGATCATCACGGCCTGCCTCATAACGTAGAACTTTCTTGGTGGTGCGCGTTGGAGGGAGAACACTAGTGGTATTTTGAAGGGATCATCTTATACAGCTACCGCCGTGTAACTAATGTATACTATACACACAATCACACAATATAAGATGCACACAAAACATCAAATGTAATGCAATGTGATATAGTCCATTGCGCCATGGTCTTCTTGGCGCCCGCAGTTTATAAACAATTTAATAAACCTACCTTGACCATATTACATAGCCCCTGCAAAATAAAGTTAGACGCTTCTACTTTATCTTTTGCATATTTTACGTGGCTTGGGGCTTTCGTAAATAGAACCGCTTCATACCTACGAACCTTATGACCACAACAACGATCCAGTAATTGCATGTTTAAGCATCCCTTTCGGGCCCTCCATTGAAAATGCGAAGACCAACTAAAGAGGGAGAAACTGACACCCGCCAGCCACATATACGGTACAAGCCGTATGTCAGTAGTGGAACCAGTCTCGCGTAAGCGTACGCGTAAAGTCGGTCCGGGCCGCTTCATCAACTCAATGCCGCTGGAATACACAAGTGCACGCTAGAGGGTAGCAAATAACAAGAACGGTGCCCCCGTGCAGAGCACGGGTTCTAACAGCGTACAACTATATCTACGATAGATCGGCTCTGATACCACTGAAGGGGATCGTGAGCAGAAAACAAAAAAAAATCCTACCAACGATATCCTAAAAGCATGCCAAGATCTATTCTATGCAGATATAGTAGTACGAACGGAGATCGGAATACGTACCCTTGTAGACCGAAAGCGGGGATTACGTTCCCACACAAACATTGTCGATGAAGACCGACGAAGTCGACCTCAAGGTCGTGTAGAGGAAGCAGACCTCCGAGTACTGCTAGCGCAGCACCTCGCAGGGCGTCACACACGTACGGTGGAGACGACGGCCTCCGAAGCTCCAGTCCAGGACGAGCAGCGGAAGACTTGGACTGGAACACCAGCAGCGCGACAGCGGGCTATTGTGGAAGAGATCCCCCTCCTCAGCTCGGCGCGGCTCCGACAGGGGAACCACGAGATCGAGAGAGAAATTGGGAATTAATTGGTGAATTAAAAGGCCAGGGGTGCCCCTTCTTATATAGGCTCCCAGGGGGAGCTAACCTTGCCAGCCAGGCAATGTGGGACTATCCCCACATGCCTGGTGCGGCTAGGCTAGGTGCGCCGGCCCCCTGGTGGGCCCCTTGGCCCATCCAGGCCGGCCACCATGGCCCCCACCGAATCCCCTAGGGATTTTTCCCCCTCTTGGGCCTTCTTTCGACCAGAAGGCCCATTTAGGGAAATCAGCCTAAATAAATTCGAAAATAAATATATAAAATCATATTTGCATATTAATTACACTAATTAATATCAAACATAATATATATAATTTTTCCTAGCTCCGAAAACTCTTTCGTCGCTTCCCGATCTCCATCGGACCCCTCCCGGGACGCTCCTGGTGATCTCTTTCCTTTCCGGTTGTCTTGTCGAAACCCCTTAAGTGTGTTACCCTAGCGGTTCGATATAATAACAGGTATGACCAAGACTCCTCTATGATCAACGACTAACTCGTAGGCCTGGACCCCATGAATTAATCCCTGTGATATAACGAATAACTTTCATCTATCAAACCTGAACGCAAAGCCTTAAACCTTTTGCCATAGCGATACTTAGCATGTCCGAGCGTCGTTCCATAGATATCTCCATACCTAATCCCGACCTCGTTACCGACGACGCTATCTTCTACTCGTTCATGATCTCATGTCTCCGTGACCTAGTCACATGCTTGCAAGCTCATTAGACATGATCTCACCGAGTGGGCCCTAGAGTATCTATCCTGCTATGCGGACTGGCAAATCCCGCTCTTGACCCCTCGTCTCAACTACTCCTTTCCGATACCCAAAAGTATCACCGTTATTGTCATACTAAATAAGATACGGCGTTTGGTGCGATCAAAGTATCTTCCAGGAATAACAATAAGAGTTGATCTCACGGTCAAAGGCGTAACGACTACGTTCTCCAAATCTGGGTATGTCCATCACATCGTTCTACAACGATATGACTCCCATTGCCGACCGGCGCCATGCCCCATGACCGGGAAACCTCGATCATCAATCGCGCAACGAAACTAGTCTTAGTAGAGGCTACTAGGGACCTGGTTGTTTACGTATCACACCCGTAGTAATGTTTCCGCTTAACACGGTTCTAGCATGACACAAAAACCTATTATGAACAAACGAGATATGATAAAGAATACACTTTATTAATTGCCTCTAGGGCATATCTCCTTCAGTGCACAACCCTGGGATTTGCCGAGTTACCACCTCGTCAGACGCGGTCCATCATCGATAAAGTTGGGCGCGGTGACCGACCAGCGACCGATCGCGCAGTACTGCCCGTAGGGACGGCAGTCTCTGAGGTGGAGCCCGCGATGACGTTCTCCTTGGAGGGTTGCGCCGTCCAGCTGATTTATCACCAGATAGGAAGGTCTTAGCAGTCCTGGGGCAGGCGGCGCAACTTTATTGACTCCTTTATCACCAAAACGGCAACGGGAGCGCCTGTGTCACCACGTGGGCGTGGCAGAGGCCATGTGCGCCCTGCCGTACTTCCTTGGCTGCGACGTTTCCCCATAGGCTTGGGGAGGCCTGTGGAGGGGTTCTTATTGACTTTCCTCCAGGCGCGTTGCGCCTCGGGAGGGTCTCCTTAAGCGAGGGTCCCCTTGAGGCCCTTGCTTCCTCTTCAGGCCCTCGAGGGGAATTGCCTCTCGAGGGTCTCGCCAAGCGGCGAGGCTCGGTCCTTAGTCGGTTTGTCTGATTAGCCCGCGTGCGAGGCCCGGGGGAGTGGGCTCTTCATACCCCAGTCTCCACTGGGCCGACAATGAACAAACGTTAAGTATATTTTCAGTGTCTATGAGAACTGAAGATATGTTTTCTAGTAAAGGATAAGAGTGGAAAGACAACTTGCCTTAAAGCGGTTACGATGATGCAAGTTATGACACTGACCCATACAACTAGAAATCTCATATAGGTGATGTCCTTTATTTTGAAGATAGACATGGTTAGTTTGCGAAGTCGCATATGAATGCACTATTGAATAATCTACATAGGTATAAAAATATATCGCGACTTCAGAAGTAGCAAGTGTGATTGGACTGAGCAGTTTTCCGAGCGTATGTGGTCCCCTTAATAGATCTCTTAGACTTTTAAGGCCCATGCTACGTGAATGCTCGAGTCTCACTCCATCCACTAGAATATATTTCACCGTCATCGTAAGATACGGGATGATGTCAAATTAGATGACATAGAAGTGTTGCCAAGCACATATAGGTCTCAGTATGTGAGATCTATTGACTGTATTCCTCGTATTCCTCTTCCACGAGGCGAGCAGGCACCAAGATGCTATGAGTGTTGAGCTTTTACCAAGTTGTAAACTAGATTAAGTGTTACTCTAGTGCAAGTGGGAGACTGAAGGGAATATGCCCTAGAGGCGCTTAATAAACATAGTTTATTGGCAATATCCCAATTGTTCATTATATGTTTTATACCATGCTATAACTGTATTAAACGAAAACATTAATACAGGTGTGGTAGATAAACAACCAGGTCCCTAGTAGCCTCTACTAAGACTAGTTTTGTTGCGCGATTGATGATCGAGGTTTCTCGATCATAGGGCATGGCGCCGGTCGGCAATGGAAGTCACATCGTTGGAGAACGCTGTGATGGACATACCCAATATTTATAGGACCTAGTCATTACGCCTTAAGACCGTGAGACCAACTCTTATTGTTATTCCTGGAAGATACTTTGATTGCACCAAACTTCGTATCTTATTTAGTATGACAATAACGGTGATACTTTTGGGTATCTGAAGGGGGTAGTTGAGAAGGGGGGTCAACAACGGGATTTGTCAGTCCGCATAGCCGGATAGATACTCTAGGTCCCACTCGGTGAGATTATGTCAAATGAGTTTGCAAACATGTGACAAGGTCACCAGCTGACATAATATCATAGACGAGTAGAAGATAGCAATGTTGGTAACGAGATCATACTAGGTATGGAGATATCTGAGAATGATGCTCGGACACGCTAAGTATCGCCATGACAAAGGGTTTAAGACTATACGTACAGGTTTGATAGATGAAAGTCATTCGTTATATCACAGAGATTAATTCATGGGGTCCAGGCCTACGAGTTAGTCATTGATCGGAGAGGAGTCTCGATCATGTATGTTATTATATCGAACCGCTAGGGTAACACACTTAAGGGGTTTCGACAAGACAACCGGAAAGGAAAGAGATCACCGGGAACGTCCCGGGAATGGTCCGATGGAGATCGGACAGCGACGAAATAGTTTTCGGAGCTAGAATAAATTATATAAAATATATTTGATATTAATTAGTGTAATTAATTTTTAAATATGATTTTATATATTTATTTTCGAATTTTTTAAAGCCTGGTTTCCCTAAATGGGCCTTCTTTCCACCTTCAGGTACAAAGAAGGCCCATGAGGGGGGGAAAGTCCCCCCAGGGCTTCGGATTGAGGGAGGGCCGGCCTAGGTGGGCCAAATGGGGCCCACCTAGGGCCGGCGCACTGCCCTAGCCGCACCAAGGCATGTGGGATAATCCCACATTGCCTGGCTAGGGAAGTTGGCTCCCCCCGGGAGCCTATATATGAAGGGGCACTCCTGGCCTTTTAATTCACCAATTAATTCCCCAATTCTCTCTCGATCTCGTGATTCCCTTTGTCGGAGTTGCACCGAGTTGAGAGGGGGATCTCTTCCACCATAGCCCGCTGCCGCGCTGCTGGTGTTCCAGTCCAAGTCTTTCGCTGCTCGTCCTGGACTGGAGCTTCGGAGTCTGTCGTCTCCACCGTATGTGTGTAACGCCCTGCGAGGTGCTGCGCTAGCGGTGCTCGGAGGCCTACTTCCTCCACCCGACCTCGAGGTCATCTTCGTCGTCTTCGTCGCGCCAAGTTCTTCGCGACCTAGAGGTCGGCTACGTCGTCTTCGTCGTCAACGCTTGTGCGGGAGCGTAGGAATTTTTTGTTTTCTGCGCATGATCCCCTTCAGCGCGGATGCAGCAGACACGGGCGGCGAAGCCAGGCACGCATCCTCCACGCGGTGCCTGATGCGGGAAGGGTGGTGACACCGGGGAAGAGCAGCGGCGCCTGGCGCGTGGGGGAAGGGCGGTTGCGCGCCAGGAAAGGACGACATCGCCAGGCGGGGAAGGGCGGCGACCAGCCGGGGGGAAGAGCAGCGGCGCTTCGCACGCGGGGGAAGCGCGGCTGCGTGCCAGGAATGGGCGGCGTCGCCAGGCGGGGAAGGGGTCGCGGCGCCGGGAAGGGCGACGACCAGCCGCGGTGAAGAGAGCGACGCCAGGCGGGGAAACAGTCGTGGCGCTGAGGAAGGGCGGCGAAGCCAGGTGCAGGGAAGAGGCCGCGGCGACGCCAGACGCAGAGAAGGGGTCATGACGGCGCGGGGTGAGAACGAGGATGAGCAAATGCGTCAACCAGAAGTGGTTGCCCATATCCCACCGATTTAGACGGATGAGCCCAACCAGTTTTTTAAGGGAATATACCCAGAATATGGTTGCCCCTATCCCACTCGTACTCTAAATCAAACGTGTGGCAACCACTGAAAAAGTGGCTATCACTACCACTTGAGGGATACCCCTCAACCAAACACACCCTTACATTCTGTCTTGGTAACTAAGGGAAGCCATGGTGCTAGGCTAGTCCCGGGTGGACTTATGTTGTGGCACGATCATGTTCCAGACTTTGAATCTCAATTAGTTGTTCGCGATCTTGCTGCAACAAATCAATAAAGTCCATAGTTCCCTATCAATAAATAAAAAACTAGGGGAATCTATGGATGTTAGGGAACCAGCAACCAGTACATGTCTGAATAAACGCTAATGCTTTAACGAGAGATAACCTCCGATGGATAAGAATTAGTAGTCTCTATTGTATATGTGTAGCAAATTACTATGAAAGCGGTTTTGTGAATAGTAAATCAATATGTGCATCGCTTTTATCTTTGGTACTTTCATACAGTTACTACCAGTAATAATCTACCCTAGTTAAGCATGAGGCACTTGCTTGCAAGACCACACGTAAAATACCAAGCAAAGAAAAAAAATACTATTATTAAAACTGCAGTTCATTAAGGTTGTACCATTGGTCTACGCATATGATATATCTACAAGGTTGTTCACCCGACGCGGGAGCACGGGAGGTGTTCGACGAGGCTGCCTTATAGGATTTAACTGGTTGCCGGTACATCCGATGTCGCGAGTAGTCATGTTTGTTTCATAGGGTCTTGCCCTATCGTTGTCCCGTGTAAAACCGAGTTGCTTACAACTCTCTCTTTCTATCAATATAAAAGCCCAGCTCTTCTGCGCCGTCTCAAAAAAATACAAGCATGACAGGGATAATATTTCATAGTAAGCTAGGTGATAATGGATCAACTAAAGGCTAACCTTTGTGCATTTTTTAATAGGAAAACTGATAATCCTTATTCGCTTTAGTTTAGGTGTATATAAATATATTATATATGTTGTCCATAGAATTATTCACGGGGTTATGCACTAGCAGAATCGTGACTATACTAACCATTTTTTTCAGATGACCGACTAGATTAACTATAGAGTTTGTAGCATCGTACACGAAGCTTAGCCGTTGATGTGCGGCACGTAAAATTATTCTGTCCCGAACACATGATGACAACCAATTGTGAGCATGAATATATTTTACTGATCTCTCATGTGAATTAAACTATTTCTAAACCAATCCAGTCAAAGCCTTAGATTCCCCGTACCAAGAAACACTTGAATCTTGCTTACAGTAATTGGAATTATGTTTTAGAGACAACAATGAAGTGTTCATTTTCCATTATTTTCATGATTTGTGTACTGAATAACATGGTACTGAATATGTACTTTGCATGTGAAACTCCATTTTTTATTCTAATATATTATGTGTAGACATATGCATATAGATTAGCTACATATCGACTGAGATCACCGTGTTTTCTAGTCATAGACATAAGATGTCTAACTGATATTGCAGACATAGTGATGGCCCTTGACGATGATGACAACAATGCCAGAAAGTAGTCTTGAGAATATATCAAGCTTCGAGCTCCAAGTACCTGCGTCAAAAAAATGTGGGTTAGATTGAGACTCCAAGCGCAAAGTGTATAGTAAGGAAAAAAATACTATTTCCCCACGAGGGTGACTCGAGTGTTTAATATCGAACTCTCGGGGAAATGAACCAAAAGTTGTTGTCTCCTTATCCTTCTTTATGAAACCTACAAAACAATGTAAATTTATTTGTGCCCTCAACCTCACCAAGTGGTTGTGAAGCACAATGTGTAAGTAAAAGATATAGAGATAACAAATGTAAAACAAAAATAAATATGCAATGGTAATAAATAAAAGTGCAAGGATGATATTAATGATATGTGATGATGTTTTTGTGGTTTGTATGGTGTTTGCAAGATGTAAAGGTATTTTTGTATTTTCGGATTTAATAATGGCAGCCATGTAAAGTGCAATAAAAATGTTGGAAAGGTGTTTCTTATGATTAAAAATTGACTGGGGTTCAGGGTTCACAAATGCACTCTCTCTTATATATAGTGATAGATAATGAAACATAGGAATTGACGTATGAGATTACAACAAGACAAGATATTAATAATATGGGCATAACATCCTAACATAGAGATCTTTTAGTTATTAATCTCTCTTATACTCCAGATGTATAGAGATCTTTTGGTTATTAATCTCTCTTATACTCCACCAAGATGCGAACTAAATCATAACACCTCAGTAATTAAGATAACCAGAGTATAGATTTAAGTTTAATGACATGAAGTTTAAATAAGAACATGCTAGATCTAGTCATGGTGATAGTGACAAAGTCACCCACATATCCCCGGTAGCATGGAATTTCCTTTATCCGTAGTGAGACAACAAAGTAAGGTAAAAAAAAATGGATCACGGTATTGCTGTCAACTTAGCACAAAACCACCCCCATTACTCCAACTAGTGCACACGTTCCCCCTCACATGCTCTCATACACATGTTGGATCAAAACACATCGACAAGAACGGGGTAAATAATATGCATCTACTTTCATAACAAAGACATAATATTGGCAATTATTATAACATATATCAACTTAAAAGATCCATCACACGGGTATTACATATATGACCATAATCATGTTCAACATCTCATATGACACTAATTAGTGAAGCTCAAGAGAGAGATACATAAGTTTCTTCTACAAACCCATAGCCAAGGGGTGGACTACTCCCTCTTCATCACGGAGATGGTGGAGAAGTCGTTGGAGAAGGTGGAGACCACACACGCAGCGCCCCGGTGGAGGTTTCCCCCTCCAATCTGCAGCCTTGTGTTTCTGTGTTTCTGCGGCGCTCCTCTACGAAAGGGTTTGGGGAGTATTTTTATAGTCGTTTTTAGGTCAAGACGAATCCAGGGAGACGAAGATCGACGACATCAGAGGTTCGAGGGCCAGGATGAGGGGTCCTCTGGCCGTGTGGGCCCACTCCTTTTGGTACTCGGCCTTCCACTTTTGCTCTTCCTTCGCTTCTAAGCCATGTTCCTTCCAAAAAATGATCTCCGTGGAATATTAGGTCATTTGGATGTCGTTTGGGCCCTGAAACATCAAATATAGAAAAAAGAGTTTTCTGACAACTCAGGGTTAATTCCAAATAAATATGGAAAGTGTGAAATATTCCCCAAAACATTATAAAACATTGATACAACCCTTATATGATGTAAATATGGATGAAATATGAGTAATATAATGCAAAGTGTATGCATTTTACATGCATCACATAGGTTAACCGAATTAGCTTCGTAGTATCGTCTTTTATGTCATCAATACATATCGTATGCATTATGTATTTCTACATCGCTAGACGGCTTAAGATCATGTCATGCTCATGATGTGAGATAGTCTACTTAGGGATCGCCAAATGTTACTTCATATGTGGGTAATTGTAAAGATGGGTCCGGACTTACTATAAAGCATGTCATGGGTCGATCAAGATGAATTTCCCCTGCACTGATGGAGATGCATCGGCATCCTTACAATTAGATACTTAATCTAATTTCAAGATTCAATGCACAAAATGAGGAAAAGGTGGAGCTTTAGGATGACACACTTAAAAGGAGCGAGAATATTTGCGGATAAAGAAAAGTGAGTGATTAAAATTTGAGAATCTTGAAGTATACATATTGAATTTGTAGGGTGAGTGTTCAGTACATGTGTCTGTTTGGAGTTGCTAGCACCACTTTGAGTTGTAAAATCTCGATCGGTACATGCATTGTCATGCTAGGACAATCCGCTAAAGGAGATGACCTGATGAGTGTATGTCTACAGTTGAGAGACATCTACATTGACTCTACTTCCGCTATGGTCAATCTTAAACTTGAATAATATCATGAGCCATGACCAACATTTTTTCATTTTCCGAGCATGTTTCATGATAAATTTTGATTTGTAGTGGTCTAGCTACGGCTTTCCGTGCCGCGTGCATAGCTACATTGTTGATTTTTTTTGATTTATAGTGCATAACAATGATGGGTAGTATTGATTTATAAGGTGCCTTTAGAGCACATGCCAGCTTGATAAAGCCTTTTTTAATCGGTTTTTGAAATTTTAAATGTTGCAGTAATGTACTCCACTATCCTACAAATTTCAACCCGGGATATTTTATATTTGACCTACACAAAATAACAAAGCCCGACAATTCTAAATATTTTTTCAGTCATGCACTGTTCGCATATCAAATCCACACATTTATCATTTTTACACGGCTCAAAAAAAAATTGCATTGATTTTATACCCTCTGGTAGAAAAATTATTCTACATCCAGAATTGTTTTCACCTATTTCGCCACTCGGAGATGACCTTTTTGTGTTTTTGATAAACAGCCTCCATGGAACCGTCCTCCAAATCACCTCAGTCATTATTGATTGCACTACTTAATTTGGATTTGTTATTGTGATTGTTATACAGCAGAGAGAAGAGATAAATGGATATGACCATATAGGAAGATAAGGGTTTGCGTTGGAAACCCAGGAGGTGGAAATATTAGAAAAAAGGGTTCCCTTCGCAAAGTCCACGCGCGTGCGCTCCGGTGTTGACAAGTGTCGTTCGTTTCTGCTCCCACCTTTTCTCCACGCAGTGACAAGTGGCAGCTCCTGGTGGTGGGCAGAGGGTCGTTTTTTAAAAACGAAATATCTTGAGAATCGTTTATCCAATTTACGAACCGTTTTCACTTTTGAACTCCTCGCGTCGAGATCTTCAACACTAGATCCCATATTGATAGGTTTTGACAAACTTTTTTTTGTACTTTGGATTGTGTATGTTTTGTACACACTAAGTGTAGCCGTACGTACAAACTGAATTTTGTAGTTGTACGTACAACTTGCTATGTGTAGTTGTTTGTACAACCCGAATATATTTTTCCGTCTGTATTGCTGTACACCCCGGTCTGTGTTGTTGTACAAACCGGTCTGTGTTGCTGTACAACCCGGTCTACGTTGCTGTACAACGCGGTCTGTGTTGCTGTACAACCCGGTCGGAGTTGCTGTACGTACAAACTGGTATGTGTTGCTGTACAACCCAGTCTGCGTTGCTGTACAAGCCGATCTGCGTTGCTGTACATCCCGTTCTGTGTTGCTGTACTATCTTAATTTGTGTTTTGTACAAGTCTAATAATAGATGCAGATCTAGATCTAGATCTGGATTTAAATCTGGATCTGGACATACGTGAGACCGCTTGCTTAATTTGCGCCACGTGTCGCAACGACAGCGCGCGTCGCTCCCGCTTTTCGCGAAGGCCGACCTTTCTCTATTCCAACCCCAAGAGGGTGCTGATCCGTTCCGTTCGGGCCGTGTGAAAGGGTCTAAACGGACGGGCCGCCGGAACTAAATGGGCTTGGCGGAAAACGTCCGCCCAGCCCAGCCAGCAGGCCCGTCTCTACTCTACCTGGCTGGACCGAACCAATAGAGACCAGACCAGCCCCTCTTCGTGCTCCTCTGTTCGTCAGGTAGGTAGAAGCGGAGGAGGTCCACTGGGATAAGCAGAGGAGGGGCGGAGGAGCGCCGCCAATCCCACCACAGGCAGCGCGGCCACTCCGGTGACCGCCGACCGCGACTCCGACCTCCCTCCAGGTAACCCAGTCCTCTCTCTCTGTCTTGCCTCTTTCTTAACCCTCGACATCTGCACAAGGCTCACTGACTGGTGGACCCGGTTGGATATAAGCAGGTTGTTCCGGTCGCAACACGAGCACCACAAAGAGAGGAGAGGAGGCGGCGGCTGTCCAAAACCCCAAGACCTGCGCCCCCTCCCCCAGAGCGACGGAAATCCCAAGGTTCGCCCGCCCCTCTCCGGTGTGTTCCCCCGTTAATTTCGTGCGCGCTTCTTCGGGCCCTGATGTGGTGGTTCCGCCATTTCGCGGAGAGCTAGCGGTAATATTTTTTTGTTGCTGTGGACGGAAATTCTGGACCAGGGGTTAGGGTTTTACTTGGTCCCCCCGTGTGGTGTCGGGCCATTCGTGGTAGTAGCTGGTGCTCAGTTCCGAGATGCGAGGTAGTACCTGTTTTGTGGGGCCCGCCGGGAGGTTGAGATGAAACAGGGAGTCGGGTTGCCAGGTTGGTGTTGGGCTTCGGATTTGGTTCCTGAGAAAATTGTGTTGTTTTTGGGTAATGCTAAAGACTTGCAGTTGGCTTGTGAGAACCGAGAGGTTTGGAAGGGGTTTATGGGTACTGTGCAGCTACGCGGGTTGGAGATGTTAGACAGGCTGAGGCTTTGGAAGGCGAGGAGGTGCGCGGTAATCTTCGTAGAATAGCGTGAGGTTCTAGAATGCGATACGTGTGCTTCAAGATATGTTTGATGAGAAGTAAGCACCCATTTTGTTTTGGAAGTATCGTCGCGGCTGTAACACGACATGCTTATCGCTGCGCTTTGTGGTGGCTGTGAATTGGCTGCTAGTATATACTTGATGCGTTAACCGTTATGAAGTGCACGTTCGTTGCGGCACATGTTTCACGTCGGATGCCAGTAGGTGTAGGTGCCTGTGTTTGCTGTCAATGCATTCATCCTGTAATAATTGGGACCTCCCTTACTATTTTCTTCTTCTGAAAACCGCCAGCGTGGATTAATAACTCATAACTGTACCTTGTGTCGGCTGGAAAAGGTTCTTAATTAAGAAAGTTAGAAGATGTTAACATAATCGTGAAGGGCGACACCAAACATTGTAGAGGGCTAGCGTGAAGTAAGTAAGTACTCATCTGATCTCTAGGTCCTCAACTTCTTAGATCCTGCCAAGGTCGAACATCAGAGCGTCCATCCCCTTGCCACGGGGTTAACAAACGGTCTCCGGTGAACACCTAGTGCTCCTTCCACTGAAGCACTCACCTCGAAGGAATTTATCTTTCATCGTCGGTGCGTCCTTCTCCAGTCTACTGGATTGGTGTGGATTGATCTCTTTTGTTGGTGAAGAAATGTGACTTGATTGGATTTTTCGTAGAGTTTTGTCCTGGTCCTTTTATTGTTGTGAGCAATCTAACCTGAATATTCCTTTCTGGGATGGGCACTTCAATCCATTCAATTTGTTGTGGATCTGAGCTCACCACATGCCTCATTAAGGCCGTCCCATATTGTTGATAGATGTTAGGGATATGATGTTTTGGAAGGGTTTGCTTGTTAACGTGTAATGTTTGGGCTGAGTGCAAAAAATGCCTGCAGTTCTGAGCTACTCATTTATTTACTAATATCTGTTGTACTTGCAGTTGAGTCTTGAGATCACATTGGGTGCCTATTACCACATCCGATATGAGACCACTTAACGGCAAAAAGTGCGAAGTGCCTTCCCATGGCCATCAGAACTGTGGAGACCAAGCTTTTCATGGCAAATGTCAAAGCTGTGATGGTGTTGGAAAGCCATCTCATTCTAGAGAGAATGGCGTTTCCCTGAAAGAACACTGTGAAACATGCAGTTTTAATTCTGATCATGCGGATGCTTTATTAGTAGATGGGGCGAAAGTTTCTCTAGCAAGATCAGGACATATTGACAGTGTGGTATGTGCTCATGATGGTTGTCTGCATGGTAAGAATGGAAATTGCATGGCCTGCGATGATCAAGAGTCTGATAGAGAACATGGTGGACATACCCTGGATGATCTATTTTTCTTTAACGATGAAGAGGAGGAGGATGATGACTGGGAGCCTTCTGCCCCCCTTGTTGAGAACAGATGGTTTTGCTTGAACTGTACGGTGCCAAACTTGGATGAGGTTACACATTGCCAGGTATGGTCTTTTACTTTTTGGTGATCAGTCGGCCATATAGCTAGTTGCAAACTTTATCAGAGTATCCAGTCAAATATGTTTGACATGTGTCCTTGGTTCTTTTCTCATACCCTAGAATTGCCATGAGCTTAAGGGATCTGAGGTAGCTGGATATGATGATTTCATAACTCAAATGGCAAAGGCAGCTTTGGTATCTTCTGACACAGGTACTGTTTCCACTTGTAGCTATGCTTTTCCATTACTTTCCAACTCATATCATCAAGTATCAAATATCCGGTATGAATATAACAAAACTGATCTCTTTCACAAAGTTACCTGAATGCACTGATAGCCTCGTAGTAGAATCTGTCACTGCCTTTGATACTAGATCATGAACGTAATTGCTTTCCACATCGAAGTTTACAATTCCCTTCCAACATCTTTGCTCTCTGAATCATGATTAACGTAATGGTTAATGCAACAATATTTGAACGCAGCTGAAAAATCTGCTGAAGATACATTAAAACAAGGATGGACTAGGGGCAGGGGTGTTCAACAACGGTTTTCACAAACCGCTGAAAACTGGGCACTGCTTCGTATTATATTTTTGAGCTAACTAATCAGGTCTGATTTGACGTAGACTAACGCGCTAGTATAAAACTGAGTTGCCGATTTATACGACCCAACCCGATTCGGCACACTCCTAACTAGGGTTATGTTTGGTCTGTGACCAAGCAAACCATACAATAGATTTGGCTAGCCCAAATGTTGGCTAAGGTTCTGGTTGCCCGTGTCTTGGCCAATGTTGGCAAGAAAATAGACTGGGAATGTGCATGCCAAATTTTGGCAGCCATCAAATCAATGCTAGCAATTTTCTCTTGCCGAGTTTCAAATCTAGGGAAGTCTAAACTTTATCCAAAAATCTTCCTTTGTCATACTTTGAGTAATAAGGCTAGCTAGGTCTTACTGGAATAGTTTCCGACGTACCATGGAGTACTTACTTAATCAGACTAAAAAACCAGAATCCGACAAAGCAAAAGATCCCGGGTAAACCTTATTTACGGAGACCAATGCAAACTATGAAGTAGCATCCCTAGTGTCAGCTAAACAAAGCAAAAAAAAAGCTCGACTTTCTGTTTGTGAGCAGGTGACCATGCAACAGATTGAATTAGTGTCGGCTAAACAAAGCAAAAAAAAAACTCGACTTTCTGTTTGAGGGCAGGTGACCATGCAACATTTCAGATTGAATTAGCGCCATATTTACTATTCTGTCGCAAAGACTTTCCAAGTTAGCATCATTTTATCCATGCACCTGATTACCGACTCGTTTACACTTCAGAACAGATGTACGGTTCAACGCAAACTGAACAAGATTTCTCATTCCTATCTCATTTTTCCAAATATGTGATCGACTGCCAGCTGCATCTTCCTTCCCAGGCTGTAGAAATTACCTTAGAATCTGAAGCCTTCTCTCCAATGTTGTACAACTAGCATGAAGGAGATTGTGAAACGCTGTAATGATGATAGAGTTGGAGGTGGAAAGTTGTGACACTCACATGTTGAAGGAGTGTACTTAATCTTAGGACAGTAGTTTAGAGCAATTCGGTGTACGCCACTGTATCAATTTTTAATGTGCATGTATGTATCAAAAGACTTATCAATTGGTGACACTGATTATGCAGCATTGCCACCGGTATCTACAGCTATTGGCTTTG
The DNA here is from genome assembly GCA_026929855.1 of Poa annua. Lineage (NCBI taxonomy): Eukaryota > Viridiplantae > Streptophyta > Magnoliopsida > Poales > Poaceae > Poa > Poa annua. Next base: position 88,294,351 of record CM049431.1, read on the forward strand.
ATGAAAGAATGTTGCTCCACAGCGAGGCAAGCTATGAACTTTTGATTTATGTACTTTGTGCTAGTATATTGCATGATATAGTTTTCCTACATAGGCGTGGATGATCGGAATGAATATATTAACACTCTTAATTTTGGTGCCAGTTAACTTTTTCATTTGATTACTTGTGTCCTGGTGATGCTTGTTTTGCAATGCATTAAAGAATAAGACAAGAACTTATTAGCACAGCTTTGTATTACTGATTTTGATATTACACAACTCAGTTCATTTTTATTTTGAAGTGAGGCCAAGAATACTCGTTTTGTATAATAGTATGAAATTATTTCATGATGGGATCGTTTAATGTATTAAGCCTAGTTTGTCCAATTGAATGAGTTTTTTTCTTCAAACATATAAGGTTGTAATAATTATTTCACAAAACTAGTTTCATATCAGAAGTTTGTTTTAATGAGGCCCTGTTTTTGTGTGCTCCTCTGTATTTTCCGTCAGAATGTACAATCTGTAATTTCTATTGAACTGACATCTCATATTTGTATATCTTATTAGATGGAAATTAAACCAAATCCACATCCAGAAAGACCTGACCGTCTTCGTGCAATTGCTGCTAGTCTGGCTGCTGCAGGTGCACACTGAAGATTAGCTCAATTATTTAATACAGTTACTCAGTTTTTTGTATTAAAAAAAGCTACTGCACAAAAATCATGCGTACAAGTTCTGTGATTGTTATTTATGGAAATAGTAATCTAGATCTTTATGGTTTGATGACAGTGAGTTCTCACAGGCATATTGTTGGGTGTATAATCCTGCACACAACAAAATCATTGATTGTAGATATTGTACTGTAACCTATACAGATAGCACAATTATCCTCTTAATATTATATTAATTAAACTGTCTTGATGAACAACTTTATACTGTTTATCAAGCAAAGAATAACCTTAATTTCCAATATTTCAGGAATATTTCGCTCTAAATGCGCCTTTGTACCTCCTCGAGAAATCACTAAGGAGGAACTCCTAATGGTAAGAATCTGAAAAGCTGTTTTACAGATCAATTAGTTTTGCTGCCATGTGTTGTCCCTGTTTACATTGTTCATTTCATAGTCTTCTTGATAATCCTCATATATAAAACTGTGGTATATTTAGGTCCATACTTCAGATCACGTTGAAAGCATCGAGCAGACAAAGAATATGCTTTACAGGTACTATTTGCTTAGAAGTTAGAAATGCATCACATTACAGTCTTTAGTTTTATATTTTACCTTCAATTCTGAATATAATAGATACATGATCAGCATGTCTTGTCTTTTTGGCGTCTTAGCATTTCTGGAGAGCTTTCATTATTATAATATCATTCTGGGTCCATGTGTAGTTACTTCACGCCGGATACTTATGCAAATGGGCACTCAACATGTGCTGCACAACTTGCAGCAGGCCTATGTGCTGACCTTGCCAGTTTGATACTATCTGGGCGTGTCCGCAATGGCTTTGCACTGGTACTGTCTGGTGAACTCATATATTTAATTTTGCATCTTACTTTTTTGTGCATTCTACAGTGATGCATCTGGGAATTATTTATTAATCTGCTTTGCATTTCTATGGTACATGCTGCTGACCATGTGTTGTGTCCTCTACTGGTAACAGGTGAGACCTCCTGGGCATCATGCTGGGGTAAAGCAAGCCATGGGTTTTTGTCTTCACAATAATGCAGCAGTGGCAGCATTAGCTGCACAAAAAGCAGGTGCCAAGAAAATCTTGATAGTTGACTGGGTAATGCTAGTTATAAGTTTGCATTTAAATAGGCATCATTAAATTTTGTTGGCATGTACCAAAAAATTACTTGTAAAGTTTTAATATTCTATTTTGTGTAATTAGATAAAAGGTACTTTTACCAATCTCATTTGTATAATTCTTAACTGTTATTGTAGGATGTGCACCATGGAAATGGCACACAGGAGATATTTGATGGAGACAAATCAGTGAGTTCTCAACTAATATCTTTATTTAGTTGCGTTTATAATTGCTCTCTGCTCATCCTTTTCAGCAAAACTGCTACTACAATGAGCATGCCGATTTCCAAATTCGCAGTTCTTATATGTATAATTATTCCTTCAGGTGTTATATATATCATTACATCGTCACGAAGATGGAAGCTTCTACCCTGGAACTGGAGCAGCACACGAGGTGGCTATCTTTGAAGTATTTGAATAATTCTCCAATAGAACTGAATGAATTTATGGCCTGAGCTGAATATGTACAAGGAAGGATATGCATGTAATCTACCATATCCCGGTAGACAGCTGTCTTCACTTGTCAGCACCACATGTGTCTTGTAAACTAATCGCTTTAGTAGGATCCAACTTTTCATGTCTATTTATTAGTGAGATGCCCTGACAAATTGATGGATCTAACAGCTTAGGATCTGAGTTTTGATACTTTGTCATACATTAGCTTTGAGTACTATTTAGGATGATGAATCAAACAGCTTAGGACCTGAGTTTAGATACTATCTCATACATTAACTTCGAGTACTATATAGGATGATGCATGCTTAGCATATATTTGTTGTAGTTCAGTTTTGCTACTATGCAGCGTTGCATCCAATTGAACCCTACAATCCATTGTAACCAAATTTGGGATCAATGTTGTTGTCTCTTTTACAGTTGACATTGCCATAGCTCCTACTTGCATCTCACTTGTTGCATGCATATCACTTCAGGTGGGAGTTCTGGATGGTAAAGGATTCTCAGTCAATATACCTTGGAGCTGTGGAGGTGTAGGAGACAATGACTACATATTTGCTTTTCAGCATGTGGTGCTTCCAATTGGTATGATACTACGAGTCTACGATAGAAGAGTGATATTAAGATATGTGCTAGTTAGTCTGATTAAGTTTCTAATAGTAGATGTTTCTCAACCCATGCTATTATCATTTTTAATTAGTATATTCTTGTCTTGGCATTTTAGATCCTTAATCGAATGATACGTATAACATGTGTATTCAGTATTCACCACAATGGTATGAAGATAATATTCCATGGTTTTTTTTTTCTTTTAAAGCATGTCGGCCCACCACAACTTTTTCTAAAGACACACGCTGTTTATTCCAACCTTTCCTTTATTTTATGCACATATTTCCATGGGCACCTATTCCTCCATTGTTTTCTTACAGTCATGTTTACGTCTGCACTGCATATTCTCATTTTCGTGTGTTTCCTGTACAAGTGCAGCTGCAGAATTTGCCCCAGACATCACCATTATATCTGCAGGGTTTGATGCAGCAAGGGGTGATCCTCTGGGTTGTTGTGATGTAAGATTTCTCCTAGTTTTAGTTGCTCAATTCTAAAACGCACCTGTTTTCCCTTTTTGTGTATATCTTCTGTTAGACAACTCTGATTGTTCGAGGGGCACATTTGTACCTTCATGGTAGAAATAGATGTAAAGACTTCAAAATATGCAGAAAATTTTCTCTTAGAACATACTCCCTTCGTTCCTAAATATAAGATGTTTTAGGTGTTTCACATGTTGACTACATGCGAACCGAATTGAATGAGCATACACACTAAAAACGTGTCTAGATACATGAAGATACATCTGAGAATCTAGACAAAAGCTAATACGTCTTATATTTAGGAACGGAGGGAGTAGCTAATGTATTCACATTATGTAGGAAAATATTCATTTTGGGTTTCATCACTTGTAGAAGCTAGGTTAGCCACATCAGTCATTTTTGTACTTATTTGGGACCACATTCATCCATCAAACTTTGTCAATAGGTCTTAGGCTTATATACCACTGTTGCTTCTTTAGTGAGGAGGTTGCTGGTATGAATGTGAGATGTATTCAGTTGGTTTTATCATATTTAGTGGTTAGTACTGGAGCTTACTCGAACACGAAAATGACATTACTTATCAAAACAGGGATTGAAACCCATTTTTAACTTTTAATTGTCAGCTTTATCCTTTGGAGGCTTAGGTGCTTCATTTTTCTTGTTGATATGCCACTGCACGCCAAATCATGCCAATCCACAGTGATTTTTATTTAACCTGATCATGTATAGGTCACTCCTGCTGGATACTCTCGGATGACGTCCATGTTAACTGCTTGTTCAGAAGGAAAATTGTTGATTATACTTGAGGGAGGGTAAGTACCCTATTAACATTGGAAAGTCGACAAGACCTAAAATTTGAAATTTAGAGCAATTCTGGAATTGTGATATGTAACTTCTACACTGTAAGCTGGACACCAAAACCTGTGTCACCATTGTGCTCATGTATTTTTGTAGAATTCGTGTTTTGTATATGGCATGCAAAATATCTGATATCATGAGAATGTGTATCTCTATTATAGCCAACGTTCTTATAGTTTTGGGAAGTTATGGGCACTAATATACCATCAAATGAGATGATATCCTTGACGCTTCATGTACTTGTCTTGGGCTGTTGTGGACACTAAATATGCATAGCATAGTCTCATTCTTAAATTTGAACTTTTGTTTCCCAATGTTCTTACATTTTTTTAATTTGTCTCTGAAATAATTAAATTTGATATATTTGTGTATTTGAGAAGTCAATATCAATACTTATGGACTGTTTTCATCTTGTCCTACTGTCAATGTACAGATACAATCTTCGGTCTATATCCTCTTCGGCTACTGAAGTTGTCAAGGTTGGTATTCTTCGCAATAAAATCTTTTTCTTGTAAGATGGCCTGTTAATATCACAAACATGTTTATTTGAAATGAGCTGCTTTAGTCTCATCCGTTATCGTCATTATTCATCAACAAATCAAAGCCTTTGTGTGTTTATGACATCAAAGGTTCCAGAGCCGTATTTTATGATTTGGATTAGCATTCATTTGCTTTTATTTTGGGCTGACTAGAATACAAAGAAGTGGATGCTGAATGTCGTGACTACTTGCATCTTGCATTGTGATTGTAGATACTGTATGTTTTAAAATAGAGAGTAATTATGGCTAGTGTAAATTGATTCTGACAATACTTTGACACATGTAGGTCCTACTTGGGGATAGTCCAAGTCACGGTACAGGTGCAACTGCACCATCAGAGGAGGGCATGCAGACTGTTTTACAAGTTTTGCAGATCCAGCAAAAATATTGGCCAGTTTTGGTTCCAATCTTTGCATCACTCCAGGCACAGCTGGGCCGGACTTCTTCCAAATATGGTAAAGAAAAGGCAATAACCAACCATGAAGTTACATTTTTACCCTCCAACCCTATTATTCATTTGTAGTCAACCTTCCAAGATTCGTGGGGCATCATTACATGCTGGTTGTATTAACCTCTATAGGCAGATGTTTGATCGTGTTTTTTTTTTTGCGGGGGGGATGTTTGATCGTGTTGGTCTCTATAAGCAAATGTTTTGATCTTGTCAGTCCGATTCCTACTCCCAGATTAGTTTACTTGTGCATATATTGCAGAACCTGTGTATTAATAGATCACCTTTGCTTTTGTCTTTTTTTTTTGAAATTACCTTTGCTTTTGTCTAGTTAATGGAAAAAACAAGCTGAAGAGAAAGATGCTTGCATCAAGACCAGGGCCCGTGTGGTGGAAATGGGGCAGCAAGAGGCTCTTGTACGAAGTACTGTTTGAGGGACGTGGTCCAAGAATGAGCAAGGCTGAAGGAAAACGAAGATCGACTGATGAAACCAGACCCTAGGTTGTGTGGTGATGCTGAAGCAACCTGACTTGCTGGTCTTCTTGGCATGGGTAGTGTAGCCTGCTGAATGCTGATTGAGGTACTAAAGCAGATTAGCTTGCGTAACAGGACCATTTTTTTACTGAACAACTGGTGGTGGTTGTCATTGATGATTTTAGACAGCAGTCCTGTGATGTAGACATGTGTTTGTTGTTCTAGCAATGCATCAAAATTTACCATCCACTGTCCATCGTATGATATACTGTGGGAAGTACCACGCAATCTCGTCTGGATCTTAACCCTGACATTAGTAACTCCTGACACGAACCATCCATCACGACCCAAAGTGATTCCTGCCCCTCAAGTCATCACTTCCCCTGCACACCGTGCACGTCTCGGCGAAGGGCTAGCTAGTGATAAGGTCGGTGGAAGAGTGCGATAGTACTTGAGGCATCTTGTCAAAATGCCGGCCTCCCTCTTGAACAGAACAGCGGCATCGCGTGGAAACTGGGTGATCATCGTTGTTGAGGAAACGATCCGATACCAACGTGAGAGTGAGAGATCGCTGTAGCTGGCTCCCGTCTACGGGGACTTTCTTGGGCACGATTCGGATTCGGTGACAATTCCGGCGGCTTTGGGCTCACAGGACACCGCCGGAGCTCGCAGGGCCACGTTGCCGCTCGCTCGAAACAGTGCTTCGGCTTCCCCGGAACGCAGGCGTAGTGGCCTGCCGCCCTTGCATCAGCAGCTTCCGTGCAGCCATGCACTACTGCGCTGCCGCTGCGCCTAGTGGTGGTCCTCCGTGGTCCGTGCATATGATCCTCATCGTGGAGCATGTGCAGCAGCACAGGTGTTTTCTTCACTCTTCTCTTCGTCTCGCCAGCAGTTTGTTCCTTGGCGGTAGTAGCAAGCAGGATGATGTATCCTGCACTCCTGCTGCACAAACTGATCCGGTGATAAATCAGTTCAACTACCGTCGAGCAGGATTTGTAGATTACTGTATATAGATCCAAGCAATCCAGCTTGAGGGTGTATTTTAACCAAAACGATCGTTTTGTTTCATGGAGCTAGTTAGGTCCGCGTAAAAATCCGGCCCGCCACGTACAAAGCTCCGGAAATGATTAGGGAGCGGAAATTTTTCAGACGTTTCAAGCGCGGCCTCAGGGCCTCCCGATTTCGGATTTAGGGCGAATTTTCATTTAGAAAAGTGGGAACTGTGTAACAGAAATAAGAATTTGGAATGCGTTTAAATAGTCAGCTACAAATCTGTACTTCCGAGATTATTCAGTTTGCTCACCGCGTTTGCCGTTTGCCAAAATGACGGCCGCATGAACGAACTGCAGATCATCGTCGACAGGAGTAACGCCAACCGATGCAACTATCCACAGATCACGATTTGTGCCCAGAAAGACGTACCCACACCTGCACATTGGCATACACCAATCCCTAGAGCAGAGCAGCAGTACCAATATGCAAGATCCAAGAAAGATTGCCCCGAGCGGAGAGTATGATCATCTTCTCGGTTTCACTTATTCTTTTGCTCATATACATACATAATTACCGGACTCTGGTTGCTGTTATACACAACATGTACCACCACTCGCCCTTCTTCCTCGCCACGGTGCCACTACAAACAGCTCTACAGACTACAGCCGTCCACACCGCATTGCCACGGAGATGGCCGACAAGCTCATCGGGAATTCGCCCTCGCGTCCATCACCCCCGTTCGGCCGTTCCCGGCCAAAAGCTCCAATCGCCGTACGGCCGTATTCCCGGATGGGAGACACCGCGCCGAAGAATCCTCCGCCGGATCACCACTCGCTCCACCGCCCATCAATTAGTAATCGGAAAGAGATCATCTGTTAGCTCAGCTTCCGTCCGTCAGTCGAGCGGGTAGCATGTGTCGTCGCCGCCGGTGTTCCAGAGGAAATGTGCGTACGCGGCGGCGTAGTGCGCGTTGCTGGGGTCGGCCGCGATGGCCTCCTGGTACGTCTCCTCCGCCGCCTCGACGTCGTCCCGCGCCTTCCACAGGAAGGTCGCGTACCGGTTCAGCGCCTCCGCGTCCGTCGGCTCCGCCTGCACCGCCCTCTCGAAGTAGTGCTCCGCCCTGCGATCAACACACGCACATATATATATGATCAGATCAGTGATCACGCCATCACGGTAAAAATGAAACAAGAACTTTGCTGTCGAACAGTTGGTGCGCATACATACCGTTTGTGATCGTTCCGGGTGAGGTATAGGAACTGGGCGAAGTTGGCCAGGATGAGCGAGTTGTTGGGCTCCTCGGTCACGGCCAGATCGTAGCTCTGCTCCGTCCGCGCGTACTCGGCGACGTCCTCCGTCTCCATCTCCGCCACCACCGGCGCCACGAGGTTCCCCAGCACGTCCGGGTCCGTCAGCTCCACGGCGCGCATGCTCGAAGCCTCCGCAACCATCTCTTCCCAGACGGTCTGCTCGTCCAACAGGGCCTGATCGGGCACGACCTTCTCCACGCCCGGCCCAGCCAGCGGTGCCAGCTGCTGCGGCGCTACGCGACTCAGGCTGTAGCGCAACTCGTCCCACCGGTCATCGCCGGGAGCGCCCGCGACGGGCCGAGCGTCGCCACCGCCCCCGCTGCCCCCACCAACCGAGGCCGTCCGGCCGAAAGAGAACGTCTTGACCGAAGAAGCCGCGTCGAACCGCGGGTTTACCGGCTCGCTGTGCTGGGCATCGACCACCGTGGCCGCGGCGGCGGCGGGCGGCGTCGGAGGAACAGCGGCAAGAACGGTGTGGCTCATGGAGTGGACGGTGAAGTTGGCGAGGAGGAGCATGAGGGAGAGCATGAGCGCCGGGGTGCCGGCGAAGATGTGCTGGAACAGCCAGACGAAGGAGTCGTGCATCTCGCCGTGGGCGCGCGCCAGCACGGCCTGCAGGTCGTCGCCGCCGCAGAGCACGAAGGAGTCCTGCATGTGCTGCAGCGCGAAGCTCTGCAGCTCCCGCACGATGAGCACCATGGACGAGAAGGCGCGCCCCACAGATTCGCCGGTGGAGCCCAGCAGCCGGAACTCCGTGTCCCACCGCGGCTGGGGGTGGGGCTGCTGTCGCTGCTGCTGCTGCTTCTTCCGCTTCAGCATTCGAAGGGACAGAGGCAGCGCGACGCCGCTCGCGCTCCGCTCCAAGCTGGGCGGCCACGCCGTGTGCACCCCTGCCGACGCCGCGAGCTCCTCGATCCTCCTGAGGAACTCCGTGTCCCCGCCGCCCATGCCATCTATGCTGGCACTCAGCGCGCACCCCGCGGGCCGCACCTCGCCTCCGCGCCGGCGCGCCATGAGACCGGCGCCCGAATTCCAGGATCTCGGGAGCCTGGAGCCGAGGAATGGGGACCGGGAGGACGTCGAGGGCGCAGAGGAGGAGGAGGAGGCGGAGGAGCGCGCGCACGGCGATGACACGACGGCGGCGACCTGAAAGCCCATGCCTTTTTTCTAGCAAGGCCCCTTCCCTGCGTACGGCCGGCGAGATCACCGCGGCGACGGCGAGGGAGGTGTGGAAACCGGCCGTGGAAGGAGGAATGCGAGCAGAGGAATGGACGGCGTTGGGGGTTTTAACCAAAGACCCGGAGCTAGCTACAGGGGCGTGCGCGTCCTCCCGTGAAGCGGTCTAGTGACTAGTGGTGGTGACACTCTCTAGTGGAGTGTAGCGCAAGGATGAAAAAATAGTTTTGATGACTACAAAAGTCTTTACTCACACTGCCTATTGTAACTTTCTGGGTTATTTTTGTTTGAAACTGTATTTTTGTAGGACTTGTACAGCTAAGGCTTGCATGTAGATTTAGCAAGGAAGTGTATGTCTTAGATTCAAAATAAGTTAGGGCATACTTAAAAGTTGAAACAGAAACTAGTGGAATCATAAAAACTGACTCAGTCTATGAGTTAATCTTCAAGGAAAGCAATAGAACAACTCAATTCATATTATTTACAATAAAAAGTCGTATCACTATAAAGTTCCTCCGCAACGTGCGGGGTGTTATCTAGTTAATGAAGTGACAGACCGTCAACTTCCCCCTGTAAATAATGTGATGTAATCATCATCGATACGCGATGGATCAATCAACATCCCAAAACCAAAAAAGAAGAAGAAGAAACTGGGCGAATTCACGTGAGCCTGAGGTGAATCCAAGAACCTGCAGACCTAATTCATGTGATTAGCTAGCAAGTTGGGTGCAAAAGCGCAATGCTAAACAGAGTCGGTCCAGGTGCGTCGGAACCGTCCATAAACCAAGCTTTCTTAAATAACAGCCTTGCACACAACTGCTTAATGCTAACGGCTCGTGCTAGCAAGAGAGAAACAGCCCGTGCAGGCTATACCAAAAACCCTATATGGAGTTGAGTGAGGACGGGCCCCACCGCAGAAAGTTAGCGGGTGACGTCGTTTTCCTCTCGTCCTCGTGCACGCTGGGTACTGTACTGTTGAGAAGAAAAAATATCGAGGCTCAAAATCTGAGGCGTTTTGGTACGGATCGGCCCGGACAAACGGCTAGTGGGCCGCGTCGGACGGCGGGGAGTGCACAAAGGGGCCTCCCATCGGACGGCGCGTGATTCGTCCACGTGGGGCACATGCGAAATGTGTGCTGGTTGCTACTACTAGCTGTGCACTGTGCAGTGGTGGAAATGGAGCCGTGTGAGTCACGTGTGTCGTGCGTGCGCAAATGGAGAGGAGGAGGACAAAACGCCAATGAAAGGCCAAGCTAGCAGCAAGCTGGAGTTCACCGCCGGCGCCGGGTATGGGGAGGAAGTTAACTTGGAGTTGCTCTTCACGTTTCATCGTCGATCGAGGCGCCGGATTTTCGCTTTTCTGGTCCTCACATGAAGCATAAATATCTCGATATGCAACTATCTTTGTTGTTTATTCACCTCCTAATTTTCTAGCGGAACGACTACATCTAAACATCTACTTCCACTCTTCTACCTCCTCGTCCCACGGCGTAGATCTTTTTTAGCTAACTAGTTTTTGCTTGATAAGAAGCTTTTATTTTCGAATAGAGCTAACATATTTTAATGTTATATATTGTACAACTCTCGCGTCCAACAATTATTATTTATGACAGTTATTCTAAGCAACCAATGTACAACAATTTCCATAACTATGACAGCTTCCACCCACAAATTATCAACACAAAGCAACCAATTATATATCTCGGTGTAAATTCACAATAAGCAAATCAACAAAATGGGATATATCGAGCACCAACCGAGTTAGAGTATAAAAGTTTAATATAAACCTGCGCAAATCTACGCCGATGATGAGCTTGGCGGTAACTCTTAGGAAAGAAAGCTACTCTACCTACGCAACAAGGACTCTGCCGCAGTGGCTCGGCCCACACAAACCGGTGACTTAGCGGCCATGTAATTAATAGATTTCGGATGGTTTATTTTTTATGATTTTTTATTAGACACATCTAAATAACACGGTAAAAAAAACCTGCTACAAGAGAAATAAGACTTTAAATGGAAGTTTACGTTATGGATTATTATCGGATTTTTTTTCATTTCTATTTTCAAATCCATTTTAAAAAGAATATATAGTCAATCATTATTATAATATGGGATATGTGGAAGTTTTTTTTGTAGTAGGAGGATTTCAGAATAGAGTAGTTTATATCTTGTAATCATGAGGATTTCCATGGACGTCAATAAATTTGAAACGGAGGGAGTATATATGCACTCAGTTTCAGAGATTAATACACGAATGCCAAGACATGGTGCTAACAGTTCCATGAAAAATCTGAAATCTCTCAAACTACCATGAAACAGAATTTCAACATATATACTCCTATGTGACTGAGGTACATGCCCCCGGCCGAGGTGGTGAGCTGCAGTACGTGTCAAGAAGAAGCTAGGCATCACAGGCTGCTGGCTGCTCAGCTGAGGTGAGCTAGGCTGCTTGCGCACTATACTAGTGTCAGGGCCAGGACAAGAAACTTTGTTGGGAAATGAAATGAATCCGTCAGGAGGAGGGAATAATGGACGACGGAGGCGAGGCCAGCGTCCAACAACCACCACGCACAGTGCTGCTGTCGCACCGCGATTTCCCTTTGGGGGCAGAATGGTCGCTGCCGATAAGTTCCACATATAGGACGCCATGAGTGTGCCACACCCTAAGAAGCATTTCACATGTGGTAGTGGTACGACCGTGCGTAATTGCGACACGCAGAATTGTTTGCCCGAAACCCCACAGGCCACACCTACCTGTGCGAGATATTTGTTTGCCATGTCCGCGAAAGCCACAAACTGGCACCGTTCATTTGGATGATTTTTATATATCTTCACGAATGGCCGGACAGAGTCGGTGCAGAAAAATGTGAGATGCAGGGGAGGGAGTCGTTCACAAGCAGCTCGTGGACAAGTATCACCACTGCTTCGCGCTACGCAGAGATATTTTTACATCGTAAGGCAAAACGATTTGATTTTCGCTTCCCAAGTACGTTCGGATTTTGTACCATGCATCTCCTCAAGTCAAGCTAGCCTATCTTCTGGAGCAGCGACGAACTCAAGTGAACAATGTCAGATTCATTTAGCTAATCAGCCTGGCGAGTTCGTGCGTCTTCGGCTGTCCAGTCCAGACGTCCTGGAGGATCGTGGTGAATTGGTGATCGAGGGTGGGTCGATCTCCGGACGGCCCTCGAAGATAAGTTTCTCTGCATCATCGGGTGAATAATCACCATAGCCGTAACAGCTCTGCGCTATCCGTTCCTTCCCATTGCAAGGTCGTCGTGGCCACCGATCGATCACTCCACAGCTCCACCGTCGTCTTGGTGTTATCTACCAAAAGCTCTCTGCCGTCGCCGTCGTCTCGCTGCCCTTTTTGGTCAGCATGAGGAGGTCGATCGCAGAGAGCTACACCCGGACCCGGACACCTATCGCGTGAGGTTTGCCACAGGTTTAATTTAGCTTTAATACGAAGCCCTTGTGCCGAGCAGATATTCGTGTTCAATGAGCACACGCCCTTTCAACGAATTAATCGCTTGAACTGAAACTGAAACTGGAATCGATTTTCGTGGCGGATTACTGACCGATATCGACCGGGACGGTGCACAATCTGTAAACTATCTCTCCTACATGCACGTGTGGTGTACGCGTTCCGCGTTATCCGGACGAACTGCTTTTGAGTGAAAAAATACAACTGATGAAAAGATATCTCGCGAGAATATATATACAGTAGGTTTTTCCACGTCGATCATCGATCGGCTAGTTCGTATTCCTCACCTGCCGCGTCAGCGTTTGGATGTCAATCCTGCTTGTGTGGAGCTGGCTCTGGCAAATATCTCGAGAACGACGACAGGATAAATATCGTCCCAAATTTGGGCTACCGTTGTGCAAAAGTTCCATGAGCGGAAAGCGAAGCACAGTAGCTTGTGCCGAAACTTCCTTGTCAGCTCTTTTCTGGAAGCTTCCCCCTCTTTATAAGTTCTTTATTTATTTCAGGCATAATTTAGGTGTTTTAGCGCTGTATAAAATGACCCTAAAAGCCTAATAATATTGCTAGGATTTCAAGTACTCGTGAAAAGATATAGAATCAGCCAAAGTGTTTGTTCTAAAAACATCTTTCCAAAGCAGACTAGTACGACAGGTGATACTATACTATGATGATTAGAGAGGTAAGGGAAAACAATGCATTAAGGTAACTTGCAGCCGCTGGGTAACAAGGTAATTTGGCAGCATTTCGTGTCTGGGTTGGCTGATCAGATTCTTGCCGACTGGCAATTGTGGAAGGCCGCTAGGCTTGGAGGGAGAAATGGTCATGTAAGAGTAGTTCATTAGGGCTTAGGTGGGTTGGTGTTGGTGTGTCTGGTGTGACGTGAGTTGGGGGGCAGGCATGCCTTTTCTTTGTACATCAACTTTCTCTTCTATATAAATAAGGTATGCAATTTACGTACTCTCAAATATAATAATTACGGAACATGTGGTTTGTGCTAATTGACCTTTACTGTTTACTCAACAAGGTTTGTGCTAATTGACCTTTACTGTTTACTCAACAACGAATAAAAAAAAGTGGCACGCGTTGCTCTATAATATATGCAACTGTTGCTCGCAACACTTCTTGAATGAATATGTTTGCAACAGCTTATCACCCTCGGCCTGAGCTAGGGAGAACAAAAACAAAAGGAGAACACGAAGTCAGGAAGCCTGAAATCTCACGAGTCCAAGAAAAAGAATCCTCAGCCCAGCATACAAGGTTTCGAGGTGTCCTGGAGAAGGTCTTGGTCCAGAATGGTTGCTATACACGGCTGCCAAATTGTCTCTTCCAAATGCTCAGCAAGATGGCCTCATCCAAAGAATGGCAAAATGTAGCCCATCTTACACATGGGCCCAAGCCTAAACTCACAAGCGTAGCATCTCAGTTGTTTTGAGGTTATCCTAAAAAAAGTTGTTTTGAAGTCAAAGGATTCTCAGAAAACAAAAGTTTTTTTGAAGTCAGATGGAACTGAAGGTTAGTTTTGTTAGTTTGTTCAGTTTTGGGATGAGGTGGAATGGAATGTAACCATTCTATTCCACCAGAGTGGAACTGTTTCATTTTTGTGTTCAGTTCGGATAAATAAATGTCATGGAACGGTTCCATTCCTGTGTTTAGTTTTAAAATTGGATGAGAATGGAATGAAACAGGTGAGAATGAAATAATTGCTAAACTTGATTAATTATTTATAAACATGATCAATTATTTCTAATCTTGATTAATATTTGCTAAACTCGATTAATTATTGCTAAACTTGATTAATTATTGTTAAACTTAATTCTAAACTGGATGATTAGCCGGCCGTTCCACCTCGTCCGACCGAATCGGAGGAACCACTCCATTCCGGATTTAGAGGAAATATTTCATTATGAGGAACCACTCTATTCCATTCCGTTCTACAACCAAACACAAGAATGGGTTCCTAGTGCGGAACCGTTCCATTCCATTCCACTTGGTTCCAAAGCTGAACACACACGGTCTCCCTCTCTACGAGCATCTTCACGGGCACCCCTGGAAATATGTCCATCACACCGTAAAAATGACTATTCTGGCGTCCAATACAATGAGGGGTCCAATCACATTTTGGAGATTGGGTTTTGAAAGCGCCCCCATTAAACATTCAAGATCCAATCTCCGCCTCCCTCGGTCTCTGACCACCGCTCCGGTGCCATGGCGTGGATGCGGAAGTGTCAGACGTCTCTCGGAAGGTGTAATAAGTTTTCTCCTATTTGTTTTTGGTGGTACATCGACATCTCTCACACGCGGCTAGCGGTGTTGCCTCGAATAAAAGTCACTCATCACCATTCCCATATCGATGACGCATTGCTTTCGCGTTGCCGGTGAGTTTATGATGTTTTCGGGTTTGTACTTATATTGTTTGCTGGTGCGGCTCCATTGGAACTGTTGACGACAACTATGTCCATATGCTTGGCATGGTTACCAACCTCCGTCATGTGTCGACAATATACTATTGGGACGATTCAAATTATCTTATACAAGTCTTTGAAGGCGATACTTTTTTTGTTACCGTCCACCATAAGCAAGGGTATATAATAGCGCGGCGTAACGCCGTTAAGTTCAGCTGTAGGATGTGGCCAGATATTTGAGGCTGATGATCATAATTGGTTTGGCTCTTTATTAATTACTAGTAGTGTTTGCTTTGTGTCTATGGTTCAGTTACCCATTATCTGGTTCTAAATATTTATTCTTGACTTCATGTTATATAATATAAACCAAATTAAATTTAGAAAAAAAACAAGGTCCTCCATTTCTTTCTTAAGGAAGAAAGTCGGAAACTGATGGGAGGCTAATTGTTGTGCTTGGTATTAGCTGAGTAGATCACTAGATAAGCAGTAAAGTGCATCAATACAAACTTGGGACCTTCTTCACGTGCATCTTCCAACATTGCCTTTGTATTAAGCTTTCGTCAGGACCATCTCCTCTTTGTATTGAATCCTGCCAGCCGGCCACAGATCTGTTCCGATCTCCGAACGAGACGATCAACTATGTCCATGAAAAGCTTGCGGTCTATCGCTGTGTCCTCCGTAGAACATTCTCAAGGTCACTGATATTTAACTACCCTAGCTACGTTAAAGTTCGTATCCATGGGATGACCAAGATTTCAAGATTTGGATCCACATCCAAATTTCTTTGCCACATGAATGTGAATGTTCATACTAAGGACTCATTGATCTGACAGTAACTTCACACAGAGAGGTGTGCACTTGCATCTGAGCTTGCACAACATAATCAGAACGACAAGTGACAGTGGAAACTTGCTGGTTTGCAATTTAATGAGTTAATGGCCCAGACACTATGCATGTCTGCTGAAATCATTGAGTAACCCAAAGCACAAGGCATCTCGATCATATATTCCCTGCGCTTGCTTCTCACTTGTCAGTCTTCTTCCTTCACGTCCCACTGGCTAGCCACCTTCGATTCAAGCATCGCTCACGTCCACGATTCCATATCGCCAGCTTCGTACATGAGAAGCAGCTAGCATGGTGGCTCCAAGGTTCAAGCCGATCGAGCAGTGCGCGACGGAAGGGCGGTCGGAGCAGACGGTGGCCGCCGACTTGGACGGCACGCTGCTCCTTTCCCGGAGCGCGTTCCCCTACTACCTCCTCATCGCGCTCGAGGCCGGCAGCCTCCTCCGCGCTGTTGCGCTCCTCATCTCCGTGCCGTTCGTGTACCTCACCTACATCTCCGTGTCGGAGTCGCTGGCCGTGCGCACGTTCGTGTACATCGCCGTCGCCGGCCTGAGGGTGAGGGACATCGAGGACGTGGCCCGGTTGGTGCTGCCAAGGTTCTACGCCGGCGACGTGCACCCGGAGGGATGGCGCGTGTTCGGCTCGTTCGGCAGGAGGTACATCATCACGGCGAGCCCCCGGGTGATGGTGGAGCCGTTCGCCAGGGCGTTCCTCGGTGCCGACAAGGTCATCGGGACGGAGCTGGAGGTGGACAGGTCTGGGAGGGCGACGGGCTTCGTGGCCAAGCCCGGCGTGCTCGTCCACGAGCACAAGAGGCAGGCGGTGGTGAGGGAGTTCGGCGACGCACTGCCGGACGTCGGGATGGGGGATAGAGAGAGTGATTTCGACTTCATGTCCATCTGCACGGTACGCTCAAGTGCTTGACTTCTTATGTTCAGTTAATTCGCTACCTTTTCCTGTCAAAAAATCTTCGCTACCTTTTTTTCTTCTTCGGAGTAATTACCTTAACCTTCTCTCCACATATTTCTAGTGTTACCTATTTTAAAACTCTTATTATTCCTTTCATCTTGTATCAACTATATCATGATAAACTACAAAATTGTTCTAGTTTCGCCAAACCGTCGATTTCACTATTATTATACGCTATACAAGGAGGAGAGCAAACCGGTTAATTTGAGAACAATTGGTCGAAGAAACACACAACAATCCGCAATCTAGCACAAAGCTAAGAGCGTCGCCAGCCCATAACACATGCAAGATCACCACAAGGACGTTGCACACGACGTCACTATCATCACCTACCGGGTCCGCGACCTAGCGACTTCGACTTCATCGCAACCACATAACCCTAGAAAGCAGCACTAAGATCATCAAGGATGAGCACCACTATGCCAATAGGGCGACTCCAATATTGACAAAGTCGTCGTCGGTTTTCCCTCGAGTCAGCCACTGTAGTTTTCCACCTCAGCGAACCTAGAGTGCAAGGCAGACCCAGACCGGAATCAAGGCTCCAAACAAATGTATCGAAGGAGAACAATCACATGTCATCACCGTCTAATCTGTGAAGATCTATGACTTTGGGTTTTTCGTGTAGCCCAGTAGATGATGCAACCAGGAATCATTCCTCTAAGAAGGTGAACGATCGGCCATACTGGTCGGACTAAGGTTTTCATCTAGACCAGATTATACCTCAACCCATAAAGTCATGTTCAGTCGTAGTTATCCCCACTTAGGGGTGGAACCCACACGAAAAAGAAAGTGGGGCATATTCTTAAGGTAACTAGGGTCAAGTAGTCAGATGGCTTTAAATCTATAAAGCTAAAAAATTACTAAGGACTATGACCCTACCCAGCCCACCACAGGTCCACCCTAGCCACCGCCTCACGACGCCAACCCCACGAAAACTTTGTGGGACCCACATGACACCCACTACAGATCAACCCATCTCTTACCAGCATAGGGCCTAAGGCACCGACCAAAGCCCGCTACCGCCTAGATCCTATCCACCGGAAAGGAGCCACGACAACCGTGCATCTCTTAAGCAACATATCTAGGCACATGACTGTGATATCTAGAAACCCAAGCTCTATGGTTAGCAGGCAATATCTGCCAAGAGCGATGCAACTGTTGCCATGGTGTCCTCGAGCTGCAGGCCGACCGCTACCTCCACCTGTAGTTGTCGACCTCAAATTCGACGGGAAACGAGTACTCTCCCCCACCCCACAAGAATTTTGACACAAAAGTTGCTGCCACCACGGTCAAGACAAGTGTCTGCGATGACCACAGAGGGGCGCAAGAACAGGCACCTCTACTGGTATGGCGGTTAGAGTTTACCCCAATGTCATGGGCCGGAAGAGACACATGGATGGTCGGGGCTTCAAATAGCATAATCCATATGTATTGTTTCTATTTCACCTCATCGATATAGAATTTGTGGAAGAGAATGCAGAAACCCACAAAAGAGCTCTCGTGTTAGCTTTTGCTCTATTGCATGCACCGTGAGCGATTAATTTATTATTGTATTGAAGTAAATGTGAAATCATACATTAATTGTATTAAACAAGTCAAAATATTTGCCTTTTATAGTGGTATAGGATGATCGTAGCTCGTATATCGATGAAATTTAGTAGAATGCTTCCCTATCTAGATATGTAGTTTGTTAAATCACGGTTGAAGACGAGGTGAATGCAAGTAACAACAATGCAATGATCACACCAACATCCGATGAAAGAGATTGTGTTTCGACTAGTCAATTAGATTTGAGGATAACAAATCAATCATAAGACTTAACAACTATACTATGCAAAGGAGGAGGAGCAACGTAAAACACCACTAACACAGATGTATCCCTGAATGCCAACATGTGAGAGATAAACATATTCGAGGATAGACCACTTGTAAACACATCACACAATCTAGAATCTTCCCTTATTCATAATCTCGAAAGCACTCTTGCAAGACATTTAAAAACATATAAAAGGAACACAACCACATATGAAAAGCACACGATTTTTTTTATTACTTGACATCTCTATTTTATTCACTAAAATTCACATCAAACTAAATTGTTATTAGTAATTTTTAGGTAGTAAACGATTTTAAAAAACATTCTAACTGACAAGGAATATTTTGCAGTAGAATAAAAAATTATGTAACACATTTTTAGTATAGATCAAATTTGCAATGCAGTTGAATGGTTAATCTAATAAGATATTAAAAGGAAAGGATATCAGAAAAAATAGGAGTGTATTAATAAACAATTTACGGTTGGTAGCTATGAATACAAATGTATACAAGTTTAGTACAAAGGAAAACATCTATTGTCTTAGTAGATCAAATTGTTGAAGGCAATGGAACGATTCAAGCCTTTTTCTAATTCCTGAAAACCAAGAAACACAAATCTCTTAAAGGAACAAATCTAATGCTGGCCTAAAACGAGGCCTACATATTGTGTCCAATACCACTCCATCCCTTCGTTGTCTATTATAACAAACCTGAGTTTATATAGTAGACTAAAACACGTGAAATTCGGAGAAGCATTAAATCATTGGTACTATATCTAAGAAAGAATTATCTCTATAAGGTGCATGATTTACCTTTTGAAATGTAGGACAAATTTCTATTACTATGTGGCGGAGAGATTCAAGTGCATGGTCTTCTTTACATAAGTTGCTTGACCATAAAAAAATAGTCAGTAATAATTAGCTTTTAATTGAAAAAAAATAATGTCATATAAATGAACCGCAATAATTACGGGAAGTTCTCAAAAAACCATAATCTTTTCTACTTACCGTATCATTTGGAACAATCGAGCACACTCGATAACTCTTCAGTATAAGCTAGGTCCAAATGTATGATTCTTATATGGGAGAGCTTTAGTACCACATGACAATGTGTCCATGTCCAAACATGACTTGGTTCGATTGCGCCTACTTGCTCTGGTGCTTTTTTGCATTTGATTGAATAAAAAACAGTCTGCTGAGATTTTTTCGTTCTGGACTAGATTCCATTTAAGTTCAATCCTTGCGTTGGTTGGATAAAAAAAGCATTCCATATTTCCATGCGACAAGTTTGGGATCGATTAAATCTTGTCTAAAAGTCACTTTGGCGGGAATGATGCTAACACGGTAAAAATTGTATCGTATTGCTCTTGTGAAAAAATAATATTTTATAGAGCTGAATATTGTTTCTAGAGAGTGGTATTTTGTAACCAACATAATCCTACCGTAACCTAATCATGTAATCTCTCAACCATCTTTTACACTGAAAGATCTGAATGGAGAATGCATCGACATCAACCAAATATCGCAACAAGCCGAATCTGATTCAATCTATTATTTGAACTCTAACCCGTGTCAAATTAAGCTCGCTCCTTTAAAATACGTGCTGAGCGAAGCTTACTTTACATTGCTCAAACTCAACATGCTTACATCCCTAATCACAGGTTAATGATCGACCAACATGAATTTCCGGCTGTTGAGCTGAAACATGCAAGTTTTGACAAACTTGAGACATCTTTTATGAATAGAAGGGGTATTACTACTTGTGTCCTGTGTATTTGAGTTTCGATATAACTATAAATGTCGAATGATGTGATCTGCATCCAACATTCTCTTAATCTCCGTGTGCTGACATGATTATTTGCAAATTGGCCGCCCTCGTGCATGCAGGAAGCATACATGGTGAATCGGAGTAAGTACAGCGCGGTGCCCAAGAACCAGCTGCAGAGGCTTGACATCCTCCACGACGGCCGCCTCGTCCGGCGCCCGACCGACATCAACGCGCTGCTCACCTTCCTGTGGCTGCCGATCGGCTTCGCACTCGCGCTCCTCCGCGTGCTCATCAACCTGCTCGTCCCTACCCGCCTAGTCTTCTACGCCTACAAGATCACGGGAATCAAGCTCGCGGTGCGCGGCCACCCGCCACCGCCGCCCAGGAAGCGCCGCCGGCCGGCAGTCGTTTTCGTGTGCAACCACCGCACCACGCTCGACCCGGTCATGGTCGCCGCCGCGCTGGGTCGCAAGGTGACATGCGTCGCGCTATCTGGGGAGCACGACGGGGACGCCGCCCATGTCCGGAGTCTGCTTGAGGAGGGCGACGACGTCGTCGTCTTCCCCGAGGGCGCCACCTGCCGCGAGCCCTTCCTGCTGCGTTTCAGCGCGCTCTTCGCGGATCTCACGGACCGCATCGTGCCGGTGGCCATCGCCACCAAGGAGGGCATGTTCCACGGGTCGACGGTGCGCGGGTTAAAGACCATGGACCCCTACTTCTTCTTCATGAACCCGTGCCCGGCGTACAAAATCACGTTCCTGGAGCAGCTGCCGAGGAAGCTCACCTGCGGCGGTGGCAAGTCGCCGGTCGAGGTGGCGAACTACGTTCAAAAGGTGCTGGCTAGGGAGCTCGGGTTCGAGTGCACGAGCATCACGTGCAAGGTGAAGCACGGGGTGGTCGCCAGCACGGACGGCCGCATGCCGTCCAAGGACGAAGGACTAGGAGGAGGAGGCAATAACGAAACCACTGGTTGAAAACGAGGGTACTGAGAAATTTACATGTGTTCATAATGGTCATCCATATTGCCCCTTGTGATTTGTACTCCATAGTAAGCAAATTATTACTTTCATAGGAAAGAGGTATATTTTGCACCTTTTAGGACATTGTCCCTCAAGTATTGGCTCAAATTTACTTTGAACCCATGACCATAAAGATAGTTGCGTGCGTGGGGAGTGGAAAATCCGAAACTAGGAGGACGTCCTCCCTACCCAGGAACCGTCAGATCGGCTTTGAGATCTGTGCTGTGTTTACCACACCTCCACATCTTTGACCGACACTGATCAGTTCACAACACTTTAGGTACCACTTAGCAGACCTGAGCTGCGCGAAAATGCCAAATATACCCTTTCCCTATAAAGACAATCTTTGTCACGTGTTTTTGTATTATTGCCATTCCTTTGTATTATTGTCATAATACTTTCTATATAAGCTGCACCCCCATAATACTTTTTGTGTCATTGCCATTTTTGGATATTTATTTACAAGGAAAACAAATTTCGAATTTGGTTGACTTGTTCATGTATTTTCGGATTTCCTTTTCTTGGTCGCGTCACCCAAAAAATAAACACAACCTTATGAATAAACATCTTTTCTGATATTTTTGGATAACAAAATTAATTTTTGTGGATATTTGTGTTCTTGAAAAAATGATTTCATTTTTTGATTTTTGTATTATCCTGTGTAGATATGTGTTTATGGAAACATATTTTGTATTAACAAATTAACCAAGATTTCCCAGGTTGTGTTTATTTTCGCATTTTTTTTTGGTTAAAGTCCTTTTCGTTTTTTTGCGTTATATTATATACTAACAAGTTAAAGTATAATAACAAGAAATTCTATATTTCGTTATGTACAAAAAAGAATTTCAGATTTTGTACTAATAAGATAGTGAAGATAAATATTTTGCAAGCATTAGTTTTCATTTTTTTGTGCTGACAGGGTAATCTTTAGATTACGTACCAACACCAATTTTTTGATAATGCAGTACAAAGGATATTTTTCAGATTATATACTAACAAGGATTTCTAGATTTCGTACTAACAAGATATATTCAAATTTTTCGAATCATAGCATTACATACTTTTCAGAAAAAAGGAAGAAGCCAAATAATAACGCCATATTACATATTATGCATTTACATAACGCAAAAACAATCGTTGGAGTCATACGCATGAACAGGGTTCATATCCATGAACATGTCTAAATCTACAGCATGAACAAAAATGTAGTAGCATTTTTTTATTGGAGTCATATCATATCTACAGATTCCCATGTACATAAGAAGAGAAAAAAGAAACCTGGAAACAAAATGGCTTAGATCTTACGGATCCTATATGAACAAGATCCCAAGATCCAAAATCGTGACAAAAAATAAATGTCCAGATCCAAAACCGTGACTGGAGAAAGGAAAAAAGAATTTTGGATCTTTTGACACAGATACATTAAAAAATTGGTATTCATGCATGGGATCGGACACATATAGAAAAAACATCACATAGCAAATCAAATTTGGATTTGCATATACAAGCAAATGGATCTGAACAACAGATCTGAAACAAATCGGATCTAAAAAGGAAAACGAATGTGAAAAGAAAAAGGGAGCCAGGATCTACGCCTCGAGCTCATCCAGATCCTCCATGCTCCATGGCCAAATCCTCATGCGCTCGGGTGGAGGAAGAAGGAAACCGGAGGAGAGGTGGCTCCCTTCCCACCGCCGCACTCATGGTAGGAGGAGATGCACTCAAGATAGATCTCGAGGAGGAATTCCCCGGCTCGGATGTGGATCCAATATCAAGATCCAGATCCGTCTTGGTGGAGAACGCGGAGCACGGCGGCGGTGGCGACGACTTGGTGGAGGAGATGCCGCCAGAGGTTGGAGGAGAGCCGGGCTGGAGGTGGGAGATAGCTCGAGGTTGGAGGAGAGCGATGGATGGGGAGACAACTCGAGGTATGGTATCCGGGATTCCGGGGTGGGTGGAGGTGTGAGTAGCCTCAGACCCACACGTTGGGAAAAAGGAAATCTCCAATTTGCCCTCCCCTGATTTAGCTCTCATCTCCTCTTCCTAACCGCACGTAGCAGGTGGACACTGATCCAGTCAACATTTTTGCACGAATCTCCAACTATGATCAACGGTGAAAATGGTGGGGTGGACGTCCTCTTAGTTGTGGAGTTGCATTTTCGTGCGTGCGTGCACAAAATCATCATCACCATTTGCATTCGCACACAACGCCTACACCAACTAGAGTTGGTAAGCTTAAAAAATGATGATGTCACCATAGGCCCTCACTATCGATGAGAACATCGTTTACACTGAAACATTATTACACTTTAATCAGGCAGTAAGACTCAAAACTACACGCCGTTTCTAAATATAAAATGTATTAATTATTTCACATGTTGATTTGATGCAGATCAAAACAGATGAATGTGAATAAAGAAAAAGGTGAAACATCTTATATTTAACAACAAAGGGTTAGGTCTTAATGTCTTATCCTTGGTGTATTCATGGGCTCAAGTACAAACGAGCACGTAAGTGATCTAACTACATGTTGGTTCTCGGTTTAGGTTCTGATTAATCGAACCAGTTTAATCATTGACATAGAAGTCCATTTATATGGTTTAACAACAACCTCGTTGATCCACTGATTCATCAAAAATATTTATACTGACCAACTCAAAGTTGAAGAAGAATCACTCAAAAATCCTAGGCACAAAACTCAACATTACAACAATTATGTACACCTCATAGAGTTGAGAATTTTTCCATGTAGTGACACGTAAGCAATATAACAATACTTTGCAAATGCCAAACATATTTGTTACATCTAAACTATCAAAATACCCATACCAATTTCTCAACTTATCAGTGGTGGAGCTTAGGCCAATTATTCCTTATTTTTGCGGCCAATGGGCCAATTAGTTGTAACTTTCCTTGAGCTTGGCAGAAATGAGGGGGATGCCCCCCTAAGATACACATTGCTCTACCACTTCTACCTATTATAAAAAAAATACAATTCTTTAATGTGAACCAAATTTTTATTTGTGTAAAACATGATGTCTCTCTTCAAATATATTTGGAAGGGAACTATATTTTGACAAGGATTGTTTAGAGTCCTATTTGGTAGCTTGTGAATTAACTATAGTAAAGGGAAAGAGTTGGTTCCGAGAATTGGTTTTGTGCAGTGTTCGTTAGAATTAAAAATGTCGGGTTATGACCCCCAGGAAACGGGGGTAGTCACTTCCTGAAGTGTGATTCGAAAGGGGATTGAACGCGGAGGTCTAAACCCTCAAGTGGCTCCACGACGTTGCTCGCCGGACCCGAAGGAGACGCACACCCGACAAAGGAAGACACTGTCCTTTACCCAGGTTCACGGCCCTCATGTGGAGGTAAGACCGCTACTCCTGCATGTATGTATTATAGGTGGAAGGTTACAGTACAATTGAGCTTGCCGGAAGCCCCCTTGAGGCAGTTCTTGCCTGGGGAGGGAAGCGATGATCTTCTTCCTCCTCCAGCCAGAGGCTAACCTAACCAGTGTTGCTAGGGTTTACAAGGGTGTTTTGCACGCAAAGTGCCGACCCTTGCTACGATGGAGGTCTTCTCTCTTTTATAGGCGCCTCGGGCCTTCTCCTTCGGCTTGGCCTTCAAGGTGGCTCCCACTTGCCAGTGGCAGGGCGGAGCACGAGTCCACCGTGCTCCATTCGTCCATGGACTCGGTCCATTGTCGATAAAGGTGGCGGCGTGGCCGACAGGCGGCCGACCGCGCGGTACTATCAGCAGAGCGGGCAGTCTCTGAGGTGGAGCCCGCGATGATGATCGCTGTTGGAGGGTTGCGCCGTCCACCTGCTTTATTGTCAGATTAGAAGGTCCTTACAGCTGCGCAGCAGGCGGAGCAGCTTTGTTGACCACTTTATCGCCAGGGACATCGACGGGGGTGTGCGCGCCACTGCATGACCATGGCAGAGGTCACGTGCGCTCTGCCGTGCTTCCTTGGCCGCGACGTTTCCCTCCAGGCCTGAGGGGAGATTCCTGTTGGACTCCCCTCAGGCGGGTTGGTGCCTTGGGGGGGGGGGGGGGGGGTCCCCTGAGGCGAGGGGTCCCTTGAGGCCATCGTTTCCTCCTCATGCCCTTGAGGGGAATCGCCTCTCGAGGGTCCCGCCAGGCGGTGACGCCTGGACCTTAGCCGCTTCGTCAGTCTGGCCCACGAGCGAGGCCTGGGGGGAATGGGCTCTTGATACCCCAGTTCCCACTGGGCCGACAGTGTCCCCCGGGCCCATGATGGGCACGACTGAGCCTATGGGCTTAGGCGAAGCGTCGTGGGCCCTTAGTGCCCAGCCGTCCCGAGCCACGCGGCACTCGGACGATCAACGGCCTCGCACGATCTGGGGCGTGAGTCGTGGGGGGTCCCACCACGCCTCTGTAACTGCTCCTGGAGGGGACATAAAACCCAGGTGTTGCCGCGTAGAGCCGTTACCGTTTCCAGTTCTTCCCGCAGAAGTTTCCGCTTCTCAGAGCTCTCCGCCTCGGCTCTCTCCTGCGAGTTCCCCATCTTCGTCTTTGCTAAAACTCAAGTTCTCTCCGATGGGCCCGGTGAAGAGCAAAAGTAAGGCCGCAGCGGGGTCTTCTTCCCGGGCGGCGGCCATGGAGGTAGTGCGGGGCGCGGCACTCGAGGGGGCGCGCACCGATCTTCAGGCGTTGGGTAAGATCCGCCACCTGGTTGCGGGGCCGACCAACGAGCACGGTGCCAGCGAACTTCAAGCCGCCCGGTTCGAGAGATTTCCTCAAGGGTTCTACCCCATTTTTCTCCACGCCATCACCGCCGGGCTGGTGCCACCGTACTCGCCTTTCTTGGAGGCAGTAGAATTCTACCAAATTCAACTCCTCCATCTTCACCCAAACTCCATACTCATCTTGTCCATCTTCGCCTACCTTTGCGAGGCTTATCTGGGCGTGCACCCTTCGGTAGCGCTCTTCAGGACCTTCTACTCGCTGCGGTGCACGGCTGCTGGCGAAAGGACAGGGTGCGTCTCCTTCCGCATCGCGGACGGCATGGGGAACGTATACATCCCCATGTCCTGGAGTGGGGATAAGCCTGTCACAGCCCTGCTCAAGAAGGTGGGTGACTTTCGCCAGAAGTGGCTGCTCATCGGCGTCGCGTCGCCCTGCGCGTTCCTGGACGTCCCGGAGGCGCCGCCCGTGAAGAACTCCCACTGGTGCAAGTTAGCTCTTCGCGGTGCGGATAACGCTTATTTCGAGGGGCGTTTGAGATTTCTCCGCGAGGAGGGTCTCACGGGTCAGATGGTCGCGGCGGACTTCGTGGCCCGCCGCATCGCCCCCCTTCAGGCGCACTCGGAGCCGATGTGGATGTATGCTGGCCCCTCCGACCCAATGCGGCTTCATCTGGAGGCCCTTGGCTCGGACGTGGTCGACACCATCCTAAACATCCTCTTTGCCAGTCCGGATGTGCCTGGGAAGATCGCCGGCTCCGTGCGTCCTCTGCACCAGCTTCCCCTGAGCGACCGCGTGGATATCTTGGACGGAATGCAGGATTTTACTCCTCATGGCCTGGCGGGCTTGACGGATCAGGAGGTCGCTCCGCCGGTGCATGCAGTCGTGGGTGTTGATTCCTCATCCGCCTCCCGTGCCTGGAGCGGCGAGGAAGAGGCCGCGACGGGAGGGGCGTCCCCTGCGAGGTACGAGCCCTTCACCGACGAGATTTGCGACATCTCGTCGGGCAATGACGACGCCTTCGTTGTGGAGCCTTCGCACCTCAAGGAGGAGGCGTCCGAGGCGGGGACGGCCTCTGAGACAGATGCTTCGCCGGGGAGGCGCGAGCCTCGCACCAAGGCGATGGTGGATCGCTCTGGGGCAAGGCCCTCTGACATCCCCTCCAAAAGAAAATCGGCGACGCCTCTGGAGGGATCAGGTGCCAAGCACACACCTTCCTGGCGCTCTCCCGGCCTGTCGTGGGTCGACGCCGGTGCTTCCCCTTCATGGTGAGTATTCCCACCACTTGGTTAGTTTTGGCTTTTGTTGTTCCCCCTGCTCCGTCTTCTCCTGAACAATTTTCTTTGGGCTCTTACCAGCGATCTGGTGCCTGCGAAGCGTCGCAAGCTTCGCGAGGCAGCAGGTGTGAAGAGAGCCGCAGCTGCGGTGGCGGCTGGCGAGCGCCCGAGGCCTGTGGAGACGTCCACTCCAGACCCAGTGGAGGGGGCGCCTCAGGAGGGAGCGGCCGTGCCCCTAGCGGGGGAGGCTGAGCCTCATACAGCGACTCCCGAGACTCTGCTAGTGGACAGCGCGGAGGAGACGGCTCCCGCGTCACCTCGCGCTCCGACTCCTCCTCGCGCGGCTACGCCACCACGCGAGGCAATTTTGCTCCGCATGTTGCCGTCGCCGCGCAGTGACGCCAACGCATGCGTCACCTCGCCCTGCCGAAGAAGATGAGCGTCTTAATGGCTCGAACGCCGCAGCGGAGGCCGGCATGGATGGAGGTGGAGCCACACCCAGCCCCCGAGATCGACCTGGGGCAGGGCTCACGGGACCGGCTGCTGCAGCTGGGCCCTCATCTAGCCAGGAACTGGTTCTCCGAGGCTGGGATTGGAGCGCGGGGCGCCGTGAGGTGGCATTCGGCCTGGTGCGGGAGTCCTTGGAGGGCCTGGAGGCCCACCTCGCCCTTGGCGACATACGGCTCGCCCAGCAGCAGGAAGAACTTGCGAGATCATGGGCGTCCTTCCATGCGGCTGTCGAGGCGCGCCGGCTGGGGGACTTGGCGCTGTAGGCAGCCCGGGAAGAGGCCATCAACTTTGCCAAGGAAATCCGCGACGGAGCCATTCCCGATGCCGCAGAGCTACTTGGGCCCCTCCAGGCAGAGCGCGACGCCGCTGCGGAGCTCCTGAGAGGGGCCACAGCCGAGCGTGAGGCGATGGAGGGCTCGCTGGCGCAAGAAGCGCTGCGAGCTGGACCGGTTGGAGTCCCAGCTACTTTCTGCCCACCAGGCCGCGCAGGCTTCTCTGGAGGAGAACCGCAAGTTCTTGGCCGAGCGCGATCGGCAGCTGGCCCTCAGGGGGAGTGAGCTGCAGCGGCGCGAGGAGCAGTGTATCCAAACGGAGAAGGACTTGGCTGCCCAGCGTGAGGCCCTCGAAGCGCGCGAGGGAGGCCTGGCCCGGGCGATCTCGACGTTCGACGAGCACGTCGCTGCTCAGAAGCGCTCTGACGAGCGCTCGGAGCGGCGCTTTGCCAAGAGGACGAGAGCGGCGCAGAGGGCCCTCGCGGAGTACGAGAGACATCTCCGTCGGTCCCTTCTTCAGAAGTACCGCGCTCGGCTACGGAAACGGGAGGACCGCCTCAAGGCCGTGCATGCTGCGGACGCTCAGCGGCTCGCTGAGCTCGAGAAGGCCAACTCCAAGTTGGCGTGCCGCTTCAAGCGCGCCAAGGCCGGTTGGCACCGAGCGGAGGAGGCTCGCGACGGGGCGACACACGGCGCTGGCCCTTCGTCCAGTGCGCCCGCGATGCAGCGTGACTAGCTGTTTGAAAAGCTGTTCGCGTGAAGGGGATCGAGTGCACAAAACAAAAAAATTCCTAGCAACGATATCCTTAAACTAGCCAAGATCTACACTATGCAGATATAGTAGTACGGCGGAGATCGGAATACATACCCTCGTAGACCGAATAGCGGGGATTACGCTCCCGCACAAGCGTTGACGATGAAGACGACGTAGCCGACCTCTAGGTCATGAAGATTTTGGCGCGACGAAGATGACGAATATGACCCCAAGGTCGGGTGGAGGAAGTAGGCCTCCGAGTACCGCTAGCGCAGCACCTCGCGGGGCGTCACACACATACGGTGGAGACGACGGCCTCCGAAGCTCCAGTCCAGGACGAGCAGCGGAAGACTTGGACCGGAACACCAGCAGCGCGGCAGCGGGCTATGGTGGAAGAGATCCCCCTCCTCTACTCGGCGCGACTCCGACAAAGGGAATCACGAGATCGAGAGAGAATTAGGGAATTAATTGGTGAATTAAAAGGCCAGACGTGCCCCTTCTTATATAGGCTCTCGGGGGGAGCCAACCTTACCAGTCAGGCAATGTGGGACTATCCCACAACCTGGTTCAGCCAAGGCATGGTGCGCCGGCCCTAGGTGGGCCCCATTTGGCCCACCTAGGCCGGCCAAGCCTCCCCACAAAATTCACTTGAGGGTTTTTCCTCCCCATGGGCCTTCTTTCCACCAGAAGGCCCATTTAGGGAAATCAGCCTAAATAAATTCGAAAATAAATATATAAAATCATATTTGCATATGAATTACACTAATTAATATCAAACATATTATATATAATTTATTCTAGCTCTGAAAACTCTTTCGTCGCTACCCGATCTCCATCGGACCATTCCCGGGACGCTCCCGGTGAACTCTTTCCTTTCCGGTTGTCTTGTCGAAACCCCTTAAGTGTGTTACCCTAGCGGTTCGATATAATAACAGGTACGATCAAGACTTCTCTATGATCAATGACTAACTCGTAGGCCTGGACCCCATGAATTAATCCCTGTGATATAACGAATGACTTTCATCTATCAAACATGGACGTATAGTCTTAAACCCTTTGTCATGGCGATACTTAGCGCGTCCGAGCATCATTCTCAGATATCTCCATACCTTGCATGATCTTGTTACTGACATCTATATGTTAATCGATCTTTTTCAACCATGACATCTCCCCAGCAACCCCAATATTGATTCAGTTTAATTATTTCGTTGAAGGGTGGCGGAAAGAATGTTTTACTATTTCATGGAGATCTTTTGTCTTCCAGAATGTCACTTTCTTGTAGCCTTCCACAACCGCAGTTGGGTTCGTGAACCATGCATGTGGTTCAGGGGGGATAAAAGGAGGCTGGAAATGATTGAGTGGTGTGCCTGACATTGGAATCCGTACGTTACCTTCCTCATTGTCTTAGCTTTCAAAAAGAATCTCAACAGAGGGCTTTAGAGTCTACGACCGATGGATGCCTTGGCCCTCCCTCGTTAAGATATGTTATCCGGACCAACTCCCACGTACAAAACCAAGAGCAGTTAGAATCGTGTCTACTCGTCCATGATATTATGTCAGCTGGTGACCTAGGCACATGTTTGCAAACTCATTTGACATAATCTCACCGAGTGGGCCCTAGAGTATCTATCCGGCTATGCGGACTGACAAATCCCGATGTTGACCCCTCGTCTCAACTACCCCCTTCCGATACCCAAAAGTATCACCTATCATTGTCACACTATATAAGATATGACGTTTGGTGCGATCAAAGTATCTTCCAGGGATAACAATAAGAGTTGGTCTCACGGTCTTAAGGCGTAATGACTATGTCCTATAAATACTGGGTATGTCCATCACATCGTTACACCTAACGATATGACTTCCATTGCCGACCGGCGCCATGCCCTATGATCGGAAAACCTCGATCATCAATCGCGCAACGAAACTAGTCTTAGTAGAGACTATTAGGGACCTGGTTGTTTATCTACGACACCTGTATTAATGTTTTTGCTTAATACAATTATAGCATGGTGTAAAACATATAATGAACGATTGGGATATTGTCAATAAACTATGTTTATTAAGAGCCTCTAGGGCATATTCCCTTCAGTCTCCCACTTGCACTAGAGTAACACTTAGTCTAGTTTACAACTTGGTAAAATCTCAACACCCATAGCATCT
This sequence comes from Poa annua, assembly GCA_026929855.1. Classification (NCBI taxonomy): domain Eukaryota; kingdom Viridiplantae; phylum Streptophyta; class Magnoliopsida; order Poales; family Poaceae; genus Poa; species Poa annua. The sequence goes on from CM049431.1 coordinate 88,325,461, forward strand.
TGGTGCCTGCTCGCCTCGTGGGAGAGGATACAGTCAATAGGTCTCACACATTGAGATTTATATGTGCTTTGCAACACTTCTATGTCATCTAGTTTGACATCAACCCGTATCTTACGATGACGGTGAAATATATCCTAGTGGATGGAGTGAGACTCGAACATTCGCGTAGCATGGGCCTTAAAAGTCTAAGAGATCTATTAAGGAGACCACATACACCCCGAAAACTGCTCAGTCCAATCACACTTGCTACTTCTGAAGTCGCGATATATTTCTTTACCTATGAAGATTATGCGACAGTGCATTCATATGCGACTTCGCAAACTAACCATGTCTTTCTTCAAAATAAAGGACATCTCCTATATGAGATTTCTAGTCGTATGGGTCAGTGTCATAACTTGTATCATCGTAACCGCTTTACGGCAAGTTGTCTATCCACTCTTACCCTTTACTAGAAAACATATCTTCAGTTCTCATAGGCACTGAAGACTAAAATTAACGTTTATTCATTGATCCACACAAGGATCACTCTAGAACCTGTTCTTCAACCAAGAACTCGGGTCACACCAAGTCGAGCTTTCAGCCTGATAGACTCTATGTGTGATACATAGAGAATGTCGAACATCATTTTCTATCACTGAAAAAGCCAAGATTAACTTAATATTTTACCTAGTCATACAAGCAAGAACCTCTTTCTTTGCTTGTCCTATTCTGAAACACTTCAGAATCCTGACTTAGGAAATATTCCGACTTAATGTTATTAAGCCCCTTACGATCTATACAGTTATAAATCGGATGCCTAATACTCCTAACTTCATTTCATAGAAAATTTAATCACTTAAATAATCCTTTACACTCTACTAGAGGATCTGTGTCATTCAAGATGTCGTTACATACAAAATCACGAATGACACCTAGCTCCCACTCAAATATGCCTTCCGCATATGAGATCAAGGAAAGCTACTTAGCTCCCACTCAAATATGCCTTCCGCATATAAGATCAACGAAAGCTACTTTGCTCCCACTCACTTCTTTGCAAATGTAGGTTTCTTCAACTATTTGGACAACTCTAAAATCCTTTGATCACATTATCAAAGTGAAGATTCCAGCTCCGATATGCTTACTTCAGCCCATGAATGGACCACCGAAGTTTGCATACATGTTTAGCATCCTCAGGATCACCAACTCTTTCTTAATGACACTATTAAGAAACATGGTTTCCTTATCCATCTATCAATTTATTATTCGAAATTATAGTGATTGCTAAACGACCCAGAATAGATTTAGTCTTCGCCACTTGAGACAAACTCTCATGTGGTCAACTTTTGAATCTGTCGGAACTGTTTCACGACAAACCGAATCTGCTCAATGTCTACTCTCTCATAAAATTCCATATACTATTAACATCCTAGATGCCATCAAGAAGATCTCCCAAGTCATTACCTGGTAATCGTATATGGATTTTATTTCGGATCATAAATGACTCATAGCCATTTCTCGGACTTAGATCCACCATCTCTTCTTCTTAGTTCATAGGTCTATCATATTCTATTAATATGACCTTCATAACTAGATTGTCGTAACACACAGTGTGGAACACAACCTCGTATGCCTACGCTCTTAGTATGAGATCAGAACATCATGATCTTGAATCATCAGCTTTTTCAAGCTATGGAGCCTGACACCGAAAACACCTTCGGTTGCGCCACTCTGATGTCTGGAGAGGAAGTTCACCAACTTCGTCTCGCTCTACTTTCTTTCTCACTTATACCTTTGGAAAAGAAACTATTTCTTTTGCAAGGTATATCCCGGCAAACATTTTGCCTATGTCGTGAGACATGTACCCAACTAACTCTTTAGGTAGGGTATACTACAAAGATTAATCCATTTTAGGTTCGATTACATCGAAACACTAAATTGCTGAAACGACAATCCAGGCTGAAAGCCATGCCATCACTCGTATGGTATTGTCTCCATGGATTCAAATGGTTTCCCTATTTTCTAACGTGAGTGTTTACGTTTCTACCATATGACTTTAATGATCACAATAATTCGGTAAGAGATTTATTTACCACACACTATCCGATAGGGTGCAATTACGACGTCCTAACACACCATAACACTATGGTGTTCCATGCGACGTAATTTGTGGAACTCTTCTCACAAGTATTCCAATGATGTGCCAACATTATAACTCAAATCTTCATTCCTCGATATGCATCGCAGGAATTTGATTTTCTTGTTAAGTTTATTTCCTACTTCATTCTGAACTTGTTTGATTGAATCAAAGTTTCAAGACCAACATTTCCCGAGTGGATATCCATATATCTATTCGAATGTTCATGAAGGCTATGAAATAAAGACTTTCACTACACGTTAAAGTACTTCATTGATTCACATACACCGAAATGCACGATTCTCAACAAGCTATACTTAAAACGTTCAGTGAAGTTCACGAAATAAAGGTCTCCACTACCCGTCAATTACTTCATTGAACCACATACATCTCTATGTATGACTATCAATAAGTTATATGCCCGCTTTCCGAAAACGGTGTCACAGTTATTTTGCAAGTGTCAAAAGATCAAATCTTAGTACTTGTAGGTCCATCCGGTATGGAGCTAATGCATTGACTATAACATTGACATGACTAAACGGTAGTGCCACACATATGTGGTGTCTTTATTAAGTTTGTATCCTTTGGCATTAATATTATGAATGTGGGAGCTTCTACCATCTAAATTCAAATCGGCATATGATCATTAGTTCATAAATATAGGACACCAAATTTGTCACTATCATGTATGAACATGTGTCTCGCTAGATGAGACACACTTGTAACGATCATACTAACAGGCGATCATAAAGAATTTATTCAAATGGAAGATCTAGAGGGAGAGTGTCTATGGCAATCACAACAACTTGACTCCCATTATCAACACGCAATGTCGCCTCATCCTTTCAAGCTACTCAAGCAGTAAACCTGGTTTTCACAAAACATGACTAGTTCAAAACTTAGTCACTCCTGCGAGTACTTGCTTATCTAAAACATTCATAACATGTATATCATATATACACCATCATCATTGATGACTTCCGGCGATCTGTTTCATTTTCTTGATACTTCCATCGTAATCAAGAACAATGAAGGTGAACGATTCCCCTTGCATGACATAGTCTATGACAGAGGATTTGCACTTGGCAACGATGTCTGTCATCCAGTGATTGAGCTGAGCGAGGCGTCTCAATGTTCATTAAGTTTGAACATATGTCGTTAAGTATGACGACCACGTGCACCCTCAATGTGTGTATTCTCTTCCATCTTGGTTGAGAAGACAATCAGTCAACGTACTGATAAACTTCATCAACCCAACGTTTTGGGTACCCCGAGTTTAGCGACCATATCATATGTTCGCGATCTAAAAACCTCGTACCCACCGTTGGTTCTCTATGGCAGAGATCATAGCATGCATTGGACTATGATGATATCATCCGCACAAAATCTGATAATCCAAATTATCTTTTGTTAGCGGAATCTCTGGGGTTATCTCCTAGCGAGTATTGTAACACAAAAAGAGCTAACGGTTTAAACAAGGAGTATTCTCAAGCTAAAGTATAAAACTATGAAGTTTGGACCCAACCTTTTAAGTTTCTCAATCGCAGGAATGCGCCTAATTTGAAAAGATGCTATCACAATAGTTAATATCTACAAAGGTTTGCAAAACAGACTCTGTTCATTATATTCTGAGTTCTAGTATTTTAGAAAATAACTACCCGAACTCCCACTCAAACGAACATCCCTCCTGGTCGTTTAAGCGATTACACGACCCCCATCCATTGCACCACCCCTCATCATTAGAGCCGGTGGCACAACTTCAAGAGTAGACAATTGTCCGCCACACCAAGTTTGTGACTCGTGCTCGACCTTTCGGTCTCCCTGTTCCGAGGCCATATTTCTGAATATTCTAGGCTCGCCACCAAAAACCTCCACGCTGACGCTTGTGCAACATGGCTTACACCCACTGTATGCGAACGACGAGATGTCTGACACCCGATCATCACGGCCTGCCTCATAACGTTGAACTTTCTTGGTGGTGCGCGTTGGAGGGAGAACACTAGTGGTATTTTGAAGGGATCATCTTATATAGCTACCGTCGTGTAACTAATATCTACTATATATACAATCACACAATATAAGATGCACACAAAACATCAAATGTAATGCAATGTGATATAATCCACTGCGCCATGGTCTTCTTGGCGCCCGCAGTTTATAAACAATTAAATAACCTACCTTGACCATATCACATAGCCCCTGCAAAATAAAGTTAGAGGCTTCTACTTTATCTTTTGCATATTTTACGTGGCTCGGGGCTTTCGTAAATAGAACCGCTTCATACCTACGAACCTTATGACCACAACAACGATCGATTAATTGCATGTTTAAGCATCCCTTTCGGGCCCTCCATTGAAAATGCAAGACCAACTAAAGAGAGAGAAACAGGCACCCGCCAGCCACATATACGGTACAAGCCGTATGTCAGTAGTGGAACCAATCTCGCGTAAGCGTACGCGTAAAGTCGGTCCTGGCCGCTTCATCAACTCGATGCCGCTTCAATCACAAGTGCACGCTAGAGGGTAGTAAATAACAGGAACGGAGCCCCCGTGCAGAACACGGGTTCTAACAGCGTACAGCTATATCTACGATAGATCGGCTCTGATACCACTGAAGGGGATCGAGTGCATAAAACAAAAAAATTCCTAGCAACGATATCCTTAAACTAGCCAAGATCTACACTATGCAGGTATAGTAGTACGGCGGAGATCGGAATACATACCCTCATAGACCGAATAGCGGGGATTACGCTCCCGCACAAGCGTTGACGATGAAGACGACGTAGCCGACCTCTAGGTCACGAAGAATTTGGCGCGACGAAGATGAAGAAGATGACCCCGAGGTCGGGTGGAGGAAGTAGGCCTCCGAGTACCGCTAGCGCAGCACCTCGCAGGGCGTCACACACATACGGTGGAGACGACGGCCTCCGAAGCTCCAGTCCAGGACGAGCAGCGGAAGACTTGGACCGGAACACCAGCAGCGCGGCAGCGGGCTATGGTGGAAGAGATCCCCCTACTCTACTCGGCGTGACTCCGACAAAGGGAATCACGAGATCGAGAGAGAATTAGGGAATTAATTGGTGAATTAAAAGGTCAGGGGTGCCCCTTCTTATATAGGCTCCCGGGGGGAGCCAACCTTACCAGCCAGGCAATGTGGGACTATCCCACAGCCTGGTTCGGCCAAGGCATGGTGCGCCGGCCCTAGGTGGGCCCCATTTGGCCCACCTAGGTCGGCCAAGCCTCCCCACAAAATTCCCTTGAGGGTTGTTCCCCCCCATGGGCCTTCTTTCCACCAGAAGGCCCATTTAGGGAAATCAGCCTAAATAAATTCGAAAATAAATATATAAAATCATATTTGCATATTAATTACACTAATTAATATCAAACATATTATATATAATTTATTCTACCTCTGAAAACTCTTACGTCGCTGCCCGATCTCCATCGGACCATTCCCGGGACGCTCCCGGTGATCTCTTTCCTTTCCGGTTGTCTTGTCGAAACCCCTTAAGTGTGTTACCCTAGCGGTTCGATATAATAACAGGTACGATCAAGACTCCTCTATGATCAACGACTAACTCGTAGGCCTGGACCCCATGAATTAATCCCTGTGATATAACGAATGACTTTCATCTATCAAACCTGGACGTATAGTCTTAAACCCTTTGTCATTGCGATACTTAGCGCGTCCGACATCATTCTCAGATATCTCCATACCTTGCATGATCTCGTTACCGACATCGCTATCTTCTACTCGTCCATGATATTATGTCAGCTGGTGACCTAGTCACATGTTTGCAAACTCATTTGACATAATCTCACCGAGTGGGCCCTAGAGTATCTATCCGGCTATGCGGACTGACAAATCCCGCTGTTGACCCGTCGTCTCAACTACCCCCTTCCGATACCCAAAAGTATCACCTATCATTGTCACACTATATAAAATATGACGTTTGGTGCGATCAAAGTATCTTCCAGGGATAACAATAAGAGTTGGTCGCACAGTCTTAAGGCGTAATGACTATGTCCTATAAATACTGGGTATGTCCATCACATCGTTACACCTAACGATATGACTTCCATTGCCGACCGACGCCATGCCCTATGATCGTAAAACCTCGATCATCAATCGCGCAACGAAACTAGTCTTAGTAGAGGCTACTAGGGACCTGGTTGTTTATCTACCACACATGTATTAATGTTTTCGCTTAATACAGTTATAGCATGGTGTAAAACATATAATGAATGATTGGAATATTGTCAATAAACTATGTTTATTAAGTGCCTCTAGGGCATATTCCCTTCATCGCGCGTGGTGGTGAGCTTGCGGCGCGGCTCGGCGCAGACGCGCCGTGTCCTAGGACCCGAAGCCATGACGCCGCCGCCGCGTTCCTGGCCTATTTTGACCAGCTCTTCACGGCGCTGGAGGGCCCCGCCGCCGAGCTTCGCGAGGACGAGAGTAGGCAGCTCTTGGGGGTGGCTGTTGATCGCATCTTCACCAACATCAAGCTCCTTGTGCCGGACTTCGACCTCCGCTTGGTGAACGAAGTTGCTCACGGCGAGGGCGCGCAGCGCGTCTCGTCTTCCCTCCGCGAGCAGGTGGATGCCTTCTGCAACCGCTTCAGGCGTGCGGAGGCTGCGCCGGACTTCAGGGAGGAGGAGGCCCGCTTCGCCGAGGTCGAAGATGGTGCTGCGGAGGAGGAGGCCCGCTCCGCTGAGGTCGAAGATGGTGCTGCGGAGGAGGAGGCCCGCTCCGCCGAGGTCGAAGATGGCGCTGCGGAGGAGGAGGCCCGCTCCGCCGGGGTCGAAGATGGTGTTGCGGAGTAGGCTCAAAGCGATGCCTCGTCCCCCTGAGCCTTTCTTGACTGCGCCTGCGAGCGCTTGTATCTGCACCAGCTGTGTGCTTTAGACATCTTGAGACTTTTGGCTTGTAATATATTTTTAACTGTTGTTTTAATTCGAGCTTGTCTGCCCCTCGTGAGGTCTATTTGGACTCATCTTCATGTCTATTTGCTCTCTGCGTCGTTAGGTCCCATCTCTTCGTGCCATGACTCCGCCACCTCGGTATGCGGGAGCAATGACTCCGCAAGGCCGGGGGGAGTTTAGGCCTAGGAGAGGTAAGAGCCTTGAGTCGCGATGCTCAAGTGCCCCCCTTAGACGTGGGAGTAGTCCATGAAGCGTAAGGGAAAGCGAAGTCGCTCGAGGGGCAAAGACGCGCGCTAGGGAGAGAAAAACGCTCTTAAAGCGTGGGTGTGAGACTTAGCTTCTCGAGGTTTTCGCTCCTGGGGAGGCTTTTCGCCTGGCGAGGTTGCCCACTTGAGGGGTCGCTCCTGGGGAGGCTTTTCGCCTGGCGAGGTTTCCCACTTGAGGGGTCGCTCCGGGGGAGGCTTTTCGCCTGGCGAGGTTGCCCACCTGAGGGGTCGCTCACGGATGCCCCTTCGGGCTCGCGGGGGAATTCTTCCCTGCAGGTATTAGAGGGGCGAACCCAAACGCTGAAACACGGTTCAAAGGACTCGTGCGCGCTTATAGGTCCCCTCAGGCGTTCCTTGCGAGGAGAGTAAGTACCAAGGTCCTCTATAGAGATGGCGTGTTTGTGGGATCTTGCCCTCCAGCCAGAGCTCGGACTCTTGGATTTTGCAGTGCTGCTAGTGTGTCATTTGAGGCACTGGCACCGTACTCAGCCCCCGCTCGCGAGGTACGCATGCGGAAAGATATAAGCGCACACTTCAACAATAGTAATGCGTAAATAAAAACCCCCCAAAAAACATTTTTTAAGCGGCGCCGAAGCGCTAAGTTCACTTAGGAACGAGATTGAGTCATTATGCTTGGGATTGCCAAGTTAATGCTCTGACCATGTCGAGGCATGGGGACCACCTGTTGGTGGCAGATACTCTCAACGGCCTGAGGCGGCTCATTTTAATTGAGAGCTCGGAGGGTTTTCCCTCGAGTGAAGCCTTTGGGGCTTTGGAGGTTTAAGCCGTTGGCGTTTTAACCTCCAGAGACAAGAATGATTGGAGGTTGAGCCGTAGGCTGCCTCGTCCGCTAGGAGTCTCGACGTGACAATGATCACGTGCGTGGCAATGACCACGGTTGCGTTTGTTCCCTTAGGAGACAAAGCATGTGTTTGAGGTTTAAGCCTTTTGGCGTTTTAACCTCTAGAGACGACAATGCTTGGAGGTTGAGCCGTAAGCTGCCTCTTCCGCTTGTCTTCTCGACGTGACTATGATTACGGGTGTGGCAATGACCACGGTTGCATTTGTTCCTTTAGGAGACAAAGCTATGTTTTTGGAGGTTTAAGCCTTTTGGCGTTTTAACCTCTAGAGACGAAAAATGCTTGGAGGTTGAGCCGTAGGCTGCCTCGTCCCCTTGACGTCTTGACGTGACAATGATCACGGGCGTGATAATAATCACTTTTTTAACTTGTTCCTTGCGGATACAAAAGTTTGCGAGGTTTAAGCCTTGAGCTTTTAACCTTGAGGGACAAAAAGGTGCTTGGAGGTTGAGCCGTGGGCTGCCTCTTTCGCTAAAATGCCCTGACGTGATAATGATCACGGGTAGAACTTGCGCAGATGCATAATGTTCCACGGATTCTTGACGGGGACGCCGTCTTGCGTCTCGAGGCGAGCCGCGCCAGGCCTGGCGATGTGGGTGACCCTGTAGGGACCTTCCCACATCGGGGACAGCTTGTGGAGGCCTTCCCTGGAGAGGATTCGCCTGAGGACGAGATCGACTGCCTCCAGGGTGCGCGAGCGCACATTGCGGCTGTGGTAGCGCCTCAGGGACTGCTGGTACTTGGTCGCCCGGAGGGCGGCGCGGCGTCTTAGCCCTTCAAGGAGCAGCAGGTCGTCGTTGTGGAGGTCATCTTGCTGGTCCTCATTAAAGGCAAGGACCCGTGGGGATCCATGCTTTATCTCTGCGGGGAGGACTGCTTCGGCTCCATAGACGAGTGCGAACGGCGTTTCCGCGGTGGGTGGCGTGGTACGGATGGACCAGAGCACCGAGGGTAGCTCATTGATCCAGCCCTTGCCATGGCCCTTGAGGATATCGAAGGTCCTGGTCTTTAAGCCTTTGAGGACCTCTGCGTTTGCGCGCTCGGCATGTCCGTTGCTTTGCGGATGGGCGACTGAGGCGAAGCAGAGCTTGATGCCCATTTTCTGACAGTAGCCTCTGAAGATGCCACTTGTGAATTGCGAGCCATTGTCGGTGATTATGCGGTTAGGCACTCCGAAGCGGCAGACCAGGCCTCTGATGAATTTCACCGCCGCGCCTACTATGATTGTGCGCGTCGCCTCCACTTCAGGCCATTTTGTGAACTTGTCAATGGCCACGAAGAGGTAGCGATATCCACCTTGCGCCGTTGGGAAATGTCCCAGGATGTCCAGCCCCCAGATCGCAAACGGCCACGATAGCGGAATGGTTTGTAGCCCCAGCGCTGGTTGGTGGATTTGCTTGGCATGGAATTGGCAGGCTTCACAACCTTGAATGATGTCCGTTGCATCTTGAAGCGCTTGGGGCCAGTAGAAGCCGCTCCTGAATACTTTTCCTGCGAGGTGCGGGCGCACGAATGGTGGCCGCATTCCCAGATGTGGATATCCTTAATCAGCAGTTTTCTTTCTCCAGGAGGGACGCACTTGAGCGCGATGCCGTTTGGGCGCTTGCGGTAGAGAATTCCTTCGAGGATTTGGTATGATTTTGCTTGGCGGGCAGTTTGCTCCGCTTCAGCATCTTCCTCGGGAAGGATCCCTTTGTAGAGGTAGTCTTTGATCTCGTCGATCCATCCTGCCTCTTGGTGCACCGCTGTGAGCAACAGACGCTCCCCCGTGGGGGCCCCGCAGCCTGGAGCTCCGCTTGCAGGTGGTGGCGGGAGCGCTTCGTCTGTGCTTGCGGACAGGGCCTCTAGGGGCTGCTTTATGGATGATTTGACGAGCCTTTCTTTAAAGACACCTGGCGGCTGAGCCTGCCGCTTTGATGCACGCTTGGCGATGTCATCAGCCTCTTGATTTTCCTTTCTTGGGATATGCATGAGCTCCATTCCCCTGAAGTTCTTCTCCAGCCTACGGACCTCTTCAAGGTATGCGGCCATGTGGTCGTCCTTGGGCTTGTAGCTTTTGTTGGAGAAGTTGACGAGCAGCAGGGAGTCGCCCTTGATGAGTATATGCTTGACGCCTAGGGCGATTGCGGCTCGTAGGCCAGCAAGCAACCCTTCATACTCGGCGATGTTGTTGGATATCTTGTCGATTCCGAAGCACAGCTGGACTGCGTAATACAATTTGTCGCCTTTGGGTGAGGTCAGGACTACGCCTGCCCCAACGTGGCGACAAGCGAAAGCTCCGTCGAACTTCATGGTCCAGTAGCTGGGCATTGCGGCTCCAGAGGACTCGTGCACTTCTTCCCAGGGCTCTTCAGAGGTTGGATCAGTCCATTCGGCGGCGAAGTCTGCCAGCGCTCTTCCTTTGATTACCCTTGTGGTATCGAAGCGCAAATTGAATGGCTGTAGCTCGATGTGCCATCCTGAGACACGACCTGTTGCATTTGGGTTGCGCAGAATTTGCTCCAGGGGGAAAGAGGTTACCACCGTGATGGGGTGCCCCTGGAAGTAGTGTCGCAGCTTTCTTGAGGCGATGAGGAGTGCGAGGAGAAGCTTCTGCTGCATCGGGTACCGCTCTCGAGCATCACGCAGTACTGTGCTGACGAAGTAAACTGGATGCTCGACGAGAGTAGTTCCTGTTTCCTTGGCGTCTTTCGCCTGAGGTGGCCCGCTTGGCCCTCGATGGGGTTTGCTTCAAGGGGATTGTCCTGGGCCTCGAGGGTGTTGGCCTCGCGGGACTTGGTCTCGAAGGACTCGGCCTCGAGGGGCTTTGCCTCGAGGGACGTGGCCTCGAGGGACTTTGCCTCGAGGGACGTGGCCTTGAGGGACGTGGCCTCGAGGGGCTTTGCCTCGAGGGGCGTGGCCTTGAGGGACGTGGCCTCAGGGTACGTGGCCTCGAGGGAGTTGGTCTCGCAGCGCTCCTCCTGGGCCTCAAGTGAGTTAGCCTCTTGAGGCTCCTCAGTCCCTTCGGCATGAAAGTGCCTGTTCTTTCCATGATCTTGAAAAACGGCAGGGCTCTTTCGCCGAACTTGGAGATGAATCGACCAAAGCTGGCCATGCAGCCTGCCAGGCGTTGCATGTCCTTGAGCCTGCGTGGAGGTTGCATGCCTTCTATGGCCTTGATTTTGTCTGGGTTCGCCTCTATGCCCCGATGAGACACGAGGAACCCCAGCAATTTTCCTGAAGGTACTCCAAAGACGCACTTGGCGGGGTTGAGCTTGATGTTCACCTTGCGCAGGCTGGCAAAGGTTTCTTCAAGGTCTCCGAGAATAGTATCTCCTTCTCACGACTTCACGACGATGTCATCGACATATGCTTCAGTGTTTCGCCCCATTTGCCCGCCAAGGGCTATCCTCATTAACCTCTGGAAAGTGGCTCCGGCATTTTTTAGGCCGAAGGGCATGCAGACGTAGCAATACACACCGCATGGGGTGAGGAAAGCCGTCTTCTCCTCATCCTCTTTAGCCATCTTAATCTGGTGACAACCAGAGAAGGCATCGAGGAAACAGAGGAGGTCGCAGCCTGCCGTGGAGTCCACGATCTGGTCGATTCTAGGCATGGGGTAAGGGTCTTTGGGGCAGGCCTTGTTTATTTCAGTGTAGTCGATGCAGAGGCGGCCTCCGCCGGCGGGTTTTGGGACTACCACGCCGTTGGAGAGCCAAGTGGGGTGCGCGACTTCGCGAACGACTTTTGCCGCTTTGAGCTTCTCGACCTCCTTGACGATGAACGCTTGCTTCTCGGGGGCTTGCTTTCTTGCTTTTTGCTTGACGGGGCGCGCGTTTGGGCACACGGCCAAGTGGTGCTCGATCACCTCCCTCGGTACACCAGACAAATCTGACGGTGTCCATGCGAACATGTCAGAGTTTGCCTGGAGGAAGGCGACGAGCGCGCTTTCCTATTTGGGAGGCAGCGCGGCGCCAATGGTGACGCTAGCCCCCGAGCCTTCAGCCCCCGAGCTACCTGAGCTCAGAGAGATCTTCTTGGTAGCAGCTGCCTCCTGGGAGAACAACGGCTTCTTCTTCTTGGGCCTCTCGAGAGGCTCTTGGTCCTCGTCTGCGGGGAAGACCATGGTGGCGGTCTTGTAGGCCGTCTCAACAGCGCGCGTAGCATCCAGGATATGCCCACGTATGGTGATCGTGCCGGCGCTGCCGGGGATCTTGACCATGTTGTACGCATGGTGCGTGACGGCCATGAATTTCGCGAGCGCGGGGTAGCCGAGGATGGCGTTGTACGGCAGGCCGATGTGCGCGACATCGAAGTCGATGTGCTCGGTGCGGTAATTTTCCTCGCTCCCGACGGTGACGGCAAGCCTGACCTGTCCTAGAGGCTCGATCGAGCCGCTGGTGACCCCCGTGAAGGGCCTCGAGGGCATAAGCCGCTCGTAGGGCACTTGAAGCGCTTCGAACGTATCTATGGAGATAACGTTCAGGCCTGCTCCACCATCGATGAGCGTCTTGGAGACAGCCACATTGTCGATGGTGGGGGTGCAGACCAGCGGGAGGGTTCCAACAGTCTTGGTGGACTTGGGATGGTCCTGAGCGTCGAAGGCGATGGTGTACTGCGACCACTTGAGGGGCCTGGAGGTTTCCGTGCTTGGGAGGGCGGCGTTGAGCTCGCGGGCGAACTGCTTGAACTGGTTGTTTGACTTTGGCGCCTGCGCCCCCCCCCCCCTCCCCCCCGAGGATGCAGGCAATGGCGCCCCTCGGGGCTTGGTAGCCACCATCTTCCTCGTCAGGGAGGTTGCCGTTCCTTTCTGTGGCGTTGGCCTGATTTCCAGATGGTTTCTGGTAGCCGCCCTTGCGTCCGCTTCCGCGGTAGCCACGGCCTCGACCGTGGCTGCCACTGCCTTCTGCTTGCTCGCGCTCCTTGCTCAACCTCTTGAGGTTGTAGCAGGACTCCGTAGAGTGGCCGCGCCTGTTATGGTAGATGCAAAAAGGGCGGTGATCATCTTTCCTCTCTCCCGCCTCTGGGAGTCCCTGCGGGTGCCTTTTGTGTCAGGCTCTGCCGCGAGAACTGTGGTGGCCTTGCGCTTGGGCTCCTCCTTCTTCTTCTGGCTCTTGGAACCCTCAGCATGATCGTCCCCTCTCGAGGACATTTTAACGAAGAGGAGTCCCTCTTCAACCTTGGCGCACTTGTCTGCCATGTCGAACAGCTTGACCACAGAGGTGAGCTTGTCGTGGATGCCCAGTTTCTCGAGCATCCTGCTGTTTGTGACGCCCTCGCGGAAAGCGGCGATGACTTGAGTGTCGGGGATGTTCGGGATCTTGTTGCGCACTTGGCTGAAGCGCTGGATATACTTGCGGAGCGTTTCATCCTTCCTCTGCACCACAGCGCGCAGATCGTTGTGGGTGAGGGCGCGCTCGTACGTCCCCTTGAAGTTGGAGACGAACTGCTTGCAGAGCTCCTCCCAGGAGTTCACAGAGTCCTCCGGGAGGTTCAGGAGCCACGACAGCGCAGTCGCGTAGTGCGTGGGAGAACCAGTTGGCCATGACCTTGTCGTCTCCCCCCGCAGCTTGGATGGAGGTGGTGTAGAGCTGCAGGAACTCGACGGGGTTGCTGGAGCCGTCGTAGCCCTTGGGAAGAGCCGGCCTGAACTTCTGCGGCCAGACCACGCGACACAGAGAGCGAGTGAACGCCATGCAGCCTGAGGTGTACGTAGCGACCCCGTGCTGAAGCGCGCCGCGGTTCTGCTGTCCCGCCTGGCCGAGCTCCTCCACGAGCCTGTTCTGGCGGTCTCGCTGGAGCTCCATCCCCACACGAGCGTCGGGCGCGGTGCGCTGCACGATTAAGCAATCGTTTGGCGAGGTCGCGTGCGAAGCAGCCCTTTGCGCCGCAGCCGGTGCAGGCCCCGGGGGTGGCGGAGGCGCATTTGTTGCGACCGTGCCCGCGAGAGAGGGGTGCGCATTGGACTGCGACGGAGCGGGGCGCGTTGTGGCGATGCCGACGAGGTGGTTGAGGCGTTGGAGCCACTGCTCGTGGGCCTCAGCGGTGGGCTGGTAGCGGAGCAGCTCTTGCGCCATGAGCAGCGCGGTATGGGGCGCAGGGTCCGTCCTCCCCGGGCCCGAGCCGCTCAGGCGCTGCGTCGTGTGCGACGACTGCGCGTCCTCCTGGTGCTCGGCGTCGTGCTCCGGTGCCTCCGCGTGCGGGCCAGAAGGGACATGTTCCTCGTGGCGGGGCCGGCCCCGTCGTGCGCGGGTGGTCGCACACCTGGGGCGCGCATGCTCCCGTGGGCACACGTCGCTTGCTTCGGGCGACGCGGGTGGCGCGGTGTTCACCATGGCGCGGAGACGAACTCGAAGGTTGTTAACGCGCCTCAATCCCCTACCTGGCGCGCCAAATGTCGGGTTATGAATCCCAGGAAACGGGGGTAGTCACTTCCTGAAGTGTGATTCGAAAGGGGATTGAACGCGGAGGTCTAAACCCTCAAGTGGCTCCGCGACTTTGCTCGCCGGACCCGAAGGAGACGCACACCCGACCAAGGAAGACACCGTCCTTTACCCAGGTTCACGGCCCTCGTGTGGAGGTAAGACTGCTACTCCTGCATGTATGTATTATAGGTGGAAGGTTACAGTACAATTGAGCTTGCCGGAAGCCCCCTTGAGGCAGTTCTTGCCTGGGGAGGGAAGCGATGATCTTCTTCCTCCTCCAGCCAGAGGCTAACCTAACCAGTGTTGCTAGGGTTTACAATGGTGTTTTGCACGCAAAGGGCCGACCCTTGCTACGATGGAGGTCTTCTCTCTTTTATAGGCGCCTCGGGCCTTCTCCTTCGGCTTGGCCTTCAAGGTGGCTCCCACTTGCCAGTGGCAGGGCGGAGCACGAGTCCACCGTGCTCCATTCGTTCATGGACTCGGTCCATTGTCGATAAAGGTGGCGCCGTGGCCGACAGGCGGCAGACCGCGCGGTACTATCAGCAGAGCGGACAGTCTCTGAGGTGGAGCCCGCGATGACGATCTCCGTTGGAGGGTTGCGCCGTCCACCTGCTTTATCGTCAGAGTAGAAGGTCCTTACAGCTGCGCAGCAGGCGGAGCAGCTTTGTTGACCACTTTATCGCCAGGGACAGCGACGGGGGTGTGCGCGCCACTGCATGAGCGTGGCAGAGGTCACGTGCGCTCTGCCGTGCTTCCTTGGCCGCGACGTTTCCCTCCAGGCCTGAGGGGAGATTCCTGTTGGACTCTTTGGGGGGGGGGGGGGGGGGGGGGGTTCCCTGAGGCGAGGGGCCCATTCAGGCCATCGTTTCCTCCTCAGTCCCTCGAGGGGAATCGCCTCTCGAGGGTCCCGTCAGGCGGTGACGCCTGGTCCTTAGCCGCTTCGTCAGTCTGGCCCGCGACCGAGTCCTGGGGGAATGGGCTCTTGATACCCCAGTTCCCACTGGGCCGACAAAAAATGATAACTTTCTCATTTGAAATATATTTATCACGTACAACCACTCTAATTGTTCAGGAAAGACACGTGCACATGAATATGTTTACCAAAAATCAAGATAGGTTGGATGCAACACAAATCTGGAATTGAAATCACCAGAGTCGGATACAAAATGGATACAACACGGATCTGGACGTTCAAATCACCGGAGTCGGATACAAAATGTATACAACACGGATACAGTACAAAAACAAACTTTTACCAGAACACAATAGCGGATTCAAACAGTGGTTCGTTTTCATTCTCTGCTTCCGGTTTCCATTTTCTCTAGAAATGGATGAAAATTTGAAAAGTGCACATTCCGTTTTCAGCCCTATCGAACGGAACTTGACTGTTTTCTTGGGCACTTTGGCGTTTGTTTGGTAGGACTTGATTCCAACTGTGCTACGAGATAACGAACAGAGCTTGCCACTAGCATCACTCACTCCCAAATACAGTACCAGGTAGCCGACCAGTTCTTGATATTTCTTGCAACCATACAAATCCTGTATGGATCTGCTTCGCGGCACCATGTGTTACATGCATGTGACATGTCGCCTATAGCCAGCCATGCATGTCACATCTCATGCGCTGGTACAACACAGAGGTATGGCCAGCCAGATGCGTTGCACCGCATCAAGCAGGAGCAGCTGCACTGGACGCGTACTGCATGAATTCGTCGTCCTCGAGGAGGCGGGCCATGGTGTCCGGGGCGAGGCACACCTCGACGTCGACGCTGCCGTCCCCGGCCTGGCCCGGGAACGCCGACATCTTCCCATCAAACTTGTTGGCGCGCCCGCTCCTCACAGCGACCGCCCTGCCCCACCCGAAGTCGTTGCCGTCGTACATCGGGAACCGCGGCGAGCTGCCCATCGTCAGCGCCGCGCCGTCCGGGTTGCCCAGCGGGAAGCACCTGGGCGCCGCCTCCCACTCCGCCGCGGCACGCCGGATGGCGCCGTCCTCATGCGCCACCACGGTCGCGTGCAGCCTGGACGCCGCCCAGCGCAGGTCGCCGGCTGCCAGCTCGGCCACCGTCGCGGTCGTCGCCACGCTCTGGATGGCATTGCCGAAGTAGACCGAGGAGATCTTCGGGCGCAGACGGTGCCGGCAGTTCACCGCCATGCGGAACGTGGTCGTCGCGTCGGCGGCCAGCTGCAGCCGCGCTCGCGTCACGGCCCGCCACACGTGCGCGCACATCGACTGAAAGGACGAGATCTCTCCACGGCCGCCTCCCTGGACCTTGGAGTCGTGCGCGAGCTTGCCGTTCGTCTCGGCGTCCTCGCTAGTTTTCCCGCAGCGGTTGGCGGCGGCTTTCAGGTCGCGGATCGCCGCGGCGCTGAAGTGGACGACCCGCTCGCGGAGGGGCGCCGCGGCGTCGAACGTCACCGCGGGGCCGTCGCGTCCGGGGAAGCGGATTACGGCCGTCGAGCCGCCGAAGAAGTTGCGGCTGAAGTCCGGTGGCTGGACCGGCTGTCCGCGGCAGAGCCCAGCCCACGTGTTGAAGAAGTGCCAGAATGAGGTCCCGTCCACGACGGCGTGGTTGGCGACGAGGCCGACGAAGACCGCGCCGTCGCCGAGGACGGTGACCTGGAATGACGTGAGCGGGAGGCGGTGTCCTTCGTAGCTCACGGTGCGGTCCATCGGGAACAGATCTTTCGTCAGCCTGGTCGGCACGTCGGCGTCGGGCACGAGGAAGTCGCGGAGCGACAGGGCAGGCGCCACCGCGTGGTACAACTCGACGGCCGCGTGGTCGTCCTCCTCGCACCGGATGACGATGCGGCCGTCGTGGAGCGTGACGAGCCGTCCGGCGAGCGCCGGGAAGACGCCGAGCGCGCGGGAGAGCGCCGAAGCCAGCGACGACACGAGGCGGGCCATCGGCGTGCCGGTAGGCGGGAAGAAGAGGCCTTTCTGAATGTAGTGGCACGACAGCATGGGCATGTCGGAGACGGATAGCTTCAGGTCTCCGACCGGCGACGCGCCTTCCGGCAGAACCGTCAGCTTGGAAACGACGGTGATGGTCGGCACCGGCGGCACGGTCGCGCAAACCATTTGGTTTGGCGCGACCTTGGGCGCGGCCGGAGCAGCCTCCACCACGACGTTGGCCGAGATCGGCGGAGCCATCGATTCTTATCTGGAGTGGAGTGGCTGTTGAGCTCTCGACGGTGATGGCGTCACACAAAGATTGCGTTGAGCATTGCTCGGTGTTCGACACGTTATATAGGCATGAAAATGGATTTGGGTTCATGCATCTCCCCACAACTCCTGTACTGGTACATTTTTGTGGGCTGTGGCTCCCAGGTATACTTGAGTGGATGCGAGCTCAGCTGATAAGAAATTAAGAAGTGTTCTTCCTTGCCAGTGGCCACAGTGGAGGGAGAGAACCTTTGAAAAGGGATAATTTACCACTAGCAGTGAGTGCGGTCGTTATAAAACCTGTCGCTCTTACAAAGGAAACACGTTGGCAGAGGTACCCAAATATCTCCGGATTAGCATAGAAATCACAATACGTACGTGTTCTATCTGATCCTCAGCGTACTAGTTCTAGACACTGACGTCCATATTCCTAGTGAACACTTAGTCTTTGACCATGAATTCCCACTGTACAGATAAAAGTGCTACTGTTCGTTTGGATTCTACCCAAATATCTCCGGATTAGCCTAGAAATCACAATACGTACGTATTTCTCTCTGATCCTCAACAGGTAGGTTTAGACAGTAACATGCATCGTTGCATCCTAAAACTGACACTTGGACCGTTCCCAGTTTTTTTTTTTACTTTGACAACAGATTACATCCAAGATGGTTTGATTACATCCAAGATGGTTTGCGTGGCCTAGTTTTGCCTTTTGGCTAAACCTTGTGCTCCTCTATAAAGATCAAGAATGTAATAGGGAGTGTTTATATCTCATGTGTCTGATGTTTTTTTAAGTCTCAATCAACTTAAAAAGTGTAACTGCAGTTTTAAAAAAATGTGCAACTGGAACGAGACAGAAAAGTGTAACCGCACTTTTTTATCAGAAAAATAATTTGTGCATAACTGAGACTTAAGGAATTCTCAGGCGGCTGAGAATTAGCAAAACCGTAATAACAGCCCTCCATATGACCAAATCCAGGGACCGAGCCAGGGGGTGCAAGCTGGGGCCATGGCCCCCTGTGATGGAAATTCTTGTGAAAACACCCCTATATAATCTATGTTTTGACCCCTAAATTTATGACAAATTAGCAATATGGCCCCCTCCAAGTAGTTTAGTCTTCATTTGGTCCCCTCTATTTGCCAATCCTGCCTCCATCCTGGACCAAATCCATCCGATAACTCAAAAAAAATGAGATTGGTTCATGCAATACCTGAAAATTACATGTTTTTGGGTGAGTCATGATAGAGCAATATGTACTTGTGGGAGAGTTAAGAAATCCACCATTTTATTCCCCCCATATATGCCCAACTCTCACGTTTTCCTACAGATTCGCCAAGACAGCAAGCATCATTTAGTGCCTTAGTCAATGTGCATGGTGCATCGTTCATTGTGTATTCTCAAAACGTGCATTGCACATGCCAAGACACTAACATGATAGTAATATTTTACCTCTAAGCCGAACGTCCCGATCCTTGATTCTTTATCCATTGTAAGCTGATTAATTTCACATTTTAGAGTTATTCCTAACTTGGCGCCTTAAAATGACTACTTCTCCGACAATTCAAAAGTAAAACCCCCCATAAACTGATGATTGTCATTCTTTGTCGCTAATATCCAAACAATAAACTGGTTTAAGGGAAACACCTTTAAAGCATTTTTTACTGAGGCAGCTCTCACGATAATTTTCGTCATGGTCATGAACTTTAGTTTGCTCAAAGAAACGTGTAAATATGTTGTTTATTGACCAAAAGGATCAATACTAATAAACTGGAATACTATCAATGCCCAAAATGTTTGAAAAGATAATGCATACAAAATTTGATTTTTTTTTTTGTTTTCATGCATTGTTTTGTTCACGAAAATGGCATAAATGTGTGATATTAGTTCGACGTGAATATCACTATTACAATTTAATCACTCCAGTAATCCAAATTGGTTAGTTTTGTTATTTACGTGTACTTTATCTTGGTTATGAAAAAACAGAAAAGTATGCTAATTAGAAATGTGAATAAACATATAGTGCAAGGAATTATAATTCAAGTTAAAAATTATTGCGTGAAAACAATGAGAGACCTTTTGATCAATGAAAAGAAATGCTAGGGTGAAGTGAGATGACGGGAGGATCAGTTCTAAAAAATGTGTAATTTTTATAAGGATAAAATTATGGAGCTCAAGTGGTTCAAACATTAAAATGATATAGTTCTTACAAGATTGAAATTAAAGCTACAAATTTAGGAAGTTCCTATAAAATAGGTAGAAATATTTCACTTGTACAACACATGAGCATGAGCCAACCAGTCCAACAAAGAGCACAAGTACTGGTGCGCTTCAAGGCGTAAAAAATTGGTCAATATCGTGGATGACTGAGGCACGAAGAGAGGAGGGGGGGGGGGTGCTATCGGAGTCTCGGACGACTCAGATGATCCCCGTGCAAAGCTTTAATCCGCGCTGTTTGTTCACAGTGATAGACGGATGAAAAATGACATGTGTGATGTATCACCTAATGCGGGTTTCATATGTAGTCGTGCACATTTGTGGGTAGTTGATGCTTAGTTGATTGTGTCGGTTCCTCATCTCTGAGTGCACATGTTGTTGAGACATGTGTATTGGCGCAAAGCTCAGCGGTTCTGTTTTGTAAAGACCTTTGTGACTTGCTTCTCAATTGGAAAGCGGCTTGACTTGTATATTACAAGTAGATTGCTCGCCACTTGGCGGGGACGGTTTCGGATGGTCAAACCGGACAAGTCTCTCGGGAAATCCGAAGGAAGGCTTCCACCTTTACTAGATTGTTGAGCCCATTTAAGATTGTTGTGTTTCTACCGGAGATTCCATATTACATGACTCTCTTTTGTCAAAAAGTGGATGTATCACTACAGGAGTAACAGCTCAGCCCGACGGCAAATGCCGTCGGGCTTATCACGGAAACACTCGGCCTAAGTGAGCCCGACGGCCACCGTCGGCCTAAGGCCGTCGGGCGGTGATCCATCGGGCTCACGCCGTTGCCGTCGGGCTCGCAAATGCCGTCGGGCTCACGCACTACGCCGACGGTGGTTTACGGCCGTCGGGCTCAGAATGCCCTCGGCGCTGGAAACGCACAAACGGCGCTCCGGCCGTTAGACACACGCGTCAGCTGCTGGCAACACGCTGGAGAATGAGGCCGACGGCAATGCCGTCGGGCTCACCACAACGTCCCTACCCCAAAGGCAATTACCCTCGGGGTCACCATGGGATGGAATCCCATGTCAGTCCTACGCCGACGGTATTACCGTCGGGCTAACTATTACAGAATATTACAGCTAAATTATTTTTTTTGCTGATTTCTGGCCACATTTCAAATAATATTGTGGTAAAATTTCAAATAAAATTCTGGCACATTTGAATACATCATATTGTATAGCACAAAACATTCACACAACATAACACAATTGATCACAAACATGTTGCAAACCGAATATACATGTTCCATACACAACCACCATCATTCACAAACATCATTCACACGTTCTAACATGACAACCACCATACACAATAAGTTCACAAAGCGACGTCTCCGACGGAACTCTCCACAGCACCAAGAGCATCATCACTACAAGATTAAAAAGAAACTCCGAGATAAGTATGCGAAATCTAACATGCAACGAAAAATGATCAAAGTCATGTAAATCTTTTAAGTCTAAATTCATGCAAGGAAAAATGATCAAAGTCATGCAAATGTTCTAAGTCCAAATTCATGCAAACGTTCTAAGTCCAAAATCATGCAAACGTTCTAAGTCCAAATTCATGCAAACGTTCTAAGTCCAAATTCATGCAAACATTCTAAGTCCAATCTGAATCATGAAAAATAGTTCTAAGTCTATGGTTGGTTTATGTCAGAGTTTTTCATGAACTAACCTGGTTTGGCGATTGTCGACGCATCTCGCGGCTCTCGTGGTGGGGTGATCGACGCAGCGAGGTAGAGCACCCGGGCTAGGACCTTGTGAGTGAACCGGAGTGGCCATGGGTGAGGCAGAAGCTCAACCAAACGGAGCCATTGCCCGTGAAGAAGACGATCCCTACATGTTTGAACAAAATATGACTAAGTGTAAATATCTAGATGTATAAAAAATGACTTAGTGAAGCTTTGGTGAAGTACTAACAGGAGTCGCCTGGGTGTAGTGTGCGACGAAATCGGCGTAGCACGGCCATGGAGGGTACGGCGGTGGTGGCGGAGCCGGTACTGGCTCGGGTAGTGGAGTACCCTCTCTCATTGCCGTACTAAGCGCCTGCAAGTGAGTTTAGATGCCATGCATCATGAAGTACAAACTCGGACAATGAAATTTATTGGCTAGGATTGGATGGACCACAACTCACCGTCATATAGGCAAACTGATGCGACTGCTGAGCTTGATACACAGCCGCCGAATGATCCTGCATCTGCTGCATCCAAGCATCCTGAGCCTCTTGCCAGGCTTGTTCCATTTCCTTAAATATGACATAGTAAATCTCATGAGCATACCCATATATGAATGGGAACTAAGAATGAAGAAGAAAAATGAGAGAAATCTTACATGGTCCACAGCACGGGCGGCTCTAGCACGCGGTGCACGAGGTGGAACAGAAACACCCGTGATTGATTTGACACATGTGTAGTTGGTGGTAGGCTCGATCACCGTGTCAAACATCCCGTAGCGGCCATGTGGCCTTCCATGTCCTGCGAGAATCATGACCCTCTCGTCGACTGGCTCCTTAACAGGGTCAGAATCCGGTCCATTCAGCTCCTTGTACCTGATGGCATTCATAACAAGTAAACAATTAGTAAGTACAAATTATTTCTTACTTGCATTTAGTAAACATGATCTTGAAAAATAAACCTGGTCTTGTACTCCTCAAGGTTATCAGTGGTTGTGCCATAGTATGGATCATCGCCGTCCTTGACCACCTTCTTCTTATGAGCCAATTGCCACACTTCAAACTCTCCCATGTCCCGCCCTTCATTAGTGGTCATCTAAAATACATACAACAAATGGTATGCATTAAAAAGGAAACACTGCCGGGGAAAATGAGTAGGTTGTTCCATATATATACCTGATGATCCTTGTAGTGGTAGAAGTGTCGGTTCCCTTAACAGTGAGTTCCCTCATGACCGCGATTGCGACTGTTCTGAATGCTCTTGGCCTTGAAATATAGATCTTTCCCGGTCCACATGTCCACCAGTTTCTCCCATCCATCCTTCTTTCCCAGAGCCCACTTTGGACAAATCTTAAGATGAAAACATCTCAAGTAAACATCTCAAGTGAAGAACAGATAATGCACTTTACGATGGAATGGAATAAAAAGAAAAAAATTCATTACCCCCATGAAATCCTCGTGGGACATCTTCTCACCAAGTTTGAGCTCAAGGATTTTCTTCTTGTTGTATCTCTTTGCCTTTCTCGGCGTAGAACTTAGCGATAGCTGTAATTTTAACATCATACCACATCTGGCGTAACTTGATCCTCACCATCGTAAAGAAGACCTCGTGGCTCTTGTGCTCGTGCTCGGGAGGCACGCGATAGAACTCCTACAATCATGTAAACAATCTTATTATGGTGAGAATCACAAGTTAACAAAACTATGGTTAACTATGGTTGAGAATCACAAGTTAACAAAACACAATAGAATAGTTCTTACCAGAACTTGTGAACCACAACCTCTGCACAGCTAGGGTTAAAACCCTCACCCTCCACAGTCTCCATGTAGCCGGAGCCCTGAGCGGCCTCGTAGTCCTCCCACCTCATGGCTAACTTCTTCAGACAATTTGGATCCTCATGATTCTCCTTGTAGAGGCCTGGCCAATGCCTCTTCAGAAGACCCACAAGTACACCACCTGAAAGATTTCCCGAACCGGTGATGAGTTGAAAATTGTTGCACATGAAAGGACAATATTAGTATGCAAGGAGAGTTAGCCACATACTTATATGATTAAGAGATAGCCACTTACTTTCTGTTGACCGGCTTAATAAGAATTTTGCCCTCTTGAGATCTTGATCTTCTTGGAAGATTCTTTATTCCTCGAGTCCACAAGGGCCCAAGCTCCCCCCCCCCCCCCCTCGTGCTGCAAATTAAAATTAAAATGAAAATTAGAGTTCAAATAAAATGTAAGTGAACAAAAGTAAGTGGTAGGAATAGGAGAAAATAGCGTACCTCCTCCTCCTCCTCCTCCTCCTCCTCGGCGTGCTGCTCCAGGTCCTCGTCAACAGGCTGCTCCGTGTCCTCATCGTTCTGCTGCTCCCAGACCATCTCGAAGTACTGCGGCTTGAAGTACTGCTGCTGAGGCTCCACCCCTAAGTACTGCTGATGAGGCTCCTCCCCCTCGAAGAACTGCTGCTGAGGCTCCTCCACCACGTACTGCTGCTGCTCCACCTCCCTGTCCTTCGAGTGGGTTCCTGCGGAGGGTACCTAAATAAAATAGCAGTTAGTGAGTATGAGCATGATAGTAGGGAGTAGGCATGATAGCAATTACCTCACTGAAGTAAGACGTCGAAGGTGTCATCATCCGTGAAGATGAAACCTCCGACAAAGGTCTAGTCCTCGAGCCTCGTCCTCGTTCTCGTCCTCGAGCTCGCGGTGCAGGTCGCCCTCGAGGCTCGTCCTCGTTCTCAACCTCGACCTCAACTGTGGTCTCCCTCGAGGCTCGTCCTCGACCTCTAGTGGGGTGACCCCCGCCTCGTCCTCTAGGGGGTTGACCCCCGCCTCGTCCATCGTCCTCATCGTCTCTCTCCCCTAAGAGTTTAGGGGGCTTTCGCGAACGACAAATGTTCCTAAGCATGGATGCCGCGGAATTCTTGCTCATGGTTTAGTCACCTGCATTGAGAACATGTAAAATGTTAGTAAGCAGAAATTACATTTTCATGCGAAAATAAGCAAAAGAAAGCATTGAGAACTCGAAAATAAGCAAAAGTAAGCATTGAGAACATTGATGAAAAAATAAGACGTAGTAAGCAAGTTGGAAATAAAACATAAAAGACGCTCACCAAGTTTTGGGTTGTGTTCGTGTCTAATCATCATCAGGGTCACTATCACTATCACGTGAGTAGTAGGCTATGCCATCAAACGGTGGAGGCTCATCCTCGTCACTTTCACTATCTAGATTTAACTTGCTGAGCATATCTTGATGGGGTCTTGACCCTCCGGACCCACTCTACGGCGAAACCCTACTCCCGCTGGAGAAAAGTCTGACCCGTCGATCTACCCCTCTAAACGGCGCCGGGAGGGGGTAGACGCATGATTTTTTTTACTTGGCTGTGTTAGGTTGGTATATTGGATCATAAAAAACAAACATTTCATGTGTTCCGTCGCACGATTCTATGCCCGACACCCGAAACGGGGATTTTCACCTCTAAGTGCAAGAACTTACTACGGAGCAACATGGGTCACTGAAGCGGGTCGCACCTCGGAGATGTATCTTGGTTCCCACAAACTACAAACACCCTAATATACATATATTAGGGGTCTATGCAAGTTTTGATGGGGTCTTGACCCTCCGGACCCACTCTACGGCGAAACCCTACTCCCGCTGGAGAAAAGTCTGACCCGTCGATCTACCCCTCTAAACGGCGCCGGGAGGGGGTAGACGCATGATTTTTTTTGCTTGGCTGGGTTAGGCTGGTATATTGGACCATAAAAAACAAACATTTCATGTGTTCCGTCGCACGATTCTATGCCCGACAACCGAAACGGGGGTTTTCCCCTCTAAGTGCAAGAACTTACTACGGAGAAAGAGGGGTCAGTGAAGCGGGTCGCACCTAGGAGATGTATCTTGGTTCCCACAAACTACCAACACACTAGTATACATATATTAGGGGTCTATGCAAGTCTTGATGGGGTCTTGACCCTCCGGACCCACTCTACGGCGAAACCCTACTCCCGCTGGAGAAAAGTCTGACCCGTCGATCTACCCCTCTAAACGGCGCCGGGTGGGGGTAGACGCATGGATTTTTTTGCTTGGCTGTGTTAGGCTGGTATATTGGACCATAAAAAAACATTTCATGTGTTCCGTCGCATGATTCTATGCCCGACACCCGAAACGGGGGTTTTCACCTCTAAGTGCAAGAACTTACTACGGAGAAAGAGGGGTCAGTGAAGCGGGTCGCACCTCGGAGATGTATATTGGTTCCCACAAACTAACAACACACTAGTATACATATATTAGGGGTCTATGAAAGTTTTGATGGGGTCTTGACCCTCCGGACCCACTCTACGGCGAAACCCTACTCCCGCTGGAAAAAAGTCTGACCCGGCGATCTACCCTCTAAACGGCGCCGGGAGGGGGTAGACGCATGGATTTTTTTTGCTTGGATGTGTTAGGTTGGTATATTGGACCATAAAAACTAACATTTCATGTGTTCCGTTGCACGATTTTATGCCCGACACCCGAAACGGGGGTTTTCACCTCTAAGTGCAAGAACTTACTAGGGGTCAGTGAAGCGGGTCGTACCTCGGAGATGTATCTTGGTTACCACAAACTACCAACACACTAGTATACATATATTAGGGGGTCTATGCAAGTCTTGATGGGTCTTGACCCTCCGGACCCACTCTACGATGAAACCCTACTCCCGCTGGAGAAAAGTCTGACCCGTCGATCTACCCCTCTAAACGGCGCCGGGAGGGGGTAGACTCATGATTTTTTTTTGCTTGGTTGTGTTAGGCTGGTTTATTGGATCATAAAAAACAAAGATTTCATGTGTTCCGTCGCACGATTCCATGCCCGGCAACCGAAACGGGGGTTTTCACCTTTAAGTGCAAGAACCCCGCCACAACAAAACACCGGAGATACCCGCATATGTGTCCTTATATTATTGCCACATTTTTATAAATTATTTCTTATGTTATTTATTGTGATTTAGTAGCCTTACAAATAATTTTTTTAATGTAATATAATATTTTAAGAAAAACTGGAAAATAGTGTACTGAGCCCGACGGTATTGCCGTCGGCGTCATAGTGGGGAGGGGGGATTACTGCGCCGTCAGATCGACGCGTCCGGAGACGTGCACGCGGGGTAGTACACCGACGGTACTTTGACGTCGACGGTGGCCGTCGGCTCACTTCTTGGACGCCGACGGCACTTTTAGCCCGACGGTACTTTGACGGCCGTCGGTGTTATGTTGTGACGCCGACGGCCACGACATTTGGCCGTCGGCGTTATTATTGCCGTCGGGCTGAGCTGCCAGTCCCGTAGTGTATCTCGACTCACAACATATATAGATATATTTAGTTTTTGACAAAAGAGAGTCATCTAATTTAAAACGGTGGGAGTAATAGATAAGGCAAATAGTTTGTCTTCTATCCTTCAACCATTTGCCCTATCAAAAGATTCAAATGCAACGTACGGAGTACATATTCCAAGCCCCGGAGGACACTTTCAGCATGGCGGCCACACAAATCCAACACTGTTAACACGTGGCGTGCTAAACCTCTAATCGCGCACACGGGAACAGCGGCCGTACGAGCTGCGCTCCATGAAGATGAAGAACGGCTGTTGCGAGTCGGCGTAGTAGGAGCTCCAGTCCAGTCGACCATCCCTCGTGCGGCTTGTCCCCCCCGGCCCACCCGCACCGGCGCAACGCGCCAAGCCATCGAATCCCCGCGGCGGTGCGGCGTCGCCGTCGCACGACGACATTATTGGACGGTCGCAGTAGAGTAGAGCGGCCGCTCCAGCGCGCACCAGCGGCTGACGGGAACAGCGGATGGCTCTCATGGCCCCCATCGCCTCCGGCGCCGTCGTGGTGCATCGCCCGCCACAGCCTTCGGGATGGGGGAGATCGAGGACGAGGAGCGTGCCGTTGAGCTCGGTGGCCCGCGGGGCATGGAGCTGCATGCTGCCTTGCCGCCTCGCCGCAACGACGACGGGCACAGGACGTCGGCCGGGAGCAGAACTGATAGGAATGGACCGTCGGACTCGGAGCCATTCCCCCTGGCGCAAAATTATGGAAGTTGGGCAGCTGATGTAGCGACTGTCGGGTACAATCCTTTTGAGACATAATGCAGAAAAAAACGTACTCCTTCCGATCAGTTTTTTTTGCATGGTAATACGGTTTCTCGTTAATATGATAAAGATAAATTACAAGACACGGACACACTGACATTACAGGTCTGAATAGATAGCATAAACCTATGCAAAAATCAACGCCAATCCTCCTCCTTCGACAGCACCAAAGTGACCACCAAAATAACGGAAGACAAATCAGCTCTATACCTGAGCTCGAAGCGGCTCCATCGCTGATCAGCAGGTTTACAGACCTCCAAATTAGTTTTCCAGAAGCAAAACCATTATCGTTGAAAGAATCAGACCGGGGCAACATGTCCCCCAACACGCTATCGAATTTCAGAACTGGCCGCGCCACACGGCTACGACGTCGAACGAGTAAGACAAAACTGTCAACCTACAACCACAAATCCAGCACAGGATACACCATCTTTCAGCTGTCACATGGCAGACAACAGTCTCCACGTACGCCTGAACGACACATCCTCCCTGCTACACCATGACATGAGAGACAACGCCACAACATGGACATAGCAGAAAGAGAGACACACCTAATGGGGTTGCCGCCACCGCCTCACCGACACCATCCATGAACACTAAAACCACCGATCTGGAAGATCAGCAAGCACACGATGCCATCAACTCCGAGACGTCGCCACGAAGGAGAACGCCAGTGTGGGAGTAGAGTTGAGGCAAATTTATTCGCCCGAGCGTCGCTCCCATCACTCCAACGACGCACGTTGCAAAAACTATCCAAATCCTAACCAGCATGCAAAAACGGAGAACACGGGTCCCCCTCCCTCCCGCCGCCGAAGCAGCAAGCGGAGGAAGAGGAGCTCAACTCGGCCGCCGGTGGAGATGGGTGGAAATTTTCTCCATGATCGCCCGTCGCCTGAGGCGGCGGCTAGATTAGCAGGAGACGCGGAAAGGCTGTAGGCGTCTAGCCATATGCACGTATTGACTTGTAGTTGGTGCCAAAAACGGATTAGTCAGGTATAATCGAGTAGTACTGCTCGCGACAATCTTTGTCCTTGGAGTACCAAATCAAACCAACAAATTTGTTCGCGTAGCGTTATTTTATTTTTATAATATCCCAAGTAACATGTTTATTCTGATCAAATTTCCATGACTTATAAAGGGTGTTCATGCGTATAAAAAGTAAGTGTTCATGTATTTATAAAAAACACATTCTTCTATATGTAAAGAATATCTTTTTTTTATTTTTAGATAAAAGGGCCCTCCCGGCTTCTATTGAAACCACCACCAGAACAAAGTTGTTTACAGACCTCAGGCTACATTGTCTGTGAGAGCCAGATGAAACAGAGATGGACAACAGAGCCCACCTCCGAAACCAACACTGAAGAGAACACAAACAGATTAGACAAACTCTCTGATACAACTAGGGGTATCCGTGTGTTGCAAGAAGAACGTTTACATTAGGGATATTATAACTGCATCAAAAACAAGCTCTCTCAGGCTATGCCGTCCGATTACTCTCCTTATTCAATCAGGACCGTTTATTTTCTCTCAACCCAAAATTCCTAGGGGACGCTGCTCCCGGCGTCAAATCGGCCCGCTGTGGTTGATTTGGGCCCAATACGCGGAAACACACCCGTCTCTCTCGCTGGATGTCTCCTTTCGCCTCCTCTTCCTCCTCCTCTCATTGTCGCTCTGTCTCTCAGGCTCTCAGCGCCTCCCGAGAACCAATGGTGTTCTTCTTCAAGGTATGGTTCCCTAAAACCCAAACCAAAACTTCGATTTTCCCTGTTTCTCCGCTAAAACGACATGGATCTTTGTTGTTCCAGGATCTAAGTGTAGTTAGTACACATGGTGACATGGATAGGCAGATCCCTGGATGAAGGAGGGGTTCGAAGGGCCCTTCTCGGTATCTTTAACGGTGTATGTTCTTCTACAAGGACCAGCAGGCGTACGAGTTATTCTCCCACGATGGTGAGATCCAAGCGACAACTCGCCCCACCGAGCGGCAAGCGAGCTGATTCAGATCGAGAAAAAAAGGCAACAAAGGAGGAACAATGCGGCAGGGTAGGAGAAGAGACGATTTGCAAGCAAGGGCGTCCACTGCCCCGTTGTCGCCATCCACCCTCCACACGGGACGCCCGCCTCTTTCCCTTGACCTCGAGCGGCGGCCCCTACCGTGATTAGCCAGTTTGCCCGATTGCGGCGCAAGATGCAGCGTCCCTGGGCGCGCTGCCACCAAGATGGCTACAACCCTTCTCCGCTCCCCAACCGCCATATCCTACGTATGTCTTCCCCAGGTTGTTTTCTATTTTCTATGTGTCTATATCATCTATGAAAACCAGATGGCTTACAGGATTAGTGTTGATAACCCTATGGTTTTGATTTTCTGATGGACCATGTTAGGTATGGACTGTGATGTAAAGATTCATCGACCGTCAAGGGAAAGGACTCCACTGCGGTGTCTTTTCCAGGATCACTAGCCACCTCAGCCATGCTACACCGTCCACTAGGCCTGGTCCGATGCTGTGAAATGCAGCTCCCTTGTGTGCGAGGATATATTAGACAACGAGTTCAAAGGGTAGGTACTGAAGCCTAAACTTTACTCGCTTTTTGGATGGTACGTTTAGCATTGTCTGGTTGCTACATCTGTTGGATGCAATGAGCGCCAAATTGGAATGTGTTATGAAATTATTTACCTACAGACTAATCTGATCAAAGAGAACATCTAGAGTTACACCGGCCTGATTTCCGCTAGGCTCAACGGCCACCTTTTCAAGCGCCGAGGAGCTATATCAGGAGGCGTGATTACTGCGCTACCTCAAAGCATGTCATTCATATTATCCGTGTATGAATGCAATTTTATTGTTGCCAAGTTGAGGGATGATGTTGGATCAGTCTAAATGGAGATCAGACTGGAAGGTTAGTGCACTATATTTTCAGTTCCTTGCTACCTTAGGATTTTGCCTTGCTAAATCGACTATCAGGGATTCATGACTCATGAGACATGATCCATAAGTCTGCTGGAACTTGGCAGTGTTCTCTTTATTTGTTTGAATAACTGACGTGTTGTGTCTATTATACTTTTAGAGGTTTCAGCAACAATATTGCTCTAACCAATGAATGAAACCCAATAGAGGAATCCAGTAATTTTATTAGTCTACTGTACAACTATTTTGTAGTTAGATATATCAATTTCTACTTTGGGCTAGACATAATTAAATAACATGCTAACATTGAAAGCATGTCCACTTCTGAAGTTAAAAAGACAGGATCAAAGCTAAGGAGCAACTATTCTGAAGACATATCTCCACAAGATGTTAAAGTTCAGGGAACCCTCAAGGACACATGTTGACTTCTCTGCGTTAGTAGAGTGAGTTGTTGATAATTGAAACATGAAGGAATTAAAGTATATCCACCTATAATTAAAGCTCCATTGGAAGGGTAAGATCAGAAGATAAAAACTCTTAACTTACAAATCATGCAGGCTGGATTTGAAATGAAAGGAAGTGAAGCCTATTAACTAAGAATTTTTCAGTCAAATTCTTTGACTAAATGGAGCTAGGTGGAAGGAGAAAGTTATGCATATCATCATGGGAAAAATGTGTTATCTATCTCTCAGATTCAACGGACACGATTGTCCTTCTATGTACATGGTAAGTCTCTAATCTATAAAACGAGGAGTTTATGTGCGACATTAGTTCATGGTTGGAGCTACATAAATTTAACTTTGACATGCATTTCAGTTTAGTTGGTCTAGAAAAGTAAACCTGGAGTTTTAATGATAGCTAGCCATTTCCACATCTATGAACTATTTGTGTTAACTAACCGTCCAAGATACCAGACGACCGGGTGCCCCATCTGTTGCCAGCCCGTAGAGCGGCTGTTGAAGATAAAAATTCAACGAAAAAAATCGAAGGAGAAACTCTAGCAGACATGTTGACTCTCATCTTCGCCTCTACAAAAAAGAAGAGATGTAGCATAGAATATTATGTACTTAGAGATTGCGGCCTTCATGTCTTCTTTCCCTGTATTATACTGACTTCTTCCTAACAATCTATTTACCTAATGAACGGGCGCCGTGACGAGGTGTTAACTCGACAAGTCCCAGGGTTGTGCACCCCGGGTTGATTGATGGGGAGAGAGATGAGTGCAGGTGGTCACGACGGCTGACAAGCAAGGATTTACCCAGGTTCAGGCTCCCGGAGGATAACACCCTACTCCTGCTTGTCTGATTATCGATGCGAGTTGTGGTTACAATGGCGAGATTGCGATCTCGCTAGGGTTTGTGGCCGTACCTCTGAGCGTGTCCTCTGGGACGAGCCACCCTCCTGGCTTTATAGGCAGCCAGGTCTCGGGTGGTTGGTGCCGATGGCAACTACAGATATGGCAGGTTATGCTTCCTAACCGACTTGGACTAGGTTACATGGTACCCCGCGTGGGCCTTCTGTGGGCCTTCCTGTCCTTGGCGCGGCCCAGGTAGCCTTATCGTGGGCTACCCGAAAGGCAGCCCCACGTCAGTAGCCCCCGAGTGCTTGTTCGAAGCGTAGAGTCGAACAAAGGACTCCTTCTTCCTGGACGCGCCATTGGATTGCTTGATCTTGAGCTTGAACTCGATTTCTTCAGCCGAACCGGCCACTCCCGATGGGAGTAACCTTTGCAGTCGAATTACTTTGCCTTCGTCTTCTTGTGAAGCTTACTATTATTCAGCCTGTTGGCTTACTAGTGGATGGATTCGGCTGCTCGAGCTTACTCTGTTTCCCACCCGAATGATTTCTTCGAGTTCTCCGATCATCAGCCGATCCTACTTCGTCGGTTTCAGCTTTGAAGCTTACTACTCGAATCACTCTGTCGAGTTGCTTCAGTTGATTTTGGAGCCGTTGGCTTGATGACGTCACTGGTGACGATCTGTTGCACGCCTCTGTGCCCGATGGGACGTGACGTGGCGGGCCCCGCTGTCAGAGCTGACCGCGGTCAACAGTTGTCACGTCTCCGAAGTGGGCGCGAAATTTGCGCGGCATGATGATGACGCCTCGGTTTTCGTGCGTAGTGGACGAAGTGGGCGGTGACGGTTGGTTTCCTCGTGCGACACGTGGACGGCCGGATGTGTCTGCTCGGAGCCCTTGTTCTGTGGACGGTTGAGATGAGACTTTTCGAGGCATAAGTACTGCGTTTTGACGCTTGGGATTTCATCTTCTCCAATCGCTCTGTGCTCCCTTTCCTCTGCGCTCTACCATTTTCGCCGCCATCCAGAGCTCCGTGCAATCTGTCCGTACACCTTGCGCTGCATCGAGGCACCATTGGCAAGCCGAAGAGCGCCGCTGGCTCCTCCGCCGCCGCCGACGAAGCCGGGCTGATGAAGAAGCCCGACGGCGACTGGCAGAGATCGTCGGTGAAGAAGGCCGAGGTGGAGCTCTTCGGCGCGCAGGGTCTGCTTCCACCTGCTGACCAAGTCCAGGTACGCGTTCCTGGCAAGGAGGTTTTCCCCACTCCCCGCGATGGGGAACGTGTTTGCTTCGCGGATTTCCTTCCGCGGGGCTTCGGGTTCCCCATGCACGATTTTGTGCGCGGTCTCCTGTATGCCTATGGGGTTCAGATCCACGATCTGACCCCCAATGGCGTCTTGAGCATCGCGGGCTTCATCGTGCTCTGCGAGTACTTTCTGGGTGTCGCGCCCCATTGGGCGTTGTGGAAGTCGCTCTTCCTCGTTCGCAAGAACGTTGGGAGGAGCGGGTTGACCTTCCCCGTGGGCGGCTTCGGAATCCAAGTGCGCGGTGACATCGCGTACTTCCATATGAAGAAGTGCGACTCCGTCCAGGGATGGCGCAGGAGATGGTTCTACGTCCAGTCGAACCAGGACGGCCTGGATGCATTCGACAGCAGACGTGGACTGCGGAAGACCGGCGCCTGGGCGCACCCGCTGACTGCCGTGGAGAAGGAGGCCGTGCGGCCCCTACTGAGCCTGCTGCGCGATCTGACCAAGACCCTTGGGCGCGAGGCGGGTGGCGTCTTCCTGATGGCCAGCTTCTTCCGTCTTCGGGTGCAGCCGCTCAGCGCTCGGCCTCACCCGATGTGGGCCGCCGAGGGCGTCAGCACCGAGCCGCTTGACGATGAGGAGGTGGAAAGCAAAGTAAGATTCATCACCAACCTCCGAGTCACGGACACGTGCAACGTCAAGTGCCCGATTGCTGCTTACGGGGCATCGAACCCCGTTCCTGAGGTGAGTCTTGGCTTGTTTTCCTTTTGTCTTTGCTCGACTTGCGTTTGCTTTCTTCTTGATTCGACTTGTGTCTACTTGCTTCAGGGTCGGTCTTTGTTGATCAGCCTTCCTCCTCTTCCCGAGAACGGACTCGTCGACGAGTCGAAGTTTGTCGAGGAGGAGGACGACGACGAAGAGATTCCCTCCGCACATTCTCGCCACGAAGAGGTGGAGGAAGAAGATGAAGTGGAGGAACCCGTGCGGAAGAAGCGGAAGCTCCCGAGTCGTGGCGACTCTGCCACTGTGTCGTCACCTGCTAAGGATGCCGACGTTACTCTGGAGGAGGTTGTCGCGACGTTGTCGGGTGCTCGGTCCTCGGGTGGCTGGGATGAGCCCCTGAATGTTCCTCCAGTCAGTTCCGCAGCTCCTCGTTCTTTTGCGCAGATGCCTTCTCCCTCCCTGGAGAGTTACGACGACCTTGGTACCCCCAGGTGAGCTTCTTTATGATGTGTGTCCTTCGAGTGTGTTTTGTAGTTGCAACGTTTAAGTTGACAAGTGTGCTCGTTTTCGCTGTAGCCACCATTCTGGCGATGTTAGCTCCCCCCTTCGGGACGTGGAGCATACATCCGCCCCTTCGACTGAACTGGGGACTCAGGCGGTAGTGGAGAAGGTGCGTGCTGAGCCTGCTGGCGTTGCATCGTCTAGCCGCGTTCCTCCTTCGGCTTCAGAGGGCCCTGACCTCCTGGACCACGTAAGTCCTTTATGCTTGTACTTCCATTTTTGAGTTTTCATCGGGTGCGCGATCAGCGCTCCCGATGGGAGTAGCCCCCGAAGGTGTGGGTGACTAGTATAGTCGCCCGCAACTTTATTAACATCTTGCTTTTGTTTCAGCCGTACTACCGTCAGCAGCTTGACGCAGCCGCGGCTTATGTTCGCCTGGAGAAGGAGAGGGACCAGCTGCGTGCTTCTCTGGACCAGGCTATTGGGCGGGTTGATGAGCTTGAGAAGGCTCTACATGAGTCTCGAGAGCGGGAGCTGGCGCGGGTCGCCCAGGAGAAGACTCAAGTCGGTCGTCTCCTTTCACTCGCCGGTGTTCTTGGGGGTAAGTTTCGGCTTGATGCCTACTGTGTCTTGATCTTCTTCTTTATCTGACATTGAATCCTTTGCGCAGAGACTTGCGGTGGAGCTCCTCCGAAAGACGCGTCGAGTGACACGGTTGACTTGGCGACTGCTGTCGGTTTCCTCGATCGGGTCTGCGCCTATGCATCCGACGCGCTGAAGAAGTCTGCAGCCTCGTTGAAGAAATCGACTAGAGCCCTCACTGTGGTGCACCAGAGTATCTTCCCGGGCGACCAGCCGCCGGCAGCCGTGGACGCCCTTGCTGCGCCGTTTGAGGATGCGACCACCATCGCCGATTTCACGCGGTCGCAGACGGTACGCGGATCCGAGCTCACCTTCCTGCTCCTCTTAGGGCATCAGGTTCCAGGTGATTTTGAGAAGGTCGTCAGCGGTTTTCCCCGCAAACCTGATGGCCGAACCGCGTCGCTGAGTGGCGTGAAGGAGCGTGCTTCGCAGCTGGCCGTGCAGCTTGTGGCACTCTTGGAGAGGGCCCTTGCTAAGGCGACTGAGGCGGCTGCCGCTCGGAAGGGTCGC
Organism: Poa annua; assembly: GCA_026929855.1. Taxonomy (NCBI): domain Eukaryota; kingdom Viridiplantae; phylum Streptophyta; class Magnoliopsida; order Poales; family Poaceae; genus Poa; species Poa annua. The sequence goes on from CM049431.1 coordinate 88,361,031, forward strand.
TCCCGGTCGCAATCTGCAGCCTTAGAGTAGGAGTAGCTTTAGGAATTCGGCAGTCGCCGTGGTCTGTATTTTGAACTTCTGGCTCTGTAATGAATATTGTCCTGCCGGGTCTTTTGGCCTTCAATATTGCTTTTGCTAGGACTGACTTTCTTTCTGCCGAGTTTAACTGTGCTTCGCAGTCGTATGATTGTATTGACTCTACGTATTCGTGGCAGACTGTTGTGCGCGGTGGTGCTTCGCCTTCTCCTGCGGCTGAGCCGAGTGGCGCGGCTTCTTCTTCGGGTGCTCGCCGTCGTCGGGCGGCGCCGGCTCCTCCACGAAGTGTAAATGATCAGCGGATAATCACATACCTGAAGAACAAGGTGGTTGAGCTTGAGGCGACCCTGAAGAATACTGAGCGGCTGCTGCACCGCTCCCGGTCGCATCCTACGGCGGAGTTCTCGCGACGTGAGGATTTTTTGCTTGGGTAGATCGATCTGATCAGTCGGCAGTTGCAAGGTTTGTATCCTTTTGGCGGCTGCTATCTTTGCTGAAGCTTGCTTGTTCTGACTTGCAGTTTATGCGTGCAGATGTTAATCCTGATTGGGAGGCCGAGCGGGTTCACGTTGAAGAGCGAGTTACCCGAGAGGCGTCCGGTGACTCCTACGAAGCTCGGCAGTTCTGGGTGAACAAGTCGAGAGGGCGCGTCCTTGCCACCATGCTTGATCGTACATGGCGTGCTGCTTTTCTTCTGGAGAACTGCCGGAAGACACTGTGGCACATCAATCGTGTGTACTTCCCGCATAACGCGCAGCCGAACGGGCTGTCCGCCTTGCTTGAGAGGTTTCGCGATGGTGAAGGGCTGAAGGAGGTTGTCAACGCCCAACTTGTGGCTGGGGCGAACGCGGCGTTGACATACGTCCGGATGCATCGGCCGCATCTTCCGCTCGACAGGGTGCTTGATGGTCTGCCTGGTGATGACGACTTCGACGAGACCTTAGCGGCTGCGCGTCGAATTATCAGGCAGGTTCAGGACCTGAGTGAGCGCCTTGTAGGTCCCCTCGATGCGCCGAAGGCCGAGCCTGCAGTTTAGAGTAGCTGTCGTCTGATGTACAGGGTTAGCTATAGAGGGCAAATGTGCCTGTGCAAGTCGTAATGTAATAGATTAAAATACTTGCGAGTTATGAGAATTGATCTGCTTGCTCGAAAGTGTAAAATGCCTGTTTTGATTTTCGACCTGTCTGGCGCAGTCGCCTAGTATGTTGGTCGACGGCCTAGGTTTTTCCAAGTGTGACCTGTATGTCGCAGCCTCTGACTTTATCAGGTGGCGACTTAGGATTTTTGTAACTTGACCTGTATGGCGCAGCCCCCGAGTTGTTCGAGTGGCGGCCTAGGATTTTTGCTAAGCCCTGCATGGCGTAGCCCCCGAGCAGGTCGAGTGGCAGCCTAGGATTACAAGTGTCACCTGTTTGGCGCAGCCCCCGAGTATGTCGGGTGTCGACCTAGGATTTTGAACTTGACCTGTACAGCGCAGCCCCCGAGTGAGTTCGAGTGGCGGCTGAGGATTTTCTGAGAAGGCCTGTATGGCGTAGCCCCCGAGTAGGTCGAGTGGTAGCCTAGGATTACAAGTGTCACCTGTTTGGCGCAGCCCCCGAGTATGTCGAGTGGCGACCCAGGATTTTGAACTTGACCTGTATGGCGCAGCCCCCGAGTATGTCGGGTGGTGGCCTAGGATTTTTTGATTTATGCTTGTACGGCGCAGCCCCCGAGTGGTTCGGGTGGCGGCCTAAGCTTTTCTTTCAACCTGTGTGGCGCAGCCCCGAGTCGTTCGGGTGGCGGCCTAGGATTTTAGCTTCCTCTGTATGAAAGGTAAATGAGACATATTTTCTTCAAATCAATTTATTGATTCTTGCGAACAGGCCGCCTCATTAAAACCCTTCCAGTCCCCTCAGGTACCCTGGTGAGGGAAAGAGTGCGTCTGAAACCTGCCGCGCTGATTTTCTTGTACAATGATTGGGTTGAACTAGGCGTAGAACCGGTGGAGTTGTGCCACGTTCAACGGGTTGCTGCAGTCTGCTCCCGTCTTTGAGTCTTTCAGGCGGTAAGCTCCGTTGCCGATTGCTTCTGTCACGATGTACGGGCCCTCCCATGGGGAAGCGAGCTTGTGCACCTTCTTCTGCTTGAGTCGAAGAACCAGGTCGCCTGCAACGAACGCTCTTGGTCGTAGCCTCCGAGTGTGATAGTTGCGCAGGTCCTGTTGATACACGGCTGATCATGCCAGGGCGATGTCGCGTGCTTCATCCAGGGTGTCCCTGCTGTCTTCGAGTGCCTCCTCTGCATCCGACTCGTCGTAGGCGACTACTCTCGGTGCGTCGAACTTGATGTCGCAAGGGAGGACTGCTTCTGCACCATACACCATAAAGAATAGGGTGTACTGGGTGGATCTGTTTGGCGTTGTTCGCAGACTCCAAAGGACCGACGGCAGTTCTTCCACCCATGCGCCCGCTGCGCGTTTTAGGGGCACGCGCAGTCGCTTCTTGATGCCGTTGCAGACGAGGCCATTGGCTTTCTCCACTTTCCCATTGGATTGCGGGTGCGAGACGGACGCATAGCTGAGCTTGATCCCCTGCTCTGAGCAGAAGTCCTTGAATTCTTCGGCTGTGAAGTTCGAGCCGTTGTCGGTGATGATCCCATTCGGTACTCTGAATCTGAAGATGATTGACCTGATGAAGTTGACTGCTGTGGATGCAGTCGAACTTGTGATGGGCACGACTTCGATCCACTTTGTGAACTTATCGACTGCAACCAGGAGGTGAGTGTGACCTCCGGGTGAGGATTTCTTGAGCGGGCCCACCATGGCCAGACCCCATTGGGCGAAGGGCCAGGCTAATGGTATTGTCTTGAGTTCCGATGCTGGCGCGTGTGGCTTGTTGGCAAATTCCTGGCACCCTGTGCATTTCCTTACTAGCTCCTCGGCGTCCTGCATGGCTGTCAGCCAGTAGAACCCGTCTCGTAGTGCTTTGGCCACCAGTGCTCGACTGCTGGCGTGATGCCCGCAGATACCCGCGTGGATGTCGAGTAAGATGGCTTGGCCGTCGACTGGATCTATGCACCTTTGCAGGATTCCTGAGATGCTTCTTTTGTAGAGTTCTCCGTTGATGACGGTGAAACTTTTGGAGCACCTGATGATGCGCTTCGCTTCGACTGGGTCAGCTGGCAGCTTCTGATGTAGTATGTACGCCAGGTACGGTCCTGTCCATGTGGCTTCGACTAGCATGACCTCCATGGGGACCTTGTCTTGGCTTGGTGGGTTGGCATCGCCTTTTGTTGTTGCAGCGCTTGCTGTATTCTGAGTCTTGATGGATCTCTGCGTGATGCGCTCGAGGAAGACGTCGGTGGGACTGGCACCCTATCTGAGCCCATGTTAACAAGGACGTCGGCTTCCTCGTTGCTTTCACGGCCACTGTGGCGCAGCTCGCAGCCGTCGAAGTTGCCTTCCAATTGATTGTACAGGTCTCTGTAGGCGATCATGTTGTCGGCGATGGCGTCGCAGGACTTCATGGTTTGTTGTACCACCAGGTAGGAGTCGCCGTATATCATGAGGTGCGTGGCGCCGCAGTTCTTGGCCATCCGCATGCCATGGATCAGGGCCTCGTACTCGGCTTCGTTGTTGGACGGCGTCGGAAAGTCCATCTGTAGGACATACTTGAGCTTGTCGCCTTTGGGGGAGATGAGCACGACTCCTGCCCCGGCTGACATGAATTTCTTGGAGCCATCAAAGTACATTGTCCATGCGTTGGACAAGTCGGGGATATTTGGTAGCTGGGCTTCTATCCACTCGGTGGTGAATTCCGGGAGGACTTGGGCCTTGATGGACTTCGGGTGAGCATACTTCTGCCCCCATGGTCCTAGCTCGACAACCCACTTGGCGACTCGTCCTGTCGCGCGTTGGTTTGTGAGAATGTCTGCTAGTCCAGAGGAGCTTACCACCGTGATCGGCTGCTCGGAGAAGTAGTGGACGACCTTTCTGGAGGTCATGAAGACTCCGTATGCCAGCTTCTGGTAATGAGGGTAGTTCTGCTTGGACAAGGTGAGTACTTCGCTAAGGTAGTAGACGGGCCTCTGCACCGGGTGACTGTGCCCTTCTTCTTCGCGTTCGACTACGAGCACCGTGCTCACCACCTTGTTTGTTGCTGAGACGTATAAGTACAGCGGCTCGTTTTCCAGTGGTGCCACGAGGACTGGAGAGGTTGTCAGGGTTTTCTTGAGATGGTCGAATGCGTCCAGCGCCTCTTGTGTTCACTCGAACTTGTCCGTCTTCTTCATCAGTTGGTAGAAAGGTAAGGCTTTCTCCCCCAACTTACTAATGAACCGGCTGAGAGCTGCGACTCGGCCGGCTAATCGTTGCACCTCCCGGCGCTTGGTTGGTGCTGGCATTGTGAGTATGTTCTGCACCTTCTCGGGGTTTGCTTCGATTCCTCTTGCGGATACGAGGTACCCTAGTAGCTCTCCGGCTGGCACGCCGAACACGCACTTCTCTGGGTTGAGCTTGATCTGGTACACATCGAGTGCGGCGAAGATCTTGCGGAGGTCGTCGACTAGGGTATCCTCCTTTCGGGTCGTGACAACGATGTCATCGACGTAGACTTGGACGATCTGCCCGATTAGCCCCTTGAGACATGCTTGCATTGTCCGCTGGTACGTGGCACCTGCGTTCTTTAACCCGAACGGCATTGTCTGGTAGCAAAAGACGCCGTCGGGTGTGATGAAGGCCGTCTTCTCTTCGTCCTCAACTTTCAGCCTGATCTGCTGGTAACCTGAGTAGGCATCCAGAAAGGACAGGCGCTCGCAACCTGTTGTCGAGTCGATGATTTTGTCTATCCGCGGGAGCGGGAAATGGTCCTTGGGGCAGCACTTGTTGACTGCGGTGAAGTCAACGCACATGCGTAGTTTCTTCGTCTTCTTTTTCTCCACTAGAACCGGGTTGGCGACCCAGTCCGAATACTTGATCTCTCGGATGAATTTGGCGTGCAGTAGTCTGTCGACTTCCATGGTGATCGCGTCTCGCTTGGGTCCTGAGAAGCGTCGCATGGATTGTTTGACTGGTCTTGCGTCCTTATGGACTTTCAGAGAGTGCTCGGCGAGTTCCCTGGGTATCCCTGACATGTCAGAAGGTTGCCATGCAAAGATCTTCCAGTTCTCACGTAGGAACTCGACGAGCGCGCTTTCCTATGCGGGGGTCAGACTCGATGAGAACTTGACCGTCTTTCTGCTGTCAGTCGGATGGACTTGGTGGGTGACGGTGTCATCGTTCGTGTTGAACGCTGCGTCCTTGGCAGGCTTCTTGCGAGCCGGGAAGACGGTCTTGTCGTTGTCGGATGATATGGCCTTGAAGTGCTCTTCGACTCCGAAGAACTAAGAAATCTTGGCGAACTCGCGATCGCAGCTGTTGGAGAGCCCGAAGTCGCCGCGGACGGTGATTACTCCTTTCGGCCCGGGCAGCTTTATCATCAGGTAGGCGTAGTGAGGTACTGCCATGAACCTCGCAAAGGTCGGGCGCCCGAGGATGGCATGGTATTGTGACTTCCAGTCGACGACCTCAAAGTCTATCGACTCCTTCCTATTCCGTGGAAGGTGGTTTCCGATTCCGGCAACTTCTCTGTCGACCTGTTCATTCGTCTGAGGGTATCGGCGAATATGATGTTGATGCCGCTGCCTCCGTCCAGGAATACCTTCTTCAGGCTGTAGTCGCCGATCAAGGCCTCAATCACGAGTGTGGCGTGCCCGGGTCGGACTACCTCCGCTGGGTGATCTGCCCTGGAAAATGTGATTGGTGTCTCCGACCCGCGCAGGTAGTCTGGTACCGCGCGCGGGCTGTTGATGGCTTGAAGTACTTGGCGTGTGATAATTTTCTGGCGCCTGTTCGACGGGGGTCCCTTCTGGATCATGTTCAGCTGTCCCCGTGCGGCTGGGTACGTCTCGGTTGCTGCCGACTGACCTTGTTGCTGTTGTTGCGGCTGGGAGAACGCTCCTGCCGCCTGCACCTGGTTGTTGTTTGCGGGTGCTGCCTGGATGGCTAGCTGCGGTGCTGCCTGTACTGCTTGTACTGGAGCGATGATTTGCTGCATGGCTTGGTATATTTTTCTTGCTTTGCGACAGTCCTTCAGCAGGTGGTTGAAACTCCATTTGCCTGTTTCCTGGTTGTGGAACGAGTGATGCTTACAGGGTTGCATCATCTCCTCTGCTGGGGTCAACGGGCGTCTCCACTCGCGTTTCTGACTTCCATCATTGTGGCCGATGCTGCTGCTGCTGCGGTTGTACTGACTCGAGCTGGGCTGCCGACTTTGGTCGTACTGTCGGCTGCTGTCGCGTTTGTCCTCACGGCGGTTTCATAGCCCGCCGCTACTAATTCGATTGAATCGTGGGTGTAACGTGCCTTCTTCTTTTGGCGTGCCTCACGCCAGTTGCTTGTTTCGCCCTCTTTTTTGGGGGAAGTTTCGCGGACATAGTCTTCTCCTTCGGCCCATTGGTTGGCTGTCTTCATGAGCTCTATTGTGGTCTTCGGATGGAGTCTACCGAATTCCTCACGGAGGTCACGGCGAGCGACGCCGTGCATGAAGGCGTCCATCACTCGATCTTCTGATACGGGTTCCATGGTATTGCGGAGGAGTGTCCACCGCTGGATGTAGGAGCGGAGCGACTCATCCTTTCCTTGCTTACAGGCCTGCAACTCGATGTAGGTCGTTGGCCTTGCGAATGTTCCCGAGAAACTCTTGATGAAGTTATCCTGGAATTCTTCCCATGTTCGGAAAGAGTCTTTGGGTTGGCTGGTGAGCCACCCGCGTGCCGAGTCTGTCAGCATGAGCTGGATGTACTGCATTGTCGTAGTCGACGTTCCGCCTTGGCAGGTGCAAGCGATGAGGTAGTCTTCGAGCCATGGTTTTAGGTCTTGCTTCCCGTCATACTTTGGTGTGCCAGCTGTCAACTTGAAGCCTTTGGGCATGCGGGTGTCGCGGATGTTGAAGCTAAAGCATGCCGCGCCACACGGCTCGAAGTCGCGGTCAGCATGGTCATCCGCGTTTGCTGCACCAGCCGAGCGCTCCTTGCGGTTGCGGTCCACCGTCTTCTGTGTCAGGACGTCGCGAAGGTCCTTGACTGGCTGTCGCTGCGCCGCTGGGATGCCCGAGGTTGTTGGTTTTTGCGCTCGGTTGCTTGGCCCCTTGGCCGCCAGAGCTTCTTCGATTGCCCTTATGGAGGCAATTTGTTGCTTGTGGAGAAGGGAGCGTGCGTCTCCCTCCGGTGGTTGCGTGAGCCGGAGGTATGTCTCGACTGAGATCAGGGCGGCATTCGCCGTTTTTGGGACGCGTATCCCGTTCTCATCTTCGGTGACGAAAGACGAGTCGAGACTGCGGGTGAGCCTTGTTCGATCGGCTTCTGCCATGTGGGGAACGCGGGCTCTGGTTCGCCGTGCTCCTTGGTTAACCTTTGTAGAGGATGTGAAGGAGAGGGCGGCTCGCCTGGCACTCGATGCATCCGCGTCCCTTTTGCGGCTGAGCAGGTCGGCTTTTTCGGCGCGGATTCGTTTGCCTTCCTTGCGTAGCAAGTACTGGACCGCCAGGTGGTCTTCTCGAGGTGCGTTGGGTGGGGGGAACGTGCCCTCGTCCACATGCTTCATGGCTTGGATCGCCATGTCCCGCGTGATGACAAGTTTAGTCTGGTCCGACATGTCCACCTCTAGCGGATATGCGGGTTCTTCTTCATCGTCATGCGGTGTTGTGCCAGCCATGAAGACTTGCTTGGGGTAGACTTGAGTCGGAGAGTTGGTGCTGCCGCTGCTGCTTCTGTCGCCCGCTTCTTGCTCGGGGTCGAAAATTGCTGCAACGTGGCGCGCAGCGCAGTCGCTGCCGCGTCTTCTCGCGATCGTCCATGTGCTCACGCTCGCCGGGGCGAGTGCGACTGGCTTGGGGTAGACTTGGGATTCCCACGAAGATGAGGGCGCGCGCGACATGGCTGTCGGGCGCGGGCTCCTGGTTGCTCGTGCAGGTGCGATAGTCGAGGTGGATCTTGACTTGGTCGACCGCACGACCGAGGTTGGGGTAGTAGACTCGACTCGCGCGGCCGTTGATCCTAGCACTTGTTTGACGTTCCCACAGACGGCGCCAATTGACGAGGTGTTAACTCGACAAGTCGCAGGGTTGTGCACCCCGGGTTGATTGATGGGGAGAGAGATGAGTGCAGGTGGTCACGACGGCTGACAAGTAAGGATTTACCCAGGTTCAGGCTCCCGGAGGATAACACCCTACTCCTGCTTGTCTGATTATCGATGCGAGTTGTGGTTACGATGGCGAGATTGCGATCTCGCTAGGGTTTGTGGCCGTAGCTCTGAGCGTGTCCTCTGGGACGAGCCACCCTCCTGGCTTTATAGGCAGCCAGGTCTCGGGTGGTTGGTGCCGATGGCAACTACAGATATGGCAGGTTATGCTTCCTAACCGACTTGGACTAGGTTACATGGTACCCCGTGTGGGCCTTCTGTGGGCCTTCCTGTCCTTGGCGCGGCCCAGGTAGCCTTATCGTGGGCTACCCGAAAGGCAGCCCCACGTCACGCGGCAACCCCACCCTGCTGTGTTTGATTCCTACTCGGGTAAAACCTAGGCACGCCTCCTACGCCGCCACCAACGAGCAATCCTCCTTCCCTGTTTCCAAAACTTCCTGTCTCATCCAAGATAACTTGGCCCGGCGCTGCCGTCGCTGATCCGGGCTCGACTTCACGGGACGGCACCCACCACGATTAGCCAGTTCGTCGTCTGGCGGCAACAGAGCTAGATCCGGCGTCCCCAGGTGCGCTGCCGACAATGATCGACACCCTTCCGCACTCCTTAATTGATGGTTTTGATTCCTTCTATGTTCCGCAGGTTTTTCCACTTCGTCTACATCTCCTACAAATAACAGATATCCATGATTAGTGCTTTTCGTGTAGCTGATAACTTTATGGCTTTGATTTTCTTCTGATGTTAGCTAATAACTATGGATTATGATGAGCAGGTTCATCCGCCTCCAAGTGATGGACTGATGGTTACCCCTAAAATTTAGCAGAGTGTGACAAAAGAGAACACTTTTTTTCTATAATTGTAAGCCAGATCGATTCACCTTCTTTTAGTGCAAGTGTATCTATTTGTGTACTCCTGTTGACTGTGCCTTTGATATCAGCGTAATTGATTGGTCTACAACAATTACATCTAAGGAAAGAGTTTAGAGAGTGGTGCCACAATAGGACATGGCATATGCTATGAAGCTCTACTGCAAATTGTATGCCAGATAGACCCTTTCAATTATTTGCAACTACACTTCCTAAATAGGATATCTTATTCAAAATAATAATAATTGAATATGAGCCTTCACCATCAAAAGTTCTTTTTTTTGCAGAAGTATTATACAAGCAAAAGATTAGGACATATGTGCAACAACTGGAAATCTATTGGAAGATTGGTGATATCACTTACTTCCAAAGATTAGGAACATTATAACTGAGCCACATTGGAGGCATCTCACGACACCTCATGTTTCAGACTTTTTACCGTCTGATCTCTTTACATAAACAAAACGGGTCAAATGTTTGTAAGGGAATAACTGAGCTGAATTAGAGGCATCTCACAGCACATCACCTTTTAGTCGTCCTATCTTATCAATATGGACTTATATGGTGCATTCGGTCCCATTTAGTGTTGAAATCCACGGAAGATCACTGCTCTGCGCTGGACAAGAACGAGGGAACGATTTCGATACTGGGAAGACAGGAAGCGAGTGACCCATCAGAGTAACAGAGGGTTGGATCAGATCGTATTGGTCCTGTAAAAAATGGGTCAAAATTATTGGGTATACCTACGCTTCGCGCAAGCCTAATTTACATTTCATTTCCATATGCTCTAATACACAAAGGCAAAATCCATCCACACTTGTATCATGTAAATACAATGTAGCACATAAGTTACAGCTCTAAATTCATTATCGTTTTCAAATTATTTCGATAAAAATCTAATTTCTTATAAATATATATTCATAATGGACAGGCGTAACAATACGCGCCTACATGATCTAGTGTATGTTATGAATGGAGGGAGTATTCGTACCAAAAACTGACCCAAATAAAGTTAAGGCGAACATAACTGAAAAGACAAAAGAACGGGTTGGAGTAGGGAAAGGGTGGCCTTCGCGAAGGTCTATTTCGTGGTCCCGCGTGTGAGCTGCTGCCGCCACGTGGACACGCAAATTGAGGCGGTCTCGCGCATGGATAGATCCAGATTCAAATCCAGATCTAGATCTGGATCTATTATTAAATTTGTACAAAACATAAACTGTGATAGGACATCAACGCAGAACGAGATGTATAGCAACGCAGACCGGGCTGTACAACAACACATACCGGGTTGTACAGCAACACAAAACAGTTTGTACGTACAGCAACCCCGACCGGGTTGTACAGCAACGGAGACCGCGTTGTACATCAACGGAGACCGCGTTGTACAGCAACAGAAACCGGGTTGTACAGCAACACACAGACCGGGTTGTACAGCAACATATACCGGGTTGTACAGCAACACAGGACATGTTATACGTAGAAATACATTCGGTTGTACAAACAACTACACGTAGCAAGTTGTACGTACAACTATAAAATTCAGTTTGTACGTACGACTACACTTAGGGTGTACAATTCAAAGTACAAAAAAAAAGTTTGTCGAAACCTATCAATATGGGATCTAGTTTTGAAGATCTTAACGCGAGGAGTTTAAAAATGAAAACGGTTCGTAAATCGGATAAACCGTTCTTAAGATATTTCGTTTTTAAAAAACAAATATCAAAATAAATGCATGTATAACCATCTACCCACCACGAGGAAGCTGTCACTTGTCACCGCGTGGAGAAAAGATGGAAACAGAAACGAACGAAATTGCGACACTTGTCAGCACCGGCACGCATGGACCTTTGTAAAGTGAATCCTTTTTCTAATGATTTCTCAAAGAACGGATTAAGAAAAGAGAAAGGCCACCACCGCTGGGCCGCTCACGCGGTCGTGGTACGTGAGCGGAATGAGCCTCTAGGCCTGTGTAGTCGAGAAGACTATGAACTGATATTTCACGATATGTAATGGATTAGTTTCAGACCTGCGGTTACGTGGGCTGCTACCTACTGCAGCAACTATGGGCTCCTAGGCCGCCCACATGGAGCTTGCCTCTTGTTGGGCTCAATTAAATCCATAACTTTGTTTTGTTTTCCGCACCAGCGACCATTTTTTCTGAGAAGCTCGAGACGAAACTGTCACATCCGATTTCCACTCCAACATCCCATTTTATTACCATAACCGGCTAGCTTCAGATGCTCAGCACCATGGCTCGCAACGTCCAACCGCATCAACTGTTGCCGATCGACGCCAACCACCGCATGCACTGCACGCAAGATTCCCCTTATTTTGTTCCTTCTCCCAAGAATGAATGAGAAACTTGAGCCACTTTGGCCACATTTTCCTTCCTCCTCGCAAAGCCACTTTCTTGGAATAGAAAAGAGGGGAATCTTCTCTTCCTTGCTGACGAGTTCCTTGTCAGCATTGGGTGTACTTTCTCCCTGGCAATGGAGTGAGAGCCAAGACGCTCGTTTGGTTCTATGTGGCTGAGGGCATCAGAGCTCACTCACACCCTCAGAGGTCATGTATCGGCCCCTTCATTACCCCAAAGAGCAAATCTCATGCTGTTGGATCCATGCCAAAAAGAGCCGAGCAGAAAAGACATTTGGGTCACTGCACAGTGGGTGCACAAGCATGCACTGCTACGCTCTGTCAGGGTCAACATACACTTATAAATAAATAGATCCAATAATTGTATGTGTGCTAGACCATTTCGCAGCTCAGCAGAATCAAGTAGACAACTCAAAATTGGCAGCACTGATGTATTTGTATACTCCTCTATGAAGGCATCTTGACAAGTGACAAGACTAGGGTCTAACATAAAGAAAATTGAATTTAAGCCATACATTGTTCATTAAATTAGATCGAAAGCAATTCCCATATAAGAAGGCCTTAAGGCCTTCCACAGCGTTGTAGTTTTGCGGTGCCAAATTCCACTTTGGGATTCGATACCCGGTGCCCCAACGCTGTGAGCTCGGTGCCAGCAAAAGAATTCCAGGCATCGAAGCACCTACTTGCTCCGGTGCCAACTTTGCTAAGCCAATAAAATACAGTTTTTTACCTCCTTTCCTGCTTGGTCTTCCATGCATGTGAGCTCATATTCTGCTCATATATGGGACCCACTTTTATCTATAGGATCCACCACGTTGTGAGTCCGGTGCCATAAAATTTTCACAAGGCATCGCTGACATTTATATGTTTTGGGCACCGGCAACATTGTGGAAGGCCTAAGAGAGGCCAGTGTGTGCGCGTGTGTTTCTCAAAAAAAAAAAAGACAAAAAAGGCCAAAACAATCAAAAAGTAAAACAAGGGGGGACAATGCAGCTACACTCTTGGGTCTCCTGGATCATGCATGAAGGCATAAGCGTCCGTGAATACCCATCTCTTCCGCTCCCTCCAAACACCTCAAATGATGCATGGTTGTCCTTTTTTTATCGTTTGGTAAGTTCTTAACGAGGTAGAACAACCAATATTCAAATTCTCAATTCATCGTGGATGCGGTGGAAGGCACCGAGAGATCGATAGCTTGTAGTACAGAGTCCCGACCCTCGTTGGTGAAGGGAATATTAGTGGCAAACTTGTTGCGCCATCTCTGAGTGGATGTGTAGCAGAGTTTACAAATGGTGTCATGTGGCCATCCCCGCAAAGGAAGGTTGAGCAGCCGTGTGGATTTTGCGGTGTTCAACTAGGGAAGCGAAGAATCTGCACCACCCCTATTTTCTAACAAGATGGGCTACGGTCAAGAGACTTTTCATTGGGCATTGTTCAGCGTTCACGAAGAAAGAAATTGTGGCCTAGGATGATAAAGAATATGAAAGGAGTAGTGCAAATTGCGAGGTGCCATGCCGTCATGGACGCGCGATTGGGCGGCCGGGAGATTGTTTATGGAGAATCGTAGGCAGATCCCATTGGTGCGTTGTTGAGTACGGTGTTTACGTGGCTAACCGCGATTTGTTCACCGCTTGCTTAGGTCCACGTGAGTGAGTCCTTAATCAAATGATGATTTGGCCCTAATGATTGGCGCCACCGGCTCTTAGTTGTCACTTGTCAGCTGGCCTCGCCATTGGCTGGCAACACAAGTACGAGCAGATCGTAAGCCGTACTACCATTAAGCAAATTAGATCTATCATTATTCATTTGAAGCATGGATCTTCTACGCCCTTCAGTTAGAACTTAGAACTTAGAAGTGAGTTCAACTTAATAAGCTAACCTCAGACGACACCATTTATTCGTATACAATGAGCTTGAGAGATGCATAGAACAAGGCAGATGCAGACGCTTGGGTACAAATATACTCGACAAAAGTAAACTTAATTGTATGGTGAAGTTCGTCCTATCGACATCAAAAGTACGTATGCTCTTTGGCCGCAGCTAATCCGGAGCAAGCAAGCATGATCGAGTAAACATTGAAGGAGAACCGATCTGAAAGTGAAAGGGAGTACACACGAGTTGCTGCTCCAACTCCAAGTCGCCGGCTTTAATTATTCCGGCGAGTGTGTGAGCCGCAATCCCCAATCGACACCGCATACCACTCCGGAGTCCGGACCAGACAACCGGCAAGGATTCCTGCACCTCCGCCCACGGTTACTGGAGTAGTGGTGCATATGCAATCACCACATGCACGCCGGACGGCCGATTTCTCCGGTGACGGAACCGTGTGGTCGATCTCGTACGATCGACCCTCCACCGTTCTTTTCCCCCGGTAATACTAATATCATGTGAAACCACCGCGACATTTTCAAAGATCAAAGGTTGAAAACGTATGTAATGATTTCCTTTAAACGCGGCAAATGACTTGTCATTTTCATTTTTTGAAGAAAAAACAACTGGTCGCGGGAAACCGAAACAAACACCCTCATGGACCACCATGAACTACCAACACGACCTGCCTACACACCGCAAGAGCAAGGTCGTTGTCTGATTATTACTCATCGGTGTCGTCATCATCACTCTTCGGTGAGTCGAATTTCACCCACTCCGACCACTTAGCGAGACTTTACCAAAGCGTCCTTGTGAAAATCACACGCGTCTATGCCAAGACATATGAAGGCTGACAGCTCCGATTTTAAAGAGCAATTCTAGAGTGGCGTGAGCCGCACCGATAAAGATCATCGCGGTCGGACCGTCCCACGCAGGTCATCGTGCATCGCCCTACAACAAATCCGACTTCACACATGAGAGGATCAACCAGGAGCCGAGTAGATCTCACTTGAACAAGAGCCGACTAACCATCACACACCATCGTCGTCACAAAGTCACAACAGGGAACTCACCTCATCGCCAACCGACCGGGCACCTGCCGCCTATAATGTTGAGCTACTAGGGTCGCAAATATCTATCTACAACTGAAAAAATCGAAACAGACAAACGCACATAAATCAAGCGGCGTGCGCATCACGTAGTAGTATACGTACACAAACAACCATGCACAACAATCCGTAGACGCGGGACTGGCGGGAGCGCATGCCTGTGCTAGCCTGCTAGGATCCGAAGGTGGGTGGTGGTTGGTCACGTACTTCGGCCGGAGAGACTCCAGAACGGCGACACGCTACGGTTCACGTCGGGCCATCTTCTTAATCTAGCGGTGGAAATGCTTGATCCACTCGCTAAGTACCAAGTAGCTAGTACTAAACGCAGTCGTTAGTTGTTAGCTGCTGATGCTGCTGCTTAGTTTAATCTGCCTGCTTTTCTAACTCGCACCGGTCGCTGGATCTGATGCAGCTTTGTTCCGGACATGACAAGCGTCGGCGGCAGAGTATGGCGCATGCATGGATGGACGGCTCAAGATGCCGGGTGAAAGGTGGAGGAGGAACAATAGATGTCGGACGCGCCTCAGCAAAAGAGTTTACGCAAGCGTGCCCCTGCTCCAAGCTTTCGGTCTGTGGGTTAGCGGGCTTTTTTTAGGGTGTGTTTGGTTTTAGAACCAGGTTAAATGGAATGGGACACATTATAGAATAGAATGTTATGATGACATTCTTTTTATGTGTTTGGTTAGATGTAAAATGATGTGGAATAGAATAGTGTTGTAAAGGTTTGAAAAGTATAATTATCAGTGTAGTTTATGTCGTTTCACTTGGTTTCACCGCTTTGGACAGACGAGTGTATTCCGCATATAAGGGGAATATTCTCTTGTGAGGAATCAGTTGGTTTCATCCTCTTTTCAACCAAACACAGGAATGGACCCTAGGTGCGGAATGGTTCCATTACATTCCACCCCATTCCAAAACCAAACACACCGTATTTGAAATTCGACCAGTTCAATTATAAAGATCAACAATAATATTAAAACCATATCATATTGTCATAAATTCTAATAAACCATATTATATCGTCGTCTATTCTAATTTTCATTGTCCATCTATGTACAAACCTCGCAATCCATCCACACGAACTGTTATCGAAACCCTTCATTTGTACATATGACTTGTAGAAAAGATAGTAAAAAAACCACCCAAAATCTCACACACGAATTAATCTAAATGTTTGTTGGACCGATAAATTTGCATAGACTAATTTTGTAAAATGTGAGCTATAAAAAAAAAGTAGTTCGACAGTATTGTTATAATTTTGAAATTTGCTTTTCACCCCCTTGCTTGCTACTGATGCAAATAAAAATATTTATTTTTTAAACTTCTTCCGACGGTAATGAAGTTTGAAATCTGCATGCATGATTGTTTCAAAATTTGCTTTCTGATCCTATGTATTTTTTTTTTAAAAAAAAATGTTTGCCAGGTGCGCTGGTGCCCAGGAGGCAAAATTGTGTACTCCTTGTTTTGTGCCAACTTTGCTAGAGATGCCTTGTGCAGCATGTATAAGTCTTTTTTTTTTGAATTGCATGTATAAGTCCTAGGCTTGTACAGTACAATACTCTAGCTACACCCGTGCGGTCCAGTTAAGTAGGCACTAGGCAGCGTACACTGTACAGTCTGCATGCTTCGTATATTGTTTAAATATTTAGACATTATTACGGGTGTTTTATCATTGCTAGCCCCAGGTGGGTGTGCCTTGTATTCTCTTTCGTTTTCTCTCTTTTTGGCGTACTGTACAAGCATGAGGTAACTACAGTACGTGCACCACAAAGGATTCGGTGTAAAGGTCTCCCCCACGTGAGAGATGCCGCTTTGGTATTTATTAGCATCTAGGTAGAGAAATAAAGGATGTGTAAGTTGGAAGAAACCGTAAATTTACGCATCATAAAATTCTATTTTCTTGAACCTTTATCCTTGATGTGGTCAATATATTCCTACAGAATGTATTATTTTGCGGTTTAAAAATGCTTGACTTTTGCTACAGTAGTGTATTTCGGGTAGAGGGTGCACAATTCAGAAATATAGACATATTTTTTTGTAAGACGTAATTGTACTGCTGAAGGTATATATTTTTAAAAAATATTCATATTAGCACCACGCGCACGCACACACACTTGGTAATTTATAAAACTCTAACGGCGGTGGAAGAAGGAAAACGGGGCGGCACCCCTTCTTGATTTTGACATTTAGTTTGTACACTCTATTTTTTTTTAACAAATCGCCCTCTTTGTTTGGGCTGCGGTTTCGACCTGAGAACCTCCTCCCAACTCCATTATTTGCCCGTTTGGGTCTCCCACACAACGAGCTTGCCAACTTCATTTGTCGCCTATCTAGTGCGCCCGAAATTTATTTAGCACCACATTACAAAAGAAGTAGAAAACAAAGGAAATTAGAAAAGTTGAAGTAGTGCGCAAATTAACAATGGACGAATGGAGGATTACGAGGGATACAATTTTGTTGACGCTGAGAAAGATAAGCTTTTGTGTCCATGGAGAAACTGAGAATGGTATGGCGTCGACCTACCCAAAATGGAACAAGTCGAGGATGCAACCGGGGTTCCCGGAGTAGAAAAGGCCCCGGGCCGGGAAGAGGGAGGCGGAAATAAATAAATGCAGAGCCTTGGGAAAAGCGGCAAGCAACGGCCAATAAAGAAGGGCGACGTCGCCTGCACCCGCACAGGAAAGGCGCCCAGTTCTCCCTCCAGCCTGGCCGGGCCGGACTTGACGACGAACACCCTCCGTCTCCGTCTCCGTCTCCGTCACCATTGGCAGAACAGAGAGCGTGGAGAGAGAGAAGGCGAGAGGAGAGAGAGAGCTCAGGAGGCTTTTGTTTGGTTGAGAGACCACAAACTCCACCACGGCCCAATCACACAACATCTCTGCTTTCTTTAAGCTCCTCTCCCACGGTGGACGCCGAATCATCGCTTGCCACTTTGCCATCTGCCCTGCCGGAATCGATACCACCACCGCTCCATCGCGGCATAAATACCGTCTCCTCCACCACTGCCACTCCCCCTCTTCTCTCCTGATCTCCTCCTCCGCCTCGCCAGTGAGCAGCCAAAGGTGGAATCTTGGTCGACGGTTGGGAGAAGCTAGCGGAGATGATGAGGGAGTCGTGGATGGAGGTGCTGCCGCCGGCGCCCTACTTCGCCGCCCAGGCGCAGGCGGGCGGGCGGTTCCTGCAGCAGGACCGGCGGCACGGCGGCGCGTGGTCGCCGGACGAGAACAAGCTGTTCGAGGAGGCGCTCGCGCGGGTCGACGGGGGCGCGCCGGACCGCTGGGAGCGGGTGGCGTCGCTGCTGCCCGGCAAGACGGTGGCCGACGTCATGGCGCACTATGACGACCTCGAGAACGACGTCTGCTTCATCGAGGCGGGGCTCGTGCCCTTCCCCCGCTACAACGGCGGCGGCTCCGGGTTCACCCTGGACTGGGACGGCGGCGGCGACGACGCCTTCGCGTTCAACCGCTCCTGCTATGTGGTCGGCGGCAAGCGCGCGCGCGGCTCGGACCAGGAGCGCAAGAAGGGCGTGCCCTGGACGGAGGAGGAGCACAAGTAAGCCAGCCCCTTCCCTCAGAGCTGGCTGGAATTGATGGATCCGTGCGTGCGTGTTCTAAGTTCTAACTGGTTGGTGAATTTCCTCTTGGTTATTACCAGGCTGTTCTTGATGGGTCTGAAGAAGTACGGGCGAGGGGACTGGAGGAACATCTCGCGCAACTTCGTGACCAGCCGCACGCCGACGCAGGTCGCCAGCCACGCGCAGAAGTACTTCATCCGCCTCAACTCCGGCGGCAAGGACAAGCGCCGCTCCAGCATCCACGACATCACCACCGTCAACATCCCCGACGACGACCGCAACAACCCCTCGCCGTCGCCGCCCTCCGCGCTCGACTCGGACCAGTTCGGTGGCGTGCGCGTCGACAGCAAGCCGCCGCCTGCTCTCGGCGGCGGCGGCGGCGGGCATCACTTCATGCCCCACCTCTACGGCAACGTGAAACTCGAGGCCAGCAGCGGCTATCACAGCGGCGGCGGCCACCTCGACGACTCTCTTCTGATGCAGATGCAATGCGGGCCGCTCGGTTGACCAAGGCTCTTGAAGCAGAGAAAGCTCGCATCTTTGGGCTTGGCGAGCGCCGTGCACCATGCTCTGCTTTTGGTTCCAACCAGGAGAAACGGACTGAGCAAGAGAGACATGGACATGGACATGGACATGGACGTGCACGAGCTCAGGCCGGCAGCAATGGAGATGAAGCATGAGCAGCAGCAGATGTTGGCCTCTGTGTACATAAGACCACGCCCACGGTGAAAATAATTAATTTTCTACGTAGTACTTGCTATTCATTAATCTCCGGAGCCATGGGAGACGTACTTTTGAGTTTGGGAAGCAAGAGCAACACCAGCACATGGTACTCCTAGCTAGACGTACGTACTATGTGTCACGCATGTATTGTGTGTTTATTTTTCTTCCCCTGTTGTAACATTTTTATCTTCAGACAAGGGCATTAGCATTGGTCACCCTCTCATTGACCCTTGCTTAATTAATGATCAACTTGATGATGATTATTGTGATATTCTTGTAGTACTATTTCATGTCGTTTTTAAGGGAGCGAAGCATGAAGCTGGTTCATAATTTGATATTGTAGGACTGTTCCGAGTTAATTACATTTTGTACCACAATTGGGCTAGGTTAACAAGTTAGTTTCCAAAACATTTGCTGATAAGTACCACTATTGGGCGAACCGTTAAAAATTATCAAGATTTTGGTTAATCTCAATTTAACAAGAAACCTCATAGGCTAGACCCACAGGTGTGTTCAATTTTGTCAACCTAACTCGCAGGACATGGTATGGACACCGACGACGTGGAAGAGTGCCTTGAGGATGAGAGGCTCCTCGAGGCCGTGCTTGCATGTTGCTGGAGTCATAGGGGTCCTCTCGGATCCTTCCCTAGAGTTTTCCCCTTCCCTTCCCATCGTCCCCACCATTGCCGCTCCTTACCGAGCAACAAGGGAGAAGTGGTCGCCATCGGGCGAGGCCATTAGTATCCAATGGATACCCGACTAACATGTAGGACCTACATGTGTTTTTTGATCCAGAACATGTGTTGTATCTTTTTAAGTGACATCTGAGAAATTATATACTCGCAATCGAACCATATGCGCCCTCTATTCGGTCCGTATTCATAAACGGGAAGTTCCGATTCCATATTCTTATCCCCATACAATCTGCTCCCACTCCGAATTCCAAAGAGAACATGGTTACAGATATGGTTTTACTACTATTTCACCGTATCGGCTCCATTGCTCCATTTTCACCCGCATCCCACTAAAAGTAATTGGAGAGGGGTTTATGTTTCTAGGATCGTATCATATGGACCGCCTACCACTTTGGTAGTACGATTTAGGATTCAGTGCAATTTAGAGTGTGCAAGAAAAGGACGGGAAAATAGTTTCCGTGGTGGTTGCGGTGTACGACTCCCTTGATCCCGATCGGTCTGGTCCAGCTTCAATCATCTGGCCCTACACGCCGTCACTATTGCGACGATCTGGCCGTAGCAGCGGCTCCAGCCTACCTCCCCTAGGCGAACAAGTTGCAGCTGCAACAAGCGGACCACCCCTACCCCGAGCAAGTGGGAAGATGCAAAGTGCTTTTCCTCTCTCCCCGGGGAACTGCCACTGCCACTGGCAGCATCCAGCACGGCCAAGGACGGACTGGCGGTGAGTGTGGTCGGCGTTGCCGGGCCGCCATTGGGCGCCGGAGCCGGAAGAGACCGGCCGGCCAAGGGTGGTGGCGCTTTCGCCTTTCGGGGAAGAATCATGTGTCGGCGTCCGTGGTGGGCGACTTTCGCCTACGCACGTACACTACCGGTATTCAGATTCCTCCTGCAACAGGGCTATAGAGCTAGAGAGGTTCGAGATTCCATTACCTTTCCCGCGCTCG
This sequence comes from Poa annua, assembly GCA_026929855.1. Lineage (NCBI taxonomy): Eukaryota > Viridiplantae > Streptophyta > Magnoliopsida > Poales > Poaceae > Poa > Poa annua. Next base: position 88,381,433 of record CM049431.1, read on the forward strand.
ATCGACCACAAGAAAATGTAACGTTTGCTAGCTGCTCCCACCACCGCGAAAGAGAAACGCTAGCTGCAGCCTGCAGCACGTCAATTTGTTAATCAAGGCTCTCTGTGTCAGCGGGCACCACCGGCACTAATTAAGCAGTTAGTTATAGGCAAGGCACTCAGCATCCGTCCATCGGCACGGACCACTTATCGGTCGGTGTTATATAATTCGGCTAGCACATGTTTATTCATAGTTTCGTGAATTCGTTGCGTTAAAGAGCTCCTCCACTCACACAAACCTTTCCCCTGCCCGGTTCAACTCAGCACGCTCTACTCTCTAGCGTATAGAAAAATGACCTTGCTTTTTCCAAAATGAAGGGAAAGGCCCAAGTATCCATGGTTAGATTCGGTAGAAAGAGCCTAGCTAGAGACCAGCTTAATAAGTAGGTACAGCTAACCCCGCACTCAGAGCGAGCGAAAGCTCAGGGTTGTGGCGTAATCGACACTTGACACGCCCAAGCAGTAAACAAAACCCACCACCGTACTAGGCAACTAGACACGCGCGGGATTATTGGTGTAACAGGTGTAGTTTCCCGGCAGGGGGCCGTCACTAGTTTAACTCCCACTAGCTATATCAGTAATAATTCAGAATACTCGCATCGCCCCACGAGTCCATCTCATCTCGTGCTCTTGCTCAATCGATCACAAGTTAACACTATAGTAATGTTACTAAGTGTGACAGAAATACATTAAAGATAACATCTACATCCATAATATTGATTTTCATCTATAAAATTGGTAAAACTTGGAAGACGCTGAGAATGAGTAATTTTATATGCTTTATAATCTAACTTCCTCGGTACATAAAAGGATATTTAAATTGACAAGTATTTAGACATGTTTTATTGTGTAGATACATATACATTTAGACAAAGTTAAGACATCCTTTATGGACGGAGGGAGTAACTAAAAGGGAATGAGTCCACAACAATTGTTAGACTAGAGGCGATTGGCATACCTTAAGCCCAATTAGCAACGCTGTTTCATTAGGTCCAGGCTGCGAAGCCATAAAACTTGTAAGAGATCAGTAGCTGCTGTTTACACCTCTCCTTTGCAGTCCATTGAGATGGCGGTAACCCAGCAACAACTGATCACGTCAGTGGTGAGATGGGGACGAGATGCCCTGGCATCGTTATCGCCACACGCCGTGTCGTTCAGCAGAGCTAGCAGACCAACCAGTACGGGGCCGCAAACAGACTGCATGCGTTGCTTCTCCCGTACCGCCACCGCGTGACTCCGACGCAGCATCAAAGGCCGTTCGAATCAGTAGAGTCGTTCAAGCGGCAGGTAGCAGAAGACCGATCACTCCAGCTCCAACTGCAACTGCAACCATTATCTAATACTGTATTAGTTTCAGTTGAAGCATGAGAATACTTCATGTAATTTATCAACATTTTCAAGTATCCACTCTCGTAGAAAGAAATATGGCACTGCGGGCGGACCGTACGGCATGGATGTGTTTCACATGTTCAGATGTAGTACTGACGTTTGTGCAACGGAAAATGTTAAGAGGGACCATCCACAATTATTCTATGCACCGGTTGAAACTAGGGGAGCTGCACATGCTGGTGGCAAGAGTGGTCAAGAACTCAAGATGGATGGCTCAATAATGGGCACATGCAACCAGGGCCAGTGGGGAACACACAGAGGAGAAAAAACTTTGTTATGGTGAAGAAATGTACTATCAGTTACAAAGTGCCTTTTCTTGTTTCCTACCCATGGTAGTGTTTACCCTACCAGAGTGGACATACTGTAATTCTACCTTTTCCTTCCATATGAAACACATCTAGAATGCGGATTTCTAAATTACTAGCTAGTAAGATGGATACTACAGGAATAGTTTGTATGAGAGGACATCGCTATAAGTGGTGGCGGACCTAGGATTTCAACAATGGGTATGCCACACCAAAAAATTAACCGTGTAACACAATTCTACATACGATTTAGCTTCATATTTAAATAGTTAGTTCATATTGCTTCAAGAATTCGAGATAGATTTATCATATATACTTCCTCCGTTCTAAAATAAGTGTATTAGATTTATCTAAATATAAATGTTTCTAGACACGAAACACATCTAGATATATCTATTTTTAGACAAATTAAAGACACCTAATTTAAGATCGAGAGAGTATTTTTAATAAAGCATATTGATATATTATTATATCTAGAACTTAAATAAATAATTCGGCTAGATGAATGATTTACCATACAGTCTGCATAGGGCTCATAGGACACACCAGGTCAAAATTCTATATTCAGTGTGCCCTCAAATTTAGATGAAAATATGCTTGATTGAAACAACGACACCGGATTATCTTTGATGTCCGCCCCGGTGTGGCCTTGTGGTCGTCGGCCATCGGCAAAGGGTGGATTCTCTGGTGTGTGGTCTGTTGGCGATGGGGCAAACAAGCATCCAGGTCCGGGCGTTGCAGCATGCATGTCGACGTGCAAGTTCATGTTCCGGCTATCAGCGTGAAGAGCAAGAGCTTCCTTGCTCAGAGCAGTAATAGTCAAATCTAATTCTGAACTTAGCTGGGCACAGACTGGCTGGGCATGCATGGCCGCAGCCGCTCGAGAGTAGAGACCTAGCATTCGGTTTTAGATCAGATCGCTAGCTCCTGACTGATCGTTAGCTAGCTCCTGTCTCCTGACGCTATCAATCGCCCTGGCTACTTCATTTCTTACTCGCGGCTGAGTACTAGTACGACGCACCGCAGGGCCGCAGGGTATGCCGTGGCCAACCCGGCATACCCTGTAGGTCCGCCACTGGTTCCCAGTGATCTCAATAAACTGAAGTATGTCTACCTGTGGACGAAACAAACTAGGAAGGAAAGAATATCCTTCAGATTTGCTCATGTGTGGTGAAGTTAAAGGTACTCTGGTTGAAGTTGCTAAATATCTCATGCTGCCTATCAACTCCAGTAGCCGTTTTACTTGATAGGTATGCCATAGATATATCAATTCTTGCAAAGATGCAAGGAAATATGAACGGATCGCACATCAGATCATAGTACCCTATGTCCCGCTTCTGTCAACTTTCACTTGAGAAACAGAAATCATGCTCATTCTCCTGAGTTTTACCATGTATACATATGTATACTAAGATCTCAATGCAAGTCATATTTCGTTTTCATCTAGACCATGTCTGTAGTATCTCTAGCCATGTATGAAAGTTCTGAAAAAACCTTATGAATTTGAAGCCTCTAAACAGAAACTATTCCCTTACTATTCTTAGGAGATTTCGTGTTGAAACTGTCCTTGCGAGAAATTATTGCAATGGTCACCAGTAAATCTGATTCAACGGTCAGCTTCACTGTGTAGTGCTACAGATGTACTAGGGACCATTTCAACAGTAATTGGACCACAGCCAACTTGCGTCACTAACTTCCACATCTCCATCAGTTCTGCTACTAGTGGGACATGTTTCAGCCAAGAAAATCCATCAAGACCCTACAAGTTACATAATGTACTTAGGAAATTTATTACGCTAGCGTGTACAAGTCCTGTCATTCTTGGAAGAACTGGTCTAAGAGGTTTGGTCTTCTACAATAAGTAAACAAACTGAACTTGTATGTTACAGTTCCACATGTTTTTAAGATGCATGCCCATAGGACTTTGAAAAGGATAGAAGTTGGATGTTTTATACTTCTAGAGTACAGATTTATTTGGTTCTGTAAAACAGATACAGATTATTGAAAACACACATCTTGTTTTGTAATATAAACTACTACCACCAGTACTTCTCTCAGATACTTACCACATGGCACATGTTAATCAATAGCTCAGAATACCGACATGAAGCTAACATAGAATACATGTTTATATATCCCGAATGTGGCCAAATAAATCAATTGTATCGTACATCTAAACTGAAACAGGAAGAGCTTACCATTATAATTCCAGCAAGAAAGGATACAGGTGTATTGACTGCTCGAATACTCTTCCTGATAAATGTTGCTTCAGGATCCCCCCAGATACAGGCTTGACCCAAGCAGTAATTCGATGTTCATCATAAACTATTCAACCATGCTGCAGGCCTGTCAATTCACTAAAACCAGTTGAACATCACAGACCTCAATTCCTATTTTTATCCTAAAAATATATTCAATGAAGAACAAGGTAAGGAAAAAATCACATGAGTAGAAGTTCTAAATACTATCACCTAATCAACTTAGTGGAAGGAAAGATACCTTTTCACAGTATATCACATGTTTACCGGAAATGCCATGAATAATGCTTCTCAGCAGCAAGCACTGTCTGTTCAGTTTCTCCAATCGGCAATACTGTATATGCCTATGCATTGACTTACCTCGAGAGAACTTTGTTTCCATGCCTAGAAAAATCAGTTTGGGCCAAGTGATTACCATATCGGGTCGGATACACCTCTCAGCAAGAAAAGAAAGTCCAGGAAGGCATCCTGTTTGTAGGCGGCCTTGATCTGTACAATTTAGCATACTCTCATCCCTATACGTCAAAGTCATACATGCCGCTTTCTCTCCCACACCATTTTCCTCGCTATTGCATCCACACATCCTTGATATGTTAACCACTGCTGCATTTTGGAGACAACATCCAAATCTGGGACGACTTGTGATGCTTTCATAAGATGGTCAGGCCAACCAACATTATGGCAAGAACCTGGATATTTGAACACATTTCAAAAAAGTAGTCTCCATTGAGTTCCAATATGCCTTCTTCGTCATTTCTCTGAACCATCTTATTTTTCTGAACCACTCCTTATTCTCTGAAGCATTAAAGAAAAGGTGATTCCTAGAAGATGAGTTCAGCTAGGCCACATTTAGAATTACAATATTTTCGATTATTCCATCGACTTCATCAGCAGTCAACTCTCCGACCTACCACCCTGAACTCTCCTATGATGATATACATATACCGACACAATACATGTAAATAATGCACTAGTTCTCCTTTGCCCCCTTGGTAGCTTCCTTCGGCACAGAGTAGCATGAGCGAACCAAAACTGACCAGTCAAGTAACAGGCTAGTAATTAAGTATTTAAGATTAGGCAATGGAAGGAGTAACTCAAAATAAGAATATAAGAAATCACGGCTTATGCACCTTATACCACAATTTGTAACAAGGCATTATATTTCTTTTACATAACCCAATGATCAATGGGTACAACATATGTAAACATATTGTAATGACTCAAATGTATAGCTAAACCAGTGATGAGATTATGGTGAAGCTTCATCATTTCTGAACATTTTCAACCCATATCCAAAAGGGAATAAGGGATCATATTTAGCATCTCCAATATTCATAGGCAATTGATCACAATACCTAAACCACGTTACGGGCAATGTGCCCACAAAATCATGATCTCCAAAGAGGCAATCGGTAACTCCCATGCCCTCACTTCCAGGTAGCCAGGCAGCAACTAAAGCATCTATCTTTTCCAGTACTTGTGGCTCAATAACCAAGGCCCTTCCAGATATAACAATAACTAGGGTAGGGACTTTACTAGCAACACGAGTGATCAGTTCGGAACCATTAAAGGGAATACTAAGGTCGGTCCTATCTCCCGTCCATTCAGCATAAGGAACCTCACCAACAACAATAACTGCGTAAGAAAAGCCCCCTGTTTCAATGAAAGCTTCTGTCGGGCATTCCTCATGCACAACTTCAGTTTCCACTCCGACAGATTCGTGTATGGCCTCCAATATGCTTGTACCTGTTGGCTTAGAACTTTAGACACCACATATATCTGTTTTTAACATAATATTGTGCAGAGTGTAGCTGTGTAGATATTATACTGGACCTACCTTGTGAAACTGTTTCTTCACAAATAGAACAAACAAATTTAATTAAAAGTTGTGATGCATGGCTTGAAACGAAAACGAAAATGTGCTGAACTTTATTTTGGGGGAGCCTTAACTTATTTCCTCCTAAAATTTGTTAGTTCAGTAAATGTTGGCCGTAACTGTTACTGGTAGATTGCATTGTGGCATCTCTTCACCAGTTGTTTGGATGTAGACTGCTAAATTATTATCCCAGTCTCGTATTTCATTTTGGCTTTCAGTACAATCCGGGCAATGCCTTCACCAGTCTAAAAACCAACAACCACAAAATAGTACTTGAACGTTCCAATGCAAACATTTTAACTTCAACTTAGAAGCAACAGTCGCACATCTGTATGCAGCATGGATGTTTAATATAGGGCAAACATTATTCCAACTACTCCTAGAATTCCTGATGAGCAACAGCCTCTTCAGTACCAAGGTGATGGTAAGGGCTCCCTCAAATTAAAAAGTAATGCAAATAAAATTCGAGTTTTTGCTTACCAAGAGTTATCTTTCCACTGTCTCCATGCCATGCTATTGTCCACCCACCGCACTGATATCCGATATTGTCAGCATGTGTCCCTGCAACAAGTATTCTTTTTGCATTTTTGGCCAATGGAAGGAACATTTCCTTCTGATTCTTGCCATTTTTCAGAAGTACCAAAGACTTCCGGACGGCCTCACGGGCCAGCAGCCGATGCTCCTGAAAGGTGAACAATTTAGTATATCCTATATGATCACCGGTAAGCAATTTTGACACAATGAAGAACAAATATAAATACAACTGTTCATGATAACAGCAGAAACAGAGATATTTCAAAATTGTATGGAGTACCTTACAACCGATACTGTCTAGTAGAGAGGGATCTGAAAATGGATGCTCAAACACTCCAGATATGAACTTAACCCTTAGAATCCGCTCAACGGCATCATCAACCCGTGACACTGGTATCTCCCCTGTCTCAACCAGGTACACAAGATCCTCCAAGAATTTCTCAAACCTGTGAGGTATCATAATCTGCAGGTTGATCAGCGAATGCAAAAGAACCGATCGCTGTAGAATATATCTTAAGACTACTTAAGAAATAGTACCATGTCCATTCCAGCATTAACTGATTGTGCAATGCAATGGCGATAATCAGACCCTCGAGGCTCGCAAAGCCTGTCAATGCCCTCCCAGTCTGACACCACAAAACCCTGAAACAAGGGCTTACACATGTTGTCATGTTCACAATTCATAGTCGGTATTTAATTTCTGTTGGCATGCCATAGTCACTATTCATCGAAGTTTGCATGAAGATATCAATGAGACAGCGCAGGGTTACCTTGAAGCCTAGCTTGCCCTTTAAAACATCCGTGATCAAATGGTAGCTGGCATGCAATGGCTCCCCATTCCACCGAGAGTAGGAGGCCATGACCGTTGCCACCCCTTGAGTTATACAATCAGGGTATGGTTTCATGTGGATCCTTTCCAGATCTTCTGGCGAGCATATGGCGTTCCCCTCATTGATCCCCTTGTCAGTGCCACCATCCGCCACGAAATGCTTGGCACAAGCAAGCACATTGCCCCTGCGAATCACACAGACGCATTTCTACAAACGGGTTCTGGGCATGTACAGAAATCATACTGTAAGTAAATCTAACAACCGGAAGGTATACCTAGCCGAAGAGAGGAACGGGTGACCGTGAGGGTGATCTGCCGGTGGCTGACCCTGCAGGCCGGTGACGATTGTGGTCAAGGAGCGCACGATCTCCGTGTCCTCGCTGTAGCTCTCGTAGCATCTCCCCCACCTCGGATCCCTACAAACCTGTACATCAACCACCACCAGACAAAAGGGAAAGGCACATCAAGGAGATCCCCAACAGCCTACAGAAACCAGCAGAGTTTTTGAAATTCACTCACGGCGACGCAGGGCGCGAAGGCCCAGTGCATGCCGGTGGCGCGGACCTCGAGCGCCGTCGCCTCGCCGATCTTACGCACAAGCTCCACGTCCCTGGAGGTCAACTGAGCATTGTCAACTGACAGAACTATGAAGTGTGTTCGTCGACTTGGTCAACGGGTGTCAGTCATACGGCGTCGGTGACTGGGTAGTACCTGGAGGCTCCGAGCCCGACGTTGTGGGGGAAGACGGTGGCGCCGAAGACGTTGTTGTGGCCGTGGACGGCGTCGGTGCCGTAGAGGATGGGGACGGCGAGGCGGGAGGCGAGGGCGAGGCGCTGCATATCGTCGACCATGCGGGCCCAGTCGGCCGGGGAAGCGCGCTCGCGGGGCGCGCTTCCGCCGGCGTTGAGGACGCTGCCGGCGCCGAGGTCCGTGAGTGCGCGGGGGGAGACGACGGTGCGCTCGATCTGGGCCATCTGGGCCGCCTTCTCCCGCAGCGTCATGCGGCCCAGCAGGTCGCGCACGCGCGCCTCCACGGGCGCCGCCGCGTCCTTGTACAGCGGCACGTCGTCCTCGCCTTGCGCCGCCGCCATGGTGGGTAAGCTGTAAGCAGAAGATGAGCCTGGAGAAGATGGGATGGATCGAACTGCGTGTATCTGTCTGTCGGGTTGCTCGCGCCACTTGGGATAACCGTTTCAAATAGTGGACACCATGCTTCACACTATTCTGCCTCCTCTGACTGAGATTTAGCGGAAGTTGTATTAAATCTAAGTCAATTAATTTAGAATGGTCGAAGTAGATTTTTAACATCCTGACGCATTTTATCCTAAATCGTAATCGATTCGAACCGTTTGCATCGAGTGTACATGAATGGGGCGTTGTCCTTCCCCATTGGATGTTTGCGTCGGCATTGCGCCCAGTGGCCAGATGCATTTGGAGAGTTGAACATGTGGCCTCAGTTGGGACTCTTTTTCAAAAATAATACACAATAAAATGAAACACAAATAAATATGAGTATTACATGACTCAGGTGGTCGGGATCTCACCTGAAAAACGGCCACGCAAATGGTCGAACACCTTGTGGGCGCGGAAGCAGGTGGCCTAGAACGAGACCTACGTCGGTCCGATGCGGTGACCTAGCTATCGGAAAGTGCAAGCACAGGCCGCCGTCGGCAGGCCACAACAACCGCGAGTCGGGGGGCAGTAGACGGTCGGCGGAAGTGGCGGCGGTGTGGAAGCAAAGATGCGGCCGAGGGGGAAGCAACTTGAGGGTGTTTGACGTAGGGTGTCACTGGTGGGCAAGCCCGAGTGGGGGAGTAGGAGGACGTGCACGGACGCGTCGGTCCGTGCACGGTGACGCAAACGCAGCCCACCATGGACAGCGTAGCGAAAATGTGTCGAGTCACTGGGTTAGGTTTTTTCCGGCCCCGGTCATTTCCGGACCGAATCGAATGGCTGTGGTCTGTTTGCGTCGAGCCGTTTGAGATTTCCTTAAGGCCTTGTTTGGATACGGAGTTTTGGCCAAACTAGTTTTCCGTAAACTAATATAACCGTCTAACAAACTAAAATCATGTTTGGTCGCACCAACTAAAACGCGAACAAATAAAACTGAGTTTCCACAAAGCCGGGAAAGTGCGTGTTGGCAAAAAACGACTATTACTAGTTTTTGTGAAAACGCGATTAGGCAAAACTCAGAGCACGACCTTGGGCCGTTGGGCAGCGACTGCTTGCCGTCTGTCGTCTCCGTCTGCGACCTTCGGTGGGCGTTCCAGGGGATCCCGTCGAAGCTAGACCGACTCTTGATTCCTCTACGCCTCCGGCTCCTCGCTGCCGCCACACGCCCGAGTTTGGCTCGTCGCCGCACCAGTTGCCGGGCCTGCTTGCGATGATAGAAGCGGCGACCTCTTGGTCCTGTAGACCATCCCGGGGAGATACTGTCCTCCACGCGGGCTGAATCCATGGCCACTCATGGATTCCTCCAACCCATGGAATGGAACACGCTGCCGCATCTGTCCTTCTGCGTACTATGGCTCGTGGTCGTGTACTAGTGTGCTCATCGCCGGAGACGGCCAGGCTGCTCCTCTAGACTCCCGTCGCGCTCGCCGGCAGTCTTGGACTACTGCCGTCATGCAGACCGCCTACGGCGGCGCGCACTGGCACCGCGCCTGCCTCTCTGAGCTCTTTGGTGCCGCCCGGCTCGCCAGCTCGAGCATACCCGCCACGACGAGGTGCAGGCGATCCCTCCACGGCTTGCACGCACCACGCAGCGGCGACGTCAGGCCTCAGCTAGGGCGCTGTGATGGTGGTCAAGGAGCAGCTCTTCACGGCGGCGCTGGGCGTGATCTGGCGCAGGTGCTAGCCAGGAAGTACGTGCATCGGTGGGACGGAGAGTCGGAGACTGCTATGAGTGTTGGGCGGCCGGCGTCCAGCACAATTACCCCGAGCAGAGCAGCGATTCTCTCAGCAATTTTGGGAAAAAAGACAGATGCGTTCCAGAGAACAAGGTTCAGCACAGAGCTAGCCAAACATGATTTTATGCCGACTCGTTCCTAACAGAATTGAGAGCAAAACTGGTTTTACGAAAATCCTTCCTAAAACGCGGTTTGCTAAAACTGGTCGCAAAATTTATCTATCCAAACAACCACTAAGTGTCACAAATGCACAACCACTGGGGAAAAAGTAGAAGTCACTAGAAAATTTGATCGATAGCTTTTCTTTGTTTAAGTATCAACTTTGAGTGATCCGCGAGTTGTAAATGTAAACATTTGAACATTTCTTAATAAAACGTGGATGGCTGTGTGCATCACTGTGTATGTACTCCCTCCGTTCCATATTAAATAACTTCATTTTGTTAAAAAGTGAATATATCTAGAATTATACCATATCTAAATACATTCACTTTTATCCAAATAGAAATCATCTAATTTGGAATGAAGGGAGTAGCTTAGAGTACACGAAGACGCCGACCATATCCTGAATATGTTGGGAGTTTTTGGCGATGCTGACATGGGCATCCTGGTCACCGTCAAATACATCCTGCCAAACCAGCTGGACGTAGTCGTAGACACTATTCGACGCCTTATTAGTTTGCTAGTCCAAACTTACTCTGATCAACCACCAAACTTGGCCTCGCATCACTGAATAGTTCATCCAGCGGTCATGAATCGATGTCGCTTTTTTCGCCCAGTGACGCTAGATCCATATAGTATGCTTGACAATGCCGAAAACCTCGTCAGCGATGAAGCCAAACACGTCTGCATCACCTGTTATCGTTAATTTCCACTTCAAAACGATGCCTTGCATCTGCCGTTTGTGGCATGGCTCCTGTTTCCAGATGTATCATATTGCTTTGTTCTTAAAAGTTTCACCAGCCAGGTCATTCCTAACAGTAACCGGTGAGCACATCATGCTCAAGACAGATTATGAAGCATGCAACTCACCTAGAGGTTTTTCCATCGAACATATAAACAGTATAAAACAGAGTAAAACGTAGTAGGGTGCAAAAAACAGGCATTCTTACACTTCCAATGTTACAAATCTGGGGAGGAAACATATTAGTTCCACAGTTACACCTGCACAGTGTTACTTAGTATACATGTCCCTAGGCAAAAATAGCGTGCACTTACGCTTATACCAGTACACAGCAGCTATAGCCAGTATCTAGTTCCGTACAATAACCACATACAAACATCCTTATTGCCCGAGGGCAGGGGGGCTAGAACAGCACAGAGGCTCCGGCTTAGTGTATTTACAGTCACGCAGGATACAAAGGAACAACAGACTGCGGGTAGTCCAACCTCTTCCCAATAAGTGAACAATATGTAAGTACCTGGGCATGCCTATCTACACAAGGCTCCCCATCTTCCATCAGCCGACCAGCATTCTCGCCGCTCGGAGGTGTAAATTCTATGTTCCAGAAGGGCCTTGCCATGAGCATGAGGTCGCGGCCAGTTTGAGAAGCTTTGTAGCCCTGCACCCATACGTACCTCAGAGAAGGCATCTGTAGAACAGCTAGGGCCAAAGCCCGTTCACTGAAGCAACAGCTCCTTAGTTCAAGCTTCAGCAGGTTCCGGCACCCTGCTGCAAAACGGATTAATCCACCGTCTGTTTCCCCAACATTACCCAGGAGCATGTACTGGATAGTTCCGCTGTGCTGTCCATTGTAGCTAAGGCCTACATCTGAAAGCCCCCTTGGTCTCAAGTATAGAGCAAACCTCCGAAGCTTAGTGCAGCCCCTCAGCAGCGCCCGGACACCATCGTCTAGTGGTAAGTCTGTTATCCTCTCTTGTTTATCAAGTCAAAGATTTTTGCAGAAAGTTCCAATAGATTCCAGTGCCCCATTTGTGATATCAGACACATAGGCGGCTATGTATTCCAGTTCACGGCAACCTACAGCTACAGCTGTTAGGCCAACTTGAGAAACTCCACCTTCCTCTTCTTGCATACCAGGATCATCATCCCCTCGCTCAATTCTAAGCCTTTGTAGCTTCTTGCATGTCTCTGCGACAATCTCTAATCCTCTATCTCCAATCACATTCCTCACCTGTTAAGCACATTAAGGTTGTTAGTTACAATATAAAAGATTGGTAATCGAATATCTTAAAAATGTACAAGCACCACCATTACCGCAAGAACTAATAAGTTGGGACATTTTGCAATGAGGTGGCAATGATCTTCAGTGGTAAGCAAAGCGTACTGCAAATCCAGCTTCTTGAGTACAGCAGAGAAAGGAAAGATTATGTGCATCTCATTCGTCCCCATTAAAGTAAGTCCAAAGGAGCAAATCTTCGAAGGAAGTTTAACATTTCCATACTTTGTGAGCTCCCCTTGCTCACTGATTTCGGCTCCAGCAAATTCTTGCAATGATGTAGCAATTTGAAAAAATCCAATTAAATCTGAAAGGTCACAGTCACTAATCTTCAAGGAACTTAGTTACTTGCAATTCCTGGCGAGAAGCTCGAGATCAGTTGGCACCACACTGAGATCAGTCAAATAGAAGTTCAAGGTCACCAGAACAGAATTGTTGGCAGCAAGATCATGGAGCCATTCAGTGCCGTTATCAGTAATTGTACATTCTTCCAGGAACAAAGTTCTCAGTGATCTGCTGAATATCATGCAACACGTGAGTGCACTGATATTATCATGATACTATTGATGCACCAAAATATGTAAAACAGGGTAGTCACGGAATAAAAGGGTGCACTGAAGCAAAACAAATGTAGCTTAGGACACCACAATAAATACTCCTATTTCCATCCCGTGAAGCCAACATATCCGGATCACAAGTTTCGTCGCCGTTTCTGGATGTCACGAAACTTGTTCATGCGTATACTTAAAGGGGTGAGGGCGATGAGTACTTCATCGCCAGACCCGATGCTATGGGTACGTATGGTTTCTCATCTTATCAGAAGTGCACGACAGCTATACACATGCTTGCATATGAAGTAGCCGGTGATCTAGTAGATGAACATTTGCGCATGAGTGAGTCCACTTGCCTAGAATCTGTGTACAAGTTTTGTGAGGCTATTGTTCAGATGTTCGGTCCCGAGTACTTGAGGGAGAATTTGGAAGACACTGTTGAACATGAACTCGAGCAGAGGCTTCCCTGGCATGTTTGGGTGCATAGATTGTATACATTGGGAGTGGAATAACTGTCCTTTTGCTTGGCAAGGACAGTATCATGGACACGTTGGAGAGTGCACAGTCATATTTGAGGTTGTTGCATCTAAAAATTTGTGGGTTTGGCACTCCTTTGGCATGTCGGGCTCTCACAGCGATATCAACGTTCTTCAGATATCACCGGTGTTTGATAGGTTGGCCGAGGGCAATGCACCGGTGATCAACTTTGAGGTTAATGGAAATGCATATGACAAGGGGTACTACCTTATACCCTTCGTGGCCTGTATTTGTGAAGACCATTCGCATGCCTGGAAATGAGAAAACTCGCAAGTTTGTTCAGCAACAAGACGCTTGCCGACAGGATGTTGAGCGAGCATTTGCTGTGCTCCAGTCCAGGTTTGATGTTTGTTCGGCACCCGACAAGAACATGGAGCAAGGAGGTCATGTGGGAGGTGATGACTACTTGCGTGATCATGCACAACATGATTGTCGAGAATGAACGGGAGGATATTTGATCAAGACTAGGAATTTGAGGGTGAGTTGGTTGCGCCTACACCTGCACCGTTGACATATGAGTAGTATTCAGACGTGTATGTGGAGATGCGTGACAGACCACTGCATGAACGTCTGCAGAATGATCTGATAGAGCACCTGTGGACTCATTTTGAAAACCAGTAGTGCTACATGTTTATTTTTCTTTCTATTCAAACTTTGTTGTAATAAATGAATAATATTTCAGAGTGTTTATTTTCTATCCAAACTTTGCAGTAAAATGAATGAAATTCCTATGACCTACTTTTTCTAATGAAATGTGGCCGGCCGTTGGGGGCACCTCCACCGCAAAACGGACGAAGGCCCAAAATCTGTCCGTTGTCCTTCGAAAGCGGACCGAATCGGTCTGAAATCCCTGTCCGTATGCGCTGGGCCGTTGGAGGTGGCCTAAGAGGGGATACCGTTTCAAATAGAGGACATCAGGGGTTTAACGGTCTCACGCATTTTATCCTAAACCGTGACCGATTTGAACCATTTGCGTCGGACTATGGACACGAATGGGGTGTTGTCCTTCCCCCTTGGTCGTTTGCGTCGGCACTGCGCCCAACGGCCCGACGCATTTGGAGAGTTGGACGTGTGGCCTCAGTTGGGACTCTTCTCTAAAAATAATACACAAATAAATATGAGTATTACATGGCTCAGGTGGTCGGGATCTCACCTGAAAAAACTGCCGCGCAAATGGTCGAGCACCTCTTGGGAGCGGCAGCAAGTGGCCCAGAACGAGACATACACCGGTCCGATGCGGTGGCCTAGCTGCCAGAAAGTGCGAGTACAGGCCACCGGTGGCATGCCACAACAGTCGGCGAGTCAGGGGCAGCAGACGGTCGGCGGAAGTGGCGGCGGCCGGGGGTGCCGACGGTGTGACGACAAGGATACGGTCGGGGGGAAGCGATTTGAGGGTGTTTGGCGTAGGGTGTCACCAGTGGGCGGGCCCGAGTGGGGGAGTAGGAGGACGTGCACGGACACGTCAGTCCGTCCGCGGCGACGAAAACACGGCCCACCACAGACATCACGGCAAAAATGTGTCGTCGGGCCGCTGGGTTAGATTTATGTTGGCCCAAGTCATTTCTGGACCGAATCGGACGGGCGCGCTCCATTTATGTCGAGCCGTTTGAGATGCCCTCACTCTGTATACTGTCGTAAGTGTCACAAATGCATAACCGCGGGGTAGAAAGTGGAAGTCACTCTAGAAAATTTGATGGATAACTTTTGTATGTTTAAGTGGATCATCTATGTATCATTTTTGAGTGATCTGTGAGTTGTAAATAGTAAACATTTGAACTTCCTCTTAAATAAAACGTGGATGGCTGTGTGCATCAGTGTGTACAAGCCAAATTTCACCACCAACCATGGTCTATGAAGTGTAAACTAACATACATCAGCAAGTATGGCAGCCCTCATTGCAATGAAACATATAACAATAATTCCCTTCAAGAAAAGCACCTTTTTCATCTACTTGCAAGTGCAAGCATGGGTGATATCATCCCTTGAATCCCCTGCAATGTGTGCTGTATCTGAATCTCCTCCGCAACCATTCTCTTAAGATTCCTAATGTACCCTCTCAGCTTCCCATCTGAGCGGATATCCTCTGCACGCATTTCCAATACCTTGTTTGCCACACCGAGCAACAGCCTCGCGTACCTTGGCAAGGTTGCATTCCGATGCAGGAACTCAAGGAGGCACCCTAGTTCCAGCGCATCCAAATTCCCAATGCATCTCACCAGCTTTCTCCTTGCCACTAGCTCCTCCATCACTGCCACAACACTCCTTGGATTGTTCTTAGCTAATGCAGAAACTAGAGCATCCTTGTGCCTGAACTTTCGCAGCAACTTATCATGCTCTGCGATTTTTGCCTTTTTAGGTCTCTCAATCACAAAGTCGCCCTCCTTTGGCTTTGCATTCTGACCACGGAGGAAGTACCTATAATAGTTGGGCTTCAGTGCCTGCTTCTCTGGCTTGGGCGATGCCCAATCGGACACACCACTGGCAACCTTTTCCTCCTCCTCTACGGCCTTCTTCCTTCTGCGCACAAAAATATCTCCCTTTGAAGACCCAGCAACAAGAACTGTACCACAAGGTGAGCATGCCACAGACAGCAACTGCTTTGGGTATCGCATAGAGTGTGTGATCTTAAGCTCCCCATAATCAAAGCTCTTCACATATCCATCACTCCCTGCACTAAGCAGCCGAGTTTCCCCGGTGGTGCCCATCTTCCCAAGAGCGAGCGCCATCACTGTCTTTACATGGCTCTCCACTGAGTGCACAAGCCGACCACCACCAATGACGTCCCAAATCTTAACCATGTTCCCCCCCGCCGTGGCAAGCAACCCGCCAGACGGCAGGAACAGCATGCTCTCCACCGAGGCGCCATGAGAGAAGGACAGAGACGGGGCTTTCCCGGTACGGGCATCCCACAGCTTGACACTCTGGTCGTAGGAGCCAGTGGCGAAGAGGTTGTGGTCAACGGGGGACGCGGCGCCGGCGCGGATGTAGTCACGGTGGGCGGCAGGGACGGTGAAGACGGGCGTCTCAGAGGGGACGTCCCAGTAGGCAAGCAGCGCGTCGTCTCCGGCGGTGATGAGGTGGATCTTGTCGCCGCCGGCTTCTGGGTACCGGACCACGCGGGTCCCAGCGGAGTGGGCGCTGAGGGTCCGGAGGGGCCCCGACGTCGGCTTGTCGACGCGGAAGACGCGGACGACACCCTTTATGTCGCCGGCGGCGATGAGGGCGCCGTCGGAGCGGAAGGAGGGCGAATACGCGAAATCCTTCGAGGCGGATATCTTGGGGCGTGGCGCAAGGGGGTCGCCGGTGAAGAGCTGTACGGTCGAGAACCAAACTGCTGCGAGCGTGGGTTTGGCGTGGGTGGGGGAGAAGGTGAGGTGGGTGACGGGGTAAATTGAGCCGGTTACGAGCTCGGAGGAGCGGAAATTGCGCCAGTAGGAGGCCTCCGGTGAGAGGCGGTTGGGGTTCCCGTGGGACGGGAGGTGGGAGGTGTGCGGTGCGGCCGGGAAGAAGGGCTTCGAAGTGTCGGCGGCCATGGCGGGCGGGTGGACGGGCGGCGGCGAAGTGGGAGAGAAACCTAAGGAGAAGGGGGAAGAGAGGGTTTATGGGTTTAGTTATGGGCCGCGGAGGAAATGGTTTTGGTGCACATCTTCAAGACCTTTTTTTTTTGAAACGATATCTTCAAGACCTTCGACTAGTTGAATTGGCGCGGCTCCCCTAAAAAAAAAAAGTTGAATTGGCGCAGCGACACGCCGCCGCGTGTTTGATGAGATTTTTTTTATAGTTTGTTAATTTTTTAGTTGCGTTATATCCATAATTAGAAGCTGAAATGTGCATGTAATGAAGCGTTATCTAAATTTAACTACATAATTAGGGAGAAGTAAGTGTAAGTTGAGAAACTGTTAATTCTGAATCATTTAAAAAAATAAGTACATTCTTAGAGAATACTTGATCTAAATGGTCAAATATGGTTCCATTTTACCACAATTAGCTCGTGTACCACCATAATAAAAGGAAATATGTTATGATTATGTCTAGATATTATATTTATAGTTCGCCATAATTATGTAATATTGATCCTTGGTTACAATATGTTATCTTAGCATCCATCAAATTGAATCATTCTTTAGAGAAAATGAATTTGTAACTATGTAATTTTGATCGTTAGAAGAAACCAACGTCATGCATTCGTAAAGATGATCTGTTCCAAGCACAAAACTATGTGTAGCAAAGATCTTCAGAACCACCAGACTATATCGGTCTCTTTTTGGAATCTGAATATAAATCATAAGAACAAAGCAGAAAATACACTGATAGTTGCTCAAAAGAGCAAGACAAACTTTCTAGTCACAACCAACCGACGACGGTAAGTATAACTATATGATGCCAACATGACAAAGAAAAAGCTTCTTAGCCTTTTAACCTTTTACAATATTGGCACCAAACGGATATCAATTGTAAATAAGCGTCATTCCAAATTTGAGCATCGACGGATTATATAACATTAACAGATAATTAAGCTAAAAATGGTACATAGTTCACTAAGAGGAGCTAAATCACCGACCATTTGGTCTTGATTAACATCCAAGCATATCATGATGTGCAGCAATATGGAATATTGAATACAGTCGCAAATATTTTAATGTGAAAGGTTACGTTTGTTGCCATGGGGAATGTCTGAATATTTCTACTTAAATCATGTTGCAAAAACACTGGCACAAACTTCGAACATGAAAAAAACCAGTTTGTGTTTGGTTTCCATGTATTCACTTCGAACATGGAAACAAAGAACATCATCTTCTTCCTCCAGAATACAACTGAATCAAACAATCATCAGATGGGTAAGATTAGAAGCACATGAATCAAAAGAAAACAACATAATAGTGAGTCAAAGCGTCATCTCTAAGTTCCCAATAAGAAGATAAAGGAAACAAATGCACCTTAAACACATAACGGTGACAACTAATTATGAATATGTGCCTCAGTCTTAGCGTTTGTAGTTGTAGTACCAGACCTCAACAAAGGGAAGAATCCTTGTCCTGTTTAGAAAAAGAAACTTAATTAGACCACAAACATGGAAGACACGATGGAAAGCAAAGACGATAAGGACTCCTCCGGACTATAATGTTTCCTATGAAAAGAGGTACAACATCATATGTGGCCAACACTATTTACGCTCTCATACTCGCATAACCAGAGGGAAAAAGCATGAATAATACACTGATTGATCTTACCCTACCAACATGCTTTTATTTTCTGGATGTACCCAACGTGTCTGTGACAAAAGAAAGTAAGAAATTATTTTCATACCTCATCCATTGGTAGTGTTTGAATGTAGATTCAGTACTAAAAAAACCAATCCGAGGTAGAAGATTGACCTGGGAAGAAATAAAGATGGTAAGATGACTCGTGACTCAAGGGCAAGTAATCGAGTCACGCAAATATGTGACAATTACTGATACATGAATTTCACAAGATTTTATTTCTAAGAGAAGACAATGGAACAAATTCGACTTGGCAGATGTGTTGCATGTCGGAGTTGGTCGGAGCTCCGTTGTTGCTTACGCTACTAAGCACGGGGCGCTGCTTGTGAGGGGCGTCACAACAGTTGGAGCTCCGCTGGTGCTTGTAATCCATAACAGTGTGACTGTTTTAAAATTGAAAATATGTATAGAGCCCTACATTACAAAGGTACATTCTTTTTTTAAACACCAACAACAAAAACTGAGTAAATAAACTAAGCCAACAGTATTAAAATTATCTTCCAATTATAAGCACTCCAGAAGGACGTAATCTTAGTAAGAAATTTAGCGGTGCCGTAGTTGTAGCTCCCTTTTTTGTTCCTGTTTGTTAACAATGGGCATCACAGTCAACAGAAGTGACAAATCCTTGCTTTACTCTCTCTTCACCACAACAGATTGTGTCTAGCTAGTTCTATAAGGTTGTGCAGTTCGATCTATTTAATCAGCTGAATAGATAACACCTACTTTTTTTATGGGTCGATGACACCTACTTTTGATCACAGACAAAACCAAAATTAAGAAACATACGATTGTGTTTATGATTAAAGTGAAGTTTGGGCACGTTCATAACATAGGCAGTTGACGAAATAACGGGTACACATTTGCTGAAACATACCATTGTGTTGATGAAAATTATAGTGAAATTATCAGGACGCCGTGCACGGACCTCCATACACATTTGCCGTCCAACATCCTTTGCTCGGCCCTCTGTATCGACTATCGCATGGATGAGCATACCACAGCTGCACGGATGTGTCTCCAGATGCTCTGCTTTGACGCCTTATTGAACGGGAATCCGACACCTAGAGGGGGGGGTGAATAGGTGCTACTTCAAATTTTAGGTCTCTTTTAAATTTAGGCTCAACACCAAGGTAAATTCTCTAGATATGCAACTATGGTGAATTTACCTAAATGACAAGCTAAGAAGAAACTAGATAAACAGAACAAGCGAGTAAGGGAGAAAGGATAAGGGGAACCAAGTGTAGCACGCGGAGACGAAGAAGTAATCCCGAGTTCCACCCAAGGGTGTACGTCTCGTCGGAGAGGTGTGTGCTACCACAACAGGTTAGTCACAACGCCACAAAGACTCACCTTCTTCTCCGATGAACTCAACCATAAAGGTTGCGAGTTCACCTTTCACTATTGATCCCCTTTTAGGGCGGAGATCGAGTCCCTTACAAACGCTTGAGGCACACACCCACAACTTAATTGGGGGCTCTCAAGATGACCACAAAAGGTCAAGACCACAACAGGTCAAGCTTACACCAAGTACCAACAATGGTGAGATCTAGGTTTTCCTCGAGGAAACCCTAGACTCGAAATCCCCAAGTGAACGGGGGAAGATTACAAATCGCTTCGGTGAAGTAGTAGATCGAAGCCTTCTCCTTCACTCCTCCAAAGATCAACGAGTTTGGGTGGAGGAGTTGGGAGATCTTCAAGATTTGAGTTTCAGCACATTTATGATGAGAGAGAGTGTAAGAGCTGAAATGGCTGGAGGTAGGTCGAGGGTATTTATAGTCCCCTCCAAGAACTAGCCGTTTTTCACTGCGCGGGCCAGAACTTCCGGTCACTTAGGCCGAAATTTCCGGTCACCCCGGAAAGTTCCGGCCAAAGTTCCGGAGGAACTTCCGGCCTGGCCAGGGCGCAGGCAGTTCCAGACTTAGAGAAAAATCAGCATGTTCAGCACCGGAACTTCCGGTGGACAGGCCGGAACTTCCGGTCGCCCGGAAAGATCCGGCCAAAGTTCCGGCTTTGCCCGTGCGCGAGCAATTCCCGACTTAGCAGAGAAAATCTGCTGGTCAGCACCGGAACTTCCGGTCGCCCGGAATGTTCCGCTCAAATCTCCGGACAAAGTTCCGGTTTTGCCCGGGCGCAGGCAAGTTTTTACTTAGCCGATTTTCTCGTTTGTCTAGAACGGAACTTCCGGTGGCTGGCCGGAACTTCCGGTGGCCCGGAAAGATCCGGCCAAAGTTCCGCCTTTGCCAGAGCATAAATCCAAGAAAAGGACTTAGCCGTTTTCTGGCCAGCTAGAAATGTCCGGTGCAGGCCCGGAAGTTCCGTCCCGTAGGCCGGAAGTTCCGGTCACAGCACCGGAACTTCCGTCCTGACAGGACAGGAAAAACTGCCAGCCAATTCTCTTTTTAACCCTGTTGATCTTCGTCCTTTTTGTTCCACAAGGATATGTAGTATCTGAAATACTTAGACACACCATTAAACTTCCTTTTCGTTTTGTCATTCCTATCCAAAACTTAGGAGACATAAAATGCTCTTTCAATCTCCCCCTTTTTGGTTAGAGATGACAACACAAACGGAACAAAGGATTTGCAACACATAGACGGGCTCCCCCTAAATATGTGCACTATTAAATCTTGTGTTTGAATACAAGTGCACATCTATTTAGGATCACAGCTCCTCCTATCTTTTACAATCCTAGCAGGTTCATCATACGAGGAAAAGATAGCATAACTTGCTGAAAAAAAAAAGGTAAGACACGACTAAACTGATTACATCACAAAGTTCCACACGTCTTACCACATGCTCAAAGATAGAGTTCCAAATAACAAGACTAAAAAGTTCAAGAAGCACAAGTTAAGACCGAAAGAGAAATAAAGGCTTGTGCTTCCACCCTTGCAAATCCCCGAGAAGTCCTAATAGATAAACTTCTCCCCCTTTGGCATCTTGCAATACCAAAAAGGGAGAAGATCGATGCTAACGCCCCAAGAGTCAGTCGGAGGCGTGGTGCAAGTCATCATCATCTTCATGCATGGCATCGTCATCATCTGTGAGATCTTCTGGCACATCAATGTCCCAACTAATCCCTTTTGCGTTCCAGTGCTTGTATTCAATGAGAGGAGGAGGAGCAGACGGTGGGTTGGGCATCTTCATGTGAGCCATCATGGAGGACTCGTTGGTGAGGATGGCATGGTTCTGCTCGTACATGGCATAGTCCTCCCTGTGCAGACAAGAGCCCATGTGCATGATCTTCTCAAGAGCCCTCACAAACCACGGACATTTCTTCTTGGCTGCCTTCTTGACAGTGGGGTCAGAGGGAACACGGTTTCGCCCAGTGGTGGCTTCCTCATCATCATAAGTACCCATGGGGCGAGTTGGGGCAGCCACGTGGGACTTCTTCATGTGCAGACGAACAGGCTTGTGGAGGGTGCACTCAAGGGCAGCGTCCACATCTAACTTTTCTTCAGGGGTGAAAGGAAACCGATCCTTAATGAGCAACATGATGTAGGGTGCATAGAGAGGCACCTTCCTATGAAAAATGGCATAGTGCATCTCGTGGAAAATGAATTCCATGACATCAAAGGAGAATGAGTTGGGCTCGGGCACAGAGTCTGAGAGGTACGCTTGGCTCGCCAATGCCATGAGATGGACAAGTACTCGACGAATAACATCATTGTTCCCTACGCTTGGAGCAATGAGTGGCGGAACATCCGAAGGACAATGTCATAGACGGGCTTCAAACCATGGGTGCCGCCAATGGTGCCATTAGTCTCATAACACTCGACCATATCATTCTTGTCGTAGCGGTCATCATCATTGTGCAGTCTCATACCAGCATGCTCATCTAACCCTTGGAAGGGGTAACCTAGTAGTGCAGGCAAATCCTTGAAGGAAGCCTGAAGTCTGAATCTTCCTGACATCCATGTCATCCCAATGTTGGGGGAGTCATCAAACACAACCGTGGCGAAGAACTGATGGATCAAAGGAATGCTGTAGTGGCATTGGCGGGACATACGAGCTCGAAGACCAAGAGCATCCACAATAGTGACAGCACCCCCATAGTAGCTTCGCTTCTTCTCAAGATACTCGAAGTCAATACACTGCATCGGGCACACGCGCTTCTTCTCAGAGAAGCCGCAATATAGCTCATCATGAAGGAGCTTCATGTCCAAGCTGTGAAAAATCTGGTGCTCCTTTGGATTGGCATAGTCAAACGAGCACCTCCAGTTATAAAATTCCGAGGCAGGCATGCGCAGAACTGAGACAGCGGGCCCCTTGTGTTTCTTGTTGGGGCGAGCTGTAGAAGACTGGACCCAAGCTGGATCTAGCTGATGTTCTTTCTCAGACATGATCTCCTCTTCTTCTTCTTGAGTTGGTCCACGACTTGCACTTCTCTTCACAACCTGCTTCTTAGCTCGACCACGGTGACTACCAGCCTGACTCCCTGCCCCTGCAAGAACACAACATAGAGATAGAGGGAAGCACGGGGGTAAGCGCTCATGTCCAAGGAAACAAAGTCCAGGAGTAAGTAGAATTAGTCCAGAAATTTCTGATTTTAAGCCGGAAGTTCCGGTTTCAGTCTGACAGTTCTGGTCAGCGCGGCCGGAAGTTCCGGTCCACGGGACCGGAAGTTCCGGTTTAGGGTACCCGGAAGTTCCGGTACAGGTACCGAAAGTTCCGGTGCCCCGGAAACTTCCGGCAATTCTTCCGGGCGAAGTTCCAGTTTCTCTAGAGACTGGAGAATTCTGGACTGAGCCGCAGGAGGAATTTCTGGAATTTTCCACGCAGCCGGAAGTTCCGGTCCACGGGACCGGAAGTTCCGGCCCGTAGGCCGGAAGTTCTGCTTTTCAGACTAAAACTAAAAATTCCATGTAACTTCAAGAAATTTCAACAAAATTCAAATCACTGCTGGGAGATTGTAGGGCAAGCCTAAGAGAGGGTTTCTACCAAAGGATTCTACATAATATGTTCTAAATCCACAAGGTTAAACGAAATGAGATTCGTCCTAGATTTGAAAATAGAAGATATTACCGAAGTCCATGGCGAAAACCGATCGGAGAAAACGGATCCCCTCGTCGAGGAGATGGAGATCCAGCTTTGAACCAAAGGAATCCGAGGTCGGAAGGCCTCGGATTGATTTGGTGGAGTTCTAGGGCTCGGGAGAGGAGAGAGATTGAATCTGGGCGGCGCGGGGGTGGAAGAACCGTTCGAACGAACCAGTTCACCCCGCGCAGCCCTATTTATAGACCCGAGCCACCTAAGCCGGAAGTTCCGGTCCTCACACCGGAAGTTCCGGTGCACCGGAAACTTCCGGTCTTTCTTCCGGGCAAAGTTCCGGTTTCTCCAGGGAATGGAGAATTCCGGACTTAGCCGCTGGAAGAAAGACTGGAAATTTCCTGGCACCGGAAGTTCCGGCCTGCTGACCGGAAGTTCCGGTGCACCGGAAACTTCCGGTCTTTCTTCCGGGCAAAGTTCCGGTTTCTCCAGGGGATGGAGAATTCCAGACTTAGCCGCTGGAAGAAAGGCTGGAAATTTCCTGGCACCGGAAGTTCCGGTCTGAGACCCGGAATTTCCGGACTTAAGGAAAACCAAACCAAATTTTCTGAAAATGAGAAACAAAATGGACATGAGTGATAGAATAGCAAGGTTTAAGGGGGGAAAGCTTAGGTGAGAGATCCAAACTGATGATGGTACTTCACATTCAAATTGCAAAAAGCAATAAGTTCTCAAGAAGACCAACTTGAGTGTGTTTTCCATAGAAGCAAGTAGATGCAAATGAGAAACAAGAGTAAGCCATTAAACCAACTCGTCCTAGAAAATAGGAAGAGGTAGGTGGCCAAAGCCACCATGTTGGAGCGTCGGGCATGTCATCGCGAAGATATATCTTGGGTACAAACCACTACTCGTCGTTTTAGCTCAAAATAGTCATGACAATGAATATAGAGATAAAAGAACACTTACTATCGGCATAATGGGGGGAGGGATGGTCCAATGTATTAGAACCGCACTCCCCCTATGTCCATGCCTACATCTAGGCAAAAATAGAGTGCAAATATATCCTAGGGGAGTGTGCAAGCGATCAAGCTAGGGACCTCGAATCAATGATATTGAGCTCATTCCTCAAAAAGCAAAACCTTCCTTCCTCAAGGGGCTCCGTGAAGATATCCGCCAATTGATCTCTTGTGCCCACATAAGATAAGTTAACATCTCCTCGGTGACGTGGGGCTGCCTTGCGGGTAGCCCACGATGATGCTACCTGGGTCGCGCCAAGGATGGGAAGGCCCGCAGAAGGCCCACTCGAGGTACCTCGTATCCTAGTCCAACTTGGTTAGGTTTTGTGACCTACCGTATCTGTACCAACCACCCGAGACCTGGCTACCTATAAAGCCAGGAGGGTTGCCCGTCCTAGAGGACACGCTCAGAACCACTACGACAAACCCTAGCGAGATCGCAATCTCGCCATTGTAATCGCTACTCGCATCAATAACCAGACAAGCAGGAGTAGGGTGTTATCCTCCGGGAGCCTGAACCTGGGTAAACCTCGCTTGTCAGCCGTCGTGATCACCTTGCACTCATCTCTCTCCCCATCAATCAACCCGGGGTGCACAACCCTGGGACTTGTCGAGTTAACACCTCGTCAATTGGCGCCGTCTGTGGGAAAGTCAACAAGTGCTAGGATCATGGTCGCACCGGCCCCATCCGCAATGAAGATCGGCGTATCCGCCATCAGGGAGTCGATCCGATTCGGCTCCTTCGAGTACGTCATCCACTCGCCAACTCATCGATCGGTGTACGCCGATCTGGACAAAGGTATACACATCACCTTCGGCTCCATATTCTGCTGCATAGATAGTCGTGGCATACTCAGGTCTACGACTAATGCGCTACGTGCGACGGCGTCACCAAAATCGCCGACTATCGCGCCCGCTGAAGCCGCCGAGATCGCATCTGCCGCACCCGCGGAGATCGCGACCGCCGGACCCGCTAAGATCGCATCTACTACACCCGCGGAGATCGCGACCGCCGAACCCGCGAAGATCGCATCTGTCGCACCCGCAGAGGTCGCGCCAGCTGCACCCGCAATGAGGACATCTTAATCGACAATCTCGGCAACGGCCGCGCGAATCGAGTCTGCTACCCCAACCTTGGTCGTGCGGTCGATCAAGTCAAGATCCACCTCCGCCGTCGCACCCGCACGGGAGAACAGGGGCCCGCGTCCGACAGCCATGTCCCGCGCGCCCTCGCCTTCGTGGAGATCTCAAGTCTACCCCAAGCCAATCGCACTCGCCCCGGCAAGTGTGAGCACATGGACAATCGCGAAGAGACGCGACAGCGGGTGCGCCGCGCGCCACGTTGCGGCAATTTTCGACCCCGAGCAAGAAGCGGGCGACAGAAGCAGCAGCGGCAGCACCAACTCTCCAATTCGAGTCTACCCCAAGCAAGTCTTCATGGCCGGCACAACACCGCATGACGACGAAGACGAACCCGCATACCCACTGGAGGTGGACATGCCGGACCAGACGAAACTTGTCATCACGCGGGACATGGCGATCCAAGCCATGAAGCATGTGGACGAAGGCACGTTCCCGCCACCCAACGCACCTCGAGAAGATCACCTGGCGGTCCAGTACTTGCTACGCAAGGAAGGCGAACGAATTCGCGCCGAAAAAGCCGAACTTCTCAGGCGCAAAAGGGACGCGGATGCATCGAGTGCCAGGCGAGCCTCCCTCTCCTTCACATCCTCCACAGTGCCAGGCGCGTGTCCCCCACATGGCAGAAGCTGATCGAACAAGGCTCACCCGCAACCTCGACTCGTCCTTCGTCACCGAAGATGAAAACGGGATACCCGTCCCAAAGACGGCGAATGCCGCCCTGATCGCAGTCGAGACATACCTCCGGCTCACGCAGCCACCGGAGGGGGACGCGCGCTCCCTTCTCCACAAGCAACAAATTGCCTCCATAAGGGCAATCGAAGAAGCTCTGGCGGCCAAGGGGCCAAGCAACCGAGCGAATGAACTAACGACATCGGGCATCCCAGCGGCGCAGCGACAGCCAGTCAAGGACCTTCGTGACGTCCTGACACAGAAGACGGTGGACCGCAGCCCCAAGGAGCGTTCGGCTAGCGTGGCACACGCGAACGGCAACGCCGACCGCGACTTCGAGCCGTGCGGCGCAGCATGCTTTAGCTTCAACATCCGCGACACCCGCATGCCTAAAGGCTTCAAGTTGACGGTCGGCACACCAAAATACGACGGGAAGCAAGACCCAAAGCTATGGCTCGAGGACTACCTCATCGCTTGCACCTGTCAAGGTGGAACGTCGACTACAGCAATGCAGTACATCCAGCTCATGCTGACAGATTCGGCACGCGGGTGGCTCACAAGCCAACCCAAAGACTCTTTCCGAACATGGGAGGAATTCCAGGATAACTTCATCAAGAGTTTCTCAGGAACATTCGCCAGGCCGACGACCTACATCGAGTTGCAGGCCTGCAAGCAAGGGAAGGATGAGTCGCTCCGCTCTTACATCCAGAGGTGGACACTCCTCCGCAATACCATGGAACCCGTATCAGAGGATCGAGTGATGGACGCCTTCATGCATGGCGTCGCTCGCCGCGACCTCCGGGAGGAATTCGGTAGGCTCCAGCCGAAGACCACAATAGAACTCATGAAAACAGCCAACCAATGGGCCGAAGGAGAGGACTATGTCCGCGAAACTTCTCCCAAAAAGGAAGGCGAAACAAGCAACTGGCGCGAGGCACGTCAAAAGAAGAAGGCACGTTACACGCATGATTCAATCGAATTAGTAGCGGCAGGGTACGAAACCCCCCGCGAGGACAAGCGTGACAGCAGCCGACAATACGAGCAAAGTCGACAGCCCAGCTCGAGTCAGTACAACCGTGGCAGCAGCAGCATCGACCACAATGATGGAAGTCAGAAGCGCGAGTGGAAGCGCCCGTTGACCCCAACAGAGGAACTGATGCAACCCTGTAAGCATCACTCGTTCCGCAACCCGGCAACAGGAAATTGGGGTCAAACCACTTGTTGAAAGATTGCCGCAAAGCAAGAAAGATCTACCACGCCATGCAGCAAATCATCGCCCCGGTGCAGGCCATACAAGCGGCGCCACAGTTAGCCATCCAGGCAGCACCCGCAAACAACAATCAAGTGCAGGCGGCAGGAGCGTTCCCCCAGCCGCAGCAGCAGCAGCAAGGTCCGTACCCAGCCGCACGGGGACAGCTGAACATGATCCAGAAGGGACCCCCGTCGAACAGGAGGCAGAAAATCATCACACGCCAAGTACTTCAAGCCATCAACAGCCCGCGCGCGGTACCAGACTACCTGCGCGGGTCGGAGACACCAATCACATTTTGCAGGGCAGATCACCCAGCGGAGGTAGTCCGACCCGGGCACGCCACACTCGTGATTGAGGCCTTGATCGGCGACTACAGCCTGAAGAAGGTATTCCTGGACGGTGGCAGCGGCATCAACATCATATTCGCCGATACCCTCAGACGAATGAACAGGTCGACAGAGAAGTTGCCGGAATCGGAAACCACCTTCCACGGCATAGTACCAGGGCAAGCAATCACGCCCATGGGAACAATCACACTCGACGTCATCCTCGGTACACCCGAGCACTTCAGGAAGGAGTCGATAGACTTTGAGGTCGTCGACTGGAAGTCACAATACCACGCCATCCTCGGACGCCCAAGCTTTGCCAGGTTCATGGCAGTACCCCACTACGCCTACCTGATGATAAAGTTACCCGGGCCGAAAGGAGTGATCACCGTCCGCGGCGACTTCGGGCTCTCCAACAGCTGCGACCGAGAGTTCGCCAAGATCTCCGAGTTCTTCGGTGTCGAAGAGCACTTCAAGGCCATATCAGCCGACAACGACAAGACCATCTTCCCGGCTCGCAAGAAGCCTGCCAAAGACGCAGCGTTCAACTCGAATGACGACACTGTCACCAACCAAGTCCATCCGACTGACAGCGGAAAGACGGTCAAGGTCTCATCGAGTCTGACCCCCGCATAGGAAGGCGCGCTCGTCGAGTTCCTACGTGAGAACTGGAAAATCTTTGCATGGCAACCCTCTGACATGCCAGGGATACCCAGGGAACTCGCCGAGCACTCTCTAAAAGTCCACAAGGACGCAAGACTAGTCAAGCAATCCATGCGACGCTTCTCAGGACCCAAACGAGACGCGATCACCATGGAGGTCGACAGATTACTACACGCCAAGTTCATCCGAGAGATCAACGACTCGGACTGGGTCGCCAACCCGGTTCTAGTTGAGAAAAAGAAGACGAAGAAACTGCGCATGTGCGTTGACTTCACCGCAGTCAACAAATGCTGCCCCAAGGACCACTTCCCGCTCCCGCGGATAGACCAGATCATCGACTCGACTGCAGGTTGCGAACGCCTATCTTTCCTGGATGCCTACTCAGGTTACCAGCAGATCAGGCTGAAAGTCGAGGACGAAGAGAAGACAACCTTCATCACACCCGACGGCGTTTTTTGCTACCAAACGATGTCGTTCGGGTTAAAGAACGCAGGTGCCACGTACCAGCGGACAATGCAAGCATGCCTCAAGGGGCTAATCGGGCAAATCGTCCAAGTCTATGTCGACGACATCGTCGTCACTACCCGAAAGGAGGATACCCTAGTCGACGACCTCCGCAAGGTCTTCGCCGCACTGGACGTATATCAGATCAAGCTCAATCCAGAGAAGTGCGTGTTCGGCGTACCAGCCGGAGAGCTACTAGGGTACCTTGTATCCGCAAGAGGAATCGAAGCAAACACCGAGAAGGTGCAGAACATACTCACAATGCCAGCACCAACCAAGCTCCGGGAGGTGCAACGATTAGCTGGCCGAGTCGCAGCTCTCAGTCGGTTCATTAGTAAGTTGGGAGAGAAAGCCCTACCTTTTCTACCAGCTGATGAAGAAGGCAGACAAGTTCGAGTGGACACAAGAAGCGTAGGACGCGTTCGACCATCTCAAGAAAACACTGACAACTTCTCCAGTCCTCGTGGCACCACTGGAAAATGAGCCGCTGTACCTATACGTCTCAGCAACGAACAGGGTGGTAAGCATGGTGCTCGTAGTCGAACGCGAAGAAGAAGGGCACAGTCACCCGGTGTAGAGGCCCGTCTACTACCTCAGCGAAGTACTCACCCTGTCCAAGCAGAACTACCCTCATTACCAGAAGCTGGCATACGGAGTCTTCATGACCTCCAGGAAGGTCGTCCACTACTTCTCCGAGCACCCGATCACGGTGGTAAGCTCCTCTGGACTAGCAGACATTCTCACAAACCAGCGCGCGACGGGACGAGTCGCCCAGTGGGTTGTCGAACTAGGACCATGGGGGCTGAAGTATGCTCACCCGAAGTCCATCAAGGCCCAAGTTCTCCCAGAATTCACCACCGAGTGGATAGAGGCCCAGCTACCAAATGTCCCCGACCTGTCCAACGCGTGGACAATGTACTTTGATGGCTCGAAGAAATTCAAGTCAGCCGGGGCAGGAGTCGTGCTCATCTCCCCCAAAGGCGACAAGCTCAAGTATGTCCTACAGATGGACTTTCCGACGCCGTCCAACAACGAAGCCGAGTACGAGGCCCTGATTCACGGCATGCGGATGGCCAAGAACTGCGGCGCCACGCACCTCATGATCTACGGCGACTCCTACCTGGTGGTACAGCAAACCATGAAGTCCTGCGACGCTATCGCTGACAACATGATCGCCTACAGAGACCTCTACAATCAGTGGGAAGGCAACTTCGACGGCTGCGAGCTGCGCCACATTGGCCGTGAAAGCAACGAGGAAGCCGACGTCCTCGCTAACATGGGCTCAGACAGGGTGCCAGTCCCACCCGGCGTCTTCCTCGAGTGCATCACGCAGAGATCCATCAAGACTCAGAGTACAGCAAGCACAGCAACAACAAAAGGCGATGCTAACCCGCCAAGCCAAGACAAGGTCCCCATGGAGGTCATGCTAGTCGAAGCCACATGGACGGGACCGTACCTGGCATACATACTACATCAGAAGCTGCCAGCCGATCCAGTCGAAGCAAAGCGCATCATCAGGCGATCCAAAAGTTTCACTGTCATCAACGAAGAACTCTACAAAAGAAGCATCTCAGGAATCCTGCAAAGGTGCATAGATCCAGTCGACGGCCAAGCCATCTTACTCGACATCCACGCGGGTATCTGCGGGCATCACGCCAGCAGTCGGGCACTGGTGGCCAAGGCGCTGCGCGCCGGGTTCTACTGGCTGACAGCCATGCAGGACGCCGAGGAGCTGGTGAAGAAGTGCACAGGGTGCCAGGAATTTGCCAACAAACCGCACGCCCCAGCGTCAGAACTCAAGACAATCCCATTAGCCTGGCCCTTTGCCTAATGGGGTCTGGACATGGTGGGACCGCTGAAGAAATCCTCACCCGGAGGTCACACTCACCTCCTGGTTGCAGTCGATAAGTTCACAAAGTGGATCGAAGCCGTGCCCATCACAAGTTCGACTGCATCCACAGCGGTCAACTTCATCAGGTCAATCATCTTCAGATTCGGGGTACCAAACGGGATCATCACCGACAACGGCTCGAACTTCACAGCCGAAGAATTCAAGGACTTCTGCTCAGAGCAGGGGATCAAACTCAACTATGCGTCTGTCTCGCACCCGCAGTCCAACGGACAAGTGGAGAAAGCCAACGGCCTCGTCTGTAGCGGCATCAAGAAACGACTGCGCGTGCCCCTAAGACGCGCAGCGGGCGCATGGGTGGAAGAACTGCCATCGGTCCTCTGGAGTCTGCGAACAACGCCGAATAGATCCACCCAGTACACTCCATTCTTCATGGTGTACGGTGCAGAAGCGGTCCTCCCCTGCGACATCAAGTTCGACGCACCAAGAGTAGTCGCCTACGACGAGTCGGAAGCAGAGGAGGCACTCGAAGACAGCAGAGACACCCTGGACGAAGCGCGAGACATCGCCCTGGCACGATCAGCCGTGTACCAGCAGGACCTGCGAAATTATCACACTCGGAGGCTGCGACCAAGAGCGTTCGTTGCAGGCGACCTGGTTCTTCGACTCAAGCAAAAGAAGGTGCACAAGCTCGCTTCCCCATGGGAGGGCCCGTACATCGTAACAGAAGCAATAGACAATGGAGCTTACCGCCTAAAGGACTCGAAGACAGGAGCAGACTGCAGCAACCCATGAAACGTAGCACAACTCCGCCGGTTCTACGCCTAGTTCAAAACAGCCATTGTACAAAGAAAACCAGCGCGGCAGGTTTCAGACGCACTCTTTCCCTTACCAGGGTACCTGAGGGGACTGGAAGGGTTTTAATGAGGCGGCCTGTTCGCAAGAATCAATAAAGTGATTTGAAGAAATTATGTCCCCTTTACCTGTCACTCAGAGGAAGCTCAAAAATCCTAGGCCGCCACTCGAACCACTCGGGGGCTGCGCCACACAGGTTGAAATATAAGATTAGGTCGCCACCCGAACAACTCGGGGGCTGCGCCATACAAGCATGTCCAAAATCCTAGGTCGCCACCCGAGCTACTCGGGGGCTGCGCCACACAGGTTGAAATAAAAGCTTAGGCCGCCACCCAACTTACTCGGGGGCTGCGCCATACAAGCATAAAGTCAAAAAATCCTAGGCCGCCACTCGACCGACTCGGGGGCTGCGCCATACAGGTCAAGTTCAAAATCCTAGGGCGCCGTCCGCCACACACGGGGGCTGCGCCACACAGGTCACACTTGTAACCCTAGGCTACCACTCGACTTACTCGGAGGCTACGCCAAACAGGCATTCTCAGAAAAATCCTCAGCCGCCACTCGAACCCACTCGGGGGCTGCGCTGCACAGGTCAAGTTCCAAATCCTAAGTCACCACCCGACGTACTCGGGGGCTGCGCCAAACAGGTAACACTTGTAATCCTAGGCCGCCACTCGACCTACTCGGGGGCTGCGCCAGACAGGTCTTAGCCAAAATCCTAGGCCACCACTCGAGCGACTCGGGGGCTGCGCCATACAGGTCAAGTTACAAAAATCCTAAGTCGCCACCTGATAAAATCAGAGCCTGCGTCATACAGGTAACACTTGAAAAAACTAGGCCGTTGCCTGGCATACTAGGCGACTGCGCCATACAGGTTGCAGATTAAATCAGGAACTCTAACTTTCGAGTAAAAAGATCAACTCTCATAACTCGAAAGTGTTACAATCTGTTATCATACTTACACAGGCACATTCGCCCCCTATAGCTAACCCTGTACAACAGACAACAGCTACTCTAAACTGCAGGTTCAGCCTTCGGCGCATCAAGGGGCCCTACAAGGCGCTCGCTCAGGTCCTGAACCTGCCGGATAATCCGACGCGCAGCCGCCAAGGTCTCGTCGAAGTCGTCGTCACCCGGAAGGCCTTCAAGCACCCTCTCAAGCGGGAGATGTGGCCGGTGCATCCGGACGTACGCCAACGCCACGTTCGCACCAGCCACAAGCTGGGCGTCGACGACCTCCTTCAACCCTGCACCATCGCGGAACCTCTCCAGCAAGGCAGACAACCCGTTCGGCTGCGCATTATGCGGGAAGTACACACGATTGATGTGCCAAAGTGTCTTCCGGCAGCTCTCCAGAAGAAAAGAAGCGCGCCACGTACGATCAAGCATGGTGGCAAGGACGCGCCCCCTCGACCGGTTCACCCAGAACTGTCGAGCTTCGTAGGAGTCGCCGGACGCCTCTCGGGTGACTCGCTCCTCAACGCGAACCCGCTCGGCCTCCTAGTCGGGATTAACATCTGCGCACATAAAATGCAGGTCAGAACGAGAAGGAAAGCCACAAAGGACGGCAGCCGCCAAAAGGACACATACCTTGCAGCTGCCGACTGATCAGGTCGATCTCCCCAAGCAAAAAATCCTCACGTCGCGAGAACTCCGCCGTGGGATGCGACTGAGAACGATGCAGCAGCCGCTCTGTATTCTTCAGGGTCGCCTCAAGCTCCGCCACCTTGTTCTTCAAACATGTGATTATCCGCTGATCATTTGCACTGCGTGGAGGGGCCGGCGCCGCCCGACGACGGCGAGCACCCGAAGAAGAAGCCGCGCCACTCGGCACGGCCACTGGAGAAGGCGGAGCATCATCGCGCGCAACACTCTGCCAGGGATACGCAGAGTCAATATAATCATGCGACTGCGAAGCACAGATCAACTCAGGAGAAATAAAGCCAGCAAAATCAATATTGAAGACCAAAAGACCCGACAGGGCAATATTCATTACAAGCATGAAGTTCAAAATACAGATCGCGGCAACTGCCGCATTCCTACAACTATGCCTACTCTAAGGCCGCGGACTGCGACCGGGAACGGCCTTTCCGAGCAGCCGCCCCAGTCGCCTTAGCAAGGGCCCTCTCGAAGAGTGCCACAAGCTGCGCAGCCAGCTGCGAGGCGCGCTCTTTCACGCCACTCAGCGACGCGGTCCTGCCATCGGGTTTGCGAGGAAAACCGCTGACGACCTTCTCGAAGTCACCTGGAACTTGGTGGCCTAATAGGAGCTGGAAGGTGAGCTCGGAGCCGCGTACCGTCTGCGACCGCGTGAAGTCGGCGATGGTGGTCGCGTCCTCAAACGGCGCAGCCAGGGCGTCCACGGTCGCCGGCGGCTGGTCACCCGGGAAGATGCTCTGGTGCACCACGGCCAGAGCTCCAGTCGACTTCTGCAACGCGGCTGAAGACTTCTTCAGCGCGTCCGAAGCGTAGGCGCATACCCGGTCGAGGAAGCCAACAGCGGTCGCCAGGTCAACCGTGTCACTCGACGCATCTTCTGGAGGAGCTCCACCGCAAGTCTCTGCGCAAAAATTCAAAGTCAGGATAAGAAAAAGAACAAAGACTCAGTAGGCGTCAAGCCGAAACTCACCCCCAAGTACACCGGCGAGCGAAAGGAGACGACCAACTTGAGTTTTCTCCTTGGCGACCCGCGCCAGCTCCCGCTCTCGAGACTCGTGAAGAGCCTTCTCAAGCTCATCAACCCGCCCAGTAGCCTGGTCCAGCGAGGCACGCAGTTGGTCCCTCTCTTTCTCCAGGCGAACATAAGCTGCGGCTGCGTCGAGCTGTTGGCGATAGTAAGGCTGAAACAAAAGCAAGATGTCAATAAAGTTGCGGGCGACTATACTAGTCACCCACACCTTCGGGGGCTACTCCCATTGGGAGCGCTGATCG
Source organism: Poa annua (assembly GCA_026929855.1). Lineage (NCBI taxonomy): Eukaryota > Viridiplantae > Streptophyta > Magnoliopsida > Poales > Poaceae > Poa > Poa annua. The sequence continues at coordinate 88,416,291 of CM049431.1, forward strand.
CGCACCCGATGAAAAATCAAGAACGCAAGAAAAAGCATGCGAGACTTACGTGATCCAGGAGTTCAAGGTCTTCCGCAGTCGAAGGAGGCACGTGGCTAGAGGATGCAATACCGGCAGGCTCAGCATGCACCTTCTCCACCACCACTGGCGTCCCCAACCCAGTCGAAGGGGCGGATGTGAGCTCCACGTCCCGAAGGGGGGAGCTAACATCGTCAGAACGATGGCTGCAACAACACCAAGAACACCAGTCGAATCAAAACGTCCAAACTGCAAAGTACAACTCGAAGGACACATCGCAAAGAAACTCACCTGGGGGTGCCGGCGTCGTCGTAGCTCTCCAGGGAAGGCGAAGGCATCCGCGCGAACGAGCGTGGTGCTGCGGAGCTGACTGGAGGAACGTTCAGAGGTTCCTCCCAGCCACCCGAAGACCGAGCACCCGGAGACGTCACGGCGACCTCCTCCTCAGCAACGTCCACGTCCCGGGCAGGTGACGACGCAGTGGCAGACTCGCCGCGACTCGGAAGCTTCCGCTTCTTCCTCGCGGGTTCCTCCACCTCATCCTCCTCCTCCACCTCGTCACGGGGAGAATGCGCGGAGGGAATCTCTTCGTCCTCGTCCTCCTCCTCGACAAACTTCGACTCATCGTCGGGTCCGTTCTCAGGGAGGGGAGGAAAGCTGATGAAAAGATCTCGGCCCTGAAGCAAGTAGACACAAGTCGAATCAAAAAGAAGGGTAGACTCAAGTCGAACAAGGGCAGAAAGAAGACAAGACAAGACTTACCTCAGGAACGGGGTTCGAGGCCCCGTAAGGAGAAATCGGGCAGTTGACGTTGCACGTGTCCGCGGCTCGGAGGTTGGTGATGGACCTGACGCTGGCTTCCACCTCCTCGTCATCCAGCGGCTTGGCGCTGACGCCTTCGGCGGCCCACATCGGGTGAGGCCGGGCGCTGAGCGGCTGCACCCGAAGACGGAAGAAGGTGGCCATCAGAAAGACGCCACCCGCATCGCGCCCAAGGGTCTGAGTCAGCTCGTGCAGCAGGCCCAGCAGGGGCCGCACGGCCTCCTTCTCCACGGCGGACAGCGGGTGCGCCCAGGCGCCGGTCTTCCGCAGTCCGCGCCCGCTGTCGAATGCGTCCAGTCCGTCTTGGTTCGACTGGACGTAAAACCATCTCCTACGCCATCCTTGGACGGAGTCGGACTTCTTCATCTGAAAGTACGCGGTGTCACCGCGTACCTGGATTCCGAAGCCGCCCACGGGGAAGGTCAACTCGCTCTTCCCTACGTTCTTGCGAACGAGGAAGAGGGACTTCCACAACGCCCAGTGGGGCGCGACGCCCAAGAAGCACTCGCAGAGCACGATAAAGCCCGCGATGCTCAAGACGCCATTGGGGGTCAGATCGTGGATCTGAACCCCATAGGCAAACAGGAGACCGCGCATGAAATCGTGCATGGGGAACCCGAAGCCGCGCGGAAGGAAGTCCGCGAAGCAAACGCGTTCCCCATCGCGCGGAGTGGGGAAGACTTCCTTGCCAGGGACGCGTACCTGGACCTGGTCGGCAGGGGGCAGCAGACCCTGCGCGCGGAACAGCTCCACGTCGGTCTTCTTCATCGAGGACCTCTGCCAGTCGCCCTCCGGTTTCTTCATCACCCCGGCGTCATCGGCGGCGGCGGAGGAGCCAGCGGCGCTCTTCGGCTTGCCCATTGACAAGGTCGCAAGGTGTGTGGACGGAGTGCTCGGAGCTCGGGATGGCGGCGGAAATGGTAGAGCGCAAGAGGAAAGAAGGCAAGAATCGATTGGAGAAGATGACATCCCAAACGCCAAGACACAGTACTTATGCCTCGAAGATCGGCATCTCAACTGTCCATCGAACAAGGGCTCCGAGCGGGAACATCCAGCCGTCCACGTGTCGCACGGAGAAACCAACCGTCACCGCCAACTTCCTCCACTACGCACGAAAACCGAGGCGTCGTCATCGTGCCGCGCAAATTTCGCGCCCACTTCGGAGACGTGACAACTGTGGACCGTGGTCAGCTCTGACAGTGGGGCCCACCACGTCACGTCCCATCGGGCGCAGAGGCGTGCAACAGATCGTCATCAATGACGTCATCAAGCCAACGACTCCAAAATCAACCGAAGAAACTCGAAAGAGTTGTTCGAGTGGTAAGCTTCACAGCTGAAATCAACAAGGTAGGATCAGCCAATGATCCGAGCACCCGAAGAAGCCATTCGAGTGGCAACGCAGTAAGCTCGAGTAGCCGAATCCATCCAACAAGTAAGCCAAAACAGGCTGAGTAGAAGCAAGCTTCACAAGAAGATGAAGGCAAATTAATTCGACTGCACAGATTACTCCCATCGGGAGTGGCTGGTTCAACTGAAGAAATTCGAGTTGAAGCTCAAGATCAAGCAATCCAACGGCGCGTCCAGGAGGAAGGAGTCCTTTGTCCGACTCTGCGCTTCGACCAAGCACTCGGGGGCTACTGACATGGGGCTGCCTTGCGGGTAGCCCACGATGATGCTACCTGGGCTGCGCCAAGGATGGGAAGGCCCGCAGAAGGCCCACTCGGGGTACCTCGTATCCTAGTCTAACTCGGTTAGGTTTTGTGACCTACCGTATCTGTACCAACCACCCGAGACCTGGCTACCTATAAAGCCAGGAGGGTTGCCCGTCCTAGAGGACACGCTCAGAACCACTACGACAAACCCTAGCGAGATCGCAATCTCGCCATTGTAATCGCTACTCGCATCAATAACCAGACAAGCAGGAGTAGGGTGTTATCCTCCGGGAGCCTGAACCTGGGTAAACCTCGCTTGTCAGCCGTCGTGATCACCTTGCACTCATCTCTCTCCCCATCAATCAACCCGGGGTGCACAACCGTGGGACTTGTCGAGTTAACACCTCGTCACTCGGGCCACGTGATCTCTAATGAAATGATGGCGGATCTCAATATGCTTGGTTCTTGAATGTTGCATCGGGTTGTAAGCAATCTTGATGGCACTTTCATTGTCACATAGAAGAGGCACTTTGTCGCAATCGACACCGTACTCTTTAAAAGTTTGCCTCATCCATAGCAATTGAGTGCAGCAACTTGCGGCGGCAACATACTCGGCTTCAGCGGTGGAGAGAGATATACAATTTCGCTTCTTAGAAGACCAACTTACCAAGGACCTCCCAATAAATTGACAAGCACCGGAGGTTGACTTCCTATCATCTTGATCTCCTGCCCAATCGGAATCCGTGTACCCACATAATGAGAAATGTGCATCCTTGGGGTACCACAATCCAAAGTTGGGGTATAAGACAAATATCTAAAGATTCTCTTGACTGCCATATCATGGCTTTCTTTAGGAGTCTCTTGGTATCTTGCACAAACTCCTACGGCTAGCACTATATCCGGTATAGATGCACAGAGGTAAAGAAGAGATCCAATCATGGAGCGATATACCTTTTGATCCACATCCTTACCCTTGAGGTTGAGCTCAAGGTGACATTTCGTTTGCATTGGGGTAGAGGCACCCTTGAACTCAAGCAACCCATACTTCTTAAGCATGTCTTGAATGTACTTTGCTTGGTTGATGAAGGTTCCTTCCTTTAATTGTTTGATCTCAAATCCTAGGAACAACTTCATCTCACCCATCATAGACATCTCAAACCTGTCAGTCATAAGCTTGGAGAATTCTTCGTTAAATGCTTTGTTAGTAGACCCAAATATAATGTCATCTACATATAATTGACAAATTAAAATCTCTTATTTTACTTTCTTGGTAAAAAGGGTGGGGTCGATTTTCCCAACTTGGAACCCAAGGTCTACAAGTAGTTCTCTAAGGTGCTCGTACCACGCGCGTGGGGCTTGTTTAAGGCCATAGAGTGCCTTATCCAACTTGTAGACATGGTTCGGATACTCGAGATCCTCAAACCCCGGTGGTTGCTTAACATAAACAAGTTCATTTAGTGTACCATTAAGAAAAGCGAATTTAACATCCATTTGTTGCAACTTAAAGTTATGATGAGAATTATAGGCAAGAAGAATACGAATTGACTCAAGTCGAGCCACGGGCGCGTAGGTTTCTCCAAAGTCAATGCCTTCAATTTGGGAGTAACCTTGAGCCACCAATCTTGCCTTGTTCAACACCACCATGCCATGTTCATCTTGCTTGTTCTTGAATATCCACTTGGTGCCGATAACATTGCGGCAATCTTTGGGTCATTCCACTAACTTCCACACCTTGTTGCGCTCTAAATTGTTGAGTTCTTCATGCATAGCATCAAGCCAATCTTTATCTTCAAGAGCTTCAAAGACTTTCTTGGGTTCAATCATGGAGATGTGAACTTGATGTTCACTAAAGCTTGCAAGTTGTCTTCGGGTAGAGACCTTGCTTCTCACATCACCAAGCACCTTGTCAAGAGATAGAGCTCTTAATTCTTGAGAGGTGCCAACCCTATTCAAGCGGCAGATCTCGATTTCCCTCCTAGTGGTGGGAGGAATCACTTGATCATCTTGATCATTCATGTCTCCGCCTTGACAGTCTTGATTGCCTTGATCAACGAAAGGTGAGACCGATGAGGGAGGAGGTTTATCTTGGCCTTGGGGAGAACTGCCCCTCGTAATATCCTTGGTGCCGGAAGTTCCGGCCGGGGGGGGGGGGGGGCGGAAGTTCCGGTCTTGGCACCGCAAATTCCGGACCAGAGACCGGAAGTTCCGGACTGGGGACCGGAAGTTCCGGTCCAAACACAGGAAGTTCCGGACCAAAGACCGGAAGTTCCGGTGTACCGGAACCTTCAGGGGCAGTTGGAGTTTCTTGAACTTCCTCTTGTTGAGACATGTTGGGCACGGCGTTGTTGTCGGGGGTTTCTTGTGAGGTAGAACCTTGTTGTGCAATCTCATAGTAGAGTTCGACGGGGCGGTGAAACGCCTAGCCCCATCCTTCGGATAGCCTCTTGAGGTTGATCATCACCTACATCGGAAACACCACATTGCTCCACAAGGGAGCCTTCATTCTCCTCGAACACCACACTACAAGTTTCTATGATTATGCGCGAGGCTTTGTCATAGACTCTATAAGTGTGTGACTCGGAACCGTAGCCCACAAACGTCCCTTCAAGAGACTTATATTCAAACTTGCCCAATCGGACACCTTTAATGAGATAGAAACACTTACAACCAAAAACTCGGAAGTAAGAGATATTGGGCTTGTTCCCGGTAAGCACTTCATAAGGTGTCTTCATGAGTCCTTTGCGGAAAAAGAGCCGGTTGGATTAATGGCAAGCGGTGTTGACGGCTTCGGCCCAAAAGTTGTGAGGAGACTTGAACTCGGCCATTATCGATCTTGCCATCTCAATAAGCGTGCGGTTTTTCCTTTCGGCTACACCATTTTGTTGGGGAGTATAAGCAGCGGAATATTGATGACGAATCCCTTCTTCACTAAGGAACTCGTTCAAGGTGTAGTTCTTGAACTCGGAACCATTGTCACTTCTTATCACCAAGATAGGAACATTGTGTTGTCGTTGAGCTTCATTGGACAAGTCGATGATAGTTTGTTGAGTCTCCACATTCGACTTGAAGAAGAAAACCCATGTGTATCTTGAATAGTCATCAACAATCACCAAGCAATATTTCTTGCCACCAAGACTGGCTTCCGGAATGGGACCAAAGAGGTCAACATGGAAAAGCTCCAAGACCTTTGTTGATGAAATGATGGTCCAGCTTGGATGGTGAATGTCATGCATTTTTCCTTCAATACAAGCCCTACACATTCGATCCTTCGAGAAAAAAACATGATCTTTTAGTCCTACAATATGGCCACCCTTTTGGAGACTTTGCAAAGTCCTCATGTTGACATGGGCTAGTCGGCGATGCCATAGCCAACCCAAGTCCGACTTAGCGAATAGGCACATTGTATGGGAAGTGGTGACTCCGGAGAAGTCAACCACATAGAGCCCATTCTCAATGTACCCAACGAAAGACATATTGAGAGACTTGCTCCTCATGAGGATGACCATTTCCTCTTCGAAGACAACGGTATAAGCCAAACTAGTTAACGAATGGACCGAGATCAAGTTGAAACCTAGGGACTCGACAAGCAAGACATTCACAAGTGTGATGTCCGGTGCCACTACCACCTTGCCGAGCCCTATTACCTTAGACTTTGAATTGTCACCATATGTAACGGTCATTTGATCATCATTAGGCTTCAACTCCGTTACAATCTCCTTGCTTCCGGTCATATGACTAGTGCACCCATTATCAATTATCCATTTCGATCCTCCGGAAGCAAGGCCCTACACACAATCAATTCTTTGATTTAGGTACCCATTTTGCAATGGGTGCCTTTTGGTTAGCTACAAGGGTCTTTGGGACCCAAATAGCATATTCAATATAGCCATCGAAAGGACCAATGTATCTAGCATAGACATCCCCATAATAGTCAACATATAAAGCATAATTGGGGTTAGATATGCCCGCAAAGTCATCACGAGTGGGAGTACCCCTTGTGGCATTTCCACTCGCAATGTCATCTTGCTTGGCTTGTGCGGGATTGGCCTTCTTCTTGATCTTCTTCTCCTTAGCAACATAGCCTAGACCTTCTTTACCCCTGTGGGGCACTCGCTCATGAAGAGGAGTAGTGATTGTCCCCTTACCTTTATCAAGAGAGGTCTTGTGCTCGGTTGGGGACAAGGGTCTTGTGCCATGGAGGGAACAAATAAAACCCTAGCCTTATCCTTGACAACATTTGCATTAGTATTCAAAGGAGTGGAAGTACTAGGCTTCTCAAGAGTAGATATCCGAGTTTGGAGTTGATCACGAGACTTGAGGAGACGTTTGTGATCACTTGTCAATACCTTGTGAGTATTTTCAAGTGTCTCGAAGTTTTCGCAAAGTCTAGCATTAGCAACTACAAGCTCGGGCTTTTCATTTTGCACAATTTTACATTTAGCAAAGTAAAGATCACGATCCTTAGTGATCTTAGCAAGTTGCTCCTTGAGGAGAGCATGAGCTTCTTATTCATCTTCAAAGGAGGATTGGAGAGACACCTTAGTGTGTGCATCCTCTCTCTCAATCTCACCTTTTAACTCAAGAACATCCTTAAGCTCACCTATACGACTCATAATTGAGCCAAAGTGTTTCTTTCCTTCTCCTTGCAAGTTAGTCATGAATTTATCAAAAGCAATAATTTCTTACTTGACTTCTAGGCTCATACCATCATCAATTTCATGGGATATGGAGGTAGGGGACAATTTTACCTCGGATGTCTTCGCCATAAGACATCTTGCATTCTTGATGATGGGGCTCTCATTTGAGAAGGAGAAGAGCGACGGAGGTGTGGATGAAATGGCTAGTGCGGCCACTTGCGTTGGGGTATCCTCCTTGTCACTATCTTCATCATCGGTGGAATATTGCTCTTGAGTTACCAAGATAATCTTTTGGTTCTTCTTGAAGTAGGGCTTCTTCATGGGCATGGGCCCCTTGCCCTTCGTCTTGGCCACGAGCCTCCCACCATGATCATCTCTTCTTTCCCATGGGCAATCTACAACAAAGTGGCTTTTGTCATCACAATTATAGCAAAGCCTCACCTTGTTGCTTGGCTTTCCTCCATTGGAGGGGAACTTCTTGTCAATCCTCGCTTTGGCCCTTCCGGGGTTCTTCCAAAACGTTCTTGCCGCAAGACCCATGTGTTGGGTGAGATTACTTGAGAGAGTCTCACTAGATAGCTCGACTTGATCATCATACTCCTCTTCATCCTCTTCTTCAACGGTGGCCTTCAAGGCAATTGAGGCATGCTTGTGCATCCCTATGGCTCTAGCTCTTGCATCTTGGGCAATCTTGGATGCCACCTTGTACGTGGTCATCTCTTGCATGACTTCATTGGATGTCATCTTCACGAAGTCATGTCTCCCTTGGAGTGTCTTCAAGTCCGTTTCCTCAAAGGGCAAGAGAGCGGTCACGAACTTCCTCTTGATCCAAGCGTCATCAATGTAGACCGCACCGAGGCTCTTGAAGGTGTTAGCAATCAACACCAACCTCCGGTACATGTCATCATGACTTTCTCCATCCAACTTGTAGAACCCTTCCACCTCATTGCATAAGGCATCATACCGGTTCTTTTTCATGCTCTCATTCCCGACGAATATGTCGGAAATAGCATTCCAAACTTTTTTGGCGGTGGAGAATTGTTGAATGAGTGGCATGTCCTTCTCTCCAACGGCCATTTGGAGTTGATGAAGAGCGGTGGCATTGAGTTGGCTATCAACCACCTCTCTTCTTGTCAAGTTGGTTGGATCATGGGGCTTGAATCCTTCTTCAATGATGCGCCATAGCTCAATGGAGGCACTACATAGATGAGACTTCATTAGAAATTGCCATTGAGAGAAATGAGTAGGTTTGAGCTTAGCAGGATCACTTCTAAAGTTTACATAAGGGTGAGGGATAGGAGGTTTAGGAGAGTAATTATGGTTGACATTATGAAATTCCTCTCCTTTGGGGGTGTTAGAGGAGCTAGGTGATTCATCCTTTTCCGCCTTCCCGGGGGAAGCACTTGGAGGAACATCTTTGGACCCATCCGAAGATGACTCCTTAGAGTTCTCACCGTGCTCCTTAGGAGGAGGAGAGGGAGAAGTAGCCTCGGGCTCCTTAGACTTCAAGAGTGCCATGAGCATCTCATTCATCTTGAGGAGCTGGGCCTCCAAGGACGATCTCATATCTATAAGATCGGCCATGGTTACCCCTTTGGCTAACGCCTACTTCTCCGCCTCTAATTTCTCACGGGCGGCCCTCTCGGCATCGGATTCCGTCATCGTTGCACTTAGTCGGTTAAGCCCTAAAAAGTGAACCTGGCTCTGATACCAATTGAACGGGAATCCGGCACCTAGAGGGGGGGTGAATAGGTGCTACTTCAAATTTTAGGTCTTTTTAAGTTTAGGCTCAACACCAAGGTAAATTCTCTAGATATGCAACTATGGTGAATTTACCTAAATGACAAGCTAAGCAGAAACTAGATAAACAGAACAAGCGAGTAAGGGAGAAAGGATAAGGGGAACCAAGTGTAGCACGCGAGACGAAGAAGTAATCCCGAGTTCCACCCAAGGTTGTACGTCTCGTTGGAGAGGTGTGTGCTACCACAACAGGTTAGCCACAACGCCACAAAGGCTCACCTTCTTCTCCGATGAACTCAACCACAAAGGTTGCGAGTTCACCTTCCACTATTGATCCCCTTTTAGGGCGGAGATCGAGTCCCTTACAAACGCTTGAGGCACACACCCACAACTTAATTGGGGGCTCTCAAGATGACCACAAAAGGTCAAGACCACAACAGGTCAAGCTTACACCAAGTACCAACAATGGTGAGATCTAGGTTTTCCTCGAGGAAACCCTAGACTCGAAATCCCCAAGTGAATGGGGGAAGATTACAAATCGCTTTGGTGAAGTAGTAGATCGGGGCCTTCTCCTTCACTCCTCCAAAGATCAACGAGTTTGGGTGGAGGAGTTGGGAGATCTTGAAGATTTGAGCTTCAGCACATTTATGATGAGAGAGAGTGTAAGAGCTGAAATGGCTGGAGGTAGGTGGAGGGGTATTTATAGTCCCCTCCAAGAACTAGCCTTTTTCACTGCGCAGGCCGGAACCGGAAAGTTCCGGCCAAAGTTCCGGAGGAACTTCCGGCCTGGCCAGGGCGCATGCAGTTCCAGACTTAGAGAAAAATTAGCATGTTCAGCACCGGAACTTCCGGTGGACTGGCCGGAACTTCGGGTCGCCCGGAAAGATCCGACCAAAGTTCCGGCCAAAGTTCCGGTTTTGCCCGTGCGTGAGCAACTCCTGACTTAGCAGATTTCTCTGCTGGTCAGCACCCGAACTTCCGGTGAGTAGACCGGAACTTCCGGTCGCTCGGAATGTTCCGGTCAAATCTCCGGACGAAGTTCCGGTTTTGCCCAGGCGCAGGTAAGTTTTGTCTTAGCCGATTTTCTCGTTTGTCTAGAACGGATCTTCCGGTGGCTGGACGGAACTTCCGGTGGCCCGGAAAGATCCGGCCAAACCTCCGGCCAAAGTTCCGCCTTTGCTAGAGCATAAATCCAAGAAAAGGACTTAGCCGTTTTCTGGCCAGCTAGAAATGTTCGGTGCAGGCCCGGAAGTTCCGTCCCGTAGGCCGGAACTTCCGGTCACAGCACCGGAACTTCCGGCCTGACAGGACAAGAAAAACAGCTATTCTCTTTTTAACCATGTTGATCTTCGTTCTTTTTGTTCCTCAAGGATATGAAGTACTTAGGCACACCGTTAAACATCCTTTTCGTGTTGTCATTCCTATCCAAAACTTAGGAGACATAAAATGCTCTTTCACTTATTTCTCCAGCCTACTACTGAGTGGCTGTGCGGAGAGAGAAGAGAGAGTCAGCCGCTAGACACGCCAAAATCCAAGATATTGTTAAGGCTATAAAACTGATACACACCATATTCGACTCAGTGTTGTTGCAAAAAAATGTGACTATGGCTTGTGTGCTGGTCCCTTAGCATAGAATGTGTTTTGATTGTTGGCTGGTGAATAATCCATTCATAATCGTGAAGTAACTGTAAGTGTACATAATACAACATTTAATAGTCCATATGTATTTTCTTTTAATTGTAGGCACAACCATAAGAGTTTAAATTCGTACTGAATCCTATAAGGCTCCTACCAACTTAGTAAATAATTAATCTACATAGAGTGGAAAGTGGATCACTTTCAATTAGTTGTCCTAAAATCAAGAACTTAAAGTCACAATGTATTGTCTCTACTATGCAATATATGCTGAAAGGTGAACATTACATTAAGAAACTATTACTAACCACGAGATGTATATCGCACAATCTGTATGAGAAAGAAACTTCCGTCTGAAGCACTACCTCAATAATACTATATCCACAAAATAGTAAGGATGATATCCGTTGCTCGTTGCAGCTATATTACCTGATCCTTGGCGGTGCCTCTCGCCACTCCGTCTGAAACTTCTGCAGGAGCAGTGTGAGCAACCTCTGCAGCTCGGGCGACAGCCCCCAAAGGAAAAGCTTCGCAATGTCGTCCTTTGCTATGTTTTCGTGGACACACATGTGGATTAGTATCATGAGGCACACCAGGAGCTGCGAGCGAGACAAATATACAGAGCATTAAGCACGGAACAGGGGGATTAAATTCGTCGCGCCGCATCATAGCGCGAGCAACGACGGGCGTGGAATAGGGGGAGACGCCAGGCGGTAGAGATGGGAAGCAGAAAGATGCTTACGGGGTCGAGGTCAGAGTCGATTGGAATCTGGAGATGTCGTGGATGACGGCACGATCGGCGGCATCGAGGCATGTGCGGCGGGTGCGCCAGCGCGGCTGCAGGATGTACTCCACCGAGTACTTAGAACGCGCGCGGGCCAACAGAGGGAGGTGCTCGTGCCCCCACAACGCCTCTGCCCGACGCTGATCCTCTCCTCACGCTGCTCATCCCGTGCGCGCATCCCACATCATCTGCGGCCCCGGCGGCGTGCGGAAGCGGCGGAGGACAGCGGGCGCGGCGGCGACGACTACGGCGCGCACGCGGCGTCCCGGCGGATGATCTGAGGCGATAAGGGAGAGGGAGTGGCGGTGGAGCTAGCCGCGTGCTTAGATCTGAGCGGAGAGATGCGTGGCGGCGGCGTCGCCGACGACTTCCGGCATCACGAGAGAGGGAGGGAGGGGGCGACGCGGCCGCAGGTGGCGGGGAGGGCGGCGGCGGCGGGGGACGTACAACCTCACCATCCGACGGAACCTTGGACAGAAGGGAGGAAGTAGCAGGAGGGAGGCCGGGAGGAGCAGCGGGAAGGCGACGAGGGCGGCGGGGCATGGCGATGCAGCGGAGCTAACGGCGCAAAAAAACTAATCGCCAGGTGTATGGGGAGGTGGGCCTGACAGGTGGAAGGAACAAAGCGGCAAGTAATGGGCGGTGAGGACACGTGTAGATGAACGGGAAGGTACAGGACGGAGGATGCAAGAAACCAAGCATGGTAAGGAAACGCGAATCACTGTTGATTACTGTTCATAGGAAGAGTACCGGAGGAAGGAGAAGGCGAGAAAATCGGCCCCCTTAATATATAATATATGGGTAATGTAGCTTAGAGTACGCAAAGACGCCGACCGTATCCCGGATACGTTGGGAGTTTTTGGCGATGCTGACTTGGCATCCTGGTCACCGTCAAGTACATCCTGCCAAACCAGCTGGACGTAGTCGTATACACTATTCGACGCCTTATTAGTTTGCTAGTCCAAACTACTCTGATCAACCACCAAACTTGGCCTCGCATCACTGAATAGTTCATCCAGCGGTCATGAATCGATGTCGCTTTTGTCGCCCAGTGACGCTAGATCCATATAGTATGCTTGACAATGCCGAAAACCTCGTCAGCGATGAAGCCAAACACGTCTGCATCACCTGTTATCGTTAATTTCCACTTCAAAACGATGCCTTGCATCTGCCGTTTGTGGCATGGCTCCTGTTTCCAGATGTATCATATTGCTTTGTTCTTAAAAGTTTCACCAGCCAGGTCATTCCTAACAGTAACCGGTGAGCACATCATGCTCAAGACAGATTATGAAGCATGCAACTCACCTAGAGGTTTTTCCATCGAACATATAAACAGTATAAAACAGAGTAAAACGTAGTAGGGTGCAAAAAACAGGCATTCTTACACTTCCAATGTTACAAATCTGGGGAGGAAACATATTAGTTCCACAGTTACACCTGCACAGTGTTACTTAGTATACATGTCCCTAGGCAAAAATAGCGTGCACTTACGCTTATACCAGTACACAGCAGCTATAGCCAGTATCTAGTTCCGTACAATAACCACATACAAACATCCTTATTGCCCGAGAAGGGCAGGGGGGCTAGAACAGCACAAAGGCTCCGGCTTAGTGTATTTACAGTCACGCAGGATACAAAGGAACAACAGACTGCGGGTAGTCCAACCTCTTCCCAATAAGTGAACAATATGCAAGTACCTGGGCATGCCTATCTACACAAGGCTCCCCATCTTCCATCAGCCGACCAGCATTCTCGCCGCTCGGAGGTGTAAATTCTATGTTCCAGAAGGGCCTTGCCATGAGCATGAGGTCGCGGCCAGTTTGAGAAGCTTTGTAGCCCTGCACCCATACGTACCTCAGAGAAGGCATCTGTAGAACAGCTAGGGCCAAAGCCCGTTCACTGAAGCAACAGCTCCTAAGTTCAAGCTTCAGCAGGTTCCGGCACCCTGCTGCAAAACGGATTAATCCACCGTCTGTTTCTCCAACATTACCCAAGAGCATGTACTGGATAGTTCCGCTGTGCTGTCCAATGTAGCTAAGGCCTACATCTGAAAGTCCCCCCTGGTCTCAAGTATAGAGCAAACCTCCGAAGCTTAGTGCAGCCCCTCAGCAGCGCACGGACACCATCGTCTAGTGGTAAGTCTGTTATCCTCTCTTGTTTATCAAGTAGGACAAGGCGAAAGTCATAAAGATTTTTGCAGAAAGTTCCAATAGATTCCAGGGCCCCATTTGTGATATCAGACACATAGGCGGCTATGTATTCCAGTTCACGGCAACCTACAGCTACAGCTGTTAGGCCAACTTGAGAAACTCCACCTTCCTCTTCTTGCATACCAGGATCATCATCCCCTCGCTCAATTCTGAGCCTTTGTAGCTTCTTGCATGTCTCTGCGACAATCTCTAATCCTCTATCTCCAATCACATTCCTCACCTGTTAAGCACATTAAGGTTGTTAGTTACAATATAAAAGATTGGTAATCGAATATCTTAAAAATGTACAAGCACCACCATTACCGCGAGAACTAATAAGTTGGGACATTTTGCAATGAGGTGGCAATGATCTTCAGTGGTAAGCAAAGCGTACTGCAAATCCAGCTTCTTGAGTACAGCAGAGAAAGGAAAGATTATGTGCATCTCATTCGTCCCCATTAAAGTAAGTCCAAAGGAGCAAATCTTTGATGGAAGTTTAACATTTCCATACTTTGTGAGCTCCCCTTGCTCACTGATTTCGGCTCCAACAAATTCTTGCAATGATGTAGCAATTTGAAAAAATCCAATTAAATCTGAAAGGTCACAGTCACTAATCTTCAATGAACTTAGTGACTTGCAATTCCTGGCGAGAAGCTCGAGATCAGTTGGCACCACGCTGAGGTCAGTCAAGTAGAAGTTCAAGGTCACCAGAACAGAATTGTTGGCAGCAAGATCATGGAGCCATTCAGTGCCGTTATCAGTAATTGTACATTCTTCCAGGAACAAAGTTCTCAGTGATCTGCTGAATATCATGGAACACGTGAGTGCAGTGATATTATCATGATACTATTGATGCACCAAAATATGTAAAAATGGTAGTCACGGAATAAAAGCGTGCACTGAAGCAAAACAAATGTAGCTTAGGGCACCACCATAAATACTCCTAATTGTGGTGAGTGATAATCAACATGGAAAAGAAATGTAAGCTAATTAAGTTTTAAAAAAATGTATGAGTGGCTTATATAGATACAACAGTACATGAACATATTCCAGTGGCCAAGCTATTTTTGAGCTTTTGTTGGGCAGCTGAGGAGTCTTCAAAGTAATGAAACATTTGAAGCAAGGTTTGGGATTCTTCTTGAGAACTTTTTATCACAGAATACATCAAAATGGATTAAAATGGTGGCACAATCTTAAATAGCACTTTGTTCGATTTGCTCAATTTGCTTACTTCCATTGTTCATTCAGAATACACTCAATGATGAAGAAAACTAGATTTATTTTGCATTTTGTGCCTCTAGTTTCTTTATAGAACTTATCTAATGCTAGCCCGTCAGGACGACTAACTAGAACAAATTTTAAAAAAAGGAAAACTAACGTAAATATGATCAGCCTGACACTACATAGTACTAATAGAAACAACAAACCGATGTTAATGATGCACAATAGTACGATTCGGGTAAAAGACGAGCTTGCTTAGGTCAAGTCAAGTCAATCACTATTGCTTTGTTCCTTACACTTTGTTCCAGCCAGATTTGGTGACCTCTTGCAAATTGCTTAGAAGAAATAAATACTGCTTAGAAATGGACTCTTATGCACCATCATCAACCGCCACAAATCCAGAATGTGATGAGGAAACAAAAAGCACAGAGTGGATACACTACACTTACAAGGTACCAAACTCTAACCATGCACGCAGATACAACCATTTACCATCATGTCGTCTCGGGATTTTGGTCAAGGCAATGAACTCTGCTGTGCTATGTTTGTACAGGCATTTAGCATCATGTCTCGCCATGCGAGGAGAGTACAGACTACAGAGAGTATGCCCTACAATAGGTGTCCAGATCTCGAGCTATTTTGGGCAAGCACCACCCGTCGTGGTGCAAGTTTCTACTTACAGAAACCGGTTATTAGCCCGGTGCTCCATCATTGTCCCCTACTACTTCGGGACATGGACTCCATCCAGTCAGTATATCCCAAACCCAGATCATTCGGGCTTACTTGTGTTAGTAGCAGATCAGAGTCAAACACTAGGAGTGAGCTTACCTGCATGAGCGTGCGACGAGGCGGAGCGCGTCGGTGGAGAAGCCGGAGCACTTGTCGAGCTTGAGCTCCTGCAACATGTGCCCGCGCGCGCGGACGAGGGCCTCGAGGTCGGCGTCCGTGACGACCATGCGGCGCAGGTGGAGCGCCTTGAGGCACTGGAGCGGGGCCGCGAGGCTCGCGAGCCATGGCTCCGCGTAGGCGCCCCAGTCGTCGGGGATGAGGACGAGGTGGAGGGCCTCCTCCGGGACGCCGTGGAGGCCGTCGAGGCTGAGCGCGCGGCTCAGGCGGCGCGGCTCCGGGGCCTCGCCGCCCATGGATCGGGCTGGCGGGGTCGTGACCTAAGGCTGTGCGCCGGGTCGCCGGGGATCTGGTCCGGCGAGGAGGGGTGGAGACATGGGGATTTGTTGCTTGCCCCCACTTGACGTTGGTGCGGGGTGGTGGTGCAGAGAGGAGGAGGGGAGAATAATTGGAGGGAGATGTGGATTGGGGGAAAGGTCTGCGCGATCCAGCTATGGATGCTGCGCCACGTCGGCTCGGATGTCCGGTGACGAATTGCTTCGGGTACCGCGACACCGCCACCGGCGGCACACCGCCCTGTCGCCGGCTGGTCTCACGCTGCTCCAGAGCCTATGGTAGTGCCGGACCTACGGCCTTGAATGGGGGCAGCGATAGCAGCTGTGCCACGTGAGGAGCTCGTTGATGCTGATCATTGTCGTCACCTTTCGAGTGTGGAGCTCACTGACATCTCTGGGTGTTATCTTTTTAAATGTTAGCGGGATTATTGCTACTCCGATGAGGTGTTAGCAGGAGTAAATTTATTGATTATAAATGGGTGCTATAAAGGGGCCCTGCTAGCTTACGGTTACCCGTGGGTACGGTCGAGTTTCCGACAGCCCACGGTGAAGGTTCTGGTTCGTGCTCCGATGAGGTGGAGGCGGTTGCGGGCTCGCTGGTTCCGACGGTGTTCTGGTGTCACGATCACCTTGTTAAGAGTCGTTCGGGTCACAAAGAGTATAAATAAAAGAAAGAAAGAAAATGCAAGAGTGAGAAAAGGCTCGACCAATCTAAGGGGATTTGTGCCCCTGTAATGTTTCACGGAAGGAACTCATAAGGTATCCTAGTAGCAACTAAATCTATGTTGAAATCTTCAAATTGTCAAAGGTACGTCGATTACGATGCGAGAAGGCCAGGATTCCCCTCAATGAATCCGGCCGCCAAGACGGGGAGGGGGGGGGGGGGGGGGGGCATAGAGCCGGGGAGGACAAGTTTTTTTGTCAAAACTGTCGCGGTCACGAGAGAAACGACTCAACAACTACTCTAGCAAGACTGCATCAAGCACTTTATTTGGGCTTACCCCTGACGCATTTTCATGTGAGAATAATAATGATCCTTTTATGATAACCAAGGGTGTGCATATAGCAAAATGCGGCGTGGTACTTCTTAGTTTTTTCATGGATGGATAAGAAAAGATGATTGATTTGGTAGCGGTGGAGCTACAAAGTGCAAAACAGGGGTGGCCAGCAAGCTTTGATAGTGGGTATCAGAGCATATAAAAAATGCTTTTCGCTCTCCGGTAATACACCCCTCTCTCATTCTCACCGTTGTGAGGGCAGTGATCCCTTCTCCGGTTTTCCTTGCTGTGGTCACACGCCGTGCAAATTCGCAACACAAATATTTTCCTAACACCTTGCTTATATTTTCTCTGCTGTGATATGCTTCCTGCTTTGCATGACACACTCGTACCTTGGCAATGTTCTCGATTATCCTTTCTTTTTTAGCAAAATGAGGGTCTCATTGATAAAAGCTCGACGAACTGTTCAAGATATGCCCTCCAGATCAATGGCATCCGTGATCTTGTAAGGGAGAGGAATATCAAACTAGCTAAGGTATGTCGTGACTGCAACACAGTCAGCCACGAGTTAGCTAGAATTGGCAAGGTTCAGAGCAAAACAGAGATTTCCCCGTGGAGATCACCAGAACGACAAGTTTGGGCAAAAGTTCAGAGCGACACTAGCTAAGCTATGTGACTTTATTTATAAAACGGGATGAAAACCTGTTTCGAGGAGAACGGCAACTTCGGATTGTAATCCTGCCTCGGCCTAATTCTAACTCTCTCCCTCTCGCAATAAAAAAGAGTGCAGCTAAGAGTGATTGTGTGCAGCAACACGAAGATTATTAGATCATTTTTCACTACTACGTACCTGCAACTGCATGAAGGCATATATCGTGTGCCTAGCGCCAAAGTTGCTGAGAAAAGTGGAGAAGCGAAACATGTACTGATGGAGATAGCAGTAGATATTTTGTGCTCCCAGGTGGCAACAATCATCCCGACCTTTTAAAAAAATAAAAATCTTTTTAAATTTCATATAATTCTGAAAAAAATCCCAAATATAGCCATTGGTGTATTCTACAGACGCGCTAAAAATGAACGTCAAAATTTTGTATTTTGAACTACATAAAAATGACAAAATAGTTGATTTGAGTATGCTTATTTTCAAAATCTAAATGTATTAGATTTTTATTTTTGTGTAGATCAGAATAAAATGTATTTGAAATTAATATTTTACAAGTTTGTAGAATCCACCATTAGCTACTTCTAGTAAACGATTCCGATTTTCTACAATTCATTTTTCTAATATAGAAAATAGCAAGATCACTAGTACTCGGAAAAAAAACACTCTTCTCTGGAGATAAGGACACACCTAATAGTCCTTTACCAACCTTTTTTATGTGTCAAGATCGGTAAGAGAAAAGACATGTTAAACAATTGAAGAACATTGGGTAAGTGTTTTGGAAATCAGTTTTGGGTCATAAGAGCATACGACCTCACTACATAAAAATCATACTTTAAAATTATAAAAAAAATCAACAAAAAATTCGGTGGCACATACGATAGATTTATGTTCACACACAAAGTTTTGTGAAAAATGACATTTTTGTGGGTTGTGCAAAAAGCACAGATCACTGTACTCCCAAATGACTTTATAGGAGACATTTGTTTTTTGCACAGCCCACAGAAAAAAATATTTTTCATGAATTCTTTGGTGCCAATATTTAATGTATAGGTGTATCTCCGAACTTTTAGTTTTAAGTTTTTTGACATTTATAAAACAAATCATAATAGGTGTATCTAAACCAATGAATCAAAACACCGTGTCTGAGGTGCTTGCGCTGTATAGTGCTGCCAAATAGAAATAAACTTTGGTGCGGTATGTAGTACATTGGACGTAGGGTACTGCTTCCAGGAACGTATCCAAGATTGGTAAATGAAGGGGGGCAAATAAACACTAAACTTGTTGGAGGGGGTCGTATTGTTAATTTCTTACAAATTTAGACGTCAAAACATACATTACATAAAGGAGTTTCCATAAAAATTTCCAACATGGAGGGGGGGGGGGGGGGGGGGGGCATGGCCCCAGTGGCCGGCACCGTATGTCTCCGTCCCTGACTACTGCTTTAGGGCTTTTTTGATTCATAGCACAAAAAAGACATAGGAATAGGAATATGTATACGTGAAGAACATTGTGATGAAGACTTTTTTATGAGGTTAGACTTCATGTTATTTTTCTATGGTATATATACTAAAAAATTATTATGGAAATATTTCCTATAGGATATGATCCTATTAATCAAATGGCCACCAAAGGAAAAAAAATCTATAAATCAAGTCCTTGAAAAATCCAATATCATACCTTTGATTTAAAGAGGCCCTCACTGTATGGTGTGCCGGAGCCGGATCTCGAGAGAATCTAGTCCAATCCGAGGTGTACCAAATCTAGGTGCACCTACACTAGACAACAACATGGGGCTCCATGCGACCATGCCCTTCCGTTACTCTCAGTTAAACCCTGCCATATTTTTCACCTCTACGGCTCTACCACCGGCCGATCGATCCTCCAACATGTTTGTACTAGTACTAGCTTATCTCATAGCTAAGCTAAAAGGAAAAGCTTATCTCATAGCTTTAGTTTTGAAATTATTTTTTTAGCGCCGTTGTTTATTTTGCAATTTCTCATGTTATGGTACAGGACCGGTCGTTCAATCGCGACATCGCTTTGTTGAAAGTGATTCCCTCTTGCTCACGCAAACTTTTATCTCTAGTTTTCTCTCATGGTCATGGGAGGCTGGGACCCTCAAGTCCCAATCACATCCGTAGTTCATTTGTCCCTTTGAGAGCTTCCAAAATTTGCATGACCAAACGACCAGCCTATTGCGTTGATTGAATCTTGGAGCAAGTTAGTCAAGCAACGGAGCAATCTCTTCTCTTCAGGCATATAGGCATTTTTACTCCATATGGTCTCCTAAAATAGTTTAGATTTGAAATTTATGCTGCTGTTTTAATCAAAACAAATGTTTTGACGACCAATTATTTTTAAAAGGAAGTTTATACATCCCCGCTCATGCAATTATTTAACAAGATGTAAGGCAACTGTACCAAAACATCTTACATGAAGCAGGTTTTTGTTCAATCCTCCCTTGTGCCACATGCCATTGCTGGGGACTTCAACATGATATACCAAGCTGCTGACAAATCCAACAACCGGATCAACCGTCGGTTCAATGCATTTCATCGCTTCATCTCTGACCGGGCTCAAGGACGTCTATATGCACGAACCACTGCTACAAGTGGTCCAATGAGGGGCCTCCAGCAGAAGTATCATTATATTTGCTTACATAACCATACAGTACAAACGTCTATTAAGATATTTGCTAGGCTCTATTCTTTAAAATTTCTATCAAAATATTTGATTATACTAAAAATAGAGAAAAAGTTATCACACAATAATATGCATATAACCTATATAATTCATCGGTTTCCAAAATTTAAGGATCAATGTGTTTACCGGTGTTTTTCACATTTAAGATGGTTTCATATCTTGTTAAGGATAATATATAGTACATGGAAAAATAATTGTGCAACTGGATAGTTTTCAATGATATACATCGAAACTATTAACGTGAAACAATTGATGACATTTAGTGTATGGTTAAAAATGCTAACTAATTAATATACAACATATATTTGTTGAAACACAATATGATGAAAATTCTAAAACAAGTTAGTGTAATTATATTTTATTTACCTCACTCGGCCCAAAAACTAACTGGAACAGGAGTGTGAGGTACTTGTCGCATCTCGTTTACACCTCTCAACCACCCAAGAAAAATTCCTATAATTAATTATAAACACATATCGAGTTAAACTCAAGGGAATATTTTTATGTGCTCACTTAAAATACACGTGACTATTTTTATTCACTTTGAGAAGAGTGGTAGATAGTTTCTTTGGGCTGGTAAGGAGATTGATAAGCATGGTAAATGCCTTGCAAGCTGGGATTTGGTGTGCAGACCAAAAGATCAAGGAAGACTTGGTGTAACAATGCTCTCCTAATGGAGAATATTCATAAGTATTACAATAATATGGATATACCCTGGGTTCAGCTGATCAGAAATGCTCACTATACCAACAATAAGATCCCACATGCAAATGAACCCAAGGGATCATTCTGGTGGAAGGATTGCATAGCCTTGCTTGATCAGTACGAACAAATTGCATGCTGCAAGCCAAAGGATGGAAAATCTAATCTCATGTGGAATGACTCGGTTAAAGAAGATATCTACTCGCAGCTTTTTTCATTCACATTCAAGGAAAAAATCTCGTTGAATGCAGCATGGAATGCAACCAACAAAATATCTATGAGCTTCTCCAACTCCCACTGACTGTGATTGCCCATGAACAAATGCTGGAATTTAAAGATGAGCTAAATGATTTCAGTCCTTCTCCTGAGCCTGACAAGTGGATTGTTTCTGCTTCGGACACCAAATATCAAACCAGGAAATTTATAGAAAACTCTTGGGTGAGTTCCAAACTCCACACCCAATCTTGGATATATGGAAGACTTATTGCTTGCCAATGCATAAATTCTTTGTGTGGCTTCTACTTATTCGCAGGCTCAACACCAAAGATCTTATGAAAAAGTAACATTTCTTTGTGGAATTCTCGGTCTGCATCCTTTGTGATACCTGCCCGGAGGAATCATCATTGCATCTATTCTTTGAATGTAGTTTCAGCCAGATTTTTTGGTGGCACTTGGTTTTGAATGGAACACTGACCATGATTTAGTTTCCATGATTGGAGATGCTAAAATCATATACACAAGCAATTTCCTGATGGAAATTCTGATTACCGGATGTTGGAGCATTTGGAGCAAAGAAATGATGCTATCTTAAAGGACATTGATCCCCGTGTTCATAGATGCATTGTTAGACTTAAATCATTCTTATCCTTGTCAATGCTTATAGCTAAGCCTAGTCTTAAAGAGGGCATGCAGTCCTGGTTAGATACGTTATGAACATTTTTTTTATGCAACGTTCCATGTAAATATTTCCCCTTGAGTTTGTAAAATGTAAAATGGAGCAGTAGGGGTTTTCCCTACTGTAGCTGTATAAAAAAAGAGTTAAACTCAAGCGAAACCAGCTCGGATCGTGAATATTGTTATAAAAATTTTGAGAGCTGCCTATAAGATCAAAAATATCTTGATTCGAATTGTGCCCTTCCTAAGACGAGAATAAACAACAACCAAATAGAACAACACATTCCTTCCTTGAGAAGAAGCAAAAACGAATCTTCCGCACAAGTAGAGGGCGACAAATGCGCGCGTCCATCCTCCTGCCTCACACGGCACTTTCGGTGTATCCCTCTTTCCTAGCACCGTCGAAGGCAAGCGAGTAGATGCTCGTATTTTCCCTTTATTTTATAAGGTTTTTTTATAATTTTTCAACCGGGAGATGGCAATTGGGCTACCGCTGTCCCATCAAGCCGTGTGTTCATCCATAATATTGTTTATCTAAACATTCTTAAAATTATGGCAAAAATTACACTAATATTACATGTATCTATATGTGAAAAATATTACAGTACAATGGACTTTTTTAGAAAACTTTAGTGTGGAAGCCTTGATTCGTATCCTAGGTGATTCAATAGCTAGTATCCCTTTTGGCAAGCGGAAATAGGAAGCGGTAATGGGTCAAGCTACTTTAACTATCTACTATTCAAAGTACTTCTATTTTTTAGGAGTTTTGTTTTGAATAGTGATTAAGAAATTTGTGATATATGATAGATGTATATCTATGTTGTGTTTAATTTTTCTCTCCTTTTTTACTATAAATATTTTAAAATTCAGAATTGCCACTCATGGGACATAGCATACATTCTTCGACGGACTTTACTACATCTTTCTTTATTTTTTGACATATGACTTTACTACATCTTCACATAACAACATCAAAGTACACATTATCTAAAAACTAGCATCCCGTCTAGCACATGCTCACACCTTTCAACTACAAGTTTAGGGGTTCCAGTTTCCCTGGTGCAGTCGGATGACTCGGAGGAGCATGCAGAAAACAACATAGAGACGAGGAGGGAGAAAACTTGATTCCAACAACCACTACCGACCGGAGAAAATGTCGATGCATAGGTTGTTGTAAACCCTAGGTGGAAGAAATGATGTAACCCAGCAGCAAATATTTCTCTCCAATGAGGATCAAGATTTATGGAACTGGTAGAAACTAATGAGATGTCAACCAAGTTAAAGAGCATATGCACACAACAACAAAACATAGTTTTTGTCCCCAATATTTCAGGATGCCCTGCCACCGTGTAGCTAGGACAACACCACAACATCTCTTTCTCTTGTATAAATAGAAGTAATGTATAGAGGGCTGCTATGGCGCGGGCATGGTACAGTACATGATAGGGTAGTTAACGTTTCCCAACTAACATAATTTTCTATCATGGCAGCCGAGAACAAGGAAAACCGCATTTCGCAACTAACATAATTTTCTAGCGTGGGAGAAGAACAGAAGCAATCAACCTGAACACTTGGCCACTTGGCCGATGCACGTTTACATCTCGACATCAACCAGTGAGTTGACGATAAAGCAAGTGGAGAGTATACAGGGAGTAATTCGAGGCTATGGTTGTACTGACCTGCAAGGGTGCAAGGTGGAGGACCCGAGCGAAAAGGGCCGAACCATCCGCGATCCAAAACGGCCCGGTCCAGGAGGCTCGTACAGAGCACGCAGAGCCGTGTCGCCCGGGAAATTATAGTTGCCGCGTTCGTCGGAGATAAGAAAGTCTCCCGGGTGCCACTAGCGAGAGGTTTCCCTCCGGGAAGATCGATCTACGCATCCACACGTGCTGCAGCCACCGTGTCGCGGTACTTTTTTTCTTTCATTTCACAAAATGGACCAAATTTTCAAAAAAAATCAATTCTGACCCTTTCTTACGGCGTCTGCCCCTGGGGCGCCGTATTCTTCGCTACGACGCCCTGGCCAAAGGCGCCGTTGACCCTGACAGCGTGGCCCATGTAGGACCACGGTCAGCCAGGACAACGCCCCGGCCCAGGGCGTCGTACCCCTGAACACAACGCCACAGCTTAGGGCGCCGTTGCCCGCACACAACGCCCCATGTGAGGGCGTCGTACCCCTTTACCAGGGGCTCCCCTTCTTCCACCGAGTATGTCCTCTCCTTTAGCCCGAAATTGGTCCACACTCACTCTCACTCCTCCTACTCCGCCCCCACTCAAATCCCTCCCAATCGGAGGGGTTTCTCCGTGGAATTCGTCCCCTCTGCACTCTCCACGGTATTCTCTTTCGTTCCCCTCATATTTGTCCAACTAGAAAAGCCCTACTTTGTTTGCATTTTGAAATTTAGGGGAAACCCTAGTATGCATGTTGGGTCAAATTTTAGCTCGGATTGGCTATATTAGCCATAGTTTTTGATCATGATGTTCATAGTTTCTGATTTGCATGCCATGGCTAGGGATTTCGAAGTTCCAAACCCTAACCCTAGAAAAGCCCCAGGCATAATACAGCGTCCCCAGGTAGGGCGTCGTTCAGGACTACCAACTTCTTCACCTAAGAGAACAGGAACTATGACCCAGTGGATAGGGGAGGCATACATAACTTAAGAAACATCATGTCCAATGCAACAAGGTAATACGAAGATAAGCGCAACAGAGTGCAAGTCTACTACAGTACGAAGTACAAGTGCAACAGATTGCAAGTCTAGGACATTAAGCGTACATTAGGAATACATTCACTACTTCCAGCATCTCCCACTTCTTCACCTATGCCTCCGATGCGCCTACTAGCTAAAGAGTGTTGATCACCAACAGACATGTGTATGCTGATGTGCTGCTAGCTCTCATAATCATGACGAGAGCTCGACCCACGCGGAAATGTTCCCTAGAATAGAAGGCGTTCCACTTTGGCCCGTTGAGGTGGATGCGTCCGTCAGTCCTGACGACGTACGGGATGGCGGTGAAACGCCCTACCTCTCCATGACGGACACCAAGAGTTCCTTCCGGTGGAATGGAAGTCATCTCCGCCACAAGCTTAGGCAATTTCTGAAAGCACAAAAAAACAACCCATGTAAGTAGGAAACAAAACTAATACAACACAACGAGTCGACTAACTATCACAATATGCATACCATACTATTGCCTTGAATATTAGTGCACGTCAAACGATGCACGAATGGCACACCGATGTAGTTTTCTCGATGAGGTAGTAAGGCAAGAAGACGTTCCATTTCATCGTCTCCTATAACGGAGGATCGGGGTATGTTAACATCGTCGTCCTCCTCCTCCT
The DNA here is from genome assembly GCA_026929855.1 of Poa annua. NCBI lineage: Eukaryota > Viridiplantae > Streptophyta > Magnoliopsida > Poales > Poaceae > Poa > Poa annua. The sequence goes on from CM049431.1 coordinate 88,441,474, forward strand.
CCTCGGCGGCGTCCTCCTCCTCCTCCTCCTCAGGCATCTCCGCGGCGTTAGGAGGGCTCACATAAACAATGGTCAGCCTGGGAGGTGCTTCTTCTGTATCCATGTTAAAGTGAAGGCAATCACCAGCAGATAGAGCGAACGTCGTGAGAACGTCCGCTAAACCTTCCCCGTGGAAATAGGTCTTATCATGTCGTTTCTTCACATTGATCCAATACATGTGGTCCCCGTGAACCTGGAATCCGACGACGTTGCCGACAAGCTCGTTAAAATCCTCACGTATGTGGCACGGTACAACCTGTGAGAGGAACAAAAAACAAATATTGTAAAGTATCCTTGTACAATTGAATGTGAACATGAGTTACAAATGACCACATGAGTTACTTTACAATAAAAAACGTAGATTTTCGTACCAGTCGGGTGGTGTGAGGATCCACAAGCTGAATCATGAAGCATTCAGCTGTAGACAATGCCGTCTCACAATTGGTGTAGCACACACCGCAAACCATATCTCCTACACAATATTTTTAATCTTAGTGAGACAATATTATTATGTATTATGTTAGTTCCTAACATAATAAACTAGTTTGTAAACATAACAAGAGCATTAGTATAATACAGATTCCTAACATAATAAATCATTAACCCTAACTATAGCATAAGCCATTTAGACACCTAAAATGCAAAAATTCGTGGTGTTTCCGAAAATGCGGCTAAGAGATTGAAAATCGAAGGGTTACCTAAACTATTACATCATGAATCATAAATCAAGAACCCTAATTAGCAAATAGTAGTGTTCCCGATATTTTGACCAAGAAAAAGACATGAAATGTTGGGGATTGGGTTCAGAACATGAGAGGGAAAGAATGTTACCGTACGAATGGTGTAGTGGTACCTTCTTGATGCTCAGATCTGAGGCTGCAGCTCGTGGGCGCGAGTGGCCAGAACCCGCTTTGGTGTCCGAACGCAGGAAGAACAATGGGGAACGGGAAGAAACACCCGATCTAGTTTTAGATCACGGCGGTGTAACGCCCCGGGATTTTTCCCCAATTAGAAATTGTTTGTTTTTCTGTTTTGCATCAACATGACATCATCATGCATCATTTGCATTTGTCAATCTTATTTTAAATTATTGCATTTAAATTCAACTCCATTTAAATTCTTTTCCACTTTTAAATTCAAATGCCTCTTCAAGTAAATTCAAAGTAAAGTTTCAAATTATTTTATAAATAATCAAACCAGTAATTAATATGACTAATTTGAAACTATTAAAAAATTGTTCAAAAGTTTTTATTATGTTTCTTTCTGATTTGTTTTCAAATTACAAAAACCAGAAAGGAATAAAAAGCAAAACAATGAAAAAAAAACTGAAAAAACCTTACCTGGGCCGAACCCACCTACTGGCCCATCACCTCCCATCCCACCTCACCTTCTTCTTCGTACAGACGCACACGAACCACTCCCTTTCCACCGTGGCGCCATGGAATCCCCACCATGTGCACACTCCACCTGCTCCCTCTCCTACTTAGCCCGACCCCCCTCCTCTACCAAACCCTAGAGCCTTTCCTCCCCTTCCTCCCATCGCGCCGCCGCCTCCTTCCCTCTCCTCTCCACCTCGACCTCTCTGTTCTTCTTCCCCCAAAAGCTCACCGGAGACCACGCCGTCCCCCCTGCCACTCCGGTGCCGTCGTAGGCGCGAGGAGGAGCCCTGAAGCACTGCTGCGACGTCCCCTCCCTTTCCCCCAAGAAATCGAGCCGGGAGCTTCACGGGCCGTCGGCCTCGTCCCCGTCTCCCCCGCGGCCGGCGAAGCTCCGCCGCCACGATTCGGCAGACCGGACCTCCCCGCGCCGAACAACTACATTGAGCCCCCTCTCGGTGAGGTTCTCTTTCATTTCCCCTCTCTCCCCGTCTTGAATTCGTGCCGGTTTAAGGGATTTGAGCACGAGTTAACCGCGCTCCGCCATGGATGCTCCACACCAAGGTCGTGCACGAGAGGTCCCTCGTCTTGCTCTCTATCTCGTCTCTGGACTGCATAACGCCCACCTCCAGAACCTCCCCGCACCCCAGATATATCCCAGCGTCGCACGTTCCTCGTGGACGCCGGCCGCGTCTCCGTTCGTCGCCATCGTTGTTCGGCCAGCGAACCCGAAGTCTGAAACTTCCTGTCGATTTCAGTTAACACCGCTTGGAAACCTTATGAACAGTTTGGTGTGTAACCTATCACTAACACCGACCCATCCCAGTGGCTAGCACTGCGCCGCGCGCGTCTCAAGTTCGAGTCCCGACCTCGATGAATAAAAGGTCTCCTTTTATTTCTTTTCCCTCGCTGACATGTGGGTCCCACGGGTCAGCGCCCGCGGGAGCCCACGCAGCCCACACACACGCCAGCTTGGCATCTGGCCCCGCCTGTCATCCTCTTTGACTGGAATCAGGCGCGGTAACAAAAGTCCAGAAGACCCCCTGCACTGCAATCTTTGCACCTAAGCCCCTGTTTCTCTGTTTTTCGCACAGAAGCACTCACAGTAACTTTTTGTCATCACAGACAGGTCCTGTCTTTTGCAGAAACACCCCTAGAATTAAAATGCTAATAACTTTTAATGTATAACTCCAAATTAAATAATCTTTATATGTTTATGTATCAGAAAAATGCAAGGAATATTAATATGCTATTTATATGCCATTTTGCATCTGTTATTTAATTGCTTAGTGTAATTTGTTAATTGCAACTAAATAATTAAATATGGAATGTGTTGGGCTTTATTTAAATATTGCCCTGTTCCATTTAATTTAATTAGAGCACCCATGCCATGTGTTGCCATGTTAACCAACATTTAATATTGCTGGTAAATAAATAACTTGCACCTAAATATTAATTGTCGGGTTGTTTTCCCGCTTAATTTGGATTACCTGCATTGTATTGCATCTTGCCATGCCATGCAACATTTAATCTTTGCCGTAGTTATAAGATGCATCTTTTACGCTTTCCAGTGTTTGTTGCTTCTTCGCGGATAAGACGTTGAGATGTGTGAGCAACGACAGGATCTGCTTCCATGCGGGATTCCAGGCAAGCAAAGTTTGCTTGTTTACCTATACATTGTCTTTCATTCCTACCGTTGATCTCTCCTACCTAGTATTCGATTCTTTATCGCGAACCCATCACATGTTATCCTACAGCCGATACAGCTTTATCCCCACATCCCATCACCTGGTGTATGTTTATCTGTTAGCCTTGCGAGTCGTAGTGCATGCTTAGAATTGGTTGTGCGAGTCGTCAGTTGGTCTTTTATTTCATATGCTTAGCTTGATAGATTATTCTACCTTAATAAAATGTTATATTATATTGGGGTAATATAATTAAAAGATAAGGCACCGGCGGAAGGCCTTGCGAGGTGCTTTGTTCTGCTAAGTGTCGACCTAGGAACTGAGATCTTGCTCCCCTAATCCAAGACTGAGCGCACTAACCACTTGTGGGAGGCCCTATGGAGCCCCCCTCGACTTTGACTGGAACTTCAACTTGTCCGGGAGCCACACCTAGTTCGGATTTTCCATTTGTCGCATATGCATTGATGATACTAGTGTAGTATTTTACTTTGGCGGTGTGCCTTGTTACATGCATATAGGGCGCGGCCTGTTGGTGCGGAGGGGTGTGTCCTGCGGGAGTCCGCACCCTTTTGGCCGGGACCAGCATAGCTCCTGTGGCTCCTGGACTTGTTGCGGTGAAGGAAAAGAGTTGGGTTGAAAGACCCTAATGTTTTTGACTGGGTTGATCATGTGAGTATGGGTCCAGTAGTGCACCCCTGCAGGGTATAATCTTATCGATGAGCCGCGTCCGCGATTATGGACAACTTGGTGCGTTGCCGACTAATGAGATCTAGACAACTTACACCTAAATAATGTTAATTAATTTGACTAGTAATATAGAATTACTTTCACAATGAATGGTAACTAAAATTGTTCAATGTGTGAGTATCCCGAATTGCTTCCTCATATTTGGTATAGGGGGTTAATTTGAGAATGGGTTATGATTGGTGTTAGTAGTAGCTGTTTACTTATGCGCTCTCTTATCCCTCTCTAATTAGACGGAAGTTGTAGCGTGTCTCTTTAGGTTGCTAGTGCTGCTGCCGCTAAGTCCACCTCCCCTATATTTTGGGAGATGGTGTAGAAAGTAGGCAAGTCGGTTTTGCTTGCCAGGGAGTGCCCTGACCCTCTTTTGGGTTATGCTTTATGTGCAGTCAACAGGTTTGAAGTCAGACGACGTTAGCTTGGGAATCCCTCCGGCTTGGCTGGGCAGGGATATGGCGGCATTGCTTATCTTCAGAACTCTTAGTCCAATTTGCTTCTTATCCGTAGTCGGATACTATTTTGCTTCAGCTGTCATTTGTATCTTTGTATTGTAACATTTGTATCTTGACTCATTCGACTCGTTGTTGTAATTATATCTTCTGTTGTATTTGTAGATGTATCGGAACTGTTGTAATGCTATCACAATTCCACCCACATAATGCGCATGTTTCGGCATGCACATTATGTCTGGTGGGCGACCAAAAATCGTTATTATGCGGATTTCGGCGAGATCGCTTAAATCTACATAGTACCGATTTTAGGGCGTCACAGGCGCCCTGCCCTGGGGCGTTATGAGTACAACGCCCTACCAGGGGGCGTTATACTAAAGGGTGCAACGCCCTGGCCTAGGGCGTTGTTGCAGAGAACACAACGCCCCCACCTAGGGCGTTGTGCTACCTGGGAAGTCAATTGAAGCGAAAACTGGCTGAGAACTTATGTTCAGCTCAGTACAGGAAATAACAGATATACTCAATGTGTTATTCAACAAAAATAACATAGATACTACCAGATAGACAAACAAGTACAGTGCATTACATTACAAAGTACCAACAATACAGTTATCCAACAAAACTAAAAGTGCTCATCCAGCTCATATGACAAGTGCATTACAAAGTAACCCGCACATATCCAATTTACAGGCAAGTTCACACATCCGGCTTCCCCCGGCGCGACACAAGCTTCGTCCTCTTCCGACCAGAAGGACTAAATGGCTCTTTTGTCGGTCGATTAGGTGGCCTCAAACCAAAACTCCGCTTCTCAGGACGATCATCTTCATGCTCTGAGATGTGAGGAGGAGTGCGGGTGTAGTGAGGATCCTCAGGAACCTGCGTGGTGTCGATCTCCTCTTGGATATCTTCCTCCGAGCCTACATCATGCTCGTATTGTGAAGAGGACTGTGAAGAGGACTGTGAAGAGGACCCTTGGTGACGGCTTGAAGAAGCACCTCTGGAATGGCCCGCGCCTGAAAAACCAGGAGCACCTAAAGATGAGACCGACCGTGTACGAACCGTGTCGTCGACACGGCAGCCAAGTAGAGCCGCCAAGCCACGTGCCCAAGACATGGTGTGCTGCAACATACAACAAGAAACACTTGAAGGTTAGTTGTAGTAGACTAAGTAAGAAGTAGAGGTTAGAAGACGGTATGAGTTATTATGATACCTCGGCGTAAGATCTAAGTGCGTTTGTCGAGCTTGATGAACCATAAGGGTGCCGTAGTGCATGCCCGACCGCGTTTACCTGGGAGACCAACTCAGTTTGCTGCGAAAAAACATTTCCACCACATTAATACATATATATAGTTCAACAAGCAGGTATGAAAAAACATAACTCACCAGAAAGTTCAGCACATGCGCTAAATCTTGTTTCCCCGTTCCATCTCGAACGAGCTTGTTGTAGTTCAAATTGGCCAGTTGGTCGAAGGGAAGATTTGTTGCCGCCAAGAAGTCCTCTCTACTAAAAGCGGGAGGATTCAGCTTAAGACGTGCAGATCCTTGAAGCCAAACTAGATACTCGTTGAAAGCGGCTTCATTGTGAAGTTGGGGGGGGGGGGGGGGGGGTAAGGAGAAGCCCCTTTGTTTTCTCATAATCAACCTTGGCAACAATATCCTTGAAGTGGTTTATGTGTGTTGAATGCTTCTTGGGCCAATTCTTCACATCTTTTGTCCTCAGTTTGTCGAAACTACAAGAGACAATGAAAATGTTTGTCACCCCACATATGTTTGGCAGACAAATAATTATCTAAAGGACAAAGTAACACCAAATACTCACTCGTGCAATTCCTGGCTTGTGTCAACATAATCAGGCGGCGTCTTCTGATAGAATCCAAATTGCCTCATAACCCTGTTTGGCAGGTGCCACTCAACAGCATAAAAGCAAATCATTGGGCAGACCATACACCAAAGATGTTGTTCCGCCCGACACGCCGGGTTCAAGGTGAACCTATATTCGCCTAAGCCTATCTCACCGGGCGGTCCATATGGCTCCCAAGTCACCTATGCAACATAACACCATTGTAGTTAGCAAAGCAGGCATTCAAATTTACAAACAAGTAGAATGGTTGTTGTGCTTACATATTCCGCCTTCAAGACATCTAACTCGTTGGTGTAGTGGACATACATTTTCTGCGAGGTCCCAAACTCACGGATTGGCCCGTCCCAAACATACGCCCACGTAGGCAGACGATCGGAGTCGTCATGATCCTGCCATGGAAGAGCATCCTTCGCAAGAACTGGTCTACCAACAGGCAAACGATCCCAACTCCACACGGATAAGAGAAGCATGCATCCACCAATATTGGTTTCTTTGACCTTTTTACCTCTGCGGCACGCCTCGTCCAACTGCAGAAAAAAATATGAAATAAGATTAAGTACACTCTAAATCATACTCCCTCCATTCCATAATGTAAGAGTTATAGTTTTTTGGAAAAAATTCCAAAATATATGGTTTACAACGATTTTTGGATGAATTTACCGATAAAAAAGGTAGTTTCATTCTCGAACAGAGTGATTTTATGGATTGTTTTCATTTGTTGTTTATTAGGGAGTCCTCTCTTCTGAATTTTGTCTAAAACAAATGAGTCCATAGTATGTCAAATACTCATGTCTTAATATCCGTGCAGAAAACTATAGCTCTTACATTTAGGAACAGAGGGAGTATTTGGTTTGGTGCAAATCCATTCACAAGATCTAGCCGTGGTCACCTGGCGGTAAAGGTAAGCAAGTGCGGCCGTACCCCAGGTGAGCTTGTGGTCCCAACCAGCTAACATCTGAAGCCACATAAAAGGGGCGTTCCTACCACTCGAGTCAGCAAACAGAACCCGGCTGATAACGTACCAGACATAGGCCCGGGCATGCTGTTGAACTGTCTCAGAATCCTCGTGCAAGTCAGGTGGGAAAACAGCAAAATTCTGGGCAATCCAAGAAAAGGGGGCACCTGCAGCTACACCTGGCTTCGTCTCTGGATGCTTCCCGAGTAAACATGTCATCAACCCTTGCCATCCTGTGGTGTCAGTGCTCAAACAGACAGGCTCTCCACTGATGGGAAGTCCCAAGATCATTGCAACATCCTGCAAGGTGACAGTCATCTCCCCGCACGGCAGGTGAAAGGTGTGTGTCTCGGGACGCCAACGGTCAACTAGTGCGGTTAGAGCACACGGGTTCAACTTCGGAGTGCCACGAGCAACCATGTGTATAAATGGAAGAAGCCCGGTCTTCCGAATGTGCTTCGTGTACCTCTCATCATACTGCATCTTTGGATACCGTGCATCCGTCTTACCATCCACGCGAGAGTTCCTCAGGTGCAGGTGAGGGTACACCACTCCTAACTCCGCCAAATCATGGCCACGGTGCCGCTCGTCCTAATGCTCCTGAAGAAGAGAATAACCCATCGACATCCTACACAAAATCAAAAAGATAAATCAGTACACACAATCAAATTTCAGTGCCTAAACAGTAATATTCGGCTACTATTAAAATACAAAAGAATTTTGGGTACATATCAGCATTCAAAATTAATATTCCTGATTTGTCCAGAAATTTTGCACAGCATTTTTACTATATTCCCCACCATTAACAATATCATAGAGATTAACTCTCTCCCAACAATGTCATTTGCAATTATATTATTAAACTATGTGATTAACAGAGAGATTAACTCAACAACCCTCGCCCGTCAAGTAAACCTCGCCCGTCAATACGATGATTTACATAAGAGCATAAATTTTACATAAGTGGGCTCTCTAGTATGAACAGTATAGTATTCATTTGTTATTACTCTAGGAAATGTTATTCTAATATATACCAAAAACAAAGGATGCACACTTTGTTAAATTTAAGTTGCTACACATTTTTATCTTCAAAAAGTTGTCGCTCTACAAGTTCCTATAAAGATGCATGCTTAATTACAAGTTCCTATAGAGACCTTACTTAGTTATTGATTATATGGACCTGGCATTGTAGATAACATAGGTCAATAACAAAATTTGTTAAAAAATACTTTTTAGTAACTTTCAGTGAACTTACAATCAAAATACACCAACTAGTTATATAATAACAAGTCTAAATTAACAGAGATATAAACAGAACAATCCTAAATCAGAGCCACTCGAGTCAGCAAACGGAACCCGGTTGATAACGTACCAGACATAGGCCCGGGCATGCTGTTGAACTGTCTCAGAATCCTCGTGCAAGTCAGGTGGGCAAACAGCAAAATTCTGGGCAATCCAAGAAAATGGGGCACCTGCAGCTACACCTGGCTTCGTCTCTGGGTGCTTCCCGAGTAAACATGTCATCAACCCTTGCCATCCTGTGGTGTCAGTGCTCAAACAGACAGGCTCTCCACTGATGGGAAGTCCCAAGATCATTGCAACATCCTGCAAGGTGACAGTCATCTCCCCGCACGGCAGGTGAAAGATGTGTGTCTCGGGACGCCAACGGTCAACTAGTGCGGTTAGAGCATACGGGTTCAACTTCGGAGTGCCACGAGCAACCATGTGTATAAATGGAAGAAGCCCGGTCTTCCGAATGTGCTTCGTGTACTTCTCATCATACGGCATCTTTGGATACCGTGCATCCGTCTTACAATCCACGCGAGAGTTCCTCAGGTGCAGGTGAGGGTACACCACTCCTAACTCCGCCAAATCATGGCCACGGTGCCGCTCGTCATAATGCTCCTGAAGAAGAGAATAACCCATCGACATCCTACACAAAATCAAAAAGATAAATCAGTACACACAATCAAATTTCAGTGCCTAAACAGTAATATTCGGCTACTATTAAAATACAAAAGAATTTTGGGCACATATCAGCATTCAAAATTAATATTCCTGATTTGTCTAGAAATTTTGCACAGCATTTTTACTATACTCCCCACCATTAACAATATCAGAGAGATTAACTCTCTCCCAACAATGTCATTCGCAATTATATTATTAAACTATGTGATTAACAGAGAGATTAACTCAACAACCCTCGTCCGTCAAGTAAACCTCGCCCGTCAATACGATGATTTACATAAGAGCATAATTTTTACATAAGTGGGCTCTCTAGTATCAACAGTATAGTATTCATTTGTTACTACTCTAGAAAATGTTATTCTAATATATACCAAAAGCAAAGGATACGCACTTTGTTAAATTTAACTTGCTACACATTTTTACCTTCAAAAAGTTGTCGCTCTACAAGTTCCTATAAAGATGCATGCTTAATTACAAGTTCCTATAGAGACCTTACTTAGTTATTGATTATATGGACCGGGCATTGTAGATAACATAGGTCCATAACAAAATTTGTTAAAAAATACTTTTTAGTAACTTTCAGTGAACTTACAATCAAAATACACCAACTAGTTATATAATAACAAGTCTAAATTAACAGAGATATAAACAGAACAATCCTAAATCAGAGAGATTAACAAGCCATCTACACATTGATGTTAGACCTACACAATTTTGAAAAATAACAATCGGGAGGGGGCTGGTGATACCTTCAAGAAGAGCAGGGGGAACAGCTCGGGGGAGATGCGGGAGGAGCTTCAGATGGGAGGGGGAACAGCTCGGGGAGATGCGGGAGGAGCTTCACCGGAAAACCATGGTCGTGTCGCGCTGGAGGCGGCGGGGTGGGCCAATCCTCCCTCCCCACTAGCGCTGGAGCCGGCGGTGTCGACGAGGGGGGCTCGGCGGGGTAGGGGCGGCGGCTGGGGAGGGGCGACGGCGGTGGCGGGGGAGGGGCGACAGAGGAGAGGAACCAGAGGAGAGTGGAGGCAGGAGGAGGCGAACAGAGGAGAAGGAACCGACCCAGATAACCCTAAAAGGGGTACGGCGCCCTCACATGAGGCGTTGTGTGCGGGCAACGGCGCCCTAAGCTGGGGCGTTGTGTTCAGGGGTACGGCGCCCTGGGCCGGGGCGTTGTCCTGGCTGACCGTGGTCCCACACAGGCCACGCTGTCAGGGTCAACGGCGCCTTTGGTCAGGGCGTCGTAGCGAAGAATACGGCGCCCCAGGGTCGGGCGCCGTAAGAAAGGGTCAGATTTGATTTTTTTTGAAAATTTGATCCCCGTGTCGCAATGCAAAGCGATCTGGTGCGCGGACTAATCTAAATACGAAGCCCGCATGGGCAGCCCACGATGAACGTACGGCAATTAGCACAACTATTTTTTTACATAAACAAATTAGAAATTAGCACAACTAATTTTTTGCATGGACAAAATTTAATAGAACCGGGAGTACGTGATATGTAGATGACGATGTACAAATCATATAAAATAAAAAATTCAAGCTAAGAGAACACAACATTCAGATGTACAATAGTTACGATAATACAACTGTACAGACTCAGATTGTACGTACAGCAACGCATACCGTGTTGTACAGCAACACAAATCGGGTTGTATAGCAACGCAGACCATGTTATACATGCAACCATCTAGACCGGGTTGTACAGCAACACGGACCAGGTAGTACAACAACGCAAAACAAGTTGTACAACAACACAGAACATGTTGTACGTACATACGTATAACTACAAATTTCAGTTTGTACGTACATTACAATAAGATTGTGCAAACTATAACAATCCGAAGTACAAAAAAAGTTTGTCTAAACCTATCAACATAGGATCTAGTTTTGAAGATCTCGACGCGAGGAGTTTAAAAGTGAAAACGGTTCGTAAATCGGATAAACGGTTCTCAAAATATTTCATTGTCAAAAAACGAATCTCAAAATAAATATATGTACAACACTCTGCACACCACCAGAGAGCGGCCACTTGTCACCGCGTGGAGAAAAGGTCAAAAACGAACGAAATTGCGACACTTGTCAGCACCAGAGCGCACTCGTCTGGACCTTCGCGAAGGGAAGCATTTTTTTAAAAATTTCGAAATCTCTCCGCGCACCCCTCCCCCTCGTTCTCGCACTGTATTGGGCCTGACCCAACGGCGGGGCGGCCGGAGGTGAGGAAGACGAGCGACGGAGCGAGGCGAGGGAGTCGTGCGGGAAGAGGAAGACCGACCTCGTCGCCGGCGGGGTGAGGAATGGACCTTGTGCAGGTGTAATAATCCAATCCAATTAGTTGTGGTTTTTTTCTTTTCGCAAATGGTGAATTCTTCGTGCTATTTTTCTGTCAAGCATGCCAATCAGTTAGCATGTGCGAACTAATTTGAAGGCGAGCTGTATAACAACACCATAGCCGAAAACCTAGGGGAAATTAAATTTTCAGCCATAGTCAGAAATGGAACTATGTCCTTGCTGCACACTTTTCGTTTGCTTAGCAATCGTGTTGGAGTGCAGTAGAGCACCCTTTATTCCTTTGGTTTGTTCATGATGGTTCTCAAAGGAAAGCCGGAATCATTCTTGGATTGAAAAATGCACATATCATCAGTGTCTCGAACACACAGGCGTCTTCAGAATGCGCTGCATGCCTCACGAACGCCTCCTACCAGAATTAATAGATCCGGCATCCAATGCAGAACGTCGATCGGGCCCTGATATGATACTTATGAGATCATATGTGACATGAGCTGTATCTATACCACAACCTGAGGTAGTCCGTGCGCGGCAATGATCATGCAACGAAATTCAGGGAGATTTTGTGATTGTTCATGAGCATGATTTGATGCGTAAAAAGCGATATTTGGCCGTGATCAACCATCATCATGTAAGATTAGGTGCATCGAGATGCGAGCCGGAGATGCCCTCTATCATGCTGCCGCCGGCGAGCACCGAGCGGGGAGGGGAGGTTGGTATAGTATGTTCTTCCCTCGTGTTTTTTGGAAAGATCCAACAATTGTTGGCTTTTCGATTAATTAGTAGGTAGAATATGTTCTTCCCTTGTTATTTTGCCCTTCTCCTTTGCATCTAGCCTATCCTATCTCTACTCCAGCCAGCTCCACGCATGACCACATGATCACAACGGTGTGTTACTACTATACCCTACAGTCACCATCCAATACTTTGTACCGTCTATGACTACATGCTAGCTAGTATACGCTCGTGCCATGGCTGCAAAAGGGAGGTGATTAAAGGTGGTGCACTCCTCTTTGCCCTTTACCCACATTGGTTGGCCACCTTTGAGCCCATCAGCATGCTGCAGCGGCTCATGATTTCCATCCAAATAGTACAAATCTCTCTTTCTGGTACTAGTATAGATATAGTCCTCCCAACTGGGTGCCGCCCATTCTCTTGATCCTATGCTCTGGAAAATCATGTTCTTCGCTATTCTGAAGAGCGAACTTTATGTGTCATCTCCACTTCTCCAGTTATGAGGTTCCTCAGATCATTGTGGTTCTGAATCCTTCACCGAGCTTTCTTCTACAAAAACACCGGTGTCAATCATCTGCTGCAACTTCCCAGTTCCCAAACACACACACATGCATGGCCAGTAGCCAGAAAATAGAGTGGAGAAAGAGTACAGATAGCTCGACTTGAAGTTTTAAATCTGAAAGACGAAGGGCTGTCACACAAAAATGACCGGTCTTCAGCACGGCAGCTTTCTTCTTCTAGCACCACAGATCATACAGTTACCGTACCGAAGGCTCAATGCCTCTATGCAAAGCGACGTTCCTCTCTGGCCCTCCCCAAGCAAACAGACAGACACGCTGCAAGTTTGCAGCCCAACATTCTGCCCTAGGGATCCGCGTCGGCATCGGAGCACGCGATAAAGAGCAAGATCGTGCAGTCGTATCGCCCAGCCGATCACGATCGGGCTCCAGTTGAACTTGGAAGCACAGTTCACCTCTGAACAAGCACGAAGATCCAGGCATGGCGAGGCAAAATTTACAGCGAGAGCGAGCCGACGAATCCGTCCACATGGTGAGGCAATCCTCACCAGGCATCTTCTCTTTCCGCCGTCTCTTCTTTTCTGCGGCCATGCACGGCCGAGATAGACGCATCCTTTGATGCCAAACCCTTTGCAGGAAAAAATGGCGAGGTGAAAAGCTTGCTGCCGTCCAAAACTCTTTGCTGCCTGTGTTGTGCGTGATGTGATCGATCCCGATCGATGCGTTGCCCGATCAAAGGTTTCCTTTCGCTTTGGTGTCTGGCTCAAAACAGGGTGGCTCTAGCCTAGTTTATCGTAGAAATTTCGGGTGCAATGAAATGACTCGGCTCATGCTGTAGGCCAGCCATGTTCCTGCCATCACCGTTTGTTGCTGCTCCTCAACCGAACTGACTTCAGACATGCCAGTACGAAGAAGCAGATTCTGGGGATAATTAATCTTTTTAGGATTATTATCACTATTCTTCATAAGTTAGGGTTTCCCTATGACAGTAAGTACAATGAATAAAATGATATGTTCAAAAAATCTCACCCCCGCGTCGCCCGCGCCTGGCGACACGGGGGAAACCCTAGCCGCCGCCGCCGCCGTCGGGCCCCCGCCGCCGTTCACCGCCCTGTCCCCGCCGGAGGAGGCGACGGCAAAGCCGGCCGCGTCCAAGGATGGTGGCGGCGGGGCCATTTTCTCCTTTCTTCTTCGGCTCGGGATCCTCCACGCAGGCGCGGCGTGGATGGCGAGCAAGGCGGCCGGCCGGCGCGGCTCTTGCCGGCGCGAGGCGTCCCGGCGCAGGGCGGGCGCGGGAGGGAGGTTGGGCGATGGAGTTGCGGGCGGTGCGGGCGCTGGGCGGGCGCAGGTCGAGCCGGATCTGGGCTCTGCGGGCCGGTTTGGGCTTCGTCGCGCAGGCGCGATGGCGCCCGTCCCTGCGGCGCCGGAGGATCGCAGGTGCGCTGGAGGCGCTGTGGGGGGGCGGTCTGCTGCCCCTGGAGACGGTGCGAGTTGGAGTGCGTTCGGGGGCTCTCCCGAAGGCATGATGGCCGGTGCAGCGTGGAGGGGTGCAGCGCGGTGGAGCTAGGCGGCCGAACACGGTGACTCCATGCCATCCTTGATGCTCTTCCGAGCTTTGCGGGTGGGTCAAAATCCGGGCGGAAGCCTTGCGCCGACTCCGGTCGGGCCGACGATGGCGACGCCTTTTGGGCGCCGTTTCCTTCTTGATTGCATCGTTGTGGATCTTTGATACCCTTACCGACGAGTGTGGTCCGGTGATCTCCGGGTGAAAACCCAAGCTCCGTCGGGAGCGGGCAACGGTGACGGACGCGTCGCTACCTTGTTGGAGGCGTTGTCTTGGAGTCATTGGTCATCTCGGTGCGATGGGTTCGCGGTGGATGTGTGGGTCGGCTCCGTGGTCGAGGGAGGCGGATGCCGGGGCAGCGGCCCCGGACGGCGGTGGACGTCGAGGCGGCGGCCTCGAGCTCCCACGCTACGACGGTCCTATGAGGTTGGAGCCGTTGTCTAGCGGGGGCCTGGGTGGCGACCTGGATGAAGACTGCGTGGGCAGAGGGTTCGTCGACCTGACTGGATCACCTTCGGGCAATGCGAAGGTGGATCTGGTTGCTATACCGGGCGGCGGCCCCGGATCTTGGTGGGTTTGGTGGTAGCCTGGATAGAGACTGCGTGGGCAGGGGGTTCGTCGACCATGACTGGATCGTTTCCGGGCAATGCGGAGGTCGATCTGGTTGCTACGCCGGAGCGGCGGCTCCGGAGCGGGTGGTGTGCGTTTGTGGCGTTTGTTTGGCTTGTGTCGTGTGGGCGACGGGTCACTTCGTCTGTGTGTTCTTTTGTACAGCTTGTATGGTTTTTGGACCCGGTTTTCCTTATAAACTGGGTCAACTCTTTCTATCTATTCGGGCGGTGGATACGACCACCTTATACCTCAAAAAAAAAAATGATATGTTCTCATCTCACTGATACCGAGCCTCAATTTGGTCCCGGGTTCGCATCTGCATCGTTCTGAATAAAGATCTAAGGCGGCGATTAAACAAGTCGCTGCACGATAAATCAATATACTCCTGAGTAGTATTAATATGAATTTGAACCGCCACACAATAACGGTAACAATCATGGCCGGCCGATCCATACTTCTTTTCTCACACACTGAGCACTTAAAGTCCCGCTAAACAAAACAAAGTACTCCTCATAGTGTTTCATTCAGATTGGATGCAGAGATAGATATAATCCTAGAAATCTTAGATTGGGAACGGTACTAACGCAGTTGTTAATTAACAAAGTACTAACACAGTTGGATGCGTTCTGATTTCAGATACAGCACGCATGTGAGGTACCGAGTCACTGTTCCAACTTCTAGAACAGAAGGAATCAAAGGTGAGAAAGAGAGGGATACGTACCATTTTAGTACCAAGTAGGTGTCCTTTGATAAGATGCTCCCTTTTGTCTTAAGCCGGCATTACTGAATGATCACGCATGACAAAATATGAAGCGGGGAGAAGGGTAGGCTTTGTTTATCAGCATGCCTAGACACCCGAGTGCCGTTTTGTTCTCTGGTCTGCTAGGCTTTGTTAAAATGCATCATACATTTGCTATGATGCTCATCTATGAGTTTCTTCACCCCAGTGTAGGGTTATCTGAGACTCCTACGCGAAAACAGCGCCAAACCGCAGCCCCAGTAGCAGTAAGTATTGTTGACGTACGAGTTCAATGTAGGGAGTACTATTTCCGAATGCTACACCCCGTTCCAAGGTTAATTGTGTGCCACGAGAAAACCAGCGCAGCTTGCATCAAGCATCCGCGGCTGCTTAAGTTCAGATTGAAACTAATGCTCGCACATATGCAAGTTTCCCGGTGATACAATCATCTTTGGATCTTGCCAGAAATGGTAAAATAGACAAGACATGGAGATCGGACAGCTACAGAACATGTGTTTTCGCTTGATCCCCTCCTCTCCCTGGGAAGACGGGGAAAATGGAGAAGAAGAGTCTGACGGGCCCCGTGATCGCCTTCACTTTCATCTGTCTCTCTCATCTTTTTCACCATTTTACCTCACGCTACATTCTAAAAACCAGCTCTCCACTCCGTCGAGCTCACGCGCCCCTCACTTACTCCTCGTACGGCGCGAGGCCACAGCAGAGCAGAGCAGTGTACCACCACCCTGCCCAAGAAACGTGATGGCGCGCTGGCGCTGCGGCGACGAGTGACTCCATCTCCAAGCGACGGCGCCGCGTGCTGTGCTGTGCTGTGCTGCGCTACCACCGAGCCGAGATGACGTCGCTGCAGATGGAGCCGCCGCCGCCGCCGCCGCCGCCGCCGCGGCGGTCCGTGTCCACGAGCTGCGACCTGCACCCGGACGAGACCTTCACCGGCTTCTGCACCGCCTGCCTCCGCGAGCGCCTCGCCGGCCTCGAGGACTCCGCCTCGGCCGCCGCGGTCGCCGCGCCGGGCCGCAGGTCCACCTCCGCCATCCGCTCCCTCTTCTCCCGGCCCTTCGCCGCCGGTAACGCGGCCCCGTCCTGCTCCGGCGCCGCCCCGCCGGACCTCCGCCGCAGCAAGTCCTTCTCGTGCGGGCGCGGGGGCGACGCGCTCGCCGCCGCCGACGAGCCGCAGCGGTGGTCGTGCGACGTGCGCGGCCGGAGCACGCTCTGGGCGCTGTTCCACCAGGACGACCGCGAGCGCGTCCGCGACGGCACGGCGTTCGCCGCGTTCCCGGCCTCGTCCTCTGCCGCGGCCGCCGCGCTCCCATTCCAAGTCCAGCAGCATCCGCCGCCGTCCCTCCCTGAGTTGTTCTTGGAGGAGGAGATCGTGATGGCCGAGAGCTGCGACGAGATTACCCCGGTGGCGGTGGAGCCAATCGTGCTGCCGCACAGATCGGGGGGGATGGAAACCGAAGCTTACGCGACGGGGGAGGTTAAGCCAATGAAAGATCACATAGATCTCGAGACCTCGCAGCCCAAGAAGCCGCCGCCCATGGACCTCAAGGAGATCGCCGGTAGCTTCTGGGTCGCTGCCTCGGTCTTCAGCAAGAAGTGGCAGAAGTGGAGGCGCAAGCAGAAGCTGAAGAAGGAGGAGGCGGCTGGCAGCAAGGCAGCGGCCGCGGCAATGCCGCCCGCCTCCAAGCCCTCGTTCCTTCGGCGGAGCCGCCTTCGGGGCGAAGCCGGCTGCTCGGAGTTCGCCGGAGGCCGTCGTCGTTCGTGCGACACCGACCCAAGGTTCTCCTTTGACGGTGCCCGCATGTCCGTCGACGACGCAGGCGTATCTTGGGACGGGCCGCGCGCCTCCTGGGACGGCTACCTGTTCGGCGCCGGCGCCGGCATTGGCCTCGGCCGCGCGCCTCCGCCGCCATCCCGGCTCCCGCCCATCCTCTCCGCGCTCGAGGACTCACCTGCCGGCGTCGTGGAACGCTCCGACGGCCAAATCCCTGTGGAACAACACGGTTCGCAGCCGGAGCCTGAAGGCGGCGCCAACACCCCCGGCGGCACGGCACAGACGCGAGACTACTACATGGACACGTCAAGCCGGAGGCGCCGGAGCCTGGACCGATCCAGCTCTTCACGGAGAAGGTCATTCGAAGTGCCCGAACCAAAGCCAGCACCTTTATTAGCGACTGCCATCGCCGCCAACGCCCGGGAATCCCCCCTGATCGGTAGCTCAGAATTCCACCACTTCCACCATGCCGAAGACCTGCTCGACCACCGGTTCAGCTGCAGCTCTCTGATGAAGGATTTCCCCGCGAGCCTGGACACCGCGTTCCCGGACCCTGGCAAGAAGCCTCGGGGCCTGCGCAAGGCGTGGAGCCTGTGGGGCTTCATACACCGCCGGGCCACGGGCCGCCGGAACGGCGAGGTCGCGGACGACCGGGCGTTCTCGGAGGCGTGGCCGGTCCGCGGGCACAGCGCGCCCAGGACGACGATGATGCAGAGGTGCGACAGCAACGCCAGCGCGCGCAGCTCGTTCAGCAGCAACAGCGGCGGCGGCATGGGCAGCTCACGGCGGTGCTTCGTCGACGGTGGCGGTGTCGGTGTCATCAAGCGGCCGCTGCAGGAGGAGCAGTGCGGCGTGCTGGAGCGGAACCGGAGCGCGCGGTCCTCGCCGGCGCACCACGCGGACAACGGCATGTTGCGGTTCTACCTCACCCCGCTGCGCAGCGCCAGCGGCCGGCGCGCCCCTGGAACTGGGATACCGGCCAGCGGCGGGCGGCATCTGAGGTCGCCGTCGTTCGCACGGAGCATGCTCCGGCTGTACTGAGACCTAGTTGTTTCATTGCAGAGCAGTAGCTAAGGTTCATTAAGGTCTGATTAAGGACAATGGTATAGTCATAATCCTTTTTACTAAATCCTTGTGTACGTAGTGCAGCTTGTTCATTTGTGTCTCATGCGGTTCTCTTATTTTGTCACAATCTCAGCTCATATAATTACTTCTGTGTCTCATGCGGTTCTCTTACTTTGTCTCGCTCTTCTTTGCCGTCGGTAGCTGATAGCTGCAGATCGATGTTGGAAGCAAGCTTACAAATTCTGATCCCGATGCTGTCTCCTCTCGCATGTTGTCACTTTCGTGTGCTACCCCTGCAGCTCTAGGACCATGTCGAATTAAGCCAGACACGTCGTGGTGCCGTAGGCCGCACCCGGGTAATGAACAGGTCGTTTCATCAAGCACCGTAGCGGCGGCGCCGCCTCCCCTAAACCGTTAAAGCAAACCGCCGATATTCCGCTGGTCCCTTAGGCGCAGCGGGGCTCGCCGTGCCGGCAGGCCCGGGCCACCCGCCGCCCGCTCGGACGTTTCCATCGTCTGCACTTATCTTTGTTTGTTGTTAGTGTTTTTGTAGGGATAATTCTACAGGGATTGAGTATTGGGTGAAACCCAAATGCTTCAATCAATTTCAACAATCCCAATTCACTAAGGAAAGATAGTGTTTTTTGTACTAAAAAAAACCACTCGAGTTTAGCAAATTATGAGGAAAACATGAGGGTAAAACCGACCAAATACACTACAAACAAACGTTCTTCCAGCATATATCGGAATTTAGGATTTGGCCGAGATAGTCCCCACTTATACTCACAAAAACTATAGAAACAAACAAGACCTCACCTAAGAACATTTCCAAGCACACTTGCCAAATTTGGTCGTCTCCAACTACCAACCATGTTTGGGATATATCAACTAGGGGTGTAACCAACATGGATTAATCCGGCTAGTCCAGGGTGGCCCAAGGGTGGTAAGGCTGAAACCTGCCGGGCGACCCAGATAGCTGACGTACAAGGAAGTAGGCGGACGGTGCAAGGAAGGTGGAAGGCCGAAGCCCATCGAGTCGCCAAGCCCAAGACGGAAGGCGGCAACTAAGCCGGCTAGGTCTAGAACTCTGTTTACTTGCCGGACAAGTACTTGCCTTGTACCCTGGGGTCTGGCCGCCTATATAAACCGGCCACCAGGGAGCTTTTAGGGCAGACGCTTCAATACGCATCATACGCATTGTAACCTGTTCACGGCTATTGCCTCATAGTGAATTATAGCAGCACGTAGGATCTCGCCACCGCTGTGGGATCCGAAGCTGGGTAAACTCGCCGTGTTCAATCCCGTCCTCGACGACACCAACCTTCTTCCCCACAATCCATACGTAGGCTAGAGGACCCCCGTCTCCTATCAATTATGCCGATACCACGACAGATGGCGCCCACCGTGGGGCATAAGGTTCCTGGCGTCACGTTCCAGGCGGGAAAACTTGGCGGCGAGGGCAAGCAGATCGCCGTCGGTCGCGTCACAAGATATGGCGGCCATAGCTACGTCAACTCGGATGAGTCCTGGCTCCCGACGGACGACTACCTTATCGGATGCGCAATCGTACCGATCGGAGGGATCGACGTCTTCATCGGGTATACGCCAGAGGCGTACGGCCTACCGTGTTTCTACAACCCCACCCACCAACCCTTCGACCAAGGAGTCGACCGACAAGATGGATCTGAGTCCGCCTTTTCCCAGGAGTCGGCCGAATCTGATTTCCACTTCGTCGGAGTTGTCGGACTGGGATCAGACTCCCAGTCGGAAAACAACGATCCTGAGTCAATCCTCCCTGCTCTCCAGGAGGATGCGATGTCAGATGCCGGATCCAGATCTACCGTTCAAGTCAACGTAGACTCTGACTCTGATGATGATGCTAGTCTCTTCGAAGAGAAGATCAAAACCCGCTTTTCCAGTGGTAATCCGGCTCCTTCAGAGGGCACAGCGGATACTGACATGCCTGACAAGCTGGCTATGATGGTTGTTGTCGGTCACGAGACAACCCCAGTTGCTTCGGAAGCGCAAAACAAGCCGGCGGAAGATGCCGGCGACACCACTGCCGGTCAACTCATTGAAAGTTCCGACAAGGTGCGCGCAAAGAAGAAAACTGGTTTCGAGAAAGGCGGCAGCAGCAAACCCACGGATTTGCTCTCCGTCATCAAAGAAGTAGACGAGATCATGAATACTCCGGTGAATAAAGACACCCCACTTGACGGAGTGGAAGAGCTTAGGCTTAACATGCTTAAGCACTCTGACTTCCTGCGAAAAAGAGAGGAGCACGTTGAGAGCCTTGCGAAGAAGATCGAGAAAGAACAGGAGAAGATGTCGGCCAAAACAAGTCGGCAACTCTTTGAGCAGAAAAGGTCATCAAAAAACCGCCGTGGCAAGGAGCCGCCAACGCAAGCAACGACAACGGCTCAAGATCTCGGGTTCGACTGGCGAACGGCACCACAACGCGTGGACAGAGGGGGAGATGTTGTCTTCTGCACCCCCGTCCTCAACGCGGCCGCCGCGCTAGATACCCTGGACGACAACACTTACACGGCGGAAGAAAAGCTGGCCAATGCAAGACACTTCGTAAGCAAGGCCCTAGAACAACAAGCTCGCGCTGATTCCTACGGCCACATGGCGGATGCTCGCGGGGGAGACCTAGAGTCTAAGTCGGGAAAGTGCAAAGCTGCACCTGGCGGCGACCCCGAAGGCCCGTCTGGCTCCAGTAGCCATGGCGACAAAAGGAAGGCAACGCCACCTCCAAAGAAGACGCCACCGCCAAAGCCAAGGCGGGACGAGAATTCAAGGACAGGAAGCAGAGGAGACCTGCCACCTCCATCCCAGCCAAGACGCGACAACGGCGGTAGCCGGAACAATAGGCCGCCGCCTAAGAAAGATGCCGGCAACGACCCTCACAGGAGAGGTCGAAGCCGGTCTCCACAGCGTAGCACCGGCAGCAAGAGGAAAGAGGAGGCAGAAGGACCCAGGCGCAGCATAAGCCGGGTAGCGCAGGACGAGCCAAACGCAAACAGAGGCGCACGGCAGCTCGATCCAAAAGACGCACGACACCGCCTACAATACATAGCAAGAGGAAAGGAGCCGCTATACTCTGGACCAAAGTGCTTCGGTGACGCCATCCGCAGAGAGCCGTTCCCTAAGGACATGACATCAGTGTCAAAAAAACTGTTCTAGGTACAACGGCCTCGTTAAGCCGGATTCATGGCTAGCCGACTATGCCATGGCCATAGAAATTGCCGACGGGAGCAGCTTCATTGCCGTCCGTTACCTACCTCTCATGTTGGAGGGCACGGCAAGGGATTGGATCGAAAACCTTCTTGAAAAGTCTATCCATAGCTGGTACGACATGGAAAAGGTTTTCTCCCAGCACTTCCAAGGAACATACAAGCGTCCAAATACCTACACGGATTTGCAACGCTGTATCCAAAAGCCGGACGAAACCATGACAGATTTTGTCAGCCGTTGGATATCCGAAAACGCCAACTGTCATGGTAATTCGGACGCACAGGCTATCCACGCCTTCTACACGGGCCTGCAGAAGAAGTCCTTGCTCCGTCATAGGCTCGTCCGCGAGCAAATCACGGACCTTAATGATGCTCAACCTAGCCGCCCAATACGCGGCGGCGGATGACGACGCCCGGGACGATGACCCAGACGTCAACATCATACCAAAGCGAACAACAAGTGCAAGCAGGCGGCAGATGACAAAGCCGAACCTTCCAACGAGGTAGCCGTAGCATTCCAAGGGAATGCCGGCAAAAAGAAGTGGAAGAATAAGAAAGATGGTCGCGACACCGGCTCAGGGCCTAAGGCGGCGCGAATCACTTATGAACAGGCAATAATTTTGCCATGTCCCATCCACGCCTCACTGGGCAAGGTCAACCATATGCTTGGCGAGTGTCGTTTCATGGATGACTTCAAAAAGGACCCCACAGTCGGCTGGAAGTCAAAGAAGTCAAAGAAGAACGACAAGAAAGACAACAAGGAGGATGAGGATGACGACGACATGTCTATCTCAAGCGAGGATGACGCGGCCGGCAAGAAAAAGAAGCCATATCCGAAGGTCAAGGAATCTCTTGTGTGCTTTGTCGGCACGCCTTCGGCTAAGGTGGATAAGGCG
Organism: Poa annua; assembly: GCA_026929855.1. Classification (NCBI taxonomy): domain Eukaryota; kingdom Viridiplantae; phylum Streptophyta; class Magnoliopsida; order Poales; family Poaceae; genus Poa; species Poa annua. The sequence goes on from CM049431.1 coordinate 88,463,990, forward strand.
GAAATGCGCGAACTCAACGCGACAATGCCGGACGTCCCTCAGTATTTGAACTGGTCGGAAGCAACGATCACCTGGGACCGGTCCGACCACCCTGATCATGTTCCTCACCCAGGCAAGTACGCCCTCGTCGTCGATCCCATTGTCGACAACTTCAGACTCACAAAGGTAATCATGGATGGCGGCAGCAGCCTCAACATCCTGTACTATGACACACTAAGCCGCATGAACCTATCAGAGGATCAGCTGGACCACAGCAACCTCACTTTTCACGGCATAGTGCCCGGCAGGCAAGCAAAGTCAAAGGGGAGCATTAGGCTGAAGGTAACTTTCGGACCAAAAGAGAACTACCGCTCAGAGTTCCTCCGGTTCGAAGTTGTCCCCTTCAAAAGCGCCTATCATGCAATCTTCGGACGACCGGCTTTCGCCAAGTTCATGGCAAGGCCGTGCTACATATACAACAAGCTCAAAATGTCGGGGGAGCACGGAACCATCACGATTTCCGGCAACTTCAAAAAAGCCAAGGAGTGCGAGCGTGGCATGGCCGCCTTCGCAGAAGCCGTCATCCACAAGGAAGAACTCGCGCTGCTCGGGGCGGATTCAGACAACTCCATGCCAAAGCCAAAGATTGATGTCAAGAAGACCTTCGAAGCTTCAGAAAGCACCAAAAAGGCGGACCTCATCCCAGGTGACAAGTCTAAGCAAGTTGTCATCGGCTCCAACCTTGACAGCAAATAGGAAGACGCGCTCGTCGAGTTCCTCCGTGAGAATCGTGACATCTTTGCATGGTCGCCTTCCGACATGCCTGGTGTACCGAGGCAACTCGCCGAGCACTCACTCAACGTCATTAAAGGATCCAAGCCGGTGAAGCAAGCAACAAGACGCTTTGGAGATGAGAGACGCAAGGCTATAGGAAAGGAGATAAATAGGATGAAGGCCGCCAATTTCATAAAAGAAGTTGTACACACTGATTGGGTGGCAAATCCTGTACTTGTTCCAAAGAAGATAAAGAGCTGAGGATGTGTATTGACTATACCGGTGTTAACAAGTGCTGCCCAAAAGGATCCCTTTGCGCTGCCTAGAATTGAACAAGTCGTAGACTCCACAGCAGGCTCCGAGCTGCTTTGTTTTTTGGACGCCTACTCAGGATACCACCAAATCAAGATGAGAGAGTCAGATCAGCTGAAAACATCTTTCACCACTCCATACGGGACTTTCTGCTACATTACGATGCCTTTTGGCCTGAAGAATGCAGGGGCAACATACCAGCGCTGTATGCAAAATTGCCTGCACGAACAAATCGGCCGCAATGTTCACGTCTACGTAGACGACATCGCGGTGATGTCAAAAAAGAAGGCAGATCTCCTAGAGGATTTGGAAGAAACATTTCAGAATCTCCAGAGGTATCAGATGAAACTCAATCCCGCCAAGTGCGTTTTCGGCGTTCCAGCCGGCAAACTGCTCGGGTTTATCGTCTCAGAACAAGGGATCGAGGTTAATCCGGAGAAGATCAAGGCCATCCAAAACATATCCAGACCTACTTGTCTGAAGGACGTGCAACGTCTAGCCGGATCGGCGGCAGTCGTCAGTCGTTTCATAAGCCGCCTAGGGGAAAAGGCAATGCCTCTCTACCGGCTATTGAAGAAATCCGACAACTTTGAGTGGACAGCAGAGGCAGACGCCGCCTTACAACAACTTAAGGAGGCCCTCATATCCGCTCCGATATTGGCAGCACCTCGATCACAGGAACCAATGCTGCTGTACATCGCGGCAACAGGAGTTGTTGTCAGCGTTGTCTTGGGTGTGGAAAGAAAGGAGAACGAAGCCGCGACGTGTGAGCAACGACCGGTCTACTTCATCAGTGAAGTATTCTCCGCCTCCAAGCAGAGGTATCCGCATTACCAAAAGCTGGCTTATGGTGTATTATTCGCCGCCAGAAAGCTTAGACATTACTTCCAGAAACACACAGTGACAGTAGTCAGCAAGGCACCGTTGGGAGACATAATCAACAATGCAGAGGCAACAGGTCGAGTTGCCAAATGGGGCATCGAACTTGCCGCCTTTGATATAGTCTATAAACCACGGACCGCCATTAAGTCTCAAGCGCTTGCATATTTTGTTGCCGATTGGACAGAAGCCATGGAGGAAACGACACTCCCCGAATCAGAATATTGGGTCATGCACTTTGACGGATCAAAGATGCTCAAAGGCTCGGGGGCTGGAGTCGTGCTACGCACGCCTAAAGGTGACAAGCTTAGCTACGTGTTGCAAATCCACTTCACAGCAACCAACAATGTTGCCGAGTACGAAGCTTTGCTTCATGGGTTACACGTAGCAAACGACCTAGGCGTCAAAAGAATCCTCTGTTATGGCGACTCAGATTTGGTCGCGCAGCAAGTAAGCGGAACATGGGATGCGAAAAGCGCAACAATGGCGGCATACAGAGCCAAAGTTGACGAATTCGCAAAAAACTTTGCGGGCTACGAAGTCCGGCATGTTCCAAGAGTTGAGAACGAGGCGGCAGACACACTTGCAAGACTAGGATCGGAACGCAAAAAGGTACCTAAATATATATTCCTGAAACATTTGCACAAGCCATCCATTAAAGGCGCCGATTTGATGGACCCCGATGCAGAAGAACCGGTAGAAGCGGCAAGTCTTGCTGTCTACTTGACACAGCCGGATTGGACAGTCCCATATCTCGATTTCCTAATCGACAGAAAGTTGCCGGAGGACGATGAGGTGCTAAAAAGACAGATCATAAGGCGAGCCAAGGCATTCACGATAATAAAAGGCGAGCTATATAAGCGAAGCACGTGCGGCATCTATCAGCGGTGCATACATCCGGAAGAAGGCCGGGAAATTCTGAAGGACATACATATTGGCACCTGCGGGCATCATGCTTCCGCCAGGTCCATTGTATCCAAATCTTTCCGCCAAGGTTTCTACTGGCTTACCGCCAAAGAGGACGCCCAGAACATCGTAAAGACATGCAAAGGCTGCCAGTTGTACGCTCGTCAACCTCACTTGCCGGCACAGGAATTGAGGACGATTCCAATCACCTGGCCGTTCGCGGTCTGGGGCTTATACATGGTGGGTCCCTACAAGAAGGCGTGTGGTGGGTACACCCACCTATTGGTCGCTGTCGACAAGTTCACCAAATGGGTCGAGGCTAAACCGATCAGCAAACTTGACGCACGAACATCCACCAATTTCCTCTGGGGAATTATCTCTCGGTTTGGAGTTCCACACAGCATTATCACTGATAATGGCAGCAACCTATCTCAAGGCGACATAGAAGAATACTGCAGCGATCTGGGTATCCGGCTTGATTTGGCATCCGTGTCACACCCTCAATCCAATGGACAAGTAGAGCGTACAAACGGCCTAGTCTTATCAGGACTTAAGCCTCGTCTCGAAGCTCCATTACACAGGGCAGCCGGTGCTTGGGCAGATGAGTTACAGTCGGTACTATGGAGTTTGCGCACAACGCCAAACAGGTCTACCGGCTACACTCCTTTCTTCTTAGTATATGGCGCTGAGGCGGTGCTACCTACCGACATGAAATACGATTCCCCAAGAGTTCAAGCCTACATCGAGCAAGACGTAGAAGGTGCAAGACAGGATAGCCTAGACCTGCTAGACGAAAAAAGAGACGTCGCTCTCCATCGCTCCGCCTTGTACCAGCAACAACTTCGCCGCTATCATAGCCGGAGAGTGCGGAAGCGAAGCTTCCGAACAGGTGACCTGGTTCTCCGCCTAATTCAAGAAAAAAAAGGCTTGCACAAGTTATCCCCGCCATGGGAAGGACCGTTTATAGTCACAAAGGCGCTGCTCAATGGTTCTTACTACCTCGTCGACATCCGCGACGAAGACGAAAAGAAGAGGCGCAAGAAGACGGCAGGAAAAAGGGGAACCAAGCGCAAAAGAGGCATTGACGATCCGTTCGAACAAACGAGACGGCCTTGGAATATTGGGCAGCTACGTCCTTTCTACACTTAGCAATTTATAATTGTAATAAGTTAAATATGATTATGAAATGAAAGTCTATGGTTCCTCATCTGTGTTGAGAAGCATGCCATCTTTTGTCTTTTCTTGCAATCATATTTCCCCTATGTATCTAAGTTACCTATTTTTCTAGCTCCGTGCAAAGGTTCAAACTGATAGATACTTGCAGCTTTCGAGCCAACCTAAAGCAAAAATAAACTTTTTGCGCCGCCTAATTCCTTTACCTCTGATTACTTATATGTGGTTCGCCTAGTAGTATGTCTTTGACACCAACATGTTGGCTTTGGTCTCTGATTCTAAACGCATGGTTTAACCCTGGTTGTTTCAGCTAAAGTTACCGGCTGAGGTTTCATCAACATACAAAAAGTCAAACATATAGGTCAGGGTAAAATTAAGGCGGGCCATATAAACAAGGCAAAATAAAACTTGTCAGCTAGTTTCCGCCTAGCAGAACAACAGCAAAAGTATATACAAATATTACAAGTCAAAGTTGCATTGTTTTCAGGGGCTGACAAATCAAGCTAGAAGGAGGCAAGGACAAAAAGCTATGGCTCGGGGGAGCGTCTACATCAGGCTTGGGGGCTGACAACTTCAGCCCCGGAACCGTCACTCCCCTCCGCCTCGGCCGTGCCGACAGCTCCAGCTTCCCCTTCGGCAGGCACATGATGGCGCCGGTAGAAGATTGAAGTGTCCACCATATCGGCAACACGCGTGGCGTAGCCGGTAACGCTGTCCAGAACAGCAGCCGGCTCAACCTCGCTTCCGTCTTCATATGTAGACGGCATGCCTTCGGTGACGGCTTCTATCTCCGCCTCGGGGCAGTGCGCCATGAATAGCCCAAGTGCAGTCTTGGCACCACCCCGCGCCGCCGACTTCAGCGAGCTCTTGTGCAGTTTGGTAGCCTGATCCAACATAGCAGGCACGTCGCTGAATTCGGTCGGTTCCTGGCTGCCAGAGGAGATGAAGAACTTGGCGGCAAACCGCGTGGACGCCGCCAAAGTCTAGGTGATCAGCTTGCATAGACGCGCAAGGCGATCCAGGCGGGGGCTGGCAACCTTGTCGTCGCCCAAGCCGGCGGGAACTGCATCAAAAAAAAACCATCAGTTTGGCTAAGGCTAAGCAAAATGGCAAAATCAAAGTAAGGAGTGAAAAATTACCAAGGACCGAGTTATGGAAAACGGACAGCTCAACCATATGAGCCGCCAACGCATCCTCAGCAGTTTGGACGCGAGAAGTCTGCTTGGAGATTTCCTCGGCAGCCGTCTTCTCCGCCTCCGCCAAATTCTTGCACAGGCTTTCCAGCTCACCAGTGAGCTGGCTAGATTCCTGCGCAAATTTGAGCTGCTGAGCCTCCAGCTCCTTCCGGTGATCCTCCTTCATCACCAAGTTGGCGGCTGCCAAATCAGAAGCTTCATTCATAAGAGCTTGCATATCAGTGGACGTCTTCAGTATATCCTGGGCATGGTCTAGCAGTTCTACAAATATGGATTCGCTAACTAAATGATTGACGGCAACATAAGTCGAAAATATAGCTGAAGGCAACAAGGATAAACCCTACCTTCATCTTTTTGGCGGGCCGCCTCCAACTCGGCAATCCGCAGGTCCTTGGCCTCGCAGTCCTTCTTCAGTTCGCGGCACCGCTGGTTTATCTCGACTCGGGAGGAGACAAGCTCAATGTTGGCGGACACAAGGCCCCGCAGGAAAAAGCAAAGGCATAAAACATATTGTCGAATAACCACTAAGCCGGCAGTCAATTTTTTTTGACCTGCCATCTAAGTGCTCGGGGGAAAGACTATGTATATGTCGGAGTGGTAAAAACTTACAGACAGGTCGCCCTCCAAGTCGGCGAAGGCCTGGGAGGTGACGTTGGCAAAGGCTAAGGCTGACTCCTTGGCCTTCGTGAAGGTGGACCAAGGGTCCCTAACTTTGCCGCCTCCTGCAGTCGGGGCTGCCCTCTAGGACCCCCCGGCAGCCGCCTCCAGAAACCCTTCCTTGGCGGCGCGTGATTGAGCGGCGTCATCGGCCGTAGCCTCAGCCAAAAGGAGGGGAGTCGTGGGAGCGCGGTCAGCGGAGGAGATCCTTGGCGGCACGCCAGAAGCCGGCGCCGGGGGCTGGCGACGAGCGTCGCCCATAAAGTTGCCGGCCCGGGGCTGGGGAGTTGGCGGCACAGTAGCAGGCGAGCTGCCTTGAGGCCGCTTACCCTTGCTAAGAAGCCTGGTCGCAAGCCGGGAAGTAGCGACCCTTTCCCTGTCAATAAAAAGCAAGCACAGTCAATTGGGTGCCAGTATTGAAGAAGTTTGTCGTCTATTCAAGGCAGAATTGAGTACCTTCGGGGGATGTTAATCCCCACGTTCTCGTCAAGATTGACGAGAGCCGGCTCGGTAGCCGATGCGATCCGTTTCTTCCTCTCGGCAATCACCGTAGAGGAAGCGGCGCCGGATGCCTTGCGCTTCTTCGTCTTCCCGGCTTCCGACTCGTAGAAGTCGGGAGCCAGGTCATCCTCCCCCAAGTTGGAGAGCTGAAAAAGAAGACAAGTGTTAATGGAACTCAAGATTAGCCGGCAAAGTCAAAAAGGGGCAAGGAGCAAAACATCTACCTCAAGGGGAGGGTTGTCGTGGGTGTGCATGTGCACGCCCTCCACCGCCTTCACCAGCCCCGCCTTGACGAGGCTGCGGAGCCGGAACGCCAGGTCGGCAACCGGCAACCTCTCCTCGCTTACACGGAGGGAGGCCGTGGCAGTAGGCGAATACTGACACATTTTGTGCGGGCTGTACCGCAGGGGGAGAATCTGCCGGCCGAGCCAGCAGATGACGGTGTCGACCCCGTCCAGCAGAGGGGGAGCCATCGTCCGTGTGAGGAATTCAATTCGCCTTTGGTAAAGGCGGAGTTCCTCCGTCAGCTTGGGCACCGTCTCGTCCCAGCATGGCCTGGGCATAGGCGGCGCGTTGACGAATTCCGGGATGCCAAATTGGCGGCCCGGAGCTGCCATGTCTTGGCAGTAAAAGAATGTGGAGGTCCAGCCCTTGACGGATTCAAGGTATGGTATCTTAGGATACCATTGGCGGCCCTGGCGGCAGTTGAAAGTAACACTGCCGCAGGTTGCCAGCCCGCCGTCCGGCACAGTCTGACGCCGGCAACGGAAACAGTATCTGAAGAAGTCTAGACTAGGCCTAATACCTAGGTAGCCTTCGAACAGAGCCGTGAAGCCGGCTAAGACTAAGATGCTATTGGGTGCTATGTTGTGGGGCTGGAGCCCATAGTGATCTAAAACCTCGCTAAAGAAGGCGGAAGGCGGCAGCGCCATTCCCCTAACTAAGTGGGAGGTGACGATTACCCGCTCCCCGGCTCTCGGAGCCGGGATGACGTCTCCTAAGGCGCCCCTCCATTGGCAGTCTTCCCAAGTGGGGAGATAGCCGACGGCCTCCAAATCCCGAAGGGCGTCTTCGTCGACTATGGAGGGATTCCAGTAGCGGGACCCGAGGTCCGCCGCTTCCTCTTCCTCGTCGACGGGAGCGCCTCTCGCCGTCGTCGCCGCGGTGGACGATGGAGGAGCCGAGGAGACCGCCGCCGACGTGCGCGCGGTAGGAATCCGAGGGGCGACGGTGGCGACATTGCCCGCCGCCGCCGTCGCGGGACGAGATACCGCGCCGCCCATCGCTGCCGCGGGCGTGGTGTCGGTCGCCGGACCGCTGGACGCCGTGGAAGGAAGGTCTTGGCCGGTGGACATCGCCGCGCGCGGAGGTCGTCGGAGGAGATGTGCTCGCCGGAGTTCGCTCGGAAGCAAGAAACGAAGAAGTGGAAGGGCAAGAGGTCGAGGAGAGCAAAGGCAGGGCGGCGAAAATGAGCCGTTCGGTTCCCTATTTATAGGGCCAGGCGTTGCTCCCTGTGCAGCGGCGCTTTTAGTCGGACACGTGTCCAGCATCCGCTGCAACGCATGATCGCACGATCTCCACGCCTCCTCTTTTCCCGCGATTTGTGATCATGGCGAGATTCCCGCCTAGGCCGTTTTCAAACTGTCGTGAGCCGGCTAAGTGGAATCCGTCAAGAAGAATGCTCGGCGAAATTGCAGAGTAGCCGTCTTTTCCCGTGTTGGATAAAGGCGGCCGCGCGTCAGTATCAAGATGCGCGTGCCTCGTTGATTTTCAGAATGGTTCAAGTCCTGCAGCCGCCAACATTGGCAGATGAAGAATCAAGAAGAAGCCGGCGCCTGGAGAACTTTAACCTTTCTGGGGGCTAATGTTGGGGATATATCAACTAGGGGTGTAACCAACATGGATTAATCCGGCTAGTCCAGGGTGGCCCAAGGGTGGTAAGGCTGAAGCCTGCCGGACGGCCCAGATAGCTGACATACAAGGAAGTAGGCGGACGGTCCAAGGAAGGTGGAAGGCCGAAGCCCATCGAGTCGCCAAGCCCAAGACGGAAGGCGGCAACTAAGCCGGCTAGGTCTAGGACTCTGTTTACTTGCCGGACAAGTACTTGCCTTGTACCCTGGGTTTGGCCGCCTATATAAACCGGCCACCAGGGAGCCTTTAGGGCAGACGCTTCAATACGCATCATACACATTGTAACCTGTTCACGGCTATTGCCTCATAGTGAATTATAGCAGCACGTAGGATCTCGCCACCGCTATGGGATCCGAAGCTGGGTAAACTCGCCGTGTTCAATCCCGTCCTCGACGACACCAACCTTCTTCCCCACAATCCATACGTAGGCTAGAGGACCCCGTCTCCTATCAATTATGCCGATACCACGACAAACCATAGTTGTCAAATTTGGTCTTCAAATTTCGAGCCCTTCAATCTTTGCGATCGGGACTACAGTTGTGGGGAACACGGCGTCGGAGGAGCGATGCCTAGCGGGAGGAGGGCATGACGATGGCTTCCCTATCATCGATCTAGCCTTTTTGCCGCTGACGGCTTATGTGACCGCTCTCTCCCTGTTGCTTTAGGCGTCCTGTTTCAAGGTCTTGTTGCCGATTGTGAGCTCTTTCTTTTACTTCTTTGTGGGGGTGGGGATCATCATTCTCGGTTGAAATCTGAATCATATTTGCTCGTCTCCGGACACACGCATACCATTTTTATGTCGACCCGCCCAATAGAGACCAAATCCCCACTATGATCTTTCCTCTTCAAGAACCAAGCTACAACTTCCGCCTACCATGGCCAACATAGCCGTCGCCGCCGGCCCCACTGGAGTTGCGGTCGACCAACCCAAGGTCGTGGAGATAGCTGGTTACGGCACACAGAAAACAAACAACAGTCCAATTGCGTCTCCCGTTTTGTTTTAATTTACGTTAGCACAAACAGAGATAGACGCGGACGGACTAAGAGCATCTCTACCGGGGGCCTCTAAAGGACCCCCTAAAGGCGCTTTGGGGGTCCAGACATGAAAACCGCGCACCAGCGGCACCCCCCAAAACCTCACCTCGAGCGATTTTATGTCCGGCACCCCAGGAGGGCCTGATAGGGGGTGACGGACATCGATCCGGCCATCGCCCTGACAGAGCTGGCCCGCCCGTCATACACATACCTGCTAGCGGGTTTGAACGTCATGTAAGTTCATCTCCTTGCGAGGAAGGCCAAGGCACCACGCCGCGGCGTCGTATGCATGGGCGGCTCCTTGCGCCGTGTCGAAGCGGCCGAGGAAGAAGCGTCGTCTGCGGCCGCAAAACACGACGGAGAAGGTGTCGTTGAGATGCTCCCGGACGCCGACGTAGTCGGTGCTTTCACGACGTGGCAGCATCTTGGTTGGAGCGGAGAGCGCGGTGGATCGTGTGCGGAGGACGGCGAGGAGCATGGTTTTTATAGCGGGGAGGGTAGGCAGGGGGCGGTGGCCGCATTAACGCCGACGACGCGTCAGTTGCTGCGGCCGTCCGTCTGGCCATTAATGCGGCGTGGAAGGAGAGGAGGAAGACGATGGATGGGACTAGCGGTGCGAACGCAACCCGAAACTACAACGCGGCGGTTGCAATCCACATGACGCGTCGGTTCGTACGCCTGCAACGTGTTCGAAAATTTGCGTCAAATGAGGTTGGGTATTTGGAGAGTGCCGCTATAGGCGACGCATAAATGTTGACCGGACACATTGTCCGACACACCAAATGAGTCTCAATTGAGGGTGCCGGACACTTCTTTAGAGGCCCCCCTGATGGAGATCTCGATCCAACAGATAGGTATGATTAACCAAACACAAAAAGCACTCAACATTAAAATGGTGTTTACTGTTTACTCAGGTTCAAACTCCAAACTCAACGAGAAGCCCCACTCATGGCGGCCACACCCACGAGCCGTGCCGCGGGCGCTACGCTGGCCCCGGCTCCTGGTCGGTTGGTCCGGCTGCTGCGCGCCGCGCGCACGCACGGGATTACTGGGATTCCGATCGGCAGCAGCGGTATCTGAGGTAGGATTCTGATCCGTGGAGGATGCGGCCATGTGACGGGTTTTTTAAGTGGTAATCGGCCAGGGCGCCGGATCTGGATCATCGTGGGATTGTTTTATTTCGATGTGTCATCAACGGACATGTGCACGATGGTTTGCGACAAGCTCATGTTACGGATTGATTGGTTAAATTTCAACAACAAAAAAACGCGGTTAGAAAAAAAGAGAGTAAACTGCAACTAGGGTACGTAGTGATCCATGGTGAGTGAGTGAGTGAGTGAATGAATACGACCAGAGAAATCACGTAGCCCGGCAATGGAGGTACGTGAACTGGCAAATCAGCAGGGCCTCCTTCAATGGGCTGCCGCAGTGAAGGCGAGCACGCGAAGCGGAGTCGTCTGCCGCATGATCGGTTCGGTGACGCAAGCCAACGGAGTAGTCTGGCTTCTTCTCTTCTTCTTTTGCTTGCAAGACGAGACGCCAGGTGTCTGATACTGAAGCATGTCACCTCGTCTCCACTCCTACCGACGTAGCAGCAGTCCAGCCCCTCTCGCTGTTTCGCGGAACCATCCATACTTTTATTATTTTTGACAACGAACCATCCATGCTCATGGTTCAGACTTCAGAGACACGTTATCACGGACTCTTTTCATAACCGTTGGTGCATTGTGCACATTGTACGAGACGATCATACAGTCATACTCCATGGACATGGTCAGCGACTCAGCGGTCACTTACCCTGTCGCGCGGAAGATCGCCGTGCTTGGAAACACGTAAAAAAAAAGTTACGTACGGCTTAATTATTGGTGCTACATTCTATGACTGAGCTTAGCACTCCCTCCGTTTCACTGATATTCGTCCTATTTTACATCATAGGATATGCTAAATTTATATTTCGAATGTGCTCAGGGTTTCCAAACCGTGGTGTTGAGAACAGTGTTGAGAATGTCTTCAAATTACATCTTGTATGCAGACTTGGTGGTGTAGCGCCCATCAGCTGAATTTCATCCGGATAGAATAGACAACTCCATGACTGAGAGCCACTTCAGAGAGCTTAAGAAATTAATATTGTTGACCCAAAAGTTGTTGTCGTGCAATTTCTCTCTCTTAGTTCATGTTGTGATGGAGTCGACCTCCCGCGAGAGGCCCATGAAATGCGCCGGAGATGATCTGGAGCACCAGTTAGGTGTCCCAACGGCGATTAGAATTTTCTGTGTCGATCGAGGTGGTTTATGTAAACCTTTTTTTTTTGCAGGGGTCGACTTGTTTCTTCTCGGGTTGACATACTTGTTATTTGGGCGATTAAGTGGGGGTCAACATGTCATTTAGGCGATTTTTGCATTTTTTTTTGGGAAATTACTTTAACGTCTTACATTTCATAATATCATGAGATCTTCTCTTGTAAGTGGTAGACTCATATCCATTTTCTTAATTCATTATTCCATAAAATTGATTGTTTCATGAATTCCTCAAAACGAGGCTCATCAAAATGCAAAATCTAATTCTACTATAAGACTATTAAGAGAATAAGACAGAGAGAGTAGTTAAGATAGTTCTTCTCTATGTATATTAAACTTTTTTTAGTTCATCATAATTTTGATGACAACTACACATATGTCATTTTCGTTAATACATATCCTTCAATACTAAATTACGATGATTGCTTACATAACTATTATAATTAACTATGCAGTTTTGCTCTTGTGATAACTTACACATTTATTATGCTAGTTTATTGATAGCTATTACACATATAATTTCTTGTGACAAACTAAAGTTGCATTTCATATAACATATATTATCATTTAATATAATGTGATTATATAAATCTTGTTCCGTGAATATGAAACCAAATCTACTAAACTTAAGAGTGTATCCACTACTTGAAGTATCCATTCTTGCTCAATATTTATAACAATTTTATATTTGTCCATTCATGTAGTATTTGTATATAGACAAATCTACTAAACCTAAGAGTGTATCCAGTACAGTATCCATTCTTGCTCATTATTTATAACAATCTTTTTTGGATTCTTAACACCACCCTTGAACCTACAAGAAGTGGCGAAATGGTAGTTGTATCCACCGCCCGAATAGATAGAAAGAGTTGACCCAGTTTATAAGGGAAACCGGGTCCAAAAACCATACAAACTGTACAAAAGAACACACAGACGAAGCGACCCGTCGCCCACACGACACAAGCCAAACAAACGTCACAAACGCACACCACCTGCTCCGGAGCCGCCGCTCCGGCGTAGCAACCAGATCGATAGGTATGTTCAAACTAAACGTTGATGATGCTTTTAATCGCACGTATGCCCTACAACTTGTTCCTCGATGCTCATGTCATCCTTTAAGCGCAACCGTTTTTCTAGAGCCCGAGTCTTGGTACACGAGATTGTGGTAGTACCCACGGCCTCCTCCACCACGGGATGCTACTTCCCTCCGTTTTTTAAATATAAGTTATTTGAAGTGTTCTAAATATTGACTAGATGCATACTAAAATAAGTTAACATAAAAACTAAACATTTTAGATATATTATTTTACATGTGAAGTTGACCAACGGCTAAAAGATCTTATATATATTTAAAATCGGAGGGTATATATGGTTAGTTATAATTATTGCCATGGTCACTGGTCACTGAAATACAATATACCCATCATTACCCTGCCTGCCTGGACTGTGTTGCACGGAAGATCGCCATGTTTTCTTTGACCTATATCACCTTGCTCCCATGCTCCGTATCAGTCTTTCCGTGCAAACCACATGGAACCGATGTGCAGCTACGTAGGGGAAGTACAATGATAATCAGCAGATGACATGCTACTACCGTCTCGACTCCAGGGGTCACCCCACCTGGTCTTCTGAAGCTCCAGGGCCTGAAATATTACGTCTCATTTACTGCATGCGATGCTCAAAATTATTTACTTTGCCGTAACGTACCGCCAAGCTCATCAGGCCCATCTTTGTCCAGAATGATGGAGTCGCATGTAAACAGCGGCTTCGTCTGTTTGTACTCGAGTTCGTTAGTCGATGCTGTTGATGACCTTGTCGACCCGGCGGTTGCAGGCCGTGCCGTCGCTTCGATCTGCACCCTACGTGAACACCGTTAGGAAAATGCACTGTGGCGAGCTTCAAATAGTACGCCAAAACGAATGAAAAATCGACGCAGAGTTGAATAACTATTTGAATCTGCCTCCCTTGCCCTGCTAGAAGTTGACCGTGAGGCCATCCAAGCGGAGTCACACAGACGTTTTCTTGCCTTGTCTGAAAGTGTGCCCCTTTCGTGCCAGGATGTCTACATGTACTAACTAAAACTGACATGACGGAATATTGACCATGGCTTGATTGAGTCATGGAAACTATTGCTCACACTGCCAAAAAAAATGAACATAAAAGGGTCCAAAGGACCCAAGCTGCATTAGATATAGAACTACGTCATACAGCCCAACAGGAGACACAAAGAAAAGAAAATAGCCATCCAGTCCCTGCTATTTACAGATTTTCAGATAATTTAATCAAATTTTCAGATAATATAAAATCAGTTATATATGTACAGGCGTCACAACATGGATTTTAGTCACAAAAATTATGCTCGCTATGTGCCCCTCCCCGGAAAAAAACAAATAGGCTCGGGCGTATAGCAGAGAAGTATATTTCACCATTGGATCAGAGTTGTTTCAGTAAAGGTTGACTTGGTGAACAATGGACAAAACGCTCACGTCATATCACGTGAATATTGTGAATCACATATGACTAATCCAAGATTAGATAAGAACCTCATGTGGGTGAAAACTGGAGCAAGCGGCCAAACTGAACTGAATCAAGTGAAACTTAAGGCAAATGATAAAGCTATGTCCTGTCTAGAGCGGGAGCTGCGGGAATCGTCACATCACCACGTTACTATGTACAGGCTAGACGCTGAAATCGTGAATTAGCAGATTAGCGGTTGCTTACCTTCAGTTCGATGGGGCGGAGTGACTCAAGTGAGGCGGATAAGCGTGGATGTCGGGGCACATGGATCTCAGCGTCGTCGGCATCTTCTCCTGATACTCTCGAACCCAGCACTACCCAGTCGCCGTCGCCCTCGTGCTCCCGAGGAGCTGCCATCGCTGCTGACTGCTTTCTGACGAACGTGGTCGGCCCCGCCACCGTCGACCTTGTGCTCCCTAGCCGCCACCGCTGTCTGACTGCTCTCTTACCGACGCGGTTAGTGCTGGAGGCCGCATGGTCTGCTGGGCACTGCGTGGTCTCCGGTTTGACATGGCCCTCTCTGGACCAGACGTCGCGGATGCCGGCTATTGCATTGCATCTACTTGCGGCGGCGGTCACGGGCGTCGATGTCTTGGGCGTGGAGCGCGAGGTCGCGGATGTTCGTGACGAACTCGTCCCAGCCGAGCCAGGAGCCCTACACCGCCGGGTCGAAGCTCGCGGAGAGCACCCCGTACGGCACGCCCAGGAGGAGGCCGAAGAGCAGTAACGCCACCCAGACCGGCGGCTGCAGGTCGGCGGTCCCGGTCGCCCCTCCGGCGGCCCGCAACGCCGCCTCGCCCGCCGCGGTGGCCGCGAGCGCCGCCGAGGGCACCCGCCACGTCATCCGCCGCAACACCTCCTCCGACTCGAGGAACGCGAGGTCGCCCTCGCCCGCCGCGCGGTCCTCCCGCTCCTCGTCGACGACGGACGCGTCGGCCAGCAGCAGCGACCCGACGAGGAAGGAGGCGACGGAGTAGGCGAGGGGCATCCATGCGGGGACGCGCTCCACGCCCGCGGCCTCGCCGAGGTAGGCGAGCAGCGCGGGGATCCCGGCGAAGGAGAGGAGCGCGAGGGCCGGGAGCTTCCAGGGCACGCCGGGGTCGGGGCCGTCGGCGAAGGCCAGCGCCGCGTCCGACTCGTCGATGAGCCCCGCGTCGACGAGGTTCTGGTGGAAGGTGAGGAGGTCGTTGTCGCTGTTCCGGTACGCGTCGAAGACCTTCCCGAGCAGCGTCGGGAGATCGTCGTCGTCCTTGGTGGCGGTGGCGGTCGCGCTCGCCTCGTCTTCTGTGGCGTCACCGCCGTCGGGGGTCGAGTTGCAGAGGCGGACGTGGCGGTGGCGACCAGCGCGGATCGGCTCGATGGCGAGAAGCCCAAGCACACATCAGATCTGAAGTCTACCGTCTACGCGCTAGGAGAAGTTTGGGGAGAAATCCCCTGCTCTGATGCGTAGGTGGAGAAGTAAAACGAACACGAACCGGTAAGTTAGACGGAAAAGAAGGACCGCGGGTTGATTATACAAAATCAGAGGGGCTTAAGTGGAAAAAGGCGTGAGGTACGACGCCTCACAGTTATCAATAATAGAGATTGACCCGGAAAAAAAACATGTTTCTGTATATGGGTTGTATTACTCCATATCCTGGCTAGAGCATTGGGCCATAACTCCATAAGCCCACAGCTACGGGACAGCCACAAGTCATCGATCGATCCGATCGATCAGCATAACAGCATAGCAGCAGTTTGCCATAGCGTGCCCTAGCTCGGAGACGCCGAGATGGTGCACGGCCGTGGCTCCCGTCAGGTCACGTGTGCAAGCGCAAGCGGCAAGGCGGCGATTCCGGCAACGACTGAAGTTCTGGCTCATCAGCGTCGCAACATATGCAGACCGGCGACGACGTCAACGGCGATCGACACTGTCCACACACGACAGCTAGGTAAGTTTTCTACTAGCAAAATTTCGTAATTAAACATCGCTAGTGTGTGGCCAGTGCTAAATTTTACTTGTTTAATACTTTAATTTAATATTTGGGGAGATTTCCTGTTCACGCGATGAATTCATCACTAGTGGAACCACCGCAAGACCCACAACCAAGTAATGAAGATGAACAAAATATCATCAGCGATGCCGATGATGACATTGACGAGGTTGAGGACTGGATTGAGCAACAAATGCGCGATGAGGAATATGAGGAGCGTTTCGAGGAAAATAAAGATGATGATTTGTTTAATCCGGAAGAAATTATGTGTGATCCAGCTCTTAGGCAACAAATTGAAGATTATCATCCCGATGTGCAGGACCAAGTGAGAAGAGCCTATCTTTTTGAAGGGTCCAACGCAGCCAATTGTTGATTTCCCTACAAAAAAATATGGAAGTAAGAGCCGTAAATTTTCTGAAGGTTGGTATAAGAAGTATGATTGGATGGAATATAATGAGTCTCAAGATGCTGCATTTTTGTTTCTATTGTTTTTAAAAAAATAATACACACTTTGGTTATGATGTTTTCAACAAAACGGGGCATAGTAATTGGAAGCATGCATATGAGGCATTGCCCCCAACATGTTGGTGGTGTAAACAGTACAAACAACAAGGCAAGATTACATTGTGATGATTTTCAGAATAAAAACAAAGTGTATCCACTAAGCTTGCTAGGGCATCGGAAGAGTCCAAAGTAATGTACAAAGTCCGTTTGACCTCTTCTCTTGGATGTGCAAGATATCTCATTGCTCAAGGCTTGGCTTTTCGTGGGCATGATGAGAAACCAACTTCATTGAACAAGGGTAACTTTCGTGAAATGGTCGGTTGACACAAAGCTAATGATGAAAAAGTGAGACATGCTTTTTACTATGGTGGGAGAAATTGCCAGATGCTTGCTCCCAAAATTCAAAAGGAACTTGCAAGGTGTTGTGCTGAAGAAGTCACAACTGTGATTATGAGAGAAATTGGTGATAAGAAATTTTCAGTTCTCATCGACGAGTCACGTGATATATCTGTGAAAGATCAAATGGCGGTAATGTTGAGGTTAGAAGTTGTTATTTATTGTATTTACCTATTTCATAGTTGATCCATACTTTAATCTAACTTCGTTACTTGTTTCAATCGTGTTTGTTATAGGTATGTTATCAAGTCTAAACTGCGCAACAAAATGAATAATGTATGGTTTAATAACTTGATGATTTGCTACACCGAGCGAGAGATTTTTAAGAAACTTGATAATGATGCTATTGTCAAACGTTTTCAAGCTATTGAAAACAAGAAATGACATTTGCCTAGGCCTAATTAGCACTGTATGGTATGCCCCGTTGTCTCATGCCTGTTTATATTTCAATGCAAAGTTAGTAATTTACTAATATATTTTTGTGTGAATTGTAGATTTTCTATGGATGGGTGGTTGAACAATGGACTTATATACTGGACACTATTCACAAGTTTGGCTTCTGCAATTTATATGGCTAGTACTTGATAGAATATTTATTATTAGAATTCATGTTTTTTACATATATTATCTATGCAACATTAGTGATTATTCACATGAATTTATATAGGAATGTGTGAAATTTTTATTTCTTGATAGAAAAATAAGTCTTAGCTGCCGGTGTGCCTAGGCTTTAATAAATCGCCACTGCTGAAGGCCATCAACATGCTTCGTTCTTTCTTAAATGTAGGGTGTATAATTTTTTGTATGCATATTAAACATGCGTATTTACATTTCCATATAGTGGACTCATTTTTTTCAGAAAAAAAGTCACGAAATATGAGTTTTTAATAGGCACAAAATGAATATAATTCGTTAAATCCCTCTTTTGAGACCTGGTCTCTTTTTTTATGGGTCAAATTATCCATAAATAGAAAATACGCCTTATATTATGGGTTAAAAAACTATACACATTATATAAAGGAACATAGGGAGTACAATTTTTATAATGTTTAATCATTAGTTTGGTTGGTGAAGAAAATGCTGGAACAAGAGGCATATGTGTTGGTCCTTCCGATTTCAATAGTAAGGTTATAAAAGTTCTTTTTGAACCATAACTAACTGATTGGGAGGATCTATGTCTAGATCGATTGTATTTTTATAAAACTCCCAGTCACTTCGAAAAAATGTAAGTACAGTTTAATCTTGTTTAGAAAAAAGTGTAACTGGAAAGTACACTTTTCACTAAGCTAGATTTAGATTAGAGTTACAATTTCTCTAAAAATGACCGAGATTTAAGAAGAAAAAAGTTGACGAGGAATCAGCCAATCCCATTTAATTATACTAATGCACCACTATGCATGTCACAAAAAAATCAAGTGAAATATGTAGTATTGCATTGTGAGAGCAAGCACCGACCCGACCTAGCTCGCCGTACTATGCGATACGTATGTTTACGACATGTTTAGTTTGTGGTAATATTATATGTAAATATAATCAAGTTTATGAAATTAATGAACTAACTGTATATTGGGCCGATTCGGGTGGCCTAATTTAATCAAATTATCCTAATTGAGAAGGTTAGATAATTCGTAAAAAATGTCAAATAATCCGCATCCCCCGGATAACAACCATACCATATTCGCACCGTGTCTATTGGATATCTACATCCTCGTCTATATCCGGCGGATTTGTAAAATTATACCATATCCTTATAATCAGATATAAATTTAGAGCGGAAATTATCCATATCATTTACTCTCTTCGTATCAAAATATACCGGACTGCAAATATCTATACACGTTTTAGTATGTGTAGCTAATCTACCGATCGTCGTCTTCTTTGTTAATGGAGATGCTATCGTCTGCAATAAGTGATCTCCAACGCTTCGTTTGACGACGAGATATCCACCCCGACTTCAATGGTGGCTTTGCAAGTTTAATTCTGTCTAGGTATGGTTCTTTAGATCTTGTTTCGCCAGATCAATCTTGTATTGTTTCTCGTGGTTGCCGCGAGCAGGTTTGTCCTCACAATATCTATCCCGGCTACTACGTCTTCGATAACAGCGATTCGTTCTCTCGGGTCTCAACGACGTCGACAATGTGGTTCGGTTATTTGTTTTTAAAATATCAGTGGTGGTGCTCTTACCGATGTTGCTTGATTAATTTAATGGTTTTGTGCGCGCACAAATCCTTGTCATTGCAGCTCAAAATTAAAAAGGACCTTCAGTGGTATTCACATGTGTGTGATTTGGTGGTTTTGGCGTTCGTCTACGGCTTTGAGAAAAGTATAAGATTGTGTCATGGATGAAGAAAGGGATCAAAGATCTCATAAATTTCTATTTTACCTTTATTTTATAATCAATATAATCGTGTACGCTTTGTTGGTTTAATATCCGTCAGAGGTAAAATGCAGTAATAGATTTCGTTACGTACAATACATTTCAAGTTGATACCAGCAGTACAAAACTACAGTACTCCTCTTTTTTTGTTGAAAAGAACAGAAAAGAAAACAAAACACACATTATCCCGATCGAAGGATTGATGAGGAGTCGATCATGGGAGGAACGGGTAGTCAGTGTAGCCGATGATGGGGTCAGAGGTGTAGAAGGTGGCCCTATTGTACCCATTGAGCTCCGCGGCAAGCTGAAACCTCCTTGGGAGGTCCGGATTCGCTATGAACAGCCTCCCGAACGCAACCAGGTCGGCGTACCCGTCGCTGATCACCTTGTTCCCCTCTTCCCGGTCGTAACCACCGGCGGCAATGAAGGTCCCGTCGAACGCCTCCCGGTACGGCCGCAGTCGCTTCGGCACCACACGCCGGCCGTCTGCGCGAGCCATCCTCGGCTCCACCATGTGGAGGTAGGCTATGCCATGGTCGTTGAGCCTGGTGGCCATATGCAGCGCAAGGGCGTGCGGATTGGAGTCGTGGCAGTCCATGTAGTCCGCGAAGGGGGAGAGCCGGACGCCCACACGGTGGCCGTCGATCTCTTTGGCGACGGCCGCCACGACCTCGAGCGCGAAGCGGCACCGGTTCTCGAGGGTGCCGCCGTAGTCGTCGCTGCGGTCGTTGGCACCGTCCTTGAGGAACTGCTCGACGAGGTACCCGTGCGCCGCGTGGATCTCAACGCCGTCGAACCCTGTACATGGACAATTGGACATGGAAGGACAGATCAAAGCAGAGTAACGGAGTGAAGCGTAGACACCGAGAAGAGGAGCTCGTCCGTTCTTTCTTGGTGCTTCGACGTACCGGCGTCGATGGCGTTCCGGGCGGCTCTTCGGAAGTCGTCGACGATCCCGGGTATCTCCTTCACCTCCAGCCTCCGTGGGGCCGCGAACTCCTCCTCGACGCCGTCGTTCATCCGCGGGGTGGTGATCCGCCTGTCGGTGCTGGACACCGGCGGGGTCGCCGCGGGCGTCCCGTCCGGACGCAGCGCGCCCACGACGCGCCCAACGTGCCAGAGTTGGCAGAAGAACACGCCGCCTTTCTGGTGTACGGCGTCCACGATGGGTTTCCAGGCCTCCACCTGCTCCGCCGTCCAGACGCCCGGGGTGGGCCGGTGGCCCTGCGCCGTGGCGGAAACCCCCGTAGCCTCCGTGATGAGCAGCCCGCCGGCGGTGGCCCGCTGTGCGTAGTACACGGCGGCGTGCGGCTGCGGGAGGTTCCCTGGGGAGCGCTGCCGAGTGAGCGGCGCCAGCACGACCCGGTGGGACAGGTCGAGGTGGGAGGCCAGCTTGTACGGCGTCAGCAGGGGTGTCGACCCGGCCTCTCCTCCTTCTTGGGCCATATGCCGGTCGAGCTAGCACTAGCAGTGAGTGAGTGTGAGCTGGTGTATTTTGGCTGAGGTCACAGATGATCGATGCTGCTGATGGAGATGATGATCGAGGGAAGACACACACACTTGGCTAGTATATATAGTGCAGGGATGGATTGGCATGGAATATGGATGTTGGGGAGAGTGGAAGGAAGCTCTGCTTTGCTTGTCCCCCTGGCTAGTTGAATCGACAGGGACAAGGACGTACTGCTTGCGAGAATCAGTTGGCAGTGACGCGAGCCGTGATGTCATAGCCTCCCCGAAAGCAGCAACCGCATCCTATATTCCTATTTTTTTTAGAAAAGGGAGAACACTAGAATTTATTACAAATTTCAGAATATCATAGTTATTACATTGCTTATAAAAAAAATCAAATATGCAAACTAACTCCCAATGAACAGAAAAGCAAATCCTAATTCCCATGTGTTGGATTCTAGCCTCTGGATCGTTGCTTTTGCCAAGCAAAACACACACGTGTTGTGTGTTCAGTTAACCTTGCTAAGCACCTTGATCGATTGATGGCTAGTACCGTACGTAAGCGCAGCTAGGATCTTTTGATTCGTACGTGAACCAGCTAGCTAGCTCAGATAACTTTTAAGCGACTCCTGATCTGGCCACGGAATGGAATACACAGAAACAGATTTGGTTGCCACATGGCCGTATCGAGCCTGCCTTCTCCTCTTTATTTCTCCTTGTGTTTTCGTTGTGTTTACATAGCACCCATGGTGGTCTATTTATACAATGCAAGGCAGGGACTTGCAAACACACTAGGAATAGAAATCCTACTCCTATTAGGACTAGTACTAACACATATTCCTAATCTTGCTAATTCGTGTCCAACTAGGTTAACACCTACATTCACGTCCTTAACCTGGTTGGCTCTTTCCTTCAATTCTTGCACTATGATGTTTTTCCTTATCTCGATAAACTTCTCTTTGTCGAGAGACTTGGAAATAATATCGGCAAGTTGATCGTTCGTGTTCACATGTTGAACTTTGATCATCCCCTCCTCAATGCACTCCCAAATGTAACGAAACCGGGTGTCTATGTCCTTGCTCCTCTCGTCATGAACCGGATTCTTGCACAATGATATTGCAGCTTGGTTGTCGATCTTCAGTGACACCTTCCGCACCTCCCTCTTCGTCAGATCAGCTAGAAGTCTTCTCAGCCACGTACCTTGACAAGTCGTCGTGCTCGCCGTGATGAAATCCGCTTCGCATGAAAAGACTGCCACCACCTTTTGCTTATGAGAATTCCAGCTGATTGGATTCGGACCTAGGTAGAATACCATGTCCGCTGTGCTTTTCCGATCATCAACATCATCGTAGTTCTTCGTATAGACCGTGTGCTCGAGGGGACATCTTGTGAATCTGAGAGAGA
This sequence comes from Poa annua, assembly GCA_026929855.1. Classification (NCBI taxonomy): domain Eukaryota; kingdom Viridiplantae; phylum Streptophyta; class Magnoliopsida; order Poales; family Poaceae; genus Poa; species Poa annua. Next base: position 88,486,230 of record CM049431.1, read on the forward strand.
CCAAACTTTGGTCTAATCTTGACTTCCAAGCTCGCGGTGCTTGCTTGAGCCCATATAGTGCCTTCTTGAGCTTGTAAACCTTCTCTTCTTCGTCTTTCTTCTCGTAGCCGAGGGGTTGTTCAACGTACACTTCTTCCGTGAGATCACCGTTGAGGAATGCGGACATAACATCCATGTGATGAACCTTCCAATCCTCCTGTGTTGCCAAAGCTAGGAGCAGCCTCACGATCTCGAGTTGAGCAGCCGGTGCAAACACCTCCTCATGATCAACTCCTTGACGTTGTATGTAGCCCTTCGCAACAAGTCTTGCCTTGTGCTTCACAACAACACCCTTCATGTCCTTCTTCAACTTGTAAACCCACTTCAAACCAAGAGGCTTATGGCTCGGAAGTCGGGTTACCAAGGACCAAGTATTGTTGCTCTCAATCGCCTTCATCTCCTCGTCCATGGCGTGCTTCCAACTTGTATTGTTGCTCGCCTCTACAAAATTTGTCGGCTCCTCGATGTTAGGAGAAACAAATTGTGTCGATGCAATTGAGGAAGGTGGTGAATAACTTGGCATGCTTGGCGCCGGGTCGTTGGCATCCGTATCACCGGCGTCGTCATCATCGTGACCGTGACCATCGTCGTTGTGGTCGTTGTCACTTTGCGCCTCGTTGTGATTTTGATCACCATGCAACGCCTCATCTGCAGCATCGTTGCCAAGATCTTCACTCATATCGTCGTTGGTGTCCGCATCGTGGTGATCGTGGTCACCTCGGTCACCTTGGTTGCTTGTGTCCTCGTTCCCGGATAACTTCGGTGTTACCTTCTTCTCATGAAGTACAACCTTTCGGTTTGGCTTCACAACCACCGTTTGGGTGAGATCACAAACTTTGGTCATTAGAAGAGTTGGATCGTCGTCTTCATACTTCACCAAATTTTCTCTCAAGTCCCGCTTGTTGTGCTCCGGACATTGCTTTGCAAAATGACCCATCGTATTGCAGTTGTAGCACTTGACCTTGGACATGTCCAAGTTCTGTGGCCTCTGCTCGTTAGATTGATCACCTTTGCCATGTCCATGTGACTTGCCTTTTCCTTTGCCCTTCACATGGTGTCCATCGTTGTCCGAGTCGCTTGATTCTTCAGCATCACGCTTTCCTTTGCTTCTTGGGGCTTCCCAGTCAGCGCGTGAGTACATGAGTTGATCCCCGCCTCCTCCTTGGCCTCTCCGACAACCACGAGAATTTTCTTCCCACGTCCACAAGCGTCCGATCGCCTCCGTTATGGTCATGTCCTCGATGTCGGTGATTGCTCGAGCGTGCCAATGATGTACGTGAATTTATCAGTAATTGAGTTGAAAAACTTTTCCACGACCTCGACTTCATCAAGCTTTGCACCAAGTGCGCGGATATCTCCTACCAACGTGGTGAGACGCATAGCATAGTCGTTCACCGATTCTGTTTCCTCCATCTGTAACTTGTGAAATTGGCGCTTCAGCACTTGTGTCCGAGCCTTCGTGACGCGATCTTCTCCAATCCTCATCTCCTTGAGTGTGTCCCATACCTCTCTTGCCGTTTCGAACTCCGCCAGTGTCATCAGCACGGAATCCGGCACAGACTGGGCTATGACGGCCATGGCACCATCGTCGCACTCGTCGTCGACTTCATCATCGGTGATTGCCTGCCACACTCGGAGTGATCGGAGAATAATCTTCATCTTGAGCGCCCAAACACCATAGTTGGTGTCGGTCAGCATCGGGTACTGCACCGGGATATTGCGGTGCGCCATTACGTTGGCACCGCTCGCCCTGCTCATTGTTGTCTTCTTGGCCTTTTTCACGATCTTGTCACTTTTCTTGTTCGCCTTGGAGGCGTTGGCCTTTTCGGACGTTGAGCTGTTGACGGATTCGTTGTAACTTTTGCCCATTGTCTTCTCCATCTTGGCTCTGATACCAAATGTTGGATTCTAGCCTCTGGATCGTTGGTTTTGCCAAGCAAAACACACACGTGTTGTGTGTTCAGCTAACCTTGCTAAGCACCTTGATCGATTGATGGCTAATACCGTACGTGAGCGCAGTTAGGATCTTTTGATTCGTATGTGAACCAGGTAGCTAGCTCAGATAACTTTTGAGCGACTCCTTGCGATCTGGCGACAGAACGGAATACACAGAAACAGATTTGGTTGTCACAGGCCCGTATTGAGCCTGCCTTCTCCTCTTTATTTCTCCTTGTGTTTTCGTTGTGTTTATAGAGCACCCCTGGTGGTCTATTTATACAAGGCCCAGGCAGGGACTTGGAAACACACTAGGACTAGAAATCCTACTCCTATTAGGACTAGTACTAGCACATATTCCTAATCTTGCTAATTCGTGTCCAACTAGGTTAACACCTACACCATGATCCTATCCAACTCACATAGAACATACAAACTTTAGTACAAGTATATTTATAGGAATTATAAAATTAAGTTTGCTTTTGAGGCGCATGGAATACATTCAACGAAGTTCAGTAGTGTATCGTAGGGCCGAATGAACTTTGTTTGACTGAGTTTAAAAATAAACTAGGTGATTAGGTGTGGCGAGACGCCACACCCGTGGATTTCAACAGTTGATAGACTTTACTTAGGTTGTCACTAAACACATGTCTCAGCGATACCATATATTACAGGAGATGATGTTGTGAAGGGGATCGTGTGCAGAAAACAAAAAAATTCCTACCAACGATATCCTAAAAGCATGCCAAGATCTATTCTATGCAGATATAGTAGTACTAACGGAGATCGGAATACATACCCTTGTAGACCGAAAGCGGGATTACGTTCCCGCACAAACGTTGTCGATGAAGACCGACAAAGCCGACCTCAAGTTCGTGTAGAGGAAACACCTCCGAGTACCGCTAGTGCAGCACCTCGCAGGGCGTCACACACGTACGGTGGAGACGACGGCCTCCGAAGCTCCAGTCCAGGACGAGCAGCGGAAGACTTGGACTGGAACACCAGCATCGCGGCATCGGGCTATGGTGGAAGAGATCCCCCTCTCAACTCGGCGCAACTCCAACAAAGGGAATCACGAAATCGAGAGAGAATTAGGGAATTAATTGGTGAATTAAAAGGGCAGGGGTGCCCCTTCTTATATAGGCTCTCAGGGGGGAGCCAACCTCATCACCAGGCAATGTGGGACTATCCCCACATTGCCTGGTGCGGCATGGCTGGTGCGCCGGCCCTAGTGGGCCCCATTTGGCCCACCTAGGCCGGCCTCCATGCCCCCCACCGAATCCCCTGGGGGATTTTCCCCCTCTTGGGCCTTCTTTCGACCAGAAGGCCCATTTAGGGAAATCAGCCTAAATAAATTCCAAAATAAATATATAAAATCATATTTGCATATGAATTACACATAATATATATAATTTATCCTAGCTCCGAACACTCTTTCGTCGCTGCCCGGTCTCCATCGGACCCCTGAAAGAGCATTTTCCCTCATGTGTGGTTTTGGTAATTGAATGACAATCTATATGGACTAATGTTTGCATTGAGATATCATTATAGATCATGTCCATGGAATTGTGGAGTTCATGTGTTGGACTCTTGAAGCTTATGTGTTGAGTGGAGCATATTGCAAGTATGTCTTGAAGGATTCAAGACATCATATTAGTGAAGAAATGTTGAAAGATATAAGGTTGATCAAGAGGTTGATCAACACACAAATCTACAAGATGCACCAAGAGCGATCATGTATCTCTTGGGATGGTAAACACTTGTCCGCATAGCTTTGTGAACTAACCCATGATATATGTGTGTGTGTTATCATTATATAAGATTAGGTATCTTCCCATGGGCTTGCATCAAATGAAGATTTCATATAGCTCATGGAGGATGACGTCATGTGGTGATCGTCATCATGGTGAGATGTGCAAGACCAGGTGCAAGAGAAGCTTCTTGAAGAGATCCTATGCTTGGTGCTTCCAATGGATACATGAAGATGGAGCTAAGCGAGACTCTCCCATTGTGAGCATGGGGGAGTATTTGGAGAAGTCTTCATCAAGCATGTGCTGGGACGCACAATCAAGATGAACCACTTGAAGAGATCAAGATAGTCTTCATCCAACTCAAGTGGAATGCTCAAGGCAACGTTATGATCTTGATAGGGCTATAGGATAGATCGGCGTACTATCAAGAGGGGCTCTCAAGTTAGTAACTTGACCGCATCGTTGTGGACAGCTCAAACCTTTGCATACTTGGCATATCATGTTTCTTGGTTCTTATTTGGCTTTTATGTTGGTGAGGAATTAGAGCTTGGTTCATCTCCATGTCAAGCTCTAGTTCATCGAAATCGGTTTTACTTTGGACAACTTGTTGCATTTTCGGTGGCGGAAATATTGTCGGTTCTACCATGAGGAAAGTCCCACACCTTGCCATGTGTGGTGATTTTTGTTGGGTGCTCATCTGAAGGGGATCGTGTGCAGAAAACAAAAAATTTCCTACCAACGATATCCTAAAAGCATGCCAAGATCTATTCTATGCAGATATAGTAGTACGAACGGAGATCGGAATACGTACCCTTGTAGACCGAAAGCGGGGATTACGTTCCCGCACAAACGTTTTCGATGAAGACCGACGAAGCCGACCTCAAGGTCGTGTAGAGGAAGCAGACCTCCGAGTACCGCTAGCGCAGCACCTCGCAGGGAGTCGCACACGTACGGTGGAGACGACGGCCTCCGAAGCTCCAGTCCAGGACGAGCAGCGGAAGACTTGGACCGGAACACCAGCAACGCGGCAGCGGGCTATGGTGGAAGATATCCCCCTCCTCAGCTCGGCGCGGCTCCGACTTGGGAACCACGAGATCGAGAGAGAAATCGGGAATTAATTGGTCAATTAAAAGGCCAGGGGTGCCCTTTCTTATATAGGCTCCCAAGGGGAGCCAACCTTGCCAGCCAGGCAATGTGGGGCTATTCCCACATGCCTGGTGCGGCTAGCCTTGGTGCGCCGGCCCCCTGGTGGGCCCCTTGGCCCATCCAGGCCGGCCACCATGGCCCCCACCGAATCCCCTAGGGATTTTTCCCCCTCTTGGTCCTTCTTTCGACCAGAAGGCCCATTTAGGGAAATCAGCCTAAATAAATTCGAAAATAAATATATAAAATCATATTTCCATATTAATTACACTAATTAATATCAAACATAATATATATAATTTTTCCTAGCTCTGAAAACTCTTTCGGCGCTGCCCGATCTCCATCGGACCTCTCCCGGGACGCTCCCGGTGATCTCTTTCCTTTCCGGTTGTCTTGTCGAAACCCCTTAAGTGTGTTACCCTAGCGGTTCGATATAATAACAGGTATGACCAAGACTCCTCTATGATCAACGACTAACTCGTAGGCCTGGACCCCATGAATTAATCCCTGTGATATAACGAATGACTTTCATCTATCAAACCTGAACGCAAAGTCTTAAACCTTTTGCCATAGCGATACTTAGCACGTCCGAGCGTCGTTCCATAGATATCTCCATACCTAATCCCGACCTCGTTACCGACGACGCTATCTTCTACTCGTTCATGATCTCATGTCCCCGTGACCTAGTCACATGCTTGCAAGCTCATTAGACATGATCTCACCGAGTGGGCCCGAGAGTATCTATCCTGCTATGCGGACTGACAAATCCCGCTCTTGACCCCTCGTCTCAACTACTCCTTTCCGATACCCAAAAGTATCACCGTTATTGTCATACTAAATAAGATACGACGTTTGGTGCGATCAAAGTATCTTCCAGGAATAACAATAAGAGTTGATCTCACGGTCAAAGGCGTAACGACTATGTTCTCCAAATCTGGGTATGTCCATCACATCGTTCTCCAACGATATGACTCCCATTGCCGACCGGCGCCATGCCCCATGACCGGGAAACCTCGATCATCAATCGCGCAACGAAACTAGTCTTAGTAGAGGCTACTAGGGACCCGGTTGTTTACGTATCACACCCGCATTAATGTTTCCGCTTAATACGGTTCTAGCATGACACAAAAACCTATTATGAACAAACGAGATATGATAAAGAATACACTTTATTAATTACCTCTAGGGCATATCTCCTTCAGTCTCCCACTTGCACTAGATTACAACTTAATCTAGATTACAACTTGGTAAAAGCCTAACACCCATAACTAACTGGTGCTTTTCATGCTTATCAAGCGGAAGAGGCTTCGTCAGCGGATCTGCCACATTCAGATCCGTATGCTCTTTGCAAATCTTCACATCGCCTCCTTGTACGTACTGATGTATCACATGGAAGCGTCGGAGGATGTGTTTGGCGGTGGAGTGAGACCTTGGCTCCTTGGCGTTCGCAATGGCACCCGTATTGTCGCAGAAGAGGATCACGGGGTCTTGCACGCTAGGGAACACTCCAAGTTCAATGACGAACTTCCTCACTCACACAGCTTCATTCGCGGCTTCGCAAGCGGCGATATACTCCGACTCCATTGTAGATTGTGCGACTATGGGTTGCTTCCCACTTCTCCAGCACACGGCGCCTCCATTCACCTTGAACACGTAACCTGTCTGTGACTTAGAGTCATCGGGGTCTGAGCAGAAACTTGCATCTACGTAACCCGTTACGCCAAGTTCTTCATCGCAGCCACCATACACAAGGAACATTTCCTTTGTCTTATTGAGATACTTAAGAATGCTCTTAACAGCTACCCAATGCGGCATTCCAGGATTACTCTGGAACCGGCTTGTCAAACTTAGAGCTAATGCCACATCCGGTCTAGTACTCAACAGTGCATACATGATCGATCCTATGGCTGAAGCATAAGGATGTTTCGTCATTTCGGCCTTACCCAGTTCCGTCTTCGGACACTGTGCCTTCCGCAATATCTTATTCTTGATAACCGGCACAGAACCCTTCTTTGCCTTCTCCATACGGAAACGCTTCAGTATTTTATCAAGATAAGTACTCTGACTTAGTGCTAATAGGCGTCTTGATCTATCGCGATATATTTTTATGCCTAAAACATACGCAGCTTCTCCTAAGTCTTTCATGGAAAATTTACTGTTTAAATATTCCTTCACGTTATTCAGAAGTTTCACATCATTCCCAATCAGCAATATGTCGTCAACATACAGTGCTAAGAACACAATCGAGCTCCCACTCATTTTCTTGTAAATACAGGTCTCTTCCACATTTTGGATAAATCCAAAACCTTTGAATACCTCATCAAAGCGAAGATTCCAGCTCCGAGATGCCTGCTTCAATCCATAGATGGATCGCTGAAGCTTGCACACCTTGTTAGCATTTCCTGGATCGACAAAACCTTCCGGCTGTACCATGTACAACTCTTTCTCAATGTTTCCATTTAGGAAGGCCGTTTTGACGCCCATCTGCCAGATTTCATAATCATAATAGGCAGCTACCGCTAACAAAATCTGAATAGACTTAAGCATCGCTACCGGTGAAAAAGTTTCATCGTAGTCAATTCCATGAACTTGTCGGAAACCCTTTGCGACAAGCCGAGCTTTATAGATGGTCACATTACCATCAGCATCAGTCTTCTTCTTAAAGATCCATTTATTCTCGACGGCCTTGCGCCCTTCGGGAATATCGATCAAAGTCCACACTTTGTTATCATACATGGATCCTATTTCGGATTTCATGGCTTTAAGCCATTTCTCGGACTCTAGACTCGCCATCGCCTTCTTGTAGTTCGTAGGTTCGTCTTGCTCGACTAGCATGACGGTGCAAACCATGTTGCCATACCATTCTGGTGCGATCCGAGATCTACCAGACCTACGAGGTAGAACATCTTCCTCGACAGTTTCTCCCACTCCTTCCACGGAGGACGTTTCCGGAATTGCTTCCGTTGCGCCACTCGGAATCTCGAGTTAAGGATCAACGATTTCATCGAGGTCTACCTTCCTCCCACTTACTCCTTTCGCGAGAAACTCCTTCTCTAGAAAGGTACCGGTCTTCGCGACAAAAGTTTTGCCCTCATCTTGGTTGTAGAAGGTGTACCCAACGGTTTCCCGCGGATATCCTACAAAGACGACTTTCTCCGACTTCGGTTCGAGTTTGTCGGGCTGTAGTTTCTTAACGTACGCCTCACAACCCCAAACCTTCAGAAACGATAACTTAGGCTTTTGGCCATACCATAGTTCATACGGTGTCGTTTCAACGGACTTGGACGAAGCCCTATTTAAAATGAATGCGGCTGTTTCTAACGCATAACCCCAGAAGGACACTGGCATATTGGTAAGAGACATCATAGATCGAACACTATCCAGTAAAGTACGATTACGTCGCTCGGACACGCCGTTACGTTGTGGCGTTCCGGCTGGCGTAAGTTGGGGTACTATGCCACAACTCTTCAGATGTGTGCCAAACTCAAAACTCAAGTATTCTCCACCGCGATCGGATCGGAGATACTTGATTTTCCTATTAAGATGATTCTCAACTTCACTCTGGAATTCTTTGAACTTTTCAAACGTTTCAGACTTGTGTTTCATCAAATAGATATAACCGTATCTACTCAAGTCATCAGTGAAGGTAACGAAGTAACGATAACCATTGCGTGTCGAAACGCTCATCGGTCCACATACATCTGTATGTATGATCCCCAACAAATCCGACGCCCGTTCAACGAAACCTTTGAACGGTGTCCTGGTCATTTTGCCCATAAGGCATGGTTCGCATGTATCGAGTGATCCGAAATCCAACGAGTCCAAAAGTCCATCGGAGTGGAGTTGCTTCATGCGCTTTACACCAATATGACCAAGACGGCAATGCCACAAATACATGGCGGTATCGTCACTACACTTAATCCGTTTGGCTTCTATGTTATGGATGTGAGTACTACGATCGAGATTCAACAAGAATAAACCGTTATTCTCGGGAGCATCAACATAAAAGATATCATTCATATAAATAGTACAATTGCTTGACACTGATTTAAATGAATAACCGTCTTGTAACAGGCAAGACCCACTTATAATGTTTACACTCAAGGATGGCACAAAATAACACTTATTTAAAACCAAAACTAATCCCGACGGTAGATGGAGAGGGAGCGTGCCGACAACCACCACGTCGACTCTCGATCCGTTGCCGACGCGCATCGTCACCTCATCCTTCGCCAGCCGCCGTCTATTCCGTAACTCCTCCTGAGAGTTACATATATGAGCAACAGAACCAGTATCAAATACCCACGTGTTGCTCCGGGCGGATGTAAGGTACACATCTATAACATGTATATCAAATATACCTTGCTCTTTGTCGACCATCTTGCCAGACTTCCTATCCTCCAGATATTTGGGGCAGTTGCGCTTCCAGTGACCCTTCCCCTTGCAGTAGAAACACTCCACGCTAGCTCTGGGACCAGACCTGTTAGTCCTGGGCTTGGCAGCCAACTTTGCCTCCCTCCTGGACTTCCAGCTCTGCTTTCCCTTGCCACCGGACTTCTTGGAATCAACGGTCTTGTTGACCATCAACAGTGTGTGCTCCTTCTTAATCTCTACCTCAGCAGTCTTGAGCATCACGAACACTTCACCCATGGACTTAGCCATGCCCTGCATGTTGTAGTTCATGACGAAGCCTTTGTAGCTTGGCGACAACGATTGCAACACCCTGTCAATCGCCAGCTCATCGGGAATCTTGCATTCCAGAGCATTCAGGCGTTGAACGTAGCCAGACATCTTGACTACATGCTCGCTCACACTGCTATGCTCTTCCATCTTGGCCGAGAAGAAAAGCTCAGAAGCCTCATATCTCTCAGCCTTAGCCTGCGGCGCGAAGACAACCTTAAGATCCGAAATGATCTCAAAGGCGCTCATCTTCTCAAAGCGCTTCTGCAGGTCGGCTTCCATGGCGTAGAGCATGCCACTCTGGACAAAGTCAGAATCCTCCGATCGGGTCTGGAAGACCTTCTTCTCATCCTCAGAGGCATCATCTGCGGGAGGGTCACCTATGGCGGCCTCAATGACGTAGGCCACCCTATGGGGAGTGAGGAGGATCCTCAGGTTGCGGAACCAGGCATGAAGTTTGACCCATTGGTCTTAAGGTTTTCTTTCTCAAGGAACAGACCTAGGTTAAACGAGGGGCAAGACATCTACAATGGAATTTGCAACAACATAAGACTTTGTTCATAATAATTTTGAGTTATAGTATTTTAGAAAATAACTAACATAACTCCCACTCAAACGAACATCCCTCCTGGTCGTTTAAGCGATTACACGACCCCCATCCATTGCACCACCCCTCATCATCAGAGCCGGCGGCACAACTTCAAGAGTAGACAAAAACGTCCGCCACACCAATTTTTGACTCGTGCTCGACCTTTCGGTCTTCCTGTTCCGAGGCCATATTTCTGAATATGCTAGGCTCGCCACCAAAGACCTCCACGCTGACGCTTGTGCAACATGGCTTACACCCACTGTATGCGAACGACGAGATGTCTGACACCCGATCATCACGGCCTGCCTCATAACGTAGAACTTTCTTGGTGGTGCGCTTTGGAGGGAGAACACTAGTGGTATTTTGAAGAGATCATCTTATATAGCTACCGCCGTGTAACCAATGTATACTATACACACAATCACACAATATAAGATGCACACAAAACATCAAATGTAATGCAATGTGATATATTCCATTGCGCCATGGTCTTCTTGGCGCCCGTAGTTTATAAACAATTTAATAAACCTACCTTGACCATATCACATAGGCCCTGCAAAATAAAGTTAGACGCTTCTACTTTATCTTTTGCATATTTTACGTGGCTTGGGGCTTTCGTAAATAGAACCGCTTCATACCTACGAATCTTATGACCACACCAACGATCCAATAATTGCATGTTTAAGCATCCCTTTCGGGCCCTCCATTGAAAATGCGAAGACCAACTAAAGAGAGAGAAACTGACACCCGCCAGCCACATATACGGTACAAGCCGTATGTCAGTAGTGGAACCAGTCTCGCGTAAGCGTACGCGTAAAGTCGGTCCGGGCCGCTTCATCAACTCAATGCCGCTGGAATACACAAGTGCACGCTAGAGAGTAGCAAATAACAGGAACGGTGCCCCCGTGCAGAACACGGATTCTAACAGCGTACAGCTATATCTACGATAGATCGGCTCTGATACCACTGAAGGGGATCGTGTGCAGAAAACAAAAATTTTCCTACCAACGATATCCTAAAAGCATGCCAAGATCTATTCTATGCAGATATAGTAGTACGAATGGAGATCGGAATACGTACCCTTGTAGACCGAAAGCGGGGATTACGTTCCCGCACAAACGTTGTCGATGAAGACCGACGAAGCCGACCTCAAGGTCGTGTAGAGGAAGCAGACCTCCGAGTACCGCTGGCGCAACACCTCGCAGGGAGTCGCACACGTACGGTGGAGACGACGGCCTCCGAAGCTCCAGTCCAGGACGAGCAGCGGAAGACTTGGACCGGAACACCAACAGCGTGACAGCGGGCTATGGTGGAAGAGATCCCCCTCCTCAGCTCGGCGCGGCTCCGACTTGGGAACCACGAGATCGAGAGAGAAATCGGGAATTAATTGGTCAATTAAAAGGCCAGGGGTGCCCTTTCTTATATAGGCTCCCAGGGCGAGCCAACTTTCCCAGCCAGGCAATGTGGGACTATCCCCACATGCCTGGTTCGGCTAGCCTTGGTGTGCCGGCCCCCTGGTGGGCCCCTTGGCCCATCCAGGCCGGCCACCATGGCCCCCACCGAATCCCCTAGGGATTTTTCCCCCTCTTGGGCCTTCTTTCGACCAGAAGGCCCATTTAGGGAAATCAGCCTAAATAAATTCGAAAATAAATATATAAAATCATATTTGCATATAAATTACACTAATTAATATCAAACATAATATATAAAATTATTTCTAGCTCCGAAAACTCTTTCGGCGCTGCCCGATCTCCATCGGACCTCTCCCGGGACGCTCCCGGTGATCTCTTTCCTTTCCGGTTGTCTTGTCGAAACCCCTTAAGTGTGTTACCCTAGCGGTTCGATATAATAACAGCTATGACCAAGACTCCTCTATGATCAACGAACAACTCGTAGGCCTGGACCCCATGAATTAATCCATGTGATATAACGAATGACTTTCATCTATCAAACCTGAACGCAAAGTCTTAAACCTTTTGCCATAGCGACACTTAGCACGTCCGAGCGTCGTTCCATAGATATCTCCATACCTAATCCCGACCTCGTTACCGACGACGCTATCTTCTACTCGTTCATGATCTCATGTCTCCGTGACCTAGTCACATGCTTGCAAGCTCATTAGACATGATCTCACCGAGTGGGCCCGAGAGTATCTATCCTGCTATGCGGACTGGCAAATCCCGCTCTTGACCCCTCGTCTCAACTACTCCTTTTCGATACCCAAAAGTATCACCGTTATTGTCATACTAAATAAGATACGACGTTTGGTGCGATCAAAGTATCTTCCAAGAATAACAATAAGAGTTGATCTCACGGTCAAAGGCATAACGACTACGTTCTCCAAATCTGGGTATGTCCATCACATCGTTCTCCAACGATATGACTCCCATTGCCGACCGGCGCCATGCCCCATGACCGGGAAACCTCGATCATCAATCGCGCAACGAAACTAGTCTTAGTAGAGGCTACTAGGGACCCGGTTGTTTACGTATCACACCCGCATTAATGTTTCCGCTTAATACGGTTCTAGCATGACACAAAAACCTATTATGAACAAACGAGATATGATAAAGAATACACTTTATTAATTTCCTCTAGGGCATATCTCCTTCATCATCGTCGCTATCTTTCCAACAAAATTGATCTCACCTCATTTGGAGTTCATTTGTAAAAGTTATAGCAGTTTTCGTTTCGGTGTTTTCCTGATTCGGATTATTGGGGCCGGATATTTCGCTCAACCGGAATTTCCGGTTCCCCAGCTGATCCAAGAAAACGGCTCAGGAAAGGAGAAAAAGGGTTCCGACTCCAGGGGGAAATTGTGTTCGGAAATTTCCATATACCGGAATTTCCGAGCGCACCCAGAAAAGCCTTCCAGAATGGCTAAGTAAAAGTTTGGTTTTGGTTCTGACTCCAGCCGGAATTTCAGCTCGGAAATTTCATGTACTCGGAATTTCCGGTTGACCCGGAATTTCCGAGTCTCACTTATACCGGAATTTCCGAGTGTCGAAACAGCCAACGGCTATATTTCCTAGAGGGATATAAATACCCCTCCCCTTCTTCTTCCCCAGCCAATCCAAGGCAGCACGTTTTTCCCCTCTCTCCTACTCCATTGTTGACCTTGGAAAGCTCACTTCCCTCTCAATCCCTCCATTGAATCTTCCATATTCTTTAGGGAAAGTTGAGAGGAGATCTAGATCTACAATCCTACCAATCAATCTCTCCTCTAAGTGAGGGGAACTTAGTGGATCTAGTTCTTGGAGTTCCTTTGTGGTTCTTCTTCTTTGTTCTTCCTCTCTTCTCTCCCCATAAGCATTAGTTGCTTTTGGTGGGATTTGGGAGTGAAGGATTTGACTCCTTTGTGGTTTCCTTTGTTCTTCCTCTCTTATTCCCCCATAAACATTTGTTGTTGTGTTGGAATTTGAGAGTGAAGGACTTGAGCACTTCGTGTGCTCTTGCCATTGCATTTGCATCGGTTTGATCCCTCCACGAGGATTCGTGGTGGTGATACTTGTGAGCTTGTTACTCTTGGGTCTTTGGACCCTAGACGCCTTTTGTGGTCGGCCTTTTGTGGCCAAGACCTTTTGTGGCCAAGACCTTTTGTGGCCAAGACCTTTTGTGGTCAAGACCTTTTGTGGTCACTTGAGAGCCCCCAATTAAGTTGTGGGTGTGTGCCTCAAGACTTGGGAGCCCCCAATTAAGTTGTGGGTGTGTGCCTCAAGAGTTGTACGTGATTCGATCTCCGCCCCAAAGGAGATCAATAGTGGAAGGTGAACTCGCAACCTTTTGTGGTTGAGTTCATCAAGAGAAGAAGGTGAGCCTTTGTGGCGTTGCGGCTAACCTGTTGTGGTTGCGCACACCTATCCAAACGAGACGTACACCCTTTGGGTGGAACTCGGGAATACATCCTCGTCTGCGCGTGCCTCGGTTATTTCTATACCGAGATCTTTACTTATGCACTTTACATTGTGATAGCTTTCGTGCTTGAAGTCATATATCTTGCTATCACCTTGTTACTGAAGGAGATATGCCCTAGAGGCAATTAATAAAGTGTATTCTTTATCATATCTCGTTTGTTCATAATAGGTTTTTGTGTCATGCTAGAACCGTATTAAGCGGAAACATTAATACGGGTGTGATACGTAAACAACCAGGTCCCTAGTAGCCTCTACTAAGACTAGTTTCGTTGCGCGATTGATGATCGAGGTTTCCCGGTCATGGGGCATGGCGCCGGTCGGCAATGTGAGTCATATCGTTGGAGAACGATGTGATGGACATACCCAGATTTGGAGAACGAAGTCGTTACGCCTTTGACCGTGAGATCAACTCTTATTGTTATTCCTGGAAGATACTTTGATCGCACCAAACGTCGTATCTTATATTGTATGACAATAACGGTGATACTTTTGGGTATCGGAAAGGAGTAGTTGAGACGAGGGGTCAAGAGCGGGATTTGCCAGTCCGCATAGCAGGATAGATACTCTCGGGCCCACTCGGTGAGATCATGTCAAATGAGCTTGCAAGTATGTGACTAGGTCACGGAGACATGAGATCATGAACGAGTAGAAGATAGCGTCGTCGGTAACGAGGTCGGGATTAGGTATGGAGATATCTATGAAACGACGCTCGGACATGCTAAGTATCGCTATGGCAAAAGGTTTAAGACTTTGCGTTCACGTTTGATAGATGAAAGTCATTCGTTATATCACAGGGATTAATTCATGGGGTCCAGGCCTACGAGTTAGTCGTTGATCATAGAGGAGTCTTGGTCATACATGTTATTATATCGAACCGCTAGGGTAACACACTTAAGGGGTTTCGACAAGACAACCGGAAAGGAAAGAGATCACCGGGAGCGTCCCGGGAGAGGTCCGATGGAGATCGGGCAGCGCCGCAAGAGTTTTCGGATCTAGGAAAAATTATATATATTATGTTTGATATTAATTAGTGTAATTAATATGCAAATATGATTTTATATATTTATTTTCGAATTTATTTAGACTGATTTCCCTAAATGGGCCTTCTGGTCGAAAGAAGGCCCAAGAGGGGGGGAATCCCCTTGGGGATTCGGTGAGGGCCTAGAGGGGCCGACCCAAGTGGGCCAAGGGGCCCACTAGGGGGCCGGTGCACCCTCCCTAGCCGCACCAGGCATGTGGGGGTTAGTCCCACATTGCCTGGTTAGCTAGTTGGCTCCCCCTGGGAGCCTATATAAGAAGGGGCACCCCTGGCCTTTCAATTCACCAATTAATTCCCAATTTCTCTCTCGATCTCGTGGTTCCCTTGTCTTCCACCATAGCCCGCTGTCGCGCTGCTGGTGTTCCGGTCCAAGTCTTCCGCTGCTCTTCCTGGACTGGAGCTTCGGAGGCCGTCGTCTCCACCGTACGTGTGTGACGCCCTGCGAGGTGCTGCGCTAGCAGTACTCGGAGGTCTGCTTCCTCTACACGACCTTGAGGTCGGCTTCGTCGGTCTTCATCGACAACGTTTGTGCGGGAACGTAATCCCCGCTTTCGATCTACAAGGGTATGTATTCCGATCTCCGTTCGTACTACTATATCTGCATAGAATAGATCTTGGCATGCTTTTAGGATATCGTTGGTAGGAAAATTTTTGTTTTCTGCACACGATCCCCTTCAGTGGTATCAGAGCCGATCTATCGTAGATGTAGCTGTACGCTGTTAGAACCCGTGTTCTGCACGGGGGCACCGTTCCTGTTATTTGCTACCCTCTAGCGTGCACTTGTGTATTCCAGCGGCATTGAGTTGATGAAGCGGCTCGGACCGACTTTACGCGTACGCTTACGCGAGACTGGTTCCACTACTGACATACGGCTTGTACCGTATATGTGGCTGGCGGGTGTCAGTTTCTCTCTCTTTAGTTGGTCTTCGCATTTTCAATGGAGGGCCCGAAAGGATGCTTAAATATGCAATTATTGGATCGTTGTTGTGGTCATAAGGTTCGAAGGTATGAAGCGGTTCTATTTACGAAAGCCCCAAGCCACGTAAAATATGCAAAAGATAAAGTAGAAGCGTCTAACTTTATTTTGCAGGGGCTATGTGATATGGTCAAGGTAGGTTTATTAAATTGTTTATAAACTGCGGGCGCCAAGAAGACCATGGCGCAATGGACTATATCACATTGCATTACATTTGATGTTTTGTGTGCATCTTATATTGTGTGATTGTGTGTATAGTATACATTAGTTACACGGCGGTCGTTCGCATACAGTGGGTGTAAGCCATGTTACACAAGCGTCAGCGTGGAGGTCTTTGGTGGCGAGCCTAGCATATTCAGAAATATGGACTCGGAACAGGAAGACCGAACGGTCGAGCACAAGTCACAAAATTGGTGTGGCGGACGTTTTTGTCTACTCTTGAAGTTGTGCCGCCGGCTCTGATGATGAGGGGTGGTGCAATGGATGGGGGTCGTGTAATCGCTTAAACGACCAGGAGGGATGTTCGTTTGAGTGGGAGTTATGTTAGTTATTTTCTAAAATACTACAACTCAAAATTATTATGAACAAAGTCTTATGTTGTTGCAAATTCCATTGTAGATGTCTCGCCCCTCGTTTAACCTAGGTCTGTTCCTTGAGAAAGAAAAGCTTAAGACCAATGGGTCAAACTTCATGGCCTGGTTCCGCAACCTGAGGATCCTCCTCACTCCCCATAGGGTGGCCTACGTCATTGAGGCCGCCATAGGTGACCCTCCCGCAGATGATGCCTCTGAGGATGAGAAGAAGGTCTTCCAGACCCGATCGGAGGATTCTGCCTTTGTCCAGAGTGGCATGCTCTACGCCATGGAAGCCGACTTGCAGAAGCGCTTCGAGAAGATGAGCGCCTTCGAGATTATTTCTGATCTGAAGGCTGTCTTTGCGCCGCAGGCTAAGGCTGAGAGATATGAGGCTTCTGAGCTTTTCTTCTCGGCCAAGATGGAAGAGCATAGCAGTGTGAGCGAGCATGTAGTCAAGATGTCTGGCTACGTTCAACGCCTGAATGCTCTGGAATGCAAGATTCCCGATGAGCTGGCGATTGACAGGGTGTTGCAATCGTTGCCGCTAAGCTACAAAGGCTTCGTCATGAACAACAACATGCAGGGCATGGCTAAGTCCCTGGGTGAAGTGTTCGTGATGCTCAAGACTGCTGAGGTAGAGATTAAGAAGGAGCACACGCTGTTTGTTGGGGATATATCAACTAGGGGTATAACCAGCATGGATCAATCCGGCTAGTCCAGGGTGGCCCAAAGGTGGTAAGGCCAAGGCCTGCCGGGCGGCCCAGATAGCTGACGTGCAAGGAAGTAGGCGGACGGTCCAAGGAAGGCGGAAGGCCTAAGCCCATCAAGCCACCGAGCCCAAGACAGAAGGCGGCAACTAAGCCGGCTAGGTCTAGGACTCTGATTACTTGCCGGACAAGTACTTACCTTGTATCCTGGGGTCTGGCCGCCTATATAAGCCGGCCACCAGGAAGCCTTTAGGGCACGCTTCAAGACGCTTCAAAACGCATCAAACACATTGTAACCTGTTCACGGCTATTGCCTCATAGTGAATTATAGCAGCACGTAGGATCCCGCCACCGCTGTGGGATCCGAAGCTGGGTAAACTCGCCGTGTTCAATCCCGTCCTCGACGACACCAACCTTCTTCCCCACAATCCATACGTAGGCTAGAGGACCCCCGTCTCCTATCAATTATGCCGATACCACGACAGTTGGCGCCCACCGTGGGGCATAAGGTTCCTGGCGTCACGTTCCAGGCGGGAACACTTGGCGGCGTGGGCAAGCAGATCGCCGTCGGTCGCGTCACAAGGTTTGACGGCCATAGCTACGTCAACTCGGATGAGTCCTGGCTCCCGGCGGACGACTACCTTATCGGATGCGCAATCGTGCCGATCGGAGGGATCGACGTCTTCATCGGGTATACGCCAGAGGCGTACGGCCTACCGCGTTTCTACAACCCCACCCACCTACCCTCCAAAGAAGGCACCGCCGCCAAAACAAAGGCGGGACGAGAATTCAAGGACGGGAAGCAGAGGAGACCTACCATCTCCACCTCAGCCAAGACGCGACAATGGCGGTAGCCGGAACAACAGGCAGCCGCCTAGAAAAGATGCCGGCAACGACCCTCCAAGGAGAGGCCGCAGCCGGTCTCCGCAGCATAGCACTGGCAGCAAGAGGAGAGAGGAGGTAGAAGGGCCCAGGCGCAACATAAGCCGGGCGGCGCAGGACGAGCCGGACGCAAACAGAGGCGCACGGCAGCTCGATCCAAAAGACGCACGACACCGCCTACAAGACATAGCAAGAGGAAAGGAGCCGCTATACTCGGGACCAAAGTGCTTCGGCGACGCCATCCGCAAAGAGCCGTTCCCCAAGGACATGACATCAGTGTCAAAAAACAGTTCTAGGTACAACGGCCTTGTTAAGCCGGACTCATGGCTTTCCGACTACGCCATGGCCATAGAGATTGCCGGCGGGAGCAGCCATATTGCCGTCCGCTACCTACCTCTCATGTTGGAAGGCACGGCAAGAGCTTGGATCGACAACCTCCCTGAAAAGTCCATCCATAGCTGGTACGACATGGAAAAGGTTTTCTCCCAGCACTTCCAAGGAACATACAAGCGTCCAAATACCTACACGGATTTGCAGCGCTGTATCCAAAAGCCGGACGAAACCATGACAGATTTTGTCAGCCGCTGGATATCCGAAAAGGCCAACTGTCATGGTGTTTCGGACGCACAGGCTATCCATGCCTTCTACACGGGCTTACAGAAGAAGTCCTTGCTCCGTCATAGGCTCGTCCGCGAGCAAATCACGGACCTTGGTGAGATGCTCAACCTAGCCGCCCAATACGCGGCGGCGGATGACGACGCCCGGGATGATGACCCAGACGTCAACATCATACCAAAGCGGAACAACAAGCGCAAACAGGCGGCGGACGACAAAGCCGGTCCTTCCAATGAGGTAGCTGTAGCGTTCCAAGGGAACGCCGGCAAAAAGAAGTGGAAAAATAAGAAAGATAATCGCGAAGCCGGCTTAGGGCCTAAGGCGGCGCGAATCACTTACGAACAGGCAAAGCTCTTGCCGTGTCCCATCCACGCCTCATTGGGTAAGGTCAACCACATGCTTGGAGAGTGCCGTTTCATGGACGACTTCAAAAAGGATCCCACAGTCGGCTGGAAGTCAAAGAAGTCAAAGAAGAACGACAAGAAAGACAGCAAGGAGGATGAGTATGACGACGACATGTCTATCTCAAGCGAAGAGGACGCAACCGCCAAGAAAAAGAAGCCGTATCCGAAGGTCAAAGAATCTCTTGTGTGCTTTGTCGGCACGCCTTCGGCTAAAGCGGATAAGGCGGAGATGCGCGAACTCAACGCGACAATGCCGGACGTCCCTCAGTACTTGAACTGGTCGGAGGCAACAATCACTTGGGACCGGTCCGACCACCCTGATCACGTCCCTCACCCGGGCAAGTACGCCCTTGTCGTCGACCCCATTGTCGACAACTTCAGACTCACAAAGGTACTCATGGATGGCGGCAGCAGCCTCAACATCCTGTACTACGACACGCTAAGCCGCATGAACCTGTCAGAGGATCAGCTGGATCACAGCAACCTCACATTTCACGGCATAGTGCCCGACAGGCAAGCAAAGTCAATGGGAAGCATCAGGTTGAAGGTAACTTTCGGACCAAAAGAGAACTACCGCTCAGAGTTCCTCCGGTTCGAAGTTGTCCCCTTCAAAAGCGCCTATCATGCAATCTTCGGACGACCGGCTTTCGCCAAGTTCATGGCAAGGCCGTGCTACATATACAGCAAGCTTAAAATGCCGGGGGAAAACGGAACCATCACGGTTTCCGGCAACTTCAAGAAAGCCAAGGAGTGCGAGCGTGGCATGGACGCCTTCGCAGAAGCCGTCATCCACAAGGAAGAACTCGCGCTGCTCGGGGCGGATTCAGACAACTCCATGCCAAAGCCAAAGATGGATGTCAAGAAAACGTTCGAAGCTTCAGAAGACACCAAAAAGGCGGACCTCATCCCAGGTGACAAGTCTAAACAAGTTGTCATCGGCTCCAACCTTGACAGCAAATAGGAAGGCGCGCTCGTCGAGTTCCTCCGTGAGAATCGTGACATCTTTGCATGGTCGCCTTCCGACATGCCTGGTGTACCAAGGAAACTTGCCGAGCACTCGCTCAACGTCATAAAAGGATCCAAGCCGGTGAAGCAAGCAACAAGACGCTTTGGAGATGAGAGACGCAAGGCTATAGGGAAGGAGATAAATAGGCTGAAGGCCGCCAATTTCATAAAAGAAGTTGTACACACCGATTGGGTGGCAAATCCTGTACTTGTCCCAAAGAAGAATAAAGAGCTGAGGATGTGTATCGACTATACTGGTGTTAACAAGTGCTGCCCAAAGGATCCCTTTGCGCTGCCTAGGATTGTCCAAGTCGTAGACTCCACAGCAGGCTCCGAGCTGCTTTGTTTTCTGTACGCCTACTCAGGATACCACCAAAGCAAGATGAGAGAGTCAGATCAACTGAAAACATCTTTCACAACTCCATATGGGACTTTCTGCTACATTACCATGCCTTTTGGCCTGAAGAATGCAGGGGCAACATACCAGCTCTGTATGCAAAATTGCCTGCACGAACAGATCGGTCGCAATGTTCACGTCTATGTAGACGACATCGCGGTAATGTCAAAAAAGAAGGCAGATCTCCTAGAGGACTTGGAAGAAACTTTTCAGAACCTCCGGAGGTATCAGATGAAGCTCAATCCCGCCAAGTGCGTTTTCGGCGTCCCAGCCGGCAAACTCCTCGGTTTCATCGTCTCAGAACGAGGGATTGAGGTTAACCCGGAGAAGATCAAGGCCATACAAAACATATCCAGACCTACTTGTCTGAAGGACGTGCAGCGCCTAGCCGGATCGGCGTCAGCCGTCAGTCGTTTCATAAGCCGCCTAGGGGAAAAGGCAATGCCTCTCTACCGGCTACTGAAGAAATCCGACAACTTCGAGTGGACAGCAGAGGCAGACGCCGCCTTGCAACAACTTAAGGAGGCCCTCATATCCGCTCCGATATTGGCAGCACCTCGATCACAGGAACCAATGCTGCTGTACATCGCGGCAACAGGAGCTGTTGTCAGCGTTGTCTTGGCTGTTGACGTGGGGCTACCTTGCGGGTAGCCCACGATGAGGCTACCTGGGCCGCGCCAAGGATGGAAAGGCCCGCAGAAGGCCCACTCGGGGTATCTCGTATCCTAGTCCAACTCGGGTAGGACTTGTAACCTACCGTATCTGTACCAACCACCCGAGACCTGGCTGCCTATAAAGCCAGGAGGGTTGCCCGTCCTAGAGGACACGCTCAGAACCACAAACCCTAGCGAGATCGCAATCTCGCCATTGTAATCGCTACTCGCATCAATAACCAGACAAGCAGGAGTAGGGTGTTATCCTCCGGGAGCCTAAACCTGGGTAAACCTCGCTTGTCAGCCGTCGTGATCACCTTGCACTCTCCTCTCTCCCCATCAATCAACCCGGGGTACACAACCCAGGGACTTGCCGAGTTAGCACCTCGTCAATTGGCGCCGTCTGTGGGAAGTTCAAACAAGTGCTAGGATCATGGTCACGCCGGCTCCATCCGCAATGAAGATCGGCGCACCCGCCATCAGGGAGTCGATCCGATTCGGCTCCTTCGAGTACGTCATCCACTCGCCAGCTCATCAATCGGTGTACGCCGATCTGGACAAAGGTATACACATCACCTTCGGCTCCATATTCTGTTGCATCGATAGTCGTGGCATGCTCAGGTCTACGACTACTGCGTTACGCGCGGCGGCGCCATCAAAATCGTCGACCACCGCGCCCGCTGGACCCGCGAAGATCGCATCTGCGGCACCCGCGGAGATCGCGCCCGCTAGACCCGCGAAGATCGCATCTGCCGCACCCGCGGAGATCGCGACCGCCGGGCCCGCGAAGACCGCATCTGCCGCACCCGCAAGGTTTGCGCCAGCCGTACCCGCGAAGAGGACATCTACGTCGACAATCTCGGCAACGGCCACGCGAATCGAATCTACCACCCCAACCTCGATCGCGCGATCAATCAAGTCAAGATCCACCTCCACAGTCGCGCCCGCACGTGCGACAGGGGGCCCGCGTCCGACATCAACGTCGCGCGCGCCCTCATCTTCGTGGAAGTCCCAGTTCTACCCCAAGCCACACGCACTCGCCCCGTCGAGTGCGGGCACATGGACAATCGCGAAGAGACGCGACAGCGGGTGTGCCGCGCGCCACGTTGCGGCAATTTTCGACCCCGAGCAAGAAGCGGGTGACATAAGTAGCAGCGGCAGCACCAACTCTCCAATCCATGCCTACCCCAAGCAAGTCTTCATCGCCGGCACAGCGCCGCATGACGACGAAGACGAACCCGCATACCCACTGGAAGTGGACATGCCGGACCAGACGAAACTTGTCATCACGCGTGATATGGCGATCCAAGCCATGAAGCATGTGGACGAGGGCACGTTCCCGCCACCCAACGCACCTCGAGACGATCACCTGGCGGTCCAGTACTTGCTACGCAAGGAAGACGAACGAATTCGCGCCGAAAAGGCCGAACTTCTCAGGCGCAAAAGGGACGCGGATGCGTCGAGTGCCAGGCGAGCGGCTCTCTCCTTCACATCCTCCACAGAAGTGAATCAGGGAGCACGGCGAACCAGAGCCCGTATCCCCCACATGGCAGAAGCTGATCGAACAAGGCTCACCCGCAACCTCGACTCGTCCTTCGTCACCGAAGACGAGAATGGGATACCCGTCCCGAAAACGGCGAATGCCGCCCTGATATCAGTCGAGACATACCTCCGGCTCACGCAACCACCGGAGGGTGACGCGCGCTCCCTCCTCCACAAGCAACAAATTGCCTCCATAAGGGCAATCGAAGAAGCTCTAGCGGCCAAGGGGCCAGGTAATCAAGACCACGAACCAACGACGTCAGGCATCCCGGCGGCGCAGCGACAGCCAGTCAAGGACCTTCGAGACGTCCTGACACAGAAGACGGTGGACCGTAACCGCAAGGAGCGTTCGGCTAACGCAGCACAGGCGGACGACCATACCAACCGCGACTTCGAACCATGTGGTGCGGCATGCTTCGGTTTCAACATCCGCGACACCCGTATGCCTAAAGGCTTCAAGTTGACGGCCGGCACACCAAAGTACGACGGAAAGCAAGACCCGAAGTTATGGCTCGAGGACTACCTTATTGCTTGCACCTGCCAAGGCGGAACATCGACCACGGCAATGCAGTACATCCAGCTCATGCTGACAGACTCTGCACGCGGGTGGCTCACAAGCCAACCCAAAGATTCTTTCCGAACGTGGGAGGAATTCCAGGACAACTTCATCAAAAGTTTCTCGGGAACATTCGCCAGACCAACGACCTACATCGAGTTGCAGGCGTGCAAGCAAGGGAAGGACGAGTCGCTCCGATCCTACATCCAGAGGTGGACGCTCCTCCGCAATACCATGGAACCCGTATCAGAGGACAGGGTGATGGACGCCTTCATGCATGGCGTTGCTCGCCGCGACCTCCGGGAGGAGTTTGGTAGGCTCCAGCCGAAGACCACAATAGAGTTAATGAAGACAGCCAACCAATGGGCTGAAGGAGAGGACTACGTCCGCGAAACTTCTCCCAAAAAGGAAGGCGAAACAAGTAACTGGCGCGAGTCACGTCAGAAGAGGAAGGCACGTTACACGCACGACTCAATCGAGTTAGTAGCGGCGGGTTACGAAACCCCCCGCGAGGTTAAGCGTGAGGGCGGCAAACAGCACGAGCAAAGTCGACAGCCCAGCTCGAGTCAGTACAACCGTGGCAGCAGTAGCATCGACCACAGCGATGGAAGTCAGAAGCGCGAGTGGAAGCGCCCGTTAACTCCGGCAGAGGAACTGATGCAACCATGTAAGCATCACTCGTTCCGCAACCCGGCAACAGGAAAGTGGGGTTCAAACCACTTGTTAAAGGATTGTCGCAAAGCAAGAAAAATCTACCACGCCATGCAGCAAATCATCGCCCCAGTACAGGCCATACAAGCGGCACCGCAGCTAGCCATCCAGGCAGCACTCGCAAACAACAATCAAGTGCAGGCGGCAGGAGCGTTCCCCCAGCCGCAGCAGCAGCAACAAGGTCCATCGGCATCAATCGACGCGTACCCAGCCGCACGGGGACAGTTGAACATGATCCAGAAGGGACCCCCGTCGAACAGGAGGCAGAAAATCATCACACGCCAGGTACTTCAAGCCATCAACAGCCCGCGCGCGGTACCAGACTACCTGCGCGGGTCGGAGACACCAATCACATTTTCCAGGGCAGATCACCCAGCGGAGGTAGTCCGACCAGGGCACGCCGCACTCGTGATTGAGGCTTTGATCGGCGACTACAGCCTGAAGAAGGTGTTCCTGGACGGGGGCAGAGGCATCAACATCATATTCGCCGACACCCTCAGGCGAATATACAGGTCGACAGAGAAATTGCCGGAATCGGAGACCACCTTCCACGGCATAGTACCAGGGCAAGCAATCACGCCCATGGGAACAATCACACTCGACGTCATCCTCGGTACACCCGAACACTTCAGGAAGGAGTCGATAGACTTTGAGGTCGTCGACTGGAAGTCACAATACCATTCCATCCTAGGACGCCCAAGCTTTGCCAGGTTCATGGCGGTACCCCACTACGCCTACCTGATGATAAAGCTACCCGGGCCAAAAGGAGTAATCACCATCCGCGGCGACTTTGGGCTCTCCAACAGCTGCGACCGCGAGTTTGCCAAGATCTCCGAGTCCTTCGGCGTCGAAGAGCGGTTCAAAGCCATATCAGCCGACAACGACAAGACCATCTACCTGCTCGCAAGAAGCCTGCCAAAGACGCAGCATTCAACACGAATGACGACACCGTCACCCACCAAGTCCATCCGACTGACAGCGGAAAGACAGTCAAGGTCTCATCAAGCCTGACACCCGCATAGGAAAGCGCGCTCGTCGAGTTCCTACGTGAGAACTGGAAAATCTTTGCATGGCAACCTTCTGACATGCCGGGGATACCCAGGGAACTCGCCGAGCACTCTCTGAAAGTACACAAGGACGCAAGACCTGTCAAGCAATTCATGCGACGCTTTTCGGGGCCCAAACGAGACGCTATCACCATGGAAGTCGACAGACTATTGCACGCCAAGTTCATCCGAGAGATCAAGGACTCGGACTGGGTCGCTAACCCGGTTCTAGTTGAGAAAAAGAAGATGAAGAAACTACGCATGTGCGTGGACTTCACCGCAGTCAACAAATGCTGCCCCAAAGACCACTTCCCGCTCCCGCGGATAGACCAGATCATCGACTCGACCGCAGGTTGCGAACGCCTATCTTTTCTGGACGCCTACTCAGGTTACCAGCAGATCAGGCTGAAGGTCAAGGACGAAGAGAAGACAGCTTTCATCACACCCGACGGCGTTTTCTGCTACAAGACGATGCCGTTCGGGTTAAAGAACGCAGGTGCCACGTACCAGCGGACAATGCAAGCATGCCTCAAGGGGCTAATCGGGCAGATCGTCCAAGTCTACGTGGACGATATCGTCGTCACTACCCGGAAGGAGGATACCCTAGTCGACGATCTACGCAAGGTCTTCGCCGCACTGGACGTGTACCAGATCAAACTCAATCCAGAGAAGTGCGTGTTCGGCGTGCCAGCCGGGGAACTACTAGGGTACCTCGTATCCGCAAGAGGAATCAAAGCAAATCCCGAGAAGGTGCAGAACATACTCACAATGCCAGCACCAACGAAGCTCAGGGAGGTGCAACGATTAGCCGGCCGAGTCGCAGCTCTTAGCCGGTTCGTTAGTAAGTTGGGAGAAAAGGCCTTACCCTTCTACCAACTGATGAAGAAGTCAGACAAGTTCGAGTGGACGCAAGAGGCGCAGGACGCATTCGACCATCTCAAGAAGACACTAACAACCTCTCCGGTCCTCGTGGCACCACTGGAAAACGAGCCGCTCTACCTGTACGTCTCAGCAACAAACAGGGTGGTGAGCACGGTGCTCGTGGTCGAACGCGAAGAGGAAGGGCACAGCCACCCGGTGCAGAGGCCCGTCTACTACCTTAGCGAGGTGCTCACCTTGTCCAAGCAGAATTACCCGCATTACCAGAAGCTGGCATACGGAGTCTTCATGACCTCCAGAAAGGTCGTCCACTACTTCTCCGAGCACCCGATCACGGTGGTAAGCTCCTCCGGACTAGCAGACATCCTCACAAATCAGCGCGCGACAGGACGAGTCGCCAAGTGGGTTGTCGAACTAGGACCATGGGGGCTGAAGTATGCTCACCCGAAGTCCATCAAGGCCCAAGTCCTCCCAGAATTCACCACTGAGTGGATAGAAGCCCAGCTACCGAACGTCCCCGACTTGTCCAACGCATGGACAATGTACTTTGATGGCTCCAAGAAATTCAAGTCAGCCGGAGCAGGGGTCGTGCTCATTTCCCCCAAAGGCGACAAGCTCAAGTATGTCTTGCAAATGGACTTCCCGAAGCCGTCCAACAACGAAGCCGAATACGAGGCCCTGATCCACGGCATGCGGATGGCCAAGAACTGCGGCGCCACGCACCTCATGATCTACGGCGACTCCTACCTGGTGGTACAGCAAACCATGAAGTCCTGCGACGCCATCGCTGACAACATGATCGCCTACAGAGACCTCTACAATCAGATGGAAGGAAACTTCGACGGCTGCGAGCTACGCCACATCGGCCGTGAGAGCAACGAGAAAGCCGACGCCCTAGCTAACATGGGCTCGGACAGGGTGCCAGTCCCACCCGGCGTTTTCCTCGAGTGCATCACGCAAAGATCCATCAAGACTCAGGGTACAGCAAGCACTGCAACCACAAAAGGCGATGCCAACCCGCCAAGCCAAGACAAGGTCCCCATGGAAGTCATGCTAGTCGAAGCGACATGGACAGGACCATACCTGGCATACATACTGCATCAGAAGCTGCCAGCTGACCCAGTCGAAGCAAAGCGCATCATCAGACGCTCCAAAAGTTTCACCGTCATCAACGGGGAACTCTACAAAAGAAGCATATCAGGAATCCTGCAAAGGTGCATAGATCCAGTCGACGGCCAAGACATCCTACTCGACATTCACGCGGGTACATGCGGACATCACGCAAGCAGCCGAGCACTGGTGGCCAAGGCGCTACGAGCCGGGTTCTATTGGCTCACAGCCATGCAGGACGCCGAGGAGCTGGTGAAGAAATGCACAGGGTGCCAGGAATTTGCCAACAAGCCGCACGCCCCAGCATCGGAGCTCAAAACAATACCACTAGCTTGGCCCTTTGCCCAATGGGGCCTGGACATGGTGGGCCCGCTGAAGAAATCCTCACCCGGAGGTCATACCCACCTCCTGGTCGCAGTCGATAAATTCACAAAGTGGATCGAAGCCGTGCCCATCACAAGTTCGACGGCATCCACAGCGGTCAACTTCATCAGGTCAATCATCTTCAGGTTTGGAGTACCTAACGGGATCATCACCGACAACGGCTCGAACTTCACAGCCGAGGAATTCAAAGACTTCTGCTCAGAGCAGGGGATCAAGCTCAACAACGCGTCGGTCTCGCACCCGCAGTCCAACGGACAAGTAGAGAAGGCCAATGGCTTAGTCTGCAACGACATCAAGAAGCGACTGCGCGTACCCCTAAAACGCGCAGCGGGCGCATGGGTGGAAGAACTGCCATCAGCCCTCTGGAGTCTGCGAACAACGCCGAATAGATCTACCCAGTACACGCCATTCTTCATGGTGTATGGTGCAGAAGCGGTCCTCCCCTGCGACATCAAGTTTGACGCACCAAGAGTAGTCGCCTACGACGAGTCAGAAGCAGAGGAAGCACTCGAAGACAGCAGAGACGCCCTGGACGAAGCACGCGACATCGCCCTGGCACGATCAGCCGTGTATCAGCAGGACCTGCGTAATTATCATACTCGGAGGCTGCGACCAAGAGCGTTCGCGGCAGGCGACCTGGTTCTTCGACTCAAGCAAAAGAAGGTGCACAAGCTCGCTTCCCCATGGGAGGGCCCGTACATCGTAACAGAAGCAATAGGCAATGGAGCATACCGCCTAAAAGACTCGAAGACAGGAGCAGACTGCAGCAACCCGTGGAACGTAGCACAACTCCGCCGGTTCTACGCCTAGTTCAAGGCAAGCATTGTACAAGAAAGTCAGCGCGGCAGGTTCCAGACGCACTCTTTTCCTTACCAGGGTACCCGAGGGGACTGGAAGGTTTTTAACGAGGCGGCCTGTTCGCAAGAATCAATAAAGTGATTTGAAGAAAATCTGTCTCCTTTTTCCCGTCACTCAAGAAGCTCAAAAATCCTAGTCCGCCACTCGAACCACTCGGGGGCTGGCCACACAGGTTGAAATAATAGCTTAGGCCGCTACCCGAACCACTCGGGGGCTGCGCCATACAAGCACGCCAAAAATCCTAGGTCGCCACCCGAACCACTCGGGGGCTGCGCCATACAGGTTGAAATAAAAGCTTAGGCCGCCACCCAACTTACTCGGGGGCTGCGCCACACAAGCACAGAATCAAAAATCCTAGGCCGCCACCCGACCGACTCGGGGGCTGCGCCATACAGGTCAAGTCCAAAATCCTAAGGCGCCACCCGCAACCCACGGGGACTGCGCCACACAGGTCACACTTGTAACCCTAGGCTACCACCCGACTTACTCGGGGGCTACGCCAAACAGGCTTCAGAAAAATCCTAGGCCACCACTCGACAAACTCGGGGGCTGCGCCATACAGGTCAAGTCCAAAATCCTAGGGCGCCGCCCACCACACACGGGGGCTGCGCCACACAGGTCACACTTGCAACCCTAGGCTACCACTCGACTTACTCGGGGGCTACGCCAAACAGGACTCAGAAAAATCCTTGGCCGCCACTCGAACCTACTCGGGGGCTGCGCTGCACAGGTCAAGTTCCAAATCCTAGGTCACCACCCGACATACTCGGGGGCTGCACCAAACAGGTAACACTTGCAATCCTGGGCCGTCACTCGACCTACTCGGGGACTGCGCCAGACAGGAATTATTCAAAACCCTAGGCCACCTCTTGAGCGACTCGGGGGCTGCGCCGTACAGGTCAAGTTACAAATCCTAGGTCGCCACTAATAAAATCAGAGACCGCGGCATACAGGTAACACTTGAAAAACCTAGGCCGCTGCTTGGCACACTTGGCAGACGCGCCACACAGGTCGCAAATCGAATCAGGCACCCTCACTTTCGAATAAACAGATCAATTCTCATTACTCGAAAAAGTACTGTAATCTGTTACATTATATGTACACAAGCATACTTGCCCTCTATGGCTAACCCTATGCATCAGACGACAGCTACTCTAAACTGCAGGTTCAGCCTTTGGCGCATCGAGAGGACCTACAAGCCGCTCGCTCAAGTCCTGAACTTGCCGGATAATCCGGCGCGCAGCCGGCAAGGTCTCGTCGAAGTCGTCGTCACCTGGCAGGCCTTCAAGCACCCGCTCAAGCGGAAGATGTGGCCGGTGCATCCGAACGTACGCCAGCGCCGCGTTTGCACCAGCCACAAGCTGAGCGTCGACAACTTCCTTCAGCCCTTCGCCATCGCGGAACCTCTCCAGCAAGGCAGGCAACCCGTTCGGCTGCGCATTATGTGGGAAGTACACGCGGTTGACGTGCCAAAGTGTCTTCCGGCAGCTCTCCAGAAGAAAGGCAGCGCGCCACGTACGATCAAGCATGGTGGCAAGGACGCGCCCCCTCGACTTGTTCACCCAGAACTGGCGAGCTTCATAGGAGTCGCCGGACGCCTCTCGAGTGACTCGCTCTTCAACGCGAGTCCGCTCGGCCTCCCAATCGGGATTAACATCTGCGCACACGAACTGCAATTCAGAACGAGAAGGACAAACAAGGGTGAAGGCAGCCGCCAACATGATACATACCCTGCAACTGCCGACTGATCAGGTCCATCTCTCCAAGTAAAAAGTCTTCACGACGTGAGAACTCCGCCGTGGGATGCGACTGGGAGCGCTGCAACAGCCGCTCCGTATTCTTCAGGGTCGCCTCAAGCTCCACCACCTTGTTCCTCAAATAGGTGATTACCCGCTGATCATTTGCGCTGCGCTGAGGAGCCGGCGCCGCCCGACGACGGCGAGTACCCGAAGAGGAAGCCACGCCACTCGGCTCGGCCAAGGGAGAAGGTGGAGCATCATCGCGCATGGCACTCTGTCAGGAATACGCATAGTCAATACAGAAATGCGACTGCCAAACACAGTTCAACTCAGAAGACAGAAAAGTCATCAAAATCAATACCGAAGAGCAAAAGACCCGACAGGGCAATATTCATTACAAACATGAAGTTCAAAATACAGGTCACAGCGACTGCCGCATCCCTACAACTCTGCCTACTCTAGGGCCGCGGACTGCGACCGGGAACGGCCCTTCCGAGCAGCCGCCTCAGTCGCCTTAGCAAGGGCCCTCTCGAAGAGTGCCACAAGCTGTGCAGCCAGCTGCGAGGCGCGCTCCTTCACGCCACTCAGCGACGCGGTCCGGCCATCGGGTTTGCGAGGAAAACCGCTGACGACCTTCTCGAAGTCACCTGGAACTTGGTGGCCTAATAGGAGCTGGAAGGTGAGCTCGGAACCGCGTACCGTCTGCGACCGCGTGAAGTCGGCGATGGTGGTCGCGTCCCCAAACGGTGCAGCCAGAGCGTCCACTGTCGCTGGCGGCTGGCTGCCCGGGAAAATGCTCTGATGCACCACGGCCAGAGCTCCGGTCGACTTCTCCAACGCGGCGGAAGACTTCTTCAGGGCATCCGAGGCGTAGGCGCAAACCCGGTCGAAGAAGCCAACCGCGGTCGCCAAGTCGACCGTGTCACTCGACGCGTCTTCTGGAGGAGCTCCACCGCAAGTCTCTGCGCCGAAATTCAAAATCAGGACAAGAAAAGGAACGAAGACTCAGTAAGCGTCAAGCCGACACTCACCCCCAAGAACAACGGCGAGTGAAAGGAGACGACCGATTTGAGTTTTCTCCTGGGCGACCCGCGCCAGCTCCCGCTCTCGCGACTCACGAAGAGCCTTCTCAAGCTCATCCACCCGGCCAGTAGCCTGGTCCAGCGAGGAACGCAGTTGGTCCCTCTCCTTCTCCAGGCGAACATAAGCCGCGGCTGCGTCGAGCTGCTGGCGATAGTATGGCTGAAAATAAAAAAGAGCAAGGTGTCAATAAAGTTGCGGGCGACTATACTAGTCACCCACACCTTCGGGGGCTACTCCCATCGGGAGCGCTGATCGCGCACCCGATGAGAAATCAGAAATACAAGGAAAACACGAGAAGACTTACGTGGTCCAGGAGCTCAAGGTCCTCGGCAGCCGGAGGAGGAGCCCGGCTAGACGAGGCCAGGCCGGCGACCTCAACATGCACCTTCTCCACCATCACAGGCGTCTCCAGCCCAGTCGAAGGGCCAGAAGTAAGCTCCGTGTCCCGAAGGGGGGAGCTAACGTTGTCAGAGCGGTGGCTGCAGCAAAATCAAGAACACAAGTCAACTAAACGGCGAACCTGCAAAGTACTACTCGAAGAACATGTTGCAAAGAAACTAACCTGGGGTGCTGGCATCATCGTAGCTCGACAGAGAAGGCGAGGGCATCCGCGCGAATGACAGTGGCGCTGCAGAGCTGACTGGAGGAACGTTGAGAGGTTCCTCCCAGCCACCCGAAGATTGCGCACCCGGGGACGTCGCCACGGTCTCCTCCTCAGCAACATCCACACCCCTGGCAGGCGACGACGCGGTGGCAGACTCGCCGCGACTCGGAAGCTTCCGCTTCTTCTTCGCGGGTTCCACAACTTCGTCTTCCTCCTCTACCTCATCGCGGGGAGAATGTGCGGAAGGGATTTCTTCGTCCTCGTCCTCCTCCTCGACGAACTTCGATTCATCGTCGGGTCCGTTCTCAGGGAGAGGAGGATAGCTGATGAACAGAGCCCGACCCTAAAAGCAAAGTAGACGCAAGTCGAATCAAAATGCAAAGTAGACTCAAGTCGAACAAGTACAAAAAGAGAGCAAGATCAGACTCACCTCAGGAACGGGTTTCGCGGCCCCGTAAGGAGAAATCGGGCACTTGACGTTGCAGGCGTCCGCGGCTCGGAGGTTGGTGATGGACCTGACGTTGGCCTCCACCTCCTCGTCATCCATCGGCTTGGCGCTAACGCCTTCGGCGGCCCACATCGGGTGAGGCCGGGCGCTGAGCGGCTGCACCCGAAGACGGAAGAAGGTGGCCATCAGAAAGACGCCACCCGCATCACGCCCAAGGGACTGAGTCAGCTCGTGCAACAGGGACAGCAGGGGCCGCACAGCCTCCTTCTCCACGGCAGACAGCGGGTGCGCCCAGGCGCCGGTCTTCCGCAGTCCGCGCTTGCCGTCGAATGCGTCCAGTCCGTCGTCGTTCGACTGGACGTAGAACCATCTCCGGCGCCACCCTTGGACAGAGTCGGACTTCTTCATCTGGAAGTACGCGATATCACCGCGCACTTGGATTCCGAAGCCGCCCACTGGGAAGGTCAGCCCACTCTTCCCCACGTTCTTGCGAACGAGGAAGAGCGACTTCCACAGTGCCCAGTGGGGCGCGACGCCCAAGAAGCACTCGCATAGCACGATAAAGCCCGCGATGCTCAAGACGCCATTGGGGGTCAGATCATGGATCTGAACCCCATAGGCATACAGGAGTCCGCGCACGAAATCGTGCATGGGGAACCCGAAGCCACGCGGAATGAAGTCCGCGAAGCAAACGCGCTCCCCATCGCGGGGAGTGGGAAACACTTCTTTGCCAGGGACTCGTACCTGGACTTCGTCCGCAGGTGGCAGCAGGCCTTGCGCGCGGAGCAGCTCCACATCGGGCCTCTTCATCGACGACCTCTGCCAATCGCCCTCGGGCTTCTTCATCACCCCGGCGTCGTCGGCGGCGGCGGAGGAGCCAGCAGCGCCCCTCGGCTTGCCCATTGCCTAAGTCGCAGGGTGCGTGGACAGATTGCTTTGAGCTCGGGACGGCGGCGGAAATGGCAGAGCGCAAGAGGAGAGGGAAGGCAAGAATCGATTGGAGAAGATGATATACCAAAGGCCGAGGCGCAGCACTTATTCCTCGAGGATCGGCATCTCAACCGTCCATCAAGCAGGGGCTCCGAGCGAGAGCATCCAGCCATCCACGTGTCGCACGGAGAAACCAATCGTCGCCGCCAACTTCCTCCACTACGCACGAGAACCGAGGCGTCGTCATCGTGCCGCGCAAATTTCGTGCCCACTTCGGAGACGTGACAACGGTGGACGTGGTCAGCTCTGACAGCGTGGCCCACCACGTCACGTCCCATCGGGCGCAGAGGCGTGCAGCAAAACCGTCATCAATGACGTCACCAAGCCAACGGCTCCGAAATTAATCGAAGAAACTCGAAAGATTCGTTCGAGTGGTAAGCTTTACAGCTGAAATCAACAAGGTAAGATCCGCGAGTGATCCGAGCACCCGAAGTAACCTTTCGAGTGACAACACAGTAAGCTCAAGCAGCCGAATCCATCCAACAAGTAAGCCAAAGCAGGCTGAATAGAAGCAAGCTTCGCAAGAAGAAGTCAAAGTAATTCGACTCCACAGATTACTCCCATCGGGAGCGGCTGGTTCGACTGAAGAAATTCGAGTTTAAGCTCAAGATCAAGCAATCCAATGGCGCGTCCAGGAAGAAGGAGTCCTTTGTCCGACTCTGAGATTCGATCAAGCACTCGGGGGCTACTGACGTGGGGCTACCTTGCGGGTAGCCCACGATGAGGCTACCTGGGCCGCGCCAAGGATGGAAAGGCCCGCAGAAGGCCCACTCGGGGTATCTCGTATCCTAGTCCAACTCGGGTAGGACTTGTAACCTACCGTATCTGTACCAACCACCCGAGACCTGACTGCCTATAAAGCCAGGAGGGTTGCCCGTCCTAGAGGACACGCTCAGAACCACAAACCCTAGCGAGATCGCAATCTCGCCATTGTAATCGCTACTCGCATCAATAACCACACAAGCAGGAGTAGGGTGTTATCCTCCGGGAGCCTGAACCTGGGTAAACCTCGCTTGTCAGCCGTCGTGATCACCTTGCACTCTCCTCTCTCCCCATCAATCAACCCGGGGTACACAACCCAGGGACTTGCCGAGTTAGCACCTCGTCAGCTGTGGAAAGAAAGGAGAGCGAAACCGCGGCGTGTGAGCAGCGATCGGTCTACTTCATCAGTGAAGTGTTCTCCGCCTCCAAGCAGAGGTATCCGCATTACCAAAAGCTGGCTTATGGTGTATTCTTCGCCGCCAGAAAGCTTAGGCATTACTTCCAGGAACACACAGTGACAGTAGTCAGCAAGGCACCGTTAGGAGACATAATCAACAATGCAGAGGCAACAGGTCGAGTCGCCAAATGGGGCATCGAACTTGCCGCTTTTGATATAGTCTATAAACCACGGACCGCCATCAAATCTCAAGCACTTGCAGATTTTGTCCCCGACTGGACAGAGGCTATGGAGGAAACATCACTCCCCGAGTCAGAATATTGGGTCATGCACTTTGACGGATCAAAGATGCTCAAAGGCTCGGGGGCTGGAGTCGTTCTACGTACGCCTAAAGGTGACAAGCTTAGCTACGTGTTACGAATCCACTTCACAGCAACCAACAATGTTGCCGAGTACGAAGCTTTGCTTCATGGATTACACGTGGCAAACGACCTAGGCGTCAAAAGAATCCTCTGTTACGGCGACTCAGATTTGGTCGCACAGCAAGTAAGCGGAACATGGGATGCGAAAAGCGCAACAATGGAGGCTTACAGAGCCAAAGTTGACGAATTTGCCAAAAACTTCGTAGGCTACGAAGTCCGACATGTTCCAAGAGCTGAGAATGAGGCGGCAGACACACTTGCAAGACTGGGATCGGAACGCAAAAAGGTACCAAAAGATATCTTCCTGGCGCAATTGCACAAGCCATCCATTAAAGGCGCCGATTTGATGGACCCCGACTCAGAAGAACCGGTAGAAGCGGCAAGTCTCGCTGTCTACTTAACACTGCCGGATTGGACAGTCCCATATCTCGATTTTCTAATCGACCAAAAGTTGCCGGAGGACGATGAGGTGCTAAAAAGGCAGATCATAAGGCGAGCCAAAGCATTCACGATAATAAAAGGCGAGCTATACAAGCGAAGCACATGCGGCATCTATCAGCGGTGCATACAGCCGGAGGAAGGCCGGGAAATTCTGAAGGACATACATATTGGCGCCTGCGGGCATCATGCTTCCGCTAGGTCCATTGTATCCAAAGCTTTCCGCCAAGGTTTCTACTGGCTCACCGCCAAAGAAGATGCCGAGAACATCGTCAAAACATGCAAAGGCTGCCAGTTGTACGCCTGTCAACCTCACTTGCCGGCACAGGAGCTAAGGACGATCCCAATCACCTGGCCATTCGCGGTCTGGGGCTTAGACATGGTGGGTCCCTTCAAAAAGGCGCGCGGTGGGTACACTCACCTATTGGTCGCTGTCGACAAGTTCACCAAATGGATCGAGGCCAAACCGATCAGCAAACTTGACGCACGAACAGCCACCAACTTTCTCTGGGGAATTATCTCTCGGTTTGGAGTTCCACACAGCATTATCACCGATAATGGCAGCAATTTGTCTCAAGGCGATATAGAAGAATACTGCAATGATCTGGGCATCCGGCTTGATTTGGCATCCGTGTCACACCCTCAATCTAATGGGCAAGTAGAGCGTACAAACGGCCTAGTCCTATCAGGACTTAAGCCTCGTCTCGAAGCTCCATTACATAGGGCAGCCGACGCTTGGGCAGATGAGTTACAGTCGGTATTATGGAGTTTGCGCACAACGCCAAACAGATCCACCGCCTACACTCCTTTCTTCTTAGTATATGGCGCAGAGGCAGTGCTACCTACCGACATGAAGTACGATTCCCCAAGAGTTCAAGCCTACATCGAGCAAGACGTAGAAGTTGCAAGACAGGATAGCCTAGACCTGCTAGACGAGGAAAGAGACGTCGCTCTCCATCGCTCCGCCTTGTACCAGCAACAACTCCGCCGCTATCATAGCCGGAGAGTGCGGAAGCGAAGCTTCAGAACAGGTGACCTGGTTCTCCGCCTAATTCAAGATAGAAAAGGCTTGCACAAGTTATCCCCGCCATGGGAAGGACCGTTTATAGTCACAAAGGCGCTGCTCAATGGTTCCTACTACCTAGCCGACATCCGCGACGAAGAAGAAAAGAAAATGCGCAAGAAGGCGGCAGGAAAAAGGGAAACCAAGCGCAAGAGAGGCATTGACGACCCGTTCGAGCAAACAAAACGGCCTTGGAATATTGAGCAGCTACGTCCTTTCTACACTTAGCAATTTATAATTGTAAGAAGTTAAATATGATTATGAAATAAAAGTCTATGGTTCCTCGTCTGTGTTGAGATGCATGCCATCTTTTATCTTTTCTTGCAATCATATTTCCCCTATGTATCTAAGTTACCTATTTTCTAGCTCCGTGCAAAGGTTCAAACTGGTAGATACTTGCAGCTTTCGAGCAGACCCAAAGCAAAAACAAACTTTTTGCGCCGCCTAATTCCTTTGCCTCTGATTACTTATATGTGGTTCGCCTAGTAGTATGTCTTTGACACCAACATGTTGGCTTTGGTCTCTGATTCTAAACAAATGGTCTAGCCCTGGTTGTTTCAGCTAAAGTTACCGGCTGAGGTTTCGTCAACATACAAAAAGTCAAGCATATAAGTCAGGGTAAAATTAAGGCGGGCCATATAAATAAAGACAAAGTAAAACTTGTCAGCTAGTTTCCGCCTAACAAGGCAACATCAAAAGTATATACAAATATTACAAATGTTGCATTGTTTCAGGGGCCGACAAAATAAGGCTGGTAGGAGGCAAGGACAAGAAAAGGTATGGCTCGGGGGAGCATCTACATCAGACTTGGGGGCTGACAACTTCAGCCCCAGAACTATCACTCCCCTCCGCCTCAGCCGCGCCGGCAGCTCCAGCTCCCTCTCCGCCAGGCACAGGATGGCGCCGGTAGAAGATTGAAGTGTCCACCATGTCGGCAACTCGCGTGGCATAGCCGGCAACGCTGTCCAGGACAGCGACCGGCTCAACCTCGCTGACGTCTTCGTACGTCGACGGCATGCCTTCGGTGACGGCTTCTATCTCCGCCTCGGGGTAGTGCGCCATGAACAACCCAAGGGCAGTCTTGGCTCCTCCCCGCGCCGCCGACTTCAGCGAGCTTTTGTGCAATTTGGTCGCCTGCTCCAAGATGGCGGGCACGTCGCTGAACTCGGTCGGCTCCTGGCTGCCAGACGAAGTGAAGAACTTGGCGGCAAACCGCTTGGACGCCGCCAAAGTCTTGGCGATTAGCTCGCCCAGACGCGCAAGGCGATCCAGGCGGGGGCTGACAACCTTGTCATCGCCGAAGCCGGCGGGAACTGCATCAAAAATAAAGCCATAAGTTGGGCTCAGGCTAAAGCAACATGGCAGTATCAAAAAAGGAGCAAGAAGTTACCAAGGACCGAGTTATGGAAAGCCGACAACTCAATCATATGAGTCGCCAGCGCGTCCTCTGCAGTTTGGGCGCGAGAAGTCTGCTTGGAGATCTCTTCCGCAGCCATCTTCTCCGCCTCCGCCAACTTGTTGCGCAGGCTTTCCAGCTCACCAGTGAGCTGGCTAGATTCCTGCGCAAACTTGAGTTGCTGGGCCTCCATCTCCTTTTGATGAGCCGCCTTCAACTCCAAGTTGGCAGCCGCCAAGTCTGAAGCTTCATTCATAAGAGGTTGCATATCAGTGGACGCCTTCAGGATATCCTGGGCGTGGTCTAGCAGTTCTACAAACATGGATTCGCTAAGCTAAATGATTGACAGAAACTTAGGTCAAAAGCATAGTTGGAGGAAGGGATCCACCCTACCTTCATCTTTTTTGCGGGCCGCCTCCAGCTCGGCGATCTGCCTGTCCTTGGCCTCGCACTCCTTCTTCAGGTCGCGGTGGTGCCGGTTTATCTCGACTCGCGAGGAGACGAGCTCGACGTTGGCGGACACAAGGCCCTGCAACAAAAACCAAAAGCATATAACATATTGTCGAATAACCACTAAGCCGGCAGTCAAAGTCTCCTTTGACTAGCCATCTAAGTGCTCGGGGGAAAGACTATGTATATGCCGGAGGGGTAGAAACTTACAGATAGGTCGCCCTCCAAGTCGTCGAAGGCCTGCGAGGCAAAGGCGGCAAAAGCCAAAGTTGACTCCTTGGCCTCCTTGAAGGTAGACCAAGGGTCTCTGACTTTGCCGCCTCCCGCAGTCGGAGCTGCCCTCCGAGACCCGCCGACAGCCGTTTCCAGCAACCCTTCATTGGCGGCGCGCGATTGAGCGGCATCATCGGCCGTAGCCTCAGCCAGTAGTAGAGGAGTTGTCAGCGCGCGATCGGCGGAGGGGATCTTTGGCGGAGCACCTGAAGCCGGGGCTTGAGGTTGGCGTCGAGCGTCAGCCATGAAGCTACCGGCGTGGAGTGGGGGAGTTGGCGGCACGGTGGCCGGCGAGTCGCCTTGCGGCCGCTTTCCTTTGCCAAGGAGCCTGGTCGTCAACCGGGAGGTTGCGACCCTTTCCCTGTCAAACAAAAAGCAAGCACAATAAGTCAGCCAATGTCCAAAAGGTTCGCCATCTGGAAAAGGCAAAGTTGAGTACCTTCGAGGGATGTTAATCCCCGCATTCTCGCCAATGTTGGCGAGAGTCGGCTCGGTGGCCGATGCGATCCTTTTCTTCCTCTCGGCGTTCGCCGTGGAGGAAGCAGCGCCGGACGCCTTGCGCTTCTTCGTCTTCCCGGCTTCCGACTCGTAGAAGTTGGGAGCCAGGTCATCCTCCCTCAACTCGGAGAGCTGAAAAAGAAGGCATGTTAAAGGAACTCAATCCTAGCCGGCAAAGCTGTTAAACAGGGGGTAAAGGAAGAAAATATTCACCTCGAGTGGAGGATTGTCGTGGGTGTGCATAGGCACGCCCTCGACCGCCTTCAACGACCCCGCCTTGACAAGGCTGCGGAGCCGGAACGCCAGGTCTTCGACCGGCAATATCTCTTCGCTCACACGAAGAGAGGCCGTGTCAGTAGGCGAATACTGACACATCTTGTGCGGGCTGTACCGCAGGGGGAGGATTTGCCGGCCGAGCCAGCAAATGACGGTGTCGACCCCATCCAGCTGGGGGGGAGCCATCGTCCTCGTGAGGAATTCGATCCGCCTTTGAATAAGGAGGAGTTCCTCCGTCAATCTGGGCACCGCCTCGTCCCAGCATGGGCGGCGCGTTGACGAATGCCGGAATGCCGATTTGACGGCCCGGCGCTGCCATGTCTTGGCAGTAGAAGAATGTGGAGGTCCAGCCCTTGACGGACTCGAGGTATGGTATCTTAGGATACCATTGGCGGCCCCGACGGCAGTTGAAGGTGACGCTGCCGCAGGTCGCCAACCCGCCGTCCGGCACCGTCTGTCGCCGACAACGGAAACAGTATCTAAAGAAGTCTAAACTAGGCCTAATACCTAGATAGCCTTCGAAAAGAGCTGTAAAGCCGACTAAGACTAATATACTATTGGGTGCGATATTATGGGGCTGGAGCCCGTAGTGATCTAAGACCTCACTAAAGAAGGCGGAAGGCGGAAGCGCCATTCCCCTGACCAGGTGGGAGGTAAGGATTACCCGTTCTCCGGCTTCCGGAGCCGGAATGATGTCTCCAAGGGCGGCCCTCCACCGGCAATCCTCCCGAGTGGGAAGGTAGCCGACTGCCTCCAAATCTTGGAGGGCGTCCTCGTCGACAATGGAAGGCAGCCAATAGCGGGACCCGAGGTCCGGCGTTTCTTCTTCCTCGTCGCCGAGGGCGCTCACCGCCGCCGTCGCCGCGGTGGTTGGTGGAGGAGCGAGAAGGCCCGCCGCTGGCGCACGCGTGGCAGAAGCCCGAGGGGGGACGACGGAGACATTGCCCGTCGTCGCCGCCGTCGCGGGACGAGTAATGGCGCCGCCCATCGGCGTCGCAAGCGCGGCCTCGGTCGCCGGGCCGCTCGACGCCATCGAATGAGCGGGACCGATGGACATCGCCGCGAGGAAAGGTCGCCGGGGGAGAAGAGTTCGCCGGAGTTCGTTCGGAGGCGAGGAGCGAGGAAGTTGAAGAGACAAGAGCGCACGGAGAGCAAAGGCTGGGTAAAGAAAATGGACCGTTTGGCTACCTATTTATAGGGCTAGGCGTTGCTCCCTGTGCAACGGTGTTTTTAGTCGGACACGTGTCCAGCATCCGTTGCAGCTCATGATTGCACGATCTCCACGCCTCCTTTTTTCCCGCAATCTGTGATCATGGCGAGATTCCCGCCTAGGCTGTTTTCAAACTGTCGTGAAGCCGGCTAGGCGGAAACCGTCAAGAAGAATGCTCGACAAAGATTGCCGAGTAGCCGTCTTTTCCCATGATGGACAAAGGCGGCCGCATGTCAACATCAAGACACGCATGCCTCTTTGATTTTCAGAATGGTTCAAGTCCTGCAGCCGCCAACCTTGGCAGATGAAGAATCAAGGAGAAGCCGGCGCCTGGAGAACTTCAACCTTTCTGGGGGCTAATGTTGGGGATATATCAACTAGGGGTATAACCAGCATGGATCAATCCGGCTAGTCCAGGGTGGCCCAAAGGTGGTAAGGCCAAGGCCTGCCGGGCGGCCCAGATAGCTGACGTGCAAGGAAGTAGGCGGACGGTCCAAGGAAGGCGGAAGGCCTAAGCCCATCAAGCCACCGAGCCCAAGACGGAAGGCGGCAACTAAGCCGGCTAGGTCTAGGACTCTGATTACTTTCCGGACAAGTACTTACCTTGTATCCTGGGGTCTGGCCGCCTATATAAGCCGGCCACCAGGAAGCCTTTAGGGCACGCTTCAATACGCATCAAACAGATTGTAACCTGTTCACGGCTATTGCCTCATAGTGAATTATAGCAGCACGTAGGATCCCGCCACCGCTCTGGGATCCGAAGCTGGGTAAACTCGCCGTGTTCAATCCTGTCCTCGACGACACCAACCTTCTTCCCCACAATCCATACGTAGGCTAGAGGACCCCCGTCTCCTATCAATTATGCCGATACCACGACACTGTTGATGGTCAACAAGACCGTTGATTTCAAGAAATCCGGTGGCAAGGGAAAGTGTGACGCCCTAAAATCGGTACTATGTAGATTTAAGCGCTCCCGCCGAAATCCGCATAATAACGATTTTAGGTCGCCCACCAGACATAATGTGCACGCCGAAACATGCGCATTATGTGGGTGGAATTGTGATAACATTACAACAGTTCCGATACATCCACAAATACAAAAGAAGATATAATTACAACAACGACTCGAACGAGTCAAGATACAAATGATACAATACAAAGATTCAAATGACAGCGGAAGCAAAATAGTATCCGACTACGGATAAGATGCAAATTGGACTAAGAGTCCTGAAGATAAGCAATGGCGCCATATCCCTGCCCAGCCAAGCCGGAGGGATTCCCAAGCTAACGTCGTCAGACTTCAAACCTGTTAACTGCACATAAAGCACATCCCAAAAGAGGGTCAGGGCACTCCCTGGCAAGCAAAACCGACTTGCCTACTTTCTACACCATCTCCCAAAATATGGGGTAGGTGGACTTAGCGGCAGCAGCACTAGCAACCTAAAGAGACACGCTACAACTTCCGTCTAATCAGAGAGGGATAAGAGAGCGCATAAAGTAAACATCTACAACTAACACCAAACATAACCCATTCTCGAATTAACCCCCTCAACCAAATATGAGGAAGCAATTCGGGAAACTCACACATTGAACAGTTTTAATTATAATTTATTGTGAAAGTAATTCTATATTAGTAGTCAAATTAATTAACATTAATTAGGTGCAAGTTGTCTAGATCTTGTTAGCCAGCATCATCACCAAAGTCGTCCATAACCGTGGACACGGCTCATCGATAAGATTATACCCTGCAGGGGTGCACTACTGTACCCATGCTCGCATGATCAACCCAAGCAAGCATCAGGGCTTCTCAACACGACTCATTCCTTCACTACAGCAAGTCCAAGTGCCACCCATATGAGTTGTTACCCGCGTCAAGAGTCCGGCCGAATCTCAGCTGCGGACTCATTAGTTTGTGTCCACGCGCCATGCCGCTCAAACCACAGTAGGAACTGTCCGCTTCG
Source organism: Poa annua (assembly GCA_026929855.1). Taxonomy (NCBI): domain Eukaryota; kingdom Viridiplantae; phylum Streptophyta; class Magnoliopsida; order Poales; family Poaceae; genus Poa; species Poa annua. The sequence continues at coordinate 88,528,630 of CM049431.1, forward strand.
CGCGCACCACACCTATATGACCCCCCGTATCACATACCCTCTCATCATCATCATCATCATCATGCACATGCATATGAGCAAATGGAAAACCCGAACTAGTTGCGGCACATGGACAAGCTGTAGATCCGTTCAAAGTCGAGGGGGGCTCCATTGGGCCTCCCACAAGTGGTTAGTGCGCTCAAAATTGGATCCGAGGACAAAATCTCAGTTCCTAGGTCGACACTGAGCGGAACAAAGCACCTCGCAAGGCCTTCCGCCTGGTGCCTTATCTTTTAATTATATGTAACATCCTAGAACTTAGGGTCCAGAAATAGAGTGGACACAGGAGTGTGCATTGCATTCATGCATCATAAAATCTGGATAATTTTCGCGCATTAATTTTTCAAAACACTAAGTGATTGAAGTTTCACTTGAGTTGGTGGAATTGAAGTAGATCATCAACTTGAGCGTTATAAACTTCGAAATGATCTCGGCTTAAACCTTATTTTGGGGTAAAGAGTTACACGATGAGAGGTTACACCAAAGAAAACAAAACTTGTTACATCAAAACAATATTTAAGAGTTAATGACCAGAACAACTATTCTTAGTTATTCTCTGATCATCTATTCTTATCAATTATGCTAGACATATTTCTAGTACATGGAAACCATGACATTCCTGGAGACCAATTGAATTACCTAAAGCTTAACCTAGATCTTCCACTTTTATCTTGACATCATATTTCCTTATCTCCCAATCCTCCCGAAGGCATCAACAAGAGAAGATATCGAGAAGGGAAGAAATACGACAAGAAGATATAGAGAAGCATTCATTCGATGGGCATAGAAGTGTTATGCCAATCTATCATGAAGAACTGGCACTGTTACATCCTAATCCATCCATGTTAATACCTCTGGAAATGATATGACATTACAATGTTAGTGTGATATAGAAATAGGTTGATGACAAGCTTTGCAACCTTGTTGACAACTCATTTTGGTATGCACAAACAATGGAGTGACATATACATATGAATAGTGGGATAGATCATCCAGTACATCAAGTTCTTTGATGTCATAAAATACACATACATTCACATACCACCAATTGGTGTACTCCAATATTTCAATATTTTAAAATCCATAACCTATATCATTTTAGAAGTTGATGGAAAGAAATTAGAAATAAATAAATAAATAAGGCCATAGAAATAATTTCACATGGTTATAATGCACCATAAAACAAATAAGTGAAAACCATGAATAGAAACAAATTGGATAATTATTCTATCCAAAGTCTTTTAACCAAAATCTCAAATGAACTTAATTGGAATTATAACAAAGAAAATATTTCGATGTGCGTAATATGCACTACCAAAAATTATTTAAGTAAAAGATATTAATGAAGGAAAGGTAGCAAATAAGGCCATATTCAATTTATGTGATAGAAGAATTCAAAAACTACACCAAATATTCAAAATATATCAAATATACAAATGTCTTAATGTAAGTAAACATTTTATTTCAAATATAAATTTCTCTGGACTTGTTTGCAAGTTTCAGAATCTAAAACAGATCCAAAAACATAAACCAGGGCCTGTTTACACTGGTTTCGTAGTTTCTCAAAAATCCAGGGGGTTTTCTGCAAAATCACCTTTAAACTGTTTTCTCCTTCCTCCGGCCAGAAAGCAGAGGAGCGTGTCGTCGCCGCTGCGCTGCCGTGCCTCGCTTCTCTTCGCCCTCCCGCGGCGATAAGGACGCCGAAGAGCCGTCCTCATCCTCCTATCTCTCTCACTCGCGTCTTTTTTTCCTCTCTCTCGGTCCCTCTCCAAATCCCTAACCCTAGCTTCTCCGTCCGCCGCCGTGCGCCGGCGACTGCCACCGGTTCCGGCCATGCCCTGCCGTTCTGAGGATCTAGGAAGCTTTGCCTCGTCTTCCTCTACCTCCTCGTCGAGCCGTTCGTGCAGGGGAGCTCGGGAGATGGAGAATCGCGCCGTCTTCCTCGCCTCCGGCCGCCGACGCCGCGGACGAGTTCGTCGCTGTCAGACCTCTGTTCGCTTCACCGAGCCTCGCATCGCGCTCAGGGTGAGCCTGTGCACCTCCCTACACCCTCCGTTCCTCCCAAATCGTACTGAGTTCGTGGCCCGACGGGAGCCGATCGCCGCCGCCGCAAACCTCGCCGCCGGCGATGCTCCAGTGACCATATGGTCCAAGCGCCACCATCCTATGGTTCGCTTTGTTGTTCTCTATCCGTTGGTGTGATGACCCGCCTTGCCACCGCATGACTGCAGCACGCAGGACATCGATGTAAGACTTACGAAACACGGTTCCGCAAATATCACACCATCAGAGTGGTACAACAGAAACATTGCGTGGGTCCAACAGTCAACCACTTATTATTACAAGCCACATATATACAAATTCATAAAGATCCTCTTCGGTCCACCGAGGATCCGCACTACTGGGTTCTATTTGCAAACTTAAGAGTTTACAAGCAAGGGGTATTAACAAACTTAAAACCATGTAGCTCAGCAACTTATTTAGTAAAGTTCTATGTTGCTCGGCTCACTAACTACTCTAGGGCCTTGCTCTAGTAATCCTCCGCCTCTTCCTCTTGGTCTCCGTAGGTGATGAGGTAGTCGACGCCTTCGACTCCACCTGATAAGTCTGGCTCGTCGTAGACCAGATTGTCTTGGTTGTAGACGTCGTAACCTTCTACGTCTCCTGTGGCCTCAAAGTCTAGAAAGGGGTTTAAGGCAAGGGTGAGTAACAGCGTTACTCCGCAAGTTCATTATGGGAAAGTGGGAAGTTTGATGTGCTAGCTACAGCCGCTGACAATGGATTGTCGTAGGCTAATGCAAGTTTTCGAAAACATTTCTTCAAAGATTGCTTTTATTTCTGAAGAGCTATGTCCGTCAGGAGTCACAGGGCTAGGGCTTTGAGGAGCCTCCTTTCCTGTTGCGTTCGTCATTCCGTCCTGGAACGTGGAGTAACATGTCACATTTATACACTCTGCAGAGGTGCGCTGCTTTACCCATAAGAGATCAAGACCTTGTTGCTCAACCGGGCGTACTTTCCCGTCCACACTTCCTTGGTGTGGGGCCCAGTCAATAATCCAAGCCAATCACTGCGCCTTTCCACCATCCCCGCACACCCCCTTACTTCAGTTTACAGGTTGATGGGAAGTCCAACTTTCAACCTGAATGACCATTTGAAGCCCGTCTCAAACTGGTCCTGGAGCCAACCTTCAATAGATACTAGACATTCGGCCGTTGTGATTCACATGATAGACATCTCCCGGTAATACGGCTTTATCCTGGAACTGCGAACTCGCAACGTCAAACAAGCCCACCGATAGACATCTCCTGGAAATACGGCTTTACCGGTGGCTTGTACGCACTACCCGGCCCAGAATAGTACCCGTTGGTGTACGAGAGGAAAAGGGTACAGCTGACTTCTCCGTCCCATTTCAGATCTCATGGTTGCGCGTAATATTCGGCGCAAGAATCACTGGCGACATTTGTTGTTAAGTCCTAGGTGATACTTTCCCTTACAAATGGAACCTCCACCACAACATTCTTACCGTGATCCCATCTGCCAGCCATATGAGATTACCACCTCACTGGTGGGTAACCGTAGTCATATCATTATAAAATAAGTTTTTGGTCCTTTTGTAATGCATGTGATAATAGCATTTCGAAAATAGTTTCTTAATAAATATTCCAAGAGGACGTGATTAAAAGGGATGAACTTGCCTGCTGGCTGAGTGGTGGTGTAACGTGAAGGTTCAGACTGACCCGGGACCTCGGGTTCTGAAATAAGGCATCATTGTCTCATAAGACAATGTTTAAAGAAGCAAATGATGCTATTATGTATAATAATGCTATGCATTGAATTTATTTGCTAAATTCTTATTGAGGTGAAATTCTATTTTGAAGTGTTAATAGAATGTGTGTTATTTTCTTTCTTTTTAAATCTTCAGGACTAATTAATAATTATCTCTGGAGGATAAACACATATTTGGAATTCAAGTTTTTAAATGGTTTTATAATTGAAACATAAATAATTTCAAAACTTATTTGATATGGTTTAGTAAAGGAAATGGAATTTCTTTTCTTAATTTTAATTTGTATGAATGAATAATATTTTTATTTTATTTATTTGCAATATTTCTCACAATTAAATTCCTTATAGAAATATTTTAAAATAAAATTTAGTTTGTAACTTATTCTTCATGATGAAATAAGATGAGTTTATTTTCTTGACTTTTACATTACATATATTCTTTTTTAAATAGTTTAGGATTTATAAATAAACTTATTTTACAAGATATTATTTAAAATCAGGAATAAACAATTTTGAATACTTTACATTTTCTAGATTCAAAACTAATCTTTATTTAAATTTGGAGTTTATATTTATTTATTTGGTAGATGGTTTTATTTTATGTCTTTGTTTTATTTGGAGGAATTTTCATTGGGCTTTTATTTTAAATGCCCACTGACCAGTGGGCCAGGGATGTCATGGCTGGGTCGAGCCATCAACCGGCCCGACCGAACCGGTCAACGACCAGTCGCGGCCCTATTCTCTTCCTCCCCGATCCCCTTTGCTTCTCGCGCGGTTGAAAATCGCCGGCGCCGTTGTCTCCTTGCTCCGACCATCTCCGGCAGTCTCCGCCGCCGCCCCCATGCGTCATCGACGCGCTGCACCGCGGTCTACCCCCCTGTCCGTGGTTTCTCCCCGAATCTGTCCTTGCGCGGCCGTGCCCTCTTCGGTCCCGAGCTAGGGTTTCCGCCGTCGGCCCTGTTGCGGCTCCGGCGATCCTCCGGTGGTTCTGCTGCACGAGGAAGACGTCCCCACGTTGCCCTGCGGCGGCCACGTGGGCACTGCCCCACCACGCCGTCGTGGTTGCGCTTGGGCGCTGGTGAGCTTCCCGTTCTTCTCCGCCCTTCTCTCTCTCGCATATGGGCCCGAGGCCGTGCTCTGTGATGGTCGCTTGTAGTTTGATTTTTAGCCTTTGGCAGGCTCGGTTTATTGCAGCCAGTGTGTGGCTTGTGCTGTGAGACAGATATGCTTCAAGAATTTGCACTGGTTGAATCCGGTGATGTGGTCCTTCTGGTCCTGTGGTATTTCCTGTATTTGGTGGGTGCTACTTCGAATCACTCAGATTCAGAGATGTGCCACAGAATTGTTAACTGAAGCAAATGTTCAGTTTACTGTCGAAAGCTTTGTTGCTTTACTTATAAATGATTCCTGGGATTCTGATTCCAGGAAGATGATATGATAAGTAAATAGATAATTCCTTGGTTAAGTTGACAGGTTTTTATATAGGTTTGTGCTTGTGGTGCTATTTCCATTGGATTTAGTGCCCAGCAAAACTGTATCTTATCCAACTGTTGTCTGGGATATATTTGAGTTTCCTAGCTAATTACTTCAGCAAGGAATTAATTTGTGTTGCCCCAGCCAATGATGCATAAGCTGAGGCTGTTTGTGCTTGAGGTCTGTGTTTGGTGCTGGGGTAAAATTTATTTGTTGCCCCCCTTGCCTATGATGCATGGACTGAGGCTCCTGGCTTTCAAAAAGAACAGATACTGGTGTGCCTTTTATAAAACCCCAGTGATGAGTTGTGCATACCATTTGTATGCATCTCTGAGGGTTGACACTTGACAGAATAACCCATGCATCTACCAACCTATTCACTTGCAAAATAAGTTGAGGATCAACCTCCTGGCAAGTTGTGGTGTGGTTCTGGGTTGCTGTAGAGTCTTGATCACTTGTTCCCTTTCCTTGTATGTACTCAGCCCTTCTCCTCCTTGTTTTTGCACAGCCCTTCTCCTCATGGTGCTTGCGCAGCCCTTCTCCTCCTTGGTGTTGCTCAGCCCTTCTCCTCCTTGGTGCTGCTTACCATCATCTTGCCTTGCTTTCAGCAGAGGTGGGGTTTTGGTGTGGTGGTGCTAGGTGGATGAAGTGATTTGGTGAGATTGATTGAGTGTTGAACAGGGATGAATAGACGCTGGTGCTGGATATGCTATGCTGTGAGCTGAAGTGAGCAAGTGCCTTTGCCTCTCTTGCTAGCTACGGCAGTGTTCCCTTATCCCTGCTGTTGCAGCTGTGCTGGTGACAGCAGTGACTCTTTGCATGTGTGATTGAGCTGCTTGCAAGCTTGCCTGTGTGCTGACTGGACTCAGCTCTTGTGCTTGGAGCTGATCCATTCGGCTGGTCTGTTATTATCCATGCTTGGGAATTATTTCAGGTGCCAAGTGTGTTAATTGCCCCTAAACCAATGATGTTGATCTGAGGTTAATTCAACCATAAGAACAGATACTAATCTTTGATTAAGGTCCAGACTCAATGACGAGATCAGCAGTGCATTTCACTGCCAATCTGAGAGTAATCCTACACTAACCCACCTTGTGTATTTTCTATATTTGTTTTGTTTTCTTTTTATCTTTCAGGAAGAAGATAAATGGTGTGAAGGTGAAGCAGATGGATATTGAGATGGAGAAGATTTGAAGAAGATGGATTTAGTTTAAGAAATAAATTCTTTATGTAATTTACTTTTCATATCCTTAATTGTAAAGACAATATAATATTGTAAGTTATTAATAAAGTGTTTTCATTTGTCTAAATCACTTCTTTTATATTTAACATTTGTAATTGTTTGTTTAAGAGATATGTAACTATTTGGTTTGTAATATAATTCTTTATTATGTAATTGCTTATAATTTATTCTGTGTTGTTTCAAATTCAAATTATTTGAATATTTGAATTTGCTCAATCTCCCTCAAACAAGTAAAATACCTAAAGGTCATGTCAAAATTTATCGCAATCACCTCAATTGAACTATATCCTACTCAATGAGATGAAAGAAACTTTGATCTTTTCAGGGTTTTAAGTGGCAAAAAATTTACTCAGATTTTAAGATGCATGAATGCAGATGCACAAATTCTATTTCTACCCTCCGTGGTTTCCTAAACGCTGGGACGTTACAGTTGGTAGTCCCCGTTCCTGCCAATTTGGTCGAAATCGTGGGATTCGAATTCGGTGGAGAAGAGTTGCTCCGGTGTGACGTCAGCTGACGCCAGCACCTGGATTAAATCATTTTCTTTTAATTTAATTCAAATCTTTTAAATCGAGTTAAACTCTCTAAAATCAGAATTAATTCATTTTAAATCAGAAAAATATAATCTTTATACCAAAATGATCATCAAAATAAAATCTATATTTCTGTATCATTCTCATTTGTATTGGAATAAAACTTAAATGGAATAAAATTTAAGATATAAATCACATAATCTTTTTAAATATGAAGTGATTTTGAAATGCTATTCTGGATGTATTCCAAACTTCATTTAAAATATTTCACATACATTCTTTTAAAACTGAAAATATAAATTCAGTATAACATATAATATTCAGAATACAATTATTGCTATTTTAAAATAATATTCTATTTTATTAAATAATAAATAAGTATTATTATTTTAAATTAAAAATAAAAATAAAATAAAAGTATAAGCTTATGAAAGCTATTCTACTACCATTTGGTATTCATTTCAAATACATAAATAATCCAATAACATTTGAAAACTATTAAAATTTATGTTGTATGAATGCTCCACTTATTTTTTTTATAAATTACTTAACTCATGTTTACTCATAATTAGTGAAGTAAAATAAGTAGGAAATAACTTATATAAGGGCCTAATTTAATTAAAATATGTTCATAATACAAAGTCTTGGGTAAAACACACAAATAAGAATAATCATATAACTTCCCTTAACCACTTCATATAATATTCACACTTATTTACATTCTCATGTTCTTCAAAAGTTATTCCTTTCGCCATCATAAAATATAATACTACCCTAGCTCTATTTAATTAAAGTTCATACATGTCTTCCACCAACATAAGATGAACACAACTTCAAGCAACCAATGAGTGTTTATATGCGGTTTGACTTTACTCTTATGCTTAATATGATACATGAACATTAATGTTAAACAACTCATCTTGCTTGTGAAGTAAACTTGAAGACAAAACAACTCTAAATGAAAACACCCAACTCAAACAACACACAATCTTCAAGAGTGAGATACGGGGTACTTTGCGATGCATCTCATACTTATGCATTAATCATGCTGCTTCTTTAAACATTAGTCCTTACCGGACCAATGATGTTGTTTCCAGATTTCTTGGAGTTTATATTATATCGAAGACCCTGTCTGCATAATCTTGCAGTCAGAAAGGCAAGTTCATCCCTTTTATTCATGTCCTCTTGATGTATTTGTTAAGAAACTATTTTCAAAATGTTAGTATTGCGTATCACACAAAAAGGGCAAAACTTATTCTATAATAATATGACTATGGTTATCCACCAGTGAGGTGGTAATCTCATTTGGTTGGCAGATGGGACCACGGTAAGAATGTTGTGGTGGAGGTCCCATTTGCATGGGAAAGTATCACCTAGGACTTAACAACCAATGTCGCCAGTGATTCTTGCGCCGAATATTACGCGCAACCATAAGATCTGAAATGGGAAGGAGAAGTCAGTTGTACCCTTTTCCTCTCGTACACCAACGGGTACTATTCTGGGCCGGGTAGTGCGTACAAGCCACCGGTAAAGCCGTATTTCCGGGAGATGTCTATCGGTGGGCTTGTTTGACGTTGCGAGTTCGCAGTTCCAGGATAAAGCCGTATTACCGGGAGATGTCTATCCTGTGAATCACAACGGTCGGATGTCTAGTATCTATTGAAGGTTGGCTTCGGGACTAGCTTGGGACGGTGCCCACTGGTCGGCAAGTTTTAGCATGGGACGGTGCCCACTAGCTTGCAACCGGAGTAATGGGGGGTGTGCGGGGATGGTGGAAAGGCGCAGTGATTGGCTTGGATTACTGACTGGGCCCCACACCAAGGAAGTGTGGACGGGAAAGATTCGCCCGGTTGTGCAACAAAGTCTTGATCTCTTATGGGTAAAGCAGCGCACCTCTGCAGAGTGTATGAATGTGACATGTTACTCCACATTCCAGGACGGAACGACGAACGCAGCAGGAAAGGAGGCTCCTCAAAGCCCTAGCCCTGTGACTCCTGACGAGTATAGTCTTCAGAATAAAAGCAACCTTTTATAGAAATGTTTTCGAAAACTTCTATTAGCCTACGACAATCCATTGTCTGTGGCTGTATTTATGCATCAAACTTCCCACCTTGCATAATGAACTTGCTGGGTAACGCTGTTACTCACCCTTGCCTCCTAAACCCCTGCTAGACACGAAGAACCACAAGAAGGCAACACTTTAGGCTATGAAGACTCTGAAGACGGATAAACTCAAGATACCAAAGAAGGCAACTACATCGAGTTGAAGCAGTTGAAGGAAGACGGAGGACAAATGAAGGCGTAGTGTAAAATAGGATAGATTCCTAGTCATAGAACCTATCTCTGTAGGCGTTGCTATAGCGCAATTGCTAGCCTAGCCGTATTAGAAGTAGGCTTAGTATAGGTTAGTTCCTCCGAGATTTTCCATTTGATGTTCTTTCTTTAGGGCCTTGCCTCATTGTTTCGAGGAGGGTCTAAAGATCTGTTGTTTTGGATTTTCTGTTTGTAATCTATAGTCATGCCTTGGACCTGCGATGTTTCTGTTGTACCACTCTGATGACGTAACACTGGTGGACGGTGATCCATTGGTGCTATGTCAACGACTATAGCATACTACACCATGCAGTGGTATGCTGGGTCACCACATTATAATACCCCAATATAATACAATATTTTATTAAGGTAGAATAATATATCAAACTAAGCAGATGAATCATAAGACCAACAGACGACTCGCACAAACAACTCTAAGCATGCGCTACGACTCGCAATGCCAACAGATAAACATGCAACGGGTATTAGGTTGTGGGGATAAAGCTGTATGGGCTGCAGGATAAACATGTGATGGGATCACAGTTCAAGAATCGATAACTAGGGTAGCAGAGATCAACGGCAGGAATGAAAGATAATGTATAGGTAAACAAGCAAATTTTGCTTGCCTGGAATCCCGCATGGAAGCAGATCTTGTCGTTGCTCACACATCTCAACGTCATATCCGCGAAGAAGCAACAAACACTGGAAAGCGTAAAAGATGCATTTTACAACTACGGTAAAAGATCCAGCATGATCATGCGAGAATGATGCATGACATGGCAATATGCATTGCGAGATGCACTTAATCCAAATTAAGCGGAACCGGGATTCCGACAATTAATATTAATGTTAAAGTTATTTATCTACCCCACAAATTAAATGTCCATTAAGATGGCAAGGCATGGTAAAGATGATCTAGTCAAATTAAATGGAATAGGCAACAATAGTAATTAAATGCCCACACATTCCATAATTATTATTTAGGTGAATCGCTACACCACCAAACCCAAGAGATGCAACACATGCAAGTATGATGCGATATGCACAAGATAGATGATATTTAATAAAATAGGTAGGGTTAGGGTTTGGGTTCGCACGTTGGATCGGGAGAGATAGGGTCCGAAACCGACGTCTTCGGTCAGTAGAGGAAGTAGTCACGACAACGCGGCGCCGGAAGAGGACACACACGCACATGTAGCAACACCTCGAAGGGTGGACAACTCGGACACAAAAAAAAGGACGCCGGGGTCTTGCGGGCACTTCACCGAACACCTTGCGGGCGCCGGATGCGGGGACGCCACCGGACGGAGACGGCGTGCACGTGGTCGGGAAGAGGAGGCGGCGGCGAGGGCCGATGCGGGGTGGTGGCGGCGGCTCGTGCACGCGGTAGGCGGAGACGCGCGCGGCAGCGAGCGGCGTGCGGCGGAGGAGGCGGCGGAGACAGGAGCAGCGCGCGGGCGCACGGGGGCGCGCGGCGCAGGCGGCCGGACGGAGGCGCGCGGAGGCGCAACGGAGCGGCGCGGCGGAGCAGGGGGCGACAGCCGGGCGGAGGCGTAGAGGCGAGGTGGGGGCGCGGTGCGGCGCGCTCGGGCCAGAGAGCGCGGCGGCGGAGCGGCCGGCGGAGGACGCGCGGGTGGCGGATGAACGGCGGCGCGGCTCGGCCGGAGCAGGGGCGTCGACGGCGGGGCGTTGCAGCCGGCGGCGCGGGTCTGGCGCGGGCGCGGCGCGCGGGCGGCAGGAGGGCGCGCGGTCGGGGGAGCAGAGGATCGGGGCGCGCCGTAGCCGGGTCGGAGGCCGGCGGTGGCTGGTGGGGAGACGCGCGCGGCGACGCGGGTGGCCGGGGAGGCGCAGGGGGTGTGGCCGGCGGCGGGGAGGAGGGGCTCGGGCCGGAGGTGGCTGGCGCGGGGCGCGGCCGGCGCGGCGACGGGGATGGAAGCGGCGGCTGCGGACGGCGCACGCGCGCGGCGAGGTGGGGAGGACGGGGCGCCAGGGGCGTGCGGGGAGCACGGCTCGGGGCTTGCTCGGGCTGGGGCGGGCTGCGGGATGGTTTGGTGCGGGAGGAGGAAGGAGGAAGGAGAGAAAGGAAACTCCCGTGTGGGAAAAAGAGAAGGAAGAGAAGGAAAAAAAGAAAAGAAGAAAAAGAAAGAAAAGAAAAGGAAGGGGGAAAGTGGAAAAAGGAAAAAGAAAAGAGTGGAGGGGGGCGGCTGCAAAATTTCCAGGGGGTGGGAAGAAATTTCTGGGGGGGGGGAATCTAGGGTTTGGCTTAGGTGGGCTTTGGGCCTTATTTCTCTCCCGTTATTCTTTTTTTTTCGTTTTATATTTTTAGAACAAAATCGAAAATGACTTTGAACACGAATCTTATACAAAATATTTTTAGTTTTCAATGGACAATTTAATAAACTAGTTTTTAACATTTTTAAAAGATTTGAAAATAACACATTTTTAATTAATTTGAAAATGCATTTGAATTTAATTATAGAAATTTAATTTAAATGCAACAAATTAAATTAATGCGATGCGATGCGATGCCATGTCGATGCAAAAAGAAAACTCACAAAACAAAAAGGGGATAAATCCCGGGGCGTTACAATCGACACCACTAACAAGGGATCGAGTCCCGAGATGCATGCCGAGACCACAAGAAGAGAGGGTAACTATCGAGTCTTCACGCTCCGGGATGAACTTCTCGACACCACTAACAAGGGATTGTTGCTCCACCTTGAAATTCTCGACACCACTAACAAGGGATTGTTGCTCACGAGGAAGACGACTCCGAAAGATCGAACCTAATAGGGTAAAAGGCAAGAAATCGTCCACCCACATGTAGGATCCTAAAACTTTGAAAGTTGGATAAGAGAAGAGACTCAAAACAAGTAAGGTAAGAGGAGAAATAGAATATAGATAAGGAATAAAAAGAAACCTATTGAGATATTTTTCAAAAATAATTTAAGTCAAATAGTTTTCGACACTCTAGAAACAACGACCGTTAGCGAGGTTATCCTACAGGCTTTTGCGGACCAGCTGCTTCGATAACCATTCGTATCGAAACAACAAGGAGATCGAAACCAAGGCTCTGATACCACTTTGTGACGCCCTAAAATCGGTACTATGTTGATTTAAGCGCTCCCGCCGAAATCCGCATAATAACGATTTTAGGTCGCCCACCAGACATAATGTGCACGCCGAAACATGCGCATTATGTGGGTGGAATTGTGATAACATTACAACAGTTCCGATACATTCACAAATACCAAAGAAGATATAATTACAACAACGACTCGAACGAGTCAAGATACAAATGATACAATACAAAGATTCAAATGACAGCGGAAGCAAAATAGTATCCGACTACGGATAAGATGCAAATTGGACTAAGAGTCCTGAAGATAAGCAATGGCGCCATATCCCTGCCCAGCCAAGCCGGAGGGATTCCCAAGCTAACGTCGTCAGACTTCAAACCTGTTAACTGCACATAAAGCACATCCCAAAAGAGGGTCAGGGCACTCCCTGGCAAGCAAAACCGACTTGCCTACTTTCTACACCATCTCCCAAAATATGGGGTAGGTGGACTTAGCGGCAGCAGCACTAGCAACCTAAAGAGACACGCTACAAATTCCGTCTAATCAGAGAGGGATAAGAGAGCGCATAAAGTAAACATCTACAACTAACACCAAACATAACCCATTCTCGAATTAACCCCCTCAACCAAATATGAGGAAGCAATTCGGAAAACTCACACATTGAACAGTTTTAATTATAATTTATTGTGAAAGTAATTCTATATTAGTAGTCAAATTAATTAACATTAATTAGGTGCAAGTTGTCTAGATCTTGTTAGCCAGCATCATCACCAAAGTCGTCCATAACCGTGGACACGGCTCATCGATAAGATTATACCCTGCAGGGGTACACTACTGTACCCATACTCGCATGATCAACCCAAGCAAGCATCAGGGCTTCTCAACACGACTCATTCCTTCACTACAGCAAGTCCAAGTGCCACCCATATGAGTTGTTACCCGCGTCAAGAGTCCGGCCGAATCTCAGTTGCGGACTCATTAGTTTGTGTCCACGCGCCATGCGGGTCAAACCACAGTAGGAACTATCCGCTTCGCGCGCACCACACCTATATGACCCCCCGTATCACATACCCTCTCATCATCATCATCATCATCATCATCATCATCATGCATATGAGCAAATGGAAAACCCGAACTAGTTGCGGCACATGGACAAGCTGTAGATCCGTTCAAAGTCGAGGGGGGCTCCATTGGCCTCCCACAAGTGGTTAGTGCGCTTAAAATTGGATCCGAGGACAAAATCTCAGTTCCTAGGTCGACACTGAGCAGAACAAAGCACCTCACAAGGCCTTCCGCCTGGTGCCTTATCTTTTAATTATAATACCCCAATATAATACAACATTTTATTAAGGTAGAATAATATATCAAACTAAGAAGATGAATCATAAAACCAACAGACGACTCGCACAAACAACTCTAAGCATGCGCTACGACTCGGAAGGCCAACAGATAAACATGCAACGGGTATTAGGTTGTGGGGATAAAGCTGTATGGGCTGCAGGATAAACATGTGATGGGATCGCAGTTCAAGAATCGATAACTAGGGTAGCAGAGATCAACGGCAGGAATGAAAGATAATGTATAGGTAAACAAGCAAATTTTGCTTGCCTGGAATCCCGCATGGAAGCAGATCTTGTCGTTGCTCACACATCTCAACGTCATATCCGCGAAGAAGCAACAAACACTGGAAAGCGTAAAAGATGTATTTTACAACTACGGTAAAAGATCCAGCATGATCATGCGAGAATGATGCATGACATGGCAATATGCATTGCGAGAATAACGGTTATTCATTTAAATCAGTGTCAAGCAATTGTACTATTTATATGAATGATATCTTTTATGTTGATGCTCCCGAGAATAACGGTTTATTCTTGTTGAATCTCGATCGTAGTACTCACATCCATAACATAGAAGCAACGATTAAGTGTAGTGACGATACCGCCATGTATTTGTGGCATTGCCGTCTTGGTCATATTGGTGTAAAGCGCATGAAGCAACTCCACTCCGATGGACTTTTGGACTCGTTGGATTTCGGATCCCTCGATACATGCGAACCATGCCTTATGGGCAAAATGACCAAGACACCGTTCAAAGGTTTCGTTGAACGGGCGTCGGATTTGTTGGGGATCATACATACAGATGTGTGTGGACCGATGAGCGTTTCGACACGCAATGGTTATCGTTACTTCGTCACCTTCACTGATGACTTGAGTAGATACGGTTATATCTATTTGATGAAACACAAGTCTGAAACGTTTGAAAAGTTCAAATAATTCCAAAGTGAAGTTCAGAATCAGCTTAATAGGAAAATCAAGCACCTTCGATCCGATCGCGGTGGAGAATACTTGAGTTTTGAGTTTGGCACACATCTGAAGAGTTGTGGCATAGTACCCCAACTTACGCCAGCCGGAACACCGCAGCGTAACGGCGTGTCCGAGCGACGTAATCGTACTCTACTGGATAGTGTTCGATCTATGATGTCTCTTACCGATCTGCCAGTGTCCTTCTGGGGTTATGCGTTAGAAACAGCCGCATTCATTTTAAATAGGGCTCCGTCCAAGTCCGTTGAAACGACACCGTATGAATTATGGTATGGCCAAAAGCCTAAGTTATCGTTTCTGAAGGTTTGGGGTTGTGAGGCGTACGTTAAGAAACTACAGCCCGACAAACTCGAACCGAAGTCGGAGAAAGTCGTCTTTGTAGGATATCTGCGGGAAACCGTTGGGTACACCTTCTACAACCAAGCTGAGGGCAAAACTTTTGTCGCAACAACCGGTACCTTTCTAGAGAAGGAGTTTCTCGCGAAAGGAGTAAGTGGGAGGAAGGTAGACCTCGATGAAATCGTTGATCCTGAACTCGAGATTCCGAGTGGCGCAACGGAAGCAATTCCGGAAACGTCCACGGAGTGGGAGAAACTGTCGAGGAATGTGTTCTACCTCGTAGGTCTGGTAGATCTAGGATCGCACCAGAATGGGATGGCAACATGGTTTGCACCGTCATGTTAGTCGAACAAGACGAACCTACGAACTACAAGGAGGCGATGGCGAGTCTAGAGTCCGAGAAATGGCTTGAAGCCATGAAATCCGAAATAGGATCCATGTATGAGAACAAAGTGTGGACTTTGATGGATATTCCCGAAGGGCGCAAGGCCGTCGAGAATAAATGGATCTTTAAGAAGAAGACTGATGCTGATGGTAATATGACCGTCTATAAAGCTCGGCTTGTCGCAAAGGGTTTCCGACAAGTTCATGGAATTGACTACGATGCAACTTTTTCACCGGTAGCGATGCTTAAGTCTATTCGGATTTTGTTAGCGGTAGCTGCCTATTATGATTATGAAATCTGGCAGATGGACGTCAAAACGGCCTTCCTAAATGGAAACATTGAGGAAGAGTTGTACATGGTACAGCCGGAAGGTTTTGTCGATCCAGGAAATGCTAACAAGGTGTGCAAGCTTCAGCGATCCATCTATGGATTGAAGCAGGCATCTCGGAGCTGGAATCTTCGCTTTGATGAGGTAATCAAAGGTTTTGGATTTATCCAAAATGTGGAAGAGGCATGCATTTACAAGAAAATGAGTGGGAGCTCGATTGTGTTCTTAGCACTGTATATTGATGACATATTGCTAATTAGGAATGATGTGGAACTTCTGAATAGCGTGAAGGAGTATTTAAACAGTAAATTTTCCATGAAGGACTTAGGAGAAGCTGCGTATGTTTTAGGCATAAAAATCTATCGTGATAGATTAAGGCGCCTATTAGCACTGAGTCAGAGTACTTATCTTGATAAAATACTGAAGCGTTTCGGTATGGAGAAGCCAAAGAAGGGTTCTCTGCCGGTTATCAAGAATAAGATATTGCGGAAGGCACAGTGTCCGGTGACGGAACTGGGTAAGGCCGAAATGACCAAACATCCTTATGCTTCAGCCATAGGATCGATCATGTATGCAATGTTGAGTACTAGACCGGATGTGGCATTAGCTCTAAGTTTGACAAGCCGGTTCCAGAGTAATCCTGGAATGCCGCATTGGATAGCTGTTAAGAGCATTCTTAAGTATCTCAATAAGACAAAGGAAATGTTCCTTGTGTATGGTGGCTGCGATGAAGAACTTGGCGTAACGGGTTACGTAGATGCAAGTTTCTGCTCAGACCCCGATGACTCTAAGTCACAGACAGGTTACGTGTTCAAGGTGAATGGAGGCGTCGTGTGCTGGAGAAGTGGGAAGCAACCCATAGTCGCACAATCTACAATGGAGTCGGAGTATATCGCCGCTTGCGAAGCCGCGAATGAAGCTGTGTGGCTGAGGAAGTTCGTCATCGAACTTGGAGTGTTCCCGAGCGTGCAAGACCCTATGATCCTCTTCTGCGACAATACGGGTGCCATTGCGAACGCCAAGGAGCCAAGGTCTCACTCCACCGCCAAACACATTCTTCGACGATTCCATGTGATACGTCAGTATGTACAAGGAGGCGATGTGAAGATTTGCAAAGTGCATACAGATCTGAATGTGGCAGATCCGCTGACGAAGCCTCTCCCGCTTGATAAGCATGAAAAGCACCAGTTAGCTATGGGTGTTAGGCTTTTACCAAGTTGTAATCTAGATTAATTTGTACTCTAGTGCAAGTGGGAGACTGAAGGAGATATGCCCTAGAGGCAATTAATAAAGTGTATTCTTTATCATATCTCGTTTTTTCATAATAGGTTTTTGTGTCATGCTAGAACCGTATTAAGCGGAAACATTAATACGGGTGTGATACGTAAACAACCAGGTCCCTAGTAGCCTCTACTAAGACTAGTTTCGTTGCACGATTGATGATCGAGGTTTCCCGGTCATGGGGCATGGCGCCGGTCGGCAATGGGAGTCATATCGTTGGAGAACGATGTGATGGACATACCCAGATTTGGAGAACATAGTCGTTACGCCTTTGACCGTGAGATCAACTCTTATTGTTATTCCTGGAAGATACTTTGATCGCACCAAACGTCGTATCTTATATAGTATGACAATAACGGTGATACTTTTGGATATCGAAAAGGAGTAGTTGAGACGAGGGGTCAAGAGCGGGATTTGCCAGTCCGCATAGCAGGATAGATACTCTCAGGCCCACTCGGTGAGATCATGTCTAATGAGCTTGCAAGCATGTGACTAGGTCACGGAGACATGAGATCATGAACGATTAGAGATAGCGTCGTCGGTAACGAGGTCGGGATTAGGTATGGAGATATCTATGGAACGACGCTCGGACATGCTAAGTATCGCTATGGCAAAAGGTTTAAAACTTTGCGTTCAGGTTTGATAGATGAAAGTCATTCGTTATATCACAGGGATTAATTCATGGGGTCCAGGCCTACGAGTTAGTCGTTGATCATAGAGGAGTCTTGGTCATACATGTTATTATATCGAACCGCTAGGGTAACACACTTAAGGGGTTTCGACAAGACAACCGGAAAGGAAAGAGATCACCGGGAGCGTCCCGGGAGAGGTCCGATGGAGATCGGGCAGCGCCGCAAGAGTTTCCGGAGCTAGGAAAAATTATATATATTATGTTTGATATTAATTAGTGTAATTAATATGCAAATATGATTTTATATATTTATTTTCGAATTTATTTAGGCTGATTTCCCTAAATGGGCCTTCTGGTCGAAAGAAGGCCCAAGAGGGGGGAATCCCCTTGGGGATTCGGTGAGGGCCTAGAGGGGCCGACCCAAGTGGGCCAAGGGGCCCACTAGGGGGCCGGTGCACCCTCCCTAGCCGCACCAGGCATGTGGGGGTTAGTCCCACATTGCCTGGTTAGCTAGTTGGCTCCCCCCTGGGAGCCTATATAAGAAGGGGCACCCCTGGCCTTTTAATTCACCAATTAATTCCCAATTTCTCTCTCGATCTCGTGGTTCCCTTGTCGGAGCCGCACCGAGCTGAGGAGGGGGTCTCTTGCACCATAGCCCGCTGTCGCGCTGCTGGTGTTCCGGTCCAAGTCTTCCGCTTCTCATCCTGGACTGGAGCTACGGAGGCCGTCGTCTCCACCGTACGTGTGTGACGCTCTGCGAGGTGTTGCGCTAGCGGTACTCGGAGGTCTGCTTCCTCTACACGACCTTGAGGTCGGCTTCGTCGGTCTTCATCGACAACGTTTGTGCGGGAACGTAATCCCCGCTTTCGGTCTACAAGGGTATGTATTCCGATCTCCGCTCGTACTACTATATCTGCATAGAATAGATCTTGGCATGCTTTTAGGATATCGTTGGTAGGAATTTTTTTGTTTTCTGCACACGATCCCCTTCAGTTACTTGTATTGCTTAGCATAAGTTGTTGGTGCACATAGGTGAGCCTAGTATCTATATCTAGGTTGTATGCTTGTTAAAGTAAACCTCTAGTTTTATTCCGCCTTTATCAAGCATACCGGAATTTCCGGGTCATTCTTGGACCGGATATTCCGGCTCCTCGGAAAAAGTTTTAAATCGCCTATTCACCCCCCCCCCTCTAGGTGACGTCTATCCGTTCAACCCCTCCCGGGACGTTCTCGGTGATCTCTTTCCTTTCCGTTTGTCTTGTCGAAACCCCTTAAGTGTGTTACCTAGCGGTTCGATATAATAACAGGTATGATCAAGACTCCTCTATGTCCAGTGACTAACTCGTAGGCCTGGACCCCATGAATTAATCCCTGTGATATAACGAATGACTTTCATTTATCAAACCTGAACGCAAAGTCTTAAACCTTTTGCCATGGCGATACTTAGCGTGTCCAAGCGTCGTTCCATAGATATCTCCATACCTAATCTCGACCTCGTTACCGACAACGCTATCTTCTACTCGTCCATGATCTCATGTCTCCGTGACCTAGTCACATGCTTGCAAGCTCATTAGACATGATCTCACCGAGTGGGCCCGAGAGTATCTATCCTGCTATGCGGACTGGCAAATCCCGCTCTTGACCCCTCGTCTCAACTACTCCTTTCCGATACTCAAAAGTATCACCGTTATTGTCATACTATATAAGATACGACGTTTGGTGCGATCAAAGTATCTTCCAGGAATAACAATAAGAGTTGATCTCACGGTCAAAGGCGTAACGACTACGTTCTCCAAATCTGGGTATGTCCATCACATCGTTCTCCAACGATATGACTCCCATTGCCGACCGGCGCCATGCCCCATGATCGGGAAACCTCGATCATCAATCGCGCAACGAAACTAGTCTTAGTAGAGCCTACTATGGACCTGGTTGTTTACGCATCACACCCGTATTAATGATTCCGCTTAATACGGTTATAGCGTGACACAAAAACCTATTATGAACAAACGAGATATGATAAAGAATACATTTTATTAATTGCCTCTAGGGCATATCTCCTTCATGTTGTAGGTAGAACATAAGATAAGTGTTCACTCCTCCCCATCCATGTATAAAAATGTCATGTACACCCAAATAAGATGGTAAAAGAGTGGAAAGGTTGGAAGATAAGGAAATCCAAGAAGCGACAGCATGGGAGGAACATAGCACATCTTCCAGGTGTGACGCCAGGAGCCTGCCAGACCTAGCAGTAGGGGTGAAAATGGAACAGATACGGTCGAATAATAGTGAAATCATGTCCGTAACCATATTTTCCAGATACATAGTCGGAGCGGATAGTGTGCGGATACGAATACGGGATCAGATCATGTCGGTTACGAGTATTAAACATGCGTATTTACATTTGCATATAGTGGACTCGTTTTTTCGGAAAAAATATGATTTTTTCATAGGCACAAAATGAATATAATTCGTTAAATCCTTCTTTTGAGACCAGTTCTCTTTTTTATGGGTCAAATTATCCATAAATAGAAAATACACCTTATATTATGGGTTAAAATAACTATAAACATTATATAAAGGAACATAGGGAGTATGTTTTTTATAATGTTTAATCGTTAGTTTGGTTGGTGAAGAAAATGCTAGAACAAGAGGCATATATGTTGGTCCTTCCGATTTCAGTAGTAAGGTTATAAAAGTTCTTTTTGAAGGATAACTAACTGATTGGGAGGCTCTATGTCTAGGTCGATTGTATTTTTTAAAACTCCTAGTCATTTCAGAAAAATGTAAGTACAGTTTAATCTTGTTTAGAAAAAAATGTAACTGGATAGTACACTTTTCTCTAAGCTAGATTTAGATTAGAGTTGCAATTTCTCTAAGAATGACCGTGATTTAAGAAGGAAAAAAGTTGACTAAGAATTAGCCAATGCCATTTAATTATCCTAATGCACCACTATGCATGTCATAAAAAAATCAAGTGAAATATCGTGAGTATTGCATTGTGAGAGCAAGCACCGACCCCGAGCAAGTTTGTCGTACTATGCGATATGTACGTTTATGACATGTTTAGTTTATGGTAATATTATACTATGAAAATATAGTCATCAAGTTTATGAAATTAATGGAATAATTGTATATTGGACCGTCCGGTCGGGTAATTTAATAATTATCGTAATTGAGAATTAGATAATTTGTCAAAAATGACAAATAATCCGCATTCACGGGATAACAACCATACCATATTCACACCGTATCTAGCAGATATCTGCATCCTTAATTGTATTCGACAGATTTGTAAAATTAGTTATCATATCCTAAAAATCGGATACAAATTCAGAGCAGAAATTAGCACCAAACTCGGGTTCTGCCAAGGCTAACATGGATGCCGGTTGGGACCCTACTTCGAAGAATGCTGGCGTTGGCATCATTGTTAGGGATCATCAGGGTAGACCTATCCCATCAGAGTGGAAGTTTATCAATTTCTGCTACTGAGATTATCGCATGCGTTGAAGGACTTTGTCATTTGATCTCGTTATGACGTTGGCCTGTAGTCGTTGAATCAGACTGTTTTTATGCGGTGTTGGCTATATCATCATCAGAAGATGAAGTTTCCCCGAGTTGGGCTGTAATTATGGAAGCAAGGGAGCTACTGAAAGTTTATAAAATTTCTATTTCTAAAGTGGACCGTGTGTGTAACGGAGTAACCCATGTTTTAGCCCAGCTTGGAAAGTTCAGCTTGTCGGGCTCAGTCCCGACTGCGTTGGGATTTGATCACTTTTGATTGTAAGAACACACTGTAATCTTCGGTGCAATAGGTTTATTACACACTCTTTTTCCTAACAGGGCACCTAAGGGGCTGAAGGGTTTTTAACTAGACGTTGTTTCTGCTCTGTGCGGAAGAAGTTGAGGTTATCGCATGCGTTGAAGGACTTCATCATTTGATCTCCGTTGGCCTACAGTGTTTTAATCAGACTGTCTTCATGCGGTGTTAGCTATATCATCGTCACAAGATGAAGGTTCGCCGAGTTGGGTTGCAATTATGGAAGCAAGGGAGGTACTAAAAGTTTATAACGAAATTCTATTTCCAAAGTGGACCCTGTGTGTAACGGAGTAGCCCATGTTTAGCCAGCTTGGAAAGTTTGGCTTGTCGAATATTTCTCACTGCGTTCGGGATTTGGTCACTTTTGATTGTAAAAACACACTGTAATCTTTGGGGCAATAGATTTCTTACGCACTCTTTTCACTACCAGGACACCTAAGGGGACTGAAGGGTTTTTAATTAGACGGCTTGTTGCCAATATATTTAATCTTACTTTAAATTAAAAAAATATCCATATCATTTTCTCACTCCGTATATAATTAACTGCCGAAAATATCTATACGCGTTTTAGTATGTGTAGCTAATTTGATACGGAGGAGGGAGTAGATCATATTGCATTGCGAGAGCAAGCTCGCCCTACCGCACCGGCGGCACCGGTGGTCACCCAGATCTCGGCGCACGCGCACCACCTCGGTCTCAATGAGAAATGTCAACCAAGACCCGTAGTAGCCCGTACCACTGTACCAGACTGACTATTACCACTACCGCGCAATCCAGTCTCGTCTTCCACCATTCTCATGGAACAGTCGCCATCTAGCTCCTCCTCTGACTTGCCGCCCCCAGCCAACGTCGCCGTCGCCCCTCCTCCCCGCCTTGGCGCTTCTTCGCCTCGATCGGCCCGGCCGGGTAGGTGGCGACTCGGCGCGGCACACGGCTGGGTAGGTGCCCCCACCGGCCGCGCGACGGCGCCACCCAGCAAGCAACCCCCTTTCCCTTCCCCTGATCGCATCACCGCTACGCTAACAACCAACCCCCGCTCCGCTCTGACTCCGATCCGCGACGCAAACCTACCACCTTTCGTCGTCGTCGTCCCCGACCCCGAGGTCCTAATTTATACCACCAACCCAGCCGATCTATCCATCACGCCCAATCGAATACTCCCTAGTCCCTCCCATTGATTCTACCATCGGGCTGCACCTGCACCACCATGCTCTGAGTCTGATCCCCGCGCCTCGCTGAGTTCGCCCGGCGTCCTTCCCGATCATGGCGTCGGTGAGATCCTGCGTGTCCGTCAAGCCGGCCGCGAGCCCGGCCAGGTACAGATCCGCCAGGGTCAGCCTGGAGCCGAGAAGTCTGCTGCGGGTATGCTCTCCTACAGCCGCGGATGGTTGCAGCGGCAGAGGTGTCGGTTGTGCTGCCAGTAGCAGCGGGAGGGCCGCCGACGCCGTTCTTGGCCTGGTGGGAGATGGCGCGAGGGCGAGGAGGAGGGTGGGCGCCGGGCGGGAGGTCGTCGCTTCGTGCAGCGCCGGCCTGGAGGCCGGGGTCCGGCACGCCGCCGCCGTGCCCAGCCCCAGCGTGCCGGCGCTGTCGGAGCGGGCCAAGGTGGTGGCGCTCGTGGCCGCCGTCATGCTCCTCTGCAACGCCGACCGGGTCGTCATGTCCGTCGCCGTCGTGCCGCTCGCCGCGCAGCACGGATGGTCCAGCTCCTTCGTCGGCATCGTCCAGGTACTAACCCCCGCCGACGATGGCGTGTCGATGTTCCAATGTTTCTGTCCAGTTCTTGCCATTTTAACTTACACCTGAGCATTAGCTGAAAGTGAAGCAAAGGTCTTTTTGCTCGCACGTTAAGCAACAATTTGCTTAAATGAAAGCTTCTAGGAATATTAGTTTGGGTTTATTGCTTAACAAGGTCAACTACGCATCAAGTTCAGAGACGATGCGCGAACGACTGAAGATTTACATTTTATAAGCCAAGCTGCCAGGCGGGACAAAAAACAGCACGCTGCCATTGGATCTCGCGATGCAAACATCTTTATACACTACTAGTATATACTCTGCTTGTACTGACCTCCAGATAAGTAATGTCAAGTGTCAATTTTTTTGGGAAGACACTGGGACAACTCTTTTTTTTTTACTTAGAAAATGGGGATGACTCTGCATTGGAGGTGTTAACGTTTGCTGGTTTTAACACTTCTCAAATTTGAAAACTGGACTACTGAAACATCCAATCTGTTGGACTTCATTTTTACCTGTTGATTGGGACCTTGCATCAGTAGCTATTTCTTGAGGCTCAGCGCTAGTGACTAGATGTCATTTGACAAGTGTACGATGATTTGGATATATGTTATAATGCAGCATGTATATTGTTGTTGGGCAGTTGGCTATATAAATACTTGAACCTTTGTAACAAACAATAAGCATGGACGCTAGAGAAGAAAAGGCACTTTTCCTATCATCTGATTGTCAATATACCCATGAATAACTACACCAGAATAAACACAACTGCTCCTACCTTACTGTCATACCGTGCATGGTTGATGATGTCCAAATTTATTGACTTGAGATTAAATCTTTCCACCACTGGTGCAGTCATCATTTCTGTGGGGATATGTTTTCTCATCCATGGTTGGAGGAGCTTTGGCAGACAAATACGGAGGGAAGAAGGTAATGGCCGGCGCTGCTGCACTCTGGTCCTTGGCAACTTTTCTCACTCCATGGGCTGCCTCTCAATCCGCCGTTATGTTGCTTGCTGTGCGTGTGCTCTTTGGCATTGCAGAGGGTGTCGCGTTCCCGACAATGAGCACTTTCTTACCAAAGTAAGTCCTTCATATCACCCATTGTATTTACTCAGCATTGACATTTAAAGAACCTGATTGAAGCAACATTCAAGCTCTGATGCCTAAAGAGGATCAGGCAAACACATTAGTCTCTACCAACAATTGGAGCAGCACAAACCAAAATATTTGAACTGCTAGGAGATCAATCGTAGTAGTATTCGGTATAATTAATACATAGGGTGCTAGAAGGTTAGTTTATCTCACAGTTATACTTCCAGTATTTTAACCTATGCTACTTTCCATTGACAGTGTCAACTAAATCTACTTGTTACAGAATCAAGAAAAAAGAAACATCCAGTACATAGATTGATTCAATCAAATGCAACTTCATTTCAAGCTCTTAATTTCATTTTTGAACATGAAACAGGTGGTTCCCAACACATGAACGTGCCACCGCTGTTGGCATTTCCATGGGAGGATTCCATCTTGGAAACGTCGTAAGCTTCTTAGCAACACCGATCATCATGTCACATATAGGCCTTGCAGGAACATTTGCCTTCTTCGCATCACTTGGTTTCCTGTGGATCTCTGTATGGCTGTTGAATGTAGAAAGTGACCCTATCGACAGCCGTACTATAAGCAAATCTGAGCTGCAACTAATTCTAGCTGGACGAAGTAAATCAAAAGTCAAAGGCGACAAATTTCCCTCCTTAAAAGAAGTGTTCTCAAAGATGGGAATGTGGGCCATTATTGTAGCTAATGTGATAAACAACTGGGTAAGAATGGTGGACAAGAATAAATGTAATTTAGTGCTATTGCTGTCTAAATATTAATATTTGCAAATTCAAATTACCATGCAGGGTTATTTTGTCCTACTATCATGGATGCCAGTGTACTTCAAAACGGTATGTCATCTAAGCTTCTAAGTCATTCTGGTAGGTTTGTGTCACAATTCTGCTATTAGCTGTTGTTTCTGACTATTATCCTAACAGGTATATAATGTCAATTTGAAACAAGCTGCATGGTTCAGCGCCATACCTTGGGCTGTCATGGCTCTATCAGGATATGTTGCAGGAGCTTCTGCAGATCACCTGATCAAATCTGGCTTTTCTACCATCCGAGTTCGGAAAATTATGCAGGTAAGAGAATCATCTGAAATTAATCTTTATACAAATTGAGTTTACTAATAAGTTGAAAGAACTGAAGCATAAGACTCAACAGAATACCCACACATTATTTTTGCCTGCTGCAGTCAATTGGCTTTATCGGCCCAGGTGTGTCATTGCTATGTTTAAGATTCGCTCAAACACCATCGGTCGCGGCTGTTATCATGACCGCCGCCTTGGGTTTGAGTTCCTGCAGTCAAGCTGGGTACTTCTGTAACGTACAGGTGATTGTTCATGTTCCCTCATATCCTGACCATTGAAAGTACGTTTTGTTTCACTGCACTTTAATCTAACCCAATGTGTTTTCACCATTGTTCCATCAGGACATTGCCCCTCAATACGCTGGATCTCTGCACGGTATGTATGCAAACTTGAGAGCATCAGTACAGAACAGCCATATATATATATATATTCCTGCAATTCATTCCTCAGCGCTTGTGTCTGACATTTGTTGCTTGAACAGGAATGACGAACGGCATAGGGGTGGTGGCCGCCATAGTTAGCACTGTAGGAGCAGGTTACTTCGTTCAGTGGCTGGGATCCTTCCAGGCCTTCCTCACCCTCACGGCGGTGCTCTATTTCAGTGCCACCGTTTTCTACAACACCTACGCAACAGGAGACTTGATTTTTGACTGAGCTGGAAATATTCTTTTTCATGTAAAATACAAGTGTACAAGTACAGCCTGTAAAATGTCCCCGTCTCCGCACACGGAGCCTAGAATGAATAAATTGTTTGATTGATTGGCTGAATCGTGCGCATAAAATCAAGCACGGCCATGGTGGCTCATATCACCGGACCGGAAAAGGTTGGGAAATGTGGAGATCTGTTTCAACGAAATTATCGTTCTTGTCTTTCTTCCTTTCCTATATGAGGTCAGATATCTTCTACTGTAGTAGTAAGAGTAACGATCCCACAATCTTGCACAAAGATAAGTGACAACTATGTTGCTCATTCCACACTAGTCCCACTCATTCATCCATTCAGATTACAATCTTATGTCTGAACTCGGAACAATCGATCAACGCTAACAGCCATTGCAGTTCTACATTCCCATGCCAAACTGATATACAGAGGTGCTTGCATCATAATGCATTTTATTACCAAAATGACTGAACAATTCAAACGGCTGAAGGAGCCTGGTCAGAGTCACTCCTGCTAGGCTTGTTTGAATCTGGAATAACCTGGAAGCAGAACAAGGTCAATTATTAAGTGGCAATATGGAACTTAGTGTTGGCAGAGATTCACATGTGTTCCGATATTATACCGTCTCTGAGGATGGTATCCAATCATTTGTTGCAGGGTTGCTCATGCAACGAACAACGTTGTTGGATGAGTAAGCAACAGTTGTTAGGTTGAGGGAGCTGCCGTTGGTGTTGGGTCTTTCCACTTTGATAAAGCCCGTGCCAGTCTGCAGAGAAAAACTATCAACATGAAAATAAGATAGTCATAGAGAGATGTTGCAGAATGCACATCGTGACACAGCTTGAATTTTTTTCTATGTCCCCCAAAATGGCATTCAGATAAAGCAAACAATCATTGCCCATGATCTGAATGATATCAAGTACTATGCAAGATCTCCTGACCAGAACTTCCAAATCCTAACAGATACAGACACCCCTTTGCTAGCCTAAAATATCTTTAATGATCTTCATACCACACGAGGGAAACCAATGAAATGCTAGGTCTAAGAGCTTTAACACAGTGCAATTAGAAGCTTTGCACTGAGAATTTTAGAAATTCTTTCAACCCCTAACAGCTCAATAACATCTAAATCAAGCCTGATCCTCCAAAAGAAATCAAAATTTAGCAATATCCCTACAGTTGGCTATGCCATTGCAGAGGAAACTGACAGGTTGATAGTTGAGAGGTACTCCATCCGTTCCATATTATAAAATGTTTTGTGTATATAGGCGTATATAGTGTGTCGATTCACTCATTTTGCCCGTATTTAGTCCGTATTGGAATCTCTAAAACATCTTATCTTATGAATAGAGGGAGTACAAGTTATGTATCAGTTAGTCCAGATGACAGTACTGTTGGACACCAGGGTGCAAAATCTTTTCCATTGATGGCCATTTTTGCCAGGCCACTACCATCCAACTTAGGGACTCCTCATTCCCTAGGGCTTCCTTTCTTTTGAGGAAAATTGACCCTTGCGCTTTATGTAATGTTGTGTGCAACAAGTAGGCTTTGACAAGGTTTCAAATGATTCTGGCATACAACGATGTTTGCAAAAATTAGACAAGTGTCACAAATCTTGTGCTCACTCATGAACTTTGCAGGAATGAAAGAATGAGTGGCATCAGAATCAAAAACAATTATGCCCGGATGATAGCAGAGCAGAACCACGGCATCAGCAAAGAATTTGAACAGCGACTCCAACTGGAAATGTTCACCCTTTGACCCACCATCGTGCTACGAACGCCTGGTAGCTGGCCTCTTGAGAGTTGCAACTGGAAATGTAGGATGCCAGCAAGAACTGTGATAAATCCATCAACTACACAGGCTAAAATTTGAGCCTTTTGGGTGTGATTTGAATTCAGGTACGCGAAACGTGCTTGGCGAGCGCGGACTGCGGTGCCGGTTAATGGTGCTTCGACTGCTCGCCGGCTCCCACTGCGTCAGGTAACTTTGTTGAGCAGAAGGAGGCATGTGATTGGAATTTTGTTTATTTTGACATTCACGTCGAGTGTGTCCTGGTTTCCCACATCCCACATGTATAGCACTACCCCAACGATCAGGACAAATGCTAGAGGAATGATTTCCCTCACATTTAGGACGTCTCCTTCCACGCTTCTCGATGAATTTCCTACAACTCGTTTGGGGCGACCACCTGCTCCGAAGCTCCCATTAATTATTGGTTATCATAAACTTGGGCTTCTTTGATGGTCGGTCCCTATCAATTATTTCTTCATATTAGCCCTTTTGTAATACTTGCGCTTTACTCACTACATCGCTTCCACGCATCGCTTAAGCGGCCGTTGTAATCCATTTTCATAACGCATTTAAGATGAAAAGCTCAAGCTATAAAATGAAAGGTTATCAATTGGTTCAGTCAAGGGTCCCGAAGGCTAAATACCATCATATACTACTTAGAAAAAAACTAAGCAGACATGAAACACCTACATGCTACAGAGTACAGACATTGTCTAAGTATGGCACAAAAATGTAGACTCACCGTGTGATGCTGCTTGTCGATGCAGTTGATCCCATGATAATACTGCGTCTCCACGTACTCTTCCCCTACCGCGTCCCCTCCGTCCAACACCAACTTCTGCGCACGACCACGCAACATCAACAATCGAACAGCAAAATTCGAACAAGAGGAGAAAAAAGGCGTCAACTTTACCTGCGGCTTGGCCTCGAGGTCGCGGAGCTTTCGGTGCTCCGGCAAGTCGTCTCCGGCGGCCTCTTCGGCGCCACCCGCGCCGGCGTCCGACGGATCGCTGCGCGGCGGCTTGGCCGGGCGTCTCGGGGCGACGCTGTCGAAGTACCCGCGTACCTGGACCTCCACCCGCGCCGCCTCCTCCGGCGGCAAGTGCGGGTCGCTCCGCGCTGGCCGCGTCGTCGCCATGGCGGCTCGGCTTCTCTCCAAGAGACCAAGACCGGAGTTGGTACTTGGTACCGAGTACCGAGTCGCCGGTTTCCGGGGGGCGGTGGGAGGCTGGTTTTGCTGTGGTGCGCTGTCCGGCTGACAGTTGGGCCCTCGTGTACTTCTGCTGGGGAATGCCGAGAATGCGACTGTAGTTTACTGATGGCGAAATAATGTCTGATGTGGCCGCGCGGCTTCCTCTCGCGTCTTCTCCTCCGCGCGACCGCCGGCGCCACTGACCGCCACGGCTGCGCGCGCATCCACCCGCTCCTCGTCAAGTCCGGGCACGCCTGCGACGCCCGCCTGTCCACCGCGCTCGCCGACGCCTACTCCAAGTCCGGCCACGTCAAACACGCGCGCAGGGTGTTCGACGAAACGCCTCGCAGGGACCTCGTGCTCTGGAACGTCATGATCTCCTGCTACTCCTCCCACGGCCTTCTCCACCACGCATGGGCGCTCTTCGCCTCCATGAGGAGGAGCTCCGGCCTCTCTGGCGACGGCTTCACCTTCAGCTCCTTGCTCAGCGCCCGTGCTCCTTCGTCTTCATGCAGCATCCGTCACCCGGGGCTCCTGGCGCATGGCCTCGTTCTGAGGCTGGGCCTCCACCTGGACCTTGTCATCGCCACCTCGCTCCTAGACATGTATGCCAAGTGCGGTCGGGTCGCTGACGCTCGCCATGTGTTTGATGCCATGCTGCTCCGGAACTCCGTCTCCTGGAATGCCATCATTGTCTGCTATGGCCACCATGGTGGGGGAAAGGAAGCGCTGCAGATTTTCGTGTCCATGCTCAGGAATGATGATGGATGCCGCTGTCGGCCTGATGAGCTCACGCTTGCCAGTTTGCTTAGTTCCTGTGCCAACATGGCGGCCGCCTATGAGGCTACCCAGGTTCATGCTTATGCCTTCAAAAGGGGTTTACAAGGATACCTGCAGGTAGCCAACGCTCTGATCATGGCCTATGGAAAGAATGGCTTTCTTCTACAAGCAACACAAACATTTGCTACCATCCAAAATCCAGACATAGTTTCATGGTCATCCATGGTTTCTTCTTTCGCATACCTTGGGTGCGCCAAGAGCGCAATCCATGTGTTTGAGAGAATGCTCCATCAAGGCGTGCGACCTGATGGCATTGCGTTTCTTGGAGTTATATCTGCCTGCAGCCATGCTGGGCTCATTCAAGATGGCCTAAAGTATTTTCTTCTAATGACGACGGATTACCAAATTGATCCATGTCCGCAGCATCTTGCTTGTCTGGTTGATCTCCTTGGCAGGGCTGGCAGGGTTCAGGACGCCTACAATGTTTTACTCAACATCTCCTGCCAAACAAACACTGATGTTATTGGAGCTTTTCTTGCTGCCTGCAAGACGCGAGGCAACATTGAGTTGGCAAAGTGGGCTGCTGATAGACTACTCAGTCTGGAGCCAAACGAGCCCGTAAATTACCTGCTTATATCCAATGCTTATGCTGCTGCAGGAGCTTGGAGTGAGCTTGCCAAGGTAAGAAGTCATATGAGGAACATGTGCGGCAACAAGGTGCCTGGTTGTAGCTGGATAGAAGTAGGTGGAGAGGTTCAGACATTTGTCTCCAATGATATTTCGCTCCAACGGTCAACAGAGATGCAACACATGATGGACCTTATTGTGATATTCGTGGAAAAAGAGTGCAATGAAGATGTTCTTTGCAAGGATCCAGATTCAGTTTCAGAATGGTATTGACATCTTATTACAAATATATAAGGGTTAACTGACATCTGCAATATATGTTCTCAGACCTTTCCTGTGTGGCAGTGTAACCATTCTCGGGAAATTTGAAGACATCTTCATTACATGGTAGTTACATCATTTCACCATACATTTTAATACCAATGTATTGCCAAAAAAATGTCTTGAACAGGTTATTATAAAGACAAAGATAGGATCCTCAAACCCTCAGGAAGGGAGAAAATATTCTCTTGGTTATGTAGTTATGCTTATGTAAGTATATCAACAATCATGTTGCGCACAAATCATTAGTGCTGTAATAATAAAACTGAAAGCTATTGCGGTGGACAGGAACTACTGCACAAGTGATGCGGTGAATGGGATGGCGTTTCTTTGTTTCAAAAAAAGAAGGGGATGGCGTTTCTCTGATGACAATTGGAGAAGGGTTAGCAGGTAGCTGAGGGGATCCGTGATCCTAATCCACTACTTCTGTCCCTGTTAGAATATATCTTGGCCTTGCAAGACGGTGGAGTGAAGACTATTCGTGAATCAGTACGTGTTCTGTACTTATTTGATCTAATTAGTTCATGGTGCACTGATATAGATCTGAGCTGCAAATAATAGTGTGCGGAAGCTTCATAGGTGCTGGAGAACCATGCCATTTCTCTTGGTTTTTGTGGTACCTCTGGTGCCTTGTCAACTAGGGATTCCATTCACACTTGTTATCCTGGTAAATTCAAGTTCGGATAGTAACTGTGCATAGCTCTATCATATTTCAACATTTGTATTCAGCAATGTAGCTGCAACATTTCTGTTGGTCATCCAGACAGAGTGAAAAAAGGAAGTATTTCCCAGCACTAATTTTTGGTTTTCAGTCTTGCTGCAGTTCTAATCACGATTTCTATCATAGCTGGGAGTTCCTGCAGTCTATCTGGTTTGTTTTCTTCTGCTGGATTCCGGTAGAAGAATCAGCAATGA
Source organism: Poa annua (assembly GCA_026929855.1). Taxonomy (NCBI): domain Eukaryota; kingdom Viridiplantae; phylum Streptophyta; class Magnoliopsida; order Poales; family Poaceae; genus Poa; species Poa annua. The sequence continues at coordinate 88,560,420 of CM049431.1, forward strand.
ATTAGTCCCTGCAATAATGGATGCTTGTTGCATGGTAACAATGGAATGTAAGTCTGCATAAGCTTTTTTTTTCTGTTGGATCACTGCTTACGAGTTTTTAAGCGAATGCACTGTTTGTTACACTTTGCTGCAAGCCCATAATCACTAAAACCATAGTTCAAACTATATACTGTATTAGACTGATAGCCGTATTTTAGCTGAAGGTGGGAGGTGGCCTTACACCCGTGCAATCTACATGATGTGACATGGAGTAAACAGGGACACATAACAGCAAGAGTAAATTACACAAATATACCTATTTGGGCCGGAGTAATGAAAAAACAATTTTGTTTGGCTTTGTAACAAAAATACCAACTATTGCACTTAGTTGACACATACCTCAATGTTTGACCTTTGAAAAATGCATTCAGCGAAGACAGCACCATGGAGGAACATGGCTCTAGTAACTCTGAAGGGCCGATGAAAGAAGATTAGGATGTCATTTTCTCCATTTAAATAGGATTGTTCTTAAACACGTGAGAATGAAATGAAATCTCCATTCACTGGAGCGGTTACTATGAACTTCTGATATGACGGAAATGCTGGATTTAATCCGTGTATAATGATTGTGTTTGCATATATATGTTTGAACTCTTATTAAAATGAGGCCCTGCTTATCTGTATTTGCTGGCATTTAATTTGGAGTAGATTTTGGGCTAGCTAGGTCCTGTAGATCAGTTCCTTTGTTGCATTAGCTAAAGTTAGGTTTGGTTACCTGGATAGGGGTGGCTGGTCTGTTCTCTGTAGAGCGCCATGCAAAACATCCTTATAGACCTGTTGCAGGTTTAGTTACCTTCAGTCTTTCTGGTTTGCTTTCTTCCGTTGAATTCCGCTAGAAGATTCAGCAGAGAGTCCCTGCAATGATAGATGATTGTTGTTGGGCGACAATGGCATGTAAGTCTGCATAAGTTCATTTTTCTTCTGCTGGATTACTGTTTCAGTTTTTTTTTCTTAGACGAATGCATGGTTTGTTTTCTTCAGTTGAATACCGCTAGAAGATTTAAAATTGACGCTACAAGCCCACAAGCGTCAAAACCACAACTCAAACAAACAGGGCCTTAAATAGACATCTACACTACTGAAGATGTAATGACATTATTTCAGTTGTTTTTTCCCTTGAATTGTGACATCTAGTGTTTGAATGGTTCAGAAACATGCATATTACTGTAGTGTTGAAGTGTTCACATTTCTCAGGAATATGTTCACGGTATCTATTTTGGACTGATAGCCTTACTTAAGCTGAAGGTGACACTCCACCCGTGCAATCCACATGATGTGGCATTGAGGAAACATGGACACACAATGAACTGCAACTGCAACCACGCAGTATGATGAGATTAGAAGTGAACACGGATATGCGACTTATCTACAGCGCAAGACACTAGCCCTCCATCAATTCCAATCCAACGGCACAAGTGTCGGGCATCCATTCAAAGTGCTAACTATCCGCCCCCAAACGAGAAGAATGTCACGTCGCTTTACGATGATAAGCACAGCTAATGACAACTCAAAAGTCTGAAAGAGATGTTCGTCGTCGATCTCATTCATGATCTCATCTCAAGAGGCGAGCTGAACGCATGCTCGTCTCGGAGATTCTTCGGCCGGCCGGCCATGCATACGTATTGTGTTGAGCCTTTTAGTTACATCATGTCTTAACCGCCGGGAAACTGGATTGTCCTTTCAGCAGATCGCCTCTCTGTAGGTTGACTCGATCACGCTAACAGTTTTGAGGTTGCGAGAAGGCGACAGGTATCGTGTCCCAGCTCTGAGTGGTAGCTAGCGTAGTGGAATGAAGGAATGAATGAATAATACGGAAATCAGTACATCAGTTCGTTCCTCCTGCCAATCATGGATGATCTTGGTGCGGATTAGAAGATTGGAGCTAGCTGGAGAGATAGATAGATGGCCTCTAAACACACCGCGAAGTGGCACGTATGTAGGAGTGCACATGCTCCGATGGGGCCAAGAAAAGGCGGCTCACCAACAACACAAGGTTCAATTTGTGCACACCAGTCACCGATTAACTGTCATCGACTCTTATATAACTCACTGATTTATAGTACTTCGTACGTATGAGTGAGAGTAGGCTGAGCGAGGAGTGACGTACACGAGCGCATGTCAACACCAGGCCATATGGTTCTCAATATCTATCTATATATAAATATAAATATAAATTAAATGTACCTCCTCTTTATTCTGGCCATCAGACGGTCGAAATGTACGCACCAGATAAGCCCACGTCGCCCTGAATCTGCATCTACTGTTCATTTCCGATTTTCTGCCAATCAGAAACAGCCACGCGTCCCGGTCGCCACCCGCTCGCAGCCCGTCCCGCCGGTCACCGCGCTTCTTTTGCAAAAAAGCACCGCAAAAAAGAACCCGCGCCCCATAGTCGAGGCCCCAGGGAAGGACCTTTGCGCAAATTTGCAAAACTCCAAAAACTTTTATGTAAAAATTCCATCGCATTATCCACCTCCCTTCTTCTTCCCCGAGCGCGGCTGGAAATCGCCGCCTGTACCGCCGCCGGGCAGCCCGGCTTCTATACGTCTCCCTGCCCCAATCCAAGGTCACAGGGAGCTGCGCCGCCTCGGCCTCCACCTCCTGGTCGCCGAACGTGTCCCGGGATGGACGGAATCGATGGTATTCGTCGTCACCATTCTATACGCCCATCCGATTCGCCGCGGCCTCCTCTGTCACAAGCGCACGCTCGAAGGGTCACGCGCCTCCGCCGCCGGCCGCCGTGAGTTTGCCAGCGTCGCTGCGTCCGCTGCCCGCTGATGTCACGTCAGCGCGGTGAGGCTGACGGGTGGATCCCTCCATTCAGCGACTCTGTAATATCAGAAAATGAAAAATAAATCATATCTTCTGATTTCCAGGCCAGAAAAATGCAAAAAAAATACCAAAATTTGACGCAAAAATATTTGTTTCCAACAAACACATTTACATGACTTTTCACACAACATAAAAAATAGTCACTACAAACAACAAAATTCAAAGGATTTGCATCTTTCAGTGTCCATTTCAAAATAATACAAAAAAATGAGGAAACAAAAAACTTCTTTACAACTAACACATTTAAATATACTTCTACAAAACATAAAAACCAGTTACACAAAAACATAAAATTCAAAATAGTCATATATTTCGACGTGCAACTAAGAAAACACAAAAAATGCCAGAATTTGCTGAAAAAAATATTTCTTCGCAACCAACCCATGTACATGTATTTATACAACCGAAATTAATAATTACATCGATTCCATACCTCTTCATGCTAACCACAGAGGTTACAATTTTTTTCCCAAATTACCGCAAATTCAGATCCACAAATCGGTCCATCCACACACAAAAACCGCGAATTAAGCAACTTTTTAACGCAAACTTCACTAATTTCCACTAATTTTCGAACCTACATTATTCAAACCATCTACACCGCCATCTTTTATTTTTTCGTACACGGGTGAGGCATGGCCGCCACAATCCACTAGTTTGTTTAACAAGGCACGAAAACAAGAAGCACCACAATCCACTAGTTTGTTTAACAAGGCACGAAAACAAGAAGCAAAATCATTCCCTGCATTGTCTCGCTTATTGGAATAGAGACCAAGAACACCGTTTGACGTCAGATAAATCCAGAAGAGTGTCATGTTCCTAAGCATCGCAGGACACGTACGTGCTAATAATACCTGCAGCTAGTAGTTTACGGTTTCGTAACGTGTAGTAACGTCTCTCAGTTATACAGTATCGATCTTGGAGTACATTACAAGACAGTGAAGGTGCCCACCACGACACCAAATGTGTGGTTATTTAAAATGAACTAATCAACAATACATATATGTGCACGCACGTACGCACAAGTTGCATGACCTCAACTGATGTAGATTTTCTGTCATTGTAACAGTTTCGAAAAGGCACAAGCAAGCTCGCTGAAAGTGAAGTTAGCCCGATCGAAAGACGGCATGGGAGGAAAGAAGACTGGAAAGTGTTGTGTGTGTGTATATTCCTCTGGGATAATCTTGTTTAGGAGGCTGGCCGGCCGGCCATGGCAGTGGTGCATCGCACACTAGCTAATGCGTGTACTGAGACGGCGGGCGGCGGCTGGGGGTCGATGATTAGAGCTTGTTGCATTGTGTGCTGTGCTTTCTTCCTCGCACGCGAGCGAGTCTGCAGGTCAGCTGAAGCCGACCTGTGGCCCGACGGAGAGCGACCCATAGTTGACCCTGCGATCATAGCTTAAACCTCTGGTACACTTTGTATTATGATGAGGGGATAATGCGACCGGTCGATATTATGGTATTATTAGTGCGGCTTTTAAGCCTTCCCACCTGATGTGGCTGATGGTACTGTATATTTCATATGATCTGGGTCTCACACCAACCTCGATTAATCAAGGGATCGAGTGCAAGTGTGCAACGAACCTGCACCACGCGAACCACGACATCTGTACACGCCGTACGTGGCGGCGATCAGACCATCCCTCCTTCCGGCGCGCGTTATCACACAATTAAACCCTAATTAAACAGGGTCACCAAACTGGTTCGTATCACCGCCACACGGCAACCGTAACCAACAACCGATTATAGCAACACACAGGGACAATGAATTAATGTTATTGACTTGTTAATTGGTTAGTCAACTAAGCTGGCGTGTTAGTTTCTTCACTTGGTACTATAATAATGGTTCGATCGAGCCGGCGATGTTCCTACATATATATGCAAGACCGACAGATCGAAAGGACGTACTTTTCTGCTGTTTGACGAGGAGGATCGTGGACGAAACGTCCATGTCCTTCGCAAGCTAGCAGATCCATGGCGGCGTGTCTATGCAAGCAAGAGGTTTTACCTGCGGGCTGCGGCAGCGGCGCTTATGCGGAGCACGGCGCAACTGGATTAGGAACAAGCGAGAACGTTCTTGACGATTTTGGGCGACGATTTGTTTCCGTGCATATAAATGCTTAACAGTTGCTGACATGCTGCCGTGATGGGTGTCGAGATACGGAGGGAAACTACAAACAACTAGTTTGGCACCGGCAAAAAGGCTATCCCACTCGTTTTTAGACGTGCGCCCATATTAGGACAAGTGGACAATCCTCAATGCAACTTCTAGCTACGTTTGTGCGAGGAGAGGTGCGCCCACATTACTTGTCCGTCTCTAATAGCCAGGCTATTGAAAACTGTTATTACTTCAAGCTGATAATTTAAGTTTTGTATAGATGGTTTAGATAACTGGTTTAATTATGGCTTCATTAGAAACTATGGGCCAGAGCCGTTGTATATGTCAGAATCGGTAACCTTGGTCTATGTGTTTTAACATAGTCCAAACTCGGCAATCTCAAAACCTTATATATATATATATGTTGATTTAGTCCCTCAGAGGTGTTCATATGAGTATAGGGTGTGCGAGCCTGGGTCTATATGGATTATTGTATACGCGTGTATGTGAGTATCCGTGTTGTACTGTCTTTCGTAATAAAATGAACTCACTGATCACAAAAAATGGAGGTGCAATGTTTAGCGAGACCAACCAGTTTAGTTCTCCTTCATCCTCTTGGTTCGCTCAGATTTTTTTTGGCAAAACCCACCCCTGAACAGTACATGCATGCATGGTATAGCATTTAATTTCTCCAAGAACAGAAATCAATCTGCATCTAGTCCCACAAACTTAAATACTAGCTTGCATGGGCAGAGAGATCATCTCGTCTCTCTACCACTGCCGGCAGTATAACTACATTAGTTCCCTGATACTAGAAACTGAGGCGCGCGAGGTATCGCCCGGTGCGGCGGTACACGTGTACACTCACTCACTAGCAGATATAGGGAGGACCATCTCCACTTACAAAGTTAGTACTACGGAGTGTAGAAGGGAAGATTACGCGCCCATACGCCTTAATTAGTTAAACTCCCAGCATGGTCCATGCAGGCACGCCTAACTTTTGTTATGTTCAAATTAAAGGTGGTTGACAAAATGCCTCGTTTATGATACTCCTATGTGTCTATAGATTGAGGCCCGATCGTATAAGAATTGAAGGGTGCTCATCGTATAAGAATTGAAGCGTAAGTGGAGATTGCTGATAGATGATGGACCAGTGGATCCCCTTGTAATACCGACAGCGTGGGGAGAACACCGGCGAGATGAGTACGTACACAACGACGCAAGGATTCGAAGGACAATATTGCTCCTACTCTAGCTAAGCTAGCTTGTGTGCCCGCGTGTGTACTTCTGGATGTATGCACTTCCGTATGATTCATGCAACTGGAAGACACAATTAATCGATCCATCAAGCAAATCTACGCTGGTTGATCCAACTGAGCGTTCATAGACGTACATCCATATTACTTGGCGCATCAAGTCAAAACACAGCTGCAAATGTTTCAGAGAGGTCGTGTTCGACATTAAAATTGGGATAAGATTCTCCTAGCTAGTTTGGAGAAACCCAGAAAAAGGAGTTCCGTTTCCAGCATCGATCCATCCTTGTCGTACATCGAGAAGGGCGAGAAGAAGCTGGCCAGTTGATTGACACGTCACAAACCCTGGTCCGGACCACGTACCTCCTCGTTTTAATCGTTTCCTTTTCCGTCCCGACATCAAAGTGAAGTACTACCCCAATTCGTACATATAAGTCTTTTTAACTCGTATGTAGACATATTTAGTGTGATGTTTCTCATATTTCGATTCGTAGAAGAGGTCGAGAGTCTTCAGACAATTTTGATATACCAAAAGAAAAGAGAGGAAAACAACACATAAAAAAAAACTTAATCCTATCTAATCGGATGACGGATACGACCGTCTTATAAAACTAAAAAAAACATGATCAGATACAGATAACATGGTAAACTTCACAAATACTAATCGAGGACCATTACACTTTCCTTGTTATAGAAACGTCCTGCTATAGTAGTGATGGCTGAAAAAGGTAGTGAAAATCGTTTCGTTCCTACGCTCGCTCCCCGCGAGCAGGGTCCAACCCTAGTGAGTGTCCCCGACCTCGAGCATCTCCTCTCCCCGGGTGCCGGCAGCGGTGGCCCTCTACTCGCGAGTGCGGGACGACGCTGCGTGGGGGTGTGTTGTCCGACTGCGGTGCACTATCGTGAAGGATCTCGTCCGGCGGATGGCCGCGCTCCGAGATGGCGGTGGGGTGAGGTTGGTCTGTCACAGCTGGTGTGTCCGACGGCGGTGGGACATTGTAGCGGGAGGTGGAGGAGCTCTAAGCCCGCCTAGCCCAAATATGGCCCCCCAGGGGCTCCATCTGGGTCGGACTGGCCCTAGTTGTTGCACCCTATCGCTGACGGTGGCGTATGGCCAAGATATCTCCTCTAGCTACTTTGTAGATGGTGCGCCATATCTGGCCAGGCGGGGCCTAGATTTGGTTGCATCCTCGCAGATCCATTCGGACTCTGCATGAGTGACTTGCGGATGGCACGGAGGTGTTGTGTCTGTCCCGCTCGTTATGATCCTGCTTCTCGTGAGATGACCCATGCTCATCATGATCCTTCTTCTCACGAGATGGCTTCTGCTTGTCATGGTCCTACTTCTCGCAAGATGACCTAGGCCGTACATCGGCCCTCGCATCCTGTGCCTTGTGCTCGTGTTGGTGATACTAGCCAAGTCGCCGATGCGAGTTCTTGGAAGCCGGGGCATCGGCCCTGGAAGGTGTCCTACACGGCCTGCTCACCCACGAGCGGCATGACGGCGCCGGTGGTTCCGCTATTTTGCTATACGAATGGCAAGGAATCCTGGTGTTGGCAGTGTTCCGCCATTGGCATGCTCATATCTTGTCTTGGAGGTCTGTTTTGGCGGTAGCGATCCGTCAACCGTTAGAGATATGGCGGTGTGGTGCGAGGTTGATTTCGAGCGAAAGTTCAGTGCTTTGGCACGTTGTCTATATGTCATGGCCCTCTTGGGGGCGTCGTTGTGGTGACCCTCCATGCGATAGGGCGTCGGGTGAAAACCCTTGACCATTTCGGTCTCGGTGACAACGGCGTTGTGCGTCGTTACCCTCTTGAGGGTGTTGTCGTGGAGATTGGGTACCTGTCGGATCCTACCTCGACGCTCCAGCTGCTGTGACGTGGTGTGATCTCGATGGCTTCCTATCTTTTACACGTGATGTAGTTGTCCCCGCGCTCGGTACTAGTTGTATGCTAGCAGGATCGGCGCTCCATGAACCGGAGCGAGAGGGCAGACAACCCTCTTCGGCGGCAGCTTGGTGTGTGTGTGTGGGTGAGGTCCGCCGTTTTTCAGTTGGAGATGGTGTTTCACTTTTAGTCGGTAGTCTTGATGTTTTCTGGGAAGGTGCAACTCATTTAATGCTTTGTTTTATCTTTGATCTATTTTGTAAGAGGTTTTTATCATCACTTTATATCGCTTCAGCCGTTTTATTTGTAAAGCGGTAGGAAAATCTGATTCGAGAATAAATATTAGTGATGGCCAAATAATACTCTGATAGGGTGATCCGAGCCGTACATGTGCTAGGCCCTGATCGATCGGGCGCTCGACAGCAAATTGGCGTGTGTGCCCCCACCACGTAGCCTACCACCAGACACCAGTTCCGTTGGGCGTCACATCACCGAAGAAGCCGATTCCCGATGGGTGCCACGCCCACGCTCGCCGACTCCGACGCGCATATGGAACGTTCCCCACCGCCACTACGCTCTAATGCTCTATCCTACCCGGATTGCTAAACACACCATACATGACCACGCCACCCCAAGCCCACCGAAACGACGACCCACGCCACGCGCGCTCATATCGACGACGAGTCCATCAACGATCTCCAGTCGAGCGCGCGCGCGCGCGCGGCAGTTGCCAAGATCGACAAGGAAGAAGAAGAAGAAGAAGCCCCGTTGGTTTCTTTCCCGGGCTTTTCTCCCCTTCACCCACGCTGACCCGGCTCTGGTCGACGATCCTATTCTTGGGCAGACGATCGCTGCATCGAACAAAACCAGGGCGCCCCAGCGACGCCCCGGGTTTCCCTCCCAGGCTATGGCCGCGGCCGCATCCACCTCCACCACGTCGTCCAGCACCTCGTCGTCCTCCGCCACCACCAGCCCGGGCCCGCACCGCCGGCGCCACAACGACATCGAGCGCGCCCTCGACGACTCCTGCTGCTCCTGCTGCGGCGGACCCGACGCCGCCTGCGACGACGCCGACGACGCACACGGCCACGCCGCGTCCCCCTTGCTGCTCCTCACGCCCTGCGGCGGCGGCGGGAGGTCGTCGCCGCTGTTGGCGCGGAGGAAGCGCGCGCCGGGAGCGGGCTACGCGTCGTGGATGAGGGTCCTCGTGCTCTGCCTCCTCGGCCTCGTCGCGGTCGTCGGCTTCCTCGGCTCCTCCTCATCCTCCCACGGCGGCCGACGGGGAGGAGGAGCGGGCGGCGAAGGAAGCGGCGAGGAGGCCTCCGGGAGGCTCGTGCAGAAGGTGGAGGTGGGCTCCGACGCCGACGTCATGGGGTGGACGGAGGAGAACCTCACGGCTCTCACGCGCCGCCCGCCCGACCCTCCGGTAAGGACAACGTGCATCACGCTTGCTCGGTCAAGTCCTTGAATTTGTTCTGTTTATTACAGCCCTCACTTAGTTAACCATATAACGGTTTTCCATCCACGTACTCGCAAGTATAACCACCCACGCGCTCGTCTAATTAACCTCCGATTTGAGGCGCGAATTATTTCAGTTCAACACGTACGTACGTATGCATCTCTTATAAAAAAGATCGTATCTTTTTTGCGTAGACCACTACAAAAGATTGTTTTTCTAGTGGGGTTTTGTCCGGTGTTGTGTTTTCGGGTAGATTTCCATGATCATGAGTTGAGCTGCGTTCGACCGAATTTGCCACTCTGGATTAGACGACTCTGAACGGATGGTTACTTGGGAGTTAGGACGTCAGGTATGGAATAGCTAGTTCGGCGAGAAATTAGAAAGCCTTGAAGCAAGCTCCCGAGCGTAGGTGTAAACCCTCTGTCGACCGATAATGGAGGAGACGTGTTTGGATTACTCCTCGTCGCCGACTGAGTATACGGGAGAAAAGATCGGCGATAACGACGAGCATTCAGACTCCACTCGGTTTGCTTGCTTGACTGATGACCAATCGGAGCATGTATTGTTGTGAGCTTAAGAGTTTTAGAAACTAGCTGTGGGGGTCTGTCGAATTTTTTTTATGCGTGACAGCAAATTAATTAGAAACCTTTTGATATCCTGATGTTTTTCTTGTTCTTCGCGGTATTTATTTGTCTCTATATGTGAGGTGAGAGATACATCGCTTTTGTTCTTCAATTGTCCGGTCGCTGCTGAGCCATCGATGGTACCAGTGACATTGGGTCGTTGGTGCCGCCGAGGTAGCTTTCCCTTGTAACTATCGAGTGGAGCATTTCAGTACTTATCTGGATTGATTTGGAGTTGTAGCATAGAACGAGTTGAATTAACTCATATAGTCAGGGTTGTATAACCTCACATAAAATAACTTTATCTTCAAAAATAACTGTGTCAAATATTATCATGCTCTTGTTTCATTAATAATTTCCTGTCTATAAGTATAAGTGGTTTTGTAATAGTCATATCAGTACAACTGATTATCTATGATGACCAATCAGAACCCTGCCTGGTAGGCATTAGGGAGTAGGCCCGACAAACTTCATCATGCATAGGTTTAGGACAGGCCTGGCAGAAGCTTTCCGGATAGCAATCGTGTGTCTATGTTCAGCAAGGCAAATTCGTGCATGAAAGCCAAACATTCACTGACAAGCTGTGCTAGGCTCACTTTGACTTACTGAAGTTCCCTCTGAAACTTGGACAGATACCAGAGATGTGGATGAAGCCAGAGAGTGAGGGTTACAGCCAGTGCATTGAACGCCCAAAGAATCAGCGTAGTAATTTCCTTCTCTATCTTTCACTCCATTTTTATTTTTCCAGCTTCATCTCCAGCTGACATTCTCTTGTTGCCTATGCTCACTGCAGGGACAAACAATGAAACTGTCGGTTATCTTATTGTCGACGCGAACGGCGGGCTAAACCAGATGCGGATGGGGGTATGTATATACTTGTGCTAATACTTGATCTTGTCAATGAATTCAGCTAACTCATATTCCTCCGGAACTATTCTTACAGATAAGTGATATGGTTGCAGTGGCGAAGATCATGAACGCAACACTAGTGATCCCCACTCTGGATCATCAGTCGTTCTGGACCGATCCAAGGTATGTTGTACCTTCATTGTTTTTCATGTCCTGCCAAAAAACAAACAAATAATACAACAAGTGAACTCACAATTGGTCTTTCAATACAGTGACTTCAAAGATATATTCGACGTCGATCACTTCAAGGAAACATTAAAGGAGGACATTGCAATCGTAGATTCCCTACCACCAGCTTATGCGAGGGTGAAGCCCTACTCGAGAGCACCAACCTCCTGGTCAAGGGTATGAGCCTATATGTCCTTATTACTGATCATATATAGGTTGCAGAAAGGTAGAAATTTTATCCTTATAAAGTGTTGGCTCCATTTTTGCAGGCTTCCTTTTACAGAGATTTCTCAAAGATATTGAAGAAGTACAAAGTAGTGAGATTTACCCACACAGATTCACGAATTGTCAACAACGGCCTTGCTCCATCTCTCCAACGGCTTCGCTGCCGTGCAAACTACGAAGCACTTCAGTACAGGAAAGAGATACAAGAGCTTGGTAATACCCTAGTTGATAGACTGAAGAAAGGATCGGACCACTACATCGCACTTCACTTAAGGTGATTATAAATTTATAATTAACACGTGAAAACCCTTCTTTCCTGCCGATGAGGTTATCTGCAGATCCGTCATCCTCAATTCTTAATTGCTTTTACTATGACTTGGACAGATATGAGAAAGACATGCTGTCCTTCACTGGCTGCAACCACAACCTGACGCTTCACGAGGCAGATGAGCTGACTGACATGCGACTCAAAGTGAGGCACTGGAAGGAGAAGGAGATCAACAGCGAGGAGAAGCGGCTCCAGGGTGGCTGTCCTATGACGCCTCGTGAAGCTGCTATCTTCCTCAAAGCCATGGGATATCCTTCCACTACAAAGATTTACATCGTGGCAGGTGAAATTTACGGAGCACACAGTATGGACGCACTGAAAGCTGAATACCCAAACATTTACACACACTACAGTCTAGCAACGGTAGATGAACTAGAGCCATTTGAGTTATACCAGAATAGGCTAGCTGCTGTGGATTATATCGTGGCCCAGCAGAGTGATGTCTTTGTGTACACGTACGATGGAAACATGGCCAGAGCAGTGCAGGGTCACCGACGATTCGAAGGTTTCAGGAAAACAATAAACCCTGACAGGTAAGTTTTTCGAAATAGCAGCTCCCTTTTTATTTTAAATTTTATATCTTGATTCTTGGTCATAAAATTATTTCCTCTCTGCAGGCTAAAGTTTGTAGAGGTCATTGATAAACTCGACGAGGGTTCCATAAGCTGGGATGAATTCCAGAGTGAAGTGAGGAGGCATCATGATAATAGACTTGGAGGTCCATATGACAGAGTCCCTGGTGAGAGTCCAAGGCAGGAGGAATACTTCTACTCAAATCCTATCCCTGGATGCCTATGCAAAAAGGTGCAGAGTGCAAAGTGAACCAGATCGATCACAAAAGGGACACGGTTCAGCCTTCAGACACGCTGCTAACAGCTTGGCAGCAGGTGTAACATGGATGGAGATGACACCTCCTCCATATGACAGGGATAGCCAGATAGAGAGGATCCTAGTTAACTGACAGAGACCAGCCATTTTGATTATTTCCTAGACTGACTACACATGTAGCTGAGGGCATTGAGGTCAAGAAGTGCATTCTTAAGATGAAACTTTTTCCAATGAAAGATGGACCTAGCACAGATTTTTTTTAAGTACTTGACAACTGACAAATACTTGTGTAATCTAGTTCGAACTTCGAAGCAATAAAATCTTTGCAATATACGCAGCAATGTCACAAGCATTTATCTGAACACCATAAATACTGTTGGTAAATGGAGAAGGACTGACTGCTCACATAGTCCAAATGACAGTTTGTAAGTGGTATTCTGATGCTTTCTCCCTCAGACAGAAATCAAGTTTGAGAAACTATTGTAGGAGGGTGTTCCTTCTCGCGCACAATATGGCACGAGGTGCTCTCTTGGATTCGATCAACCTCAAGACCGCCGGTTGTTGAGCATGATTTCACGACTTGGTGGGCGTTGACTCTTAACTCCACCCTTCGTGTGTTATGCAAGACCACCTCTTTGCTGATCATGCTCACCGCTTGGAAACAACGGAACGCAATCGTCTTCGACAACGCACGACCCTCTGTTGGCGTCTTGGTGGAAACCATCAAGACGAAGACTCGTTCGTGGGTGAGTGCGGGGCCCGGCGTCTCGCACTATTATTTCCTAGTTTATTGGGTTGAGTTGTTCGCTTGTTCGGTGTGGGGTGCCCTCCTTATAGACTTTTAATTAACTCTCTTTCTATCAATGCAATGAAACGTAATTTTTTACGTTTTAAAAAAACTACTGTAGGAGGCACTATTTCAATTTTCAACCATAAGCTTTCGACGTGACCATGCACCTGCCGCCGCGGGCCGATACAACCCGAGACATGCACACCGACCACCCACCTGATCCCACCTCGAATCGACTCTGTAAGATGGGACTACATTCTTGACGTCATGCAGCGCATGGGTTTCCCCCATCGCTGGCGCGCCCTGGTATCTGTCCTCCTCTCTACTTCCACGTCCAGAGTTCTTCTGAACGGGATCCCGGGGAAGACTATACTACATGGTAGAGGGTTGCATCAAGGGGACCCTCTACCCCCCTTGCTTTTCGACATTGCCATCGACCCAGTCCACAGGGTTCTGGAGTTGGCCACAGAGTCAAACCTTCTCAGTCCGCTGCCGGGTAGAAACCATGTTCCACGAATCTCCATGTATGCTGATGATGCCACAATTTTCCTTAAGCCAACAGCTGCCGATGTCGCCAACCTTGCAGCAATCCTTCGTAATTTCGGCGAGGTAACTGGCTTGGTCACAAATGTGGACAAGAGCTCCATTGCCCCCATCCGTTACGCTGACATCAACTTGCAAGCCATCCTCACGACTTTGCCAGCGGCTGTCACAAAGTTCCCAATCAAGTACCTTGGCCTCCCGTTGTCTCTGGGCAGGCTTAGAAGGGCTGACTTGCAACCTTATATCGACAAAATGGCCTCACGCCTCACCCCTTGGAAAGGGAAGTTCATCGGTTATGCTGGTTGTGACGCCATTGTGAAGTCGGTCCTCACCTCCATGGCTCTCTTCCTGCTGACTGGGCTCAAGGTGGACAAAGTAATCATCAAAGCTTTTGACAGATTTAGACGTGGTATGTTGTGGGCTCGTGATGACAAGGCGAGCGGGGAAAATGCAAGGTCAACTGGTCCAAAGTTTACCGCCCAAAGGATTTTGGCGGCCTTGGCATCCTTGACCTCAACAATTTCGCGAGGGCCTTGCGGCTACGCTGGCTTTGGTACAAGTGGAAAGCCCCGGACAAGGCTTGGATTGGATTGGAAACCCCGAACGATGATACAGACAGAGCTCTCTTCTCTGCTGCCACTAGGGTCACTGTGGGCACCGGCACGACGGCCTCCTTTTGGTCCTCCGCCTGGTTAGATGGTGCCTCTCCGAAATCTGTGGCCCCGACACTCTTCTCCGCTTCCAAGCGGAAAAAGCGTTCGGTTCATGACGCCATCATGGATAAGAAATGGATCACTGACCTCAACATGGACGTCTTCACCGTGGATAACATCTCTCAGTTCGTCAGGCTCTCGGATTGCTCAGATACTCCTGACAGCATTATCTGGACGCTCTCAGACAATGAAACCTACTACATCTGGACGCTCTCAGACAATGAAACCTACTCCACTGGTTCCGCTTACCGCGCTCAGTTCGCCGGCTCCACACCTTGCTCTTTCAAGAAGATTATATGGAAGGCTTGCCCCCCCCCACCACCCCCACAAAGTGTCGTTTCTTTGCTTGGCTGGCTGTTCAGAACCGCCTATGGACCTCCGATCGCCTAGCCATCCGCGGCTGGCCACACCAGCCAACTTGCCTGCTGTGCAACAGCCATCCTGTAACTGCAAGGCACATTCTCTTTGAATGCAGATATGCATCTGGAACGCTGCGGCCACCTGGTTGTCCTGCCCTGACCTCACCATGTGTCTTGGCTCGGGACGCCCCACGGTCCTGCAGTATTGACACGTCGTTGCCCAAACCCCCTGCAACTCCCCCAAGGGCTTGAAGACGGCCATCATCCTAACAACTTGGGAACTTTGGAAGGAGCAGAACACACGCGTCTTCAACAACAAATCGACAAGTCCAGGAGCACTGCTGCAGAAGATCAAGGACGAGGGCAAAAATTGGACGCTTGCCGGTGCCAAACAGTTTACCGAGATTGTTGAGAACTAGTTCCGGTCTTTTGTGTTTTTTGTTCTTTCGTTCGCATGGCTTAGGCCTTTTTTGCTTCTCCTATATCAATATAAACGACAAATCTTTTGTCGCGTTAAAATTCAAAAAATAGTAATAATACGGCTTCTCCTATATCAATATAAACGACAAATCTTTTGTCGCATTAAAATTCAAAAAATAGTAATAATACGGCGCACGGTGTTTGGTCGCGAACTTGCGATCAATTGTCAACAAAGCGAACTTGAATCAAACACAGAGATGAATAAGGAGATGGACCTGGCCAAGTGCTACACTTCCCCCACGGCGTGATCGCCGACATCCGCCGCCGCCTTTCGCCGTGCACTGGCTGACCGCGGCAGGGGGACTAGTTTTTGTTAGCAGAGCCGCGGGTTGGACTAGGGAAAGGTCGGGCTTCGCGAAGGGAAAAGCGGGAGCGAGCGCGCGCTGCCGTTGCGACACGTGGCGTAAATTAAGCAAGCGGTGTCGCGCATGTCCAGATCCAGATTCAAATTCAGATCTATTATTAGACTTGTAGAAAACACAAACTAAGATAGTACAGTAACGCAGAACGAGATGTACAACAACGCAGATCGGGATGTACAGCAACGCAGACCGGGTTGTACAGCAACACAGATTAGTTTGTACGTACATCAACACAGACCGGGTTGTACAGCAACACATACCGTGTTGTACATCAATGCAGACCGGATTGTACATCAACGTAGACCGGGTTATACAGCAACAATGACCGGGTTGTACAGCAACACAAACCAGTGTGTACAGCAACACCGGATTATATATACAACTACATTCGGGTTGTACGAACAACTACACCTAACAGGTTGTACGTACAACTACAAAATTTAGATTGTACGTACAATTACACTTAGTTTGTACAAAACATACACAATCCAAAGTACAAAAAAAAAGTTTGTCGAAACCTATGAATATGAGATCTAGTTTTAAAGATCTCGACGCGAGGAGTTCACAAGTGAAAACGGTTCGTAAATCGGATAAACGGTTCTCAAGATATTTCGTTTTTAAAAAACGAATCTCAAAATAAATGCATATACAACGCTCTTCCCACCACCAGGGAGCTGCCACTTGTCACCGCGTGAAGGAAAGGTGAGAGAAAAAACAAACGAAATTACGACACTTGTCAGCACCGAATCGCACGTGCGTGAACCTTCGTAAAGGGAACACTTTTTCTAAGGATTTCCAAAGCCGCAGGGGGACTGGACTACTGAAGGCGGCTTGTGTGGTTCGGCCCACCAAAGGTCAGACCCATAATGTGCCAGGCCAGCCCAGCTTGCGCGTGCTACGGCCCTCCACTTTCAGAATCGGAACCGGCCTGCTTCCTAGCGTCCGTCCCCGTCTCCTACTCCATGGCGATGATCCGCCCTGATGATCGTCTTGTCCTCTCGTCTCTGTTTCTCTCCTGTCGGACCAGACAGAGCCGCTCTCCACTCCAGCCGCGGAATCCAACTACTCGATCGAGCCATCGTCGTCGTCTCCCGGACAAGGCGGAGGCATAGCTCCGGTACCGGTGTGGAGTGCTGATCCGTCCAGCCTTGGCTGAATTCCCTGTTTTGTCGGTAAGGTCAGAACCCTAGCCCGCCTTCCTGTGTTTTCTATTTGTTGGAGAGTTCACCATCGAATCCATGATCCGATTTCCGTACCTGGTGTGTATGGTTGGGTGGAGTTTGTTTCTCGATTTCGCGAGGTTTACTGAATCACCATCTCACACGTTTGCAATCAGTGATAATGAAACAAACTCTCACACGTTTGCAATCAGTGATAACGATTCGAAACCATATATCAGAGGGTTAAAAGAATGCAGGGAATGTATTATGCGCTCTTTCATTGTGACTAATGTCCAATTTTATTTGTTTCTTTTGTTTGCAGAGATGGGGCTATGGATAGTTCTTCAGGGTTTCCTACTTATTGCTAACGCTTTTGCCATGCTGAATGAAGACCGTTTTCTTACTCCCAGAGGATGGAGCTTCGCTGATGTTCAAGGCATGAATGGAGCAAACACCATGAAAGGACAGATCATTGGCCTGATATACGCAGCTCAATATATGAGACTCCCATTGATCCTTCTTAACGGAATCACCATCCTTGTGAAGTTCGTTTCATTCTGACAGTGGCTTGTGTAGTATAGTGTGGTACAGTTCTTCGTTTTACTTCCTTTCGTCCAAATATTTGTATTTAACTAGGCCTTTTGTAAATTTCTCCTCATGCTTCTATTTCTTTAGTCTTTATAGTCATGGCTAGCATGGCGTGTGTTGTATATGCACACTTGTTGGGATAATCAGTTTAGCCCCGCAAGTACTTGTTGAAAATATGCAGTGAGGATGATATATAGGTGCCTGGTTGTGATCTTTCACAATTCTCTTGTATGTTTTTTTTAATTTGTCCACACGAGCTTTTGTTCTCTCAACTGATTTTTGTGCATGATGTCTCTTGGGTTGGTCCTGTCCTTGTATGAGATTTCCATTTCCAAGCAATGGAAGATTCATGTTTCTATTTAAAAAAAAAAAACTAAGAAGTTGTTATTACTCCCTTTGATAAAAAAATTGTGTCGCAGGTTAAGTGTACATGTTGAATGTGTTACATTATTATGTACAGCAATTTTAACAAATCGGAAAGAGTATCTTGTATTGACCTAGAGGGCTCTCATATTCCAGCAGTGTCTTCACATTTCTTCGATCTAAGATCTAATTAAAATACATTTGTCAATATGTTTATCTCCAATTAATGATTGGTTTTTTATCCTATGTATCCATCTCAAAGACTCAAACCTCAGCACCATTCATTTCACGATATTGGAGTGGGTGCTCTGAATGTTATACCTTTAGGGTACTGGTAAAGGTTACGAGCAGTGTAATGATTTCATATTTTTTATTTATTGCATAAAATCATTAATACCTTTAGACAGTTTAGCGGTGCAAAAATTCCACCTCTACCTTATGCTTGTCATTCTCATGACCACCACCCGAGGAGGACCACCATGGCACGACCCAGATCTTATCCACGTCAAACCTCTGTGCCATGCATTCGACGTTGTTGCAGTGCCATTTTTGTTATGAAGTTGCTTTGAGCAAGCAATGGATTTTTTTTGGACAAAACTGGTATGTCACAAAAACCTTCTTCACAATTTAGGAACAAACATGCATGTTTGGAAAGATGAAATGTTCAAAAACATATTTTACTCACAATTTGTGGCATAAAGTGCGTAATTATTAAGTTTTTAAAAGTTATAATGTTTTCGGGCATAAACTGCTTGTTCAGAAAAATCTACTCACAATTTAGGGGCCACGAACCGATATGTTTGAAAAGCAAAAGATTATCACAAAAAGTCAATTTGTGATACAAAAATTATTTGTTTGTTATAAAATTGTTTTTTAAAATAAACATATATCAAATTATTTCATACATGATATAGTTTCAAAGATCTTGATTTTACAAACACATTAGAAAATTGTTTCTTTGGGTATTGATTGCATGGTAAAGATGTTATTTATTTTGAATTTTATCTACACAAGCATGTGCTGATCTTTTGTGCTCATTTTTTAATGTCCATACAAGTCCCGAGGAAAAGAAAAAGGCGCACACATGACTCTACCCCATTTGAGTTTTTTAGATACATAATGTCTTTTTTTTTGAAACACGATACAACAGGTACAACAGAAGACACTCACATATAAATGAATACATACCTCATCCCTATAAACTTATGCACGTGCACCCTATCTTTATGAGCATATTTTAGAGACTGAGCCGGTCGAGCGTCGGAAGTGTCATCTCCTACTGAAATTTTTTCCGCCTGAATAAGAAGCGAAGCACCGACGTTAAATCTAAGGCTTGAAATCTGGCGGGCTGGGTACAACCACCATTTTAACTATCCAACCACAAGTTGATTCTCTAATATCCTTCCAAAACCTAAACTCCCTGGGAATAACGTGGATGGAGCGTACCACGTGGTGAAATATGTTTAGTTGATCTGGTTCTCAAATCAGCGACACACGTACATCGCGCTAACCGACTATCTTTTTTTTCTCACCTCGTTGCTTTTTCGTGTTCTGATCCATCTTTGATCTCCGTCTGCAGGTAAAAAAAAGTCCTCCTACGCAGGCCACCGTCAAGACTGGCGCGCAGGCGCTCCCACACCGCGCCTCCCCAGCCTCGCCGCCGCCTCGCCGCGGTTCTCCTCTTCGGCCCGCCTGCGCCGCCCCGGTACCCCTCCTCACCACCGGAAGCTCCCGTACCAGCAGCGCCTCACTGCCCCTTCCCCTTTCGCCGCTCATTCTCCCCATAACAGCAGCCCCGAGGGGAGAGGCGAGAGGTGCCTCTCCTCCTCCTCTTCCTCTTCCTCCTCCTCCTCCTCCTCCTCCTCCTCCTCCTCCTCCTCCTCCTCCTCCTCCTTCTCCTTTCTCTCTTGGTGGTGGACAGCCGAGCTAGCGCAGGTCGCTATGATCTTTCTGTTGTTGCGCATTCATCTGCTGCGACCATCCATCTCCGCTATGCTCATGTGTACTCCAGATATTTATCTGTATTTGAAGTAGTTAGTGTAGTTGAATACTCATGTTGTTTATCTGTATTTGAAGTAGTTGCCATAGCTACTGTTGTCTATCCTAAATTGGTATGGCTGCAGGATGCAAAAGGCTCCAAATGATGAAAAATCCCCAACTAGGTGAACTTGATTAAATATGGAGATGATAAGTCTGTAGGAATTACTTCAACTGTATCATCTTACTCCTGCATTTATTTATTTTAACAATGCGGTAAGAGGGAGCATATGTTCTCTCAGTTGTGGACCGGCATATGTTCTGATTATTTTGGACACAAATGCACTGACCCTGTGAAGCTTTTCTTATTTTGGCTGCAAAATTGCCCCTGTTCCACGTGAGTAGGCAGGACTGCTTTGTTTTTTGAATTTAATCTCGACAAAAGTCATAATAGTGCAAGTAAATTGACCAAATTCATGAACTTGGTACTGCTGTTTTAAATTGAGTAAATGGAGTACAACTGCACGTATATTCTCTCAAATTCAAAGTGTTGGAGTACATTTGGGGCTCATGTAGTGCTATGTGTAGGAGTTAGAGTAGCTCTCTTGGCTGGATTTGCTGCAATAGCAAAAATATTCTGCATGCAAGAATTAGGAAGAATATTCTTCTTGCTTGACACAATAATATTGCTTCACATCACCCTGGCATTTTTGCAAGATGGATTAGCTTTAGATTGATTCACTACTCATGTAATATGGCTTTAAATTGATTCATCGTTGCCTTGTTCATGATTGTTGTGTTCTTCCTGTCGATCTTCAGGTTCCTAGGCATCATTTCATCGAGTACACAAGTTGTGATCAACCCCAACATCATCACGGCGGTGATGATGACTCAAGTGGAGCTCACTGTGACAGGGAGGTTGAATTTAGTGTGGTTCTATCATAATAATGACGACACTTAAAATAACCTAATCATGTGTAGAGATTCATATACATTTCCATATTCTTCTACCAGCAGGGGAGCAACAACAACCAGCAACATGTGCACAGTACTACTCCCTCACTAAACTGTGTAATTTGATCAGTAGGTATTTTCATTCATCGTGCACAATTACTGCTCTCTCAATCTTATGTATATTAGTTGTGCTTTCAGAATGTTTCAGTAGCTAACTGATCATTGTTTTTCTCTCTAGCTCTTACAATCTTGCTCATTGATTTTACCGGACATATTTTTCCTGTATATGAGACGATTGGTTGGAGGGTTTGGTCTTGGTGTCATATCCTACACCTTTCGTGTAACAACACTTTGTGCCTGCTTACTTTTTGGAGGAGTATATATTTACTGACTTGTTGTAGTTGTATACTGCTTACATATACGTTCAGGATTTTCGAAGGAGGATTATTTATTTTGATTCATACATGCTATTTGAATATTAGCTTTGTTCTATTAGAAACGGAGGGAGTACTAAAATCTTCATGGATACATGTTGATAAAGGACAAAACAGGCGCGGCAACGCGCGCCTCTCCCTTCTAGTACAAAAGCTCAAAGGCCGTTGATATGTTAAAGAGGGATGTGATCATTAGTAATCGTGATAGTTTTCTTAGCATTTCAAATTAGTTTAAAACAGATTAAACTTTTTTGTTATCAAACATCGACCATCAACCGTGACAGTATTTTCCCTCATCACGTCTTCGTACTGAAACAAATAACCCTCTCAGGAGGTTCCATCACTCTCACAAACGCAAAAAAAACATGAAACATGATCCAGTTTTTCCCCTGTAAATAATGTCAGGAATCCAAAAACAAATGTAGGCAGCGGTATATTCGGCCAGTCGGCCCAAACGACATACGGTTCAGTACAAGCCCAACTTACGCGATAAAACAATAAGCCCACGAGTTGCGCGTGTAGTCCGGCTCCGGCTCCGCCCCCGCCCCGTCTAGGGTTAGGACGCCTCCTTTAAAGTGCGCGCCGCCAACGCCCCGATTTGTTCGTTCCAGGTAAGATCCCTAGACCGTCGGCGGCGGAACTCTAATCCGCCGAGGTGAGCGTTCGTTCCAGGTCAGATCCCTAGACCGTCGTCGGCGGAACTCGAATCCGCCGAGGTGAGCGTCCGCTGCTTCTCGTCTACAAGCTCTAGCAGATCTGCCCGTTTAGTCGGCCTATTGCTGCGAGATTGAATCTGCTGTTTTTATTTTAGCAATCCGTGATGTTGCATCTACTTGGAATTATCCTTGCGTTTTCCCGTTTAGGTGGCCAATTGCTGCGCGATTGCATCTGCTGTTTTGATTTTTGTCTGGGAGCATCCGTGATGTTACATCCACTTTTAATCATCCTTGCACTTTGAGGTTGACAGTGAAGAAAAACATAGGGGAATTTTGTAGTCTGAGATGCTCTCTGTTTTTTTTGTAGTTTTTCCTCTTTGTGTTGCTTCGAGTTACTCCCAAGATGTGGATCTATGATGCTTTTATTTACTGCGTTATCTTTCTTGAACTTATAAAGTACTGAAGACAACATTACTTACTGAGATCCAAGACACGCTTGAAGTTCTCTTCCTTTTTTTCTTTTGTGGACAGTGAGATTTACTAAGAAAAATATTTCTTTGTTTTATGTGGCTTCTGGCGCAAACTTTAAAATTGGATTGCCTATTTTTTCTTGTCTCTTTGATCTTTTTGTTTGCTCCTACTGTCATGTTTCCGTGCTTCATCATCTGGTCATCGGGAGGATCAGTCTCTGATCAGTTTCCAATCGACTCGTTCCCTTGAAGCAACATTGACCTGTTGTATCCTGAGCTTCTTATTGCCATCACCTTCGACGTGTCTCTGTCCGATGGTCATTGTGGCTCTTACATACATTTATGCACAATTATTATCATCTTTTGCACTATGTGGTTGATCTTTAAGTTGACTATTCAAATATGGCGATGATGATAGAACTAAGGCTTGTTTCTCATAACATTCGCAGTTGCCGCCTAA
This sequence comes from Poa annua, assembly GCA_026929855.1. Classification (NCBI taxonomy): domain Eukaryota; kingdom Viridiplantae; phylum Streptophyta; class Magnoliopsida; order Poales; family Poaceae; genus Poa; species Poa annua. The sequence continues at coordinate 88,583,380 of CM049431.1, forward strand.
GAGCTCAAGCCCTGCCAGGTTTGAGCTGATGCTGCTAGTTCCTTCCTTGGATGTCTGAGCCATTCTGATTTCTCAAGTTGATCTTTTTTTTGTGTAGGCTGGTTTTTCTCTTTATTTTTATACAATGGGTTTTAATCTTTACGTTTGTGATCACTTGTCATTGGTCTAGAACTGTTTTTTGTTATATCTCATACCATCAACTCAACGTTGAGTCACATGGTCAATGTCAACACTTAGGTTTGCTGTTTGTGTTATCATACATCTTGGTCGAACAATTCTCAAACTCTCACAACTATAGTATGGAGAAGCATTGTGGATGTTGTTATATTCTTGCGGTTTATCAGATACTGTGGAAGTCAATTATGGCGATGATGATAAAACTAAGGCTTGTTTCTCAAAACATTCGCAGTTGCCGCCTAAGAGCTTTCACCATGCCAGGCTTGAGAGCTTATGCTGCTAATTCCTTCCTTGGATGTCTGAACCAATGCCAATTTCCTGAGTTATGTTTTCTTGTTTGTGCTGGTTTATCTGTCTGCTTATTTTTTATACAATCGGTTCTTATCCTAGCTGATAGAATCTCTTGTCATGTGTCTAGGAATTTTGTTTTTTTATCAAGTCAAACATTCAGTTAAATCATTTATGGCATTGATGCGTACATCTCCTCAAACATTCAGTTTTTATATCTCTTGGATCAAAAATTCTTCTATTTACTTCATACACTGGAGATTCACCATGTGTGAGCTTACAATTGAGTTTTCAGAAGAGTAATCTCAGGCCGAACATCTAGGTCGGACACTACGTTCTTACTTGAGTCTGTTTACCATTAGAATACAGTTTAAGTTATTCAATAGCTTTTTGGATTGTATTTGTTTGTAAATCACTGTTGGAACTGTATGTTTTAAACCAGTTATCTGCCTAAATCACTTGACTATGTACTATGGAGTGATACAACCGATTGCTGCTCTATCCATTTTTGTTTTCTCAATATAGAACGCAGTTTATGTAGTCTGAAATTGAAGTCCATGAAGTCAATACCTTGTGTTGGGCTATAAAGACATTCAGTTTTCAGTCTGGACTTGACAGCATTATTTATTCTTAGCAATGATACAAATTCAGACAAATAGCTTTCACTAGCATCTCCAGCCATATAAGTCTACCCTACAGTAGTTAAGTTTATAACAAAAAATACAAGATGACCAGAACAAATGTTCAACCAAGGATAAACTTCTTTCACCACAGAAGGATGACACTGCAACATCAGTGCGAAGAAAATCAGAGTAGCTCCATGACGCTAACTGAATCAATACACTCTGAAGCTTGTAAAGAAAATCCAATGATATCGAGGTATTGCTAGTGGTTACTCTACTGGTTTTCATGAGATCTAGCAAAAGGAAAACCTTCTTGTTTTAGTTCAAGGTGAAGATGGCTCTTGCTGTCCTGACTGATTGTTTTGAACTATTCGAGACATCAGTTTAGATATCTCAAAAATTGCAAAGTTTCTCTAAGAAAGAAAATAGTATCATGCCCGTTTGATCATAAGTAAGTGTAGTGAAAGACTATTTTTTATTAGTTTAGCTTCCGTCAAGTTAACAACATTTACGTATTTGATATTATGATATAAAGGATATTTTTTGCAAACTTGCTATTTCATACCACTAGTATAAATGCCCGTGCGTTGCAACGGGCGATGACTTTATTTACGAAGAGATAAAAGAAGTTGACTTAGAAACTCCTTGTGCTCTCATTGCCAAGAGCAGGTCGCAATACCCGAGGGGCTGAACTCAAGTCTCCACATGTGGTCTACGGTTAATAATGCAACAAAAGTGTGAATAAAAAATTGAACAAGCATAAAAAAACAACTGAATTCAATGTATGTGGAAAGATAAATCGAACATGATAAGCCTTGACGCATATCATGAAGATGATCCTTACAAAATCACATAAACATATTCTTCAATCAACCACTTAAAAATCCGCATGTTTTATTTTATATAATAAGGAAGACAAAAGATTACAACTTTAGAGATGTAAACAAACATCAATAATAAATTACCTCACGTAACCGAACAGCTCTCTCAGGTCAGAGTAAATTCATTGTAGCAATCGCGTGTCAGAAATAAAGTTGTGTACTTCTTGGAAAATTCAAGCGTTGGCTTAATCTTTGCTCTCTATTTTGTCCGTTCGCTAGCTCTTAAATTCAACGAGGTGACCCTACTTTTTAATGTCTCTGCCCTGTAAGTAGTATCATTGAATCAAATCCTACGTGTAATCTTTTCCCTGCATCAAATACATCATGTATAAAAGAAACCAAACACCTCTACCTGTTAGGCTAATAAATAAAATGATAGATAAAACTATTGAATTCTTGTGTGCATCGTGAAACATGTTTAGCACAACCGATATATATCAAATAAAGTGCAAGTGCTAATAGAATCATGATGGCACTTCATAAATGCACCTCTTCAACTACTTTGTGAGACACAAAGCTTTACCAGAGCAGAAGAACACAAACCATGGGCATCATCAATTTTCTCGTTCAGCCAGTCAGACTCTAGCAGCTACGGTGTTTACTGCACATGACAAAGAGAGAAATCCTAGGTCAAAGTTGTCTCGCGTGCCATGCAATGGATCTAAATACAAATAGAAATAAAAAATGTACATACATAAAGTGTATTAAAAAGCACAATAGAAATAGATTCATAATGCACATATATAAAATTTATTTTAAAACACAACATAAATAGATTCATGGAAGTGATAGAAGCAACATAAATTCAATGATTAATGCTGAAATATTTCGTCATGCAAATCGGTAAGAACATCCCTATATGTTTCATTGCCCCTAAGATTATTATTTTTCATACATCTAATTTCTATCCTATCTCAGATTCATATTTCAATACAATCCAAGCGCGGTCAAGAACATTGGCAGACTGCTACCGCTTTCGTTCTGGACCAGGATAAGAATCCTATGCCAACGCAAAGAAAAAGGAAAGAGAACAGTCCTGTGTGAAATGCTGTGAACTGAGAGTATAGTGAGAACAATTTATGAGTTTAGAAGCTAAGGAGAAAGGTTCATACATTAACAGTCCTCTGGATGGCTTTCACTCTCTTCTTGGGCCTTTGAGGCAGCTTGGATCCCTTGAACACCAAAAAGTCCTCTTCCTTCTCCTTGTTTGTCAAGGCGACTGCGAAGTTGGGCCAAATCGACCCTTCGCTCCCTGACGACGAGCCCTTCTTGTCATCTAGAGAAGTCGGGAGTACCCCGCCGTTGTCGTTGTGGCCCTTTGCGGGGCGCTCCCTGCCTGGGGAAGCAACCGTGCGGATCGTGTTGTTCTGCTGTTGCTGTGATGGTGGCCTCATCCCCCCAGGCTCCTCAGAACTCCTGCCAATTCAGTAGCACTAAAGATTAAAAATAATAAAGGAAATTGCACCGTTACAATCTTACTATAACTGGAAAAAAACTGTTGGTGTCCAAGACAGCTGGTGTATCATTTAGATGCTCTTTTTGTGAATTTGGAATGGTTCCAGCAATATCATGGGATGAATCTTTATTTTACCTACCAATGAGAAGATTTTTAGGCATGAAAGTGAAGCACTATTTGAGAAACAGTACTCATATGAATTGCTCAAAGAAAATGTTGCTGAAAATACCTGATAGGAAGTCTGTATGCAAACTCTGATCTCCCAATGCCAGAGATATTGGCATCACTGAAGATATTGCCGGTTAGAAGGATTTCCGTTCTGAATCTGAAAAAGTGGAGTTGCTTTGAGTTTTTGACAGCTATCTCGTTCGTGCATGCCGTCGCTGCCGCCTGCCGGCGTTGGTGAGCAAAGATCCAGCTCGTGCTTAGCACCCTCCGGTCGCGTGATTAACCCCCATGGCGCTCGGAGACTTGTAGTGTGTTGGGGGATGGATTCGCCTCTGCACAGCACCAAGAGGACATGGGGTGGAGCGCGGCCCGTAGACCTGAGCCACGAGCGCTCACCTCCTCCATGGCGTACCGACCAACGAGCGGCAAGCTAACAACATGGTCGAGGGCCGCCGCTAATGCGCGAATCCGCTCGCCGTGGAGAGCTACGTCAGGAGATGATGCTGGCGACCGGAGAGCCGCCCTAGAATCGGGACGGAGTGTCGTAGTATCGGCATAATTGATAGGAGACGGGGGTCCTCTAGCCTACGTATGGATTGTGGGGAAGAAGATTGGTGTCGTCGAGGACGGGATTGAACACGGCGAGTTTACCCAGCTTCAGATCCCGCGGCGGTGGCGAGATCCTACGTGCTGCTATAATTCACTATGAGGTAATAGCCGTGAACAGGTTACAATGGATGTGATCTCTATTGATTGTTTATCGAAGCGTGCCTCAACTTGGATGAGCTTGGCCCTAAAGACCTCCCGGTGGCCGGCTTATATAGGCGGCCAGACCCCAGGTTACAAGGTAAGTACTTGGACGACAAGTAAATAGAGTCCTAGTTGTAGTCGGCTTTAGTTGCCGCCTTCCATCTTGGGCTTGGTGGCTTGATGGGCTTCAGTCTGCTGCCTTCCTTTGACCGTCCGCCTACTTCCTTGTACATCAGCTATCTGGGCCGCCCGGTAGGCATCGGCCTTACCAACCTTGGGCCACCCTGGACTAGCCGGATTGATCCATGTTAGAGATACCCCTAGTTGGTATATCCCCAACATTAGCCCCCAGAAAGGTGAAGTTCTCCAGGCGCCGACTTCTTCGTCTTCTTGATCTTCAGTCTTGAACGTTGGCGGCTGCAGGGCTTGAACCATTCTGAATAAAAATGGGGGACACGTGTCGGCTTGATCACCAGCGCGCGGCCGCCTTTAACCTACATGGGAAAGACGGCTGGCTTAACTTGTCGGATGACTTCTTGGAGAAGCCTTACGCTCACTGACAAGTCAAACTAATGTCTGATAGATGGCGTCATTTGGTCCACGACAGTTTGAACTCAAATGTAACGAAATCATGCATTGTCGGCCATACCAAGGAGGCGGCCTTTAGCCACGGAGGCAACCATGTCGCTGACGACAATGACGGTTGTGCCATGAAGGCGGTAATGTCGTTGACGACAAGACAGTCATGCCACGGAGGCGACTGTGTCGCTGACGATAAGTCGGCCGAGCCATGGAGGTGACTGTGTCGCTGACGACAAGACGGTCATGTCACCAATGCGGCCTTCTTGTTGACGATAGAGCTGCATGTCAGCTGCCCCCAAGTATAGAACGAGGGCAACGTCGAGCCCCCGAGTGTCGGAGTTTTTCTTGCTCCGCCTATCTCCAGCCCCCAAGCGTTGAGTCGATGTACTCGGAAGTCGTCTCGACGCTTGGAAGAACTTGTGGCGTTGTAAGTCGATAATTGCAGTCCCGGAGGCTCGCGCCGGCTTGACTGAAAGACGGCTTGAGACATGATGAAAATGCTGCGATTGCAGCCCCCAGGTGTTAAGTATCCTGCATAGTACACATAGCTGCATTAAGATGTACTTTTAATGAAAGCTGAATAATTTGAAGGCCTAAGCCGGTAGATTTTAACAAACACTTATGGATTGTAAATTTTATGTGGCCCGCCTTAATATTTATCTGGTTTATATGTTTAACTTTTCATATGTTAGCAGAACCGCAGCCGGAAACTTTAGCTGAGACAACCAGGTCTAGTACCAAATAGTTTAGAATAAGAGACAAATTAAAGCCGACATGTTGGTGCTAACAATATACTACTAGGTAATACACACATAAACAATCAAATAACAGTATTAGGCGGTGCAAACTGATTGCTTAAATTGGCCTGGAGGCGTCAAGTATCTAAAAGTTTGAACCATGCAGCGCAGAGCAAATATCAGGTAACTTAGATACTAAGAGGGATATGATCAAATGAAAATACAAAAGATGGCATGATCTCATAGCATAATGAGCAAACCACATACTTTTATTTCATGATCATACATGTAATTTATGTTAACCGTATATAAACTTAGCTTTTTGATGTTGATGTCGAGGAGGCGGGCGTGGTGGAATACGCCAGCCCCAGGCTGAAGAAGACAACCGAGAATGTAGGCGGCAGCCCCAGGCTGACAATATCAGCCTCAGAATCCGAGCGACTTGTCACATTAGCAATTTAAGCCGGAATGTGATGATAAATGCTCCGATAAGGCGTCTTGTTACGTTAGCTTTTAAGCTGAAACGCAGAAGTTTGCTGTTTTGTAACGATCGATGTCTCCCTAAATTGATCAGATTTGGGCAATCGACAATAACAGACAGAAATTCAGTGGTGAATTTGCGTACACTGGACGTCGAAACGACAAGCAGTGATGTGACGATGAATTCGTCAAATCCGGATGCGACGATGGCGGCGTCCCGCTGAAAATCGTAACATGGCAAGATTTGTCGATTAGCATAGTCGATGCTTTGATGCTTTGATTTAATACACGGAGAAGTTTTTCTATGATGGAGAATAATTAGGATTTGGGAGCCGTGCTGCATGCATTAAACCAACCAGACCATATTTCACGAACGATCGTGCCTTGCTTTTGCCTGCTGCATACAAGGAAACGACAGCTCGATTTTGCCTTTGCTCTCTTGGAGTCTGATCCGGCTAAATCTTTGCTCTTCTTCTAATACAGAAAACAACACCACGTGCATGGCAGCATAGCTTGTTGTCCTATAATAGGATTATACATAATTGTATTCGGATAAGCCGTCGTACCACACGCCGCCAGCGCTTGGAAACTTTCCATCAAGATAACCGTTTTTCCTCTTGCGTCATGAGCGAAGTCGAACGGATCCGTTTTGCTGCACGTGCTCGGAAATTTATTTTCCGCCTTCCGCAGGATCGCCGCCGCTCTGGCTCGTCAGATTATGGTTCGTCATCAATTTAGCCGAAACAATAAGCGGCGACAACTCTTCTATTGATCTATCCAGATCTGATCTTGCACGGATCGGCAAAGCGGATGAGCCGACCGAATCGATCTGGTAGATGTTTTACGACGCTTGGTCGTGCCGGCCTGTCAGAGTAGAATACACGGCTAGATGCGATCTGGTCGCTGTAGATAAAGATGACGATCGGAATCGCCGGCTGTGGGCAGCCAATATTGTTCCCGCCTGGAACGTGACGCCAGGAACCTTATGCCCCACGGTGGGCGCCAACTGTCGTAGTATCGTCATAATTGATAGGAGACGGGGGTCCTCTAGCCTACGTATGGATTGTGGGGAAGAAGGTTGGTGTCGTCGAGGACGGGATTGCACACGGCGAGTTTACCCAGTTTCAGATCCCGCAGCGGTGACGAGATCCTACGTGCTGCTATAATTCACTATGAGACAATAGCCGTGAACAGGTTACGATGGATGTGATCTCTATTGATTGTTTATCGAAGCGTGCCTCAACTTGGATGAGCTTGGCCCTAAAGACCTCCCGGTGGCCGGCTTATATAGGCGGCCAGACCCCGGGTTACAAGGTAAGTACTTGGACGACAAGTAAACAAAGTCCTAGTTGTAGTCGGCTTTAGTTGCCGCCTTCCATCTTGGGCTTGGTGGCTTGATGGGTTTCAGTCTGCTGCCTTCCTTTGACCGTCCGCCTACTTCCTTATACGTCAGCTATCTGGGCCGCCCGGTAGGCATCAGCCTTACCACCCTTGGGCCACCCTGGACTAGCCGGATTGATCCATGTTAGAGATACCCCTAGTTGGTATATCCCCAACACGGAGCGCCTACCGTAGGCTATCGTAGCCGCCGGGCGGTTGTGTCTCACATCGATCGCCGCCGGTCAAAGGAGCGAGGGGATCGGGGGAGATGGGGAATTGTGGGTTGGACTAAAGTGCAAAAGTTTCACTTACACATGCAGTACCGCGGGTTAATTTTCATGTTTTGCAGGGACCAAATTGTAAAATAACCACGACGAACGACCGATGTCCCCAAGCAATACTATATAGTAGAGATAGCTTAAAGCTAGCATCACAAACCACGTAGAATCATATAATATATTAATACTTGGAGTTGACGCAAATGAATCTCATGAAAAGACTCATTTTGTAAAATCTGGAAGAAAGACATCTGCTCTCATATGAGGCTATATTTATAATCAGAAATCTGTTTTTACTGTTGGTTCATACTGTTGAGCTCCTTATCCATCACTTAAGCACTAAGTAGAGAATTCTGCAACAACCAAACTTGGCAGTACATCAAGAACTTAGCCAAAGAGATGAATGCTAATCTCAGTTTCCATATGCGCGGTGCTACTTATAACCAGAAATCTCTCGTTTCATAAAAAAGGCCAAAAATCTGTTTTTGCTGTTGGTTCATACTGTTGAGAATTCTGCGGCAACCAAACTTGGCAGTACATCAAGATCGTAGCCAACAAGATAAATGCTTACCTCGGTTTCCATATGCACGATGCCTACCAAGCTGGATTGTCCACCAAATTCTTCTGCAATAAATCAGAATTAACCAATGCCCTTAAATTCCTATTTCATGTCACTTGTTAATTTGCGACCAAGATAACAGATAAATAAAACTGAAGCACTGACCAGAGGTACGGATACAGTATAGGAGGTTGCCGGTTAGGTAGGACCAAAAACAGAGACCGGTCGAATGTTGCTCAGATATTTGATGTGCAATCTTTGAATTGGAATTGATGCACTGTAATTGACTAACCATTCTCCCTTCGATCCAGCTTTATTAATAGCATTGCTCAATTGATGCACTGTAAGTGTTACGAGGGAACTCATGGGTGGTCACTGTATCACGTACCTTGGGTGGAGCTAGGGCTTACAGAGTTGCGGCGGCCGGTGACGGCGGCAATGTCGACGTTGGGCAGATCAGAAGTGTGAGACGGAAAACGACGGGATTGTGTGCTTTGCATGAACTTATTGTGGTTTTGTAGGGGCGCTGGAGCATCAAGTTGGAGCGAAGTCTATTTCCTTCGGAGTAGAGTGAAGGGGATCGTGTGCAGAAAACAAAAAAATTTCTACCGACGATATCCTAAAAGCATGCCAAGATCTATTCTATGCAGATATAGTAGTACAAATGGAGATCGGAATACGTACCCTTGTAGACCGAAAGCGGGGATTACGTTCCCGCACAAACGTTGTCGATGAAGACCGACGAAGCCGACCTCAAGGTCGTGTAGAGGAAGCAGGCCTCCGAGTACCGCCAGCGCAGCACCTCGCAGGGAGTCGCACACGTACGGTGGAGACGACGGCCTCCGAAGCTCCAGTCCAGGACGAGCAGCGGAAGACTTGGATCAGAACACCAGTAGCGCGGCAACGGGCTATTGTAACGCCCCGGGATTTATCCCCTTTTTGATTTGTGAGTTTTTCTTTTTGCATCGACATAGCATCGCATTGCATCGCATTAACTTAATTGTTGCATTTAAATTTAATTTCCACAATTAAATTCAAATGCATTTCAAATTAATTAAAAATGTGTTATTTTCAAATCTTTTAAAAATGTTAAAAACTAGTTTATTAAATTGTCTATTTAAAACTAAAAATATTTTGTACAGGTTTCGTGTTCAAATTCTTTTTCTATTTTGTTTTAAAAATATAAAACAAAAAAATAATAAAGGGGAGAGAAATAAAGCCCAAGCCCATCTAACCCCAAACCCTAGGGTTTCCCCTGGAAAATTCTTTCCCACCCCTGACTTTTTGCAGCCACCATCCTCCTTTTTTCTGGATTTTTGCAAAAGTCCTCCCACCCACTTTCTTTCCCTTTTCCCCCTTTTTTTTTTCTTTTTTTTTTCTTTCCTTTTCTTTTTCTTCTTCCTTCTCTCCTTCCCGCACCAACTGCCGAGCCGCACGCCCCCGTGCGCCCGACCCAGCCCGTGCTCCCCGCCTCCACGCCCGCCGGCCGAGCTCCCACGCCGCCTGCCGCTGGCCGCCGCCGGCCGCCACCGCGCCCTCCGCCGGCCGCTCCTCCTCCCTCTGGCTCGCCATCGCGCCGCCCCGTGCGCCGCCAGCGCCCGCCGCCGCCGCTCGCTTCCGCCCATGCCGTCTGACCGCGTCGCGCCGCCCCGTGCTTCCGCATGGCCACCGCCGCCCCCTCCCGAGCAGTCGCCCCGCGCGCCTGCCGCGCCCCGCGCCCCTCGCCCCGAGCGCCTCCCGAGCTTCCGCGCCGCCCCGGCCGCCTCTGGCCCTGCTGTCGCCGCGCCTGCTCGCCGCTGCGCGTGTCGCCCCCAGCCACCGCGCCGCCGCCGCCGCTGAGTGCTCACCGCCCACGCTCGCTGCCGCCCGCGCCGCCGCGCGCCCCGGCCTCGCTCCTGCGCCGCCGTCGCGCCGCCTCTCTCCGGCCGCCCCGCACGCAGCGCCGCCGCTGCCAGCCGCCGCGCGCCGCCGCCGCATCCTCCGGCTATGTCGTCGCCTTCTGCAGCGCGCCGCCGTCGCCCGCGCCGCGCCGCACCACGCCGTCCGTGTGCGCGCCCACCGCCGTGCGCGTGCTCGCAGTACGCTCCGTGGCTCCGCTCCGCGTCGGCCTCTTTTCTATGTCCGGTGGTGTCCTCGCGTCCGCCGCCCGCAAGGTGCTCGGTGGAATTCCCGTACGACCCCGGCGTCACTTTTGTTGCCCGTTTTGTCCACCCTTCGAGGTGCTGCCCGTGCGCGTGCGTGTGCTCCCTCCGGTGTCGCGTCCCAGGGTTGTACACCCCGGGTTGATTGATGGGGAGAGTGTAGAGTGCAAGGTGATCACGACGGCTAACAGGCGAGGTTTACCCAGGTTCAGGCTCCCGGGGGATAACACCCTACTCCTGCTTGTGTGGTTATTGATGCGAGTAGCGATTACAATGGCGAGATTGCGATCTCGCTAGGGTTGGTGGTAGTTCTGAGCGTGTCCTCTAGGACGGGCAACCCTCCTGGCTTTATAGGTAGCCAGGTCTCGGGTGGTTGATGCAGATACGGTAGGTTACAAGACCTATCCGAGTTGGACTAGGATATGAGATACCCCGAGTGGGCCTTCTGCGGGCCTTTCCATCCTTGGCGCGGCCCAGGTAGCCTCATCGTGGGCTACCCGCAAGGCAGCCCCACGTCAGTAGCCCCCGAGTGCTTGGTCGAAGCGCAGAGTCGGACAAAGGACTCCTCCCCCCTGGACGCGCCATTGGATTGCTTGATCTTGAGCTTGAACTCGAATTCTTCAGTCGAACCGGCCACTCCCGATGGGAGTAACCTTTATAGTCGAATTACTTTGCCTTCATCTTCTTGTGAAGTTTGCTTCTACTCAGCCTGATTGGCTTACTTTGTGGATTGATTCGGCTGCTCAAGCTTACTGTGTTGCCACCCGAATGGATTCTTCGGGTGCTCGGATCATTGGCTGACCCTACCATGTTGATTTCAGCTCTGAAGCTTACCACTCGAACGAATCTCTCGAGTTTCCTTGGTTGATTTCGGAGCCGTTGGCTTGGTGACGTCAGTGATAACGGTTTACTGCACGCCTCTGCGCCCGATGGGACATGACACGGTGGACCCCGTTGTCAGAGCTGACCACGGTCCACAGTTGTCACGTCTCCGAAGTGGCGCGAAATTTGCGCGGCACGATGACGATGCCTCGGTTCCCGTGCGTAGTGGAGGAAGTTGGCGGCGACGGTTGGTTTCTCCACGCGACACGTGGACGGCTGGATGCTCTCGCTCGAAGCCCTTGCGCGATGGACGGTTGAGATGCCGATCCTCGAGGAATGAGTACTGCGCCCTGGCGTTTGGGATGTCATCTTCTCCAATCCATTCTTTCCTTTTCCCCTCCTCTTGCGCTCTGCCATTGCCGCCGCCGTCTCGAGCTTGAAGCGATCTGCCCACGCACCTTGTGACCGAAGCAATGGGCAAGCCGAAGGGCACTGCTGGCTCCTCCGCTGCCGCCGCCGACGTTGCCGGGCTGATGAAGAAGCCCGAGGGCGACTGGCAGAGGTCGACGACGAAGAAGGCCGATGTTGATGTGCTCCGCGCGCAAGGCCTGCTGCCGCCTACGGACGAAGTCCAGGTACGCCTCCCTGGCAAAGAGGCTTTTCCCACTCCTCGCGATGGGGAGCGCGTTTGCTTCGCGGACTTCATTCCGCGTGGCTTCGGGTTCCCCATGCACGATTTTGTGCGCGGGCTCCTGTACGCCTATGGGGTTCAGATCCATGATCTGACCCCCAATGGCGTCTTGAGCATCGCGGGCTTCATCGTGCTATGCGAGTGCTTCTTGGGCGTCGCGCCCCACTGGGGACTGTGGAAGTCGCTCTTCCTCGTTCGCAAGAACGTGGGGAAGAGTGGGCTGACCTACCCAGTGGGCGGCTTCGGAATCCAGGTGCGCGGTGATACCGCGTACTTCCAGATGAAGAAGTCCGACTCCGTCCAAGGGTGGCGTCGGCGATGGTTCTACGTCCAGTCGACCGGAGACGGACTGGACGCATTCGACGGCAGGCGCGGGCTGAGGAAGACTAGCGCCTGGGCGCACCCGCTGTCTGCCGTGGAGAAGGAGGCTGTGCGGCCCCTGTTGGTGCTGCTGCGCGAGTTGACCGAGACCCTTGGGCGTGAGGCGGGTGGTGTCTTTCTGATGGCCACCTTCTTCCGCCTTCGGGTGCAGCCGCTGAGCGCCCGGCCCCACCCGATGTGGGCCGCCGAGGGCGTTAGCGACAAGCCGCTGGACAACGAGGAGGTGGAGACCAACGTCAGGTCCATCACCAACCTTCGAGTCGCGGATGCCTGCAACGTCAAGTGCCCCATCGCTCATTACGGGGCTACGAAACCCGTTCCTGAGGTGAGTCTTTTCTTGCTTTCTTTTGGTACTTGTTCGACTGGAGTTTACTTTGCATTTTGATTCGACTTGCGTCTACTTTGCTTTAGGGTCGGGATTTGTTCATCAGCCATCCTCCCCTTCCTGAGAACGGACCTGACGATGAGTCGAAGTTCATCGAGGATGAGGATGATGACGAAGAGATCCCCTCCGCACACTCTCCCCGCGATGAAGTGGAGGAGGAAGATGAAGTGGAGGAACCCGCGAGGAAGAAGCGGAAGCTTCCGATCCGCGGCGAGTCTGCTTCTGCGTCATCGCCTGCCAGGGGTGTGGGTGCTGCTGAGGAGGAGGCCGTGGCGACGTCCCCGGGGTGCGCAGTCTTCGGGTGGCTGGGAGGAACCTCTCAACGTTCCTCCAGTCGCCTCTGCGGCGCCACGGTCCTTCGCGCGGATGCCTTCGCCGTCGTTGTCGAGCTTCGACGACGCCAGCTCCCCTAGGTTGGTTTCCTTGCAACATGTTCTTCGAGTAGTACTTTGCGGGTTCGCCGTTTAGTTTGACTTTGTGTTCTTGATATTGCTGCAGCCACCGCTCTGGCAACGTCAGCTCCCCCCTTCGGGACACAGAGCTTACTTCTGGCCCTTCGACTGGGCTGGGGACGCCTGTGGCGGGGGAGAAGGTGCACGTGGAGGCCGCCGGCATGGCCTCGTCTAGCCGGGCTCCTCCTTCGGCTGCCGAGGACCTTGAGCTCCTGGACCACGTAAGTCTTCTTGTGTTTTCCTTGTACTTCTGATTTCTCATCGGGTGCGCGATCAGCGCTCCCGATGGGAGTAGCCCCCGAAGGTGTGGGTGACTAGTATAGTCGCCCGCAACTTTATTGATACCTTGCTCTTTTTGTCTTCAGCCGTACTATCGCCAACAGCTTGATGCAGCCGCGGCTTACGTTCGCCTGGAGAAGGAGAGGGACCAGCTGCGTTCCTCGCTGGACCAGCCTACTGGCCGGGTGGATGAGCTTGAGAAGGCTCTTCGTGAGTCGCAAGAGCGGGAGTTGGCGCGGGTCGCCCAGGAGAAGACTCAGATCGGTCGTCTCCTTTCACTCGCCGCTGTTCTTGGAGGTGAGTATCGGCCTGACGCTTACTGGGTCTTCGTTCCTTTTCTTGTCTTGACTTTGAATTTTGGCGCAGAGACTTGCGGTGGAGTTCCTCCAGAAGATGCTTCGAGTGACACCGTCGACCTGGCAACCGCGGTTGGCTTCTTCGACCGGGTTTGCGCCTACGCCTCGGATGCTCTGAAGAAGTCTGCCGCTGCGTTGGAGAAGTCAACCGGAGCTCTGGCCGTCGTGCATCAGAGCATCTTCCCGGGCAACCAGCCGCCAGCGACCGTGGACGCTCTGGCTGCACCGTTTGGGGACGCGACCACCATCGCCGACTTCACGCGGTCACAGACGGTACGCGGCTCCGAGCTCACCTTCCAGCTCCTTTTAGGCCACCAAGTTCCAGGTGATTTCGAGAAGATCGTCAGCGGTTTTCCCCGCAAACCTGATGGTCGGACCGCGTCGCTGAGTGGCGTGAAGGAGCGCGCCTCGCAGCTGGCTGCGCAGCTTGTGGCGCTCTTCGAGAGGGCCCTTGCTAAGGCGACTGAAGCGGCTGCTCGGAAGGGCCGTTCCCGGTCGCAGTCCGCGGCCTTAGAGTAGGCGTAGTTGTAGGGATGCGGCAGTCGCTGCGATCTGTATCTTGAACTTCTTGTTTTGTAATGAACATTGCCCTGTCGGGTATTTTGCTCGTCAGTATTGAATTTGCTGACTTCTCTTTCTTTCTAAGTTGAACTGTGTTTGGCAGTCGCCTTTCTGTATTGACTCTGCGTATTCCTGACAGAGTGCCACGCGCGATGATGCTCCATCTTCTCCCTTGGCCGAGCCGAGTGGCGCGGTGTCTTCTTCGGGTGCTCGCCGTCGTCGGGCAGCGCCGGCTCCTCCGCGCAGCGCAAATGACCAGCGGGTAATCACCTACTTGAGGAACAAGGTGGTGGAGCTTGAGGCGACCCTGAAGAACACGGAGCGGTTGTTGCAGCGCTCCCAGTCGCGCCCCACGGCGGAGTTCTCACGCCGTGAAGATTTTTTGCTTGGAGAGATGGACTTGATCAATCGGCAGTTGCTGGGTATGTATCATGTTGGCGGCTGCCGTCGCCGTTGTTTGTCCTTCTCGTTCTGACTTGCAGTTGATGTGCGCAGATGTTAATCCCGATTGGGAAGTCGAGCGGGCTCGCGTTGAGGAGCGAGTCACTCGAGAGGCGTCAGGTGACTCCTATGAAGCTCGCCAGTTTTGGGTGAACAAGTCGAGGGGGCGCGTCCTTGCCACGATGCTTGATTGTACATGGCGGGCTGCCTTTCTTCTGGAGAGCTGCCGGAAAACACTTCTGCACGTCAACCGCGTGTACTTCCCACATAATGCGCAGCCGAACGGTTTGCCCGCCTTGCTGGAGAGGTTCTGTGATGGCGAAGGGCTGAAGGAAGTTGTCGACGCTCAGCTTGTGGCTGGTGCAAACGCGGCGCTGGCGTACGTTCGGATGCACCGGCCACATCTTCCGCTTGAGCGGGTGCTTGGAGGCCTGCCAGGTGACGACGACTTCGACGAGACCTTGCCGGCTGCGCGCCGGATTATCCGGCAAGTGCAGGACTTGAGCGAGCGGCTTGTAGGTCCTCTCGACGCGCCAAAGGCTGAGCCTGCGGTTTAGATTAGCTGTCGTCTGATGCACAGGGTTAGCTACAGAGGGCAAATTTGCCTGTGTAAATACATTGTAATATTTCATAGCATTGTTTCGAGTAATGAGAATTGATATGTTACTCGAAAGTGAAGGTGACTGATTCGACCTGGATGGCGCAGCTGCCGAGTATGCCAGGCAGCGGCCTATTTTTTATCAAGTGTTACCTGTATGCCGCAGTCTCTGATTTTACCAGGTGGCGACTTAGGATCTTGACTAACTCCTGTCTGGCGCAGCCCCCGAGTAAGCTGAGTGACGGCCTAGGATTGCAAGTGTTACCTGTTTGGCGCAGCCCCCGAGTATGTCGGGTGGTGACCTAGGATTTGGAACTTGACCTGTGCAGCGCAGCCCCCGAGTAGGTTCGAGTGGCGGCCGAGGATTTTTCTGAGTCCTGTTTGGCGTAGCCCCCGAGTAGGTCGAGTGGTAGCCTAGGGTTACAAGTGTGACCTGTGTGGCGCAGCCCCCGAGTATGTCGGGTGGTGACCTAGGATTTGGAACTTGACCTGTGCAGCGCAGCCCCCGAGTATGTTCGAGTGGCGGCCGAGGATTTTTCTTTGGCCTGTTTGGCGTAGCCCCCGAGTAAGTCGAGTGGTAGCCTAGGGTTGCAAGTGTGACCTGTGTGGCGCGGCTCCCCGTGAGTCGTGGGTGGCGCCTTAGGATTTTGGACTTGACCTGTATGGCGCAGCCCCCGAGTCGGTCGGGTGGCGGCCTAGGATTTTTTGACTCTGTGCTTGTTTGGCGCAGCCCCCGAGTGGTTCGGGTGGCGGCCTAAGCTGTTATTTCAACCTGTGTGGCGCAGCCCCCGAGTGGCTCGGGTGGCGGCCTAGGATTTTGACTGTGCTTGTATGGCGCAGCCCCCGAGTGGATTGGGTGGCGGCCTAAGCTGTTATTTCAACCCGTGTGGCGCAGCCCCCGAGTGGTTCGAGCGGCGGCCTAGGATTTTTGAGCTTCTTGAGTGACCGGAGAAGGAGACAGATTTTCTTCAAATCACTTTATTGATTCTTGCGAACAGGCCGCCTCATTAAAAACCTTCCAGTCCCCTCAGGTACCCTGGTAAGGAAAAGAGCGCGTCTGAAACCTGCCGCGTTGATTTTCTTGTACAATGGTTACTTGAACTAGGCGTAGAATCTGCGTAGTTGTGCTACGTTCCATGGATTGCTGCAGTCCGCTCCGGTCTTCGAGTCCTTTAGGCGGTATGCTCCATTGCCTATTGCTTCTGTTACGATGTACGGGCCCTCCCATGGGGAAGCGAGCTTGTGCACCTTCTTTTGCTTGAGTCGAAGAACTAGGTCGCCTGCCACGAACGCTCTTGGTCGCAGCCTCCGAGTATGATAGTTGCGCAGGTCCTGCTGGTACACTGCTGATCGTGCCAGGGCGATGTCGCGCGCTTCGTCGAGGGTGTCTCTGCTGTCTTCGAGTGCTCCCTCTGCTTCTGACTCGTCGTAGGCGACTACTCTTGGTGCGTCAAACTTGATGTCGCAGGGGAGGACCGCTTCTGCACCGTACACCATGAAGAATGGCGTGTACTGGGTAGATCTATTGGGCGTTGTTCGCAGACTCCAAAGGACTGATGGCAGTTCTTCCACCCAAGCACCCGCTGCGCGTTTAAGGGGCACGCGCAGTCGCTTCTTGATGCCGTTGCAGACTAATCCATTGGCTTTCTCTACTTGTCCGTTGGACTGCGGGTGCGAGACCGACGCATAGTTGAGCTTGATCCCCTGCTCTGAGCAGAAGTCTTTGAATTCCTCGGCTGTGAAGTTCGAGCCGTTGTCGGTGATGATCCCATTGGGTACTCCAAACCTGAAGATGATTGACCTGATGAAGTTGACCGCTGTGGACGCAGTCGAACTTGTGATGGGCACGGCCTCGATCCACTTTGTGAATTTGTCGACTGCGACCAGGAGGTGAGTATGACCTCCGGGTGAGGATTTCTTCAGTGGGCCCACCATGTCCAGGCCCCATTGGGCAAAGGGCCAGGCTAGTGGTATTGTTTTGAGCTCTGATGCTGGGGCGTGCGGCTTGTTGGCGAATTCTTGGCACCCTGTGCATTTCTTCACCAGCTCCTCAGCATCCTGCATGGCTGTGAGCCAATAGAACCCAGCTCGTAGCGCCTTGGCCACCAGTGCCCGGCTGCTTGCGTGATGCCCGCAGGTACCCGCATGGATGTCGAGTAAGATGGCTTGGCCGTCGACTGGATCTATGCACCTTTGAAGGATTCCTGATATGCTTCTTTTGTAGAGTTCTCCGTTGATGACGGTGAAACTTTTGGAGCGTCTGATGATGCGCTTCGCTTCGACTGGGTCAGCTGGCAGCTTCTGATGCAGTATATATGCCAGGTATGGTCCTGTCCATGTGGCTTCGACTAGCATGACTTCCATGGGGACCTTGTCTTGGCTTGGCGGGTTGGCATCGCCTTTTGCGGTTGCCGCGCTTGCTGTACCCTGAGTCTTGATGGATCTCTGTGTGATGCACTCGAGGAAGACGCCGGGTGGGACTGGCACCCTGTCTGAGCCCATGTTAGCTAGGGCGTCGGCTTCCTCGTTGCTTTCGCGGCCGATGTGGCGTAGCTCGCAGCCGTCGAAGTTTCCTTCCATCTGGTTGTAGAGGTCTCTGTAGGCGATCATGTTGTCAGCGATGGCGTCGCAGGACTTCATGGTTTGCTGCACCACCAAGTAGGAGTCGCCGTAGATCATGAGGTGCGTGGCGCCGCAGTTCTTGGCCATCCGCATGCCATGGATCAGGGCCTCGTACTCGGCTTCGTTGTTGGACGGCGTCGGAAAGTCCATCTGTAGGACGTACTTGAGCTTGTCGCCTTTGGGGGAGATGAGCACGACTCCTGCCCCGGCTGACTTGAATTTCTTGGAGCCATCAAAGTACATTATCCACGCGTTGGACAGGTCGGGGACGTTCGGTAGCTGGGCCTCTATCCACTCCGTGGTGAATTCTGGAAGAACTTGGGCCTTGATGGATTTCAGGTGAGCATACTTCAGCCCCCATGGTCCTAGCTCGACAACCCACTTGGCGACTCGTCCTGTCGCGCGCTGATTCGTGAGGATGTCTGCTAGTCCATAAGAGCTTACCACCGTGATCGGGTGCTCGGAGAAGTAGTGTACGACTTTTCTGGAGGTCATGAAAACTCCGTATGCCAGCTTCTGGTAGTGCGGGTAATTTTGCTTGGACAAGGTGAGTACCTCGCTAAGGTAGTAGACGGGCCTCTGCACCGGGTGGCTGTGTCCTTCTTCTTCGCGTTCGACTACGAGCACCGTGCTCACCACCCTGTTTGTTGCTGAGACGTACAGGTAGAGCGGCTCGTTTTCCAGCGGTGCCACGAGGACCGGGGAGGTTGTCAATGTCTTCTTGAGGTGGTCGAATGCGTCCTGCGCCTCTTGTGTCCACTCGAACTTGTCTGACTTCTTCATCAGTTGGTAGAAGGGTAAGGCCTTCTCTCCCAACTTACTAATGAACCGACTGAGAGCTGCGACTCGGCCGGCTAATCGTTGCACCTCCCTGAGCTTCGTTGGTGCTGGCATTGTGAGTATGTTTTGCACCTTCTCGGGATTTGCTTCGATCCCTCTTGCGGATACAAGGTACCCTAGTAATTCTCCGGCTGGCACGCCGAACACGCACTTCTCTGGATTGAGTTTGATCTGGTACGCGTCGAGTGCGGCGAAGACCTTGCGTAGGTCGTCGACTAGGGTGTCCTCCTTCCGGGTAGTGACGACGATATCGTCGACGTAGACTTGGACGATCTGCCCGATTAGCCCCTTGAGGCACGCTTGCATTGTCCGCTGGTAAGTGGCACCTGCGTTCTTTAACCCGAACGGCATCGTCTGGTAGCAGAAAACGCCGTCGGGTGTGATGAAAGCTGTCTTTTCTTCGTCCTCGACCTTCAGCCTGATCTGCTGGTACCCTGAGTAGGCATCCAGGAAAGACAGGCGTTCGCATCCTGCGGTCGAGTCGATGATCTGGTCTATCCGCGGGAGCGGGAAGTGGTCCTTGGGGCAGCATTTGTTGATTGCGGTGAAGTCCACGCACATGCGTAGTTTCTTCGTCTTCTTTTTCTCGACTAGAACAGGGTTAGCGACCCAGTCCGAGTCCTTGATCTCTCGGATGAACTTGGCGTGCAGTAATCTGTCGACTTCCATGGTGATAGCGTCTCGTTTGGGCCCTGAGAAGCGTCGCATGGATTGCTTGACAGGTCTTGCGTCCTTGTGTACTTTCAGAGAGTGCTCGGCGAGTTCCCTGGGTATCCCCGGCATGTCAGAAGGTTGCCATGCGAAGATTTTCCAGTTCTCACGCAGGAACTCGACGAGCGCGCTTTCCTATGCGGGTGTCAGGCTTGATGAGACCTTGACTGTCTTTCCACTGTCGGTCGGATGGACCTGGTGGGTGACAGTGTCGTCGTTTGTGTTGAACGCTGCGTCCTTGGCGGGCTTCTTGCGAGCCGGGAAGATGGTCTTGTCATTGTCGGCTGATATGGACTTGAAGTGCTCTTCGACGCCGAAGAACTCGGAGATCTTGGCGAACTCGCGGTCGCAACTGTTGGAGAGGCCGAAGTCGCCGCGGACGGTGATCACTCCCTTTGGCCCGGGTAACTTTATCATCAGGTAGGCGTAATGGGGTACTGCCATGAACCTGGCGAAGCTTGGGCGTCCGAGGATGGCGTGGTATTGTGACTTCCAGTCGACGACCTCGAAGTCTATCGACTCCTTCCTGAAGTGCTCGGGTGTTCCGAGGATGACGTCGAGTGTGATTGTTCCCATGGGTGTGATTGGCTGCCCTGGTACTATGCCGTGGAAGGTGGTCTCCGACTCCGGCAGTTTCTCTGTCGATCTATTCATTCGTCTGAGGGTGTCGGCGAATATGATGTTGATGCCGCTACCTCCGTCCAGGAATACCTTTTTCAGGCTGTAGTCGCCGATCAGGGCCTCAATCACGAGTGCGGCGTGTCCGGGTCGGACTACCTCTGCTGGGTGATCTGCCCTGGAGAATGTGATTGGTGTCTCAGACCCGCGCAGGTAGTTTGGTACCGCGCGCGGGCTGTTGATGGCCTGGAGTACTTGGCGTGTGATGATCTTCTGCCTCCTGTTTGACGGGGGTCCCTTCTGGATCATGTTCAGCTGTCCTCGTGCGGCTGGGTATGCGTCGGCTGCTGCCGGCGGACCTTGCTGCTGCTGCTGCGGCTGAGGGAATGCCGCTTGCACTTGGTTATTATTTGCGGGTGCCGCCTGGACGGCCAGCTGCGGTGCTGCTTGAATGGCCTGTACCGGGGCGATGATTTGCTGCATGGCATGGTATATTTTTCTTGCTTTGCGGCAATCTTTCAGCAGGTGGTTTGAGCCATACTTTCCTGTTACCGGGTTGCGGAACGAGTGATGTTTACAGGGTTGCATCAGTTCTTCTGCCGCAGTTAACGGGCGCTTCCACTCGCGCTTCTGACTTCCGTCGTTGCGGTCGACGCTGCTGCTGCCACGGTTGTACTGACTCGAGCTGGGCTGTCGACTTTGCTCGTGCTGTCGACTGTCCTCACGCTTGATCTCGCGGGGGGTTTCATAACCCGCCGCTACTAACTCGATTGAGTCGTGCGTGTATCGTGCCTTCCTCTTCTGGCGTGAATCGCGCCAGTTGCTTGTTTCGCCTTCCTTTTTGGGAGAAGTTTCGCGGACGTAGTCCTCTCCTTCAGCCCATTGGTTGGCTGTCTTCATTAACTCTATTGTGGTCTTCGGCTGGAGCCTACCAAATTCCTCCCGGAGGTCGCGGCGAGAAACGCCATGCATGAAGGCGTCCATCACCCTGTCCTCTGAAACGGGTTCCATGGTGTTGCGAAGGAGTGTCCACCTCTGGATGTAAGATCGGAGCGACTCGTCTTTCCCTTGCTTGCAGGCCTGCAACTCGATGTAGGTCGTTGGTCTGGCGAATGTTCCCGAGAAACTTTTAATGAAGTTGTCCTGGAACTCCTCCCATGTTGGAAAGAATCTTTGGGTTGGCTTGTGAGCCACCCGCGTGCAGAGTCTGTCAGCATGAGCTGGATGTACTGCATTGCCGTGGTCGATGTTCCGCCTTGACAGGTGCAAGCAATAAGGTAGTCCTCGAGCCATAGCTTCGGGTCTTGCTTTCCGTCGTACTTTGGTGTGCCAGCCGTCAACTTGAAGCCTTTAGGCATACGGGTGTCGCGGATGTTGAAACTGAAGCATGCCGCCCCACATGGCTCGAAGTCGCGGTCGGTGTGATCATCCGCCTGTGCTGCGTTAGCCGAACGCTCCTTGCGGTTGCGGTCCACCGTCTTCTGTGTCAGGACGTCTCGAAGGTCCTTGACTGGCTGTCGCTGCGCCGCCGGGATGCCCGACGTCGTTGGTCCATGAGCTTGATTACCTGGCCCTTGGGCCGCTAGAGCTTCTTCGATTGCCCTTATGGAGGCAATTTGTTGCTTGTGGAGGAGCGAGCGCGCGTCACCCTCCGGTGGCTGCGTGAGCCGAAGGTACGTCTCGACTGATATTAATGCAGCGTTTGCTGTTTTTGGGATGGGTATCCCGTTTTCATCTTCGGTGACGAAGGAAGAGTCGAGGTTGCGGGTGAGCCTTGTTGGTCAGCTTCTGCCATGTGGGGGACACGGGCTCTGGTTCGCCGTGCTCCTTGGTTCACCTCAGTGGAGGATGTGAAGGAGAGGGCGGCCCGCCTGGCGCTTGATGCATCCGCGTCCCTTTTGCGCCTGAGAAGTTCGGCCTTTTCGGCGCGAATCCGTTCGCCTTCCTTGCGTAGCAAGTACTGGACCGCCAGGTGGTCCTCCCGAGATGCGTTGGGTGGGGGGAACGTGCCCTCGTCCACATGCTTCATGGCTTGGATCGCCATGTCCCGCGTGATGACCAGTTTGGTCTGGTCTGGCATGTCCACCTCTAGTGGATATACGGGTTCGTCTCCGTCGTCATGCGGTGCTGTGCCGGCCATGAAGACTTGCCTGGGGTAGACTTGGGTTGGCGAGTTGGTGCTGCCGCTGCTGCTTCTGTCACCCTCCTCTAGCTCGGGGTCGAAGATTGCTGCAACGTGGCGCGCGGCACACTTACTGTCGCGTCTCTTCAAGATTGTCCATGTGCCCGCACTCGACGGGGCGAGTACGAGTGGCTTGGGGTAGACTTGGGACTTCCACGAAGTTGAGGGCGCGCGCGGCGTTGATGTCGGACGCGGGCCCCTAATCGCGCGTGCGGGCGCGGCGGTGGAGGTGGTTCTTGACTTGATTGTCGGTGTAGATGTCCTCTTCGCGGGTGCAGCTGGCGCAAACCCTGCGGGTGCGGCAGATGCGGCCTTCGCGGGTTCGGCAGGCGCGATCTCCGCGGGTGCGGCAGACGCGATCTTGGCGGGTCCAGCGGTCGCGATCTCCGCGGGTGCGAAAGATGCGATCTTGGCGGGTCCAGCGGTCGCGATCTCCGCGGGTGCGGCAGACGCGATCTTGGCGGGTCCAGCGGGCGCGATGGTCGGCGATTTTGGTGACGCCGTCGCGCGTAGCGCGGTAGTCGTAGACCTGAGTATGCCACGACTATCGATGCAACAGAATATGGAGCCGAAGGTGATGTGTATACCTTTGTCCAGATCGGCGTACATCGACTGGTGGGCTTGCGAGTGGATGACGTACTCGAAGGAGCCGAATTGGATCGACTCCCTGATGGCGGATGCGCCGATCTTCATTGCGGATGGAGCCGGTGCGACCATGATCCTAGCACTTGTTGAACTTCCCACAGACGGCGCCAATTGACGAGGTTGTAACTCGACAAGTCCCAGGGTTGTACACCCCGGGTTGATTGATGGGGAGAGTGTAGAGTGCAAGGTGATCACGACGGCTAACAGGCGAGGTTTACCCAGGTTCAGGCTCCCGGGGGATAACACCCTACTCCTGCTTGTCTGGTTATTGATGCGAGTAGCGATTACAATGGCGAGATTGCGATCTCGCTAGGGTTGGTGGTAGTTCTGAGCGTGTCCTCTAGGATGGGCAACCCTCCTGGCTTTATAGGTAGCCAGGTCTCGGGTGGTTGATGCAGATACGGTAGGTTACAAGACCTATCCGAGTTGGACTAGGATATGAGATACCCCGAGTGGGCCTTCTGCGGGCCTTTCCATCCTTGGCGCGGCCCAGGTAGCCTCATCGTGGGCTATCCGCAAGGCAGCCCCACGTCACCGTCACTGTCCGTGTTCGTGTCGCGGTGCTCGCCTGTGCGCTTTTCCTTCCGGTGTCCGTTGCCGTGCTCCTACGTGCATGCGCCCGCCAACGAGGATGACCGAGTACGACTACCCGGCCACTTCCCCGACACCGACAAACGACGATGCCCCGGTTCCGCGACGGCTACTTCCTCGACGTCGACTACTTCCTCTACGGACCGAAGGCGTCGGTTTCGAACCCTATCTCTCCCGATCCAACGTGCGAACCCAAACCCTAACCCTATGCCTCTTTTATAAAATGTCATCTATCTTGTGCATTTCGCATCATAATTACATGTGTTGCATCTCTTGGGTTTGTGGGTGTAGCATTTCACCTAAATAATAATTATGGAATGTGTGGGGTAATAAATATATAATGCCCTATTCCATTTAATTTGGTTATATCACTCATGCCATGTCTTGCCATGCTAATCAACATTTAATTTGAAGGGTAGATAAATAACTTGCACCTAAATATTAATTGTCGGAATCCCGGTTCCGCTTGATTCGGATTAAGTGCATCTCGCAATGCATATTGCCATGTCATGCATGATTCTCGCAGGATCATGCTGGATCCTTGCCGTAGTTGTAAAATGCATCTTTTACGCTTTCCAGTGTTTGTTGCTTCTTCGCGGATAAGACGTTGAGATGTGTGAGCAACGACAAGATCTGCTTCCATGCGGGATTCCAGGCAAGCAAAGTTTGCTTGTTTACCTATACATTGTCTTTCATTCCTGCCGTTGATCTCTGCTACCCTAGTATTCGATTCTTATCGCAATCCCATCACATGTCTATCCTGCAGCCCATACAGCTTTATCCCCACAACCTAATACCCGTTGCATGTTTATCTGTTGGCCTTGCGAGTCGTAGCGCATGCTTAGAGTTGTTTGTGCGAGTCGTCTGTTGGTCTTATGTTTCATCTGCTTAGTATGATATATTATTCTACCTTAATAAAATGTTGTATTATATTGGGGTATTATAATTAAAAGATAAGGCACCAGGCGGAAGGCCTGGCGAGGTGTTTTGTTCTGCTTAGTGTCGACCTAGGAACTGAGATTTTGTCCTCGGATCCAATTTTGAGCGCACTAACCACTTGTGGGAGGCCCTATGGAGCCCCTCTCGACTTTGAACGGATCTACAGCTTGTCCATGTGCCGCAACTAGTTCGGGTTTTTCATTTGCTCATATGCATGTGCATGATGATGATGAGAGGTTATGTGATACGGGGGGTCATATAGGGGTGGTGCGCGCGAAGCGGACAGTTCCTACTGTGGTTTGAGCCGCATGGCGCGCAGACACAAACTAATGAGTCCGCAATTGAGATTCGGCCGGACTCTTGACGCGGGTAACAACTCATATGGGTGGCACTTGGACTTGCTGTAGTGAAGGAATAAGTCGTGTTGAGAAGCCCTGATGCTTGCTTGGGTTGATCATGCGAGTATGGGTACAGTAGTGCACCCCTGCAGGGTATAATCTTATCGATGAGCCGTGTCCACGGTTATGGACGACTTTGGTGATGATGCTGGCTAACAAGATCTAGAGAACTTGCACCTAATTAATGTTAATTAATTTGATTAGTAATATTTTTCACAATAAATTATATATAAAACTGTTCAATGCGTGAGTTTCCCGAATTGCTTCCTCATATTAGGTTGAGGGGGTTAATTCGAGAATGTGTTATGTTTGGTGTTAGTTGTAGTTGTTTACTTTATGCGCTCTCTTATCCCTCTCTAATTAGACGGAAGTTGTAGCGTGTCTCTTTAGT
The DNA here is from genome assembly GCA_026929855.1 of Poa annua. Classification (NCBI taxonomy): domain Eukaryota; kingdom Viridiplantae; phylum Streptophyta; class Magnoliopsida; order Poales; family Poaceae; genus Poa; species Poa annua. The sequence goes on from CM049431.1 coordinate 88,608,783, forward strand.
TTGCTAGTGCTGCTTCCGCTAAGTCCACCTCACCTATATTTTTGGGACATGGTGTAGAAAGTAGGCAAGTCGGTTTTGCTTGCCAGGGAGTGCCCTGACCCTCTTTTGAGATGTGGTTTATGTGCAGTCAACAGGTTTGAAGTCAGACGACGTTAGCTTGGGAATCCCTCCGGCTTGGCTGGGCAGGGATAGGGCGCCATCGCTTATCTTCAGGACTCTTAGTCCAATTTGCATCTTATCCGTAGCCGGATACTATTTTGCTTCCGCTGTCTTTTGAATCTTTGTATTGTATTATTCGTATCTTGACTCGTTCAAGTCGTTGTTGTAATTATATCTTCTGTTGTATTTGTGGATGTATCGGAACTGTTGTAATGTTATCACAATTCCACCCACATAATGCGCATGTTTCGGCGTGCACATTATGTTTGGTGGGCGACCTAAAATCGTTATTATGCGGATTTCGGCGGATGCGCTTAAATCTACATAGTACCGATTTTAGGGCGTCACAACTATGGTGGAGGAGATCCCCTTGCTCTGCTCGACGCGGCTCCAACTTGGGAACCACGAGATCGAGAGAGAAATCGGGAATTAATTGGTGAATTAAAAGGCTGGGGGTGCCCCTTCTTATATAGGCTCCCAGGGGAAGCCTACCTTGCCAGCCAGGCAATGTGGGACTATCCCACAGCCTGGCTCGGCCAAGGAGGGTGCGTCGGCCCCCTGGTGGGCCCCATCTGGCCCACCTAGGCCGGCCTCCATGCCCCCACCGAATCCCCAAGGGGGTTCCCCCCCTCTTGGGCCTTCTTTCGTCCGGAAGGCCCATTTAGGGAAATCTGCCTAAATAAATTCGAAAATAAATATATAAAATCATATTTGCATATTAATAACACTAATTAATATCAAACATAATATATATAATTTTTCCTAGCTCCGAAAACTCTTTCGGCGCTGCCCGATCTCCATCGGACCCCTCCCGGGACGCTCCCGGTGATCTCCTTCCTTTCCGGTTGTCTTGTCGAAACCCCTTAAGTGTGTTACCCTAGCGGTTCGATATAATATCAGGTATGACCAAGACTCCTCAATGATCAACGACTAACTCGTAGGCCTGAACCCCATGAATTAATCCCTGAGATATAACGAATGACTTTCATCTATCAAACCTGAACGTAAAGTCTTAGACCTTTTGCCATAGCGATACTAAGCACGTCCGAGCGTCGTTCCATAGATATCTCCATACCTAATCCCGACCTCGTTACCGACGACGCTATCTTCTACTCGTTCATGATCTCATGTCTCCGTGACCTAGTCACATGCTTGCAAGCTCATTAGACATGATCTCACCGAGTGGGCCCGAGAGTATCTATCCTGCTATGCGGACTGCAAATCCCGCTCTTGACCCCTCGTCTCAACTACTCCTTTCCGATACCCAAAAGTATCACCGTTATTGTCATACTAAATAAGATACGACGTTAGGTGCAATCAAAGTATCTTCCGGGAATAACAATAAGAGTTGATCTCACGGTCAAAGGCGTAACGACTATGTTCTCCAAATCTGGGTATGTCCATCACATCGCTCTCTAGCGATATGACTCTCATTGCCGACCGGCGCCATGCCCCATGACCGGGAAACCTCGATCATCAATCGCGCAACGAAACTAGTCTTAGTAGAGGCTACTAGGGACCTGGTTGTTTACGTATCACACCCGCATTAATGTTTCCGCTTAATACGGTTCTAGCATGACACAAAAACCTATTATGAACAAACGAGATATGATAAAGAATACACTGTATTAATTGCCTCTAGGGCATATCTCCTTCAGTCTCCCACTTGCACTAGAGTACAACTTAATCTAGATTACAACTTGGTAAAAGCTTAACACCCATAGCTAACTGGTGCTGTTCATGCTTATCAAGAGGGAGAGGCTTCGTCAGCGGATCTGCCACATTCAGATCCGTATGCACTTTGCAAATCTTCACATCGCCTCCTTGTACGTACTGACGTATCACATGGAAGCGTCGGAGAATGTGTTTGGCGGTGGAGTGAGACCTTGGCTCCTTGGCGTTTGCAATGGCACCCGTATTGTCGCAGAAGAGGATCACGGGGTCTTGCACGCTTGGGAACACTCCAAGTTCGATGACGAACTTCCTCAGCCACACAGCTTCATTCGCGGCCTCGCAGGCAGCAATGTACTCCGACTCCATTGTAGATTGTGCGACTATGGGTTGCTTCCCACTTCTCCAGCACACGGCGCCTCCATTCACCTTAAACACATAACCTGTCTGTGACTTACAGTCATCGGGGTCTGAGCAGAAACTTGCATCTACGTAACCCGTTACGCCAAGTTCTTCATCGCAGCCACCACACACAAGGAACATTTCCTTTGTCTTATTGAGATACAAAAGAATGCTCTTAACAGCTATCCAGTGCGGCATTCCAGGATTACTCTGGAACCGGCTTGTCAAACTTAGAGCTAATGCCACATCCGGTCTAGTACTCAACATTGCATACATGATCGATCCTATGGCTGAAGCATAAGGATGTTTCATCATTTCGGCCTTACCCAATTCCGTCACCGGACACTGCTCCTTACGCAATATCTTATTCTTGATAACCGGCAGAGAACCCTTCTTTGCCTTCTCCATACGGAAACGCTTCAGTATTTTATCAAGATAAGTACTCTGATTTAGTGCTAATAGGCGCCTTGATCTATTGCGATAGATTTTTATGCCTAAAACATACGCAGCTTCTCCTAAGTCCTTCATGGAAAACTTACTGTTTAAATATTCCTTCACGCTATTCAGAAGTTCCACATCATTCCCAATTAGCAATATGTCGTCAACATACAGTGCTAAGAACACAACCGAGCTCCCACTCATTTTCTTGTAAATACAGGTCTCTTCCACATTCTGGATAAATCCAAAACCTTTGATTACCTCATCAAAGCGAAGATTCCAGCTCCGAGATGCCTGCTTCAATCCATAGATGGATCGCTGAAGCTTGCATACCTTGTTAGCATTTCCTGGATCGACAAAACCTTCCGGCTGTACCATGTACAACTCTTCCTCAATGTTTCCATTCAGGAAGGCCGTTTTGACGTCCATCTGCCAGATTTCATAATCATAGTAGGCAGCTACTGCTAACAAAATCCGAATAGACTTAAGCATCGCTACCGGTGAAAAAGTTTCATCGTAGTCAATTCCATGAACTTGTCGGAAACCCTTTGCGACAAGCCGACCTTTATAGACAGTCACATTACCATCAGCATCAGTCTTCTTCTTAAAGATCCACTTATTCTCGACGGCCTTGCGCCCTTCGGGAATATCCACCAAAGTCCACACTTTGTTATCGTACATGGATCCTATTTCGGATTTCATGGCTTCAAGCCATTTCTCGAACTCTAGACTCTCCATCGCCTCCTTGTAGTTCGTAGGTTCGTCTTGCTCGACTAGCATGACGGTGCAAACCATGTTGCCATACCATTCTGGTGGGATCCGAGATCTACCAGACCTACGAGGTAGAACATCTTCCTCGACAGTTTCTCCCACTCCTTCCACGGAGGACGTTTCCGGAATTGCTTCCGTTGCGCCACTCGGAATCTCGAGTTCAGGATCAACGATTTCATCGAGGTCTACCTTCCTCCCACTTACTCCTTTCGCGAGAAACTCCTTCTCTAGAAAGGTACCGGTCTTCGCGACAAAAGTTTTGCCCTCAGCTTGGTTGTAGAAGGTGTACCCAACGGTTTCCCGCGGATATCCTACAAAGATGACTTTCTCCGACTTCGGTTCGAGTTTGTCGGGCTGTAGTTTCTTAACGTACGCCTCACAACCCCAAACCTTCAGAAACGATAACTTAGGCTTTTGGCCATACCATAATTCATACGGCGTCGTTTCAACGGACTTGGACGGAGCCCTATTTAAAATGAATGCGGCTGTTTCTAACGCATAACCCCAGAAGGACACTGGCAGATCGGTAAGAGACATCATAGATCGGACACTATCCAGTAGAGTACGATTACGTCGCTCGGACACACCGTTACGCTGCGGCGTTCCGGCGGGCGTAAGTTGGGGCACTATGCCACAACTCTTCAGATGTGTGCCAAACTCAAAACTCAAGTACTCTCCACCGCGATCGGACCGGAGATGCTTGATTTTCCTATTAAGCTGATTCTCAACTTCACTCTGGAATTCTTTGAACTTTTCAAACGTTTCAGACTTGTGTTTCATCAAATAGATATAACCGTATCTACTCAAGTCATCAGTGAAGGTGACAAAGTAACGATAACCATTGCGTGTCGAAACGCTCATCGGTCCACACACATCTGTATGTATGATCCCCAACAAATCCGACGCCCGTTCAACGAAACCTTTGAACGGTGTCCTGGTCATTTTGCCCATGAGGCATGGTTCGCATGTATCGAGGGATCCGAAATCCAACGAGTCCAAGAGTCCATCGGAATGGAGTCGCTTCATGCGCTTTATACCAATTTGACCAAGACGACAATGCCACAAAAACATGGCGGTATCGTCACTACACTTAATTCGTTTGGCTTCTATGTTATGGATGTGAGTACTACGATCGAGATTCAACAAGAATAAACCGTTATTCTCGGGAGCATCAACATAAAAGATATCATTCATATAAATAGCACAATTGCTTGACACTGATTTAAATGAATAACCGTCTTGTAACAGGCAAGACCCACTTATAATGTTTACACTCAAGGATGGCACAAAATAACATTTATTTAAAACCAAAACTAATCCCGATGGTAGATGTAGAGGGAGCGTGCCGACAGCCACCACGTCGAATCTCGATCCGTTGCCGACGCGCATCGTCACCTCATCCTTCCCCAGCCGCCTTCTATTCCGTAACTCCTCCTGAGAGTTACATATATGAGCAACAGAACCAGTATCAAATACCCACGTATTGCTCCGGGCGGATGTAAGGTACACATCTATAACATGTATATCAAATATACCTTGCTCTTTGTCGACCGTCTTGCCAGACTTCTTATCCTCCAGATACTTGGGGCAGTTGCGCTTCCAGTGACCCTTCCCCTTGCAGTAGAAGCACTCCACGCTAGCTCTGGGACCAGACTTGTTAGTCCTGGGCTTGGCAGCCAACTTTGCCTCCCTCCGGGACTTCCAGCTCTGCTTTCCCTTGCCACCGGACTTCTTGAAATCAACGGTCTTGTTGACCATCAACAGCGTGTGCTCCTTCTTAATCTCTACCTCAGCAGTCTTGAGCATCACGAACACTTCACCCAGGGACTTAGCCATGCCCTGCATGTTGTAGTTCATGACGAAGCCTTTGTAGCTTGGTGGCAACGATTGCAACACCCTGTCAATCGCCAGCTCATCGGGAATCTTGCACTCCAGAGCATTCAGGCGTTGAACGTAGCCAGACATCTTGACTACATGCTCGCTCACACTGCTATGCTCTTCCATCTTGGCTGAGAAGAAAAGCTCAGAAGCCTCATATCTCTCAGCCTTAGCCTGCGGCGCAAAGACAGCCTTAAGATCCGAGATGATCTCAAAGGCGCTCATCTTCTCAAAGCGCTTTTGCAGGTCGGCTTCCATGGCGTAGAGCATGCCACTCTGGACAAAGGCAGAATCCTCCGATCGGGTCTGGAAGACCTTCTTCTCATCCTCAGAGGCATCATCTGCAGGAGGGTCACCTATGGCGGCCTCAATGACGTAGGCCACCCTATGGGGAGTGAGGAGGATCCTCAGGTTGCGGAACCAGGCCATGAAGTTTGACCCATTGGTCTTAAGCTTTTCTTTCTCAAGGAACAGACCTAGGTTAAACGAGGGGCGAGACATCTACAATGGAATTTGCAACAACATAAGACTTTGTTCATAATAATTTTGAGTTATAGTATTTTAGAAAATAACTAACATAACTCCCACTCAAACGAACATCCCTCCTGGTCGTTTAAGCGATTACACGACCCCCATCCATTGCAACACCCCTCATCATCAAAGCCGGCGGCACAACTTCAAGAGTAGACAAAATCGTCCGGCACACCAATTTTGTGACTCGTGCTCGACCTTTCGGTCTTCCTGTTCCGAGGCCATACCTCTGAGTATGCTAGGCTCGCCACCAAAGACCTCCACGCTGACGCTTGTGCAACATGGCTTACACCCACTGTATGCGAACGGCGAGATGTATGACACCCGATCATCACGGCCTGCCTCATAACGTAGAACTTTCTTGGTGGTGCGCGTTGGAGGGAGAACACTAGTGGTATTTTGAAGGGATCATCTTATTCAGCTACCGCCGTGTAACTAATGTATACTATACACACAATCACACAAAGTAGGATGCACACAAAACATCAAATGTAATGCAATGTGATATAGTCCATTGCGCCATGGTCTTCTTTGCGCCCGCAGTTTATAAACAATTTAATAAACCTACCTTGACCATATCACATAGCCCCTGCAAAATAAAGTTAGACGCTTCTACTTTATCTTTTGCATGTTTTACGTGGCTTGGGGCTTTCGTAAATAGAACCGCTTCATACCTACGAATCTTATGACCACAACAACGATCCAATAATTGCATGTTTAAGCATCCCTTTCGAGCCCTCCATTGAAAATGCGAAGACCAACTAAAGAGAGAGAAACTGACACCCGCCAGCCACATATACGGTACAAGCCGTATGTCAGTAGTGGAACCAGTCTCGCGTAAGCGTACGCGTAAAGTCGGTCCGGGCCGCTTCATCAACTCAATGCCGCTGGAATACACAAGTGCACGCTAGAGGGTAGCAAATAACAGGAACGGTGCCCCCGTGCAGAGCACGGGTTCTAACAGCGTACAGCTATATCTACGATAGATCGGCTCTGATACCACTGAAGGGGATCGTGTGCAGAAAACAAAAATTTTCCTACCGACGATATCCTAAAAGCATGCCAAGATCTATTCTATGCAGATATAGTAGTACGAATGGAGATCGGAATACGTACCCTTGTAGACCGAAAGCGGGGATTACGTTCCCGCACAAACGTTGTCGATGAAGACCGACGAAGCCGACTTCAAGGTCGTGTAGAGGAAGCAGGCCTCCGAGTACCGCTAGCGCAGCACCTCGCAGGGAGTCACACACGTACGGTGGAGACGACGGCCTCCGAAGCTCCAGTCCAGGACGAGCAGCGGAAGACTTAGACCGGAACACCAGCAGTGCGGCAGCGGGCTATGGTGGAGGAGATCCCCTTGCTCTGCTCGGCGCGGCTCCAACTTGGGAACCACGAGATCGAGAGAGAAATCGAGAATTAATTGGTGAATTAAAAGGCTGGGGGTGCCCCTTCTTATATAGGCTCCCAGGGGAAGCCTACCTTGCCAGCCAGGCAATGTGGGACTATCCCACAGCCTGGCTCGGCCAAGGAGGGTGCGCCGGCCCCATGGTGGGCCCCATCTGGCCCACCTAGGCCGGCCTCCATGCCCCCACCGAATCCCCAAGGGGATTCCCCCCCCCTCTTGGGTCTTCTTTCGTCCGGAAGGCCCATTTAGGGAAATCTGCCTAAATAAATTCGAAAATAAATATATAAAATCATATTTGCATATTAATAACACTAATTAATATCAAACATAATATATATAATTTTTCCTAGCTCCGAAAACTCTTTCGGCGCTGCCCGATCTCCATCGGACCCCTCCCGGGACGCTCCCGGTGATCTCCTTCCTTTCCGGTTGTCTTGTCGAAACCCCTTAAGTGTGTTATCCTAGCGGTTCGGTATAATATCAGGTATGACCAAGACTCCTCAATGACCAACAACTAACTCGTAGGTCTGGACCCCATTAATTAATCCCTGAGATATAAAGAATGACTTTCATCTATCAAACCTGAACGTAAAGTCTTAGACCTTTTGCCATAGCGATACTAAGCACGTCCGAGCGTCGTTCCATAGATATCTCCATACCTAATCCCGACCTCGTTACCGACGACGCTATCTTCTACTCGTTCATGATCTCATGTCTCCGTGACCTAGTCACATGCTTGCAAGCTCATTAGACATGATCTCACCGAGTGGGCCCGAGAGTATCTATCCTGCTATGCGGACTGGCAAATCCCGCTCTTGACCCCTCGTCTCAACTACTCCTTTCCGATACCCAAAAGTATCACCGTTATTTTCATACTAAATAAGATACGACGTTTGGTGCAATCAAAGTATCTTCCGGGAATAACAATAAGAGTTGATCTGACGGTCAAAGGCGTAACGACTACGTTCTCCAAATCTGGGTATGTCCATCACATCGCTCTCTAGCGATATGACTCTCATTGCCGACCGTCGCCATGCCCCATGACCGGGAAACCTCGATCATCAATCGCGCAACGAAACTAGTCTTAGTAGAGGCTACTAGGGACCTGGTTGTTTACGTATCACACCCGCATTAATGTTTCCGCTTAATACGGTTCTAGCATGACACAAAAACCTATTATGAACAAACGAGATATGATAAAGAATACACTTTATTAATTGCCTCTAGGGCATATCTCCTTCATAGAGTTCTTTCCAGAGTCGTTTTCCTCCGGTGTAGAGTTATCCGTCTTGAACTTGGAGTGGATATCATGGAGATGAGCAACGGGACGGAAGATGACCTGGACTACGGGCATGAACTTGTCGAGCCCTATTTGAGCGTTTGCCAGCTGCTCCTGCTCCCTCTCGTCTCTCACCACATATTGAGGGGGTGGGTGGAGCCTGTAGGGGGGCGAGGGTAGTGGTGATGTGGTGGTCGGCGGCCAGCGGTGTTGGGGTCGATTTTGGGGAGGATTTGTGCTGATGCTCCCTCGGTAGACCAGAAGAGGAGAGGCGCGGCATGAAGTCAGACACGAGAAAGCGAGGAGACCCCGAGCTGAGCTTAGTCGTCGGTGAGGATCTACTGGACCTCTAGTCACCGCTGATCCACCCCGGGCAGGAGCAGCCCCGCGGCGGCGACATCCTTGACCCCAGGTGTGAGGTCAACATCGGCTCCAGGCAGGTCTGGCGCGCCAAAGTAGAGCATCGTTGGGTTCGTATATGTCTGTTGAACGGGTTTCATGGGCTGAAACATAAACATTGTATAACTTAATGTGGGGACTGCGGGTTAATTCCTACTTTCTAGAGGGACTAAATTGCAAAATTGTACAACGCCTCACAGTTATCAATATTATATAGTAGAGATTAGAATCAAGTGCGGGGCCTTGTTCTTTGCCTTCCATTCCATGCCCACCACTCCTCCATAACATCCTTCTGAACAAACATTAGTGTGCACATCAGAGTCTTGAATCTCATGGTACATGTCAAGCCTCGAATCTAATGGTACATGACAAGTGTTGGACTCAATCTCTATCTTGCATTAGCCGAACTCAGACACCCCATTAACTCATAGGTGCCATAGATGACATTTTGCCCATGCTCATTCTCTACGATCATGTTATGGTACATGTGAAGCCTCGAACCTCATGGTACATGACAAGCGTTGGACTCAATCTCCATCTTGAGTCGGCCGAACTGGACACCCCATTAACTCATAGGTGCCATAGATCACATTTTGCCCATGCTCATTCTCTACGATCATGTTATGCATTTCTAATGATCCCAAAACCTCACCGGTCCTTGATAATAGCAAATTGGGCTTGCAAAATCACAAAAACTCTCTCCACATCTTTCATTGCAGCCGCTTGAGCATTTTGAAAAATAAGCTCCTTCTTACATCAAGGGAGAGTCAATGGCTTCACAAATGTCGACCGCTTGGGATAAATCTGATCTAATCTACAAGGTGGTAGCTCATGTTGTATGTCTTGCCGTTGACTTGAAATTCCACCGGGGACATCTCTCCGTTGACCAAGTTTGTAAACATAGGTGACTGGTGGAGAACATTAATATCATTGCAAGAATCAGTCATGCCAACGAATGCATGTCATATCCAACTCTTCTGATCAGACACGACCTCAAGAATTATGGTGGAACCTTGCTTGTGTCGTCTGAACTGTGCATGCCATGTCATAGGACAATTCTTCCAATTCCAATGCATACAATCAATAATCCAAGCATAACTAGAAAGCGTCATCCCTTGTTGATCTGTAGCAACCGAGCCATGTCTTGAGCATTGGATGCTCTTAGATACTCAGCCCCGAAAACCTCAACAATGGCAACCGCAAAGCGCCTAAGGCACTTGATGCGCTGGCGCTTACTCATGGCCAAGTGATCATCGCCAAGATCTGTTGGAATGCGTTAAGCCATCTGCGCAATGCTGAAGTCACATTCTCGTAGAGACTATGTCAAAGAACTCTGAAAGGAAAGACGTCGCCTAGAGGGGCGGTGAATAGGCGAGGAGCACTTTTTACAATTTAGGCTTGATAAATGCGGAATAAAACTTAGTGTTTAACTTATCAATGACACAACCTAAATATACTAGTTTAGCGTATGTGCACCAACAACTTAATCTATGCAAGACAAACAACAAAGGGATAGCAAGGTAAAGGACTTCAAGCACGATGGCTATCATAAAGTAAAGTGCATAAGTAAAGAGCTCGGGTATAGGGATAACCGAGGCACGCGGAGACGATGATGTATTCCCAAGTTCCACCACAAAAGGTGTACGTCTCGTTGGAGAGGTGTGAGCAACCACAACAGGTTTGCTCAACGCCACAAAGGTCTCACCTTCTTCTCCGATGAACTCGACCACAAAGGTCCGAGTCCACTTTCCACTATGAACTCCTTTGGGGCGGAGAACAATCCCGTACAACAACCTTGGGGCACACACACACAACCGAATTGGGGGCTCCCAAATGACCACAAGAGGTCTTGACCACAAAGGTCCCAACTAGCCACAAAGGCTTTGACCACAAAAGGTCCTATGCCACAAAGGCGACCACTAAGGCGTCTAGGGACCAAGACCCAAGAGTAACAAGCTCACGAATTTCACCACCACGAATCCTCGTGGAGGGCTCAAACCGATGCAAGATGCAATGGCAAGAACACACAAAGTGCTCAAGTCCTTCACTCTCAAATTCCAACAAAGCAACAAATGCTTATGGGGGAATAAGAGAGGAAGAACCAAGAAACCACAAAGGGACAAATCCTACACTCCCAAATCCCACCACAAGCAACTAATGCTTATGGGGGGATAAGAGAGAGCAAGAACAAAGGGGGAGAACCACAGAGGAACTCAAAGATCTAGATCCACTATGTTCCACTCACTTAGAGGAGAGATGGATTGGTAGAATTGTAGATCTAGATCTCCTCTCACTTTTCCCTCAAAGATATGCACGAATCATGGTAGGATTTGAGAGGGGGCAAGATTTGCCAAGGTCAACAATGGCAAGAGAAAGAGGGGAAAGCCGTGCGCACTCAAGGAAGAAGAAGGGGAGGGGTATTTATACCCCTCCCACAAATCTAGCCGTTACAGCAGCTCAGGACGGAGATTTCAGGCCTAGGGCCGGAGATTTCCGGAAAGATCTCCGAAGTTTTCTGGGCGACATCAGTACTGAAATCCGCCCGATTCGGAAATCTCCGAACCGGGCTCGGAGATTTCCGAGCACCCAAAAACTGCAGAAATACCAACACGAAAACGACAATATCTTGACCATCCGAACTCCGTTTTCGATGATTTTTGGGTCGTTGTAATCACAACGAAGAACTCTACAAGATAATGAAGAGAAACATCATATTCCAAGATGGGAGGTTAAAACCAAATGGGGAAACATAAAACCTCTCGAAAAAGGAACAACCGGTAAAACGTCCAACATCAAAAACCAAGAAGCTTTTCAAACGAACTTTGTTTTTGATGAACTTGAGCTTGTTATGAAGATCACAACAAGATCCAAAACCTCACAAGGAGAAAAGCCAAATAAGAAACAAGAAATATGATATGCTAAGTATGCAAAGGTTTGAGCTCTCCATTAAGATTCGATCAAGTTACTCACTCGAGAGCCCCTCTTGATAGTACGCATATCTATCCTATAGCCCTATCAAGATCATACATTTGCCTTGAGCATTCCACTTGAGCTAGATGATGAAGATCTTGATCTCTTCAAGTGGACCACCTTTCTTGATTGCGCTTGCTAGCACATGCTTCATGAAGACTCCTCCATATACTCCCCCATACTCCATTATGGGAGAGTCTCGCTTAGCTTCGTCTTCATGTCTCCGACATGCTTCCCTTGGTCTTGCACTTGTCAACCATGATGACGATCATGGCATGACATCATCCTTCGTGAGCTAAATTAATGGATCTTCTTGTTGCAAGCCCATGGAAGATACCATCTTTCTTCATATAGGTGATGCCTTGACGACTTCAAGCCATACTTGCAATATGCTCAAAACACACATTAGTCCTTAGGGATTGTCATTAATTACAAAAACCATACATGAGGGAACATGCCCTTTCAATCTCCCCCATTTTGGTAATTGATGACAATCCCTTTTACGAGGGTTTATATAAGGAATTAAAAACAACCATGCAACACACTAAGCAAAGCAAGTTGCAAGAGAAAAGAACTAAATCCCTTAAAACCCTCTAAATCTCTCCCCCATTGGCATCCATTGCTGGAATGGGAGAAAAATCTAGAAGGCCAATATAATAAGAGCTTCCCCATAAATTATGCATTTCTCATGATATGAGTGAAATCAAATGCATATATCCAATAACGAATACATGGAGGGGATCAAATTATATTGAGGATTCAAGGAATGCAAAAGAAAAGATATCAATAAAAAATAAAAATAGAAAGATGTCAATTGCAACACGAAAGATGCAATCAAAGGATGCAAAAACCAATTGGACACAAGAAGATGTTATGATAAAAGCAATCAAATGTTCAAATGAATCAAGATGGAACTCCCCAATAAAGGTACATGCACAATGAATAATTTGAAAATCAATAAATTTTGCGTAACATGGAATCCTCGTTCCTTCCTAGATTAATTTGAACAATAAGTGCAAGAGTGCATAGACGAAAAAAGAAAGAATGCACTTTGCAACAAACAAATGTTGAGCAAACGAAAAGAAACGAGACAATTAAAGACTTGCTCAAACGAGAAGGATGGATGTAATATGGAAACACATGTTAGGAGACTAAGAAGGATGAGCCTAGGCATTCCCATAGTCTTTCAAGGTATGTGGCACATAGTGCATATCATGTATTTCGCAAACAAGCACATCCAACGAAAACACATCAAAATATTCACAAGCTTATTAAGAGGCAAGAGGATACCAAATCAAATGCAAAGCTTGTGCCTTTTAGAGATCACAAAAGGATCAAGAGAGCAATAAAGGTGATCAATAAAGATTTTGAATATCAATTAAAGATGTACCTAATCTCATGTATATAAGTTTTTAAGTAGGCACTAAGTCCACAAAGAAACATGCACACACAAAATAGGTACTAGATAAAAAACATGATATTCACTTGGAAGTCTAAATAAACCAATAAGAATTTTGCCTAGACCCATAGTACAAAGCTAAATTTTTAGGAAGACTTCCAACACACACTCTTCAAAGTATCTCAAATATCCAAAATAATAAGTGATAGTTGAGATGCTTTGAGAATGGTAAACACTCTCTCAAGCAGCAAATGATTTTGAAAATTCATCCATATTGCATATGAGACAAATAAAGAAGAATTGCTAGATTAACATAGTTGGAATTGATGAATCATGAACATGATCAAGTATGTTCCCTTTACTATGTAATCATCCCGGCTTGCTCATATTTGTAATAAAGACGATTTGAAGTGAACTTTGTAAAAACCATATCAAAAGCAACTCGAGAGACTCATGCCAAGAAACAACCTACACAAGGTTGAGGGCTAGAAGAGTATGCATGAGATAGATACTTTTTACCGAGATAGCATTGACAGTGTAGAAGATGAGAGTTCATAATCATCCAAGCTTGACTCCAAGAAGCACATGGTGAAGACATCTTCTTTAAAAAAGGCAAGTTTCCAATGCATATCTCATGTACCTAAAACAAAAACAAGTACACAATGGTACCCAAACTAATTGGGTCCAAAGTTGTTAGACCAACTTCAATACATAGGACAAACTCCACATAAATATGTGCATATTGATATGAAATAGAATTTCATGCACATCTTAGCCATTTAGGATTTGATGGAGTTTATCCTATATATTGGATCAACGAAAGTAAACATGCCATAAGATATACATATAGTAAATATGCATGCACAAAACTTTCAAGAACCAAACGAGATACAATTTGGACAAAACACCAATTAAATCAAGAAGCTACACAAAAGTGTGGCAAGAGAATGATTTGTCCTCATTGTATCAAAGACTCAAACCAACATATGATTCGAGAAACCAATATGAAAATATATCAAATGAAAACAATGTCAAGGCTAAACCAATGAGCATAAGAAATAAAACAAGCAAACATGCTCGAAGGTTTCATCTCATCCAAGAAGGTACACTAAGAACCGTGGGATGAGATAGCCAACTCCACAAAGAGGAGTAAGATTCCAACAAATAAACCAAGCCCTCTACAATTTTCATGATGGCACAAAGTACCAAGACGAAAAATGTTTGTCTTTCAAAAAGACATGTCATCGGGATCAAATACCAATTGAAGAGAACTAATGTTCAATACCATATAGGATTGCTCCCCCAAGATTTGTGCATTCTTTATGATCTTGTATATGAATACAAAATGCACACGAATGAGATCATCACTCTCCATATACATTGTTAAAACATTAGTCATGTTCAAGAGGAGCAATAAGATACCAAACCAATTTTAAAGAATAGTGTTCTAAAGAGTATAGTGTAGCTTCCCCATGATTAGTGCATTTTTAAGATCTTGTATGTAAATACAAAATGCACACAAGTGGGATCATTACCCTCCATATATCTTTTTGAACACAAAGTTCAAGAAAGTCAATAAGACCCGATAACAATTAAAAAGGATGATGTTCTACTCAATGTAGGATAGCTCCCCCAGGAATAGTGCGTTACTTAGAATTAAGTCTTCGAATGTAAATGCACAACAATGGGATCCTTGCTTTTCCTAACTCAAGAAAGTTCAACACAAATTATGAGTAGAGCAACAAAAGGACCCAAATGAAGCAAATAAGACAATAGGATAGTTAAACCAAAACAAACTTGGCTATAGAAAAATACAACTTAAGAACAATAGCCAATGTGAATAGGATCAATAAATTTACCACAAATATAATTATCACTTGTCAAAGACAATGATTGTATGGAGACATTTCTCGGTGGTACAAGACATATATGTATTCAAGATCATATTCACAAAACATAAGCATGTGGCAAAATAAAAGTATTGAAAACCATGCTTATCTAGAGATTCTTGATGGCTTCAAATAATCGATGATCATACTAAGCATCAAGAAACTCTCTCACAAACAAGATACCAAAAGATGGGTGAACAAAAAGAATTTAAGCAAATATGGAACTTGTTTGAGTACCATGCCGCCTAGGAACAAGATAATCAACAATATCAACTCTAGGTGACACTACCTCACATGTTCACATTTTCTAGACTTGTAATATGCACACAGCTTATTACTCCCCCATAATGTGATAAGCCATTCTTTTTAACAAGAGGCAAAAGAAATCCAACAAGAGATAATTAATGGACATTGGAATTTGAATTTCTCATGAGTAAGTGT
This sequence comes from Poa annua, assembly GCA_026929855.1. NCBI lineage: Eukaryota > Viridiplantae > Streptophyta > Magnoliopsida > Poales > Poaceae > Poa > Poa annua. The sequence continues at coordinate 88,624,418 of CM049431.1, forward strand.
AGCGCCCCATCTTTTAAATAAAGATGGAACACCTGTGTTATGTGCTAGTCCCTGGATCACTGCCAGCACCACAGTACAAAATATATAGTATCATTGCAGAAGTATCAAAATACTACATCGAGATCCAAAAATAGCCAAGTATAGCTTTATTACAAAGTGCATAGTCATGAAGACTAGCTAAAGTATTCAGAGTTCACAACGAAAATAAAAGCAATGTGCCTCCTCTTCTAGCATACGCCACAAGCAGACATGTTGGGTGTAGAATCGAGTCCAAACTTACTCCTCATCAGAATTACCTGCACATTTGAATATGCAGCCCCCGTAGGAGGTCAATACAATGAAGTATTGGCAAGTGACTATGGTGGATAAATTATGACAAGTCTAATTCTATATGCATATTTGGCTTGGTGGAGTTTGTAGGCTATTTTGCAGAAAGCCAGTTTTCTCCTATCTTTTGTAAAACACTTTTGTATCTCAAAGACTTGGCACCAAGGGATGAAGCCCAAGTGCACCAATAGTTCTTTCCTTAGTCAAATTTTACTTTACGAAAACCATGTTGAGATTCTTTCGTCCATCCTTGTCCAGTTGCTTGAAGTAGTCCATCACCGGGGACACGGCTGAGTACTCAGTTTGTCGACTCTGCAGAGGTTGTGCACTTTCACCTTAAGACTCAATTAACCCAGACATCCTATACACGCGGAGTGCATTAAGGAAAGGAGAGAATTGAGACAAGAACTTTCAGAAGAAGAATACAACCATACTAGCAAGACCCGTTCCACCTATCAACTCTACATCTGCTTGTCAAGCTGACAGGTTGCACTCTCACGACTTAGTAGTTCTAGACAGTGCCCATTGTCAGAAGGCTGCACGGGAAGCTTCTAAACTTGGAGGGACTTAGAAATCTCTTTGTTCCTGGGTGGCCGTCCACAAGTGCGCTTCTGGGTGACAACCACCATACTCATGGCCCTAAGTAGAATAGAAATTCATCCTAGGCAAAGACAACCACAAGCATGGTCCCAAAAGCCACTCAACATAAATCAAACAACCAATTCCACCCAGAAGTGCATTCAAGGTTTTAACACTTAGCAATAATTCTATAACATGATAAGTAAACTCCTTTATAGCATAACTAAGCATCTAATAAAACTTTTGGTGGCTGCATGGGGAGGGATGGATACACACTACTAGGATATTTTCAAAGTGTAAACTAACTTAGCATTATAAGATAGTTCAAAATTTCCCTATCATGCATACTACTCAAAATCTACTAATAATGCATATAGAAAACATAGGATAGATTATGAATGTCACTTGCCTTGGTAACAAGAGGAACAAGCACAGTAAGAATAACAATCACAAGGACCTTCCTCCTCTTCACAATCTAGAGACAAACAATAAAACTAAATAAACACACAAGCATAGCACTTAAAATATCAAGACAAAAATATGTATGCATGCTTAATATGCAATGAACTTAATAAGACCATATAATTACCATTTTAATTTCTCTGTTATTAATGCATAAAATGCAATGATCAATATTTTAATATTTTATTTAATCATTTAAAATATTGAGCATATTAGTAGTTTTAAGTTCTAAAACCAATTCCTTTAAGTCTATTATGAGAATTTTCAAATAAAACTCATGTTGCACTCTCTGGACAGAGGGCATTAATAAATCTCTAAAACAATTGGATTTATTTGGAAAGAGATTTTATTAATTAAGTTATAGATTTAATATCTGAAAGCTTAAACAATTAAATATTGAAATTTAATATACACTAAAAGGATAATCTAATGAAACCATACTAAACTACACGAGTAGAGCTTCACGTGGATATAAAATTCATCAAATTTGGATGAACAGATCAAAAGTTATGGATTTTGTAAGTTTGTGTTATTTTCTGTTTTTAAAACAATTTCTCAGCCGACTTAGAAAAATAACTAGCCACGCGGCGGGTTCCGATTGGCCGATACCGGTTCGCCGCGGATCAGCGCGGGGGCCGTCCGATCTAACTTACATCGGACGCTCCAGATTAGCGGGACGAAGCGGTAAAGGAAATTGAATCGTGCCCGTCCGATCTAAATCTAACCGTTCGGATTTAAAGTGACGCGGCCGGCCGGAGTACGTCTCCGATGACCTCATCCCGCGGTGGCGCCATCGTCGGCAGAAGCTTTTCCGGCGAGATACGACGAGCGGGCAAGAACGGCACGTACCGCTACGAAGAGGAGGTCGAGGCAAAGACGTTGGCGCGACAGGGGTCTTCGGCGTGCTTCCCTTCTCCTCCTAGAGCTCGCCGGAGATGGAGACGGCGGCGGTTTGCTTCGGTTGATCACGAACGCGATGATCTGGAGCAGTAGAACAACAGGTAAGATGTCAAGGGCGTGCGCGCGGAGAAAGTAAGAAGAATAACGAGAAGGGGGGGCTCGAGGTCGTCTGTAGCCACCGAATCAGAAGCTTACGGCGGCGAACGGCGGCGGACGGCGGCGGACGGTTTCCGAGCAACCCGGGGGCAAACTTTTAGGGTTTTGGGGTTCGGGAGGAGGCGGCAGAGAGGGGGTTTATATGGGGGAGGAGGGGAGCTATTTACTCGTGATTTCCCAACGGATTTCGATCCGCAACAATCTAGGTTCGGTTGAGTTCGTGTTCTTCACGAGTTGGGGAGGGAGATGACGAGTGGGCCCCGGCTGGCAGTGAGAGAAGGAGGGAGGTGGGCTGTTGTTGGGCCTCTGCGCTGCGCCTGCGCTGCGCACACGGGAGGGAGAGAAGTGGGTTTCGGCCCAGATTGGGTCGGGCTGTTTCTTCTCCTTTTTTTTTGGCAAAACCTTTTCTGTTTTCCAACCTTTTAATTCAAATTTGATTTTAAAACTTAGTCAAAACTTTTCAGAAAAATTCATAAAAATATGTTTTGAAAAGCTAATTTAATTTATAACTTTTTGATATCATTTTGCTAAATAAATAAAATAATAAAATACAGATTTGTATAAGGAGCTCAAATAGACCTCTTTATTGACCACAACTTTATTTAAACTTATAATTAAAATTCAATTTACTCTCTATGTGATTTCAATGCCATACTTTTGTGATGCATGATGCATGAATGCAAAGTTTTAAATTTTTGAGAAATTTGGGATGTTACAGACTAACCCCCTTAAGAAGAAGCTCGCCCTCGAGCTTCGGAAAGGTCAACAAATAGGTGTGGGTGGTCTTCTCGGAGGTCATCCTCTTGTTCCCAGGTGGCTTCGTCCTCGGTGTGATGATTCCACTGGACCTTGCAAAACCTGATGGTTTTGGTACGGGTGACTCTTTCTGCTGTCTGTAATATCTTGATGGGCTTCTCTTCGTATGTCAGGTCACTCTCCAATTGTACCTCCTCGAGGGGTACAGTATCCTTTAAGGGAACTCCCATCATCTCGGGATGACATTTCTTCAACTGACTGACATGGAACACATTATGAACAGTAGACAGCACTTCATGTAGTTCTAACTCATATGCCACTTCACCTTTGCGAGAAAGAATTTTGAATGGTCCAATGAATCGAGGTGCTAACTTTCCTTTGATTCCAAACCTTTTCACACCCCGAAGTGGTGACACCCTTAAATAGGTTCTATCTCCCACTTCATAGGTGACTTCTCTACGCTTGGAATCTGCATAGCTTTTCTGGCGTGACTGTGCTATTTTCAATCTGTCCTTAATCAGCCTGACTTTCTCTTTAGCATCCTGTATTATATCAGGCCCAAAGAAACTCCGTTCTCCTACACCACTCCACAACAGTGGGGTTGTGCATTTCTTTCCATATAAGGCTTCAAACGGTGCCATCTCAATGCTGACTTGGTAACTATTGTTGTAGGAGAACTCAGCGTATGGCAAATTATCATCCCAACTAGATCCATAGTCGAGCGCACAAGCTCTTAACATATCTTCTAAAATCTGATTCATTCTTTCAGTCTGACCATCTGTTTGCGGGTGGAAAGCCGTACTGAATTCCAATCTGGTTCCCAAAGATTCGTGCAACTGCTTCCAGAAATGAGAAGTGAACTGGGTCCCCCTATCAGACACGATACTCTTAGGAACGCCGTGAAGGCACACAATTCTCTTCATGTAAATATCGGCTAGCTTTGCACTAGTATAAGTGGTCTTCACGGGTATGAAGTGAGCTATTTTGGTTAGACGACGAACGATAACCCAAATAGAATCATAACCCGATCTGGTCCTTGGTAATCCAGCGATGAAGTCCATCCCAATGGAATCCCACTTCCAATCCGGTACTTTCAAGGGTTGTAAGAGTCCTGCTGGTTTCTGATGTTCTGCCTTTACTCGACTACATACATCACACTTAGCGATGTATTCTGCTATTTCTCTCTTCAGATTATTCCACCAAAATCTCTCTTTCACATCCATATACATCTTCGTATTTCCCGGATGAATTGAATAAGGTGTTTCATGAGCTTCTTGCAGAATTAACTTCCTAATATCAGGGTCATTGGCCACACATACACGTTTTTCAAACCACAAAATCCCCTGCTCATCCTCATGAAATCCTTTAGCTTTTCCAGCTCTTAAATTGACTTTGATCTCTTCTATTTCCTTGTCTCCTTTCTGAGCTTCACGTATCTTGTCCATCAAAGTGGGTTGTACAACTAATGAGGTTACAAACCCTTCAGGTACTACTTCCAATCTGAGGTCCTTGAATGCCTTGCATAAATCCTCGGGTAATTCTCCTGCTGTAAGGCCATTCACATACACCTTACGACTCAGAGCATCTGCTACCACATTAGCTTTTCCCGGATGGTATTGAAGACTTAAATCATAATCTTTAATAAGTTCCAGCCATCTTCTTTGTCTCATATTCAATTCCTTCTGTGTAAATATGTACTTCAAACTTTTGTGGTCCGTGAATACCTCACATCTTTTTCCCATCAGGTAGGGTCTCCAAGTTTTCAGGGCATGCACTACTGATGCTAACTCGAGATCATGAGTTGGGTAATTTGCTTCATGTTTCTTGAGTTGTCTAGAGGCATAAGATGCCACTCTGCCTTCCTGCATCAACACACTTCCCAAGCCTTGGCGTGAAGCATCACAGTATACTTGGAATTCCTTCTCCAAATCAGGTAAGCATAGAACTGGGGCTGAAACCAGACGTTTCTTCAACTCCTGAAAACTGGCTTCGCATGCCTCTGTCCACTCAAATTTCTTCTCCTTCTTTAATAATTCCGTCAAGGCCTTGGCAATCTTGGAGAAGTTTTCAATGAATCGTCGGTAGTATCCTGCCAGGCCCAGAAAACTTCGTAATTCACCAACATTCTTCGGCGGTTCCCAATTAGTTACAGCTGAAACCTTTTCAGGGTCCACTGCTATACCTTCCTTGGACACCACATGGCCTAAAAATCCGACTTGTTCTAACCAAAACTCACACTTGCTGTACTTGGCATACAAATTATGTTCACGTAGTCTCTGCAATACCACACGCAAGTGCTCTTCATGTTCTTTGTGACTCTTGGAGTAGATTAGAATATCATCTATGAACACTACCACAAACTTATCCAGAAAATCCATGAACACTTTATTCATCATATTCATGAAATAGGCTGGTGCATTGGTTAATCCAAAAGGCATTACTGTGTACTCGTAAGAGCCATATCTCGTAACAAATGCAGTTTTGGGTATATCCATTTCTCTAACTTTCATTTGGAGGTACCCCGATCGAAGATCGATCTTTGAGAAAACACAAGCACCTTCCACTTGATCAAATAGTTCATTTATCTTGGGTAACGGGTACTTGTTTTTGATAGTTTGCTCGTTTATATCTCTGTAATCCGTGACTAGCCTCTGGGTTTGATCCTTCTTTTTAACAAATAAGACCGGTGCTCCCCATGGCGATGAACTTGGACGAATGAATCCTTTCTGGATATGTTCCTCTAATTGCTTCTTGAGCTCTTTCAATTCATCGACGGCCATAGGATAAGGTCTTTTAGCTATTGGTCCTGTTCCCGGCTTCAGTTCGATGAGAAACTCTACATCTCTATCGGGTGGCATTCCCGGTAGTTCCTTAGGAAAAACATCCGGGTATTCCTTGACAATAAGCACATCACCAAGGCTAACCCCCTTAAGAGAATTTAGCCTAACCTTCTTAAGTTCGAAAGTTGATCGGAACTTAATCTTCCTTTTCTCTGGGGTGGTGAGGGTGATTGCTCTATTTGCACAATCTATGATTCCTTCAAAACGAGTCATCCAATCCATTCCGATGATAACATCCAATCCTTGGGTTTCTAGGATGACTAAGTCTGTTGGGAAGGTGTGTTTTCCGATTTGCAAGTCTAACTGCCTACACCCGGAATTTACTATCATCTCTCCTCCAGGTGAACTTACCCTAATAGGTTTTCCTAGACTTTCCTCAGCTAACCCATGTTTGTTAACAAAAGCTCTTGATATGAATGAATGAGATGCTCTAGTATCAAATAAAACTAATGCTGGAAAGGAGTTGAGCAAGAACGTACCAATCACAGCATCAGGTTCATCATGAACTTCTTCCACATTGATGTGGTTCACTTGTCCCTTCTGGAAAGGATTGGGCTTGGAATTTTCATCAGCTTTTCTCTCTGGGCATTCAGTTGCATAATGTCCTGTCTTCTTGCACTTGAAGCAGGTCACATTAGACAAATCTTTCTTCCCTTCATAGTTAGGACGGTGATTACCATTCCCATGATTATGGCCATGATGATGGTTTCCCCTGGATCCACCATTATTTCCATTGTATCCTCCATTGCTTCCTTTGTTTCCTCCATTGTGGTTATGACCATGATGTTTTTGGCCACTACCAGTGTTGGAGTGATTCCACGGTTTATGGTTACTGACTTCAGAGGTATGTTGTTTCTTATATGTCCCTTCAGAATGAACCTTACTTGCATTGAACTTCCTCTTCATATTCTCTTCCTTTCTTATGTTGTTGTCCAGGGTGATAGCTTGATCCAGCAGAGCTTGATAGTTTGGAGTATATGCCACAGACAGAGGTATCTTCAGTTCTCCCTTAAGTCCATTGAGGAACTTTTCCTTCCTCTTTGCATCAGTGTCAATGTCTTCTGGCGCATACCTTGATAGCATACAGAAGTCATCCATATACTCCTTCAGAGTTCTACCTCCTTGCCTCAAGCTGCGAAATTCCTCTTTCTTCAGGTTCATTATTCCTGAGGAGATGTGAGCATTCCTGAAACCTTCCTTGAACGCATCCCAAGTCATGTCATCCAAAGGATGAGTCACTTGATAATTCTCCCACCACAATGCTGCGGGTCCTTCCAACAGGTGTGCAGTGAACCTCACTTTTTCTGCCTCAGAACATTCACAAGTTACTAAGTCCTTGTTGACTGAACGGAGCCAATCATCCGCCACTATTGGTTCAGTAGCAGAGGAGAACTTATTAGGCCTAAGCCTTAGGAATCTAGCAAGTCTGTCCACTGGGGGTGGTGGTGGAGGTGGCGGGTTGTTGTTGTTGTTGTGGTTGTTGTTGTTGTTGTTGTTGTTGGTTGCTGCAATGAATTGAGTCATCATATTCATTAACTGAGCTTGAGCGGCCATCAGTTGTTGCATGACATCGTCGTTGTTGGTATCACGACGAGGAGGCATCTGTAGGGTTTTTCAGCATAGATGAGTGAAAGATAGACATAACTAAGAGAAGAAAAATCCTACCCATGCACAAAGCAACCAAGTCAACACAAACAACACTCATAAGACAACTTGAAAAGAAAAAAATCTACTTAGCAACATGAAACAAATAATCTAAGTTGATTTAATAAACCACAGAGTCTGCAAACCAAACATTCTATCATTGTCACACCACAAGTTGGAGATCAAAGTTTTTAAAAGAACGACGAACTAAACAAGGGAGAATATGGTGGTCCAACTACTAAGTCTAAACTTCGTCCATAACGTCCTCTTCATCTTCTTCGACTTCCTCGATGGTGATGCCTTCCTTCGTAAGGATCTCCTTGTAGTCATTCACCTCCTTCTCTAAGGCCTCGTTCTTCTCCTGTAACTTTGTCGTCTCCCGTTGCAGAGTCTCGATTGCTTCCTTCTCCAGGACTTCAATCTTCTCTTGCAGCATTCTCTTCTCACGGCGTAGAGTCTCGATCAAATCTCGACCAGCTTCGAACTCGACGTCGTTGCTCAGAATTTCATCCTTCAAGGTCTTGATCTCCTTGTTCTTGTCTCTAATCCTCTTTTCTTGATTCTGGAACTTCTTCTCTTGAGCTCGGAATTTCTCCTCTTGAGCGTTGGCCACCTCTTCTTGGGCTTCGATCTTCTTTTGGGTCTCCTTGACTTGTGCCATAATTTCATCATTCTTCAACAGTTCGTTGCGCCTATCCTCTTCGAGTTGCTAGAGGTGAAGTTCTAAGTCTTGGAGATATGGGTACAAAGGTTCTGGTTTGTTTTTGTCTTCCTCGCTAACAAGGTAAGGAATCCCATATTCGTCACGTTGGCCAAGGTGAGCAAAGTAGTGGTCTTTTAACCCCTCTTGGAATTGCAAGCAAAGACGTCCTATTAGCTCCTGCGTGACGAGATTCAGCCCTTTCTCCAAGGAGTCACTAATCGACTTGTACTGGATGTCTTCGGTCTTGGGTTCAGTCTGGCGCCCTTGTTGGTAAAGGCGAATTCCCCATAAGTCTTCTTTGTTGAAGTGCTTCAGCTGGCTAGCCTTGATGATGGGTATTGGAAGTGCCAACAGTTCTACTAACTCTAGAAGATATCTTCCAAAGCGCATGTCCTTGAAGTCCTCCGCGGTTTGATACATGAAGAACGACATCCTTAAGTGATAAAGGTAGAGTTTATTAAAACAAGACAAGGGTAAGATATACTAATTGTGGTGTACTTAAGTACTTAGAGAAAAAGAAGTTCTTTTCTAACAGATGATCAACACTATTATCAACTCTTTGTAAGTCGGATATTCACTATAGTGAGAGAGACAGACACCCGGCCAGCCACTTATAATTGTGGAACAGGTCTCATGTACGCGGACATGTAAGGTTAGTCCCGGGCCGCTTCATCCCACTATGCCGCTAGGATCCAACTTACTTCAAAGATGGTAATATTATGATCAAAAAGAGGCTTAACCAATCCTAAGGGTTCGAACCTACAGGCAACACTTTAGCTCTGATACCATTTTGTAGCGCCCCATCTTTTAAATAAAGATGGAACACCTGTGTTATGTGCTAGTCTCTGGATCACTGCCAGCACCACAGTACAAAATATATAGTATCATTGCAGAAGTATCAAAATACTACATCGAGATCCAAAAATAGCCAAGTATAGCTTTATTACAAAGTGCATAGTCATGAAGACTAGCTAAAGTATTCAGAGTTCACAACGAAAATAAAAGCAATGGGCCTCCTCTTCTAGCATACGCCACAAGCAAACATGTTGGGTGTAGAATCGAGTCCAAACTTACTCCTCATCAGAATTAACTGCACATTTGAATATGTAGCCCCCGTAGGAGGTCAATACAATGAAGTATTGGCAAGTGACTATGGTGGATAAATTATGACAAGTCTAATTCTATATGCATATTTGGCTTGGTGGAGTTTGTAGGCTATTTTGCAGAAAGCCAGTTTTCTCCTATCTTTTGTAAAACACTTTTGTATCTCAAAGACTTGGCACCAAGGGATGAAGCCCAAGTGCACCAATAATTCTTTCCTTAGTCAAATTTTACTTTACGAAAATCATGTTGAGATTCTTCCGTCCATCCTTGTCCAGTTGCTCGAAGTAGTCCATCACCGGGGACACGGCTGAGTACTCAGTTTGTCGACTCTGCAGAGGTTGTGCACTTTCACCTTAAGACTCAATTAACCCAGACATCCTATACACGCGGAGTGCATTAAGGAAAGGAGAGAATTGAGACAAGAACTTTCAGAAGAAGAATACAACCATACTAGCAAGACCCGTTCCACCTATCAACTCTACATCTGTTTGTCAAGCTGACAGGTTGCACTCTCACGACTTAGTAGTTCTAGACAGTGCCCATTGTCAGAAGGCTGCACGGGAAGCTTCTAAACTTGGAGGGACTTAGAAATCTCTTTGTTCCTGGGTGGCCGTCCACAAGTGCGCTTCTGGGTGACAACCACCATACTCATGTCCCTAAGTAGAATAGAAATTCATCCTAGACAAAGACAACCACAAGCATGGTCCCAAAAGCCACTCAACATAAACCAAACAACCAATTCCACACAGAAGTGCATTCAAGGTTTTAACACTTAGCAATAATTCTATAACATGATAAGTAAACTCCTTTATAGCATAACTAAGCATCTAATAAAACTTTTGGTGGCTGCATGGGAGGGATGGCTACACACTACTAGGATATTTTCAAAGTGTAAACTAACTTAGCATTATAAGATAGTTCAAAATTTCCCTATCATGCATACTACTCAAAATCTACTAATAATGCATATAGAAAACATAGGATAGATTATGAATGTCACTTGCCTTGGTAACAAGAGGAACAAGCACAGTAAGAATAACAATCACAAGGACCTTCCTCCTCTTCACAATCTAGAGACAAACAATAAAACTAAATAAACACACAAGCATAGCACTTAAAATATCAAGACAAAAATATGTATGCATGCTTAATATGCAATGAACTTAATAAGACCATATAATTACCATTTTTAATTTATCTGTTATTAATGCATAAAATGCAATGATCAATATTTTAATATTTTATTTAATCATTTAAAATATTGAGCATATTAGTAGTTTTATGTTCTAAAACCAATTCCTTTAAGTCTATTATGAGAATTTTCAAATAAAACTCATGTTGCACTCTCTGGACAGAGGGCATTAATAAATCTCTAAAACAATTGGATTTATTTGGAAAGAGATTTTATTAATTAAGTTATAGATTTAATATCCGAAAGCTTAAACAATTAAATTCTGCAATTTAATATACACTAAAAGGATAATCTAATGAAACCATACTAAACTACACGAGCAGAGCTTCACGTGGATATAAAATTCATCAAATTTGGATGAACAGATCAAAAGTTATGGATTTTGTAAGTTTGTGTTATTTTCTGTTTTTAAAACAATTTCTCAGCCGAATTAGAAAAATAACTAGCCACGCGGCGGGCTCTGATTGGCCGATACCGGTTCGCCGCGGATCGGCGCGGGGGCCGTCCGATCTAACTTACATCGGACGCTCCAGATTAGCGGGACGAAGCGGTAAAGGAAATTGAATCGTGCCCGTCCGATCTAAATCTAACCGTTCGGATTTAAAGTGACGCGGCCGGCCGGAGTACGTCTCCGATGACCTCATCCCGCGGTGGCGCCATCGTCGGCAGAAGCTTTTCCGGCGAGATACGACGAGCGGGCAAGAACGACACGTACCGCTACGAAGAGGAGGTCGAGGCGGAGACGTTGGCGCGACAGGGGTCTTCGGCGTGCTTCCCTCTCCTCCTAGAGCTCGCCGGAGATGGAGACGGCGGCGGTTTGCTTCGGTTGATCACGAACGCGATGATCTGGAGCAGTAGAACAACAGGGAAGATGTCAAGGGTGTGCGCGCGGAGAAAGTAAGAAGAATAACGAGAAGGGGGGGGGGGCTCGAGGTCGTCTGTAGCCACCGAATCAGAAGCTTACGGCGGCGAACGGTGGCGGACGGCGGCGAACGGTTTCCGAGCAACCCGGGGGCAAACTTTTAGGGTTTTGGGGTTCGGGAGGAGGCGGCGGAGAGGGGGTTTATATGGGGGAGGAGGGGAGCTATTTACTCGTGATTTCCCAACGGATTTCGATCCGCAACAATCTAGGTTCGGTTGAGTTCGTGTTCTTCACGAGTTGGGGAGGGAGATGACGAGTGGGCCCCGGCTGGCAGTGAGAGAAGTAGGGAGGTGGGCTGCATTTGGGCCTCTGCGCTGCGCCTGCGCTGCGCGCACGGGAGGGAGACAAGTGGGTTTCGGCCCAGATTGGGTCGGGCTGTTTCTTCTCCTTTTTTTTTTGGCAAAACCTTTTCTGTTTTCCAACCTTTTAATTCAAATTTGATTTTAAAACTTAGTCAAAACTTTTCAGAAAAATTCATAAAAATATGTTTTGAAAAGCTAATTTAATTTATAACTTTTTGATATCATTTTGCTAAATAAATAAAATAATAAAATACAGATTTGTATAAGGAGCTCAAATAGACCTCTTTATTGACCACAACTTTATTTAAACTTATAATTAAAATTCAATTTACTCTCTATGTGATTTCAATGCCATACTTTTGTGATGCATGATGCATGAATGCGAAGTTTTAAATTTTTGAGAAATTTGGGATGTTACAGTAAGACATACCACAAAGAGAGTAGATAATATTGAAATATCACCACTAAGTGGTATTCCTCATGAATACACATTTTAGGGTGGTGAGTTACCAAAAAGCACATCACTCCCCAAAATGGGATAGTCCATTAAAATCCCTAAAAGAACCAATTAAGATGAAAGCAAATAGACAAGAGGCTCAAAAACATACATGGTGTGCAAACCATCATACACAAGCTTGATTACTCAATCAAAAGTAAGTAGAGTGCACAACACATATAAAACACTAGTAAGGTACAAAACTAAACACATGCAAGGGTGCAAGTAACTTTCAATGAGTACATATGAATTAAATACAAGTTACCGCAAGGAGGAGCATTGGTTATAAGATGAGGCAATATAATCCAATTGACTTGGCTTGAGAGAATATGGTTGATGAAGATCCCTTAACTCTTCATGATGTAGCCAAGTCTCCAATGTCCTCCGACTCCACCTATTGATCAAGTTTTAGCTTGTTGGTCCCCAACCAAGTTGGGTCCTAAGAGGTTAGTCACAATAGGCTTGGAAACCCAAATGGTTCTGTTCTTGACACCACTTTGAGTACCAACATACTTGGCAAACAAATTGCCAACCTTATCCTTCCGAAGCAAATAAGCATGATCAAGTATAGTGGGGTTGGATAAGTTGCCATGAGTGCATGAAGAGGCTAAGTGATCCTTACCACGACATGTGTAGCACACTCGGCCTTTTATTTTCTTCTTGGGGGGTGAAGATCCTTCAACTTGGGAAGCTTGAGTTTGAACTTGAGGTTGCTTCCCTTGTTGCTTCTCACTAAGAGGCTTCTTCTTCTTCAAGGGGCAAGATCTAACATGGTGCCCTTCGACCTTGCACTTGAAGCACACAATCTTGGCCGAATCAATAGCTTGATCTTGACCCTTCTTCTTGATGAACTTGTGATACATATTGTCAATGGACGTGTTCTTGATATTGGAGTTGAATCCAAGTCCACTCTTGTCATGAGGAAGTCTTCGCGCTCTCAACATCTTGTCGAGGGTGGACTTCCCTTCATGACCCTTGATCAATTCTTTCTTCAAAGAAGTGACTTGTGCCTTGAGCTCTTTGATTTCCTCTACATGGTTAGTATCAACACAAATACTAGAGGAAGTAGATGCTACATTTTTAGAGCAACAAGGCATGGAGAGTAATTCATCACAAGATGTAACAATGTTGTGAGTGGATGAATTACTAGAACTAGCACATGGCAATAAAGTATTTTTACTAGAAATTGTGCTAGTGATCACAAGAGGCTCACAAGATTTACCTTTGTAGAGATTGCCTCAAGAGCAACCTCTAGCATAGCATGGGATGCTAGAAGATCATCATTAGAGCTCGAAAGCTTTTCATGATTTTCCTCCAACTTCCCATACTTGCTAGATAGCAACTCAAGTTGAGCCCTTAGCTCAACATTCTCCTTCAAAATGGATGCTTCACAAGAAATGGAGTTAGTAGCACAAGCATCATTATCATTGGGAATAGAAGAGGACAATTTAACAAGCTCATTATACTTTCTTTTGAAGTTGATGGCTTCCTCAAGAGCTCTATCATGGGTTTATTTTACTTTAGATAATTCTAAAGTAAGAGTCTCCTCAAGAGATTTGGATTTGCCCATTTTTAGTTTGGCAAGAGCATGGTCACATTTTTTATTGAGTTTAGCAATCATTTCATTAGTTAACTCCTCACTAGTTTCTAGCTTCTCCTCAAGAGAAACTCGAGTTTCTTGCTCTTCCTTAAGAGCAATCTCAAGATTGTGGATCTCACCCGCGGAATCACGAGCAAGACCCCATCCTTCATCACAACGAGTCTCCAAGGTCTCAATTGTCTCCTTGCGCTCAATAAGAATGGTCATGATTTCTAAGAAGCTATCATGGGCATGTTTTTTCTTTAAAAGAGCATGAGATACAATATCAAAGTTCTTTTCAATGGAGGCATCATTATCACTTTCATCATTAATATCATCATCATTAGATATATTGGAATTTAAGGTAGGAGATACCTTAGACTCCTTAGCCATAAGGCAAAAGTGAGTAATGGATGAGGAAGATGAAGAATTACTTGAAGCACCATTGAGGTCCATGTCTTGTTCCAACAATAGTTTGGATTCCTCTACATTGTTAGTCAAACAAGTACTAGAGGAAATAGAAACATTTTGATCATGGCAACAAGACAAGGAAAGCATATCATCATGTGATTTAGTTAAGCAACAACTACATGATATGCAAGGACTATAGACACTAGCATGTAAGGCATTTATGGTTCTAGAGGAGTTTAAGTCCAAAGATAGAGCATTGCAATAAGATGGGTGAGAAATATGATTAATAGTAGATTCACCATCAATAATGCAATCTCTATCACCCCTCACCATATCATTACCTTGTGGCAGGCCACATGTTGGTGAAGTGGAAGAAGACGTGAGCTCATCCCGGTTGGAGGTGGAAGGAGGACAATCATCCTTGGTAGTGTTGGACACATCATATATATCTTCAAGCTTGGTCCATAATTCATGAGCGCTCCGACAAGGCATGATTGACGCAAGAACTACATCGCTCAAAACATAGATAAGACCATTACAAGCTAGAGTATCGAGATAAGAGTTTTTCTCATCCTCTAAAGATAATTCTTAGGAATCCTTTGGAGGAGAAAAACCCATATCAACAATTCTCTCTAAATTAGGATCCATGTCCCTAAAGATATTAAGCATGCGAATTTTCCAAACATCATAATTAGTGCCATCAAATATATAAGTGGGATTGTGGACTAATTCTCTAAACGACATCTTTATCTCTAGGCGGTAAAGCCTAAATATGAGATAACCTGTGCTCTGATACCAATTGAAAGGAAAGACGTCGCCTAGAGGGGGGGGGGGGGGGGGGTGAATAGGCGAGGAGCACTTTTTACAATTTAGGCTTGATAAATGCGGAATAAAACTTAGTGTTTAACTTATCAATGACACAACCTAAATATACTAGGTTCACGTATATGCACCAACAACTTAAGCTATGCAAGACAAACAACAAAGGGATAGCAAGGTAAAGGACTTCAAGCACGATGGCTATCACAAAGTAAAGTGCATAAGTAAAGAGCTCGGGTATAGGGATAACCGAGGCACGCGGAGACGATAATGTATTCCCGAGTTCCACCACAAAAGGTGTACGTCTTGTTGAAGAGGTGTGAGCAACCACAACAGGTTTGCTCAACGCCACAAAGGCCTCACCTTCTTCTCCGATGAACTCGACCACAAAGGTCCGAGTCCACTTTCCACTATGAACTCCTTTGGGGCGGAGAACAATCCCGTACAACAACCTTGGGGAACACACCCACAACCGAATTGGGGGCTCCCAAATGACCACAAGAGGTCTTGACCATAAAGGTCCCAACTAGCCACAAAGGCCTTGACCACAAAAGGTCCTATGCCACAAAGGCGGCCACTAAGGCGTCTAGGGTCCAAGACCCAAGAGTAACAAGCTCACGAATTTCACCACCACGAATCCTCGTGGAGGGCTCACAAAGTGCTCAAGTCCTTCACTCTCAAATTCCAACAAAGCAACACATGCTTATGGGGGAATAAGAGAGGAAGAACCAAGAAACCACAAAGGAGACAAATCCTACACTCCCAAATCCCACCACAAGCAACTAATGCTTATGGGGGGATAAGAGAGAGCAAGAACAAAGGGGGAGAACCACAAAGGAACTCAAAGATCTAGATCCACTATGTTCCCCTCACTTAGAGGAGAGATGGATTGGTAGAATTGTAGATCTAGATCTCCTCTCACTTTTCCCTCAAAGATATGCAAGAATCATGAGAGGATTTGAGAGGAGGCAAGCTTTCCCAAGGTCAACAATGGCAAGAGAAAGAGGGAAAAGTCGTGCACACTCAAGGAAGAAGAAGGGGAGGGGTATTTGTACCCCTCCCACAAATCTAGCCGTTACAGCAGCTCAGGCCGGAGATTTCAGGCCTAGGGCCGGAGATTTCCGACCCCCGGAGATTTCCAGAAAGATCTCCGAAGTTTTCTGGGCGACATCAGTACTGAAATCCGCCCGATTCGGAAATCTCCGAGCCCGGTTCGGAGATTTCCGAGCACCCAAAAACTGCAGAAATACCAACACGAAAACAACAATATGTTGACCATCCGAACTCCGTTTTCGATGATTTTTGGGTCGTTGTAATCGAAACGAAGAACTCTACAAGATAATGAAGAGAAACATCATAGTCCAAGATGGGAGGTTAAAACCAAATGGGGAAACATAAAACCTCTCGAAAAAGGAACAACCGGTAAAACCTCCAACATCAAAAACCAAGAAGCTTTTCAAACGAACTTTGTTTTTTATGAACTTGAGTTTGTTATGAAGATCACAACAAGATCCAAAACCTCACAAGGAGAAAAGCCAAATAAGAAACAAGAAAGATGATATGCTAAGTATGCAAAGGTTTGATCTCTCCATTAAGATTCGATCAAGTTACTCACTCGAGAGCCCCTCTTGATAGTACGCCTATCTATCCTATAGCCCTATCAAGATCATACCTTTGCCTTGAGCATTCCACTTGAGCTAGATGATGACGATATTGATCTCTTCAAGTGGACCACCTTTCTTGATTGCGCTTGCTAGCACATGCTTCATGAAGACTCCTCCATATACTCCCCCATACTCCATTATGGGAGAGTCTCGCTTAGCTTCGTCTTCATGTCTCCGACATGCTTCCCTTGGTCTTGCACTTGTCAACCATGATGACGATCATGTCATGACATCATCCTTCATGAGCTAAATTAATGGATCTTCTTGTTGCAAGCCCATGGAAGATACCATCTTTCTTCATATAGGTGATGCCTTGACAACTTCAAGCCATACTTGCAATATGCTCAAAACACACATTAGTCCTTAGGGATTGTCATTAATTACCAAAATCATACATGAGGGAACATGCCCTTTCAAACTCCGGCTCAATTCCTCATGTATTCAAAGAATTTATCGTGCAACTGCACGTACTCGGCAATATGCTTGAACAAATCACTACTCATCCGAAACCGGCGTCGAAAGTACCTCTCTGGAAACACCGGTCTCTTGACAAAGTAGTTGGCCATGAGCTTGACATGTGTTGTCGCCGCCTCCGAATGTACTCTCCCCCCATCACCGAACCGCCATGCTTCAACTTTCTGTTCTTCTCGTGCATCATGAGGAGCATCGCAATATCCTTGTCCTCGTCCATGTCCATCTCCTCACAAACTACAATTTATCATCTAACTGCACTAAGTTATACTAAAAATTATCATCTAAAATAAATAAAAATCGGATCAATTTGGTGAACTCCTCACCTCGGCGGCGACTTGGCCGTGGCTGGGCGGCCGGGGCAGAGCAGGGCAGCAGAGCGGCGGCGTGGGTCGGGATCTACCCACCCAAGGCTTTGCCGCCGCGTGGGCGGCCGAATCGAGCTCGACGACGGTCGACGGCGGAGGCACTCCTTCACCGCGGAGGTGGGGCCACGATGCCCACTTCCCGGTGGGAATCGGCGGCGGAGCGGCAGGGCGGTCGGTGGGGGCTAAGTCGGAAGGAGGGGCGGCGGTTGGCTGGAATCGCATGTTGGGGGCGGAAATGATTTCAGCGTGGCGGTTGACCTCGCGGTGAAAAGAAAGGGATATGAAATGTCTCCGCGAAGTCCTGAGCGGAATTTGGGGCAGCCCCAAAATACGGCATGTGATAAGGCACTTGTTGGTGATCGTTTTTGCCCTCTTATATCCTAAAACGGATACTATTATGGGGAATCTATTAGAAATGCTCTGAGAAGCAAATACAACGGGGCGCCGAGGCCCATTTTTTTCCATTTGTACCCCTGACAAATTTAAACTTTTTGTCAAAATTGTCTCTATTCATATGAAATATGCGTATGTGGAGAGAGTTATATACGTATGTGGAGAGAGTTCGCTAACGGAAACTTAGTTTAGTGGTTGGTTGATGATTTGATTGTAAACTTCATTATGGTGAAGTTTAAAGTCCAGTAGAAGGCATTATTGAGAGCAAGGCCCGCTTAAAGTTCTTAATCTATATTTATTTTTATTTGATGATGGACACTTCTGATTGTCTTTTATTATTTTCCTCAAATTTTATTGCTTTGTCATCTGGTCGTTGGGAGGATCAGTATCTGATCAGTTCCCAATTGATTCATAATTGAAGAATTTTGAGTACGAATGACTACAACTTGTTGTGAAATAAGTGGATGGCAAAGATTACAATGTGTTGCAAACCAACTCCACACACTCTATACCTGGGCTAGAGGACAGCCACCACAGACACCGGAGAATGCAAGTGGATGAAGAGACTTGGTCGGCCCTATGAAAGGTCTTGGATCATAGAAGTGTCACTTGGGCTAGTGGAGTGTATGTATAACCTATCCATCCAGAAGTACTTACGGGTGTGAATTTGGGTTCTTGTTATTTAAAACAACTCGCGGTGGGGGCTTCCCCACCGCCTTCCTTAAAAAAAGTCTTGGGCTTTTCAGAGTCGACGATGTACATTGCGCTCGTGACGATCAAACTTGGACACCAACAAGCACTAGAGGAGCACAACATAGACGCTCAAGCGCGATGCTCTCTACATAAGAACGACATGAGACTTTTGTCGAAGACAGGCGACTTTTGTCATGTCGCGAACTTCCCTTCCTGTCCACCAGCTTGGGCAGTGGTCCTTGTCCGGTGTCGTAGCACCTTGGTAGCCATACCATCGCGGTCATCCAACATCCACACTATCGAGAAGACGCAGTCATCTTCTACCTCAATCTCGCGAGAGGATTCACAACCCCCAGAGTACCTCCTCCACGTTCTAGACTTGTTTTCACCCAACAACGGTTGTCGAACCTACTCCTGACAGTGGTCCAGGCCCTAGTTGCACAGATCGAGACCGGGATAGACCTAGATCAGGCCCGCGCCGACGCCTCCATCTCCCACGTTGGCACCGTTGGGAGGGCACCATCTCGCACCCCGCAACGCATAGGGAGCCGACAGCAGCTCGCCATGATCTTCCTGGCTACATGCTCCTGGTCCCGCGGGCCGCGGCACAGCGAACCGAGACAATGCCGTCGCTTCACCACCTGCCCACCTCTAATGCATCCTCGCCGAGTTCAATCACTCCGCACCTTCTCGCTAAGCGTTGAGAGAACTCCGTTCAGCACCACCAGCATCGCCTTCATGGTGCCAGAACTCCGCGTGAAGGGATCCCACGCTAACCTCACCACTTTGACGACCGGGCTCGACCGTCACCACCAGCTCCAGCAGCTGAAGAGATTGGGGGAGGCTTTTTTTGCTCAGGTTCAGAAGCCTCTAGGGCCGCCCACACGAGCGGCCCAAGATGAGATTTTTGTTTTGCTCCACTACAATTTCGGGATTGTTTTTATGATGAAGGAACATTGACCTGTTGTATCCTGAGCTACTTAACTGTTGTGCCCTAGGACGTGTCTTTTGCCCAAGGGCACTGTTGCTTTACATACATTATGCACAATTATCATTATATTCTGGCACTCCACCAGGCAATCAGAGAATATCCACCAGGCATTACAACATCTTTAGTCATGCAAGCATCACACACCGATACTTAACGTGATTTCCCAACAGAGTTACTCAGTTCAGGAATTCAACCGAAGTCTGCAAGCAAAAGGTGAAACGCTCAGATCCGCAACTACTTTCCTCTGAATACTCAGCTTTGGTGCTTCGAGGCTGCCATGGCATCATAAGCATTCCTGCATATTACAAAGTGAACAGTCAGAGACTTCGGATTACTGATGACATCTGGCACTTTTTGATAAGATCGGTACAAGACATCCATGCATGGTGCAAACTAGAGCTGGTTGATATAACGCTCGCTAGCGTACTGAAGTCCTAAACTGAACATAACCCAACTAATTTACAAAGATAAGTTAGTACCTAAGTGATCCTTTCTAAGACTAACAATAAGATGTGCTGAAACATAGGATTTCAGTGCATGTAACTGCCAATAACTATAGGACATCTTGAAAATGCATAACGTAGCCAATGAGGCAGATGAGAGATACCGTAATGCATCCTCAATCTCAGTATTTGCTGGGTCCAACTTAAGTCCATCCAAGAAATACTCGCATGCACCATTGTAATCCTGATGATAAGATACAGGTTAGTGGTCAGAAACAATTTGCAGACAAACAGGAAAGAACCATCCGCCAATATCTTCTATATGACCTTCAGGAACATCGCAGCTGCCCCCTGCCTGTAACAGGCCTTTGGCCAGTCGGGCGACATTTTTCTACATTGGGTGGCATCCACCAAAGCCTTCTCCCCGTCACCCATGAGAAGCCAGCAAACGCTCCTGTTTGAGTACATGGTTGGGTCATCGGGATCAAACGCCAGTGCCTAAAACCAACAAGGAAAATAAACAGTGACCATAAAATAGATAAATAAATAAAGCATTTGTTAAAGAACGAGATAGGAAATCTGCACATTGCTCCAAAGATATTTGAAATGGTGTTGATAATTAACTGAGCCAGCATACAACTAGACCATGACTGAGCAAGCAATGAAGCGAGCTAAACGAACATAGAATTAAGAAATATAGCATAATGTTTGAGGTCATACCACACGTGAAACAATACATCAGCGTGTGTGTATTTATTTTTACACGTGCCTTACTACAGTATGTCATGTAGCTCTTTATCATCACTTCTTTCATTATATATGTTTTAGAACCTCTTAAACATCATTACAATTATATGAGCATACAACAAATGAATGGTAAATAAAATACTGAATTTATCAGGTGCACCATCATCAGATTAACACACTTATAATTTACCCTATACATGTTTGTGGTTTTCTGAAGGCACAGCACAACTATGTCCTATTCTCCCTATGCTTTGAAACAAAATAAGCACTCAATATAATAGGTTGCAGACCTGCTGGGAGAGGGACCAATGTATTTGCATTCAAGAACGATTTAAAACCATGAAATTATCTATGAAACTAAGAACCTTGCTGCTTGAGCTATGAAAAAAGAGGTATGTCCATTATAACATAGAATTAACTGAAATTTGGGAGGAAGAATGTAAGAGCTACATGATGCTTTCATATACCACAGTGTAGTTTCCTATTGCAGCCATATAATCCTTCTTCTTGAAAGACTGATTTCCAAGTTTCTTAAACCCTGCCGCCCTAATTTTCTTTTTAGACATAGTCTCATCCTGAATCATCAAGAATTGAAATTATACTTCAGATGCAAAAACTTAAATATATAGATGTTCAAAACTAAATACCTGTATCTGTGATGTTAAATTTGGAAAATACGGATCTTAATGTATAAAAATATTTTCGCTCACATTTATATGATCAAATACATGCTTATATCCATATACTCATTAATCTACCAACAGACAACCTAAACAGTTCTCTCCATCCTCACACCAATGGGGAAGTCACATTTCCATCACAATAACTGGCAAGATGGTACTGATTTTCTCCATTTCAACTTCCCACGCACATCTCAGATATAATTTAATCGTACCTTCTTGCATACTATCGGGGATTACAAATTAGAGCAATTTATATTAGTTTAATTCAACTAACATGAACTTGTTCTTCATTTGTGTTATATTGTTCCAAATACTTACAAAGGCAACCGTGATATTTTTTGGTTGCAAATAGTGTGATTTTTACATCACAAGTTCCACGATTATGATGATTGGCCGGTGGCCCTTACACCATTTTGACAAAAAAACCATTAAACCCATAAAACATGGGAAATTCTATTTAGTGTCTGCTGCGTGGCAGCGTGAACAAAGTATAACATGAACAAAATCATGTGATTACTGTTCACGGGGTCATGAGCCTTTGGATCTAAGAAAGACAGGAACAGGAAATTGTTTGGATCAAATCATTAGTCAACTGCACATGCAAGATTTTTGACCAATCATCGCTGCCTAGGACAACAGTGTGCTGGTGCCTTGCAAGCTAACCTCCCTGCCTAATGCCACCTTTGTGATCCTAGATGACTGAACTGTTGCAGATTATTGCCAAATTGAGATGACAAGGGTGAGTCCCCAGTGAGTTTTAGAACACTGTTTTTTCTGCTCTTTTCTCTCCTAGCCAAAGCCACATCAGGAGTTTAGATTTCCTATTTTCATCAGAAATTATGTGAATATTCCATGCAAGTACCAGAGCCTTACTGGCATCCGATACATACCTAAAATCTTAGAAAAATATCAGCAACTGTAGGTTGCAAAAAAAATACCTTCTGCTCCCTAGAATTCCTAATGTGTATCCTACGGTTTCAACTTGCTAGCGTCAAAGTGAATGCAGGTAGAGCTCTAAGAACCAGAACCTAGATAACTTGTTGCTTGCGATCTACGTGTCACCTAGTGCTTACTAGAACTCATAAGAAAATGATTTGTCAAAAAAAAAAACTACAAGCATGTAGTGTGAGTGGTAAACCTTACATTATTAATGACAATATGATTAGTAGCAACGTCCTCCATAATGCAATTGACGAAGTCATCTGAAACAAGTTTTTCAGAATGAAGATTCGCCATAGCATAGGATAAAGATTCCTTGTGATCAGCACCAGCCTATTACAAAAAACAAAAACAAAAAAATGTCCTCAAGATGAGCTGGGTAGCATTTCAAATTTGTGCACTTTCGGGAATGAACAGAAAAACAGTGGCAAGCATAGGAAGTGGGAGGTTCTCAGCTTCAGTCAGGAAAAAATGTCATTGCACAGCAAATGGACTCGTCAAATTAAAGTACATGACAAGGCTAAGATGGAAGGTACAATACCCTTAATAGGAGAAGCATACATTTCCTTGAGTCAGCATCTATAGCTGCAATGATAGGTGTCTTGCCATTTACCATTTTGTTGCACTGGTAATAAACATTTAAGGTATCAGCTCATATAGACAAAATGATGTTTAAGGAAAAAAGGCAAGAAGATATACATACATATCAATAAATTTGATAAGCTTCCATGCCATTAGAAAATACATAAGCACGGAGCAAACATATAGATGCTAAATGTCTCGTAGTTCACTAGCATTTTATCAAGCCTAGAAATCTTAGACAGTCACTTAGAAGTGAACATTAACACAGCATAGAGAAGATTATATCGTGCCAAATATGCAAAAGAAAATCTGCTCAAGAAGTTAGTATTAATTTGCTTATGTCGATATCTTGCATTCCATTTAAAAAGGTAAGTAGAATGGTGCACGTATTGACTATATTTGACAGTATATTACTGTGAACATCTGTACAAGTGGATAAAGCACTTCAACACTTATTAATATGTTGCGATCTGAACAAGGGAACATAGAAAGAAAAATGTAATCAAGATTTCAAGAGTTAATTATGCTGACAAAGTTAGCTAAAACTGCTCAAAACTGACCTCAAAGCTTCCATGATTTCAAATTCGAAAGGCAACAAAAGAGAATCAAGCATCAGACAACAATCAGTTAATATAACAGGAGAAAAACAGCTAATGAGTTTTCTTTAGCAGAACACAAGAAATTAAAGTTTGTCCTGTACATCACCATCTCCAGTGTGCAACTTAAGGGAGATACATATGCACTTATAAACTTACATCTGCATTATGGTCCAATAAAATCTTCAGCGTGTTATCATGGTCTTCAGTAGCAGCGCAATGAAGTGGTGTCCCACAAAAAGCTACCGGGTCAACATAAGCACCTTTTGAAAGCAACAGTTCAACCGTTTCACAATCTCCTGAAAAAATCCATGAACTTGCTGCATAAGAGGATATATGTATTTATCTGACATTATTTTTATGAAAAAAATATCCATGAATTTATTACCAAAAAACATATATATTTCCTGAGACAGTATCTTATACACCTCACTCTGCTTTGACCATGTGCCTTAAGTATCATCATAGCTAATGAAGACTGGTTTGGATAAGAAGGAACATAAAACCAATGCCTTCTGTGGATAGATAATTTATTACTATATGAAACAAAAGGTATATCTGATCAAGACACAATACTATGTCAACTTATGAAAAATTGTAGCGCACAAATGCAAAGCAGAGTTGTGTTCTCATAGAGGTAGACCTGATCCAGCGGCGGAATGTAAAGGAGAAAACCCATCGTGTCCGGCTTTGTCTGGATCAGCTCCATGATCAAGAAGATATTTGACGACACCCACACCCTTACAAAGGAGGGCAAAAAGCAGCGGGGTTCTACCTGTCAAGCACATAATAATGAAGATTACTTATGCAAAGCACTTCAGTGCTTAGAAAACTAAATAAGATGTATTTTCTATGAAATGCTATCGTTACACCTAAAAACATGATATTTGCTTCACACTACTGGGCATAACCTTAGCATTTAGCACGCACAAAAAAAACATAAATTAGACCTACAGATCAAGCGGCCCATATAAACAGTAACCTTTCTGATGCATGAAACAAAAACAAGGTTCCCGCATGACCCTACTGCAAAATGTAAACTATGCACTTGTGGCAAATCCACATGATTCCAAAATCGGTAGTGTTTGTTTTTTTGACACAAGCAAAAACTTTGTCTTTTATAGTGATAAAGAAGGAGCAATCACACGGTTCCAGGCCTAGGCCAAAAAATAAAAAGGAGGTTACAGATGAAAGACTACATCAAGTGAAATCGGTAGTGTTTTGGAGAGACATGAATTAAACCTTCATTGTCGACGCCATTGACATCAACCTGCAGCTCCTCCACCAGGTACCTGCAGACCCCCAGACTCGCTCTGGAGGCAGCGGCGTGCAGGACCCCGACACCTTTCAGCTCGTCGACATCCTCCATCCTCACCGCCTCAATGGCCTCCTTGGCGCGGCCCCTGCCCTCGTCCAGCATCGCGACCAGCTCTGCAGCAGACCCAGAAATTCAGCACCCCTATGCCCCCGACCAAGATCTGAGACGAGGAGAGCGGCGGCCGCGTACCTTTGAAGAGGGGGAGATCGTCGTCTCCCGCGGCCTCGAACATCACTTTCAGCATCGTCCCGCTGACTGCGCGCGGCAAGGGAGAAGCAGCGTTGGCGTTTTCGGTTCGGGCGGGGGTTAGGGTTGAGATGTTCAGGACAGGAGGGGCGTACGTACCGGTGGGAGGGGCATGCGAGTGCGGCGGCGCCATGGCGTCGATCGAGAGGGAGGTGGTAGGGTTTTTGGTGGGGAGGGGAGAGGACAATGGACAATGGTGTCTTTTTATTTGAAGCGGAGAAGGGAGGCAGAGAGGCGACGAAACAATACCCGCCAATGGGGAACGTGGGCGGAGACGGAAGAATTGGCCTGAAATTCGAGTCAAGCCTCGGTTAAACTCCCCGATCCATGAGGTAATGCTTTTTCCATATCCTTTTCCATATTTCTTTATCGGATTCGGATCGGATCAGACAATGACCAGATGTGGATTCGAATGCGGGTTAAATGGAACGATGTCGGATCTGAAATGGATAAAAAATAACGGATAAATACGCCGTAGATAAATATAATTTTAAAATGCAAACGACACTAGAGTTGCCAACCGTTTAACATTACACCAAAGTGCTTAAATCTTCTATATCTAAATAGCAAACACCCACTATAAGAAATTCACTCAACATGCAGACATTACACCAAAACGACACGGTCGTATTTAACAAAAGGTCTTACTTGGCCAAGTAGGAGGTCATCTACCGCTCTTAGTAACTTCTCAACATGGGGTTCTTCATGTTCAAATGTGTCCCTACCTTCCTGCGAGTCCGATGATAGATAACCAGATTGTATAGTTCACATGCTGATGGACTTGGGTTGGGCCGACTGGTTGGGGTAATTTAATTGGATTATCCTAATTGTAAAGGTCGGATAATCCGTAAAAAAGGGTGGATAATCCGCATCCGCCGGATAACAGCAATACCATATCCTTTATCATATCCGTCGGATATCCGCTTGACTAATATCCGTATCCTCATCTGTATCCGGCCGATTCTTAGAATTGCAAACCACATCCTTAAATATGGAAGCGGGAGCGGATTCGGAGGGGAAATTATCCGTACCGTTTACATTGAGCTGATGAGTGGAATTCGACTCGACTTGTTCAACATACGAGTTTAGAAATGAAATGTGGCTCGGCTCTGTAAACTCACAAGTAGCTCGTTTAACTCGCTTAAATAAAAAATATCAAAATTTAATATATTAGTGTCAAATGTTTTTATTCACCGATATGTATAGAGGTTCTATGTTTCAGCATTGATGTATCATTTGAGTAGAGATGTAAAATTGTAAAACGACAATCATTGTTATAGTTCAAAATTAGTAGGATTTTACTTGTTTTTTCATGTTTGAACACTTAGAATATGCTAAGCAAGTTATCGAGCTACCCGTGAGCTATTCACGAGTAGCAATAAATATGTCAATTTGTTTCGAAGAAATTCAGATATTTTCGATCTCCGGATTCGAATCTTGACTCGGCTCGGTAGACATCGAGTTCAAGCCAAGTCGAGCCGAGTCACGAGTTATATGTTTCGCTCACGAGTTTCAAGTTTTAATTCAAACCCTAGTGTTTTGTAGGCCTAGGTATTAAAGGATGGGCGGGGTTCTGCCAAAGTATTAGAGCTACACAAGGTGTATTGTCTCAACATAGGTGAGTCAGATGTGTTTCTTAGACTTTGTTTCGACTTACCTTATGATGTTCAAAATGCAGCCAAGCTAGAGTGCTAGAATGAATAATGGAAAATATGGCTAAGTTGTTGACTCAGAACAAGAGTACATTTGGTTTCAAATGGTTTTAGGAACTAACAGGAAAGTGACTTAGTTTGTATCCCCACAATTAAGAGAGTTCAAATTAGTTACATGCTTGAAGAAACTTCTAATTTTAGTAATGAGAAAATGAAGTTTGTTGTCTAGCTATGCAGTTTACTACGTCGTCGGTACTATGCTGACAGTTACTCATCTACACCACATTACTTAAAGCTCTTGTCACTGACTTATGAATATATGTATGACAAATTTATGTTTGCAGGTGTGTCTTCGACTGCTTTCGTTCAAGCTAAGTCGTTGACTGAATTTGTGAGAGACATTCTAAATAGAAATGATGTCCTTTACAGTAGTACTGATGCTGATTTGGTGAAGGTAAACAACTAAACATATTTTCTTTCAGAAGCGTTATGTATATTCTAATATACTTTCTTCAAGTTAATTTTCCTTTTTTTTCTTTTAGGGGTGAAATAACACAAAAGAATACACACATAGGTTGTGACTTTTAAACACCAAAGTATATGCAATTACATGGTCTTGGTTTAACCTTTTCTAATTATAGTTCTTGCGGTGTAGGTTCAGATAAATATGTGGAAGTGTATACTAATTAATTTTGTTATATATATATTTATACTATGAACTTGCTTAAAAATTACTTAAGTTTATGCCAATTTATATCCATTATATTTCTAACCTTAAACTAATTATTTACACCTTCTGGCTCTATCCTACAAAACAACATTTGATTTAGATGTTATAACTCATTTAAATAGTTAAATTTCTTTCCTAAAATGTCCACATGATTTTTATTGACTCGCCATCACCATGGCTGCCAAATTGTTTTCAAGTATACATTATCTTTGAACATATGACAAGTTTTGAGATAAACTTTTCGTAAAAACTCTTCAATGGATACATATAATGGTGTATAGGATGATTCCCTTGATTGATATGCGAGTTTCTTCATTTGTACATGTTTTTTGTTTGAAAACCTAAAGACATAGGTGTTAAGTCTCACCAAGTCAATTTTGGTGATAATATTTATTTACAGCTTCTGCACTTAGATTACTATATAGCTTTTCTAGACATGTGCGTAGCTATTTTAGTATATTTAAATATCTTCATACAAATATTAGATTGTACACGGTTTGAATAAATATTTTAACAATGGGCTGCACGTCATGATGAGCTGTAACTGGTAGAGATTTCACAATCTATTATGCACTTGATCTTTTCTAATTGTCATTGCTCGTCTTTTCCCTTTCTTGATCAAATTGTTATTCATGTCCTTTATTCATTGATCACATCTCATAAATCGTTCAAATTTACATTTAACTGAAGTATCTCAATATGAATATTGACAACACAATATCGATGGGAAGCTAAAGAGAACGAGAAGGTTTAGCCAGCTTAGGATGGACAAAATAAAAAATGGCGTACTAGTGTCAGGGTAACCAAACGTCCAACATAAGGCGCTTAATTACCGACCGACTCGTGGGAATATCCATCCCATTAGGTGATCATGTGCTACTATTTCAAAATTTTCAAAAAATATACGTAAACATGTGCGTGTTCAAAAGATACGTGTCTAGAACTTTCAAATCCAAATTCAGAAGGAGCATTGAGAAACAAACATGCCCGTTAATTATCATGAATAATGACTTAAAATTACACCATCCATGCTACAGTAGGTTTTTGTTCTGGAATCAGGCGGTTAGGAGGGTGAGTCAAGTCGAGGATAGAGGGCGAGGTAATTCACTTGGAAGAGAGTGATTCCGAGAGATTCAATGTTGGTCGCCATCAAGAACCAAATCTTTATCCGTAGCCCACAATATTGTTCGGAGTTGTGTTAGTCTCTCACCGCCGGTTCTCTACATTAGCGTATTAGAACTCGATGGCAACACCCTTGTTATTTCTGGCATTGCAGCGCTGAAGGTAGAGAATTAGCATAGTCTGATGGTCACTATATGTCAAAATGAAGTCGTGAGTACATCAGTACAGGGGACGTGAAGATACTAGTAGAAAACAGGCTAAAGGACCAAAGAGAAATACCAATTTGTATTTGTTCCGGTCGTATTACAAACCGGGACAGATGGGGTCTAAAACCCGTCGAGCGCTCCAGGCGCCACCCATTTGTCCCGGTTTCAGCCACGAACCGGGACAAATAAGGTAGCACCCGCTGAGAGCTCCAGCGTACACCCATTTGTAGCACCCGCTGAGAGCTTCAGCGTACACCCATTTGTCCCGGTTCGTGACTGGAACCGGGACAAAAGCCATGCTTTCAATTTCACGTGGAAGCCGAGCCATCGTCGCGCATCTTTTCAGAAGGCCGACACCGGCGACTCCTCTGCTCTCCGGCCAGCGACCTCTGCCCTCTCCGGCGCTATAAAATGGTACAGTACGGCTCCTCCACACACCATCTCTCCGGCTCCTCCACACACACCATCTCTCCGGCCATCTCTACTCTCTTTTCTCCGGCCCTATATGGAGCCACTCGCGCGTCCGACTCGGTGCGATGAGTTTTACGGCTACAAGAAGGAAGGCATGCGGTTCAAGGTGTGGGTCACCCTTCATGCATGGCGCGTGGAGAAGTGGATCCGCGGCGTGAAGAACAGCTTCCTCGACGCCGCTCCGATCAAAGGCGTTGGACTCGATTGCGAGTTCGCCGACCCTCGACGGAGAGATACTCCGCAGCGCGCCGCGTCCTTCAACTCTCGGTGGCGACCGAGACTCTTGTCTTCCAAATTTGCAAACCTGATCGGGTGCCACAGGTGCTCGTGGATTTCTTAGCTGATGAGACAATCAATTTCTACGGAGTGGCTATTGAAAGAGCATTTTCCCTCATGTGTGATTTTGGTAATTGAATGACAATCTCTATGGACTAATGTTTGCATTGAGATATCATTATAGATCATGTCCATGGTATTGTGGAGTTCATGTGTTGGACTCTTGAAGCTTATGTGTTGAGTGGAACATATTGCAAGTATGTCTTGAAGGATTCAAGACATCATATTAGTGAAGAAATGTTGGAATATACAAGGTTGATCAAGATGTTGATCAACACACAAAGCTACAATATGTACCAAGAGCGATCATGTATCTCTTGGGATGGTAAACACTTGTTCGCATAGCTTTGTGAACTAACCCATTATATATGTGTGTGTGGTATCAATATATGAGGTTAGGTATCTTCCCATGGGCTTGCATCAAATGAAGATTTCATATAGCTCATGGAGGATGACGTCATGTGGTGACCGCCATCAAGGTGAGATGTGCAAGACCAAGAGAAGCTTCTTGAAGAGATCCTATGCTTGGTGCTTGCAATGGATACATGAAGACGGAGCTAAGCGAGACTCTCCCATTGTGAGCATGGGGGAGTATTTGGAGAAGTCTTCATCAAGCATGTGCTTGTACGCGCAATCAAGAAAAGATGAACCACCTGAAGAGATCAAGATAGTCTTCATCCAACTTAAGTGGAATGCTCAAGGCAAAGGTATGATCTTGATAGGGCTATATGATAGATAGGTGTACTATCAAGAGGGGCTCTCAAGTTAGTAACTTGATCGCATCGTTGTGGAGAGCTCAAACCTTTGCATACTTGGCATATCATATTTCTTGGTTCTTATTTGACTTTTATGGTGATGAGGAACTAGAGCTTGTTTCATCTCCATATCAAGCTCTTGTTCATCGGAAACGGTCTTACTTTAGAAAACTTGTTGGCTTTCATCCATGTGAGTATTTAGAGCATGGTTTATCTCCATACTAAGCTCTAATTTATCAAAAATGGATTTCGTATGAATATCTTGTTACGTTTTTTATATTGGAGGTTTTACCGGTTTAAATGTTTTAGGAAAGTTAAACCTTTCCCCATTTGGTTTTATCCTCACATGATGGACTATGATGTCTCTATGCACATTCTTATAGAGATCGTTGTAACGATTACAACGAGCCGAAAATCATCGAAAACGGAGTCCGGATGAAAAAGTTACTGCAATTTTCGTTTCGTAGTTTCTGTCAGTTTTCGGGTACTCGGAAATTCCGAAAAAGTGAAATTTCCGATCAGAATTTCCGGTTCAAGTCAGTACCGAAATTTCCGACTGGAGCAAATTTCCGGTCTAAATTTCCGACCGGAATATCCGGTTTTCTCTGTGTCCAACGGATAGAATTTCTGGGGGGTATAAAAACTTCCCCTCTTCTTATTCCTTGGCCCATCCAAGGGAGCACAAATTTCTCCTCTCTACTACTCCATTGTTGACCTTGGAAAGCTTGATTCCTCTCAGTCCCTCCATTTCTTCTCCATATTCTTTAGGGAAAGTTGATAGGAGATCTAGATCTACAATCCAATCAATCCATCTATCCTCTAAGTGAGGGGAACCTAGTGGATCTAGTTCTTGGAGTTCCTTTGTGGTTCTTCTCTTTGTTCTTCCTCTCTTCTCCCCCCATAAGTATTAGTTGCTTTTGGTGGGATTTGGGAGTGAAGAATTTGACTCCTTTGTGGTTTCATTTGTTCTTCCTCTCTTATTCCCCCATAAACATTTGTTGTTTTGTTGAAATTTGAGAGTGAAGGACTTGAGCACTTCGAGTGCTCTTGCCATTGCATTTGCATCGGTTTGAGCCCTCCACGAGAATTCGTGGTGGTGATTCTTGTGAGCTTGTTACTCTTGGGTCTTTGGACCCTAGACGCCTTTTGTGGCCGGCCTTTTGTGGCCAAGACCTTTTGTGGTCACTTGAGAGCCCCCAATTAAGTTGTGTGTATGTGTCTCAAGACTTGGGAGCCCCCAATTAAGTTGTGGGTGTGTGCCTCAAGAGTTGTACGGGATTCGATCTCCGCCCCAAAGGAGATCAATAGTGGAAGGTGAACTCGCAACCTTTTGTGGTTGAGTTCATGAGGAGAAGAAGGTGAGCCTTTGTGGCGTTACGGCTAACCTGTTGTGGTTGCGCACACCTCTCCAAACGAGACGTACACCCTTTGGGTGGAACTCGGGAATACATTCTCGTCTCCGCGTGCCTCGGTTATTTCTATACCCGAGCTCTTTACTTATGCACTTTACATTGTGATAGCCTTCGTGCTTGAATTCATATATCTTGCTATCACCTTGTTACTTGTATTGCTTAGCATAAGGTGTTGGTGCACATAGGTGAGTCTAGTATTTATATCTAGGTTGTATGCTTGTTAAAGTAAACCTCTAGTTTTATTCCGCCTTTATCAAGCATACCGGAATTTCCGGGTCATTCTTGGACCGGATATTCCGGCTCCTCGGAAAAAGTTTTAAATCGCCTATTCACCCCCCCCCCCCTCTAGGCGACGTCTATCCGTTCAATTGGTATCAGAGCCAAGTTATCTCATTATTAGGACTAACCGCCTAGAGATAAAGATGTCGTTTAGAGATCTAGTGCACAATCCCAGTTATAGATTCGATGGCACAAATTATGATGTTTGAAAAAATCGCATGCTTAATCTTTTTAGAGACATGGGTTCAAATTTAGAGAGTATTGTAGATATGGGTTTTTCTCCTCCAAAGGATTCACAAGAATTATCTTTAGAGGATGAGAAAAACTCTTATCTCGATACTCTAGCATCTAATGGTCTTATATGTGCTTTGAGCGATGTAGTCCTTTCGTCAATCATGCCTTTTCGGAGCGCTCATGAATTATGGACAAAGCTTCAAGATATATATGAGGTGTCCAAAATTTCCAAGGATGATTGTCTTCCTTCCACATCCGGTCGTGATGAGCTCACGTCTTCTTCCACTTCACCGACATGTGGTTTGCCACAAGGTAAATATATTGTGAGTGGTGATAGAAATTGCATTCTTGATGGAGAATCCACTATTGACTATACTTCACACCCATCTTATTGCAATGCTCTATCTTTGGACTTAAACACCTCTAGCACTCCAAATGTTATACATGCTAGTGTTGATAGTCCTTACATATCATGTAGTAGTTGCTTAACTAAATCTCATGATGATATGCTTTCCTTGTCTTGTTGCCATGATCAAAATGTTTCTATTTCCTCTAGTACTTTGGCTAACAATGTAGAGGAATCCCAACAATTGTTGGAACAAGCTTTGGACCTCAAAGGTGCTTCAAGTGTCTCTTCATCGTCTTCATCCACTACTCACATTTGCCTAATGGCTAAGGAGTATAAGGTATCACCTACCGTGCACTCCAATATATCTCAGGATGATGATGATGATGATGATCTAATTAAGGAGAAGTTTGATATTGTCTCTCATGCTCTCTTAAATAATAAAAATGCTCATGAGAACTTATTAGAAATCATGACTACCCTTTTTGAGCTCAAGGAGACCTTTGAGGCTATGGAGACCCGTTGTCATGAAGGGTGGGGTCTTGCTCGTGATTCCGCGGGTGAGGTCCACAATCTTGAGAATGCTCTTGAGGAAGAGCAAGAAACTCGGGTTGCTCTCGAGGAGAGATTGGAATCTAGTGAGGAGTTAAACAATGAAGTAATTGCTAAACTCACTAAAGAACATGACCATGCTATTGCTAAATGTAATGTGCTTAGTAAACGAAATGCTAAGTTAAATAATGAGCTTGTCATGTTGTCTCCTTCCACTTCTAATGATAATGATGCTTGTGCTACTAACTCCACTTCATGTGAAGCATCTATTTTGAAGGAGAATGTTGAGCTAAGGGCTCAATTTGATTTGCTAACTAGCAAGTATGGGATATTGGAAGAAAATCATGAAAAGCTTTCAAGCTCTAATGAGGATCTTCTAGCATCCCATGCTAGGCTAAAGTTAGCTCATGAGGCGGTTACTACGAAGGTAAAATACTGTGAGCCTCTTATGGACACTAGCACAACTTCTACTACTAATGCTTTATTGCAATGTGCTAGTACTAGTAATTCTATATCGCATACTATTGCTAAATATTGTGATGAATTACATTCTTTGCCTTGTTGCTCTAACAATGTAGCATCTACTTCCTCTAGTATTTGTGTTGAAACTAACCATGTAGAGGAACTCAAAGAGCTCAAGGCACAAGTCACTTCTTTGAAGAAAGACTTGAAGAAGTGTCATGAAGGTAAGCCCACCCTCGACAACATGTTGAGAGTGCAAAAACTTCCTCATGACAAGAGTGGACTTGGATTCAACTCCAATAACAAGAACAAGTCCAAGAACAAGATGAAGCACAAGTTCGTCAAGAAGAAGGGCCAAGAACAAGTTATTTATTCGGCCAAGATTGTGTGCTTCAAGTACAAGGTTGAAGGGCACCATGTGAGATCTTGCCCTTTGAAGAAGAAGCATCTTAGTGAGAAGCAACAAGGGAAGCAACCTCAAGTCCAAACTCAAGCTTCCCAAGTTGAATAACCTTCCCTTCCCAAGAAGAAAGGTAAAAGCCGCATTTGCTACAAATGTCGTGGGAAGGATCACTTTGCTTCTTCATGCACTCATGGTAACTTATCCAACCCCACTATTATTGATAATGTTCATTCTCTTCGCAATGATAAGGTTGGTAATGTGTTTGCCAAAGTTATTGGTACTCAAAGTGGTGTCAAGAAAAGAACCATTTGGGTTGCCAAGCCTATTGTGACTAACCTCTTAGGACCCAACTTGGTTGGGGACCAACAAGCTAAAAATTGATCAATAGGTGTAAGCGGAGGACATTGGAGACTTGACTACATCATGAAGAATTAAGGGATCTTCATCAATCATATTCTCTCAAGTCAAGTCAACTGGATTATATTGTCTTAGCATATATCCAATGCTCCTCCTTGCAGTAACTTGTATTTAAATCATATGTATGCATTGAAAGTTACTTGCACCCTTGCATGTGTTTGGTTTTGTACCTTACTAGTGTTTTATATGTGTTGTGCACTCTACTTACTTTTTATTGAGTAATCAAGCTTGTGTATGTTGGTTTGCACACCATGTATGTTTTGAGCCTCTTGTCTATTTGCTTTCATCTTAATTGGCTCTTTTAGGGATTTTAATGGACTATCCCATTTTGGGGGGAGTGATGTGCTTTTTGGTAACTCACCACCTTAAAATGTGTATTCATGAGGAATACCATTAGTGGTGATATTTCAATATTATCTACTCTCTTTGTGGTATGTCTTACTCATGAGAAATTGAAATTCTAATGTCTATTAATTATCTCTTTTTGGATTTCTCTTGCCTCTTGTTAAAAAGAATGGATTATCACATTATGGGGGAGTAATAAGCTATGTGCATATTACAAGTCTAGAAAATGTGAACATGAGAGGTAGTGTCACCTAGAGTTGATATTGTTGATTATCTTGTTCCTAGGTGGCATGGTACTCAAACAAGTTCCATATTTGCTTAAATGCATTTTGTTCTCCCATCTTTTGGTATCTTGTTTGTGAGAGAGTTTCTTGATGCTTAAGTATGATCATTGAATATGTGAAGTCATCAAGAATCTCTATATAAGCATGTTTTCAATTCTTATCTTTTGCCACATGCTTATGTTTTGTGAACATGATCTTGAATATATGTATGTCATGTACCACCGAGAAATATCTCTCTACAATCATTGTCTTTGACAAGTGATAAATATATTTGTGGTAAATTTATTGATCATATTCACATTGGCTATTGTTCTTAAATTTTCTTATTCTCTCGCCAAGTTTGTTTTGATCTAACCACCATTTTGTCATCCTTGCTTCATTTGGATCTTTTTGTTGCTCTACTCATAATTTGTGTTGTGCTTTTTTGAGTTAGGAAAAGCAAGGATCCCATTGTTGTGCATTTAGATTTAAACGACTGAATTCTAAGTAATGCACTATTCTTGGGGGAGCTATCCTACATTGAGTAGAACATCATCCTTTTAATTGTTATCGGGGCTCATTGTTTTTCTTGAACTTTGTGCTCAAAAGGATATATGGAGGGTAATGATCCCACTTGTGTGCATTTTGTATTTACATACAAGATCTCAATTAATGCACTAATTGTGGGGAAGATACTCTATACTCTTTAGAACACTATTCTTTAAAATTGGTTTGGTATCTTATTGCTCTTCTTGAACATGACTAATGTTTTAACAATGTATATGGAGAGTGATGATCGCATTTGTGTGCATTTTGTATTCATATACAAGATCATAAAGAATGCACAAATCTTGGGGGAGCAATCATATATGTTATTGAACATTAGTTATCTTCAATTGGTATTTGATCCCGATGACATGTCTCCTTGAAAGACAAACATTTTTCGTCTTGGTACTTTGTGCCATCATGAAAATTGTAGAGAGCTTGGTTTATTTGTTGGAACCTTACTCCTCTTTGTGGAGTTGGCTATCTCATCCCACGGTTCTTAGTGTACCTTCTTGGATGAGATGAAACCTTCGAGCATGTTTGCTTGTTTTATTTTTTTATGCTCATTGGTTTAGCCTTGACCTTGTTTTCATTTGATATATTTTCATATTGGTTTCTCGAATCATGTGTTGGTTTGAGTCTTTGATACAATGAGGACAAATCCTTCTCTTGCCACACTTTTGTGTAGCTTCTTGATTTAATTGGTGTGTTGTCCAAATTGTATCTCATTTGGTTCTTGAACGTTTTGTGTATGCATATTTACTATTTGTATATCTTAGGGCATGCTTACTTTCGTTGATCCAATATATAGGATAAACTCCATCAAATACTAAATGGCTAAGATGTGCATGAAATTCTATTTCACATCAATATGCACATATTTATGTGGCGTTTTGTCCTATGTATTGTAGTTGGTCTAACTACTTTGGACCCAATTAGTTTGGGTGCCATAGTGTACTTGATTTGTTATAGGTACATGAAAGATGCATTGGAAGCATCCCTCTATTTAAAGAAGATGTCTTCACCATGTGCTTCTTGGAGCCAAGCTTGGATGATTGTGAACTCTCATCTTCTACACCGTCAATGCTATCTCGGTAACAAGTATCTAATTCATGCATTTACTTCTAGCTCTCAACCTTGTGTAGGTTGTTCTTGGCATGAGTTTCTCTAAGTTGCATTTGATATGGTTTTTGCAAAGTTTCTTTTGTTCAAATATCTTCATTGCTAATGTGAGTAAGACATGATGATTACACATCAAGCGGATTTATTTAATCATATCCATGATTCACCGATCCTCAATATGTTAATCTAGCAAATTCATTTCAAAGTCTCTCATGTGTAATATTGATGAATTCTCATAAATCATTTGCCTTATGTGATATTTGTTTTGTATCTCGAAGTATCCCAACTATCACTTATCATATGTGGGTATTTGTGATGCTTTGAGAACTTGGTATTGGAAGTACATCTATACCCTCTAAGAATAATTTAAGCTATGTGCTTTGCTCTTAAGTAAAAATCTTATCGGTATATTTATGACTTCCTCTTGGATACCATGTGCTTTACCTTGTACCTACATTGTGTGTGCATGTTTCTTTGTGGACTTAGTGACCACTTAGAAACTTATACACATGAGGGTAGTTACATATTTAATTGGTATTCAAAATCTTTAGTGATCACCTTTTATTACTTTATTGATTCTTTGGTGATCTCTAAAAGGCACAAGCTTTGTTTTTCTATTGGTTTCACATTGCATCTTAATAAGCTTGTGATCCTATTTGATTTATCCTCTTGGATGTGCTTGTTTACGAAATACATGATATGCACTATGTGCCTCATAATTTGAAAGACTATGGTGATGCTTAGGCACATCCTTGTTTAGTATCCTAAAATGTATTTTCATGGCACACCCATCCTTTCTCGTTTGAGCAAGTCTTCATTTGTCACTTCTTTCTCTTGTTGCTCAACATTTGTTTGTTGCAAGGTATCTTTATTTTCTTACCTATAAAATCTTGCACCTTTTTGTGTTCGAAAGCATCTAGGAGTGAATGAGGATTCCATGTTATGCACACCATATTGAAATACAAATCTTTTCATTGTGCATGTACCTTCGGGAGTTCCCTCTTGTTTTTTAGAACACTTGGTTGATCTTATCATAACATCTTCTTGTGCTCAATTGGTTTTTGGATCCCTTGATTGCTTGCTTCTTTTTGAATGTTTTTCCCCTTTGCAATTGGTATCCTTACAGTGGATTTCAATTGATATCTTTCTTGTGCAATTTTTGGATCCTCAATATAGTTTGATCCCCTTCATCTATTCATCATTGGATAAGTGCATTTGATTTCACTCATATCATGAGAAATGCATAAATCATGAAGGAGGTCTTATTATGTTACCTTTCCAAAGCTTTTCACCCATTTCGGCAATCGTTGCCAATGGGGGAGAAGTTTTGGAGGGTTGTATGGAATTGGATTTATACTTTGGTTTATTCTTAAGTATTTGCCTTCCTTTCCTTTGCATTCGTTGCTTGGTTTTATATATATAGTGGAAACTCCACCATCGGTAATGGTCGATAATATATGCAATGAATTCATGTTCATACACACGTGCATAAATTATGGGGGAGTTTGCTCTATATATGTGGATGAACTAACATCACATACCTTTTTAGTATTTGATGTTAGTGCAACCATTCTTGTTCGTTAAATTCCATATTATAAACCCTCTCAAAAGAGATTGTCATCAATTACCTAAATGGGGGAGATTGAAAGAGCATTTTCCCTCATGTGTGGTTTTGGTAATTGAATGACAATCTCTATGGACTAATGTTTGCATTGAGATATCATTATAGATCATGTCCATCGTATTGTGGAGTTCATTTGTTGGACTCTTGAAACTTATGTGTTGAGTGGAGCATATTGCAAGTATGTCTTGAAGGATTCAAGACATCATATTAGTTAAGAAATGTTGGAAGATACAAGGTTGATCAAGATGTTGATCAACACACAAAGCTACAATATGTACCAAGAGCGATCATGTATCTCTTGGGATGGTAAACACTTGTTCGCATAGCTTTGTGAACTAACCCATTATATATGTGTATGTGGTATCAATATATGAGGTTAGGTATCTTCCCATGGCTTACATCAAATGAAGATTTCATATAGCTCATGGAGGATGACGTCATGTGGTGACCGCCATCAAGGTGAGATGTGCAAGACCAAGAGAAGCTTCTTGAAGAGATCCTATGCTTGGTGCTTGCAATGGATACATGAAGACGGAGCTAAGCGAGACTCTCCCATTGTGAGCATGGGGGAGTATTTGGAGAAGTCTTCATCAAGCATGTGCTTGTACGCGCAATCAAGAAAAGATGAACCACTTGAAGAGATCAAGATAGTCTTCATCCAACTCAAGTGGAATGCTCAAGGAAAATGTATGATCTTGATAGGGCTATATGATAGATAGGCGTACTATCAAGAGGGGCTCTCAAGTTAGTAACTTGATCGCATCGTTGTGGAGAGCTCAAACCTTTACATACTTGGCATATCATATTTCTTGGTTCTTATTTGGCTTTTATGGTGATGAGGAACTAGAGCTTGGTTCATCTCCATGTCAAGCTCTTGTTCATCGGAAACGGTCTTACTTTAGAAAACTTGTTGGCTTTCATCCATGTGAGGATTTAGAGCTTGGTTTATCTCCATACTAAGCTCTAATTTATCAAAAACGGATTTCGTAAGAATATCTTGTTACGTTTTTTATATTGGAGGTTTTACCGGTTTAAATGTTTTAGGAAAGTTAAACCTTTCCCCATTTGGTTTTATCCTCACATGATGGACTATGAAGTTTCTATGCACATTCTTATAGAGCTCGTTGTAACGATTACAACGAGCCGAAAATCATCGAATACGGAGTCCGGATGAAAAAGTTACTGCAATTTTTGTTTCGTAGTTTTTGTCAGTTTTCG
The DNA here is from genome assembly GCA_026929855.1 of Poa annua. NCBI lineage: Eukaryota > Viridiplantae > Streptophyta > Magnoliopsida > Poales > Poaceae > Poa > Poa annua. Next base: position 88,664,239 of record CM049431.1, read on the forward strand.
GGTACTCGGAAAATCCGAAAAAGTAAAATTTCCGATCACAATTTCCGGTTCAAGTCAGTACCGAAATTTCCGACTGGAGCAAATTTCCGGTCTAAATTTCCGACCGGAATATCCGGTTTTCTCTGGGTCCAACGGTTAGAATTTCTGAGGGGTATAAAAACTCCCCCTCTTCTTATTTTCTTTGTCCCATCCAAGGGAGCACGAATTTCTCCTCTCTCCTACTCCATTGTTGAATTTGAAAAGCTTGATTCCTCTCAGTCCCTCCATTGCTTCTTCCATATTCTTTAGAGAAAGTTGAGAGGAGATCTAGATCTACAATCCTATCAATCCATTTATCCTCTAAGTGAGGGGAACCTAGTGGATCTAGTTCTTGGAGTTCCTTTGTGGTTCTTCTCTTTGTTCTTCCTCTCTTCTCCCCCCATAAGTATTAGTTGCTTTTGGTGGGATTTGGGAGTGAAGGATTTGACTCCTTTGTGGTTTCATTTGTTCTTCCTCTCTTATTCCCCTATAAACATTTGTTGTTGTGTTGGAATTTGAGAGTGAATGACTTGAGCACTTCGTGTGCTCTTGCCATTGCATTTGCATCGGTTTGAGCCCTCCACGAGGATTCGTGGTGGTGATTCTTGTGAGCTTGTTACTCTTGGGTCTTTGGACCTAGACGCCTTTTGTGGCCGGCCTTGTGTGGCCAAGACCTTTTGGGGTCAAGAACTTTTGTGGTCACTTGAGAGCCCCCAATTAAGTTGTGGGTGTGTGCCTCAAGACTTGGGAGCCCCCAATTAAGTTGTGGGTGTGTGCCTCAAGAGTTGTACGGGATTCGATCTCCGCCTCAAAGGAGATCAATAGTGGAAGGTGAACTCGCAACCTTTTGTGGTTGAGTTCATCAGGAGAAGAAGGTGAGCCTTTGTGGCGCTGCGGCTAACCTATTGTGGTTGCGCACACCTCTCCAAACGAGACGTACACCCTTTGGGTGGAACTCGGGAATACATCCTCGTCTCCGCGTGCCTCGGTTATTTCTATACCCGAGCTCTTTAGTTATGCACTTTACATTGTGATAGCCTTCGTGCTTGAATTCATATATCTTGCTATCACCTTGTTACTTGTATTGCTTAGCATAAGTTGTTGGTGCACATAGGTGAGACAAGTATTTATATCTAGGTTGTATGCTTGTTAAAGTAAAACTCTAGTTTTATTCCGCCTTTATCAAGCATACCGGAATTTCCGGGTCATTCTTGGACCGGATATTCCGGCTCCTCGGAAAAAGTTTTAAATCGCCTATTCACCCCCCCCCCCCCCCCCCCTCTAGGCGACGTCTATCTGTTCAGCTATCCATAATGACATGAAGATGCTAGCCTACTATGGAATTATTATTTGGTCCGCGGTCGACCTGCAGAGGGATCGCCGAAACCCTACCGGCAATTTTACTCCGAGTCTCTATGCTCTCTCTAATGCTAATTGGGACAAATCTTGAGAAGAAGAAATAATACAAGAAGGACACGGACAACGACGAAGACGACACGTTAGAAGAAGACCTAATTTTTGGATGGGGCAAAGTTCCATTGAGCTACGATCAAGTCGTATATGCTGTTTTTGACGCTCGCCTTGGCTTCGAGATTGCACGGAAGTTAGGACTCAATCACAAGATTGTATTCATTGACCCTAATCGAGTTCATCATCATGATTTGTTACATTACCCAGAGAATACGGAGTAGCTTTTGCTAACTTACTTGATGGCGCAACATTACAAAAACACCATAATTTTCCCGTTCAACTTCGAGTGAGTTGTTTACTTTCTTATACATACTCGATGTTAAGTATATGCAATTGATGATTTAATTATTAACAAATATAAACATATGGCAGATTTTACTAGCTATTATTTGAGATTGATGTTGAAAAGGCAATCGTTGGTGTATTGGACCCATTATCAAAACCAGTAGAAAAGTTCGACGACACGAAACAGATGCTCTAGAGGTAATTTCGTTCGTTATCACAATCGACCTCGTCTTTTCTAAAAATATATCGTAATTAGTAATTTTTTTTACTAATTTTCTATACCGTAAACTTCAGGGTTTGGGACAAGTTCACCTCTTTCCACCAGGACGTCGGTATAGCCCGGAAGCTCACTTTAAAATGGCGAGAGGTAAGCCGTACTAGCTAGGTTCCACACATGCATATCTTCAATTTTAGTCTCACAATACAATTTTTTCAATATTTTTGATTGTTTTTTGATTGGTTTCTTATCTTATTCTCTCATAAAGTGCGTGAAGCAGCAACATGACACCAATTTGTGTGGATTCTATGTCTGCGAGTTCATTAATTCACTTCAATGAGGGGGCAAACTGGAATGGCGTACGTAAACAATATATTCAAACTTGTTCACTTTTCAAATTGAATTATTTTCATGATGATTGATATTTTGGTGTTGACCTCTCCTTTTTAGTTTGAGATGATCCGGAACAGGCTTGATGTAAAAAGACCGTCTACTACCAATTGCGGAGGAAATTGTGGGCTTTCTGCTTGACTATGTCATAAAGCCAGACGCATAGTGCAGTATGATCCAGCCGAAAAAGACCACCCCGAGGAAAAATATGGTCTAATGCCTCTTCTGTCATGTAATTATCTCTGGTTACAAAATTTAGACATGATCTTACGGTTGTAAATATTTGTTTCGGAGAACTCGTGTATTAGCTAGTATTAATTCATGACCATCCCAAGAAAAAATTGTGTATTTATGATATATATTATATAGTAGCGTATACTATGCAACTCGATCTTGTTTGAAATGAAACATAAATATAAAAAACAGAAACGCAAAAGAATCAGTAAAATATAAAACAGTAAACAAAAAACAAAATAGGAAACAGGAAACAAAAAATAAAACAAAAAAATCATATATAATGTCCCGGTTCGTATTACGAACCGGGACAAATGAGAGCCAGCCAGCCACGTGACCCCCCTAGTGTTTCCGGGCAGTGGCGTGACCGGGGCAAATAGGGGAGGCTTTGTCCCGAACACGGTGTCCCGGACGCGTGCCCGGGACAAAAAGCCCTCCCAACCTGGGACACTTAGCTAGTTCTGCTCTAGCGAGAGGTGTTCATTGATGGAAATAAATGCAAAGCGAGTGGAAGGGGAGATGTGTGCATCTGTTGCCGCTCCTGTTTGATACTATAATATGTTTTAGCTTTTTCACATTTACATGTCTAAACTTGTATCTAGAGATATTTTAGTGTCCATATTCACTCATTTTTATACGTATCTATCCAATATGTGCAATAGCTAAAACATCTTATATTAAAAAACGGATGGAGTACAAGGTAGCCCCATAAGATTTCATATTAATAATAATAAATTGTAGTAATAAACATATTATGTAGTTTGTGACATGATAAGTTTGTTGAAGTGGGTGGGCTGCATGTTTAGAGAAATAGTTAATTGGATAATATATTGTTTTATATGGGGATGAACTACTTAATTAAGTTAAATTGCATGGTTTACATGTAAACTTTATGTTCGTAAAATACAAAACTCGGACTCATATATATATTCACTACCATATGGATGACAAAATATATATGCATATGGATGATACATCTGCTCAGGAAAAAAGAAGGGTATGTACATATATGCGCAAAAGACACATAACCCTGTATGTATGTACTCCAGTAATATATTTTACACACACTCGTTGTCGCCTCGCGTTGCAACTTTATTATTCAATCCATCATTGTGGCAGCCGAGAGAGTCACTGTTGTCCCTGGGAAGCTTCTCCATGACACTCTTCTTCTCCTCGTCCGTGGATTATGTAGCCGTGCCTGTGCCTGTGTCGTGCGCGCCGGTGGTTGTGGCCGCATGCTATTCGACTGTGTGCTTCTGGTCCTAAGTTTCTCCTTGATCTTCTCCTTCATCTCCTTCTTCCTCCTCTCGCACTGCCCATACCAAAAAAACAAGTGCTAAATTCATAAATATTGTGATGTCACGGTCTCAGATATGACCATGCACTATTCAATATGGCCCTTATACTGCCCCTGCCAAGAAAATAGGCAGTTCTCCACTCACAATGCATATAATGTATATATGCTACCTATCATCTTAGACAAGAGTCAGATCGTGTCCTCATAGTTGAGTTCCCTTAAATACTAATTAGGGCCAAATACCGCAATCACAACCACGAAAAACTTGTTCATTGCTTTCAGCAAGTGGACCAACTCATCCACACGCAGGGGCGGAGCCCAATGGGCTGACCCTGATGCACAGGAATACGGGTCAAAAAAAAATTACTAGTACCCATCATTATAAAATGTCCTGTGCATCAGGGTGGGCTGAACATTGTGCATCAGGGTGGGTTAAGCGGACCGCGAGCAGGCCCATTCTCCAGCGCCGCTGCGTCGAGCTAGCTTTTTTTCTTTGTCGATGACGGTTCGTTTCGTCTATATCGATCTAGACTCTTCGTCTGTTCGTCTCCAAACACCACGAGCGATCCGAAACTCTAGCCTCTAGGTCTCCAGACATTTGTCTCGAGCGGAACGGAAAGTCGGAAATAAATCGTCGGCCGCCGGCCGCCGGCGTCACCGCGCCTTCAGCCAGCATGGAGCAACCAGCACTCCCGCAGCTCAGCTCCATCCATTAGGTGAGTACTCCCGCAGCCTGGCTCTGCTTATGTATCTTGATCGCAGCTCCATTAGATTTAGGCATTAGGTAATTCTAGTACAACTTGGCTCTGCTATCATCAGCCTGCTATCAATTTTAATTTTCCTATTCCTTTTCGAGTTAGGAGCCTCTCTATTTTATGTAAATATTTGGCTACTGTAGTACTATTTATGCAAGGTATACATCAATATATGTATAAATATATTTATCATTTTCTTTGTCAGATTCAGGCCTGGTCAGATTTATTATGGACATATATGTTATCAAACCAAAAGAACCATCACAAATTATTCTAGAAGATATGAATTGGAAAGAGGAGATCCAATATGATCCCGGAAAGAGAAAATTGATAGAAAATTATCAGCCTAATTTGAAAGAAGTGGTAAGAAGAAAGTACTTGGTTAATGGACCTTGCCAACCAAGAGAATTCAATTTTCCATATTCTGAGTTTGGGGCAAAAAGGAGAAGGTTCATGCCTGGTTGGTTTGACGAATTTGGAAATTGGCTTGAATACAGTGAAGAGAAGGACAAAGCATATTGTTTTTGTTGTTTCCTGTTTAGGGATCGTGGCAGCAAGAAAGAAGTCGGGTACGAGGCATTTGTTCTGAATGGTTGGAATAACTGGAACGTGAAGGCGAGACTCAAAGATCATGTTGGTGACGTGGGTAGCGTACATAATCAAGCAATGAAAAAATGTCTTGATTTGCTAAAAACATATCAGCACATAGATGTTGCTATTAACCTTCAAAGTGAAGCAGCCAAGAAAGCTTATTTTACTCGACTAAATGGCTCAATTGACACAGCAAGATTGTTGCTCAAGCAAGGATTGTCTTTCCGAGATCATGATGAGTCAAAGACCTCCTTGAATAAAGGTAATTTCTTGGAAGTTCGTGACTTCTTAGCTGAGCATGATCCGGTTTTAGGCAAGGCTATGGGTAAAGATGCTGCAAAGAATGCTACGATGGGGTCTCCGGAGGTACAGAAAGAAATTGCTGAAGGTTTTGCACATGTGATAGTGCATTCTATTCGCAAAGAAATTGGCAATAATGTGTTTTGCTTGCTTGTTGATGAATCTAGGGATGTCTCTTGCAAAGAACAGATGGCAGTGGCGCTGAGGTATGTTGATAGTTCTGGAAATTCTAAAGAAAGTTTTGTTGGTCTTGTTCATGTGAAAGAAACTACTTCTTCATACCTGAAGAGTGCAATTGATAAACTATTTGCAAAATATAAATTGAGCTACAATCAGGTTAGAGGACAAGGATATGATGGTGCTAGCAATATGAGTGGTCAGTTCAATGGCCTCAAATCACTGATAATGAGAGAAAATAGCACAACTTATTATGTCCATTGCTTTGCTCATCAGCTTCAGTTAGTTGTTGTGGCTGTGGTGAGAAAACATAAGGAAGTTAGTAATTTCTTTACTATGATTTATGTCTTGTTAAATGTGGTGGGTGGATCTTCCAAGCGAAGGGACATGATTAGAGATATTAATCTTGAAGAAATGAGCAAAGCTTTAGGGTGTGGACAGCTTACAACGGGTACAAGTCTAAATCAAGAGCAATGTCTGCAAAGACCTGGAGACACTCGTTGGGGTTCTCATGGTAAAACACTGAAAAGTTTGGTTGACTTGTTCACTTCAGTTATTAAAGTTCTGGAATTTGTGGGAGAAGAAGACACCGACAGAACGAATAGAGACCAAGCAAATGGTCTTCTAGTGTATTTTCAGTCTTTTGACTTTGTCTTTTATTTGCATTTGATGTTGACAGTTCTTACAACTACAAACACATTGTCATTAGCATTGCAGCGGAAGGATCAAGACATAGTAAATGCCATGAGCTCCTTAGATCATGGCTCCCACCCCCCCCCCCCCCCCCCCCCCCCCGAGCTCTGGCGGCTCCCATGGCGACTCCCATGGCGATCTTGGTGCCTACCCCATCTAGGTCTCTCCATGGCGGCTGGAAGAATGAGGATGGATCCTTTCAATGATCCCTCCTCCATTGCTCATCTCCTGGACTTCTCCATTGGTCACCAGTTCAGATCTAAGGTTCGACATCTCTTTGCCTCCTCAGTCAGCCTTGTCTCCTCTTCTAGTCGTTTCTATCTTGTGGTTTCTTTTGGTCGTGCTGCTTTCCGTTTGGATGATCTGAATGTTAGTCTGGCCCTCTCGGCAGTTTTGGGAGTAGCCTATGATGAGATTGGTACGTCAGTTCTTGCCGATAGAGTTTTCAAATTTGCTGTCAGCTCAAAACAGGTGGGATTCTTTATCTGTAATATGAGATCTATTGACTGCAAAATGTTCAAATGTTATTTTCATCTCTGGGGTCATGGAGGACCTAACTGGATGAGAGAAGAAAAGATTTGGAATTCTCAGATGGATGCAGAATGGTCTCAGGTGGGTGCACGTCGATCACGTCCCCATGCAAACCCTAGGCAGCCTGTGGTTTCTAATATTTTTCAACGTCTTTGGTTGCAACTTGAGACCAACATGCCCAGCGTTTCTGTTCTCACGGGAGCCAACACAATTCCTCTCGGTGTTCGTCCCTCTTCAGATCTAGCCATTGCTGATACTGTGGAGATTCATAGTGTTCATCCGATCACGAATTCATCGGCGAAAAAGCGGGATCTTTCCTTTTTGGCTGCTAGATCAAATCTGAAGTTGCAATGGAGGCCCATTAAAAAAATTGCTCCTATTCCTTCTGTGGTCCACTCAGAGGCCCAATTTCCGCTAGTACCTGAAGATGCAAATCTGGCCCATACTACAGAGGAGTTCATATGTTGTTCCAGATGCTTCAGTCCGTTCCATTTTAAGATTAACTGTTCTAATCAGATACGCTGCAGAATTTGTTCAAGATACGGTCACATTGCCCGCAACTGTTTTGATCGTGTTAACCATAAGAGGATCTTTCGTAGAGTTGCTACTAAGGAAGTCTCTCTGCTGAATAAAGAAATACCAATCGACAGTTCTGTTCAAGCACCCTCCCCTGTTCTCCCCTGCTTCCCCTGCACCGGCAACTCCGCCTGCCCACCGCCGTCGACTCCGGCCAACATTGTAGCGATGGCGAACTACCCCGTCGACCCTGTGCCCCACCTGCCTCCTGGAGCAGGTTATGAGCCATTTAGCCCTCTCCGACCACAACGGGGTTATGTGGTCATCGGCGGTTCCACTCCTGAGATATGCGACGATTGGGCGATCATCCTCCTCGAACCAGAGCCGACCTGGGAGCAATTTGAAGGTACTTCTGCCCTGATCACTGCTCAGATGGTGCAGAGAGGTTATGAGGTTAGACAAGTCAGTCGTTGTGCGATGGGTGCCGCCATGGTTAGATTTGATGGGGTTATTGACCGTGACAGTGCTATTAGAAATAGCCCTTATTTCATTGGTGACTCTGTGATGCGTGTCATCGAACACGATAAAGGAAGGAACTTCAGAGCTGCTACTTTTACCCATGATGTCTGGCTTATGCTCCTGAATTTTCCTCCTGAGTGTTGGTCTCTTAACACAATTATTTCCACCTTTGCTCCTTATGGTCGCTTCTTGATTTGGAATAGAGATGATACTAACAAGGCTCGGATTCTTGTGAAGATAAGGACTTTTGACATTGATAGAATTCCTGGCAGTATTGTTGTGGTGCAAAATTTCAGTGAGGAGGGCAATGGTGGATCTTGGTCATGTCCCTGCATCATTCTGAACAGACGTATGCTGGGAGCAGGTGCTGGGGATGAAGATCCTCTCCCACCTGAGGGTGAAAACCCACACCCAGTACCTATCGTGATTGATGGATTTGCTATGTGGCATCATGAAGAAGAAGCTCAGGTTGTGCCACCGGCCCCTCCAGTTAATGAAGAGCCTGCTTTAGTCACCCCACCTCAAAGTCCTGTACCTGATGTTCACATTGTTTTACCAGCACCAGTAGCTCCTATTCCCATTCATGCTCCTGTGATTGATGATGTGATAGCCCCAGTTATTGAGCCTGCTGTTCATCCAGTGGTCCAAGATGCTCCCCATCCTGTGCTGCCCGTTTTTGTGGAGGTGTTCCCACCAGAACGCAATCTACTTGCTCCCTCCCTAGGCAACTTGAGCAACATTTCATCTGAGACATCTGCTGCAGTTGAGAATGTTGCAGTTCAACAACCTACTGATCATCATGCTGCAGTTAGTAACTTTCCAGAGGCTGACCAGCTACTTGGTACCTTTGCTGCTCCATCTGTCTCTCTTGCTACCTCAAGGAAGAGAAAAGGAAAAGCCATTATGTCTGTTGAACAAGTCAGGAGAAGCAACAGAATTGCTAAGCTCAAGGAGGGCTATAAGGATATACCTGCTGATTCTGGCATTGAGGGCCAGGAGGATGATGATGAAGATCAGGACAAGGGTGCTCTATCTGTTGTTGTAAGGGATGCTAATGCACCTGCTCCTCCTTTTCTGCCACTTGAGACTATCCAGGCCTTGGCTACTGGGCCTTGTCAGATGCACCCTGAGGATGTATCAGAGGACAGCTTGAACTACGACAGTACCAATGATAGTATTGAATAAATTATGTGAAGAGGGGGGCAGCTGGATCTTATGCTTCATTCACCTGGGTTTCTTTTCTTGTATTTTGGCTTGTAATATGATATCCTATCAGCTTAAACTTATTTCCTGTCAGTATGGTCTTGTGGACATTTGTGAACTTGGATGTATGCACTTTTGCGGTCAAAGTGTCTTTTGTGTGATAACTGGTGCTGATATCTATTCGCAGAAGTCTGTGTTTGCTTGTTCTGAGCTTTATCTTCAGTTTGTTACCCTTTGGGAGGATTTATTTATCCTATTTGGGCTGTATCTGGAAATTATATGCTGGCTCACTTTAGGTCCTTGGAGGATGGTATCTACAAACTTTCTGTGCTTGTCCCTGGGCTTTTTAATATTGCTCAGCGTTAAACAACCCCTTTTTGGTTTCCAATGAGTAGACAATGGAATATTTTGGATTGGAATCTGCGAGGGATTAATTCACAAACCAGATGGGATGACATTAGGCAGAACATTAATGAGTCAAACTGTAACATCATCTGTTTCCAGGAAACCAAAAAAGATCACTTTGATCTTCAATATGTCAGGAACTTTTGCCCAAGACGTTTCAATAAATTTGTGTTCTCCCCTTCTGAGGGAAGCTCTGGGGGTTTAATAACCTTATGGAATGGGAACCTTTTTGATGGCACTGAGATCTCCTTCTCTAAATTCCATGTCACTGTTCAACTAATCTGTAAGATTACTGGCCATGTTTGGTACCTTACAAATGTCTATGGACCGACCCTTCCTGCGGAGAGATCCCTATTTCTTAATTGGCTCATGAATATTGACACACATCCAATGCATTTGTGGATGATACTTGGTGATTTTAATCTGATAAGGGGCCCAGATAACAGGAACCGACCTGGAGGAGATATCAATAATATGCTTGCTTTTAACAGATTTATTAGCCACCATGATCTTATTGATATTCCACTAAAGGGTAGATCATTTACCTGGAGTAATATGCATGATGATCCTCTACTTGAAAAGTTAGATTGGGTCTTTACCTCTGCCAGCTGGACTGCTTTATTCTCTAACACACTAGCTACCCCACTAGCCAAATTATCATCAGATCATGTCCCTATAAAGGTACAGGTTGGTATACATGTTCCAAAAGCACAGATTTTCCGGTTTGAGGAGTTCTGGTTAGGGATGAAGGGTTTTGCACAGGTGATAGCTCACAATTGGTAGCATTGGGGTTCTTTTAAAAATATTGCTCAGGATATTACTGCGAGACTGAAATCTTTGAGATATGGATTGAAACGATGGAGTAAAACTTTGTCTCAGTTAAGTAAGACGATTCAGTCATGCAACTTTGTGCTGGCTTTATTGGATGGTCTTGAGGACCAAAGATTACTCTCTATTATTGAATCCAATTTTAGAAGAGTACTTAAATCTCATTTGGCCAATCTTCTGGAGGCCAAGAGGATTTATTAGCGCAGTAGGGCAAAGATTAGATGGGCTAAGTTGGGAGGTGAAAACACAAGGTTTTTCCATACCTATGCTACCAAAAGCTTCAGATGTAATTATATTGCTATTTTGAGCACAGAGGATGGTCGTTTGGTTTGTGATCATGAAGATAAAGCAGCAATTATTTGGCAGTCTTTCAAACAGAGGATTGGTTGTACTGATAACCCAATTATGCTTTTTGATCTTGATAACCTTGTTGTTCCCAACTTTAATATTGACTTTGCTAGCCTTGAAGTACCATTCACAAAGGAAGAAATTGATGACATTGTTAAGCGTATGCCAACAGATAAATCACCAGGTCCTGATGGGTTTAATGGAGCTTTCCTAAAAAACTGCTGGGATCAAGTTAAGGATCAGTTTTATCAGCTGTGTTTTAGTTTCTATGCGGGTGATTTGGATATCTCCAGTATCAATTCAGCCTTCATAACACTCATTCCTAAGAAAACTGACCCAGAATATGTAAATGATTATAGACCTATCTCTCTGGTCAGTATAACTTTGAAGTTATTGACAAAGCTGCTTGCCAATAGGATGCAGAGGGTTATTATACAAGCATTGCACAAAAATCAGTATGGTTTTATCAAGAATAGAACCATTCAGGACTGTCTTGCTTGGGCTTTTGAATACATTCACCTCTGTCACAAGTCTAAGAGAGAGATCATTATCTTGAAGTTGGATTTTGAAAAAGCTTTTGACAAGGTTGAATATTCGGCTATTCTGCTCATGCTTAAACATTTAGGGTTTGGAGACCTTTGGCAAAGATGGATATCTAAAATCCTGAATTCTGCTTCCACCTCAGTACTCTTAAATGGTATACCTGGGAAGAAAATTTGGTGTAAAAGAGGAGTTAGGCAAGGTGATCCTTTGTCACCCTTGCTGTTTGTGACTGCTGCTGAGCTTCTTCAATTTCTCATTAATGCTGCTTGGCAATCAGGAGAGATTGATTTGCCCCTGTCCTGTTCCTTTGGGTTAGATTATCCCATAATTCAATATGCAGATGATACTCTGCTTATTATGCCAGCTTGTGTAGAACAACTGAGAAGGCTGAAGGTGATCCTGGATAAATTTTCATTATCTACTGGATTAAAGATCAATTTCAATAAATCCTCTATGGTATCCATCAATGTTGATCATGATAAAAGTATTGAGCTGGCTATGGTCCTGGGGTGTAAAATCGAAGCCTTACCTTTTACCTACCTTGGTCTACCTCTGGGGACTACTAGACCAAAGATGGAAGACCTTATTGGTATTATTCATAGGATTGATAGAAGGCTGGTTGGCATTGCTGATACACTTTCCTATGATGGTCGACTGGTGGTGATTAAATCCATCATATCTACTATTCCCAATTTTGCTATGTGCACATTGAAACTGCCTTTGGGTTTTCTGGACTATATTGAGGGATCTACCAGGGGATTCTTTTGGAGGGGCAAAGATATTCATAAAAAAGGTAAATGCCTCGTCAAATGGGAAAATGTTTGCAAGCCAAATAGATTGGGTGGATTGGGCATCCTAAACCTCAGAACCCAAAATATTGCCCTACTCATGAAGTACATCTTTAAGTTCATGAATAAGGACGATTTACCATGGGTTAAGCTTATATGGAAAGCACATTATGAGAATGATAGATTACCACAAAACACTAGACCTGTTGGTTCTTTTTGGTGGAAGGATTGCCTTAAGTTATTTGATAGCTTCCTGGAATTGGCAGCATGTGTCCCAGGTGATGGTGGAACTGTAAGGCTTTGGATGGATAAGTGGTCTGATGAGCTTCTTAGGCACAAACTACCTCACCTTTGCTCCTTTGCGAAATCACAATCCATTTCCATTAAACAGGCACTTGCTGTTTTATCTGATGAGGAGTCACTGGAATTGTTTCACACCCCACTGTCAGTACCTGCTGTTCATCAATTTGCCCAGTTCAACAATTTGCTGACAGGACACATGGATATCACTACTGCTGATAGGTGGATTATGTCATCCAGTAATAAAAGCTACTCGAGTAAGAGGGTTTATGATACCTTAATGACAAATACTCCTGCACCATCCCCCTTCCAGTGGATCTGGAAATCCAGAGTTCTACCAAAACATAAGATATTTTTTTGGTTGCTTTTGCAAGACAGATTGAACACAAGAGACCTCCTTGCCAGAAAGCAGTTTCAGATTGAGGATTATAACTGTGTTCTATGCTCACAGGGTATGTCTGAAGAGTTTATTCATTTATTTTTTGAATGTGACTTCAGCAGAAATTTTTGGTGGAAACTTTATCTTGAATGGGATACGGATCTGGACATCTTTTCCATGCTGATTCAAGCCAAGAAAACTTATAAGCTAATCTGCTATAAGGAAATCCTTATTATTGGTTGCTGGAGTATTTGGACCCATAGAAACAGATGTATTTTTGATTCTCAGCCTATTTGTCTTGAGACTTGTTTCCAGGACTTTATCTGTTCTTTTAGTTTGATTCTGCATAGAGCTAAACCTTCCTTAAAGGAAGGGATGACCCAATGGTTGGATACTTTATGAACTTTTCCATGTAATTTGTACAGCAGTCAATGAGAAAATAGAAAATTAAACAGTAGGGATTTTTCCCTACTGTTTTGCGCCTCAAAAAAAAATGCCATGAAATGTGTGAAGTCAACGAGAACTGTGTTGAATGAACTTAGAGAACATGGATGGGACTCTCTACTGGTTGAAGTTCATGGTTTTTGTGTGAAACACGACATTGAAGAGTTGGGCATGGAAGCAGACTATATTAATCCAAAAAAGAGAAGGCAACCAACTGGAATTACCAACAAACATCACTATCAAGTTGATTGCTTCAATGATGTTTTTGATTGGCTAGTTCAAGAGCTTGATGGCCGATTCAGTGAGACATCCTCCAATTTGCTTGTTTGGTCAGCGGCATTGAGTCCAAGGGACTCATTTTCTGATTTTAATTTGGAGAGTTTGGTAAATTTGGCCAAACTATATCCTCAAGATTTTGATTGTTCAGATTTGAGGGATCTAGATAAGGATCTACGCCTATATATTGCTGATGTACGCACAGATGATAGCTTTTCCAACCTACCAACAATCATTGAGCTCTCTAAAAAAATGGTGGAGACGAGGAGGCATATTATGTATCCTTTGTTTTACCGGTTGCTGAAACTAGTAATTGTGTTGCCGGTTGCCACTGCTACAGTTGAGAGGTGCTTTTCAGCCATGAAACTTGTGAAAACATATTTGCGCAATCGCCTCAATGATGACAGCTTGAGTGATGATGTTATTTGTTATGTGGAGAAAGAAGAAATAAATAAAGTCACCAATGATCAAGTGGTTAAGTATTTCACGGGCTTGAAGAAACGAATATACTAGGAGAGTGAAAGGTAATGTGAAAACTTTATCTACTTGATTGATATTTTTGTCATTTTACTATGTTTAACTTGAAATTAAGTCCACCTTTTCAAACTTGCAGGTTGATGATGTACTTTGGAATTTGAAAATGCAAGACATCTTTTACAAGTAATTGTGATCATTGTTTTATCAATATAATATGCTTTTTCTAATTTTTTGTTACAAGTTCTTTTGAATTTCTTTGTTGTTTGCTATTATACCACATTGTCTTGTCATAAATACTTCTATATAGTCGATTGTTCCGTGAAAAATTTATGCTATAGTAGAGTAGTGCATCAGGGTGACTCGAGCTCCAGCTCCGCCCCTGTCCACACGTACTAGTAATCGTAAGTTCACCTGCCACTTCATATGCAGCCGCGCACGGCATAAAAAATCATCACTCCCAATCAAATACGGTTGAACAAGGACCTTCTCACGGGTTGGACTAGGGAAAGGGCGGCCTTCGTGAAGGTCTATTTCGTGATCCCACGCGTGAGCTGCTGCCGCCACGTGGACACGCAAATTGAGACGATCCCGCGCATGGACAGAGCCAGATTCAAATCTAGATCTAGATCTGGATCTATTATTAAATTTGTACAAAACACAAACTAAGATAGTATATCAATGCAGAACGGGATGTACAGCAACGCAGAGCGGGTTGTACAGCAATACAAATCAGTTTGTACGTACAGCAACCCTGACCGGGTTGTACAACAACGGAGACCACGTTGTACGGCAACGGAGACCGCGTTGTACAGCAACAAAAACCGGGTTGTACAGCAACACACAAACCGGGTTGTACAGCAATATAGACCGGGTTGTACAGCAACACAGGACATGTTGTACGTAGAAATACATTCGGGTTATACAAACAACTACACGTAGCAAGTTGTACGTATAACTACAAAATTCAGTTTATACGTACGACTATACTTAGGTTGTACAAACCGTACACAATCGAAAGTATAATTTTTTTATCGAAACCTATCAATATGGGATCTAGTTTTGAAGATCTCAACGCGAGGAGTTCAAAAGTGAAAACGGTTCGTAAATCGGATAAACGGTTCTCAAGATATTTCGTTTTCAGAAAACGAATCTTAAAATAAATGCATGTACAACCACTGTCCACCATCAGGGAGCCGCCACTTGTCATCGCATGGAGAAAACGTGGGATCAGAAACGAACGAAATTGTGACACTTGTCAGTATCAGATCGCACGTGTGTGGATCTCGTGAAGGGAAGGCTTTTTTAAAAATTCCCCCTTCTCACGGTTGAAAATCTTACAAATATATTGTGTGGGCCCATGCCAATCAGGGCCGCCGACACACCATCTCCACACCTTTTTCTTGATTTAATTATGTGACTTTTAAAGAGTTTGAATTGAATAAAGAAAGAAAAGGAAAAATGGGCAAGTGTCAGAGGGAGGCCGGAGGATGGAAAACGAGAAGGCAAATTGGTGGGGGCCACACACCTCGTGTATCTGGAAATGGGAACGTGTCGAGCTGTCCATGCAGAGGATCAAGGGCTCCGATCCCTCGACATCACTCAACCCATTAGATAAGCAATGCTTAAAGAATTTCTCCTGTGTATATAAGCACCAGTCCCTAACAAAAATAGATTTATTTTCTTGACACCTCTATAAGCATCTAAATTGGGCATGCCCTAAGCTCTTCACCCTTAGTCAGCATCGGTGACTACCAGCCTTAATGGTTTTTATTCATATCGTCCAACTAATCCTTTTAACGCTACAGCTGGGAGAACAATATTGAGTGTAAGCATGTAAGTGCTTTAAATAATGCAAGTGTGCAAAACAATGGTTTCCAATTCATCTTCGCCGTACCTGATTAGCGTTTCTAAGCTCTTAATATGTTGGTCCATAGCCTTTGTGCACGAACAACCTTGTGATGTCGCCAGACTGAACGTTAAGGGTGTGTTTGGTTTTGGAACCAAATGAAATGGAACGATTCCATTTTACTAGAATAGAATGTCACGGTTCCATTCCGTTGTGGTGTTTGGTTAGAGACAATAAGATGGGATTGAATGATTCTAAAACTATTTTGGTTAGAAGTGTGAGATGGGATAAACATGGCCTAAATCTCACGTGATTAATGAAGATTGAGGTTACCATTATCATTAAGCAATTTGTAGATAAAGATAAGTTGTCACAACAATTTGTCTAGATGAAAAATAAGTACCGAATTAATATGTAATATTAATCAAGCACACAATCAACGGCGTGCAGGCTGTCGCGCTCGTCTGCCCGTAGCGCCTCCCGATGTGCTACCGGTCGACTTCGCTGGCCCGCTGCCCCATCGCCGCAACGCCTGGTAGCCGCCGGTCGTGCTACCGGCGACCACCTCTGCCGCATCTGCTATCTAAATCATCAGCTGTGCTACCGGCGACCACCTCCTGCTAGCGACCGCCGCTGCTGGTTCACACTGCCACCACCACGCCTGTTGGCTAATTCCTGTCACCGATGAGGGAGGGTGTAAGAGAGGGAAGGAGAGAAGAGGCGGTCGTGGTTGGTTAGTATAGCAATTTTTTGTTGTTAGCGAGCCATTTATCTGGGTCGGCCAATTTGGAGGAATTGCTCGATTCTATATATTGAGAGAATATTCTCTTTCTAAGAACCACCTCATTCCATTCTATTTTCTAACCAAACAAAGGAATGTGCTATAGGTGCGGAACGGTTTTCATTCCATTCCATCAAAACCAAACACACCCTATGACAGTGGTAAGTAGAAAATATCCACCAGATATTACTGCATAAGAAGTCACGCAAACATGTCATACCGATAGTCGGGATTAACTCAGTACACGAATTACATGTCTTCAAGCAAAAGCAGGGTGAAACGCTCAACGACAACACGATTATGGACCAGTCTAGAACTAGAACTCCTTTCCCCTGTAACGCACGCCCAAACAGTTGGTGCTCAGCCTTGGTGCTCTGCGACATCCTTCATGGCATCATAAGCTTCCCTGCACATTCCAATGAGTACCATCAGATTTTTCGATAGCGTCATTAGCATCTGCCATTTGTAAAAAAGGAGCAATTGCAGAATAAAAAAATGTTGCTGACAAAATCCATGCAACTTTTCCTGATAAAATCAGAAGGGGAAAAAATCACTGAAGCACATACAGATATCAAGGGCAGGTTGAAGGTAAAAGTAAAACACACTAGCTCTGCTTGTACTGACAAACTCCAAACTGAACCTAACTCAAATAATCTATGAGGAAGATGAGTTACCGTAATGCATCCTTCATCTCAGTGTTTTCTGGGTCCAACTTGAGTCCATCCAAGAATCGTTTCCCTGCACCCTCATAATCCTGGTAAAATTTGAAGTAAATGATCAAAAACTATTTGTTGGACCAAGAAAAGAAACAGCATACATAATCTTCAATGAACCTTCAGCAGCATCAGAGCTGCGCCCTGCCGATAACAGGCCTTTGACCAGTCAGGGCGGATGTTTCGGCATTCGTCGGCATCTAGCAGAGCCTTGGCTCCATCACCCATGAGAAGCCAGCAAAGGCTCCTGTTGGAGTACAAGGTTGCATCATCAGGATCAATCTTGATCGCCTGCAAATCAACAGTGGAAGAAATCACTAATCGGTTAGGAATTTTTGAACACCGAAGTAGGAAATCAGCACATTGCTTTGGAGAGATTTTCAACAGTATGCATAATTTGTTGGGGCAGTGTGTAGATCAACTGCGAATGAGGAACAGCTGAGAACAGAGCCAATTGATCGAACATACAGTTACTAACTATAGAATATGTGTGAAAAAAATCAACTCCAGGTCTCCTTAATGAAAAGTTCTGTCAGTTCTTTTGTTATACCCTATGTTTGGCAATATTCAGTTAAGCAATAACTCCTAGATCTATGATCTATCCTCAGTACAGTTATATGACAAAAGAGTGGTAAATATGACGCTGAAAGTAGCCTCGAATACAACAAAGACTATCAGTTGGGGTAGGCTAGAGTTGAAACCCATAAGATCTCAAAACAAAGTCATGGTTAGTTCTTTAGTGTTATTCCAATTCTTCAAAACTTTCTTATCGGGGTACCCCCCATGTGGCCCTGTCAAAAGATGTGAGGAGTCTGTTATGAGATACGTAACAGTCATCACAGTAAAACACTACCGTTATAACTTAGTAAGTTTTGACTTTTACCTAAATTTATACACCATATATTTAGGAAAGGAGGGAGTAGCAGATACTCGCTGCTTTCTATAAGAGGCACCAGAACCTTGCCGTCCTGTGAGGTGTGACTCAAAATCTTGATAGAAGCCACCCTACTCCGAGTGAACTCAGGTATTGGGTAGACTGTGTAGTCCCAAAACTATTTTAATTAGATTAATGTATTTGCATGCAAGAATAATTTAAACTAGGTTATAATCTTTCCCAAAAAAAAGAAGAAGTTCGAAATCTTGCTTGCTTCAAATTTAGGGATATGTAAAACAAAAGAGCATGCAAACCATTGTGAGAAAGGTTGTGCTCTAATACCATACTGTAGAGTCCTGCTGCACATATATACTCCTTTTTCCTGAAACTGAGACTCCCAAGTTTCTTAAATCCTGCTGCTCTGATTTTCTTTTTGGCCACAGGTTCGTCCTGAATTATCAAGGTATTAAACTTAACGATGATCTCACAGAATGCATTTAAAATATATAAAAATTCTAAACAAATTACCTAGAGTTTCACTGTGATTATTTAGAATACTATAGATTTGGTTCCATAATTATCTTTTTGCTCACATATCTCTGATCCCATACTCTCCAAGCGTCTACATATAGTATTATAACATAGAATGTATGGCCTAAATCAAAGCTATTTTCACACAGAAACATCACAATATCATTGTTAAGAGCTGAAATGATGGTGATCGTTTTCACACAGAAACATCACGATATCATTGTTAACACACAGAAACCAATGGCCAGGATTGACAGGAGATAACTATTATATTATCAAAGTAGTATAAGAACAATGTCCATGATTAACAGGAGATGAGCAGTATAAACTAACGGCTGGCAGTAATCTGACAGGTGTATATTATAGTAAAAAGGCACAGGGGACGTAAGCAACACAAAATTCTAGATAGATACAGTTAGGAACATGCGCACAGAAATACTTGGAAGAGCTCTACTTAAAAAACAACAATCCAGATTTTAAATAACGAAAAAATATATTAACAATTTGGTTTTAACATGTAGGCCATATTGGATTTTCACTAAAAACAATTAATATAATGAATGAACTGGACATTAGAAAAAAAATCAATGGTTTTAAATGGATAGCCTAAATTTACAGTTGTTGTTTTCGCTACAGCCCAGAAGTCTTACCAACGACTAATAAGTATTTCTCCAAGTCATACTTTTTCATTGTGTTTAGCTATAACGTGTGGCGATAAATTATATTGAATAACAATTGGTGCACATGCTGACATATACGGTAAGCCTAGGAACAAAACATTACATAGTAACCCTAGCCATGTTAGGAACAAAACATTGGTTGCCCGGTCAGTTAACTTAACTAATACAAGCTTGTTTTGTACAATTGTACTTGAGCCCACTTGTTCCCAAAATACAACTCAGTAAGAGAGTACTGTACAAAAATCAATAAAAAGCAAGATTTTTGTGATCATGAATTCAGATGATTGGCTACAAGACCTTAACCCCATGTTTCATAAACCCCCATTAGAAACATAAAGCATGCAAATTATCTTTTCTGTTTGGTAGCATGAGAAAATATAATCCACACAAAAATAATCACGTAATTACCACTGACATTTGATCCTTAACTCCTAGCTAGCGAGCCCTTATATATATTGACGTGGCAGCTCTAAACTAGGAAGTTATTTTGATAAAATCTTTAGCTAACTTGAAAACCCACATGCTAGCTCATCATCACAGCCCAGGGCTGCAATCTCTGGTGCCCGGATCCACATCTCTGCCTAGCACCGCCTTTGTCAGCCTTCGCGGCTGAGCGCCTTTGGATTACTGCCAAATAACGTTGGAAAGGGTTTCCATCTGAATTCAGTCTTGCTTCAGTAGATAAAAGACAAATTGGATTTGGATGCGTGAAGGCTTTGGGATTTATCTAACTACTATGCCATACGCCCATACCACTATCAAACCGTGGTGAAATTTTTCCCCACCTTTAACAGAAACAGTAACCCAACGCATACCTTATGGGACGAATGACAACAATTTGGTTGTCAGAGGCTAGTATTTTCTGATCTTACTAAAATTCCTGATTTGTATGCCAAGGTCAAAGTGCATGCACATCCACTTTTCCAAAATTAATAGAAGCTTATAGTGGCAAAGAAGTAAATCTTACATCATCAGGAATTATCTTACGGTTGGTGGTCATGTCCTCCAAAAGCCCATCGGCGAAGTCGGAAGATACGAGATTCTGCGACTGGAGATTTTTCATACCATAGGCTAAAGCTCCTCCGGTATCAGCACCAGCCTATCACACAAAAAATACGTTACACATTTTCTATAGATGACTTGGGCAATCATACAAAAATTCCTGCACTTCGAGAAACCATAATGTGACTCCCGGAGCATGAGATTTCTACTGTCTTAATTTTTTCGTCTACAAGGTTATTTGGTCAGATAGCAGTGTCATCATGCTTGTGGCAACCAAGCTAATCATAAGACCTCCACTGACGTCAATGTTCACAAAACAAATACCAGCAAAATAAAAAGTACTAACTTGAGTGTGGAGAATTGTTAATACATAAAAAATGGAACCACCAAAATTCTAAGGCATGAAAAGGATAAGATAAAAATAGAATACCTTAGTCAAG
Organism: Poa annua; assembly: GCA_026929855.1. NCBI lineage: Eukaryota > Viridiplantae > Streptophyta > Magnoliopsida > Poales > Poaceae > Poa > Poa annua. The sequence continues at coordinate 88,685,090 of CM049431.1, forward strand.
ATCCACAAACATTTCGCTGAACGGGCAAGCATAGCAGCAATGAGAGGTGTCTGACCATCTACCATTTTGTTTTACTGTTGAGGAACATTAAGATATCAGGCTCAGCTCCTATAGTCAAATACTAGCTAAGGTTAAACGTAAGAGAGAGTGCGTGGAAATAATTGTCAACATAAAGTATCTTCATGATGTACCAGACTACCAGTAAATGTAAAACAGCTTCCATGGCATTATATATAGACATACACTGTAAACATACAGTTACAGAATATACTGCGGCTTACTGCCGTGAGGGTCAAACCTTGTGGACTTCATGAAAAAATTTATGGTGCTTACTAGTGTGTGACTATAGTACATGGCTACATGATAGAAAATAATCCTTAATGGCAAATTAAAAAAAGGGTATTGCATCAAACTATTGTCTATGGTTGAACATTAGCATTTAAGGGACCAGAAATAACAAGATTGACGTTTGCATGCATCAACGACAAAACTATACTTCTTACACAAGCAAATAGACCGTGCATTTCATAGAACAGTGCTAGCATGGCAAACACAAGCGGATGAAGCACGTCGATACTTGTCACCAAGGCAGAATCTTCAAAAATGGATACCGATCAACTACACATTGTGGGCAGATCGAATAAAGTGATGAAGATTCCAAGAGTCGTCTATGGGAAATAAATTAACTAACAGTATACATAAGAGCTCAAGGCGTTCAGGATCCCCGATACAGAAAGTAATTAAACAGAATCAAGCAGCCATACATCAACCATTTACATAAAACATGACGAAGATAGTCCTATGAATGCAAATGGTATGTGCTTATAAACTTACATCTGCATTATGGTCCAATAATACTTTCATAGTGCCATCTTGCCCTTCAGTAGCAGCACAGTGAAGTGGTGTCCCACAAAAAGCTTCCGAGTCAACGTCAGCTCCTCTTGCAAGCAACAGTTCAACAGTTTCACAATCTCCTGAAAAGGGGAAATTCATTAACCTACTCCATAAGTTGATACACATTTTTCTGGACATTCTCTTTCTCAAACAAAATGGTTGATGAACTTATGAAAACATAGGATAGACATTCTTGTAACAACATCTATGTTTTCAAAAGTATTCTGCACCTCACTATGCCTTGAACATATTGCTAAATATATCCCAACAAGGACTTTTTGACTAGGAAGAACTTAAAGCCAATAAATTCGGTGGTTCCATAAATTTTTATTATATGAATAAAATAAAAGTGAATTCTAATAAGAATCCAATACTAGAAGATACCACAATATATACAACTTACAAAGTGGAGACAACTTAATGAAAAGTACATAAACGTATATAAAGCAGAGTCACGTGTTTATAGAGGTAAAACCTGATCCAGCGGCTAAATGTAAAGGGGTAAGCCCTTCGTGGCAGGCTTTGCTTGGATCGGCGCCATGATCAAGGAGATATTTGGCAATACCCACAGAAAGACGTGTCGCGATAAACAGAGGTGTTCTACCTGTCAAGCACACAACATGAAGCTTATTAATGCAAAGAACTTTTGGGTTGAGCAGAGAACTAATATCTTATTAAGTTGAATAAAAGTGTATCTTATCACCCTACGAAATTGGGAAGTACCATTACAATGCTACATGGTTTCAGAGACCATGAAATTTAGAAATAGTTCCTCGACGTACACAAAGAAGACCCATGGAATTTAGATATTACATGAAGTATGATAGATTACACGATACCCACATGGAACGAATCAGAACGACTTTAGCTTTGAAATTTAATCGGGAAAGATCCAAAATTGAAGAATCGAGCAGAGTGCACGTACTTGCAGCATATGCATCGATGTGTTTGAAAGAGTAAATAAAACAGTTCTGAATAAATAATAGTCTACCTAGCTTCAGCGGGGCGATGGTCCTTATATCAGTCAAGCTTTATGTAAGATATTACCTGAGATATCTTAACTGAACATGTTCTATTCCATATGAAGCTACATTATCAACAAAAATCTAGAATACGCAGGGCCACCTATGTATGTATCTTAGCATTAAGGAAGAGAGAAACCGAGAGCTGCAAACAGGCCAGAGCAGCATATATATATGGTACGTATATGACCATGAGTGAGCAGAAATGGAATATGATAATTAAGTGAAGCAGCCAAGCAGCAGGGTTGTAAATTTTGCGAAGCCATACTTTCAGTAGATCACCACGGTTCACAGCCTCACAGGAGGGCAAGTTTCATAAACCGCGACAAGGGAAAAACACTGAATTTATGCCCGGAAATCTTTAAATCAGTGATGGTAAGAGATGGACCTTTCTGGTCGACGACATTGACGTCAACCTGCAGCTCCTCGACCAGGTACTTGCACACCTCGAGACTACCCCTGGAGGCGGCGACGTGCAGGACCCCGAGACCATCTACCGCCCTCAGCGCCTCAATCGTCTCCTTGGGGCGGCCCCTGCCCTTGACGAGCATCGTGACCAGCCCTGCAACCATGAACCGTACGTAAGCAGCACGTACCCGAGATGCCCTCGACCAAGATCTGAGACGAGGAGAGCGCCGCGCGCGCGCGTACCTTTGAGGAGTGGAAGATCGCCTTCTGCCGCCGACTGGAATATCCCTTTCACCAACGTCCCGCTTACTGCGGCGGGAGGAGGCGCTGGTGGCGTTTGGGGGTGGGATGTGCGGGGAGGGCGGTTGCCGGTGAGGGGAGCACGCGGGCGCGGCGGCGCCATGGAGTCGATGGAGAAGAGGATGGTGGTAGGGTTTTTGGTGGGGGAGAAGGAGAGAGCAGGTCGGTTTTGGTTTTGGTTTTGGTATTTGAAGGGAGACGGAGAGGAGAGGAAGATGAAACGAGAGGATCCGCGCGAGTGGAGAACGCGGCTCGATAATATATGTAGTTCTTATCTTCAAACAAAATAATGTAGACCTACATCACATGGTTTTATTTTTTGAAATTTAAGCAACTTTATTAACGAATAATAACATGGTCCTCTACAAGAACTGATACAAGGAAGGGAGGATCATCAAACCAAAACACTAACTCCCTCTAAAGAGCCGTGACGAGCAAGCGACATGTGCGCGTGGTCAATGTTGAATTGTTGCCATGCCACACATTATTAGTAAATGCCGACAGTCATCTATTACCACCGCACTTGAACCTCTGAACTCTGAGGGATCACGGACTGCTTGCACCACCTCCAGAGAATCAGATTTAACCACCAAGTAAGTGGCACCGAATTGTTCAGCGAGCTTAAGTCCCGCCTACAACGTCGAGGTCTCCATTGACGCGGCATCAGTGTCCCAATCAATATAGTCACAAGCTGTTGCAATAAAATTACCTCCCGCATATTGGATGATAGCACCCGTTGTACCACGACTTGTATCAATATCGAACGCAACATCGACATTGAGTTTGTAGACACCTGAAGCCGATCTACTCCACCCATCTCTTCGGATAATATTACCAATACCTTTGCGCTTCATGCTATTAGCCAGAATACCAACAATGTTAATAACAGACCTCGTTGGACTCGGCACATTCTCCTTATTCTTGATCTGCCTTCGAGATCACCACAAGTACCAGCATGTGATCATCACCAATTCAGCAATGTGATCAATATCGCATGTGATGCCTCCAAGAGTCTTGGAACACAACAGCTCCTCCAAGATCATAGAACCTGAGACATCCATCCTCGCTGCTTCAAACCATCCCAAACTTCAAGAGCTCTAGGACATTTGAATAGCATATGACGCAAATCCTCAACATCAATCGTACACACTGGACAATTAACAGTCGAGCCAATATGCCTATTTGCAGCATACAGAAACAAGGCACAATCCCATGTAACGCTCTCCATGTGAATATCTGAACTTTGCGAGAGAGTGTCGCTTTCCACACCCTCATCCAGACTTCATGCGGGGAGGAACGATCTGAGGAGTATGATCGTAGAGCTCTCCTCCTGTATTCAGCCTGCCATTCAAGATGATAGGCAGTTTTGACAGAGAAACAACCTGTTTTATTGACATGCCAGGCGATGAAATCAGGTTGCCCAAAATTTGGCAGAGGGATACGCAGTATACGTTCCACATCTACTAACTGAAGATTATCCCGCAGTAAATCCTCATCCCAATTTCCTGAAATCGGGTCTATCAGGTGCTCCACCCGAGTCAAAACACAACTGCCTCTAGGAGTCACTACCATCCGTGTCGGGCTAGACGGAACCCAGTGATCCGACCAAATATTGATAGTACTTTGGGACGCCATATACAACCTCTTTTGAAAGTTTTCAAGCCGTACATGATACTCTGCCATGTAAAAGATGATCCTTTCTTAAGTGTAGCATGGATTAAATCCCCATTTGGGGCGCGCAAGACCTGTAGACACAAGGAATCTGGATCGCTTAAAAGCCTCCAGCACTGCTTTACCAACATTGCTTGGTTGAAACAATGGAGGTCACGAAAACCTACATCACATGGTTAATGTCAGCTATTGGAACTTTACCTGGATTTCCCTGCGGATGCAGTTTTGCGATCTACAGTATCAAGAATTGTGATGGGCTCTCGGCGTGAGGAGGTGGGCTTTCTTGCCTGATGCAGCTAAGCTGGGGATACAGCTACTCCGGCCTGGTGTGAAACTGTAAAGTCCTGCGTTTTGATAATGTTAAGTAAATAATACTAACAAGCTAGTCGTTGTAGTATAGTGGTAAGTATTCCCGCCTGTCACGCGGGTGACCCGGGTTCGATCCCCGGCAACGGCGCTTTTTTTTTCCTTTTTTCTATTGTACTTGTCAGATGATCTGCGCTATACAGTGTGACCATCGTGTTTCTGGTTAATTGCTGTTGTTGTCTCATCAGTAACTTGTGATGTTTCCACAGCTTCTTCGACTGAGGATGGATGGATATTATGGTCTTTGATGGATTTCGAGCGGGTTTTTCTTGCTTCACCCACCCATGCCATGCCTCATTGCTGGGCAACACGGAGTAGTGCAATGTTAGATTTCTGTGTGCTTAAATCTGTTGGTGATATGGCAGCACCAAGTGGTGATGCTAACTCAGAGATGTCCGGGACAGTTTGAGAAAGATACTGCCGGTCCAAGATCATGATCTCGAACACAGTAGAAAACAAATGTTTCCCGCGTAGTGTTTGATATTCCCTCCGGTTCAGAAATAAATGTCATGGTTTAGTTTGAACTAAAATTCTGGAGGGGGTATTGCACAGAGAGCTTTAACGACGGAGCTGTACAAGACCGGTCTGCCCTGTGGCGTAGCTTTAGCACATAGACATGAGGAGGGACTACAGCTCTACAAGTACACACTAGTAACACAATGAGCAGTGATCGAACTGATTCTGAAATGAAAAGGAGTAATTGATCTTGTTGTGTCCCCAGAGTCCCAAACATAAGCTACAGCGATACTGCTTTCTCCGGTCCACTACGCTACACAAATTACTTTTCTTTCTAGGATAGCATGCAAGATTTACATCATTTGCCCTACCATTCTTACAGAGGCCATGTGTTCCACTCTCAGACGGGCCCTCGAGGATGAAGATAACCTTCAGAAATCATGTGTCCCATATACACATGGCACTAGCTTCATGGCACCTGCGAGCTATCGATACGCCGTCGGTACAGTTTCAGTGTCGGTCCCGGGCTAGCTAGTTTCTTCTCCATGGTGTCTGCTGCCCTTCGTGGTAACCTGCGTCGTGGTTAATGTCACTGCCAGTCTGCACCTTGACGCCATGCTGCTGTTCATAATATACATGGAGGACATTAAGCCTGGATCACTACATTTGCTAGTGCCGGGACCGTTTCATCATGTTTCGCTCTAAATTCACGATCGATCTGCAGAGTGTTTAGTACCGCTACAACAATCTTTGGTATTTAGTACAGGCAAATCTCTAGCCATTATAGACTGCGCATGTACCGTGATGGTACATTGCATGTTAATTGGCCTGGTCCAATTGTTGCTGCCTGAATTGATAGAGGTGCAGGAGTTCTTCCTTCTATTATTTTCTCCTCTCCAGACGATGCAGCGATCTGACAACTTTTCTTTCGTCTAGCGGAGCTGCTTGATCCGATAGCAGATCGCAGGGTCCCGAGCAATATAGTAGCTCGGTACTCGGTACACACTGCGGATCTGAACACTGAGCTCATCGATGCCTATAATGTTCTTAGACGGAAGGCACCAGGTTTTAGCAGGTTTTCACTGAGCTACATCGATGCTTAGTCATGACACCTCTGTTTCTTTGCAGCTGTCATTAGTTCTCGGATCGCTTGGAGATCCCCCTGTTCTCATGGATTTCATCAGTATCCATCTTCTTATGTGTGCTGCACTGCCGCAGGGTTTTGAAAACTGCCATTTGTTCTGTCAATCTGTCTTTTCAGTGTATGAATTGTCTTTCTTTTTTTTGAAATAAGGGAGCTGCTCCAGCCTCTGCATCAGGTTGATGTATACGGTTTTTATTGGGTGGTACTGGTTAGTTGTTTTAATTTCCATATAGTAGAACAACTGGAGATGGTGCAGACTGGCAGCTAGCCATGGCTGAAGCGTAGGCCACAAGCCTCCTAAAGTACTTTGTAGGAAAGAAAAGCTTAAGCACTTGCTTAAAGACTAACATAGAGTAGTTGATGCTAGCATAAGAGTACAGTATGTGCCCTGGTACTTTGTTACTATATATCACAGTGGGAGGGCTGACACTTAATCCTCTATCATAATCTCTTTCAAGAAGAGGGTTACTTTAGTTTGACTACAAAAGACACGCACACATTACGAGTGTCTCAGTAAATACCAGTTGATGATGCATGTTGGTGATTAGGGTCAATGACCGGTGGCCCCAACTGTCAGTTGGATAACATAGGAAATTTTCAGATATTATGGAGATCTCTGTGCTCCTCCAGGGACCATGGGGCATGGCTGGGCTGAATGGAAACACCAGGAAGCAGCTTAAAATACAGCGCACTTTGCAGGTAAAGGCATTAGCAGAGTTGGTGGTGCTTTGTGGTGGTTAAGTAGCTAATTAAATATTCCCCTAGATTCCTGCTACTCCTTGGGCTGTTGCGCTTACCACACTCAACAGTTCCATATCATTTCATAGTTTTAGTTGCTGTCCTTAATTAAGGTTGTTTAAGCGAAATGGTTAAATGGCCTAATTGATTCTCTGTTCCTTCTTTGAAACTATTTTAGATTTAACCTAATATGTTGAAAAAAAAACTGTACTATATGAGTGTATTCCACTTATTACCCCACAATTGATAATTTATGACACATACTAGTCCATTGAGTGAAACAGTCAGAAATACACAATGTAGAAAATTTTGAACATGGTTTTACCCCCCATTTTAGCATTTTGCACGTTTCGGTAGAATATATCGGCTTGTTAGGTCAGTGTGGTGGGACAAAAAAATGTCAAATCGAAGGACGTCGCCGACGATCATGTCCAAACTTCTCTTCACAATCTGTTCAATTTGCTGACATTGTCTTGATAATTTCGAATCACAATGATCACCTCACAGTTTGTGCAAAAAATATGCATAAGAAAAGGAGGGTCCAAAGTTCGTAAATGGATAAGGTAGCTTTTTTGTGATCCACAAATGCATGACAACATTGGTAAAAGGCGAGGTTCACTTGTGATTGTTATTTGGATTTGATGTTGTAGATGTTTGCGTAGTTTTCAGTGAAAAGGGAAATCTAAAGAAGTTTAACTTGGAAAGGATGGATTAAGAAGAACAGTAGGTAGCACACTTTCTCCCCTGATGACCCTGATTGCTGTACGATAAAAGACCACGAAAGCAAGGCACCGAAAGAGCACACCGCATGTGCCGTGTTTCCTTCCATAATTAGAACTCGGATCATAATCCACCAGAGACTCCACTCTGTCACTCTCACTCTCACTCGCTGGAAGGCAACACAACACGCCACCAGCAAGCGTCGGCCACAATATATACTCGCTCACGTGCACGCACACATACGAACTACAGTACGACCAAGAGACAACGATCGATGAACCGGACAAGCAAACCAGGCTAACACGTCGCCATTTTCGGGTACGATCCTTGGCAATATTTCCATGGCGACACGAAGGCCGTAGCAGGTGGAATCATGGCGGCCTGCCTTTCCCGCGTCCAGCCATGGATTCCCGATGTGAGTTGGGGGACATGATGATCCATGCACCCCGGCTAAAATGATGACGACGAACACTTCTTCCCTCCGAACCTGCCTCCGTGTTGCCATGTTTCCTCCAGCGGTGCGAACGAGGGATCCAGCCATCTAGAGGGGGAATCGATCACTAGAGGAGGTGCAGCTAGGCAAGCTCTTCCACCCATCAGATAGGGAAAAAGGATTATGGGCTGAAATTTGACATAAACTCGTCTTCTCCCCTAGGCTGCCACAGTGCCGCTGTTAGACAATGTAACTTGATATTACTAGGAGGCAAAAAAACATGATATATACATGTAGAGGTGAAGGCCAAAAGGAAATGTAAAATGCAAAATGCCAAATGCCATCACAAATATAACTCTTAACAACTGCGACTAAAACCCCAAGTTTGGATCTTACAGATCGAACGATGACGCCGCGCCACGCCATTCTCCCTTCTCCCTCGTGTTGGTATCGTTTTTAGAGCGGGTGCTGGTTGGAGGAGCCATGCCCAGACAGTCATCTGTTGCACATCAGTGACAGTGTGAGGCCATAGCAATTTAGCTCGAATCGGTAAAACCCCTCGTGAGCTGAATGGGGTATCATACCAGAAGGCAGGCAATGGTTTCAGTGCGTACTGCAAATTGGTAAATTACAGTAGTGTTGTACAAAATTAGTAACTCCAGCAGGCTGTCGAGCTACTTGAGGTTGCTTGCCCACTGAAGCGCAGATGGAGCGTGCCCCGGAAACAAATCATGGGGACTTGCCATTGCCATTCATTCACCCATGCATGCACACCACGGCTCCTTTTCCATGATTAATTCTCCCTATATTATGCGCATCATACTATACTCTGACACGATGATCGATCAAAGACCCCTGTTCTGCAACCCAAGTCAACAAATACGTAGGAAACACTGAACTTGCTCCTGACATTGGCGAATCATTGGTAATCTAGCATAGAGTAGCCAATACACTAATGTGCTAATCGAAAGTAGAGTAGCCGATACTCAACGTTTGCTATTAACATTGGTGAATCATTCTAATCTAGGAGGCCACGACACGAAAGATATCTTTCTTAAGTGTTATATTTAACTCGTGTCTAATGGCCGATTCCACCTTATCCTTGGCGGTTTGCACAACAGGAGAAGATTCGTTTGGAAAAGGTAATCAAATGGAATTTTATGGATAATTAAGAAAAAAATCTTCCATATACATGGAGAATGAATTACTTGGAATGATTCATCCAAAAATCATCGGTGCACATAACGGTAGTAGTTAGGGCTGCAAGAAAAGTTCGACAATAGCAAACGGTTTGAGATCGACTCTTTTATGACCCGACTTGAGTGTGTTCCGCAACACGACCATCTTCCACGCGGCGTTTTGAAATCGGGATACCGCATCACTTCTCTCTTCCTCAAGACAAAATAGAGGGGGAAATGTCGCTTTCTCGAGTTTGTTGTTTCTTATCTAATGCCTTTTCGGTTCACATGATTATGAAAACACGATAACATAAGAATATAGCATTGACATGTCATATCATCCTGCGAGAATTAAATATGATAATCTGCAATAGAAGTTAATTGGTACCGAAAAAACACACGAAATTTCCTGAAACGTAAGTGCATTATGACGGTTGCCGTAAAGACAAAGAAAATTCTTATAAAATTAAATACAGAGTAAATTCATTTTTTTAGATTCACAATACAGAGTAATTCATGCTTATTTTTTATGGTTTTTGATTCTGTACAAACAAAACAAGCCCCATATAAAAATCATAATTAATCGAATCCTCAAAATTCTCAAGTATATTTCTTTGAAGGAGACCCTAGCTAATTCCACTGCACCCAGCCACCACAAGTACGGCCCAGATTCATAGGAAGCGATCTTGACTCGTGAGCTGCACTCTTCTCCACGAGACCCATCAGTCTATCGGGTACCCATGGCGGCCATAAGACAGTGAGCTCCTCCTCCTATTCACCACCAGACAAGCACAGAGCTCGTCTTCTCCTTTCTCCCTCCTCCCTCCCTCCCTCTTTTCCCCTCACCTCACCTCACCTCACTGTGTGCGTGGTACAATCCGGTCTCTTTATTCCCTCTCCTCCGACTGCCCTTGTCTTTTTGCGTGTCCTGCGGTTATGGATCAAGAAACCTCACGACAACCCCGCCGCTTCAGCCGTCTCTTGCCGCCGCTTCAGTAGAGGTGGTGGTTCACTTCTCGCCGGATCGCTTCTCGCGATCGCATTTTGCATGCGTTTCTGATCTTCGACCGTTGCATTATTATCGGTGTGATTCTTGGCGGCGGCATTTGTGTTGGTAATAATTTATCCGATTCTCCATGAGTTGGGTGGGGATTTGATGTTGTGTCTTGTGTGTGGTGGCTGAAATGGTCTCTCTCCCCCGATTCATGGGATTTTGATTTTGGTCAGGTTGCGCCTGAAGAGGAGCAATGGTCGGCGACGGCGCGCACTCGGCAGTGGCCGCCGAGGCCGAGGACCTGGACCTCGAGCGCGGCGAGCGGTGGCACGCGGACGGCGAGTTCGTGGACGACGACGGGGAGGACAGCCAGTACTTCACGGACGCGGAGGACCGGTCGTGGCCCTCGCACTCGCGCCAGGAGTCCGCCGCCTACGAGGACTGCATCTCGCGGTGCGCGTCCGCCCGCGAGAGCTCCTGCGGCGGCGGCGGCGGCGACAGCGATGAGGACATCCAGGCCGGCGGCGGCGAGCACTTCAGGAAATCCTCGTGCGTGTCCGAGTGCTCGCTGGACGACGTCGACCTGGAGGCCGGGCTGGCCGACATCATCAAGGGCAGCCCCGAGAAGGCCGAGGTGAACTGCCGCATTTGCCACCTCGGCCTCGAGAGCGCGGCGGCCGACTGCGGCGCCGGCATCACGCTCGGCTGCTCCTGCAAGGGCGACCTCTCCTACTCCCACAAGCAGTGCGCCGAGACCTGGTTCAAGATCAGAGGCAACAAGTAAGCTCCCACTACTCACTTAACTCGGCTGATTCGGTCCAATTCATTCTCCATTATACTGTATCTGTTTAGGCGCAATGTGCCAAATCAGTGCGTTATCTCGAATATAATTGTCAATTCACTTCAATACAATTAACTGGATTCAGAATAACGCTCTAACACGTTGCAGGGTTTTCAGATATTTAGATATCCAGTGTAACAGTTTAAAAACTCAAGATTTGTTTCAGATATAGGCTTTTTCTGAAAGATATTTGGGTGGATGAACACATGGTTAAGGAATCTTATGTGCTGGTGTTTTCTTTAGCTCCTTCATTCTTTAGATGGCCAAAGGTTAAAGGGGCAGATGGGTAAAGTAGTTGTGGATTAATTAGTAGGAGTGTAGGGTTCGTAGGTTGAGATCATTGGAGGGGGACAAAGTTAGGATTAGTTCATTCGGTCTGTCTTTCTCACAGAATCCCCGCTTCATCTGGCATTGTTGGTGCTGAACAAAGTTTGTTTCTTGATAGATTGACTTGGTCTGATACTCTGATGCAGAGTCTGTTAGACACGGATTCGGTTAGGTACCGTATGGAGGGGGAGGTGTCATTCTGTCCCTTCCCACTACAAAATGTGGTTGTGTGATAGAATTGTAGTCAAGAATTATAGGGTGTTGAGCTGAGCCTTGGTGATAAGAGTTCTAATTCAGGAAAGGTGTATACAAAGGGAGGATGGTTCTAGAAAAAATTATGGCTTTTGATAGCTCAGGAATTACTAAATCAGTTACAGATCGTAAGTGTAAAAGGCACTAGTCATACAAACTATTTCTATAGAAGATGAAGTCCACATTGCACACTATAATAAACCTTAAAAGAGGACAAGATGTTCTACTGAAATTAGTTGGACCATTAATGAGAACCAAATAGGGCTACCGGTAAAAGGAACATTACTAGTGGGTTCTTAATTAGTACACTAGCGTCAAGAAAAGAAGTTGGAGTAACCTGTTATGGAGCATATTGGCATACAGTCTACATCGTAGCAGCACATTTGTCCCATACTCTTTCAATGTTGATGTCATTCAGTGGAGCATTACTCAATGTTAACGTTTTGAAGCTAGCTAACATTTCTATTGTTTTAGTTCAGTTTCTAGTCCACCTTTTCAGTGTGAGCTGGCAGGTTTAAAAATTCATTTTTCTTATGATGCAAATTAATTAATTGTGTTATTGCAACTGCATCAAATTTTTGATGCTTTTTGTCCATTGTAATATTTAGTACTTCAGATCATGCAATGCAGTGGGCTCTTTAGCAACTTGTTTTATGTTTTTTTAGCATTAACTTGTTTTATGTTGTTTGTGTGTTAAGAGAATAAGAGGACCATTGTCAATGATGTGGACGTATTTATTTCACATCCTTGGATAACTGTCGCTGGGATTTCGTGGGGTGGGTCTCAGTGCTACTTGCAATTTAGACGACATCCAGAATTGAAAATAAGTTCTGCAAAATGCATAGCCTTTCTGAGCAACACAAAGGTCATGCCAGAAATGCATGAATATCAATCCCACATGTCTTTTCCTCCATGATTATCAAAATTGCTTCAATTATATTCGTTTGGGCAACTGAACTGGTTTTGCTTTTAGAGGTCTTACTTGATGTCTGCCTGAGGTTTCTTTTGGTTACTAGCCTTTTCTATTGCATACTTGAAAGCATCATCTACCTATTACCTTTTGCCGTAACACAGAACATTAATTGACCCTCTAACGATTATTTAGTTTTCAAGTGCAAAGATAACAATGTGCAGTATGAATGTTTTTGTAAGGTACAATATGAATGTTTTGATGAAGCACCTAAATATTTCTCTCCTTTCCTTTGGCTAGGACCTGTGAAATCTGCAGCGCAGTCGCATGCAATGTGGTAGGCTTTGGTGATTCAGAGATCACTGAACAATGGAATGAGTCAAACAGCACAACAGCTGTGCAAGCCCTGCCAGCCGAAGCTCAGAGATTTTGGCAAGGGCATCGGTTCCTCAACTTCCTTCTTGCCTGTATGGTTTTTGCCTTCGTCATCTCATGGCTCTTTCACTTCAACGTTCCGGGGTGAGTTTGCCCGCGCAAGAGGACCTCAATAAAAGCCCCAACGCCATTAGCGCAGACATGTGGGTTAGATTCAGCAAAACTGAAGAACAGGCTAAGGCGGAGTTAAGTTATGAAGAGGTAGGGCATGATGCCCTTAAATTTGCCTGTGTTGGGGAAGACTCCGGGTTCGGAACGATGAAAGGAGCCCTGAAAATTTGTCTGGAGGTTTAGGGTGAAGAATAGAAGCTGATTTGTTCGTCATTGTTGTGATGGCGGTTTGAAGAACATGTGTTGATGTTAGTCATTTCCTAGCTTTGCCGTTTTGTCTGCTGATTTGGTGTGATCCTGTGTAGATTTCTGTATGCCTAGCTTTGTCCCAATGTTTATGATCCTGTTAAACAGAGTGAGGCGGTCGCCGCTAGAGATATCTACTTCCAGCTCAGTTCTGAAGAAATGTTGCAGAAAAATAATAAAGCATATGTTGAGAAAATTGTAATGCCCATGGAGATGATGGAATTGTGTTCTGTTCTTATTTTTCGATAAAGGGCGATTTATTACTTAAAAAGTTAAGCGTTTACATCCAGCCTCTACATAACTAAGATGCACACAGCTGTCCCACAAAATAATATGTCCCACATTACACAATACTGAAACTGAATAAAGGCGAATTACATATGAAAACAAAATGAGCCAATGCAACTACGCCTGCGAAGGTGATGACTCAATGCGGAGATTATGCTGCCACCCATGATGGGAAAAAGTATCCCTCGCCGTGGACTCCAATCGTGCACAGACCTCCGTAAATAGGTCTCTGTGCTCTACCCGCTGAAGAGACGACCATGAACGGAGTGTACCGGTACACCGGTAGATGACCTGCAAGGGAGAAGACAATTGATTGTTAAACACTTTATCATTTCAACATAGCCATAGCGACCAAATGATGGCAAGCGCTCCCACCCTAATAAGCTGTCTAAACCGATTATCGATACCGTGTAGCCAATTCCCAAAGATATTGGTGACACTGCGTGGAGGATAAATGTTAGATGCTTTTTGGATGATTGACCATATAGACCTCGTGAATCGACATTGAAAAAAGAGATGTTTTATTGTTTCATTTTGATGACAGAAAACACAACTCTTACTTCCCTGCCAGTTCCGTTTAGCAAGATTGTCTTTGGTAAGAATTACTCCACGACGAAGGTACCATCCAAACACCTTTGTTTTAAGTGGTATCTTCATCTTCCAAAGCAATTTGTTATTATCAACTGGTATTTGAGAATGGGATAAAACATTATACATGGAGTCCACAGAGAATTTTTCATTCTTGTGTAGGTTCCATCGAAATTCGTCTGGCTCAGCGGTGAGTTGTATATTGGCTAACCGTTGTAAAAGGATTTGCCATGCAACCAACCGTCGGCCAATCAAATCTCTTCTGAACGTTACATCTGGAGGTGAGGTTGCCATTACCTTCTTAATGGTATCACTTTTGTAACGAACAATATTATATAATGCCGGATATTGTTCTCGGAGTGGGGTAGTACCTAGCCACGAGTCCTCCCAAAACCTAATCTGAGACCCATCTTTAATCGAAAAATGTACAAATCTAAAGAACTGTGATTTTGCAGCCATCAGACCAGCCCAAAAATGCGAATCACCATGTTTCCAAGAAACTTGTGATAGCGGTTTAGAGCCAACATATTTTCGAATCAGGAGGGTTTGCCACTGTCCATCCTCGGTCAACAGCTTGAACAACCATTTACCTACCAGAGCTGTATTCTTGACCTCAAGGTCATGAATTCCCAGCCCCCCTTGGTCTTTAGGCGTACAAACCACACTCCATTTAACCAGTCGATATTTCTTCTTCTCGCTATCCCCTTGCCAAAAGAATCTAGACCGATAATAGTCTAGTTTTTGAAGCACACCTTTTGGCAGGAGGAAGAAGGATAACATATATAGTGCCATATTTATGAGCACCGAATTTATGAGTATCAATCTTCCACCCAGGGACAACAATTTACCTTTCCAACTACTCAAACATCGTTGTAATCTTTCTTCGACACATTTCCATTCGGCAATAGTAAGCCTCCGATAATGAATCGGGATGCCTAAATACCTAATCGGAAATTGACCTTGCCCACAGCCGAAGAGTTCGGCATAGAGATCGGCCTCGTCTAAGGCCTCGCCAAAACAGAACAACTCACTCTTATGGAAATTTATTTTCAGACCTGAAAGCTGCTCGAAGGTTGCTAAAATTAATTTCAAATTTCGAGCTTTTTCAATGTCATGTTCCATACAAAGAATTGTGTCATCGGCATATTGAAGGATTGAGAGACCCCCATCAACAAGATGAGGAATCAACCCTTCAATTTGACCCTCTACTTTAGCACGCTCAATCATAATAGCAAGCATATCCGCCACTATATTAAATAGCATCGGGGATAATGGATCGCCCTGTCTAAAACCTTTTCGAGTCTGGAAGTAATGTCCTATGTCATCATTAACTTTGATGGTCACGCTACCTCTAGACACAAAATTACGAATTAGCGCACGCCACTCGTTAGAAGAGTTTGTTGGATGAAAGACCACTTGACTTTATCGTAAGCTTTTTTAAAATCTAATTTAAGAATGACCCCATTTAACTTCTTGGAATGCAACTCATGAACTGTTTCGTGCAACACAGCTACCCCATCAAGAATATTACGTCCTTGCATAAAGGCAGTTTGAGACGGCCGCACCACATGTTCAGCTACTGTATTCAGACGAATCGTGGCTACTTTTGTAAAAATCTTGAAACTAACGTTCAAGAGGCAAATAGGTTTGTATTGTTAAATCCTTTCTGCCTCATTCACCTTAGGTAACAAGATAATTTTGCCAAAATTCAACCGAAACAACTCGAGTTGATCAGCATGAAGATCGCTGAACATAACAAGAAGGTCATTCTTGATGGTGTCCCAGAATGTTTGATAAAACTTATGTTTGATCGCTAGACATGGTCTGGACGTGTTTGACAAACAACTAAACCACATACTGTATTATACAATTTTGTCAGTTCAGTGCAGGGCAGAGGCCCTGTTCTGGTATGATGTCCAGGCTCTCACGTCGTGGTGAGACTGAGCCTGCAGAATTCCGTGGAGCGTGCAATAAATTGCAACCATATCTTTTTGAGCGTACTTGACTACAGTTTACAGTAGTACTGTGTGCTGTGAGTAGGACCAGCTATAAATTTATATTAATTTGGCGATTGTTTTCTTGAAACTTAGTGGGTGGGTGATTGCACTTGATCGATGGTCTGCAGCAGCCAGCGGGAAAGGGGTGAAGTGAAGATCATATCAACATAGAGTGGTGAGGAAGGAGAGCATACAGCTAACAGCAGCATGTGAGCGTAAATCTGTTGGGCAGAAAGGAGTACAATTCGGTTGCAATACTCTTCCCCAAAACAAGAAGATGGTAAGAATTTGGTACCCAAGGTACGGGGGAATGTCAGACACGCAAACCCGATGATATGGTCCCAGGCACGGCGCACTCCATGGCTGATGGCACGCGTATCTCGGCTTAGGCAGATACATACATCACACCACTGTTTGCGTGCATACTCATGACATGTGCCTCGCCGGTCGCCGCCGTAAATGGTACGCCGTCACAGGCACGTGGCCCTCGATTGCGCCGAATTGAACCCATCCAACTAGGCCAAATGGCCAATGGCAGTTTGGCACACAGAGCCAGGGACACAGCAGCACCAAATTCATTAGCGGAAATGATACGAATGCATCAATGGAGATTAAGCTGACCGAATCGATATATACATTACACCCAAATCATATCCAATATTTTGTTCCTGTTTGGAAGGAAGGCCATCGAATTATGAAGGATCCAAATGTGGATCAGGGGGGCTTCTGGAATAATTCATCAGGCGAGAAGATTTTTCCTCAGCGTCGCCCACAGGATTCTCCTTGGGCGCGAGGACAAAACTCCCGGCGGGAAGGCTCATGTACCGTTGGCAGTGGCGTCGGAGGGCGTGCTGTGGTGGTTCATGTCCTCCTCGTGCCTCCCGTTCATCTGCACCCGCTGTCGCTGAAACGGTCACACACACAGATGCGTCAGCAAAACTAGTGGGCACAGTTACTAGTTTGTTTTGTACCGGCAGTCTATATGAGATGCCTACGAGCTAAACAGATATACTCTCTAAACAGTTAAACTCAAGAGTACCATAAATTTGGAGTACTATCATACTATACAACACTGCAAATTTAAGAGTAGCATGAAGAGTCTGAAAACCCAGATAGATAAGATAATGAACATTGAACAGGTCGCAAACCTATGGTGTTCAGAAATGAAAGCTACAATACCCGATCAGTAGGATCCCCATGGTTTCCATTCAACAGCTTATGGAATTCATCCTTGAGCCTGCTGTCCTTCTCGTCCTTCAACCTGCCATCTTTTTCTTTGGTGCTCAACGGAAGCAAAGCCAATCCATTTGTACGATCCGGCATTTCTGACAAAATGTCCCACAAGACTGTTACCAAGAGCCTACCAAAGAAAATCGCCAGACACATACAGATCATAGACGTAACACCAAAACAGTACCTGGGAGCTTGTTATCCACGAAGAATACAACTAAATTAACGGTATACCTGCGAGGAAAGCAGGTAGCTGTTAAAAGAGATCTATCGGCCAATAACTGATAAGTGAAATGGAAGCTACCATACCAGGCAACAACAACATCCACAGTGTAGTGCTTGCGAGCAGCAATAATAAGAAGACTTTGAATTATAGCCATCAACCAGGAAAGAAGCTTAATAAACCTGTAATACAAAGTTACACCAGTTCAGTTCTAATTCAGGCATGCCGTCAGGGGATCACTAGACAGAGCTTCAGAAATTTCAAGCCAGACAATAACCTTTTCGTGCCATATTTGTGATATGTTCGAACGAAAACAAGAGTGAAAATCATGTGGGATGAAAATATCAGATCACCACAGCCAAGATTTACTCCACGAGGAACTGTAATTAACAATGCCAAGTTTTGGATGGTCAGTCAGAATTCTTTACACAAATGGTCAAACCGACAAGAAGAGACTTACAATTAATCAGAAGCACTGCAAGCACATTCTTGGGTGGTGGAAGAGTGGCGATATGCGAGCCCTAGAAATACAAAGCTGTTGATGACTCCATATATCTGACTAAATGACTGGCTAAGGCGAAACAAGGGCTACCTCACGACAGTGATAGTTTGGACCCGGAAGCTGGGTTGAATAGAATGTAATGATCCTTAAAACCTGTGAAGCCTGGAGAAGCAATATTCAGTTACTCCTCAGGACATGCACAGTATTATGCAAGGTTAGGAAGGATGCACTCACAACTAAGAAAGCAAGCACCCTGCGCCAGATTAGGATGGTGTAGAAGCGTTTGCTATGATAAATAAAAGGATGAAAGGTCCACTGCATATAAAGACAATGTCACCACTCTTAGCATGATTAGCATCATAAAATAAGGGGATATGCCTGTAAGAAAGGAAAAAACTATCAATGGCATGATCAAGCAGGATATTGACCAGCTTGTGGTTTTGGAAACAATGATCACCAACAAGATCTAACGTTTACCTTCTGTTTGTACGATAGTTGCAAAACTCAAGAAATAATAGGCTAGTCTAGAGTTTTTTAGGTCATGTCATGTCATGTGTTACGATTGTTAACTAAACATACATAAAGCAACAAACATATGATGAATATAAAGCGTGGAGCTAGTCAAAACAAGTAGCAGAGTATAGAAGTTACCTACCAGAAAAAAGGAGAAGAACATGAACACAAATGTGCACTCACTAAGATAACTCCTGTCTTGCCCAAGCTCCTACAAATTCGAAGATAACAACATGCTAAATTAAATCAATTTGATAGACATAGTGGTGTGCACTATAAAGATAAGAAACCCACGTACTGGAAGGGCCATGAATCCCAGGTCCTGGAGCAGTGGTCCAGGCCGATGTAGGTAATGCACTCCTCGAGCAGCCAGCCCATGAATATACTAATTATAATAAAACTGGTGAATGAATGTCCAAGTAATACATTGAAACATAACAGAATAAGTGATCCTAGATAACTAAATGAAGACATAATTTTTTAAATTGGACGATCAGGAAACTTCCATCACACGAAAAAGGAAGAGGATGCATTGATTGTACGGGAAGCAATGTTATTAACCAATGAGGATAGTGTTCTATGATTATAAAGTTGTGGCCTAGGGAGAGATTAAAAGAATTATCGCTTGTAACAATGCATGACATTTTTTACTTAAGATTATCGATCAGAAAATCACTCCTTTTTGAACGAGCAAGGATCGCAACATACAATGCTTGAATGTGTGGAATATTCAGGTAAATTCTTTGTGAGAAAGGCAGTGTATATTTATCCCAGGCAACTAATGCGGAGATATGCATTGTCATCAAAGATAGGAACATCGAGTAGATACATCACATAAGAGGTGGTACAAAGATTATCAAGAGTGAACATTCATGATGTCAGAATCAGATCAATTTATCGTGCCAATAAAGGTATGTTTGTGTTTGATATGCTATTAAAAAAAATTCTGGGAAAGCAATCACATAGAAGAAAATAAAGGCCAATGAAACATTTATAACATAGGAAAGAAATGATTTTTCTATGCGACTTGGTGGCCATTGTTCTACACTTTCTAAAAGAACATAAATCTGGTTAATTTCATAATTTAAGATAATGAGTATATATATTTGCTGTCCCAGCAAGGGCAACAAGTCGACAAACACAATAAATCAGCGCACAAGGCGACAATTCACCTCTACAACACGACATAATAACGCAACAGTGCTGCTCCAGCTTAGCAAATATTTGAGCAGGCTGCTTACCCGTGCTCATTTGTAATTTGCTGATCAATTTTCAAGCCACGCATACAAGCAAGGTGTACTAGATCATATCAATGTATCACTTATTCAAACTATACACAGTAAAAAAGGGAACTTTTTCAAGGCATCTGTCCTTAAAAGGATACAGAACAGTTTTCACTGCGAAATTCCCTCTCTTCTAGATCAGTGAAGGTGCTTACAGAATGCAGTCCAATATATACAGCAGGAAACACTAGTACTTTTCCAAAGATCGCTAATTAAAGAATTCCAGGTAAATACGTAAATACAGAAGCAACATTGATAGCGCAGGCAAGTTACCAAAGGGGGGAATTTATATGGTAAGTACTAGCCACATTAACATGCCATTAATTACTGAAACGCGCGTAACACCAGCAGAGCATGCACGAAATTAATGGTTCCAGGCACACAACCGGAGACTGGGAAGCTGAACCAGGGGTCTCACCTGAAAAACAATTCCGGCGAGGAGGAGCAGCCACTTCTCGCGGAGGAGCGGCAGCTCGACGGTTATCTCCCCGGTCACCTTCCTCCATACCTACACAAATCAGAAAGGATCCTTCTTTTTAACCCACAAAGCTACCCCCCATAAAATTTCACGCGGTAGAACAGAAGTGCATCAAATCAAGCCGAGGAGATGCGAGACCTTGGAAGCCTCCCGAGCTATGTACATCGTCATGACCGGAGAACGCGCAGGCCCCTCCTCCCCGACCGACCGCTGCAGCTTCTACTACTGGGCGAAGCGATCACGTCCATGCTCCGATCCGCACATCACGCCCCGGTCCGCCACGTCCCCGGGCGGGATCGCCGCCTGCCCGGAGCAGAGAAGGGAGGACGGTGCGAACAGGGGAACACGGCACCAATTTGGGTCCACTCAACGAGTGTGGGGGAGGTGCGAGGCCGAAAAGGTGGTGCCCTGGGGATCTCGCGGGCGGCGGAGGCGGTCAGCGAGGAGCAGCGGCGGGCGGTGAAGGGCGGCGTGAGACCTGTGGGGAGTTGGGAGTCGACAGAGGAGTTCAGAGAAGTCGGGAGATCAAAGGAAAACGAGAGGCGATGGTGGAGTCTGGAAAATGTGGGGAGTAGGAGGGGGTTTATGTAAAATATACGGGGAGGTGGGGCCTGGATCGAGGTCGTGGTCTCGTGGGGTTTTCCAACCGCCTTTTGGCACGGTCTAGTTAAAAATGGCGAGCCGGCACGTGATATGGCCTGCCATGCTTTCTTTTTTCCTTTCTTTCCGGGGAGTGAGAGAGAGACTCACATTATGTAACTAAAATTTAAAATTATGTGAAACCACTTTAGCACCCAGTGCATATGTACCAGGTATTAAAAAATAGAATTAAGATGTTGAAAAGTTTGAATTTAATTTTGTGACTACATCTTCAAATTCTAAATGTTTACAAAGTTTGTTCACGAAACATCGATATTTTTGTGGTATGTGTAACAAAACAAAACAAACTTGTCTCGTGAAAAGCCTAATTTTAGTATGATTTTTTGTCTTTTTCGTAGACCATAAAATATGTCGGCTTTATGTAAAACGACTTCGTCAACTTATAGTATGTTAAGATCTGTACACACCAAAAATTCAAAAAAAAATCTGTACACAAAGATAGTTTTGTAATTTTGTTCACATTTCAAAACATATTTTACATGCATTTTTATATCTTCTTTACAGGTCCTGATTGCAAAATTTGCACGACCTAGTCAGAAAATCAAAAGAAATATATAGTTTCAACCATTTTATTTATGTTTGCCCACTCATTTTTTGTTGGAAGTGGGTGCATGTAATTAGTTTTACTCTTCATTACTCAGTACGATATGAGCTGGCGATGGCCTTTTCACCCTCACGAGATTACTTTATATTAGCGTAATTATCATATATTTACCATATGAACTTTATACTAATTGTTTACATCAATGCGTATATTGAAGATAACTTTTAGATTGTCGAGATATCAATTTTAAGCTTAAATATATATTATAACTCCAAGATATAAATAGCAAAATGATTTTATCGCATGAAATTTATATTGATTCATTTACATCAATGTATAAATAACAAAACTATTTTGCTTTATATAGTTAAGAAATAGCATCTATGGGCCTCACGTGAGGTATTTTTAAAAAAATGCTCACACGAAAATTAATACAATTCTATATATGACTCTAATTTAACTTTAGCGCCAATTTTATAGTTGTAGCATCTACTGGATAACTTTGGATGAATGTTTTTCAACAAAATATTACTTCAACGAAGGAAATTCAAATTAGTATGATTTTTCTATGTATATATAATCTATTCTCAAGGATTTTAAGTTCTCTTAGATTCAGTCAATTGTTTTTACAGACATGGCCGTATGATCAAGACTAATTACTGGACCCTAGAGACGACGTAAAATAGACAACTCACATTCATTTATACTAAACATTTTCACCTTTTTAACTTACAAAGAATTTAATTTGTGATTTTTAACCATTACATTTTCTATTATAACTAGAAAATTAACACGTGATAGTACAACTATATTGGAAGATTCTATCTTTTTTTTTACGTAATACCCCCTCCGTTTCTGAATATAGGGTGTATAAGTTTTTCGCATGGGTATTAAGACAATCTATTTTGTACATGGTGTACTAAATTTTTATTTATAAAAATGGCAAGAGATGAGTTCTTAATTTGTATGGAATGAATACAATCCGTTAAATCGCTCTTTTGAGACTAGATCTTGTTTTTTGATGGGTCAAATTGTGCATAAATAGCAAATAGATCTTATATTTTGAATTTTCTTCAAAACTTATACACTTTATATCAAGGAATGGAGGGAGTATTAACTTTGACACTTAATATTACTATTGTACTAAGGTTGAAGCATATACATTTAAAATTTGCATGTCCTCACGAATTAATTCCTGCCAATTAGGTGAACTAGAATTATATGTAAGTGTCTATGTGTATTTTGGTTTTCTTTAAATATCATGGTCGTGACTTTTAAAGCCGTCAAGGTTTCTCGAATGTATGATTATCAATTATACGTGTAACTAAAGAGAAAATAGATTTCCAGTGTGTAACTAAAACGCTAAAGTATACAAAATATCTACAATTGGTACTTTCTACAGTTATTACATTGTTCATTTACAAGTAGGCTCAAGGCTAATTATATTGCTCATGTTATCGGTTTAAACAATTACCTTTTGTATTGCACGCTTACTTTGCTAGTATCAATCAACTCAAATCTCATAATATCCACTTAGATCTTTTCTTGGTTTGATCAATAATTTATAAAGTGATTGTCTTGTACTTGATAATATAACAATCACTTGCCATAGATACACTTTTTTTTTAATCGCCTACCAATATGTTACCTCAAATCTGCCAAGTTGTGGAAGTATTTACACTGACGAGGTCATGTGCCATGCACACTCCATCACTGTATCGTGATTGACTTGACAAACCGTGTCTGTGAAGGTTACTAATAACTCGGATGGAAGATAAAATCAACAACAAATCGGTACATATATGCTCCAAATAATATTTATTTAGCGCATATGCTCAAACAACTAAGTGATGATTTAGCAGGTTGGATAAATTGTTAGGAGAGCCTTAGACCGAAAAAAACGACCCTTAAGTCTTGAGCTCATTACGACGTATGTAATTAAACAATATGGGATGCACATATATGGCCCCCTCATTGGGTTGGGACTATAATCGGAACATTTTTATTGGTTCTTCTTGGTGTTGTACCCTAAAAACTTTCCTACATAGCCGGGATATATGCATTATCAACACAAAAGAGATATAATGCTACTAGGGGGTTCTTCTATCGAGTTTCTTCTAACTTTCATGTATTGCATTTGTATTTATGGCAATGCTATGTTTAGTTCGTGCTTTTCAGTCTCGTGATCCAAATAGTCTTGGAGAATTTCGACAAGCCCTGAAGAGGATGAAGACATTGTTTTTTCACAGGTAATTACGTTGTGTAAATTGTGCCCTGAATAAAAGGCATGTGTCGTAAAAGACCAAAAAAGAAAAGGAAATGTGGAAATAGGATTGCCGCATGAACCAAAAAGATGTGCTTTACGTAATTTACCAAGGAACAAGGAGGAGAGAACACGCTGCAGAAGATCAAGTAAGTATCGTCTGAACGCAAATTCAGGTGGAACATTATGTCCGTACCTCTGTTCCAACTGTCCGTGCCGTGCCGTGCCGAGAAGTTTCTGTAGCAAGAAAAACCAATCATCCAATAGTTCAATACTGTAGCCTTGTTCCAAGTGGCGTCTTATTACAAGAATGAAGAAAAAAAAACCAGAGATATTAAATAATGGAGCCCGATCCGGCCGCGTTCAATCCGCGTAGCAAGACGATAGAAAGACGGAGCTTGCATCAGATCTTTTCAACACTTGGACCAGCTGATTAGGACTGAGAAAAAACAAAATAAAAGAAAGAGTAGGAACAAATCTTGCAGCTTAGATGATTCAGATGCAAAAACCTCCCTGGACTCAGTGGAGCTGGCAGTTGGTCGGACCCCATCCAGGGCATTGTAGACGCAGACCACCCTGGGCTGTCTCTGTTGCCGATGCCGACCCGAGTGAGCGACAGTGGCAAGTCCGTGCCCACACCATCAAATATTCGAGTTGCAACTTTGCTAGATAAACATCCAGTTTGTTAACAATCTGATAACGTATCAATCATCTGTCACTTAGAAACCACCTTATGATTAGATTAGCCATGAAAGGGGTAGTTGGGTCAACTTGAAATGCCAGCCAGTTCACCATGTGGTACATTTGACATTTCATGGTGGTGGCGCGGCAAAAAGTCTGCTCTGAGCCTCTGACTCGATCGCAACAAAAAAAACAACTACCCAGCTCTACCGTATCACGCCCACGCAAAAAAGGTTCAGGTTCCAAACTTGCAATAACGAGTTTGTGCGGCGTGTCTTCGCAAGAATCTTGATATGATTGTCCTTCCAAGTCAAACTTCTAGAGCTAGTACAGAGAATCCTGCCTACTCGAATTGTTATACAAAGCCTTGCTTAGAAAGTGAAGAAAGCAGGAAGCCGCACTGAATAATAAGCATCAAGAAGGCGTCTCCCTTCAGAGCTTCTGATGACCGATTTCTTAGACATCAGCAGGTATTAAAAAAAAATCGAACATACTGCCTTCTCACAAAATAAAATAATATGTGCACATACTTAATTGATGTTGAAGCGATCTGTAGATTTGCTGCCCGGCATCAGACAGTCCTTATCCACCAAATGGAGGAGTCTCCCGTGACGGTCCTTCAAAAGCTGCTCCGCTTTTCTGATCAACTCTTGCCATCCAATTTGTTAATGACTATGATGCCATATGAGTAAGTGGAGCAAGTGTAAGTTGATGTCATGATTTCACCAAATAGAGATATTTATCGGGGTTGTTTTAGGTGTCTAGATGATGATTGATATGAGCAGCAACAGTGCCTCGGAGCCACTCTCGATGATTTTCGTAGCAACAACCGATGCAACAATACAAGTCCAATGTATGTTCTCACATACCGTCCTTCATAATTATAAATTGATGTTGTTCTATCTTGATTGTAAAAAATAAGTTGGATCCCCACATTGATTGTCTGAAACAAATCTCTACCAACACCGAAATGCCAAAGCACGACTTCATCATCAGACCATCACAAAGGTGGCCAAGAGGGCGAAAGACAAAAGGAGAGAATATCACACATACAAATTATCGCCACCGTAGGTGTCATAATCGTAAGGCAAAGCCAAGATGCCGAATGATGGTTTATTGGATCAAGAATATTTGAGCTGTATGACCAAAGAACCATCTATCGGCATAGGTCGACCCAAACTTGGGATGTTCGTTGTTATTTTGATTTGCGGTGTTAATCAATCCAAAATCTCTCAAAAAAGGTTCAACAATACAAAAGATTGTTGTGTTCCTCTATGTTGGACGATAGGTGACATGTGAAATGGTTAACAAATATCATCGCGAGAGAGTTTGAGTGGAATTTTTCTCGACGCAAGAATTGTGGGTTTTTATACGTAATTTGTTAATTCAAAATTTGGAAATAAAATATCCTTAGTACCGTTTGTCCGAATTATAGACAATTTACATGTGTTTTTCATGTCAACATATTTGAAGCACAGCGTGTTTTCTTGATATATAGGTTTCGACGTGCTTTTTCCCTCACACTTAAGAGAATAGTATACATGTAGTTAGTTCAGTCTGAAATTTTTTCAAACGATAAAGTATTCTCTTGGTGAAAGTATCCTCTGGCTAACGAACAAGCCTCCTAAGGCAGGCTCATTTTGTGTTTTGAAATGCATTCTTTTGCGTACATCCCTGTTACATGTTAAAAAAAATCCCTGGGATAAACAAACAGATGACTGGGCTTCTGCAAACATGGGCCTTGAATTAGAAAATCCGGACATATCAATCCGGACATATCATAAGGCTGGCTAAAAAAAAACAGAATTACAAAATGGGGCTTCCAACAAACAGAGCTCCTGATGCCTTCTCGTCCGTGTGCCGGCCCATATAGCGATTATTTTTTGGTCGCCTTTTTTCCGTTTTGGTTTTTACCTTTTACCTTTTTCGTTCCATTTCTTTTCTGGTTTCGCTGTGCGGCTGTGACGGCCATTTTCATATTTTATTTACATTTTCGTTTTTATTTTATTTTTTGTTACTTTCTCCTTTCTTGTTCTCTAAAACCATATGAATTTGTTTGATGTGTATTACATGGTTATTTTGTAACCCCGTGAATATCTGTTTACGCTGCCAGAAGGACGACCCATGTCCCCTCTTTGGTTGCCACCACACCAACCGCGACGCATTTTATTTTATTTGCTAATTTAGAAACAAATCATATATGAGGCTTTTGTTGAATATAAACGGGGAGTGGGTCACAAATAGTATTTTTTATAACTAGTAGAAAAAGGAAAATATCTAGACCTATAATATGGCCAAGTCACGACTAGTTGCCGGTCATCGAAGGCTACACTCCTCGCCATCCGATAGGTCCAAGATGATGGTCGACGGTGTTGTGCGGTGACTAGGATTTGTGGTTGGCGGCGGCGCGGGAGCATAGTGGGGATGGGGAAGTAGTGGTCGTCCCAATCCACCCGTATCCACAATTTTTAGGACTGACTTGGAACTTAGAGTCTGTTGTGTCGATGCCATGTGGATCCAGAGAGAACACCCCATGGACATGCAGATCTTCGTTTTTGTTATTCGTGGTGATGTAAAGCTGACCTAAATTTGAATCAGAATTGGGTTGAGACGGATTAAATATGGACAGGATCCATTTTTACATTTGCACGTAGGACTCTAGTTTTGATGCATGTCGACCCAAACGGCATCCGCGTCCGCGTCCGTTGGATCATCCTCCGGATCAAATAAAGAGCTAGTGGTCGATCGTGTGGAGCATTGTCGCTCGCACGGATTGAGCAGACAGGCACACCGTGGCGTCCCCGTGCGGTAATTACGTGCTTGCATTTGGTATGCTCGTGTACGCCTAGCGGAGTACGTACTGGACCCTGAGTGTCTTGTTGCTTTCAGTCTAAAAATTGGACTACTTCTGGCATGATTGGGCTTGGCTCACTGTCGCTCATTTGCAACTTCAGTCTAAAATAAAACCTTGAAAGCTTAACGGTAGTGCCAAACGCGCACACAGTTCTTGGCATCATACCAAATCACCGATGCGCCGTCACTTGAACGTCAAGCTACGCCCCGCTGCAGGACGACGGCGAGATCGAACAAGAAGCAAGGCATGCACTCCGATGGGAGGTAGCCGATGCGTGAAGCAGACGCGTTCCTCCCGTGCATGCCCACACACGCAAGCACGCCAGGCGCGTTTCATCACGCGCTCGCTCTGTACTCTAGCTCAATCGAGGGCCGGCGAGCACGGGACGACGTTGGAACTGAACACGTACAGAGATCTGTTGAGTGCGGCGATGGAGTTCTTGGTCATTCCATGGCGGATAGCCACCATGAGCACGGGGCAGTTCCGGCGTGACACGGTGATGCGTAGCGCGCACCTAAGACCTCTCGGTGCTTGCTCCAGAGCCCGTGCATGCATGTATAGAGCCAACTTGCGGCATAATCCGACATCAAACAACACTTGCTGGCATGAACAGTTTGCTGTAGAAACAGTAACACCGTCTCAACTTTCAAACAGGCTAGCCGAGACCTTAATGTCGGCGCCGCTTGCCGCCATGCTCTGTCTGCAACAGCAATCCAGCTATGTTTGACGATTAATGTCACGCCGACACACAGTTTGACCTCCCCGGCGGTCCATACGGCCAGCCCGTTAATTAACCACCAGGTGGGTCCTCGATCAAGCGAAATGCAGCAGTTTTAATTAACCGGTTGTCTTGCTGCAGATTCTCATAGTCACAGCTGCTATAGGTCCTGTGTATCGTCTCGGTCCTCCCCCAGGCAGCTAGCTCTGTTCGGCTGGTGATCTTTGAGAAGATTTGCCACTGCCTGGTCCAACAGCTTGCTACAACCGCCGGGCACTAGCGTGATGAACTGTGATGCCAAAGCCCAAGATCCAGGCATAGACAGATAGATACCTAGGAACCAAACTCTCTTTTCACTCTGTCGGCGCCTACCATGTTGCCATACACATTTGTCCCCGCTACACCCATAACCAACCAACATTCTATACTTTTTACTTAACTGTATATCGTGGGCAAGTTACCACTAGTACTACTGGAGTGTTTGGTTAAACTAGGCAAGCTGATTAGTACAACCAATTGGTTTTTTCCCAGTGAGAGAGATGTTTTCGGTTCAGTTTAGTGTAAACTACACTCACTGGGGAATCAGTTGTCTGCCGCCAGATGGACGACCAACATGAGCATGCATGTCGAAACGACATTTTGTGTGATCGCTGGCGGTTGGATGCATGCACCCCTTACATATGATTTGCACGACATGCTGCCAAACTGCAGCTAATCCTGCATGCTAAGCTTTCAGCGGCAGGTACAACAACAGCGAGCGCAACAGGTGTGTGCTAACCAAACCAAATGAAGGATGGAAAATGTCACCGTCGATCGCCAGACGAAACCCTAGTGTCCGGAAACGTCGGACGGTCGCAAGTGAAGTGCATGGGTGATGAGGGGCAAACGAGTTCCTTCAAGTGGGCGCAATCAGTGGCAGAGGCTGATTAACAAGTGGGATGAGATCATGCATGAACGCAAGCTTAACACTCTTGCGTTCAATGATGTTTATCAGGCTTTTGCTGCTTGCACGAGGCAAAAGTTCGTAGCAGATTTAAGAATTCGGAAGGTTATACCTGGTCAAGTGACATAAGCAGAGAGCAGGTAATGAATGCCCAATTGGCAATTGTCAGATCAGCGAAGGTCAAATTATATTATCTGTTTCACTGTTGCGTAGTCGGAAACATTTCAACACCTTTTGTTCCACTTTTAATCTATTTTATGTGCAACATAATTTTTTTATTTAAAGTTTTATACTACACATGTATAAAATGGTGAAAAAGTGAGACAAACGGATCATATCTTCGCATCCCTAGTGTTGAGTAGATGGAACAAAGACGAGAAGTTGATTACTTGATCAGCTTGTCATTGGGTCAACCCAAGTTTCGTTGCGAAACTTACCTCCGGGGTCGCTCATGTGAGGCACTTGGAAGAGGCAAGATCCTTAGCCAAAAGTTGTCGGGTTCAGGCTACCAGTTTCGTTGATGACGTCGGCTGTGGCGGTGGCCTGCACCCATCGACGACAACAGTGGGAGTTGGTGGGCGTACCCTCTTATCGCATGGAGTGGGGCACACATGGCACGATGGCAAGCGGGGACGACCACGCTATAAGGAGGAGTTGCACGTGGCGAAATTGATGACGGTACTCGTGAAGCCACAACGCTAGGTCATTGTTTGCGGGCGCCCATGGAGCTGGTTGGAAAATTCTGGGTTTAGAGGGCCACGGCTATGGTGGCGCCCAATATTGTGCCCATCCTTGTTGGCTCAATCTTGGGGCGCATTGACTGGTGCATGCCAGTTGTGTCTCGCTGAGAATCATTTGGCGGCGTAGCTTTCTGAGTGTTTTTTGTACACATCGTCGAATACGGCTTATGTGACCCCAATAAAGGGGGTTTGGTGGTGATCCCAATGGTTTTCTAGCACCTAGTGTGTCGATCTTTCATCTACATGTCTTCCTCTTCTGACCGTCGACAAGTTTCCAATGCGAAGCAACAATTACCATGCTCACAAGCAAGGTTTTGGATACCGGATAGAAGAAATTTTTCGAGGGGGCTCGAGATTCCGGGATTCAGTTCAGGTAGTGCTCTTTGAGTGCCGAGAGTCGATTTTCAAGGAGAAACCCAAGGTCTAGTGATCATTCGTGTACCTGAGTTTGGATCTTCTCTTGTTCCCTTGGGGGAAAACCTACAACTGATGCATTGTCAAAAACTCTCACCTCTCATGCTACAAACACCTAATGACGAATAAATTAGCGGGAGCGATCAGTTTTTTTTCAATAAAGGGCGCTTTATTACTTAAAAGATTAAGCGTTTACACCCAGCCTCTGCATAACCATGATGCACACAGCTGTCATAGAGTACATAATCCAAATATGAGAATAGACGGATTACATATAAATTATCAAATGCAACTACGTCTGAGGAGGTGGAGGCCCGATGCGTAGATCATGCTACCACCCATGATGGGAAAAAGTATCCCTCGCCGTGGACTCCAACTGTGCACACACCTCCGTAAATAGGTCTCTGTGCTCCATCCGCTGAAGAGACAACCATGAACGGAGTGTACCGGTAGATCGGTATATGACCTGCAATGGAGAAACCAACTTGTTGTTAAACACCTTATCGTTTCTACATAGCCATAGCGACCATATCATGACAAGCGCTCCCACCCTAATATGCTTCCTAAACCGATTATCGATGCCATGTAACCAGTTCCCAAAGAGATTGGCCACACTTCGTGGGGGATAAAGGTTGGATGCTACTTGGATGATTGACCATATAGACCTCGCAAACCGACATTAAAAGAAGAGATGTTCTATTGTTTCATCCTGATGACAGAAAACACAACTCTTATTTCCATGCCAGTTCCGTTTAGAAAGATTGTCTTTGGTTAGAATAACTCCATGACGAAGGTACCATCCGAACACCTTAGTTTTCAGTGGTATCTTCATCTTCCAAAGCATCCTGTTATTATCAACTGGTACGTACAGATGGGATAACGCATTATACATGGAATCTACTGAAAATGTGCCATTCTTATGCAGGTTCCATCGAAATTCGTCTGGCTCGACTGAGAGTTGTATATTGGCAAGCCGATGTAAAAGGGCATGCCATGCAACTAGCCTTTGGCCAATCAAATTTCTTCTGAACGATACATCAGGTGGTGAGGTCGCCATTACCTTCTTAATGGTATCACTTTTGTAACGAACAATATTATATAATGTTGGATATTGTTCACGGAGAGGGGCATTGTCTAGCCAAGAGTCCTCCCAGAACCTTATCTGAGATCCATCTTTAATTAAAAAATGTCCTAGTCTGAAGAACTTTGACTTTGCAGCCATCAGACCAGTCCAAAAATGCGAATCACCTTGTTTCCAAGAAACTTGTGATAAGGGTTTGGAGCCAACATATTTCCGTAACAGAAGGGTTTGCCACTGTCCGTTTTCGATTAGTAATTTAAACAACCATTTCCCAAGAAGGGCTGTATTCTTGACCTCTAAATCATGAATTCCCAACCCTCCTTGATCCTTGGGTGTACAAACCACACTCCATTTAACAGTCGATATTTCTTCTTCTCACGATCCCCTTGCCAAAAGAATCTAGATCGGTAATGATCTAGTTTTTGTAATACACCTTTTGGCAGAACGAAGAAGGATAACATATAAAGTACCATATTGGTGAGCACTGAGTTAATGAGTATCAGTCTTCCTCCGAGGGACAGTAATTTCCCTTTCCAACAACTTAAACGTTTTTGTAGCCTTTCTTCGACGCTTTTCCATTCGGCAATCGTAAGCCTCCGATAATGAATCGGGATGCCAAGATACCTAATTGGAAATTGGCCCTGCCCACAACCGAAGAGTTCGGCATATAGGGCGGCCTCGTCTTGAGCCTCGCCAAAACAGAACAACTCACTCTTATGGAAATTTATTTTTAAACCTGAAAGTTGCTCGAAAGTTGCTAAAATCAATTTCAAGTTTCGAGCCTTTTCAATATCATGTTCCAGAAAAAGAATTGTATCATCGGCGTATTGAAGGATAGAGAGACCCCCATCCACCAGATGAGGAACCAGTCCTTCAATTTGACCATCAACCTTAGCGCGCTCGATCATGATAACATATCCGCCACTATATTGAATAGCATGGGGGATAATGGATCGCCTTGTCGAAGACCTTTTCGAGTCTGGAAGTAGCGGCCAATGTCATCATTAACTTAGATGGCCACGCTACCTCCAGATACGAAATTACAAATTAGAGCACGCCACTCTTCAGAAAATCCTTTCATTCTGAGAGTTTGTTGAATGAAAGACCACTTAACTTTATCATACGCTTTTTCAAAATCTAATTTAAGTATAACCCCATTAAGCTTTTTGGAGTGTAACTCGTGAACCGTCTCATGCAACACAGCTACCCCATGAAGGATATTTCGTCCTTGCATAAATGCAGTTTGCGACGGCCGAATTACATGGTCCGCAACTGTATTCAGTCGAATAGTGGCTACTTTTGTAAAAAAATTAAAACTAACGTTCAATAGGCAAATAGGTCTAAATTGTTGAATCCTTTCTGCCTCATTAACCTTAGGTAACAAAATAACTTCGCCAAAATTCAACCGAAACAGCTCAAGCTGATTAGCATGAAGAGCAGTGAACATAACAAGAAGGTCATTTTTTATGGTATTCCAGAAAGTTTGGTAAAACTCTGCAGGGAACCCATCTGGAACCCGTAGCTTTGTTGTGTTCCATAAGGAAAATCGCCTTCTTTACCTCCTCCTCGGTGTAGGGAGTTGTAAGTAGGCCATTCTCCAAATCGAAAACCTGAGGGAGCGATCAGTTGGGTGATCAATTTGGTCAAATTTAGCCATGGTGTGAGGTTTACAACTGTACATGAGCACCGAACAGTTCCGCTGTGCCTGTGACATGGTGATGCGTGGATTGCTGGACCTAAGATCTGTCGGTGCTTGCTCAAGAGTACGTTCATGCATCTACACCTAAGCCAACTTGCCGCATAATCCACATCAAACACTTGCTGGCACGCACAGTTTGCTGGAGAAACAGCTAACACCGTCTCAACTTTCGAACAGGCTAGCCGAGACCTTAATATCGGCGCCCGCTCGCCACCATGCTCTGCTCAAGCAATCTAGCTACAATATATACTAGAAGGAAAAGATATGCGTTGTCACGTCCGTCCTAATAAGAACAAGAATAGATAAAAAATACTTTGAATGAAACATATTTATAAAATAATATTAATGATGAAAAAATAATACAACTCAATCACTATATGGAAGAAGAGAAGGTACATAATTATTTAGTTGTAATTTCATGAAATTTAAATTATGTACATGGTTATATAATGATTTGATCAAATTTCTGACAATCTAGAGACATTGTATGACGAACATTGCAAACTCAAAGAGCTAGATTATGCATCGAGATCATACAGTGATAGTCATTGATTTTAATATAATAAAATTAAGTATATTTTCTGACATAAATTATCCCAAAATTAATAATAGTTGGCATAATTATGTTCTAACATATTTAAATAAAGAGTCAATAACACTGCTCATACACGAACTTTACTTGTATGTGCAAATTCATACAAGAACTTCCAAAATGTGGTACCGCGGTACACAAACTCTAATTATGTATCATGACTGGCCAGAATTAGTCCGAAAATTCAGATGCACGCCCACAGTGGAAACAAATCACGGATATTACTATTTAACCTGCTACATACTTGATTATACGGAACACAGTGGGACTTGAGAGGCAGGAGATGAATGACGAGCAGAGAAGGAGGACGAAGAGGAGCAGAGCTGGAGGAAGGAGAGGATTGGATGCACCGATTTGAGCACTAATCTTGGTGCTGACGGCGACCTTCAATAGCCGTGACAGCAGACACCGGCATGATTTGAGTGAGGCAGGGAACTGTGGTGGATACGTGCAGTCTCACTAGGATGCATATCTCCTTTAAAGAGAGCTTGATCTGACTTAAGCATTCGAATGAACTGCTCAGCGAGCGCTGAGGACGAGAAACGACGACGAGCAGCGAGAGAGACAACGAGATGCGAGGAGCGAGATTGACGGTGAGCTACGAGGAGCGAACATCGAGAGCGACGACGAGCGGCGAGAGGTACGGCGAGCGGCGAGCTGAGCGAGAGCAGCGAGATCGACGGCGAGTGGTGAGCAGCTAGAGCTATGACGAGAGTTTGACGTCCCCACATATGTCCTGACCAACAACCAATCCGCAATCATAGTTTGTGTACCGGGTACCACGTTTTGAAATTTCTTGTATTAATCTGCACATACAAGTAAAGTTCGTGTATGAGCAGTGTTATTGACTCTTAAATAAATTACATCGAATACGGAAGATACTATATAAAAAGAGAAGAACATTTCACCAATAAATACAAAATAATTCTTAAAATATAGAGCAAACTAAGAGATTAAACTGTTTACATGTAATATTAATCTGTGCATTAGATCTATATTGTATAAATAATATATAAAAAATTAACTGATACGAATACAACGAACCATTATATATTGAATTATAAAAATACACTTCTTTTGACACATAGTTTGAGCGCATTTAGCATGCAAGTTACCAGTGGACTTGAGGGGCGTCATTAGGATCGGAGAGTCGACCCCTACTAATAGAAACGGCGATAGCGGTAGGCGGTGGCCGGTGCGGGAGGCGACATGGGTGTTCGCATGCAACTACTGTGAGGATCGTAGAAGTCAACTCAATGGCGTGTTTTCGATACAATACGACTCGATAGAAGCGGAGGGAGAGAAATGGTTACACATGGCGAAGCCAGAGTTGTGCGTGGAAAGAAGGGTAAATTTTGCGTAGCGGTGTATGTGGAGAGAAAGGAAAACTTTGCGTAGGGACGGTTGTATTCGGTACAAAATGACTCGAGGGAGGCGGAGGGAGAGAAAACAGTGTCATGTGGCACAAGCCCACGCCTATGGTGGGCGCTAGCCAGAGATAAGAAAGAGGGTCATTGGATATCTCTCCGGTAGCTCCGAACTCACCACATTCCGTTTTAAAAAAATCAAAACGACATGTTTAGATTTCAATTTTTAAAAATAAAACATCTAACTACGTGCACATATTCTACAACTCTAGATTTATTTTTTATATTTTTGTGTACACAAAAAGAATAATTTTCTGGTAAATGAAGCTGTTTTTGTTAAAAAAATAGGAATCTCTTCTTATTTCACAAAACATATGTATATATAATATATCCAATAGAATATTTTTTAAACTAAATTTAAAATTGTGAACTACAACTAAATATAAATTAAAATCTGAGTGGGGATCACCATGATGTGGACATGTGGGAGAAGTAGAGATCTCTATTCCTTGACTATTAGTATCACGTATGGCGACAGACAGTTTGACCATCAACACATGGAGTTGCACCCGGCCGTCGATACGTAGGGCCAGCCTGTCAACCATCATCCAGTAACAAAAAAAATTGCAGGTTAAACCACACTAAAACGTGCTCATCTCACATGGTTATGTCATCGTAGTTCCTTTACAATGTCTTGCTAGTGGTACTTTGTCCTATAAAGTATCACTGCAGTTGACGCGCCACCCTCCAGGAGTGAGCCGCACCCATCTACATCGTCGGAGCGCCGCCTTCACCAAAAATCCCGCTGAGCCTCACCACCGAATCCGTGAAGCATCAGGCTGCCGCAGCAAGAGGAGAGGACGCCGCCCGTGGGGTGATACCTGTTGCCGCCGTCATTGCCAGGGCTTTGCCCGACGTGACCTCCAGCAACAGCGGAGTAGGGGGTGGCGGCGCAGCTAGGGTTTGCGGCCCATGTCGCCCCAAGGAGCGACGCCGAGGGCTGTCGATTGATCTAAAACCCACTAAGATATCCTTCTCTCGCATGGTTATGGCATACTAGTACCTTTACAATGTCTTGCTAGTGGTACTTTGCCCGTAAAAAGTAAATCACCACCCCAAGACATAAACAAAACACTTTAGTACGCATAGCTAGCTGTATGCACAGCACAGCTGGGGGCTCTCCAAAATCCAAATAGAGCGGCACAAGATTTACCAGAGAGAGAGAGAGGGGTCCTCGATCAAGCGAAAGGCTGCAGTGCTAATTAAATGGTTGTCTCACTATAGATTGCTGTTCGTCTCGGCCCCCATGGCAGCTCTGTTCAGCCGGTGGTCTTTGAGAAGGAATTTTGCCACTGCCTGGTCCAACAGCTAGCAACAGCTGCAACCGCCGGGCACATCCAGGCACATGCAGATAACCTAGGAACCAAACCTCTCTTTTCACTTTGTCGGCGCCTTGCCATACACATTTGTCTCTGCTACACCCATAACCAACCAACATTCTATACTTTTTACTTAACTGCATAAGATTTTTGGAGGATTTAATAATCCTGTAAAAAATTTATTTCTTGCGTGTTTGATTTCTAAAATTGGATCCCATGGAATTAGTTATACTAGGAATTCTAACATCTACTCAAGCTCTTTTCTTAATTTCTTTGGTGGAATCAAACAAATTTTGGTGCAAACCAAATCATATACGATTGAAGTGGTCATGAAGTAGTCTATACTTCTGCTATTCATATGTTTTTCTTATCCTACGAATCAAACAAGCCCGAACAAGCATGGTTTTGGACAAGCCGCACCGCTATCACAACATGCATCTTCTGTGTAGTGTTTGTTGTGATGATCGGAAGCATATATACTACTCGAAATCAGATTGTTATTGAGCATGCCTTCGTACCAAGGCCTCTGACTTCGTGGTTAAATTTTTAGCATTTCTACAGTAGCGATGCCTGTTTTGTGGACATCGGGACAGGAACGGCTCTACGGCATGATCATGATTGAGATATTTGTGAGCTGGCACGCGACCTATCTACGTTGTTGTAGAGCCATTGAGTGTTACCGTAGCAACTGTTTATTGTTAGCCCATTTTCGTTCTTTCGGGCATGTCCTATTTAGTTGCCCCAGCTTACCTTCATTTTCCTTGAAGTTTCGGTTGTAATGGTTGGACGATGCATAGATGTAGGTAACTTATTTATAAAATGGGGAAAAAGTTGTTTGGAGCATCTTTATGGTAATGAGTATTGAGCGCAACTGGTGCTCTACCAGTGACGTGACTGAGGTGTTTTAGGTTTTTTTTACGAGTCATTATAGGTTCAGTTTAGCGTAACTACAACTAGGAATTAAGGATTGACCCGTCTTTGTGGATTTTGACCCCCGAGTTGGACCACCCTAACCGACGTTGAAGCTTGATAGACGCATCTCCTAGTTCGACACTCCTCTATGAGGAAGGCCATGGCCTCGCTTACCATGCTTACCTCTTAGAAGTTTTGAAATGAGAGGAACGCGAGGACCTTCAAGCACACGAGCTCTTTCCCCGCCGCCCTCTACTCTAGAATAAAATTTGAAGCGAAAGCTTAGGTATTTGTTAGGGCAAAACATTTAGATCACTTATCACTCGAAACAGGCTTTCGCCCCGCTTTATAAATAAAGTCACACCGATTGAGACCGCTGCTGAGCCAGGCAGCACAACGACCAAAAGGAAAGTTGCTGGGGCGGAACCAGCACAATCACGCCCAAAAGAAAAGAGAAGAGAAAATAAAGAAGAAAAAATGCTAACAACGGCGGATCGACACAAGTGAACAAGCTCCAAGATCAATACGCCCACCGAGGCCTCGCACCAAGCTCATAGTGCTCCAAAGCGCCGGTACCCAACAACACCTTCAAGAAGGGATGCGACGATGACGACGCTGCTGCCAAGGGTTTCCCCCGATACGCGATTGAGGAGAGGGGATCACCCGCCGCCCTTCAGGAAGGACTGGCGGCACCCGCAGGCGCCACCGCGCCGGAGTCAAACAAGCCGACTAGGATTTCTCAGGACCCCCCCCCCCCCCCCCATCACCCAGGCGCTCCAGAGCACTCCACCATACCGCCCACCACCCCGCGCACGATCGCGAAGCCGCTCACACTGTCTCACCACGGCACAAAGAAGAGAGGCCTACACACCAAAGAAGAAGAGTCGGGACTAGAAGCCGCAACACCGCCGACATGCGGGAGGGACCAACCTCCACCGTCAACGACGGTAACCGACCGGACACAACAACAGGAGCACACCCGGCCCGCAAGCCCGGCCGGGCCCCTCGAGGCCCGTGAAGTTCCCGCCGTTGTGCTGCAGAAGGCATAACGTTGGCGCTGCCGCCCCACATCCGAGCTGCTCTCCGACACCAGTGTACAGAAAACCGCGCTATCGGAGATGCAGTCCGGCCCACCTAAAACCTAGATGGGGTCCGAGGACCCAGATCTGGGCCGGGGGCGGCGCGTCAGACCAGCACCACGATGGACACGGCCCTGCCGCCAAGGGGAGGCGCCCCTACACTCAGGCCAGCCTAATCCCTCCCGGACCACCCCAGGACCAAGAAGAGAGCACCGTCGAAAGCCAAGCAGCACCGCCGCCGAGCTCCACCGGGAGCAACAACGCGCGGGTAGAGGCGGACACGACGCAGGTGGTGGGCACAGCAGCGCAGCCATCGGCAGATCTAGGGCCACCTGGCCCAGATCCGGCCCACAGCACGCATCGGCCGATCTGGGCCCGCCTGGCCCAGATCCAGCCCGCACACGCGCCCGCACCGCCGCCAAGCCTTCCCACACCACGCCGGAGAACGACGCCGTCGCAGCCGAAGCCAGGCGCTAGGGACGCCGCCCTGCAGACCGGAAGCGGACCGGGCCTGCCACCGGCTGACGTGGGGCTGCCTTTCGGGTAGCCCACGATAAGGCTACCTGGGCCACACCAAGGAGATGGAAGCCCACAGAAGGCCCACGCGGGGTACCATGTAACCTAGTCCAAGTCAGTTAGGAAGCATAACCTACCATATCTGTAGTTGCCATCGGCATCAACCACCCGAGACCTGGCTGCCTATAAAGCCAGGAGGGTTGCTCGTCCTAAGGACACGCTCATAGCCACCGCCACAAACCCTAGCGAGATCGCAATCTCGCCATTGTAACCACAACTCGTATCAATAATCAGACAAGCAGGAGTAGGGTGTTATCCTCCGGGAGCCTGAACCTGGGTAAATCCTTGCTTGTGAGCCGTCGTGACCACCTGCACTCATCTCTCTCCCCATCAATCAACCCGTGGTGCACAACCCTGAGACTTGTCGAGTTAACACCTCGTCAATTGGCGCCGTCTGTGGAACGTCAAGCAAGTGCTAGGATCATGGTCGCTCCGGCTCCATCCGCAATGAAGATCGGCGTATCCGCCGCTAGGGAGTCGATCCGCTTCGGCTCCTTCGAGTACGTCGTCCACTCGCCGGCCCACCGCTCGGTGTACGCCGATCTGGACAAAGGTATACACATCACCTTCGGCTCCATATACTGCTGCATCGAAAGTCGTGGTATACTCAGGTCTACGACTACCGCACTACGCGCGGCGGCGTCACGCGAATCGGCAACGCCCGCGCCCACCGAACCCGCGAAGATCGCATCTGCCGCACCCGCGGAGGCCGCGCCCGCTGCACCCGCGAAGATTGCATCTACGTCGACTACATCGACAATTTCAGCAACGGCCGCACAGATCGGATCTACTACCCCAACCTCGGCCGCGCGGTCGACTAAGTCAAGATCTACCTCGACTGTCGCACCCGCACGGGCAACCAGGAGCTCGCGTCCGACAGCCACGTCGCGCGCGCCCTCATCTTCGTGGAAATCCCAAGTCTACCCCAAGCCAATCGCAGTCGCCCCGGCGAGCGTGAACACATGGACGATCGCGAGAGGACGCGGCAGCGACTGTGCCGCGCGCCACGTTGCAATAATTTACGATCCCGAGCAAGACACGGACGACATAAGCAGCAGCGGCAGCACCAACTCTCCGACTCAAGTCTACCCCAAGCAAGTCTTCATGGCCGGCACAGCACCACATGGCGACGACGAAGAACCCGCATATCCTCTAAGAGTTGGACATGCCGGACCAGACTAAACTTGTCATCACGCGAGACATGGCGATCCAAGCCATGAAGCATGTGGACGAGGGCACGTTCCCCCCACCCAACGCACCTCGAGACGACCACCTGTCGGTCCAGTACTTGCTACGCAAGGAAGGCGAACGAATCCGCGCCGAAAAATCCGACCTGCTCAGGCGCAAAAGGGACGCAGACGCATCGAGTGCCAGGCGAGCCGCCCTCTCCTTCACATCCTCTACGGAGGTTAACCAAGGAGCACGGCGAAACAGAGCCCACGTTCCCCTCATGGCAGAAGCCGATCGAACCAGGCTCACCCGCAACCTCGATTCGTCCTTCGTCACCGAAGATGAGAACGAGATACCCGTCCCAAAGACGGCGAACGTCGCCCTGATCTCAGTTGAGACGTACCTCTGGCTCACGCAGCCACCGGAGGGGGACGCGCGCTCCCTTCTCCACAAGCAGCAAATTGCCTCCATAAGGGCAATCAAAGAAGCGCTAGCGGCCAAGGGACCAAGCAACCGGGCGCACGAACCAACAACCTCGGGCATCCCAACGGCACAGCGGCAACCAGTCAAGGACCTTCGCGACGTCCTCACGCAGAAGACGGTGGATCGCAACCGCAAGGAGCGCTCGGCTGGTGCGGCAAACACGGACGACCATGCTGACCGCGACTTCGAGCCGTGCGGCGCAGCATGCTTCAGCTTCAACATCCGCGACACCCGCATGCCTAAGGGCTTCAAGTTGACAGCAGGCACGCCAAAATATGACGGAAAGCAAGATCTGAAGCTGTGGCTCGAGGACTACCTCATCGCATGCACTTGCCAAGGCGGGACGTCGACTACGGCAATGCAGTACATCCAGCTTATGCTGACGGACTCGGCACGCGGGTGGCTCACAAGCCAACCCAAACACTCTTTCCGAACATGGGAAGAATTCCAGGATAACTTCATCAAAAGTTTCTCGGGAACATTCGCAAGGCCAACGACCTACATCGAGTTGTAGGCCTGCAAGCAAGGAAAGGATGAGTCGCTCCGCTCCTACATCCAGCGATGGACACTACTCCGCAACACCATGGAATCCGTCTCAGAAGATTGGGTGATGGACGCCTTCATGCACGGCGTCGCTCGCCGCGACCTCCGCGAGGAATTCGGTAGGCTCCAGCCGAAGACCACAATAGAGCTCATGAAGACAGCCAACCAATGGGCCGAAGGAGAGGACAATGTCCGCGAAACTTCCCCCAAGAAAGAGGGTGAAACAAGCAACCGGCGTGAGGCACGCCAAAAGAAGAAGTCACGTTACACCCACGATTCAATCGAGCTAGTAGCGGCGGGCTATGAAACCCCCCGTGAGGACAAACGCGACAACAGTATAACCGTGGCAGCAGCAGCATCGGCCACAATGATGGAAGCCAGAAGCGCGAGTGGAAGCGCCCACTGACCCCAGCAGAGGAGCTGATGCAACCCTGTAAGCATCACTCGTTCCGCAACCCGGAGACAGGATAATGGGGTTCCAGCCACCTGCTGAAGGATTGTCGCAAAGCAAGAAAAATATACCTAGCCATGCAGCAAATCATCGCTCCAGTACAAGCAATACAGGCGGCCCCGCAGCTAGCCATCCAGGCTGCACCCGCAAACAACAACCAGGTTCAGGCGGCAGGAGCATTCCCCCAGCCGCAGCAACAGCAACAGCAACAAGGTCAGTCGGCAGCAACCGACACGTACCCACCTGCCAGGGGACAACTGAACATGATCCAGAAGGGACCCCCGTCAAACAGGCACCAAAAAATCATCACCCGCCAAGTACTACAGGCCATCAACAACCTGCGCGCGGTACCAGACTACCTGCGCGGGTCGGAGACACCAATCACATTTTCCAGGGCAGATCACCCATCCGAGGTAACCCGTCCCGGGCACGCCGCACTCGTGATTGAGGCCTTGATCGGCGACTACAGCTTGAAGAAGGTGTTCCTGGACGGAGGCAGCGGCATCAACATCATATTCGCCGACACCCTGAGAAGAATGAACAGGTCGACAGAGAAATTGCCGGAATCGGAAACCACCTTCCACGGCATAGTACCTGGGCAAGCAATCACGCCCATGGGAACAATCACACTCGACGTCATCCTCGGTACACCCGAGCACTTCAGGAAGGAGTCGATAGACTTTGAGGCCATCGACTGGAAGTCATAATACCATGCCATCCTCGGGCGCCCAACCTTTGCCAGGTTCATGGCAGTACCCCACTACGCCTACCTGATGATAAAGCTGCCCGGGCCGAAAGGAGTAATCACCGTACGCGGCGACTTCGGCCTCTCCAACAGTTGCGACCGCGAGTTCGCCAAGATTTCTGAGTTCTTCGGAGTCGAAGAGCACTTCAAGGCCATATCAGCCGACAACGACAAGACCGTCTTCACATCTCGCAAGAAGCCAGCTAAGGACGCATCATTTAACACGAACGACGACACCGTCACCCACCAAGTCCATCCAACTGACAGCAGAAAGACGGTCAAGGTCTCGTCAAGTCTGACCCCCGCATAGGAAAGCGCGCTCGTCGAGTTCCTACGTGAGAACTGGAAGATCTTTGCATGGCAACCTTCTGACATGCCAGGGATACCCAGGAAACTCGCCGAGCACTCTCTGAAAGTCCACAAGGACGCAAGACCAGTCAAACAATCCATGCGACGCTTCTCAGGACCCAAGCGAGACGCGATCACCATGGAAGTCGACAGACTACTGCACGCCAAGTTCATCCGAGAGATCAAGGACTCGGACTAGGTCGCCAACCCGGTCCTAGTGGAGAAAAAGAAGACAATGAAACTACGCATGTGCGTTGACTTCACCGCAGTCAACAAGTGCTGCCCCAAGGATCACTTCCCGCTCCCGCGGATAGACCAAATCATCGACTCGACAGCAGGTTGCGAGCGCCTGTCCTTCCTGGATGCCTACTCAGGTTACCAGCAGATCAGGCTGAAAGTCGAGAACGAAGAGAAGACGGCCTTCATCACACCCGACGGCGTCTTTTGCTACCAGACGATGCCGTTCGGGTTAAAGAACGCAGGTGCCACGTACCAGTGGACAATGCAAGCGTGCCTCAAGGGGCTAATCGGGCAAATCGTCCAAGTCTACATCGATGACATCGTCGTCACAACCCGAAAGGAGGATACCCTAGTCGACGACCTCCGCAAGGTCTTTGCCGCACTCGATGTATACCAGATCAAGCTCAACCCAGAGAAGTCCGTGTTCGGCGTGCCCGCCGGAGAGCTATTAGGATACCTCGTATCTGCAAGAGGAATCGAAGCGAACCCCGAGAAGGTGTAGAACATTCTCACAATGCCAGCACCAACAAAACTCCGCGAGGTGCAGCGATTAGCCGGCCGAGTCGCAGCTCTCAGCCGGTTCATTAGTAAGTTGGGAGAAAAAGCCTTACCTTTCTACAACCTGATGAAGAAGACGGACAAGTTCAAATGGACACAGGAGGCGCAGGACGCATTCAACCATCTCAAGAAAACCCTGACAACCTCTCCAGTCCTCGTGGCGCCACTGGAAAACGAGCCGCTATACTTATACGTCTCAGCAACAAACAGGGTGGTGAGCACGGTACTCGTAGTCGAACGGGAAGAAGGGCACAGTCACCCGGTGCAAAGGCCCGTCTACTACCTCAGCGAAGTCCTCACCATGTCCAAGCAGAACTACCCGCATTACCAGAAGCTGGCATATGGAGTCTTTATGACCTCCAGGAAGGTCGTCCACTACTTCTCCGAGCACCCGATCATGGTGGTAAGCTCCTCTGGACTAGCAGACATTCTCACAAACCAACGCGCGACAGGACGAGTCGCCAAGTGGGTTGTCGAGCTAGGACCATGGGGGCTGAAGTATGCTCACCCGAAGTCCATCAAGGCCCAAGTCCTCCCAGAATTCACCACCGAGTGGATAGAAGCCCAGCTACCAAATGTCCCCGACTTGTCCAACGCATGGACAATGTATTTTGATGACTCCAAGAAATTCATGTCAGCCGGGGCAGGAGTTGTGCTCATCTCCCCCAAAGGCGACAAGCTCAAGTACGTCCTGCAGATGGACTTTCCGACGCCGTCCAACAACGAAGCCGAGTACGAGGCCCTGATCCACGGCATGCGGATGGCCAAGAACTGCGGCGCCACACACCTCATGATATACGGCGACTCCTACCTGGTGGTACAGCAAACCATGAAGTCCTGCGACGCCATCGCCGACAACATGATCGCCTACAGAGACCTCTACAATCAGTTGGAAGGCAACTTCGACGGCTGCGAGTTGCGGCACATCGGCCGTGAAAGCAACGAGGAAGCCGACGTCCTCGCTAACATGGGTTCAGACAGGGTGCCAGTCCCACCCGGCGTCTTCCTCGAGCGCATCACGCAGAG
Source organism: Poa annua (assembly GCA_026929855.1). Classification (NCBI taxonomy): domain Eukaryota; kingdom Viridiplantae; phylum Streptophyta; class Magnoliopsida; order Poales; family Poaceae; genus Poa; species Poa annua. The sequence continues at coordinate 88,729,704 of CM049431.1, forward strand.
ATCCATCAAGGCTCAGAACAAAGCAAGCACTGCAACAACAAAAGGCGACGCTAACCCGCCAAGCCAAGACAAGGTCCCCATGGAGGTCATGCTAGTCGAAGCTACATGGACAGGACCGCACCTGGCGTCCATACTGCATCAGAAGCTGCCAGCTGACCTAGTCGAAGCAAAGCGCATCATCAGGCGCTCCAAAAGTTTCACCGTCATCAACGGAGAACTCTACAAAAGAAGCATCTCAGGAATCCTGCAAAGGTGCGTAGATCCAGTCGACGGCCAAGCCATCTTACTCGACATCCACGCGGGTATCTGCGGGCATCACGCCAGCAGTCGAGCATTGGTGGCCAAAGCACTACGAGCCGGGTTCTACTGGCTGACAGCCATGCAGGACGCCGAGGAGCTAGTGAGGAAATGCACAGGGTGCCAGGAGTTTGCCAACAAGCCACACACGCCAGCATCAGAACTTAAGACAATACAGTTAACCTGGCCCTTCGCCCAATGGGGTCTGGACATGGTAGGCCCGCTGAAGAAATCCTCACCCAGAGGTCACACTCACCTCCTGGTTGCAGTCGATAAATTCACAAAGTGGATCGAAGCCGTGCCCATCACAAGTTCGACTGCTTCCACAACAGTCAACTTCATCAGGTCAATCATCTTCAGATTTGGAGTTCCGAATGGGATCATCACCGACAACGGCTCGAACTTCACAGCCGAAGAATTCAAGGACTTCTGCTCAGAGCAGGGGATCAAGCTCAGCTATGCGTCCGTCTCGCACCCGCAATCCAATGGGTAAGTGGAGAAAGCCAATGGCCTCGTCTGCAACTGAACGGGAATCCGGCACCTAGAGGGGGGGGGGGGGTGAATAGGTGCTATTACAAATTTTAGGTCTTTTCAAATTTAGGCTCAACACAAAGGTAAATTCTCTAGATATGCAACTACGGTGAATTTACCTAAATGAGAATCTAAGCAATAACAAGATAAGCAAGTAAGGGAGCAAAGGGTAAAGGGAACCAAGTGAGGCACGCGGAGACGAAGATGTAATCCCGAGTTCCACCCAAGGGTGTACGTCTCGTTTGGAGAGGTGTGCGCTACCACAACAGGTTAGCCGCAACGCCACAAAGGCTCACCTTCTTCTCCGATGAACTCAACCACAAAGGTTTCGAGTCCACCTTCCACTATTGATCCCCTTTTAGGGCGGAGATCGAATCCCTTACAAACGCTTGAGGCACACACCCACAACTGAATTGGGGGCTCCCAAGAAGACCACAAAAGGTCAAGGTAACACAAAATGAATGCAAGTATGCAACACAAAATAACAAAGGATAGGAGCAATTTTATAACAACAACCACAAGATATCACAAAGGAGAAACGAGACAAAATGAAAGATTATGGAAGCAGTTGAGACTAGATAGATTTTCATACCTTGTGTATATAGAATATGAAGAGAATACCAACACAATCAATTTGAAGTCTCAACCATAATATAGAGATAGCATCAACCATTGTCTCAATACACAGTTATCACAAATGACAAAAAGAGAGTTTCACAAGAAACTAAAAACACGATAAATGGACACAAGCGCAAATAAATGATAAACGCATAAGCTTGTGCCCGGCCCTTGCAAATCCCCGAAGAAGTCCTAGTAGAGCAACTTCTCCCCCTTTGGCATCGAAACGCCAAAAAGGAAGAAGAGCGATGCTACGTCCCATGGAAGTCTTCAGTCCGAGGGGTCCTCCTGCTCCTCATCATCATCATCATCCTCATCAGCATCATCGTACTCATACTCCTCAGACGCTGCCTCCTCATCCTCATCTTCATCCTCCTCATCATAGTCATAGCCTGTGGTGTACGAGCTGCCACCAAGTTCCTGGTCAATCAATGTCCATGGAGCCAAGGAACCCTGGTTCCACTGAGCAAAGGACTGGGGCTCAGACAGATCAGCAGGAGCAGGAGAGCCAGAAGCATGGTGAAGGATCAAGTCTTGCTTGTAGTCCTGCTGACGGCGATCCTTGTAGGCATTGTATTGCTCCTTGCGGATGTCCACATTCATGCAAAGGATGTTGCGCTGGAACCAGTTCAGCTTCTTGACATGCGCATGAGTGGTGGGAACATGAGTAGAGGTAGCAGCAGCCCTCCTAGCATCACCCATGAAAGATCCAACTGAAGCTGATGTAGTAGAAGGCCTAGGAGGGGGCTTGACCACAGTCTTCTTCACATAGAGTTTCTTGAAGTCATGTGGCACCAAATCACTGTTGCTGACGTTAAGGTTAGGGAACTTAAACATGAGAAGCTTCATTATGTACGGAGCATAAGGAATGGAGACCCTGGTGGTCATAGCTTCATACATCTCATTATAGATGTAATCCATCACATCTACTCTCCAGTCAGTATCAGAACCCGAGTCCTCCACAATGCGGTTGGCGTGAAGGAGCAGGTTGCATAGAGGGGTAACCACGTTGTCATTGTTGCCACCACTCGATGCAATGTTCTCACGCAGGATGCACACAAGAACATCATACAAAGGCAGCAAGTCACGAGAGAATCCAGGGGTGGCTCCCACACCATATAAGTGAGTTGTCTCCTTCTTGTTGAGCTTGTAGGGCTGGTGCATGCGAGTGCCTTGGGGATTGTCACCATCAAACCTGTAGCCCAGTACCTTGCCAAACTCCTCGAAGTTGGACTCACAGTATGATTCCCCAGTCATCCATTTCATGGTCTTCTTCGAGTCACCCTTGATCACTAGGGTGGCGAAGAACTGCATAACAAGCTGCACGTTGTAGGCACAACGGATGAGCGCCAATCTCTCCAAACCCATGGTCTTGACAATGTGGATGGCCTCTGAAAAAGCAGTTTTCTTCTGTAGGGATGCAAAGTCAAACGGGTGCATGGGTCGAATTGGCTTCGACAGAGAGAGATATAGATCCACAAATATATGCTCTTGCGCTTGGCACCAAAAGCTGCGATCATCGAGAGAGGTGTCTCTTGCGCTGAGGTACCAGTCCCCCTGCCTCAGCTGAGAGTAATCAACAGAATGCATCTTGGAATAGTTCGGACGTTGGGGACTAGGGGCATTCTTTCTCTTCTTAGATGAGGGCTTGCTGGCAACAGCTTTCTTCTTCCTCTGAGGTGCAAGGCCCTTTCCTTTGTTGACTGATTGCTTGGAGACAGGTGCTCTACCAGTGTGCCTTGAACCCCCTGCGGACGGACTTCCACCTGAACCTGTGAATTTGAGCATAGATGGTAGCATAAGGTAAGTGCACACAAGTCAGGAGATAATACACACATTAGATAGGCATTCGATGGATCATATGTAGTTAAACATGAGTTAATCTTAAAACTGCAGTGTTTGGCTCGGAATATCCGGGTCCGACATGACCGGAAATTCCGGGGAACCGGAAATTCCGAGTCAATCTGGACCGGATATTTCGAGTTAGACAGAAACTGCAGATCTGATATTTGACTCGGTCTAAAACTAGATCGATCCAATGTAATGCAAAACTAATGTATGTAGAAGGCAGGGAATAGTCCTAGGAACAATCTCTACCAAGGAACATTGAAACAATAACTCCACATCAAGATCCAAGTGCAAGCACATAAGGAAGAAGAAAAGTGAAGTTACCCTCATCCATTGAGGCCATTGCTTGGAGGAGTGAGTTCCCGGGGCGGAGGAGGAGCAGATCCGGCCGAGAAAGAGGTTCCCCGGCGGACGGAGTGCTCCGGAGGGGCTTGGGAACAGCAGGGGCGGCGGCTGGAGGAGAGGGAGGTCGGGGGTGGAAGAAAGGCACTAATGAGCCCTTCACCCCGAGCCTGCCCTTATATTTCTGGACAAACTGCCAGACCGGATATTCCGGTATAAGTTACAACGGATATTCCGAGTCACCGGATATTCCGGTTCAAAATGAACCGGATATTCCGACCTGCTGAACCAAAATCCCAGTTTTCAAAAGGATGACTTGTGTGCAATAGAGAGAAATGTTTTCAGGGGAAAGTAGGCTTGGGATAGATTTCCAAACTGATATTGGTACACCATACTCAACTCACAACAACCAAATCGAACCAAAAGAGCCAAGTTGAGTAGGTTTCCCACATGCATGAAAAGGAGGGCAAATAGCAACATAAAGCTCCAAATAACATCAACTCTTCAAGGAGAAGAGGTCGGTGGCCGAGGCCACCATGTAGGAGTGTATGGCATGTTACCGCGAAGATGTATCTTGGGTACATAACCAATACTCGTCGTTTTAGCTCATTAGTCACAAGAATGAATATAGAGATAAAAGAACACTTGCTATCGGCATAATGGGGGGAGGGATGGTCCAATGTATTAGGACCGCACTCCCCCTATTTCCATGCCTACATCTAAACTAGATAAGATGCAATTACGCCCTAGGTGAGTGTGCAAGCGATCAAGCCAAGGACCTCGAATCAATGATATTAAGCTCATTCCTCAAAAAGCAAAACCTTCCTTCCTCAAGGGGCTTCGTGAAGATATCCGCCAATTGATCCCTTGTGCCCACATATGATAAGTCAATGTCTCCACGGGCCACATGATCTCTTATGAAATGATGGCGGATCTCAATATGCTTGGTTCTTGAATGTTGCACCGGGTTGTAGGCAATCTTGATGGCACTTTCGTTGTCACATAAAAGAGACACTTTGTCGCAATTGACGCCGTACTCCTTTAAAGTTTGCCTCATCCATAGCAACTGAGTGCAACAACTAGCGGCTGCAACATATTCGGCTTCGGCGGTGGAGAGAGATATGCAATTTTGCTTCTTTGAAGACCAACTCACCAAGGACCTCCCAATAAATTGACAAGCACCGGAGGTTGACTTCCTATCATCATGATCTCCCGCCCAATCGGAATCCGTGAATCCACATAATGAGAAATTTGCATCCTTGGGATACCACAATCCATAAGTTGGGGTATAAGCCAAATATCGAAAGATTCTCTTGACCGCCACATCATGGCTTTCTTTAGGAGCCGCTTGATATCTTGCACACACTCCTACGGCTAGCACTATATCCGGTCTAGATGCACAAAGGTAGAGGAGAGATCCAATCATGGAGCGGTATACCTTTTGATCCACATCCTTACCCTTCGGGTTGAGCTCAAGGTGGCATTTGGTTTGCATTGGAGTAGAGGCACCCTTGAGATCAAGCAACTCGTACTTCTTGAGCATGTCTTGAATGTACTTTGCTTGGTTGATGAACGTTCCTTCCCTCAATTGTTTGATCCCAAATCCGAGGAAGAACTTCATCTCGCCCATCATAGACGTCTCAAACCTGTCAGTCATAAGCTTAGAGAATTCTTCGTTAAATGCTTTGTTAGTCGATCCAAATATAATGTCATCCACATATAATTGACAAATGAAAAGCTCCCCATTAACTTTCTTAGTGAAAAGTGTGGGGTCGATTTCCCCAACTTGGAATCCATGGTCTACAAGTAGTTCTCTAAGGTGCTCGTACCCCGCTCGTGGGGCTTGTTTAAGGCCATAGAGTGCCTTATCCAACTTGTAGACATGGTTCGGATACTTGAGGTCCTCGAACCCCGGTGGTTGCTTAACATAAACAAGTTCATTTAGTGGACCATTTAGAAAAGCGGATTTAACATCCATTTGTTGCAACTTAAAGTTATGGTGAGAGGCATAGGCAAGAAGAATACGGATTGACTCAAGTCGAGCCACGGGCGCGTAGGTTTCTCCAAAGTCAATGCCTTCAATTTGTGAGTAACCTTGAGCCACCAATCCTGCCTTGTTCCTTATCACCATGCCATGTTCATCTTGCTTGTTCTTGAATATCCACTTGGTGCCGATAACATTGCGGCAATCTTTGGGTCTTTCCACCAACTTCCACACTTTGTTGCGCTCGAAGTTGTTGAGCTCTTCATGCATGGCATCAAGCCAATCTTTATCTTCAAGAGCTTCAAAGACCTTCTTGGGTTCCACCATGGAAATGTGAGCTTGATGTTCACTAAAGCTTGCGAGTTGTCTTCGGGTAGAGACCTTGCTTCTCACATCACCAAGCACCTTGTCAAGAGATAGAGCTCTTAATTCTTGTGAGGTGCCAACCCTATTCAAGCGGCGAATCTCGATTTCCCTCCGAGTGGTGGGAGGAATCGCTTGATCATCTTGATCATTCATGTCTCCGCCTTGACTGATTTGATGGCCTTGATCAACCATTGGAGTGGTGTCCATTGGTGAGGGAGAGGGTTGATCTTGGCCTTGCGAACTGCCACCGGGAATGTCAGCAGGACCGGATATTCCGGGTTCAGGAACCGGAAATTCCGGACCACCGGAATTTCCGAGTCCATCTTGACCCGGATATTCCGGTCCTCCGGAAATTCCAGGGGCAGCTGTAGAATCTTGTTCTTCTTCTTGGCAGGGTGCATTGGGCACGGTGTTGTCGATGGGTGTTCCTTGTGTTGGGGTGGTCACCACTTGTGAAGAACTTGGTCCTTGTTGATCAACCTCATAATAGAGTTCAACAGGGCGGTGGACTCCCAACCCCATTCTTCGGATAGCATCTTGAGGTTCATCATCACCTACACCGGAAACACCACTTTGCTCCACGAGGGAGCCGTCATTCTCCTCGAATACCACACTACAAGTTTCTATGATTATGCGCGAGGCCTTATCATAGACTCTATAAGTGTGGGATTCGGATCCGTAGCCCACAAATGTCCCTTCAAGAGACTTAGAATCAAACTTACCCAAACAAACACCTTTGATGAGATAAAAACACTTACAACCAAATACTCGGAAGTAGGAGATATTGGGCTTGTTCCCGGTGAGCACTTCATAAGGTGTCTACCTTAGTCCTTTTTGCGAAAGAAGAGCCGGTTGGATGAATGGCAAGCGGTGTTGATGGCTTCGGCCCAAAAGTTGTGAGGGGACTTGAACTCCGCCATCATCGACCTTGCCATCTCAATAAGTGTACGGTTCTTCCTTTCGGCTACACCATTTTGTTGGGGAGTATAAGCAGCGGAATACTGATGACGAATCCCTTCTTCACTAAGGAACTCGTTTAAGGTGTAGTTCTTGAACTCGGACCCATTGTCACTTCGTATCACCAAGATAGGGACATCGTGTTGACGTTGAGCTTCGTTGGAGAAGTCGATGATAGTTTGTTGAGTCTCCATCTTCGTCTTGAAGAAGAAAACCCATGTGTATCTTGAATAGTCATCAACAATCACCAAGCAATATTTCTTGCCACCAAGACTGGCTTCCGGAATGGGACCAAAGAGGTCAACATGGAGAAGCTCCAAAACCCTCTTTGACGAAATGATGGTCTTGCTTGGATGGTAGATGTCATGCATTTTTCCTTCAACACACGCCCTACACATTCGGTCCTTCGAAAAAGAAACATGGTCTTTTAGTCCTAGGATATGGCCACCCTTGTTGAGACTTTGCAAAGTCCTCATGTTGACATGGGCTAGTCGGCGATGCCATAGCCAACCCAAGTCCGCCTTTGCGAATAGGCACATTGTATGGGAAGTGGTGACTCCGGAGAAGTCAACCACATAGAGCCCATTCTCAATGTACCCAACGAAAGACACATTGAGAGACTTGCTCCGCAAGAGAATGACCATTTCCTTTTCGAAGACAACGGTATAACCCAAACAAGTTAAGGAATGGACGGAGATCAAGTTGAAACCTAGGGACTCGACAAGCAAGACATTCACAAGTGTGATGTCCGGTGCCACTACCACCTTGCCGAGCCCTATTACCTTAGACTTAGAATTATCACCATATGTAACGGTCATTTGATCATCATTGGGCTTCAACTCCGTTACAATATCCTTGCTTCCGGTCATATGACTAGTGCACCCACTATCAATTATCCATTTCGATCCTCCGGAAGCAAGGCCCTACACACAATCAATTCTTGGATTTAGGTACCCATTTTGCAATGGGTGCCTTTTGGTTAGCAACAAGGGTCTTTGGTACCCAAATAGCATATTCAATGTAACCATCAAAAGGACCAATGTATCTAGCATAGACATCCCCATAATAATCAACATATAAAGTATAGTTGGGGTTAGATATGCCCGCAAAGTCATTACAAGTGGGAGTGCCCCTTGTGGCATTTCCACTCGCAATGTCAACCTTCTTGGCTTGTGCGGACTTGGTCTTCTTCTTGATCTCCTTCTTCTCCTTAGCAACATAGCCTAGACCTTCCTTAACCTTGTGGGGCACTCGCTCATGAAGAGGAGTAGTGAGTGTCCCCTTACCTTTATCAAGAGATGTCTTGGGCTTGGTTGCCATAGAAGGAACAAACAAAACCCTAGCAATACCCTTCACAACATTTGCATTAGCATTCAAAGGAGTAGAGGTGCTAGGTTTCTCAAGAGTAGATATCCGAGATTGGAGTTGATCACGAGACTTGAGAAGACGTTCGTGATCACTTGTCAACACCTTGTGAGCATTGTCAAGTGACTCGAAGTCTTCGCAAAGTCTAGCATGAGCAACTACAAGCTCGGACTTTTCTTTTTGCACAATTTTACATTTAGCAAAGTAGAGATCACGATCCTTAGTGATCTTAGCAAGTTGCTCCTCGAGGAGAGCATGAGCTTCTTGTTCATCTTCGAGAGAGGATTGGAGAGACACCTTAGCGTGTGCATCCTCTCTCTCAATCTCACCTTTTAGTTCAAGCTCATCCTCAAGCTCACCTATACGACTCATGATTGAGCCAAAGTGTTTCTTTCCTTCTCCTTGCAAGTTAGTCATGAATTTATCAAAAGCAATGATTTCTTCCTTGACTTCTAGGCTCATAGCATCATCAATGTCATGTGATATGGAGTTGGGGGATAGTTGTACCTCGGATGTCTTTGCCATAAGACATCTTCCATTCTTGACGATGAGGCTCTCGTTTGGCGAGGAGAAGAGTGATGGAGTTGTGGAAGACATGGCTAGTGCGGCCACTTGCGTTGGAGTATCCTCCTTGTCACTATCTTCATCATCGGTGGGATATTGCTCTTGAGTCACCAAGACAATCTTTTGGTTCTTCTTGAAGAAAGGCTTCTTCATGGGCATGGGCCCCTTGCCCTTCGTCTTGGCCACGAGCCTCCCACCATGATCCTCTCTTCTCTCCCATGGGCAATCGGCAACAAAGTGGCTCTTGTCATCGCAGTTATAGCAAAGTCTCACTTTGTTGAATGGCTTTCCTCCGTTGGGGGGAAACTTCTTCTCAATCCTTGCTTTGGCCCTTCCGGAGTTCTTCCAAAAGGTTCTTGCCGCAAGACCCATGTGTTGAGTGAGAGTGCTTGAGAGAGCTTCACTAGATAGCTCGACTTGATCATCACACTCCTCTTCATCCTCCTCTTCAACGGTGGCCTTCAAAGCAATTGAGGCATGCTTGTGCATCCCTATGGCTCTAGCTCTTGCATCTTGTGCAATCTTGGAGGCCACCTTGTATGCGGTCATCTCTTGCATAACTTCATTGGATGTCATCTTTGCAGAGTCATGTCTCCCTTGGAGTGTCTTCAAATCCGTGTCCTCAAAGGGCATGAGAGCGGTCACAAACTTCCTCTTGATCCAAGCATCATTGATGTACGCCGCCCCGAGGTTCTTGAAGGAGTTGGCGACCAACACCAACCTCCGGTACATGTCCTCGTGGCTTTCTCCATCCAACTTGTAGAACCCTTCCACCTCATTGCATAAGGCATCATACCGGTTCTTCTTCATGCTCTCATTCCCAACGAAGATGTCGGAAAGAGCATTCCAAACTTCCTTGGCGGTGGAGAATTGTTGAATGAGCGCCATGTCCTTCTCTCCAACGGCCATTTGGAGTTGATGAAGAGCGGTGGCGTTGAGTTGGCTATCAACCACCTCTCTTCTTGTCCAGTTGGTTGGATCATGGGGCGTGTATCCTTCTTCAATGATGCGCCAAAGCTCAATGGAGGCACTACATAGATGAGACTTCATTAGACCCATTGAGAGAAATGAGTAGGTTTAAGCTTAGGAGGATCACTTCTAAAGTTTACATGAGGGTGAGGGATAGGAGGGTTAGGAGAGTAATTATGGTTGACATTATGAAATTCCTCTCCTTTGGGGGTGTTAGAGGAGCTAGGTGGTTCATCCTTTTCCGCCATCCCGGGAACACTTGAGGTAACATCTTTGGACCCATCCGAAGATGACTCCTTAGAGTTCCCCGCATGTTCCTAAGGAGGAGGAGAGGGAGAAGTAGCCTCGGGCTCCTTAGACTTCAAGAGTGCCATGAGCATCTCATTCATCTTGAGGAGTTGGGCCTCCAAGGACGATCTCATATTGAAGGGAATATGCCCTAGAGGCACTTAATAAACATAGTTTATTGGCAATATCCCAATCGTTCATTATATGTTTTATACCATGCTATAACTGTATTAAGCGGAAACATTAATACAGGTGTGGTAGATAAACAACCAGGTCCCTAGTAGCCTCTACTAAGACTAGTTTCATTGCGCGATTGATGATTGAGGTTTTCCGATCATAGGTCATGGCGCCGGTCGGCAACGGAAGTCATATCGTTAGGAGTAACGATGTGATGGACATACCCAGTATTTATAGGACATAGTCGTTACGCCTTAAGACCGTGAGATCAACTCTTATTGGTATTCCTGGAAGATACTTTGATCGCACCAAACGTCGTATCTTATTTAGTATGACAATAACGGTGATACTTTTGGGTATCGGAAAGGAGTAGTTGAGACGAGGGGTCAACAGCGGGATTTGTCAGCCGCAAAGCCGGATAGATACTCTAGTCCCCACTCGGTGAGATTATGTCAAATGAGTTTGCAAACATGTGACTAGGTCACCAGCTGACATAATATCATAGACGAGTAGAAGATAGCGATGTCGGTAACGAGATCATGCTAGGTATGGAGATATCTGAGAATGATGCTCGGACACGCTAAGTATCGCCATGACAAAGGGTTTAAGACTATACGTCCAGGTTTGATAGATGAAAGTCATTCGTTATATCTCAGGGGTTAATTCATGGGGTCCAGGCCTACGAGTTAGTCGTTGATCATTGAGGAGTCTTGATCATACCTGATATTATATCGAACCGCTAGGGTAACACACTTAAGGGGTTTCGATAAGACAACCGGAAAGGAAAGAGATCACCGGGAGCGTCCCGGGAGGGGTCCGATGGAGATCGGGCAGCGCCGAAAGAGTTTTCGGAGCTAGGAAAAATTATATATATTATGTTTGATATTAATTAGTGTTATTAATATGAAAATATGATTTTATATATTTATTTTCGAATTTATTTAGGCAGATTTTTCTAAATGGGCCTTCCGGACGAAAGAAGGCCCAAGAGGGGGGGGGTCCCCTTGGGGATTCGGTGGGGGCATGGAGGCCGGCCTAGGTGGGCCAGATGGGGCTCACCATGGGGCCGGCGCACCCTCCTTGGCCGAGCCAGGCTGTGGGATAGTCCCACATTGCCTGGCTGGCAAGGTAGGCTTCCCCTGGGAGCCTATATAAGAAGGGGCACCCCCAGCCTTTTAATTCACCAATTAATTCTCGATTTATCTCTCGATCTCGTGGTTCCCAAGTTGGAGCCGTGCCGAGCAGAGCAAGGGGATCTCCTCCACCATAGCCCGCTGCCGCGCTGCTGGTGTTCCGGTCTAAGTCTTCCGCTGCTCGTCCTGGACTGGAGCTTCGGAGGCCGTCGTCTCCACCGTACGTGTGCGACTCCCTGCGAGGTGCTGCGCTAGCGGTACTCGGAGGCCTGCTTCCTCTACACGACCTAGGGCCGGCGCACCTGGTTTGGCCGAACCAGGCAATGGGGGATAGTCCCACATTGCCTGGCTGGCAAGGTTGGCTCCCCCTGGGAGCCTATATAAGAAGGGGCACCCCTGGCCTTTTAATTCACCAATTAATTCCCAATTTCTCTCTCGATCTCGTGGTTCCCTTGACGGAGCCGCGCCAAGTAGAGGAGGGGGATCTCTTCCACCATAGCCCGCTGCCGCGCTGCTGGTGTTCCGGTCCAAGTCTTCCGCTGCTCGTCCTGGACTGGAGCTTCGGAGGCCGTCGTCTCCACCGTATGTGTGCGAATCCCTGCGAGGTGCTGCGCTAGCGGTACTCGGAGGCCTACTTCCTCCACCCGACCTCGGGGTCATCTTCGTCATCTTCGTGTTATCAATAATGATGGTGTGTATATGATATTCATGCTATGAATGTTTTAGCTAAGCGAGTACTCGCAGTAGTGACTAAGTCTTGAACTAGTCATGTTTTGTGAAAAACCAGGTTTACTGCTTGAGTAGCTTGAAAGGATGAGGCGACATTGCGTGTTGATAATGGCAGTCAAGTTGCTGTGACGGCCATAGACACTCTCCCTCTAGATCTACCATTTGAATAAATTATTTATGATTGGGTGTTGGTATGATCGTTACGAGTGTGTCTCCTCTAGCAAGACACTTGTTCATACGTGATAGTGACAAATTGGTGTCCTATGTTTATGAAGTAATGATCATATGCCGATTTGAATTTAGATGGTAGAAGCTCCCACATTCATAATATTAATGCCAAAGTATACAAACTTAATAAAGACACCACATATGTGTGGCACTACCGTTTAGTCATGTCAATGTTATATGCATTAGCTCCACACTGGATGGACCTACAAGTCCTAAGATTTGATCTTTTGACACTTGCAAAATAACAGTGACACCGTTTTCAGAAAGCGGGCATATAACTTATTGATAGTCATACATAGAGATGTATGTGGTTCAATGAAGTAATTGACGGGTAGTGGAGACCTTTATTTCGTGAACTTCACTGAACGTTTTGAGTATAGCTTGTTGAGAATCGTGCATATGGGTGTATGTGAATCAATGAAGTACTTTGACGTGTAGTGGAAGTCTTTATTTCATATACTTCATGAATATTCCGAGTAGATATATGGATATCCACTCCGGTGAATGTTAGTCTGAAATTTTGATTCGATCAAACGAAGTTCAGAATGAAGTAGGAAATAAACTTAACAAGAAAATTAAATTCCCGCGATGCAAATCTAGGAATGAAGATTTGAGTTATAATGTTGGCACATCATTGGAAGACTTGTGAGAAGAGTTCCACAAATTACGTCGCATGGAACATCATAGTGTTATGGTGTGTTAGGGCGTCGTAATCGCACCCTATCGGATAGTGTGTGGTAAATGAATCTCTTACCGAATTATTGTAATCATTAGAGTCATATGGTAGAAACGTAAACACTCACGTTAGCAAATAGGGAAACCATTTGAATCCATGGAGACAATACCATACGAGTGATGGCATGGCTTTTGAGCCTGGATTGTCGTTTCAGCAATTTAGTGTTTCGATGTAATTGAACCTAAAATGGATTAATCTTTGTAGTATACCCTACCTAAAGAGTTAGTTGGGTACATGTCTCACGACATACGCAAAATCTTTGCCGGGATATACCTTGCGAAAGAAATAGTTTCTTGTCCGAGGGTATAAGTGAGAAAGAAAGTAGAGCAAGACAAAGTTGGTGAACTTCTTCTCCAAACATCAGAGTGGCGCAATCGAAAGTGTTTTCGGTGTCAGGCCCCACAGCTTGAAAAAGCTAATGATTCAAGATCATGATGTTCTGAGCTCATACTAAGAGCGTAGGCATACGAGGTTGTGTTCCACACTGTGTGTTACGACAATCTTGTTATGGAGGTCATATTAATGGAATATGATAGACCTACGAACTACGAAGAAGAGATGGTGGACCTAAGTCCGAGAAATGTCTATGAGTCATTTGTGATCCGAAATAAAATCCATATACGATTACCAGGTAATGACTTGGGAGATCTTCTTGATGGCATCTAGGATGTTAATAGAATATGGAATTTTATGAGAGAGTAGACATTGAGCAGATTTGATTTGTCGTGAAACAGTTCCGACAGACCACATGAGAGTTTGTCTCAAGTGGCGAAGCCAAAATATATTCTGGGTCGTTTAGCAATTACTATAATTTCGAATGAGAAATTGATAGATGGATGAGAAAACCATGGTTCTTAATAGTGTAATTAAGAATGGTTTGTAATCCTGAGGATGCTAAACATGTATGCAAACTTCGGTGGTCCATTCGTGGGCTGAAGCAAGCATATCGGAGCTGGATTCTTCACTTTGATAATGTGATCAAAGGATTTTGGAGTTGTCCAAAATAGTTGAAGAAACCTATATTTGCAAAGAAGTGAGTGGGAGCAAAGTAGCTTTCCTTGATCTTATATGCGGAAGGCATATTTGAGTGGGAGCTAAGTAGCTTTTCCTTGATCTTATATGCGGAAGGCATATTTGAGTGGGAGCTAGGTGTCATTCGTGATTTGGTATGTAACAACATATTGAATGACACAGATCCTCTAGTAGAGTGTAAAGGATTATTTAAGTGATTAAATTTTCTATGAAATGAATTTAGAAGTATTAGGCATCCGATTTATAATTGTATAGATCAGAGGGGGCTTAATAACATTAGGTCGGAGTATTTCCTAAGTCAGGATTCTGAAGTGTTTCAGAATAGGACAAGCAAAGAAAGAGATTCTTACTTGTATGACTAGGTAAAATATTAAGTTTATCTTGGCTTTTTCAGTGATAGAAAATGATGTTCGACATTCTCTATGTATCACACATAGAGTCTATCAGGCTGAAAGCTCGACTTAGTGTGACCCGAGTTCTTGGTTAAAGAACAGGTTCTAGAGTGATCCTTGTGTGGATCAATGAACAAACGTTAAGTTTATTCTTCAGTGTCTATGAGAACTGAAGATAGGTTTTCTAGTAACGGGTAAGAGTGGAATGGCAACTTGCCGTAAAGCGGTTACGATGATGCAAGTTATTACACTGACCCATACGACTAGAAATCTCGTATAGGAGATGTCCTTTATTTTGAAGATAGACATGGTTAGTTTGCGAAGTAGCATATGAATGCACTGTCGCACAATCTACATAGGTATAGAAATATATCGCGACTTTATAAGTAACAAGTGTGATTGGACTGAGCAGTTTTCCGAGCGTAGGTGGTCCCTTAATAGATCTTTCAGACTTTAAGGCGCATGCTACACGAATGCTCGAGTCTCACTCCATCCACTAGGATATATTTCACCGTCATCGTAAGATACGGGTTGATGTCAAACTAGGTGACATAGAAGTATTGCAAAGCACATATAGGTCTCAATGTGTGAGGTCTATTGACTGTATTCCTCTTCCACGAGGCGAGCAGGCACCAAGATGCTATGGGTGTTGAGCTTTTACCAGGTTGTAAACTAGATTAAGTGTTACTCTAGTGCAAGTGGGAGACTGAAGGGAATATGCCCTAGAGGCACTTAATAAACATAGTTTATTGGCAATATCCCAATCGTTCATTATATGTTTTATACCATGCTATAACTGTATTAAGCGGAAACATTAATACAGGTGTGGTAGATAAACAACCAGGTCCCTAGTAGCCTCTACTAAGACTAGTTTCATTGCGCGATTGATGATCGAGGTTTTCCGATCATAGGGCATGGCGCCGGTCGGCAACGGAAGTCATATCGTTAGGAGTAACGATGTGATGGACATACCCAGTATTTATAGGACATAGTCGTTACGCCTTAAGACCGTGAGATCAACTCTTATTGGTATTCCTGGAAGATACTTTGATCGCACCAAACGTCGTATCTTATTTAGTATGACAATAACGGTGATACTTTTGGGTATCGGAAAGGAGTAGTTGATACGAGGGGTCAACAGCGGGATTTGTCAGTCCGCATAGCCGGATAGATACTCTAGGCCCCACTTGGTGAGATTATGTCAAATGAGTTTGCAAACATGTGACTAGGTCACCAGCTGACATAATATCATAGACGAGTAGAAGATAGCGATGTCGGTAACGAGATCATGCTAGATATGGAGATATCTGAGAATGATGCTCGGACACGCTAAGTATCTCCATGACAAAGGGTTTAAGACTATACGTCCAGGTTTGATAGATGAAAGTCATTCGTTATATCTCAGGGGTTAATTCATGGGGTCCAGGCCTACGAGTTAGTCTTTGATCATTGAGGAGTCTTGATCATACCTGATATTATATCGAACCGCTAGGGTAACACACTTAAGGGGTTTCGACAAGACAACCGGGAGGGGTCCGATGGAGATCGGGCAGCGCCGAAAGAGTTTTCGGAGCTAGGAAAAATTATATATATTATGTTTGATATTAATTAGTGTAATTAATATGCAAATATGATTTTATATATTTATTTCCGAATTATTTAGGCTGATTTCCCTAAATGGGCCTTCTGGTCGAAAGAAGGCCCATGAGGGGGGAAACCCTCAAGGGAATTTTGTGGGGAGGCTTGGCCGGCCTAGGTGGGCCAAATGGGGCCCACCTAGGGCCGGCGCACCTGGTTTGGCCGAACCAGGCAATGGGGGATAGTCCCACATTGCGTGGCTGGCAAGGTTGGCTCCCCTGGGAGCCTATATAAGAAGGGGCACCCCTGGCCTTTTAATTCACCAATTAATTCCCAATTTCTCTCTCGATCTCGTGGTTCCCTTGACGGAGCCGCGCCAAGTAGAGGAGGGGGGTCTCTTCCACCATAGCCCACTGCCGCGCTGCTGGTGTTCCGGTCCAAGTCTTCCGCTGCTCGTCCTGGACTGGAGCTTCGGAGGCCGTCGTCTCCACCGTATGTGTGCGACTCCCTGCGAGGTGCTGCGCTAGCGGTACTCGGAGGCCAACTTACTCCACCCGACCTCGGGGTCATCTTCGTCGTCTTCGTCGCGCCGAGTTCTCCGTGACCTAGAGGTCGGCTACGGCGTCTTCATCGTCAACGCTTGTGCGGGAGCGTAATCCCCGCTATTCGGTCTACGAGGGTATGTATTCCGATCTCCGTCGTACTTCTATATCCGCATAGTGTAGATCTTGGCTAGTTTAAGGATATCGTTGGTAGGAAATTTTTTGTTTTCTGCACACGATCCCCTTCACATATCAATAAGATCGGCCATGGTTGCCCCTTTGGCTAACACCTCCTTCTCCGCCTCTAATTTTTCACGGGCGGCCCTCTCGGCATCGGATTCCGTCATCGTTGCACTTAGGCGGTTAAGCCCTTAAAAGTGAACAAGGCTCTGATACCAATTGAACGGGAATCCGGCACCTAGAGGGGGGGGTGAATAGGTGCTATTACAAATTTTAGGTCTTTTCAAATTTAGGCTCAACACAAAGGTAAATTCTCTAGATATGCAACTACGGTGAATTTACCTAAATGAGAATCTAAGCAATAACAAGATAAGAAAGTAAGGGAGCAAAGGGTAAAGGGAACCAAGTGAAGCACGCGGAGACGAAGATGTAATCCCGAGTTCCACCCAAGGGTGTACGTCTCGTTTGGAGAGGTGTGCGCTACCACAACAGGTTAGCCGCAACGCCACAAAGGCTCACCTTCTTCTCCGATGAACTCAACCACAAAGGTTTCGAGTCCACCTTCCACTATTGATCCCCTTTTAGGGCGGAGATCGAATCCCTTACAAACGCTTGAGGCACACACCCACAACTGAATTGGGGGCTCCCAAGAAGACCACAAAAGGTCAAGGTAACACCAAGAGTACAACAATGGTGAACTAGGTTTTCCCACCGGAAACCCTAGCCACGAAATCCCCAAGTGAATGGGCGAGAAATGCAAATCCCTTCGGTGACGATGTAGATCTGGGCCTTCTCCTCCAATCCTCCAAAGATCAATGAATTTGGGTGGGGGTATTAGGAGATCTTGATGATTTGAGCTTTCAAGAATGATAGGAGAGAGAAAATCTGAGAGCTTACTGTTCTTGAGTGGGTGAGGGGGTATTTATACCCCCCCTCAAAATCTGGCCGTTGGCTGTCTTGGTCACCCGGAAATTCCGGTTTAAGTTACACCGGAAATTCCGGTGCCCCGGAATATCCGGGCCTTTGAAAATATCCGAGCTGAATTTCCGGTTGAGATCAGAACCAATTCTGAACTTGACTTAGCCGTTTTTCTGAGGTTGGCTCGGAATATCCGAGTACTTGAAATTTCCGAGCTGAATTTCCGATTGGAGTCAGCGCCACTTCTGAATCTTGACTTAGCCAATTTTCTTGAGGTTGACTCGGAATATCCGGGTTGGTGAACCGGAATATCCGAGTCCTTGAAAATTTCCGAGCTGAATTTCCGATTGGAGTCAGTGCCACTTCTGAATCTTGACTTAGCCAATTTTCTTGAGGTTGACTCGGAATATCCGGGTTGGTGAACCGGAATATCCGAGTCCTTGAAATTTCCGAGCTGAATTTCCGATTGAAGTCAGTAGTGCTTCTGAACTTGACTTAGCCAATTTTCTGGGGATGACCCGGAATATCCGGGTCTGGGAAGAATTCCAGAAATCTTTTTCTCTACAATTTGGCTTTAGGATTTGTGATATGAGTTTCACCCAAACTGAAATACTTAACAATAGGATTAGTATCATTGATATTGTTAACTAACACACAAAACATTAGGGATTAAGAAATGTTCTTTCAGCAACGGCATCAAGAAGCGACTGCGCGTGCCACTAAAACGCGCAGCGGGCGCATGGGTGGAAGAACTACCGTCGGTCCTTTGGAGTCTACGAACAACGACAAACAGATCCACTCAATACACTCCATTCTTTATGGTGTATGGTGCAGAAGTGGTTCTCCCCTGCGACATCAAATTCGACGCACCGAGAGTAGTAGCCTACGACGAGTCGGATGTAGAGGAGGCACTCGAAGACATCATGGACACCCTGGATGAAGCACGCGACATCGCCCTGGCACGATCAGCCGTGTATCAACAAGACCTGCGCAACTATCACACTCGGAGGCTGCGACCAAGAGCGTTCGTTGCAGGCGACCTGGTTCTCCGACTCAAGCAGAAGAAGGTGCACAAGCTCGCTTCCCCATGGGAGGGCCCGTACATCGTGACAGAAGCAATCGGCAACGGAGCTTACCGCCTGAAAGACTCGAAGACGGGAACGACTGCACCAACCCGTGGAACGTGGCACAACTCCGCCGGTTCTATGCATAGTTCAACCCAATCATTGTACACGAAAAATCAGCGCGGCAGGTTTCAGACGCACTCTTTCCAATGAGGCGGCCTGTTCGCAAGAATCAATAAAGTGATTTGAAGAAAATATGTCTCCTTTACCTTTCACACAGAGGAAGCTAAAATCCTAGGCCGCCACTCGAACCACTCGAGGGCTGCGCCACACAGGTTGAAAGAAAAGCTTAGGCCGCTACCCAAACTACTCGGGGGCTGCGCCATACAAGCATAAATCAAAAAATCCTAGGCCGCCACCCGACCCACTCGGGGGTTGCGCCATACAGGTCAAGTTCAAAATCCTAGGTCGCCACCCGACATACTCGGGGCTGCGCCAAACAGGTAACACTTGTAATCCTAGGCTACCACTCGACCTACTCGGGGGCTACGCCATACAGGCCTTCTCAGAAAATCCTCAGCCGCCACTCGAACTCACTCGGGGGCTGCGCTGTACAGGTCAAGTTCAAAATCCTAGGTCGCCACCCGACATACTCGGGGGCTGCGCCAAACAGGTAACACTTGTAATCCTAGGCCGCCACTCGACCTACTCGGGGGCTGCGCCAAACAGGTCTTAGCAAAAATCCTAGGCCGCCACTCGAACAACTCGGGGGCTGCGCGATGCAGGTCAAGTTATAAAAATCCTAAGTCGCCATATGTTAAAGTCAGAGACTGCAACATACAGGTCACACTTGGAAAAATCTAGGCCGTTGCCTAACATACTAGGCGACTGCGCCAAACAGGTCGAAAATCAAAACACGCATTTACACTTCCGAGAAAGCAGATCAATTCCCATTACTCGCAAGTATTTTTAATCTAGTACATTGCAACCTGCGCATGCACATTTTCCCTCTATAGCTAACCCTGTACATCAGACGACAGCTACTCTAATCTGCAGGCTCGGCCTTCGGCGCATCGAGGGGACCTCCAAGGCGCTCACTCAGGTCCTGAACCCGCCTGATAATTTGGCGCGCAGCCGCTAAGGTCTCGTCGAAGTCGTCATCACCAGGCAGGCCATCAAGCACCTTGTCGAGCGGAAGATGCGGTCGATGCATCCGGACATATGCCAACGCCGCATTCGCCCCAGCCACAAGTTGGGCGTTGACAACCTCCTTCAGCCCCTCACCATCGCGAAACCTCTCCAGCAAGGCGGACAACCCGTTCGGCTGCGCGTTATGCGGGAAGTACACACGATTGATATGCCAGAGTGTCTTCCGGCAATTCTCCAGAAGAAAAGCCGCACGCCATGTACGATCAAGCATGGTGGCAAGGGCGCGCCCTCTCGACTTGTTCACCCAGAACTGACGAGCTTCATAGGAGTCGCCGGACGCCTCTCGGGTAACTCGCTCTTCAACACGAGCCCGCTCAGCCTCCCAGTCCGGGTTCACATCTGCACGCGTAAACTGCAAGTCAGAATAAGCAAGCTTCAACAAACAAAGCAGCCGCCAAGAGGATACCAACCTTGCAGCTGTCGATTGATCAGATCGATCTCCCCAAGCAAAAAATCCTCACGTCGTGAGAACTCTGCAGTAGGATGCGACCGGGAGCGGTGCAGCAGCAGCTCAGTATTCTTCAGGGTCGCCTCAAGCTCAACCACCTTGTTCTTCAGGTACGTGATTATCCGCTGATCATTTGTACTACGTGGAGGAGCCGGCGCCGCCCGACGACGGCGAGCACCCGAAGAAGAAGCCTCGCCACTCGGCTCAGTCGCAGGAGAAGAAGAAGCACCACCGCGCACGACAGTCTGCCATGAATACGCAGAGTCAATACAATCATACGACTGTGAAGCAAAGTTAAACTCGACAGAAAGAAATTCAATTCTAGCAAAAGCACTGTTGAAAGCCAAAAGACCTGGCAGGACAATATTCATTACAGGGCCAGAAGTTCAAAAGTACAGACCACGGCGACTGCCGAATTCCTAGAGCTATGTCTACTCTAAGGCTGCAGACTGCGACCGGGAGCGACTCTTCCGAGTGGCAGCCGCCTCAGTTGCCCTAGCAAGGGCCCTCTCGAAGAGTGCCACAAGCTGCACGGCCAGCTGAGAAGCACGCTCCTTCACACCACCCAGCGACGCAGTTCGGCCATCGGGTCTTTGAGGAAAGCCGCTGACGACCTTCTCAAAGTCACCCGGAACCTGATGCCCTAAGAGGAGCTGGAAGGTGAGCTCGGAGCCGCGTACCGTCTGCGACCGCGTGAAGTCGGCGATGGTGGTCGCGTCCTCAAACGGCGCAGCAAGGGCGTCCACGGCTGCCAGCGGCTGGTCGCTCGGGAAGATACTCCGGTGCACCACAGTGAGGGCTCCAGTCGATTTCTTCAACGCGGTTGTGGACTTCTTCAGCGCGTCGGATGCATAGGCGCAGACCCGGTCGAGGAAGCCGACAGCAGTCGCCAAGTCAACCGCGTCACTCGACGCGTCTTCCGAAGGAGCTCCACCACAAATCTCTGCGCAAAGGATTCAAGGTCAGACAAAGAAAAAGATCATGACACAGTTGACATTAAGCCGAAACTTACCCCCAAGAACACCGGCGAGTGAGAGGAGACGACCGACTTGAGTCTTCTCCTGGGCGACCCGCGCCAGCTCCCGCTCTCGAGACTCATGCAGGGCCTTCTCAAGCTCAGCAACCCGCCCAGTAACCTGGTCCAGAGAAGCACGCAGCTGGTCCCTCTCCTTCTCCAGGCGAACATAAGCCGCGGCTGCGTCAAGCTGCTGACGGTAGTACGGCTGAAACAAAAGCAAGATGTTAATAAAGTTGCGGGCGACTATACTAGTCACCCACACCTTCGGGGGCTACTCCCATCGGGAGCGCTGATCGTGCACCCGATGAAAACTCAAGAATACAAGTACAAGCGTAAAGGACTTACGTGGTCCAGGAGGTCAGGGTCCTCTGAAGCCGAAGGAGGATCGCACCTCGACGATGCAACGCCAGCAGGCTGTGCACGCGCCTTCTCCACCACCGCCTGAGTCCCCAACTCAGTCGAAGGGGCGTATGTATGCTCCACGTCCCGAAGGGGGGAGCTAACATCGCCAGAGCGATGGCTGCAGCGAAAACGAGCACACTGGTCAACTCAAACGTTGCAGCTACAAAACACAACTCGAAGGAAACAAATCATCAAGAAGCTCACCTGGGGGTTCCAAGGTCGTCGTAGCTCTCCAGGGAGGGAGACGCCATCCGCGCAAACGAACGAGGAGCCGCGGAGCTGACTGGAGGAATATTCAGGGGCTCATTCCAACCACCCGAGGACCGCGCACCCGAGGACGTCGCGACGGCCTCCTCCATAGTAACGTCGGCATCCTTAGCAGGTGAAAACGCAGTAGCAGAGTCGCCACGGCTCGGGAGCTTCCGCTTCTTCCGTACGGGTTCCTCCTCTTCATCTTCATCCTCCACCTCTTCGTGGGGAGAATGTGCGGAAGAAATCTCTTCATCGTCATCCTCCTCCTCGACAAACTTCAACTCGTCGTCGGGTCCGTTCTCGGGAAGAGGGGGAAGGCTGATCAGCAAAGACCGACCCTGAAGCAAGTAGACACAAGTCAAATCAAGAAGGAAGTAGACGCAAGTCGAGTCAAGACAGAAGGAAAACAAGCCAAGACTCACCTCAGGAACGGGGTTCGATGCCCCGTAAGCAGCAACCGGGCACTTGACGTTGCACGTGTCCGCGACTCGGAGGTTGGTGATGGACCTTACTTTGGTTTCCACCTCCTCATCGTCAAGCGGCTCGGTGCTGACGCCCTCGGCGGCCCACATCGGGTGAGGCCGAGCGCTGAGCGGCTGCACCCGAAGACGGAAGAAGGTGGCCATCAGGAAGACGCCACCCGCCTCGCGCCCAAGGGTCTTGGTCAGATCGCGCAGCAGGCCCAGCAGGGGCCGCACGGCCTCCTTCTCCACAGCAGTCAGCGGGTGCGTCCAGGCGCCAGTCTTCCGCAGCCCACGTCCGCTGTCGAATGCACCCAGGCCGTCCTGGTTTGACTGGACGTAGAACCATCTCTTGCGCCACCCCTGGACGGAGTCGCACTTCTTCATCTGGAAGTACGCGGTGTCACCGCGCACTTGGATTCGGAAGCCGCCCACGGGGAAGGGCAACCCGCTCCTCCCAACGTTCTTGCGAACGAGGAAGAGCGACTTCCACAGTGCCCAGTGGGGCGCGACACCCAGAAAGCACTCGCAGAGCACGATGAAGCCCGCGATGCTCAAGACGCCATTGGGGGTCAGATCGTGGATCTGAACCCCATAGGCATACAGGAGACCGCGCACAAAATCGTGCATGGGGAACCCGAAGCCCCGCGGAAGGAAATCCACGAAGCAAACACGTTCCCCATCGCGGGGTGTGGGGAAAACCTCTTTGCCAGTAGCGCGTACCTGGACTTGGTCAGCAGGTGGAAGAAGACCCTGCGCGCGGAGGAGTTCCACCTCGGCCTTCTTCACCGACGATCTCTGCCAGTCGCCATCGGGCTTCTTCATCAGCCCGGCTTCGTCGGCGGCGGCGGAGGAGCCAGCGGCACTCTTCGGCTTGCCCATGGCGCCGCAAGGCAGCGCAAGGTGCACGGACAAGAAGCACGGAGCTCGGGATGGCGGCGGAAATGGTAGAGCGCAGAGGAAAAGGAGGCCAGAACGATTGGATAAGATGAAGGCCTCCGCATCAAAACGCAGTACTTATGCCTCGAAAGAGTTTCATCTCAACCGTCCACTGAACAAGGGCTCCGAGCAGACACATCCGGCCGTACACGTGTCGCACGAAGAAACCAACCGTCGCCGCCCACTTCGTCCACTACGCACGAAAGCCGAGGCGTCATCATCATGCCGCGCAAATTTCGCGCCCAGTTCGGAGACGTGACAACTGCTGACCGCGGTCAGCCCTGACAGCGGGGCCCGCCACGTCACGTCCCATCGGGCGCAGAGGCGTGCAATGGATCGTCACCAGTGACGTCATCAAGCCAACGGCTCCAAAAGAAACTGAAACAGCTCGACAGAGTGATTCGAGTAGTAAGCTTCTTAGCTGAAATCAACAAAGTAGGATCGACTGGCAATCCGAGAACCCGAAGAAATCATTCAGGTGAAAACGAGTAAGCTCGAGCAGCCGAATCCATCCACAAGTAAGCCAGCAGGCTGAGTAACAGCAAGCTTCACAAGAAGACGAAGGCAAAGTAATTCGACTGCAAAGGTTACTCCCATCGGGAGAGGCCGGTTCGACTGAAGAAATCGAGTTCAAGCTCAAGATCAAGCAATCCAATGGCGCGTCCAGGAGGAAGAAGTCCTTTGCTCGACTCTACGCTTCGACCAAGCACTCGGGGGTTACTTACGTGGGGCTGCCTTTCGGGTAGCCCACGATAATGCTACCTGGGCCGCGCCACGGACGTGGAAGCCCACAGAAGGCCCACGCGGGGTACCATGTAACCTAGTCCAAGTCGGTTAGGAAGCATAACCTGCCATATCTGTAGTTGCCATCGGCATCAACCACCCGAGACCTGGCTGCCTATAAAGCCAGAAGGGTCGCTCGTCCTAAGGACACGCTCATAGCCACCGCCACAAACCCTAGCGAGATCGCAATCTCGCCATTGTAACCACAACTCGCATCAATAATCAGACAAACAGGAGTAGGGTGTTATCCTCCGGGAGCCTGAACCTGGTTAAATCCTTGCTTGTCAGCCGTCGTGACCACCTACACTCATCTCTCTCCCCATCAATCAACCCGGGGTGCACAACCCTGGGACTTATCGAGTTAACACCTCGTCACCAGCCCCCCAACCTGGGCCGAGCCAGAGCGGGGCGCCGCCACCCCAGGCCTGCACCACCCTTGCCGCGAGGCCCTCCACGCCATGACAGGCACCACCGAGCTCCGCCGCTAGTGCCCGCCTCCGCGCCGCCGCGCCCTCCGCCAGCGCGTCGCCTCGTCCCAGCGCAGCCGTCCCGCGTCGACCACCACAGAGACAGGGGAGAAGAGAGCCGCGCCGCCGCCGACGCTCCGGGCTTTGCCCAGCATCGCCCACGGCGACGGCGCGGGGAGGGGAGGCCTGGACGGGAGGAGTTCCCGACGGCGCTAGGGTTCCCCCCCGGTCGCTCGCGGGAGCGACACGGGAGGGGAGGAGTTCCTGATTAGGACCTTCTCGGAGTTCCCACTCATTCTTTAGATCACTTATTACCGAGAGATTAATTGCTGTGCTTCATTTTGTTGTCTTTAGGGGCTGTAACTTAATAACCTTCTCACAACTCCTTCTCTATTAATCTATGAAGGCAAGCCTTTTGCCTTTCTTAGAATAAAACTTGCCGCCAGATGGACCAACATGCAGGCGTACAAGCATGTCGAAACGACATTTGCCATGTGGTTGTGTGATATCGCTGGCGTTGGATGCACCCATATGATTTGCATTTGCTCGACATGCTGCCAAACGGCAGCTAATCCTACTAAGCTTTCAGCGGCAGGGAGATAATTGGAACGGGCATGAGGGGGTTCATGGTGGGTGAACAACAGCCGGCGCAAGAGCTATGTGCTAACCATAAAAAGATATAAATTGTCATCGTCGATATCGCCGGACGAAACCTTGGTTAATAGGCACCCGGAGACGTCGGCCGGTCGCTAGTGAAGTATCTGATGGAGGCAGAGTTCCTTCAAGTGGGCGCAATCAGTGGCTCCGATCATTAGTCAAATTTGATTATAACTACTCACTCCGTTCATAAATAAGTGGCTTAAAATTATCAAAATCACAAACTTGAAAAACTTATTTGTGGACGGAGGGAGTAGCTAAAAAAGAACGAAAGCTCGCCTCCATGGCTAGCTCCATCTTGCACTCCATGATTTTTATCAGGCGTTTGCTGCTTGCATGAGGCAAAGTTCACAAAACGATCGATTTTTTAAGAATTCAGAAGTTTGTACCTGGTCACGTAACTCACATGACGTAAGCAGAGAATAGGTAAATGCATACCCAATTAGCAATTGTCAGCTCGACGAAGGTCAAAGTATATTATTTGTTTCACTGTTGCGTAGCCGGAAACATTTCTACACCAACACACAATAGTGGGTGGGTAGATGAAACAAGCCGATAATATTGATAAGTCGCTCAGCTTGTCATTTGGGTCAACCAACGTTCCTCTGTTTATTTCGCGGAATAGGACTCTATTGCATGCATTTTTATAATTTTGGTGTCTGTATTCACAAAAGTGTAAGACGTATGACAAAACATAAAATGGATTGGAAGAAGCTATTTATCCAAGTTGAAAAAATACTCCTTTATTTCACACAAACCCAGTGATGATAAAAGAGAAGTTGAAAACTGAGGTGTCAATTCGGTCAATAACAATGGTGAGATCACCTGAATGATGAATATGCTAGTAAAGACAGTTATGCCACTACAGTAGGAACTGCCCTTGCGGACATTTTCATCGGCATGCCACATGTCGTAGTTACCATTATGTTTCACATTTCGAAGTAGTATGAAAAATTGGTAGTAATATATTTAACGTAATCAACATTGGTATGATATTAAGCAAATATGCTACTAGCGAATAGTCAAGACAACGAAGAATAAGCATTTACTTAGCCTGGGGTTGCATGCTCAGAACATGTTGACCTAAGAGAACGCATTGGGGTGGTCCTAATACAGTCCAGATACATGTAATTCAAACGAAACAAACAAATTATATACATAGTGTTACACATTGCACCACACCGGTCTCTTGCAACATGTCGTAGTACCGTATATTTCGGAATTAAATCATATAAAAAATTGGTAAGATATACTGTACGACACAATCATCGTTGGTATGATATTAAGCAAATATGCTAGCGTATACGTATTCAAGAGAATGAAGAATAAGAGTTTACTTAGCCGTGGATTGCACGCTCAGGGGAACACCTGTCTCCACATATCATCTGTTCATGGCCATCAGGAATTCTGCAAGGATGTGTTAGTGCTAAACCATTCTCTACTCTCAGAGGTTAACTTGGCTTTCCTTCCGGGGGCGGAAAGAAACGCTTGGACCTAGGGTTCCTGGGCGGCTACCGCGAGCCGCCGGGACCCTCCCTCTGCCGCCCCTCTCCGGCCCTCCCCCCGCCTCCTCCTTCTCCTCGCCGCCGTCGGTCGCGAGCTGGCGGCGGCGAGGCCTCTTCTGCTCCCACGCGCGGGACTCGGCGCGAGCGAGCCTCGGACTTGGGCGCCATGCTGGTCGAGGGGCGCGGCGGCACGGCTGCTGTGGCGGCGGCGTGGAGGCCTCCAGGTGGTGGGCGCGTCAATGGCGGCGGCGCTGGCCGGTGGCGGCGGACGGTCTTTGGCGGCGCGGCGGCGGCGGCTACCTCGGGCGTAGGGGCGTGGGCGACAGGGCAGGCCAGAGGTGGCGGTGCAGAAGGGCAGGATGGCGCGGTTCTCCGGTGGGTGGTGCTGGCCACCGACGGCGGCGCCTCGGCCTAGATCTAGGCCCATTTGGGACCGATCTGGGTATGGTGGGGCCGTCTGTCCAGGTGGTTTCAGGGGCTCTTTCTGAACCCACCCCCTAGCCCCGTGTGGCTGGGGTGCTAAATCCAGGCCGAGGGTCTAGATCCGGCGACCACCTATCAATCTAGTTGTGAAACCTGGAAGTGACTTGCAGGAGGTGACTGCTCGTCATATCCGGTGGTTTCAGAGCTGATTGGCTGACCTCAACTTCTTCGGTCCGATCCGGTAGTCGTGTTGCCCCAATCTTGTGCCTAGCGGGTTGGCTGGTGGCGGTGGATGGTGTGCGGCGGCGGCTAGGTCCGCGACCCTTCGGGCGTCCTCCCCCCGTAGTCGCCGCATCGGTCTCGGTCTGGTGTGCGTCTCCTAGCAGTCGGGGGCGTACTCACGTGGTGAGTGGTGGTGACGTGGCGGAGATTGTGCGTCGTGACGACCTACGGGCTGCAGTCTGCAGCATGGCGGCAGGATTGGTACGGGCCAGGTGGTCTGAGCAGATCCAGCTACCGTGTCCGGTCGGCTCCGGTGGGGGGAGGTCCCTCCAGTGGGTTAACACGCGCTAGGTTTCCATCCCAGATCCGTCGATCCTGCGTTGTGTGTGTCCCGATCCTTGGGGGGCGTGCGCGGATGCCGGGGTGGCGGCCCTGGGTGGCGGGTCGCATGGGTTGCTCTCCGGCGAGCACCAGGGTGACGGTGGTGGCTGCATCGTTTGGCTGTGCGGACAGCGAAGGTTGCAGCGGTGGGTGGCTCGGGCGCGGTGGTGTCTGGATCTGGATTGCTTTACGCGTGCGTCAGACAACCCTCTTTGTGTCACGGGGGAGGGACCGAGCGAAAGCTCTGTGCTTTGGCACGGACGACGGTGACGCCTGCGGGTGCCGCTTTCCTCTTGAGGACGCCGTCTAGGTGCTCTCCCCCGTGTCAGAGTTCCGGTTGAAAATCCAAATCCTTTGGACTCGGCGGCGTCGTCGTTGTACGTCGTCACCCTCTTGGGGGCGTCGTCGTGGAGCTTAGGAGAGTTAGGGCGTAGTGTAGAGCTAGTGAGCTTGTCCGGCTTCGTAGTCGTGGTTCGCTGTGGCTAGTGTAGCTCGGTTTCTTAGGATCTTCTTTGTAATAGGGCTACCTCACTACCTTGTATCGTTCGGTCGGTCATTGGGTGTTGTGCTGTCTGGCCCAGCAACGGTCTCAAACGGTTTGATGTTATTTATAAAGCGGGGCGAAAGACTGGTTCGAGAGGATTGCACGCTCAGGACAGGACAGGTTGACCAAAGAGAACGCATTGGGGTCGGCCTAATACAATCCAGACAAATGTAATAAGTAGGTAATTCAAACAAACAAGCAAATAATATATTACACAGACGGACACTACTAGCTAGCCAATGTTGTAAGACAAAGCCAACGATACTGATTCCACAAAGTTGACTTGGGTGGTTCCACGTAGATCTATACCAGCTCCGCTAGATATACAAGTGCCCAATGGCGACAGGAGGTTGATTATTATAGTACAACACTCAGAAGATGGATGTTGTTTATACAAAGTATCAGTAAGTTGAACAAGCAAGAGTCGTTGTATATCTCGTAGCAGTATTGTAACACTGCAGCGCAACCATAACGCAGTGCTACTGCTCTCGTCCATCGAGCGTCAGAACGGGGTGGCCCTCACGCAGCAACTCTCCATCCTCTCCAACGTGACGACCACATGTA
The DNA here is from genome assembly GCA_026929855.1 of Poa annua. Lineage (NCBI taxonomy): Eukaryota > Viridiplantae > Streptophyta > Magnoliopsida > Poales > Poaceae > Poa > Poa annua. Next base: position 88,758,817 of record CM049431.1, read on the forward strand.
CACATGGAGGCAGCTGAGTTGCACGCACCCACCTTTCCACCGATCACGACGCCCCAACTCCAACCCGTATCCAGTCCAGTGTTCGGCCACCACACGCACGCAGTTGGCACACCGCCCTCGTGCCCACCACCCAAACGCACCCTCCTCCAGCCCTACTGAAACCAACCTACCGCCACGACTTACTAACGACTTACTGTACTGGTGAATACTATGAGCATCTCCAATAGTGTTGGTATTGAGCGGGACGCTACGAAATCGGTACACCACCGAACATGTCTAACACTCCCTTCCCCCCAAGATAACTGTTTTAAGTACATGTATTTAGACATAAAACATGTTTAAAACATCCATTTTTTAATAAATTTGAAATAATTATTTTCAAACAAGGTCGTGTCTTGTTTATAGCGAGGCAAACGGTCGTGACAATGACAACATCAATAACCCAGGTCACGTCAAATCCTCACGTGCGGGGCGGACGCGTCTTCAGCGGCCGTCGGAGCCATCGTCTCTCGACGCGTGGGTGACACGACGCCATCATCTCTCGACACGTGGCCGAAGTTACGACGCATCGGGACGATGGTGTTGATGAGTGGCCCTCGTTTCCCCGCGCTTCGCCTCCTAGGCATTCTCTTCCTCTCCCCTTTCTCTACCGTCCACCCACCGACAAGCTACTATGGCGCATAAGGGCGAATCAGGTGGTAGCAGTGGCGATGAGTTCAAGAGTTGCTTGCGGAACGACTTGGCGGCATTCTTCCGCAAGCACCACATTCTCGTGTCGTCGGGATGCGTCTCCCTAGCGGCAACGATGCCTGGGAGTTAAGAGTGTCTCTCGTTCCACGACCACAAGTGTCCCACAAGGAGGGCGTACCGCAACGACAAATGGTGTCGTCGCTTGTGGGAAGCCGTGATCCCCGAGCTTGTGTCGTGGGGTATGTCGAGCCAGATGCCAACGAGCACCTCGTATATGCTTTGATTCACGCGGTTACTATGGTCATTGCCGATGTTTTCGTGATAGCAAGATGCTCCCCTTTATTTGAATACTCATATACGGCTTTGATTGTTGTTACTTTTGCAGGAGCTATGATGTTATTACTTGTCGCAACCACTGGAACATTACACAACGGTCTAAGGGGTTGAAGGTTCCTCTCAAAGGCTGCCAGTGTACAAGAAGCTAGCAGAGCTCCTCCCCAACGCGATCAACGATGACCTCAACGTCGCGTTTGGTCGATTCTTCCCATGCGGGAGCCTGGCTCTCCACACATGCCGCCGCCTCACAATCAAGATCAAGACGGAGGCGGAATGGTCAGCGTTGTTGTGGCAAAGGAAAGTGGCGTGCCACTGCCATATGGGGAGATGATGGCGGAGGAGGTTGTGGCCCTCTTCCAGCTCAATCTTGCCGAGGACGTGGCAGTGTCCTATGACACAGTCCACCACCCGTGGTCATAGTAATTTCCATGCAATGATAGTACATCGAGCATGGCATCGTCGTCATTCCACACACGACGATAAGGAGTCGTCGAAGGAGTTGCCGCAACGAACAAGATGTTCGACATCGGCACGGTGGTGGTGGTGTTGAACTTGGACCGGTACTTATGTTTTTAGTTAAATTTTACGTTGTATTTTGTAATATATAAAAATTAATTAAACATCATCGATTTTGAATTTTAAAACTCAAACATCACTTGTCCGGCACCGGCGATAGAACGCCAGTGGAGATTTCTATGGGGTCGGGTACCGTGCGGTTTACCCTTGTGGTAAAAGGGACAGGATGATCCACCGTAGCAGCGCCCGAGGCAACGGCGACGGTACCCGAGGAGGAGGCCGCTTTCTCTTGGAAACACGCCTTTTTCTCCGGCGACCCGTCGATGGATGTGTCTGTGTGTGCGAAGCGAAGAGATCGATGCGCGCGCCCCCAGGATTTAAAAACAGCAAAAGCTGCTTCCATCCATCCACACAGCACAGCACAGTACACACCCGAACCCAGAGGTCGTTTGACCGGGCTGAGCTCATAGGACGCATCCAGCGGCAGCCTGAGCCAGGGAACGACGATATGGGCCATCATCTGAATTCTGAAACTGAGAGGCCAGCCATCAACGGCGTTGAGCGCCATCAGACGTGGATGTGGGGCAGTATCGGATTTTCGCCCTTCGTTTCGTTCCACGCTGGAGCTGGAGCATGGGAGCCAGACAAGTCGTTCTCACGGCGGAGGAGGGAGATGCAGATCCCATGAGACCCACAGCCACAGACAAACTCCTCCTCTCTGCTCTCCTCGCATCACATGTCCACTGACGACTCGCTAATCCGCCAAAACCACCAAGAAGAGCATAGAAGGGGAGAAGAGTCGAACCACCGAGATGTTGATTAGGATATGACACAACCATCATCAGCTCGTAAACAAAAACGTCGCCATACGCCCATCCATGCTTATGTAGTACGAACAGCGGTATATTAAGTCCCAAGAACAAGGACAATTAGTACAGCCGCATCATTATACAATATACCCAGCCCAATCCAACTTTGCGGCTGTCCCTCGCTGCCAAAGCAACCAACTGATATTTTTTATTTTGGCGCCAAAGAAAACAAAAGTTACCAAGTGGTTACAGCGAAAATTCTTCAACAAATCCTTTCATCGCTGTCACAAGCAACGAACACACTCCCCCCCTTTTTTCATGGATGGATGGAGGAGCCCACGGCAAGCTTCGTTCGCAAGTAAAATGGCGGCAAAAGAGGTTAGTGAAACCTTAGCTGGATGTGCGCTGGAGCTTGTTGGCAAAGCAAGCAAAGGCCATGGCATGGATCTTGGATGGAGAGAAAGGAAATGCATGAGACACTTTATTTATTTCTGCTAATACAAGATATAAGAGTCTCTTACAGTACATTTTATCAACTTCTTGCATTGTTTGCTACAAACAGCTACGACGTCTCACTCGACTCCAAAAGTACCCACTTATTATTATAGCTTCCAACCCAACCCAACCCAACTGAGCTAGACATGGATTTCTTCTTCATCCATCCAACTCCAGTTGTTCACACCAAAAAAACCAATATCACCAATCCAAAATTAAGCATTACCTAAAATCTGGCGCTACCTCTGCCTACATCTATTGCTGCTGCTAGTACGCTACGGCCTAACACAGAGTACTGGTACTACTAATTTTTATTTTTAGAATTAAATGAAACTTCAAGAAACCAAAGGAAGGACAGAAGGGGTATAGTGTAGCCGCCGTTTCTTTGGCGGCTCCCCCTTCAACAGCTTCGGCGTCGGGGCTCACGAGCTGTGGCAGAGCGCCTGCTGCTGCGGCGGCAGTAGGGAGGACTCCGCCCCCGCTCGTTGCTTCTGGCTTGCGAGCATCGCGTTGCTCCGGCTAATCAAAGCGTCTGTAGAGCAAACAGAGAGTTCGTGTAAGATTCACTTGCCATTTAATCCGTCAAACATAGAGTATCAAGGTGCATCGTAATGTTGAGTTTGCTTTGAGATGGTTACCGTGGTCGAGAACGAAGCCGCCGGGATAGCGAGGCTGCGCGCGGAGGTCGTCGAGGTTGAGATTCAGAGCTTGCACGACACGGGCGGGGACAAGAACCGTCGAGCAGCCTGCAGTGACGCGACAAACACCAAACGGAAAGAATTCATTAGTAACCCCCAAACAACGCCTCCCTAATGGTGGAATGAACAACAAGAACCGGCCGAAACAAGACGCACTTGGCTTTTTCTTCGGCTCCGAAGGGGCGCCGGCCGGCCGAGGGAGGAAGACGCCGGTGCCGTTCCGCTCGCGCTTGGCACCGGGCTGGGTGAGGAACACGGCGCGCATGCCGGAGGAAGAGCCATGAGGGGGAGGCGGTGGCGCGTGGTGCAGCTGCGTCTTCATCAGCGGCGGAAACGCCGCCGGGCTCAGGTCGATTGGAGCGCCTGCGCCGCCTTCGCTGCCTCTCTTGGCTGCCTCGTTGCGGCGCACGCTCCACGCGGCGGCCGCGACCAGCTGCCGCTCCCTCTGCTGCTTGAGGAGTTGCTGCTGTTTCAGGACATGAAACTGCAAGGCGACCGAATCAAACGTCAATAAAATGGACAACGAGAAACCGATACACGCCACAAGCAAAGAACAAACTGAGGAAGAACCAACCCTTGCGGCCATTATCTGGCGCTGCTTGATGAAGTGAGCGAACGGGTGGTAGTACACGCCGCCCTGGGCGGTGCCGGCAGGTGCTGCCGCAGGAGGATGCGGCGGCGGCGTGGTCTCGCGCGCTGCCTGCGCATAACCACCGTGTCCGTAGAAGCCGTACGGGTTACCGTGCATCGGGATGCGGTTAGCCACGCGCATGCGAGCCACCTCACCGGCAGCCTCGTAGAGGACGTCCCACGGGTCCGTCGGGCTCTTCTCCAGCGGCGAGGACGGCGGCGAGTTCCCCTGGGACGCACCGCCGTTGGGGCTCTCCTGGCCGGACTTCGGCAGACCACAGAGCGTCGACTTGGGCGAACCCGAACCCACTTCCTCCTGCGGAACAACAAGAACGGACGCAAAATCAGGAACTCGCGCACATACGTTCAGATAATAACCAAGAAAAACAGACCAGGAAAGGAAACCAACCTTTGGAGGTGGGACGGCGAGACCACCATCACCGAGGAGGCCGGCGAGGTGGCGCGAGAGGCCGGCCATGCTGTCCTCCTCGTCGCTCTCGCTCCTCGCGGCGACGGCCGCCTTCTCCTCCTCGGAGAAGAAGTCGTCGTCGAGGAACTCGTCGGGCAGCAAGAACTCCTCGCCGCCGTCGGACCACTCCATCGTCATTTCCTCCACTTCGAAGAAGAATCCTTTTCCTCCTTGTTTATGGCGACGCGGTAATCTGTCCCGCGGCCGGCGAGGAGCAATGAAAGCGCCGAGCGTACAAGGAGGATGGATGCACGGCGGGCGGGCTGGACAGAGGAAAGGAGAGCTGTGGTTATGAGCGGAAAGAGGTGGGCGGAGAAGGAGGTGGAGGGGAATGTTGATGGGCGGGTCCAAATGCTTCTCGCCCTCGCACCGCTAGGTTTATAAAAGAGAGGCCAGCGATGAGATTTGTGGGAAACGAATTATTTTCCCGCGTTTGCAAGTTATTTCCTTTACAAATCATTCTCCATTGATTTTACCTCAGTGACGGGTGACCTGTGACGGTGTGTGTGTGAACTGTCAACGTAGGCCCGGCTCAAATGTCAAGCCCTCTCCACCTTTTTGAAGCACGAAAAATCATATTTTTGTTGGTAGAACGTTTGCTCCGATATGGTATTTTGCACGCTATCTCTCGACAGTAAACTATTACGGATTAACTTTTATAAACGGCATTTCGTTAAGCTCAGACATAATTCAAGACTGCACAAGTCATAGCTGGTATCAGTTGCAAAGTTGCATGAATAGTTAGGACATCTCCTACGGGTCTGCTCAGTTACCCCGGACAAGCCGGATTTGAGCAGGCCCAGACAAAACCAGCTCCCTGTGGGGCTGCTCATTTCTCGAATATGTCCGTGTCGTGTCCGCGGCTGCTTAAACCTGGACCAAATTTGGTCCAGTTTTGAGCAGCCGCGCACGCCCGCGCACGCCCCCGCCTCTTCGCGGTCAAACTGCCCGGCCCCACCGGTCAGTGACCTGTGGACCCTTGGCATCCCCCACCGGTCTTATTTAATGTGGCCGCCGCCCCCACCGTCCCCCCACACTGCTCCCACACCGCCACGCCACCACCGCCACGCACCGCACCCCCCCCCCCCGCCCTAGCCGCCATGGGGAAGGGGAGATGGTGACTCGGCAAGGGCGCCAACGACCACGAGGCGGGGAGCTCTCGCCGCTCCTCGCGGTCTCCGGCTCCACCAGCATTGCCGCCACCGCCCGCGCCCGCCGCCGCACCGCGCGCCACCGCGCCTCCGGCACCTCCCCGACGCGCCCGGCCTTACCTCGGCAAGAGGAAGTGCCAGTGGTACTGGGACAACGCGATCCCAGTACCATGGCCGGACGTCCACCTCTTCGAGGGGTGGCACCTGAATCCGGAGCGGATTCCGGTGCCGCCCGTCCCGAAGTGGGGACTCGAGAGGGAGGTGGAGATACTCCGGCGGCGCGACCTACTGTCGGACGACCTCCGCCACGACCCTGCCTACGCCGTCAACAACAGGAACTGGGACACCTGGTTCCATGCCGAGCACGACCAGCGGCGGAGTGGCTACTTCGGGGTGCGGCACGCCAGCGGCCCAGCGCAGTACCCGCCGCCCTCCCCACCTCGCGGCGACAACAGGTACGCGCCGCCGCCTCCCCCGTGCGTCAAGATGGAGGAAGACGGTGACGACGCCGCCGCGGAGGAGGAGGAGAGGGCCCTCGCCCAGTCCATCGAGGAGTCCAAGCGGGAGGCGGAAGAAGTCGCCGCGGAGGAGGAGAGGGCCCTCGCCGACGCGCTGGCCGCCGTCGTCGCGCAGCAGGACATGGAGCGGCAGGAGGCGCGGCAGGTGATGGAGGAGGAGGACCGCGGCGAGGTCCCCGACTGGTTCATGCCACTAGTTGGCATGCGCTTGCAGTGGACCGGACCAGCGGACGAGCCGGCGCCGCCGCCGGAGCAGCCGCAGACTCGTCCACGCCGCCAGGGGCTGCCCGCGCACCTCGTCCAGGACCCGGACTACGTCATTCTTGAGTAGTCTGGCGTAGAAGTCCGGCCACCGCCAGCCACTGGCTTATCCAGTGGCTAGTTTATATAAGTTTTTTTTAAGTGTTAAACAATGGGCATTGTGGCCCATACGCAATCGTTGCCTCGTGTCCGGCCTGAAATGAGCACCCCGTAGGGTGCACCTGTTTCGACCCGTGTCCGCGCAGTGTCCGGGGCTGCTCAAACGGACAAAACCCGGACCAAATCGGTCCGGATTTGAGCAGCCTCGTAGGAGATGTCCTTAGGATACACATAGCTGAAGTGAGCCTAACTGAGCTGGTTGGTCCTTGTGATGGAACAAACCCATCATATTTCAAGTCTCTGACTTAACATGGGTGTTCACATTTTATTAATTTTTAAGAATTTAAGCGGTGATATGGTTTCAGGGCGTCTATGGTGATTTAGATAACCTCAAGATCTACCAGACCAGCCTCTCGAAGGTGCTCATAGGGGTAGGTTTGCGTGTGTTCATAGGGGTGTCTGTATATACGTGTTTGTAAGCGTCTGCGTTTATGATGTGTTGCGCTTTGCCAACTTGTTCTTGTTGAAACTTACACCTTTGTGAAAATACCATGTGATTTATTTACTTTTAATTTCTTGTATTATTGTCGACTAACACCTTTGATTTATCGAATTTAGTGAGAATCTACCATCTCATTCAATTTCAACAAAACTCTTGCGTCAGTTACTAATATTGAACAATTGCCTACATTATTAAATCTCTTATGATCGTCGCATTTGGTGGATGTGAATCCAAAATTGTTGTGACTGTGTTCCTTGTGCGATGGATGATATTATACGGAGTTGGATACTATATTCAAAGAGTGGTATTTTCAACCCATTTATCTTTCGAGAAGATTTATCGGTGGTAGTTAGTAAAAAGATGCCCAAAACTCAATTGGAAAAAAATCCAATGTACACAAAGCTTAGTTTGATAGTTAGAAGAATTATATCCCGTACAATGCAATATTGTTTAAGTAATTGATAAATAAGAAATAATCTCCTCTATTATATATTTTTTAACTTCTCTGTCTTTTCAGTAATGGATATAAAGGCCAAATATAGATCTGGAAATCGAGCCCTACTCACACAACCAACTTGTTGGGTATGTTGAGCGGATGTTTGTTGGAATTCCCTAAAATTTTAGAATCATTGTTACGAAAATTAGTTTTGAACCAAAATAGCTGGAATGCATAGAATATCATATTTTGATTTTTTTTTCTATTGGGTTACATGCAGAAACATGAAAAATTTGCCACGTGTAATAGGCAAGATCTATCTACGAGAACTGGTCTTGTATAGTAATCATACGACACTTATAACATAGGGAGTAATTTGTACATATGAACATCAATGTGTTTAGATTTATTTCATTGTTAGATAAATGCATATGGGAGTAGTCCGTCTGTTATGTAATATCTATTTAGATATACCAGATGTTGTATAAATTTACACTTAAATGAGTGCACATATATAGTAGAAGATGTGTGTACGGTTTAAATATATTTACGAAGATTGGGTAAAACGTCTTATATTTTGAAAAGGGAGGGAGTACATGCATGTGAATGGCCCTGTGAAAGTCAGTCCACTTACTTGACTGCATCGTTAACATGTGGTTCAACCGACTCCACGGGCACAAATAAAACCAAAACGATCTCCCAAAAACACCTACTCCACCGGTTTTTACTGGAAATCTTATCCAGTGAACCCCGATGAGGAGCAGGTGACGTCATCCTACCAGATTCAGTCAAGTGTCGTGACTACAACTTCAGCCGATGTCTTGGAGTGATTAAATTGGCCATGCTGGCGGGAGGAGTTAAGAAGCGGGGAGGGTGTTCAGCATACGGTCACGAGGATCGCACCCATCATCTGGACTGGACTGGACCTGGACGGACGAGATTTTCGCAATTCATTCAATTCAAGTTTTTCTTACAGCAGGCATTAATGCGGGATGTGGTGGTAAACGGAGTGGGAAAAGCGGAAAGGGCGTGTGGGCTGATGGCGTGTTGTCGGCTACACAGGTCAAGTAGAAAAATGCTGCGCTACGCATCGAGTGGGAATAGACAGCGAGCAAGACCCGGTTAACGTGCTGTAAAGTAGGCAGCCGATGCGCCCCCTGCGTGGCGACTTCACGGCGGCGCCGGAAAACACGGTGAGGACCACGCTGCCGGAGCGGTGCGACGGCGAGGAGTGCCTGTGTAGAAAAATGTGGATAAGGCCGGCAGGGTCAAACAGCAAAGTGGTAGTACGATGTGCGGCACCGGCCGGCCAGAGGCTGCCTAGGCCGGACCCCACCCGTCATTCGCCTGGCGCTGGGGCCCCACCACGACAACGGGTGGTCTCGGACGGACGGAATCCTGTGATGAATCTCTAAGAGCCGGACGCCGGAGATCCCCGCACCGCCAAGTCCTACGGTCCCACATCGACGTCAAGCGTCCTGGCCCACCCAACCGCCCGCTGCTACCGACGGAGTGGGCTCCCCAAGGCCCAAACCTCGCGGGCCGCGTGCGTACCATCAGGAAAGCCACCGCTCTCCTTTGTTTTCCCCGCGAAAAATAAATGAAAAGAAGAAACCACACTTGACGAGCTAATCTTCATCGTGTAGTATCTCTACTTTTACTAGGAGCGCTTGCACAGACATGTAGATACGGCTTGTCCTTTCGCCAATCGTCACCGTAACGTATTGTTTTGTTTTGTATGTACAGTACGTGGCGTATGTACGTATTATTTTGACCGACGGAATACACATCCCTGCTGCTGCGTCTGGATTGCACCGCTCCCTCGGAGTTGTCCATCCATGTTTTACGCACGTATACCGAAATGCATGCGCATTGGTTTCCTTTTGTATGTGATGTGATGTGATGTGATGACATGGGCGCCATGATTTATCTTTCTTCGAATGAAAATCTCGCGCGGAACCGGCACGCATTGGATCCTCTGCTTTACTCTTTGCCGTGCAAGCGAGACCGGGGCGTGGTATCTTTCCCAAAAAGCAGCTACACCTAAACCTAAGCAAGCTAGCGTGGAGTAGGCCCCCGGCAGGCCGAGCAGTTTAAGCAGGCAGAGACGTTATTTTTTTGAATTTAAGCAGGGCGGAGGTTTCATAAAGGATGAACATAACCACAATCCCCGAGACATGGGGAGAGCTCCAACCCGGAGACAAGAAAGAGGTCGGGCGAGCGAATGGTGGGGAAGGCAAGGTGTTGGCTCTTGGTCTTGCCAAAGAAAGACCCCACGAAATTTTGAAAAATATTTTAGCGCGCTGGGATACATTTGTCTCCGGGCCGGCCTGCAAGCTCCCACTGCGCGCGGCACGGGCAGAAGTTCTGCTTCGGGACGACGGATCGCGCTTCCCGCCGCCGCCTGCCGCCTCGTGACCTAGCTAGCTAGCTAGGGTTTACACTGCACTGCACGCGCGTGCTCCACTCTCTACTCCCTCCCTAGCCGAACATCGCAGTGCATGCCCCCATCTCCATCTCTGGCCGGGGGTGTAGCATTAGATTAGTGGAGTCAAATGGACCTCGTTAAATAACCGTGCGGCCTTCTCGTGGGACAATCTGTCCCTCCCTGCTGGGCTTAACTACTCCTGCTTGCTACACAGACCAGGGTGCGGTACAGACAAGGGCATGGGGCTATGGGTTTGAAAATTCAAAGCAGAGACCGGCCGGTTCGTTTGCTGGAAGTGAGGTGAGGTGAGTGTTTTGGAGATATTTATGTCTGCGCCAGGTGGATAACCAAGCAAGCGGACGGACGGCCGTAGCGTCTCGTCGTCGTCGGTATCGATCGATCTCGCTCACTCACCGGCCTTTGCTGCGGCGGTCGCAGGGCCAGCTGTACTCGGTCAAACGATGTTTTCGCGCCTCCCGCCATCGTATTCCCGCCATTTCTGCCGGGAGCTTTTCCCGCGCGAATGCTGGCGCCTGCTTTGCGGTTGGAAACGGCTGCGACGGACGCAATGCATGGTTCACTACCCACTGCTGGAGTGCGTACGCTACGTTGGATTGCAATGGCAGGATTGTACGTACGTATGTAGTGCTTGATTGGGATGATGGGAGGATAATTTAGCATTTGTACAAACACGAGCGACCAAGGATCATGGCGAGGCCTAAACCATGTACGTACGTGAGCGGCAGCTAGCACGGAGCAAACGGATTTAAAACAGGAAGAAAAATGATCAGTGCCCTCCCACTATTTACTACCGCGCGAGCACGCGCCTTTGTACGTTCGGGGTGATGAAACTTCTATAACTGTTCAAATTAAACAGACGGGCCGGCATTGATTTTGGCTCATAGTACCGATCATATATGCATGAGGTATTAGCACCAGAGGTACAACAACTTGTCCGGTGAGAGCAAAAACATACAAAAACTTGTAAAAGTGCAAAAAGTGGTACAACAACTTGGTTGGTTGTTTAAAATTGGTACAACACCACTCAGAAGTTGACATGTGGCGAACAATTGGCTGCCACGGTGGATACAATTTTATGCAGGAAAACCCATAAACTGTCCAAATTTATTTTTTGTCTAGACGGGGAGCAACCAGTTTTCTTTCTTATTTACAAAACGGTCCCTGTCCAGTGCCTATATAGCGGGCATGTCTTTGGTTCGGTCGCTCCTAATCAGTCGCGCAAGTTTCGCCGCCGTCGTCTCTCCTCGCCGCACGTCCTCGGCGGCGGCAATGGCAGATGACCCTGTGTACCGTACGTACGCCATGGAGGCTCCAGAGTACGGTATGGGCCGTCCTTCTCTCCTGAATTGCAATTTCCTCGTCCACCGCGGGCGTGAGTTTAGGTTGGCCAGTTGGGTGTCGTGATCGCCGCCAGTTTTGATCAAGAGGTATCGTTGATTTGCACTGGTAGTGCCATCCGCCATAGCGTAGGTCGATTTTGCGCACGAAATCGCTGCCAATTTTTTTGATTTTACCGAGTCTTAAGCCGCCCAGCTCCGCTGGTTTGTTTTGATGCCATGGATGATTCCGTAGATAGGAAACTTTTTTGATGAAACAAACTGCGTTTCGGTGATGCTTTCGTTGCGAATTAGCTGAGAATCGTTGTAAAAATTACTACTTTACATGCCCTGTTTCGATTGTTCATATAACTGACAAAAGGGCAGGTTTTTCGACATAAAAAAGGCAGATTTTTTGACATAAAAGGCAAGTTTTTCGACATAAAAGGCAGGTTTTTCGACTGCTATGTTATGTGTTGTGTGTTATTTTTGTAATGCTTGTGTGATTCGTCTGAGTGTTACTACCTCCAATTGTTGTGTAGCATCTGTTTGCCATGAACTGAATTTTCTGAATTTTTAACACTTGTGTACATATATGCAGGGGCTGATTCGGATAGGTTTTCAGTGGCAATTGCTCACAATGGTTTTTTCAGCAATCTCCATGGGCATATTCAGTATGTGAGTAGCACCGTAGATTACTTTGACAACTGCAGCACAGATACTTGGTCTCTACTTTGGATTCAGGACTTTGTGAAGCAACTTGGTCATGTAATCACTGACATAATGAAGTTTTACTGGAGTTTACCTGGTGATGCAGTGGCTACTGGTCTTGTTTGCATTCACGGTGACTATGTGAGTGTTGCAATGATAGATGCCGTCGGTGTCAGTGAGCACAAGACGCTGGAAACCATGGTTGATCACACCAATTTCCTGGAGGTACTTCGACCTGACTGCATTTCCAAGTTAGGTGAACCAACAAAGCAAGCTGGAAGTGCAACCAGGTCAAGTGTTCCAGACAACCAGTCCTCGTCTGCAATAGAACTTAATTCAGGAAATGTGGGTAGCTCTAGTGTCCATGGAAATACAGAAGATGGTGATGAAACTGACAGTGAATTCTATGACAGTGATTTTGATGCAGAGGATGGGGATGATGACATGTTTGAGTCAAATGTGGACAGATCATTGAATGACTGTAATGATATGCAAGAAATAACATAGCTGGAGGATGATGCTGGTTTAGAACATGAGGACATACAGCTCACAAAGGAGCAATATTTGCAGCTGAAGTACAAGTTCAGTGAGTTTAACGCAGAAGTTGACATGGCAGAGCCAGATTTCAAAGTTGGCATGGTCTTTGGTTCAGTCACAGAGCTCAGAGCTGCAATTAAAGCATACATCATTAAGGAGAGAGTGAAAGTGAGAAAAAGCAGGAATGAAGGCACCAGGATAGAGGCAGTGTGTGATGGAGAATGTGAAGGAGGATGCCTCTGGTTCTTGAAGGCCTCTGCAGACAGTAGAACAAATGCAATGGTGGTGAGACAGTTCTATGATGTTCACATGTGTGAGAGAGTTTGGGAGACCAAGGCACTGACAGCCAACTTTCTGACCAACTGCTTCCTAGATGAGTTCAGAGACAACCAGAAAATGGATCTTACCACATTTGCTACAAAAGTACAGAGGAAGTTCAATTTGACACCAAATCAATGGAAGCTAAGGAGAGCAAGGAAGGAGGCTCTGACCATTATCCATGGTGATGAGGCAGAGCAATTTAATTTGTTGTGGGACTATGGCCAAGAGATGAGGAGAGCAAATCCTGGCTCCAAGTTCTTTCTTACCACTAACAGTTCAACAGAGCAGGGAGGTGTACCTCCAAAGAATCATCTGGCAACACTCTACTGGTCTTATGATGCATGTAAAAGAGGTTTTCTTGAAGGATGCAAGCCATTCATATGCATAGATGGATGTCATCTGAAAACAAGATACAAAGGAATTTTGCTGACTGCAGCGGGCTTAGATGGTAATGACTGTATTTATCCTATAGCTATGGGTCTAGTTGAGGTGGAGTGCAAAACTTCCTGGGAATGGTTCTTGACCACTTTAAGAGATGATCTGAACATCACAAACACCTCTCACTTCACCATCATGAGTGACAAGCAGAAGGTATTTAACCTATACCCATGTGTCGACCGATAAGTTCTCGATAAGCGATATCACTAACATATTTTTTCTCACATTTGGCAGGGGCTTATTAATGCAGTGACATCTGTGTTTCCAGATTCAGAGCACTGATTTTGTGTCAGGCATATTTATCAGAACTTTCACAAGAAACACAAAGGGGAAACTCTTAAAAATGATCTCCGGGCCATTGCAAGGTCAACCAATATCCCCACTTGGGAGAAAAACAAGGCCAAGCTCCAAGTTGACTGTGTGGAGGCTTTTGAGTGGGTTGAGGAACTGCATCCTAACACATGGATTAAAGCCTTTTTTAGTGAATTCTCCAAGTGTGACATGTTGCTAAACAACCACTCTGAGGTGTTCAACAGCTATATTCTTGATGCAAGGGAAATGCCAATGTTGTCCATGCTGGAGAATATTTTCTACAAAATAGTGAATAGAATTATTGTTAAGCAAAAAGAGTGTGAGGCCTGGGATGGTAAGATTTGCCCCAAGATAAAGAAGAAGCTTGACAAACTCACTGAATTTGCTAAGAATTGTGATCTGTTGTCAGCTGGTGGAGGCATTTTCAAAGTGGCTTCAAAAGAAGTGGAAGCTGGATTTGTTGTAGACTTGAAGGCCAAGACTTGTGACTGCAAAAGATGGCAGCTCACAAGAATTCCCTGCCATCATGCAATAGCCTGTTGCAGACATGAAAGAATAGATCCAGAGAAGCTTGTGCACAAGTGTTATTCAATTGAAACATACAAGAAGGCATATGCTTACAACTTGGCACCACTGAGGGCAAGATGCCATTGGGAGAAGCAGAATGGTGTGCTATTTACCCACCTTTGTACACCAAAGTTGTAGGAAGGCCCAAGAAGAACAGAAGAAAAACACCAGAAGAGAAGGAGATAAATGGTGCAAAATTCATCACCAAAGCTGGAGTGGCCATGCATTGTTCAGTTTGCAAAAGATCTGACCACAACAAAAGAGGTCATGCCAAATACATGGAACAGCTTAATACTAGCATTGTGCAAGAAGAAGCAGCCCATGAGCATGAAGATAACCCTGACATCTTACATGCAATAACATATTTTCGTCTCACATTTATCTAAATTTATTTATGCTTCCTAAGCTAACAAATATGATTATATGATGTTTTGCAGCACATTACTACTCAGCCTACTGACCCTACATTAGATCCAGCTCATCAGCAACAAATGATGGTTTATATCCTAGGCCAGGAGGTTGCATTTGACACTTCAACATATATGCAAGTTACAATGATATATATGCAAGTTCTAATGATAATCATGTTGGTATAATACAGGAAAGATCACACAGACCACTACCTAGGTCAGCTACTCCATTGCCCGAGGAGAGTGCTTTTGTTGTAGATGCCAGGGCTGCAATGAGTGTTGCTGGACAGAGGTTGACAACAACACAAACCAGGGGTTCCTTGCCTACCAGAGCAAGAGGAAGAGGAGGCAGAGGCAAAAGTAATAAAAGAACTTCTGATGCAATTGTATTAAGCAGTTCTAGAGGCAGAGCCAATACAAGAGGAACAAGAGGTACTACTAGAGGAGGATCATCACAAAATAGACTGCCAGATTTAAATGAAGCATTCATGACCAAAGAAATGCCAGAAGAGGTGCAAGTTACCCAGGAAGCACCCCAACTCTGATTTCCTGTGAACCAAGTTTTGTAATGCATCAATTTTTGTAATGCAGCTGCTCTGAAGTTACTAAGACTACTAATTTTTGCTAGAAGCTAGAATTACTTATACTTCTAAATTATGGTTGAATTATACGTCAGTGATGTTTCTAAGACCTTCAAAATAATGCAGTACATTTTCAGAATTGTTATTATTGCAATGCATTTCAATTTCCTGTTATGTAATAAGAGATGCCACTGTGCAAATCAATTTAAAGGAACACTCCATTGTATTCATCTTCCAGAAACATACATGGGCAGCTTCCAAGTTTTACTACATGATACCAGTGCACAGAACTACAAACACTAAGCCAACTACTCTGCATTCCTCATTGACCTAACATTTTCCCAAACACTAAGCCAAGCACAAAGACAAACATAGCTAACAACATGCTCATGTACTTCTTCTTCATTGCCGCCATCTGAGTGTGCTTCTCCCTGAGTTGATCTTGCAGAACAACCAGCTGCATCTCCCTTGATGCTTCTTCTCCAGGCATTGCAGCAGCTACAACTACATCTTCAGCCCGATCAGCGTTCCCTACACCTCGCAGCCTCCAGACTTCATCACGGAGATCACCAATCAATTCACTAAAGAATTTGGGCAGTGCTTCGTCATGCCACTCCACGAAACCACAGCCACCGTGCTATATTACAAAGAATAACAAATCAGACGGGTTGCAGCAGGAAAGCAAGAAACGAACAGGACAAATCAAGATTGCAATATACACAAATTATACTCACCATTGCGTCGACCCATGCGTAGTACCTCCTGCCTGGATTCATACGACTCCAAGAAATCCATCTCGGCGCCTTCCGCTGTGGAGTGCAGTTGCAATACCTCGGCGGCTTGGCGGTATGGAACCGGCGACCTCACTTCCGAGTCTCGCCGCCCGCTGGCACGACGGAAACCAGGAGCCGAGGTAGACCCGTCCACGACATCTCCCTCCCCGTCCTCGCCTCCGCCGCCGCTGCAGTGCCCGTCGCCTTTCCGGTGGCCTAGGTTTAGGGATTGTGATTTGCGATTTGGGGACAGTGGGCAATGACTGATTTCGCGAAGGACAAGTCTGTGAGACTGCACAAATAACTGGGTTTTTTTGTAAAACAACACGGCAGTTCCTGCATAAAATTGTATCCACCGTGGCAGCCAACTGTTCGCCACATGTCAACTTCTGAGTGGAGTTGTACCAATTTCAAACAACCAACCAAGTTGTTGTACCACTTTTTGCACTTTTACAAGTTCTTGTATGTCTTTGCTCCCACCGGACAAGTTGTTGTACCTCTGGTGCTAATACCTCTATATGCATGCATGTACTACAGTACCAGGGAAGTTCAACTGTTCTACTATTGTTTTACTACCAAGTTTCAGTGAAAAACAGGCACACAGTGAAAAAAAGATTGACGTATAACACATAGTTTAGCACGAAATAACACTATTGTAAAAATATTTACAGATCAGGTATAATACGTTTTTTATTCACGCCCTCTACTACACAAGAGGGACCATGGCGTCGAGGTCACTTGGGGTCAACGCTTCAATACATGTCTGAACATGTTCAACCTCAACGCCCTTGTGTACAGCCCTTTAGATATAATTATTTGGCTAGAAAAACATGTATATAAAACAAATATTTAAAAGGAAAAACTAAAATATAATTTGTAAAGATAGTAAAAAAAACACAATATAGTGTAAATATGTCGTTAACTTAGAGCTAGTTCGTTGGTTCTAATTTCTTTCATCCAGCAGTACGGTTTGAATCATGTTGGTCGTACTTTTCTCAATTATAAACAATAAAAATAAAAAATGACCGCTCAACATCCTTCCTGACACTCTCTTGTTCGTCGGTCAAATGGCAAGTTTTGTTGCAACTAGGGCTGGAGATGCTCTTCACAAACCTTGCCCATTTTTTTTATAGATGACATCCACTAAGTAGTACCCTTTGGTATAAAGATTGTCATTCATTGGTACATCACCCAATCGTCGACGTGCCAGCAACTCTTTCGAATATCAGGCGTACCAACAATTTTGTCGAACACCTTGCAGGTAAGGTGGGTCGTGGGAAGTCGCCGAAACGGCTTGCGCAGGAGTCGTCGATGACCGGCTATCATACTGGAATAAATCAGCCCGAGAAACGACGACAAAAATATTTGTGTCCATTTACCTTGTTTGAACGAGTGGGGCGGCGCCTTCACAACAGAACAATACCCTGTCTAGATTTGCTTCATGCAAATGTTAGATGACTCGAAAGTTTTGTTGCAACTAGGATTGGAGGTGTTATTCACAAAAGTTGCCCATTTTTTATAGATGACATCGGGCTAGGTAGTACTCTTTGGTATAAAGATTGCCATTGATCGGTAAATCACCCGATCGCCGACGTGCCAGCAACTCTTTCGAATATCAGGCGTACCAGCAATTCCATCGAACACCTTGCAGGCAAGGTCGGCCGCGGGATGTCGTTGAAACGGCTTGTCTCGGAGTCGTCGATGACCGACTATCAGACTGGAATAAATCAGCCCGAGAAATGACGACGGGTATATATTTCGTGTCGTCTCAATGATAGACGGGGCATGCGCGTCGGAGGCCTACCTGGCGCGAGACTTCGTTTCATCCTGCGCAACCCATCGACCTCTCAAGCGGAGGGCGTGCGTTAGACGTGCCGGATAAAAAGTTAGGCCGTGCCGGACAGAAAATGATTTTGGACGCCGTGAGTGGGAGGAAAATTGTGTCCGACACGCCCTAAAGACGTTTAAGCGGCCATTTGGACGCTCTAAATGGAGATGTTCTAGTAACATTTGATAACACCCGGACGTGTAGGTCATTTTACCCGGACACTACTCAACCGGCGATATAGGGCTAGCTTAGCGTGTTGCTGTAGGACGTTTCACAAAAAAGTTATTTTGATGACATAGTTTTATCCAACATTTATTTTGTAAATTTATTTGCCTCATAATTATTTTTGTCCATTTTACCAAGTTTCAACGAGTGGGGCTGCGCCTTCGCAACGGATTTGCTTCATGCGAATGTTAGCTGAAGTCTGGCCCTTGCAGTACGAGACATGGTCCGTTGGCGCGTGGCCGGCATGGGGTTGGGATTATGAGTTGACGCATTGAGTTGAATCGAACGGGCCACTACGCAATGAGTTGGACTGCTGCCACTACGCTGCTGGTAGGAGCTGTTGCGGTAGGGCTGATAATGCCACAGGCAGCTAGCTAGCTTGTGATCATCGTTCACTGTAGGTTATTCTGTTCCCTCGTCACCTCCTACGCAAGCTGTATACTCTGTCTGGCATTGAATGAGAAGAACACCATTCTTGTTGGATCCATTTGGTGATTTGGCGCCTTCCAACTACATAGTCATCAACTCGGCTTAACTGAATTAATACCATTCACGAGCTCTGCAAGAAAAACACAAGCTGAGCCTAAAGTGCGCGCATATCTTCCCAACCACGCTTTCCATCCATGCTTTGGCTAAACAATGAGAGTTCGCCAAACTTAGTTCGGTATACAAGCCCGTTCCCGTCGCATCCGGCGATGATCCGGTGACGTTCCCGGCGATGATCCGGTATCCGCTGATCGATCGTCTACGCAGTGCCCGGGCACTGCTTTTTCGCTACGCAGTGCTCACCCCTGTCTGAACCTGAAACAGCCAAAAAAGGAAATGGTCCCGCGCTTTCTAGATCGGCAAATTTCTTTCTTCCCCCGATCCCAGCGTACGCTCCCGTGGCCTCGCGCCCCCGCAGCATCGCGCGCATCCCCTGACGAAAAGACGAGAAACAGACAAAAAGGCTAAAAAGTACATGCGGTACGATCCCCCAGGCCAAACCCTACCTACTACTTCTTCTCCTATCTCCTCTCTTCTACCACCTCCATCAGCCGCCATTGCTTGCCCCTCCCCCCGACCTGGATCTGTTGTAGATGTATAATTAGCAGAGTAAAAACCACAAACCCCAAATCATACACCTCCTCCCCCCGCCTGCTACTTCTCAGAGCCTCCACAAGCATTCTTATCTCCATAGGAAAACACAAGAAACTACAAGTAGAAAAGTCTCCATAGGAAGCCACATGGAGCACAAAATAGAACAGGGGATAGTAGCAAAAAAAGCAGGGAGCTCGCAGACCAAGTTGTGACTCTTGCTTGAGATATCCACAAGAACCTACATACCCAGCTTGAAGAAACCTACAGGTAATTAAACAGTGCACCACTTGGTTCTTGATAAACTAGGAGCACAAAAAATCACATGGTTTTCAAGTTTTTGCTAGGTTCCAGTGCACCACTTGGTTCTTGTAAAAAAGGTTGGATCAACCCTTGTGCTTTGGTTCTTCATAAAAGTAGAAGCACATGCAAAACCTCCAGTAACCCCCTTGATTCTACCAATATAGGCACTAACTTTGTCTTGCTACCTGAAAACATTTTTTAGCTACTTCCATGAAGTGTTGCCTGTATAAAACACAAAAAGAATTAAGCTTAAGGTCAGTTACATGGTGTAGATTAGTAAAAACATTAAAGAAAAAGCACATTGATGGAAGGAACGTAAAACAGAAAACTACTTGTATTTTTCCATGTAGACATGAGTACTGAAAACTACTTGTAATTAAATTTGTGTCTTTTCGAAAACAGGCGTGCACATGGATTGGTTTTCGGGGAATGGGATTGATTTGAACATCCCAGCAGAAGGAGCTGATAACCAGCCATTTGTGAATCTAGAGGCTGAAAAGGTTTTTGAAACTGAACCAGCAAATACAACTGTCGAAAACACAGTGCCTTCTGGTGACACTGGAGCAGAAACAGGGGGGCCAACATTGTCTAGTGATATTGATGTTGGAAGTGACGATGAAGTCCAATCTACACCTTGCAGCCAGACTAACATCCAGACGCCGTATCTTGACATGATGTTTGACAGTTGGCAAGAAGCGAAACTGTACTACAACAAATATGCAAAGCGTGTTGGATTTTCTATCAAAGCAAGTACATCGAGGCAATCAGCTGTGGACAAACAGAGGGATAAATGCTTGTTCGTTTGTAACAAGAGTGGAAAGACAGAGGACATAAACGAGCAAGATGTGCCACCTGTAAGGAGTCGGAACCGGAGCCTAACTAAGATGACAGACTGCAAAGCTCGTTTGCGGGTTAAGAGGAGAGGTGAGAAATGGCATGTCACACTGTTTGTTGAGGACCACAACCACCCTTGCATCAAAAAGTTCAGTATGAAGAGATACTTAAGGTCACATAGAGCCATCCCAAGAGAGGAGAAGGAATTCATCAAATTGCTTCATAAAGTGAACCTCTCTGCTGGCAGGGTTATGTTCATCATGTCTGAATTGTATGGGTCACTACCTAATGTACCATACATCAAGAAAGATGTAACTAACTACATGGCTACCATTAATGTGGAACACACCACCAAAGACATGAAGCTTTTGGTTGAGCAGTTCAAGCTAATGCAGCAAGATGATCCAGATTTCGTGTACAAAATACATAAGGATCATGCTAATAGTGCAGACCGTATCTTCTGGGTTGATGGGGCAGCAAGGCTTGCATACAAGACATATAGTGACTGTTTGTCGTTTGACAGCACCTACATGACTAACATGTATAAAATGCCCTTTGCGCCATTCATAGGGATAAACAGATATGGTCATTCCATTCAGCTAGGGTGCGGGTTCCTACGGCATGAAATTGTGGCTGATTTTGTTTGGCTGTATGAAGCTTTTCTTGAAGCTATGGATGGTGTTCAGTCACAAAACTTTATCACTGATCAAGACGGAGCCATGAAGAGTGCCATATTAGTAGCCTTTCCAGATACATGTCACAGGAATTGTAGATGGCATATCATGCAGAATGCGCAAAGTGTCTTGGGAAACTTCTTGTCAAAACTAGAGGAACTACGTCGAGAGCTGAATGAAACAATTGATCACAACATGACAGTTGATGAGTTTGAGACGAGATGGACAGAAATGATTGTTAAGCACAATGTTGGAGACAACAAACATTTGGCTGATCTGTATGATCTACGCTCAACTTTTGTTCCAGCTTACTTCAAGGACCGCTTCTTTCCGTTTCTTCAAACTACTGCGCGCAGTGAGGGTTTCAATGCAGTGTTGAAGAAGTATGTAACTCCAAACAATAGTACCACCCATTTCTTCCAGCAGTACCTTAAACTACAGGAGAAGATAGAAGTTGCAGATGATCTAGCTGAATTTGAGATTGAAGATAAGGTACTTAGGGTCTGGTCAGACTACCCTATGGAGAAGCAAGCACTTGAGATATATACACGTGACATTTATTTGCGTTTCCGTGCAGAGCTTCGGAAAATTACATCTTACAATGCAAATCATGTTGGTGGGCAATTCTTTGATCTCGTTCCAATTCGAGTTTCTGTTTTTGGGTATGGAAGGAGGAGTTACAGAGTTGCTGCTGATCCAGATGCTGCAACTTACATCTGTGAGTGCTCTAAGTTCAACAGGGATGGGCTTCTGTGTTGCCACATAATGAGAGTAATGGTGCAACTTGGAGCTGCTGATTTTATTCCAGCACAATACATTCTGCCTAGGTGGACATCACCTCCCGATGAAATTGTGGCTACCAAGATTGATTTGCCTGAGCTACCTAAAGACAGGAAGTTGACAAACAAGGAGAAAAACCTTGTACGCTACGGGACGCTATGTAATGACTTCACAGATGTTGCAAAGATTGCATGTACATCAGACAAAAACAAAGCAATAGCCGATAAGTACATGCGAGACTTGATCAGTGAGTTGAAACAGCTCAGGGTAACAGAAACGGCAAAGCGCAAAAACAAGAAGAAAGCTACCCCTACTGAAGGTGGGAGTGGAGATCCTGGAGTAGAGAATGTAGAAGAAGCTGATGAAATTATTAGAGATCCTACGGCTACTACATCCAAGGGGCGTCCGGGGGAGAAAAGGAAGAAATCAGGACTACATCTAAAAGCTGCAAAACCTGTGAAGTGTTCAGTTTGTGGCTCAAACCAACATACTTCACCAAATTGTCCATCAAGGATAACTCCAGCTCCTGAACCAGTGGAACAGCATTTATTGCGGGACATGTTTGGCTAGGACAGAAGTCCAATGTATTTTCTAGTTGCTCTATTGTGGTACTTATCTGAATGTTGAACTATTTTGTGTTTTCTACATAAGTACTGTTGTTGTTCAGAACTAGAAATCTTTAATGCGCATCATTAAAAACATGCACCAAAATTTACAAAAATGTAGATGACACACAAAAAGAACACCCCTCGCTGCATTAAACTACTACCATGAAGGGTTTTTAGAGAGGTCAACTAGTACCTATTTTTGATCCCTTTTATTCTTGAACAGCAAATCATTCCATGCGATGATGTTCTCTTCCCATTCCAACCATTTTATCATGAAAAGCTTCCTTCAAATTGGCAAGTCAACGTGACTGAAAGGATGTACCATCCTCCGACCATCCCATTCTTCGATGTATTTGAGCATGAAATATCCACAGTCATGTCTAGTGGAAAAAAAAGAGACACGAAAAATAATGAGTGCTTTTAGTTTCACATAAAAAAAGATAAAGTAGCAAAAGAAGTTTGATGCAAGAACGAGAAAAATATCTGAAAAATATTGTTTGAGGGAGATGTATTTTACAACGTTTTCTGCATATGGGTTGCGATGAACACAGTTGGGAATGTAGTGATGTCTACATTGGATTGGTGGTAGTTCACCGACCACATCTTCTTGATGGCATCTATAATGATCCGTGAATCTGCCGACAAGCTAGGAGTCCCTACAGAACGCAGAGAATCCATACCTTCAAATCTTTCCGCCTTTAGGTTTACCGATATAAGGTAGTAGTGGCCTGTGAACTTATCGGTCATCGGAGTGAGGTCTTGGAGAATAGAAAACATGAGCTGCATGTGTGCAAAAAAAAATCAGTGTAAAAAATGGAAGTAAGTTCAAAATTTATGCATAATTCAACATTTAGTGGGGGGGGGGGGGGGGGGGGGGATGTAGTGTAAAATGCAGTGGTAATGTAGAAAGCATTAGAACTGACCAGTTCTTTGTGGTCTAAACGGTTTTTATCAGAGAACTCAAAAGCCTTGTGGAGCGAACGGTCTTGAATGAAGTTGGGACTCCTCAGCTTTGTCTGCATTTGATGAACAACTCAATGAGTGAACATAAAAGAAATGCAGAGTTGGGATTCAAAAGAAAAAGTACATTTTGCAAAACAACATTTGCAAAACTCACCCCAATACTCAATGGCATGACACATTTCCGTTGGCAGGCAAGCTCCTTTGAGAGGATGTACAAGGCAGTCTCGCATGTCGAGTTACTGATCAAACCATTAGGTTTTATTGAATTTGCTAAATCAGCCAAGTAAATGAACCAACAACCGACGTCAATGATTTTTTCTCCATTCCTTTGGTCTTTTGTTCTGCCACCAAATGTACAAACCTTATTGTAGACATCGCATGTGAGCTTCGAAGCAACCGGTTTCTTCTTAGTTGTCATAAATGGTGACATTTGGGCAGGAGCTGTCTTGACGACCCTCTTTTGGTGTGCTTGTGGTACTGGGGTGTAGCTATTAGGAGCTGAAGGTGAGGTCATAGGTTCCTTGAGCCTATTGTTGACAGGTGTAACCACAGGCATCGGGCAGTTCAAGAAAATTTCATCTAGTGAATCAACGCTCTCATTGCTTGAAATTATGACAGGGACTTCCTCCAGACCAATGCCAACAGGCTGTTGCTCAGATGCAACAG
The DNA here is from genome assembly GCA_026929855.1 of Poa annua. Taxonomy (NCBI): domain Eukaryota; kingdom Viridiplantae; phylum Streptophyta; class Magnoliopsida; order Poales; family Poaceae; genus Poa; species Poa annua. Next base: position 88,782,800 of record CM049431.1, read on the forward strand.
GTTTGGTGCAACACAAATCTTCTTGTGCTTTAACATCTGTAACTGGGGAATCATCAAAACCCAGGTCAAAGGTTGGGCAGTCATCTATCAGTTCACGCCGTTGTCTCTCTTCTCTGCTGTTCTGTTTCTGAATGTAACTATGTCCTGCTAAAATCATGTTCAAGCTTCCTGCTCGTGCTGTCAAACTGTATAGGCTCTGCTGGTCCATGTTGATCAACAACTGATCCTCGAAGCTGGTTGTTCAAGAAAGTGCTAGCCCTTATTTTGGCCGTAGCGAAACGTGTTTGCCTCTTTGGGCTTGGTAACTGGATGCCGCTGCTTCCTACATCCCACTTGACTTCAGCTTTTTCACTGCAGATAGGGTATGGGGGTTTAAGGGGTGACATAGACCTGCCGCTGCTTCCTACATCCCACTTGACCTCAGCTTTTTCACTACAGATAGGGGATGGGGGTTTAAGGGGTGACATAGACCTCGTGTCCGGTCTCCTTAGAATTGGACTGCTTTGAGAAGTTGGGCTGCGGTTGGGCTCAACATGCTGGGTGTTAGGTTCCACAAAAGTTACATTTCCTATCGTTGGCTCCTTTGTTGCCAGTTTAACCTGATGCTGAGAAATGATTCCATCTCTGGTAGGCTTTGAGCAGGCATTCATGGACTCATCTGGTGTGACCTTGGCTATTGATGCTTCCGGTGCGATATCTGCGCTTGACTGTGAGCCTGAACCGTAAATCTCAAGTTGCTTCAATGCTCCAACTACTGAATCTACATGCATAGTAGAAGCTCCCCTCTCCAAAACACTTTTGCTCTTAAACTTGTTTGTGTTCATGCGATTTGCAACTCCTTGTCCAGTGGCAATTTCCATGTCGAGATCAAAGTCCCCTGTGTCTTCAGACCCCAACTTCTCATCTGGTTCAAACTGAACCTCTTCCTCATTTGGTTTAGGTGGTTCAGGTTCCTTGAGCTGATTTGGTTTTGTCTTCTTTGACTTGCCACCAACAGTTTGGAAACTCTCAACAGGTGGTTTCCTCTTCCTGTTGTCCTCTTGCATGACCCGTGATTCATCCGTGTCTATCTTCAATCCCATGCGAGTAGCAACTTTCCCCTCTCTAAGCACTAGTTTCTCTGTTTTCACTGTGGTGCATTTAGATGTTCTTTCTCTTGTTCTAATATTGTGTTGAGCGGCAATGAGCTGCTCCCCCTCAGGAATACGATCCACCTCAAGTGGCTGCGATTTTGAAGGGCTTGACAGATTCTTTAAGAACTTTGCAATCCCATCCTCAAAAACAGTGCACATATCTGTAATAGCAGTTTTGTACTTTGCCATATCCTGTTTCCAAATAAAGAAACCAATAGTTAAACGCACTGGTATTGATAAAACCAAAAATACATGCCGAAAACAATTATTTACATGCAAAAAGAAGTATATAATTATTAAAACTACAAATGTTTTGAGGACTGTACAAAGCTAGAGTCAATGAAAAGGGACCTGCACATGAAGAGCAGTGCAAAAAAAATCAGGACAAAAAATTAAAACCACTGTTAGAGAAAATAGGGGAAAAATACATGAAGTCCTACATGTACTTTTATTTTATCTGCAAAACATTTGCACTTTTATTTTATATGAGAAACTACATGTACTTTTCTCCTCTATGCATGGATAAAAACTATATGTATTCATGCAGAAGGACAGAAAAAAGGTAAAAAATACAGTTAGAACAAAAACAATCTCTTACGTCTTCAGTGTGATCACCAGGGGCATGTGTTTTTATAAACACGTCGAGTACTGATGGCCCTGCTGAGAACAAGGTCATCTTGATCCTGAAACAATGCTTCAACTGAAAAACCATGTAAAAGAAGGACGGTTAAAAAAGACACCAACATAAACTACATTTGAATGCTTGATTCTTGGAACAACAAATGAAATTAAAAGGTAAGACTTACAGGTAGCTTCCCAAATGAGCCATCGTTGTTGGTATCCAAATCGACAGCCAACTTAACCAACTTGTTGGTCCAAACGCATATCCGAGTGCCTTCTTCAGGCACCTCAAGTTCAGAATCTAAATCCAATGCATCAACGTATAGAATCTTCAAAAATGAAAAGTGCAAAAATAAAAACATATTAACAGGTTTTCAGCAACATGTGCAAAAAAGTAACCACAAGATACAACTAGAACATAAAAAAGACATGGGAAAAAAGTACAAAAATAAAAAAAGATGGGCTAACCATGAGGTATGGCATACAAGCCTTGAACCAATTTTTGGTACCCTTTGCCCTTGCTGTCTGAATCATTATATCAATGATGAACTGCGGCCAATTCAAGTTGCGGATGGCTTTCGTGTTGACCAACAAAGGGTAACATCTAGGGCTGATCCCAATAGCAGTAGTTGGGGCAAACACAGCGCATGTCAGATATATGCAAAATTTCCTCAAAAAGATATGGTTTGCAGGATGAGCTGCCCCCAGCTGTTTCTCAAGAAATGCGAGGGATGGCTGCTTCCCATCCTTAATGTCGAACATTTCCAACATCGTTCTGGTTGCCCCAGCATCCAAGCAGTAAGAAATAGGTATACTCCCCATAGGAACTCTCAATACACGGACAACTGACTGCATGTCCGTCGGAATCCTTCCCCTCGACCCAAAGTCAAGTTCACATGTATCAGGATTGAAGCAACCCATTAGGAACTTGCATAATTCAGGGATCAGCTTGTTGCACTTCCAGTGAAGTACATCCCCTAAATCTGCATTGATTATAACTTTACGCTGCTCCGGAGTGAAGCCTTTGCATACTCTGAACATCTTCATTGGGGAAGCACGATTGAAAAGACCACTCTATTGAAAGAAAATAGGAACAAATATATATGAGTTTCCCTTCCACATACTCTAAGAATTAACTACATTCAAAACCTTTAATCAAAAAACAAAATACCTTAATCCTATTTCCCTGTCCAACTTGCTCATCTTGTGGGGCATTCAAATTTGGAGCTAGAGCATCTTCGTGTTGAGGGGGGTGAGATTCTGTTATAACAGGCTGAGCTTCCTCCATATCATCTTCTTGTTGTGGGTTTGTAGTTTCATCAGATACCCGCACTTTCATTTTAAGCCTCTGCTTCAATCTTTTGAACTTTGCTTGCGTAGACTTGGGTAAACTCTGAGGTGTCCGGGAGCGTCTCCTAGGAATAATTGGAATCATCATATCTCCATGGAAAAAGCCCCTGCAAAAACTGAAAGAAAAAAAGATAAAACATATACACCATTCCCATATTGAGTTATGTACACCCATGTACACCATTCCCTTATTAAACTACGTACTAGCAACCTATCTATGAAACTACATGTATAACACACAAAAAACTGACCAAAAATTGAAGATCAAATATACTCAAAATCATGTTCCCAAAACCAAAAAACAACTAAGAGACTGCTCACGCGGAGGTTCACCATCAGATAGTGTACATTCATAAAAATAGGGCATATAACGGCTACATGTACCCCAAATGCCCAGCAGCAAGAAAAAAAGCGGCTGCTCACACATGATTTTCAAGCTGCATATATGAGGAGAAAAAGGATCTAAACCACATAGAAAAAAGAATGTAGGATAAGACTACTTCTGTATCATATAAGTGTACTTTATAAACCGAACCTACAACTTAAAAATTAACTAACGCATTGCTTGAATTACAGAAAAAAACATGCATACGGAGCAGTATTCAAAACAAAACAAAATCATATTCCCGAAACCAAAAACAGCAAAGAGTCTGCATGGGGTTCACCTGCAGATAATGTACATTCACAAAAAATAGCACATCTAACGGTTACATGTACTCAAAATGCGCACTAAAAAAAGCGGGGCACTCACACATGATTTTCAAGCTGCATATATGGGGAGAAAAGGATCTAAACCACAAAGATATAGAATGTAGGATGAAACTACTTTTGTATCATATAAATGTACTTTACACCCCCGAACCTACAATTCAAATTCTACTAACGAATAGCTTGAATTACAAAAAAAACATGGATAGGGAGACTCCTGTAGATTAGGTCTCACCTGTATTAAATCTCGAGGAAACTCACTAGTCCTTCTGACCCGATAACGAGCAACAACCTGCGGACCAAGTAAATTACGCTGAAGTCTTACAATCCTCAAAAACAACATTACAATAACAAACATCGCATACATTTGGGCGTTTGTTAGGGTTGTAGCTAGAATCACATGTAAGAGAACCGAACAAATGAATGGATCGAGATGGAAGAAATTGAATCGAATAAGACTCACCGGTGACCGATTTCGAGATGAACAAGTTTCGAAACGCAAAATCCAGCCCGTAAAACACCCCCCCCCCCCCCCCCCCCCCCAAATCCAGACGTCAACAATGGAGGGGGTCCCACGGAGGAGGAACTCGCCGAGCTTCAACCTGCGGGGGTAGGAGAAATCAGATGCGCCCCCGAGGACGCCGACGGCGACGCTAGATTCCGCGACAAAACACAAACAGAAAAAGGAGAAGGAAAAACAGATCGAGCTGCACCGGAGGATGAAGGAGGTCGCCGCGCGAACCTCAGCTAGGCCAGCAGCACAACGACGCCGGGAAATAGCCGCCGTTGCCGGGGAATCGCCGGCGTCTACGCAGGAGGAGGAGGCGAGCTAGAATGGGGAACGGGAAAGGAATAGCCCACGGTATTCGAAACCCATCGGTGAGTTTTGTCTGGACGCGGAAAAAAAAGAAGAAAATGATCGGCGCCGCACGATGGGAATAGAACGAGGCGCGAGGGTGAGCACTATCACAAGGCCAGACGGTGCGCAGGCACGGAATAGATTTGGCGAAGATCTCGCCGCGTGCTCCACTCGAAGCAAGCCAGCGCACGGCCGGGCATGCACGCGCGCGTAAATAGGATTCCGGCCGGACGCGACGTCTCAGCAGGGCCTCGAAGAGAAGAAGCTTCTGCAGTAAAGTCGATCGTGCGACGGCGACCGGGAGGGGCGGCGCACCACCGAAGAAGCCCAGCCGCCATTGGACGCGGCCGTGCGTGCGTCGCCACCGCACGTCCTCGTCCAGTACGGTCCACATCAACTTCTCGTCACCGGCAAAAAGGCTACCGCACCGATCGAGTCATCGTCATCGCTCGGAGCAAGGAAAGGCGATACCTACGGTGCTTACCCGACGAATCGCGCTTAACCTCCACCGACGCCATCCGATGTCCTGCAAAATACTCGTGAAAATATACAATGTTCTTGCTAGTTGCTAACTTGCTATGTCACTGTTTCTCCAAGATTTGGAGCTGGACGTGGCCGAAGCTGAGAGCGATCGAGTTTTGCTTTTGCTTTCGAGGTTCCTGAGCTTGCTTGGGCTTGCTTGTGCTTGTGCATCCACTAGGCAAGCGCAAGGTGAGGTCGGGATACACCGGCCGTGTCTCGGACCGGGCTAGAGCTAGCCCGCCATACGCCATAGCCAGCTTGACCTGTCGAATGTATGAACGGCCTGCCAGAAAGCCTTGTTCTATCTCCACATATTCTTGCCTTTCTGATGGTGTAGATACCGGAACGAAAGATGACCCGAAAGTTGAAAAATGACTCGAAAGTTGGTGCTTTTCTTCTGCCGGAACCTGACTTGAAGAGCTGGTGATCTACAATCGGATGAGAATATGAGATAACCCCCCTTTCTGAAACGATTCTTTCTCTCGAGCAGTAGCTCACGTGTGGACCGGTTAATCACCGGTAGTGATGATATGGCCGAGAAAACACATCCTGGTTACTTCTGAAAGACGTTTGGCACCACCAACGATTAACAAATTATAACAAACAAACTAACTGTTGAACAAAACCGGCAAGCTGCATAAACTTTGGCCCTAGCTACTTGTGAAGTGCGTGCGATTCAAGTCTCGGCGATAGGTAAACAAACAGCACATGCGAAAGTGCAGTGGTTCTTTTGTTTGCCATCACAAGGTGAAGTGGCTCTGCCGGTCGGTGGATTGGTGAAGCTGAGCGACTGGTATCGGGCGGACAATCGTCCATCATCTTAATTCTTAACCGGGGAGACCGATATCTGACAGTGAGCGGTTGTTCCCGAATCACCAGCTCCTCTGCTACTTTCTCCCCAATCCAACCGCCGGAAAGCAACACGCGTTCCATCAGTCAGGTGCGGTTGGTGCGAGCGAGTAACGACCGCTCGGCCAACTCCAGCTAAAACCACACTCGGACAGTGGAGCACGAGCACACGCCCATCCACAGCGACGCCGTCGCCCAGCTTCAGTCCATACTCAATATATACAGTACAGTATACCAAACATCGATTTATGGCTTGCACGTCTAACAGAAATAAATGGAGATCGCGATTCAGGCACTAGAAAAGGACTGTAACTGGATACGAATATGTGACACACCAGGCCACCATTTATTCGTTAATATATCTGTACATATATAACTACATATGCTACATCTATGCCCAGCTATGATGGTAAGCAACTTGAGCACCAAGCGGAGACAGTTTCTCTTTACATAAGCAGTGTTTGCTGCTGGGCCGTTTGCAGCTCCAGTTCCTAGTGCTGAGACCTGACCTCATAAACCTTCTAGTGGGTCTTTCTTCTATCTATCTTCACTACAACCCTGTTCCTATCGACTGTAAGAACGTTCTCAAACTACATACCGGACTTGATATAACTACAGGGCCATGTACAACGTATACACAAGGAGATGGGAGACATGTGAGCAGTTCACGGAGAGTCTGGCCGGGAGATTATGCAAACAGCTTCATCCCGTTTTTCCAGTTAAGGAGACCTGCAAAGCGGGACAGTCGATCAGTGCTTCAAAATACTGCTTCTTTCCTTTTACGAAAACATCATCCTTGAATGTGCTCAAACAATACAATTTGCATGTTAGTGTAGACACCGAACGGCAAGTCTGTAATTTTGTTATTCACCTAGGTATGCAGCAGACCGAAACTTGTAAGACGCGAGGCATGGGGCATAACAAAAGGAACACAACTCTGAAGTTATAAGAACAGATACTAATCCAAATTCTTACCAGAAGAATATCCTCATCGGTTCCAAAAGATTTGCGGGCCTCGTCTAAGCTTTTCATCGGTACCATTTCACGCCTTCTGCAAGAAGTAGAAAAACTGAATTAGAGTCCGCCATGTACATATTTTTTTCCTTTTTAGAATACACCATAGAAAGGCGTATCATTTAGATAGGAGAGAGCCAAGCGACTCCCACTTCCTCCTAGCAAAAACTACTACTCAGTTTCCCCCACCTCGTCGGCCCTCTTAGCCACCTGCTCGTCTCCATTGCCCTGTTTCCACCTTGATACGATCAATGACCTTTGGTGCACGCAGTGTCACATCGTTGATAGCCATATCATTCATTGTGTCCAAATGCACCGTGTGACAAGAATGATGGATGAACAAATGTCGCATTGGTAATGTGGTCTCAACGAAGGTGAAATCCAGCAGTAGGTAAGGTCGACGTCCGTGTTCGGCATCCCGTCAAGCAGTTGCCACTCCTGTAGTCTGTCATGTCAAAACTTCCGAGGAACGACACATCCAAGAGGACGTCTCAAAGTCTTCGGATCCTGATCACAAAGGGGACACCGTGCCGGGCATGAAACCCTTGTTTGAGGAGCCTATCCGGCATCTAACACCTACTGTTGGCCACCAACCAAGCGAAAAATTTGCAGCTCGTGGGTGCATGCGATTTCCAAATGGGGTCTCACATTGAATCGATGATCATGGCCGTGAAAAAAGCCGCATACGGCGTGCGTGCCAAGTACCTACCATCATCTCCCAGCTCCACCAGAAGGTGTCCTCACCCCCAGAAAGCTCAACCATTGATACTAAGCAGGTAAGCCGTAAGCCCCAAAGGGTGAAGAACTCACATACTAAGTTCGGTCTAATGTTCGTCAACCACTCGGCATGGCCCCTACTTAACTGTGCGGTCGGTCATCGCGCCTCTCCGTCTTCGTAAGGCTAGGTGCGGGAACTGGTCCCACAGTCGGGTACTACACTCAGTCACCAACTTCTGAATGGGTCGCTGCTCGAAGATATCGAATGCCTCCTTTGGCACTTAAATGTTGAACTAAATTCAATGCTTATCCTCCTCAGTCCAATGTAGCAGCCAACCTTGTTCGCAAGGCTAAGTTTATCGAATACACATAAAATTTCAAATGGGGAACAATGAAGACATAAGTTTGTTATTTCTTTATCTAAAAAATAAGCTTGTTATTTAATTATTATGCACGAATAAAGATGGAGTCCGCCATGAAGCACACAGATTAGCTCAAAGCAGATGTCTGTACTCTGTTTACTCTTTTGATTATTGCAAGACAGCATATTATCCTTCCTCTTGTAATTTTTGTATCCGAGCTCAACAAGAGGCTACTTTTAACCTAGTCATATAATTGGATAAGATAGATGTATGGAGAAGAAAACATACTTAAGTGGCACATAAACTATTCGTCAAGCATATTTATGTGTCAAATCCAAAAGATCATATTTAATAGCTAAGTAAAAGATACCTAGAACTGGCCGGATCCCTTATCTCAAATTCGCAGGCATCAGCATCATAGCCGCATATTACAACATAATGCCCTACAAGGAGAAACATTATTCACACGGTTATTACATTTATAGGAACTATAAAGGTGACATAATGAATCTTTGTTGCATTTCATAGATTGTGGATGCATTTGCAATCTAGAAAAGCAGACAATCAAAGACTATGCACACGAAGGTTAAAAAAAGACTATGCACACTAATATTATTATTTTTTAAACCGGGCAGGAGGCTTGCCTTTTCATTGATATAGAAGAAGTGAATCTGTCAGTTTATAAGGAAAACTGACCGAAAACCGGATACAACAACGCAACTCTCTTGAGATGTTTTTTTTTCCGGAAAAGCGAAGTAAATATTTCAAGAAGTGGGGCATTGTGGCTCACCCATGTATTCAGAACCCTCATCGAACTGCTGCACATCCTGTACATCATTCATCCAAGAGGAACTGCATTAAGAAAATGAGTTATTGTTGCCTTGTCAATGCACATTTCAAATCAGGCTGGACCATTTATTTTCTCAGTTGAACTCCTTAATTTTGCTCTTCAAATTTTAGAGTCAAGCAATTTGTAGGAAATATTAGTTTGCTAAGCCACGTTGCAAAAGATATCTTATTGAAAGCCATCTAATGGTGTCTAATCAAAATATTGTGGAACGTTAAGAAATGGGACCAAGTCCACAAGTCATACAGAAATGGTGAAGTAATAATGAAAAGTGTATTGACCAAATTTACTTCTTATTAGTTTAATTGCTCAAGCAGTATCGCATACCCAGTTGATGATTCAAAATGAGAGAGCCCAATTGAAGAAGTTGATACCAGTGAGTAAAATAAAGTAGAAGGATAAATAGTTCATACAGGACATAAGAAAAATATCTTACTTTAACTTTGATTTATCCACTAGCGCAATAGCTATGCAGTGCCCAGATAACAGAAGAAAAGCAATATCATACGCACTGATGGATCTGCACTGAGAAGAAACATAAACGGCAAAAACTTAAAACCAGTATGAGAAGTACATGGAATATATAATTTTCACAATGTGTGTTTTTAGCGTACTTGAATACTGATTCCAGCATCAAATGCTTTTCCAAATAACTCATCAACTCGATCAATATCTTCTTCCAGTTGCTCCTATCATAATTAGTAGGCAATTTCCAAAACATTATTACTAGAGTGGACTTCAGAAGAATCGGTACAACAGTAGGTCAAAATACATACCCTATAAAAGGTTTCTGCAGAATATTGTGGATTTGCTCCAATTGTCACAGTGAAGAACGAAAAAACAACAGAGAACTTTTTCAATAGATATGCTAAGTCGACTGTCCAGACACTGAAAAAACCGAAATTGGTATTATATTATAGTATAAAATTTGAGAAATTTAAATACCCAGTTAAGCTAACCCATCGAATGTTGAATCAATGTATTTGCTAGAGACGAAATATATCTGGATCTGTGCAATATACTTGTAACTGCTCTGTATATTTCTAGAATTGGTGCGCCTATGGTGGCTAATAATTCCGTGCAGCAACAAAACTTAGTACGATTCAAATCTAGGTAACATATGCCCAACTAATCATATAGCTCATGTAATCATGGTATCTAATAAATAAAGAGTTTTTAAAAAATCATGTGATACATTATCACAACAAAACATGTAAAACGAGACAGCCAATGAGCTGCAACATGATAGCTGAATTCTTAAATCCAATTCCCATTTTTCTGAACACAAGTCTGGTTATCTATCGTTCTTTAGGTACATGCATTACTTTGAATAACCTATGTAGCACTAATTAGCATTTAGTTGTTATATTAGCTGAAGCATACATAGTAATATAATAATAGTGTTATGTCATAGAGCCTACCGTTTACAGAATAACAGAAGTTCACACTTTTAGGATTCCTTGGACCTTCTAGATGCAAATAAACCTTCATAGCGTGACGGTACCATTTTCTTACCCTCAACAAAGCAACTCATGTGTTTTCCATGTTCTTAACCGTTAACAGCCCGGGACACTCCACTTTTTTGACCATATACTGTATTTTACAACCAATGACCCAGCAACTAGAATTCGATTTATGCTTAGCTTTTGTAAACGCACTATGGTTATAAAAGAACGGAATTTCAAGTACTATACCAAATTACAACTCCAATTAATTTAGCACACCCACTTGAGAAGTTCCAAATACTGGGGAACAGCTAACTTGGCTTAATTATAAAACAAAATTCAGGTTGTAATAAGAAATAAAAACCTAGTGGTGCGGCAGAGCTTCTCGAGATCGGCAATGCCGTGGCAGCGATCAAGGCCGAGCGTCCTGAGCACCATGAGCACGCAAGCGAGGCCGCAGTCCCAGGTGAAGGCCTGCTGCACGTGCGGAACCTAGCATCATCGGCAGACCAACGCAAGTGTCAAACGAAACCGACCATTATTAGGAGATAATCGCGCCAGTGATTCACCAATCAAAAACAATTTTCTACGCTACGCGTATGCATAGATAGGAGCAGGGGAAGAGGAGGAGGAGGAACTGACATCGACGGAGTATGACCGGCGCGCTAGCGGAATTCGGGCGTCGGGAGAGAGCGTCCCCTGGCCGCCCCCGCCGTCGTCTCCGGGCATCTTGACCTGCAGCTTGTCGGAGATGAAGCAGAGGGGCCACATGACATGATCAACCGCCAGCGAGACGACGCGAGGGGAGCGCCCGCCCACCCACCCAGCAGCAGCTCGCTAATCAGGCAAACGCGCGAAGAATTCTCCTTCTCGCCGTCGGCTCGGCCCCGGGGAAGAAAGAGCAAGAACGGAAGAACCCCTCGGACAATAAAGCAGGAACACGAGGAGGAGACGGAGACGGAGCGGGACGGGAATCCCGGAGTGATTGGGTTTGGCAGGGTGGGCTGGACGGATTGGTGTTTATAAAGACGGGCGCGGCGGCGGCACGGGCACGGGCACCAGAAGAATCGGTGGGATGGGAACGGGAGCGGCGCGCCTTAAAAACGGCCGCGTTTCTTAGGCGAGGTAGGACGGGACGGGTTGGAGGGAAGAAGAATGGGATTGGCGTGTGGGAGGACGAGGATGCGTCGTGGGAGGCGCGCATAGGCTGTGCCGTTGTTGCTGTGTTCTTGGTCACCCTCCCCGCCCGGCCGGCGTGTGCGATGGATGGCAATCATGCGGTGGTTGCCCGCCGGATCCACCACCAAAGGGCGGTTGGGGCCCGGGAGATGGGCGCATGGTTAAGGCGGGATTGACCGGAGCCGCCGAGTTGGCTGGCCGTCGTCGCCCTCCCTCTACGCCTCCACGGTGACCCGGTCCGGCCGGGACAAACAGATTTGCCTGAACTGGCAGATCAACCAGAAGATGGTGTTGGTTTAGTTTTTGCGAAATGTGGACAATGCTCACGGTCATTTTTTAGACAGAAATCTTGCAGTCTAATTTGGGGCAGGCGTGACACGAGGAAAATCTTGTTCTTGTGCTTAGCTTCACCCACGGCCTGGACTCTGGAGAATAGCAGCAGATCGATCGAGTTCTACTCAATGTGCTTACCGCCATTTTTAGACGGAACAACCTTGCCATCTAATTTGATCCGTAAACACAAGGGGAATTTTTGTTCTTGCGCATAAGTTCACTCTTTTATGCGAACACGTTACATATCGGTTGCCTTATAAGAAAAAAAAGATTGAATCCAGATTTTGACGATTCCGGACGTCGAATGATGTTGTAACATAATCGAAAACCATGGTACAACCTCCTAAGGAGGGACACACAAAATCATCCTCACAAGCGACAACTAAGTGTTACGGCAACAACATGAGACCTCGTCCAACCTTTCCTTGAGCCATGAATGGTGAGGCGTATGAGGCTCGAACCAGCAGGGCCACGTCGTAGCCAATACCAAACACATCCCGGAACGACCATCACTCCAAGACTGCTCAGCCCAACGTACCTCACACCCATGTTCCTAGAGAAGTCGGCAGTTGGAAGGCAGGACCCAGTTGGAACCGATGTATCGATCGTTAGGGAAGAGCTGGTGCCCGGCGTATATTGCACCCGAAGATCCGTGCCCTATGCAATAGTCAACTATGGAGCCACGTATCACCGCACTCGAGCCGTCAAATTGGAGATTTCACGTCCAGTCCAAGCACCTCTTACAGAAGGAGAACGACGCTGAGATGTTGCCGCTGCCCGAACCAACAAGTCGAGCCTAGGGTTTCTTGTGGTGCTCGAGGAAGAAGCCCAGTCAGGGTCATGCCAACGCCTCCAAAGAGCTAGCGGCGCCCTCGGGAGTCACAGTTGGCAACGCTGACAGCCGCTGCGCGTGGATTTTATCCCAACCCATAAGTAAGGACCCTGAAGACGGTCGAAGCAGGGGAAGCCCAGAGATAGGAAACCATGTTGCTCTAGAAGACCAACGGTGTAGGGGGCGGAGCTTCTAACGTTGATGTTGTACGAGGAAACCATTGGCCAGCAGGCCGCCACCGCGGGGAGCGTCTCGACCTGATGGCGTCATGAAGACATCTGCGCCACACGTTCACCTGCAGCTTCCACCGCCAAGATTCATTGGGGTGCGATAGAGCAACCACCCGATGCCCGCCATCGAGCGTGCATGACACCCTCTACCCACAACGGTCGAGAGGGGTAGGAGGAGGGAAATGGGTTGGTTGGGTCGAAGGGATTTGGTAGACCCAAATTTGGACCCCACGCCTCCGTCACGTGCCGCCTCCAGACGACCTCTGCCACCGTGGTGCAGCACCGAGCACCACCAGTACTAGACCTCAATATGCAAGCTGAGGCCCTGAACGGCAGTTGACCACCTAGAGGGGGGGGGGGGGGGGGGGGGGGTGAATAGGTGGTGACCAATTTTTATGTGTTTTTCAGTTTTAGGCTAGCGGAAGGTAAGTTGTCTAAATGTGCAACTAGGTGATACAAGTGAAAGACAACAAGGAAACTAAACAATAACAGGAATGCAGTAAAGGAGAGTGGAACAAGAAAACCGTAAGAACTCGAAGACACCGATTTTATCCCGAGTTCCACCACATAGGTGTACGTCTCGTTGGAGGGGGTGAGCTACCACAAAGGTTTGCTCAACGCCACAAAGGCCTCACCCTATTCTCCTGTGAATTCGACCACAAATGTGCGAATCTACTCTTCCACTAAGGACTCCTTTAAAGGCGGAGAAGATCCCGTACAAACACGTGAGGCACACACCCACAACTGAATTGGGGGATCCCACAAAGACCACAACATGTCAAATCCACAAGAGAATCCACAAGAGAATCCACAAAGGATCAAGAACACACAAAGATGAACCTAACTATCCACAAAGAAATCCTAGATTCGTTGCCCCTCAAGAAATAGAGGGGGGAAATCAAAACGCTTCGGTGGAGTTGTAGATCGGTGGCTTCTCCCTCAGATCCCCAAGTATCAAAGGATTTGAGTGGCTAGATTGGGAGATTTGGAAGAAACAAGCTTCAGCACCAATGGAGGAGAGAGCAAATCTGGAAGCTTAAAATGCTGGAGGTAGGTGGAGGGGTATTTATACCCCTCCCCAAAATCTGCCCGTTGTACAGCCGTCAGCCCGGAAATCTCCGGGTTGAGGACCGAAGATCTTCGGACTCCGGAAATTTCCGGTAGGAATTCCAGTTGATCTTGACTCTGGATCAGTACTGGTTGGGCTTCTTGACTTAGTAGAAAAATCTCTGACGCTCGGAGATCTCCAGACTGGGGCCCGGAAATCTCCGAAAGCATTTTTGGCTAAAATTGTGTTGGAGTCAGTACGCATTTGAGTTCTGGACTTGGTTGAATTTCCTCTGTCACTCGGAGATCTCCGGACTGGGGCTCGGAAATCTCCGAGCGCCGGAAATCTCCGAGAGCATTTCCGGCTCAGCTTGAGTTGGAGTCAGTACGCATTTTGATTTGAGACTTAGCGAAAAACTTGATTGGCTCGGAGATCTCCGGTCTGTGGACCGGAAATCTCCGAACCCCGGAAATCTCCTGAGTGAAATCCTGATAAAAGACCAAGTGAAGTAGAATTGAAACTTAGGCCAAGTAAGTGTTCCTCTTTATCAAACGACCTGTAAAAGAACCTGCAAGCTTCATCACAAACATTAGAAAACCTTTTGTGTTGTCATTAGTCACCAAAATCTGGGAGTGCATAGAATGCACTTTCAATCTCCCCCTTTTTGGCGAATGATGACAACACGAAAGGAGAACGGATTTGCAAAATATAGACGGAGCTCCCCCTAAGTGAGTGCACTATTTTAGGATGTTTTTGGAATACAAAGTGCACGTTCCTTAGGATCAACACTCCCCCTAGATATTACAAAACACACAAATACACAATACATACAAGAAGCAACAAACTTAGACAATAGAGTTATTACAATAGAGAATTTAACAGTACTCATGTCTCACACACATGAAAAAAAGAAATATTCACGAAAATAGGGAGCACTTTTAAAAATCAAAACGAAAAGAAAGAAGTGCTCCCAACCCATGCAAATCCCGAGAGTCCTAGAGATACTTCTCCCCCTTTGGCATCAAGATACCAAAAAGGGAGGAGGTTCTACTAACGTCCCATGACTCAAGAGTCGGAACCCTGCTCGGCGTCATCATCCTCCTCCTCCTCAACATCATCATCATCATACTCAAGATCGCTGTCCTCTGGCACTGCATCATCCCAATCAAAAGTGAGTCCATCTGCATTCCAATCGTTGAAAGGAATCACAGGCTTCAAAGGGTGCTTCGGAGCAGGCATCTTCATATGAGCCATCATCTCTTCTTGGCGCTTCATAATGCGATGGTTCTGAGAGTAGATGGAGTAGTTCTCACTCTGAATGCAACAGTTCATGTTCATGATTTTCTCAATTGCTCGAACTACCCATGGGCGACTCTTCTTGGCAGCTTTCTTGATGTTGGGATTGGAGGGAACCCGAGAAGGACCACAAAAAATCTCATCCTCATTGATATCTTGCATGGTGGCTTGTTGTTGAACAAGGTGAGCAGATTTCTGGATAAGCAGGGCTGCCTTGTGGGGTTGAGTACCAAAGGCTGCATCAAAATCATCTCCGTCTTGCTCGGAAAGTTTGTAGAGCTTCTTGATGAGTAACATCACATAGGGAGCATACGGAGGAACTTTCCTCTCAAAAACTGCTAGAGACATCTCCTGGAAAATGAAATCCATGACATCCACTTTGTAGACCTCCTGCTCAACCTCATACTCACCAAGATAGGCAATGGTCCAACGGAACATGCGAAGCAGAATATCGTAAGTAGGGAGAAGACCATTCTGAGATCCAATCCTTCCTCCAGGATGGTAAAGATCAGACATGACATGCTTCTTGTAAGCAATGCCATGGACATGCATGCGGGCGCCAGCTGGAACAGATAAACCACTGAAGGGACAGCCAAGAATCCGAGCAAACTCTCGGAAAGATGAAGTCAAGCGCTGCCTGCCAGACATCCAGGTCATCCCAATATCCTCTGAGGAGTCAAACACCACAATAGCATAGAACTGATGGATAAGAGATACACTGTAGTTGCACTCAGTCCTCATCAAGTGCTCCAAACCCAGAAGTCCACATACCTTGACACCACCACCAAAATAATCAGCCTTCTTCATCAATTTGTCAAAGTCAATCCACTTCATGGGGCAAATGGGCTTGTCAATAGAGAACTTCTGATATACTTCCCTGTAGAGCCATGCCATCTCAGAGCAGAAGTATGTGGGATCATCAGACTCCACATTGTAGGAGAGCTCACTTCGCCACTTGCGAAAACTGCCTTTGTTGAAGTCTTCAAGACGGAGCTCGGGCCTCTTCTTCTTGCTAGTCCCAGTGGCTCTCCGGAGCAGGGCTGCAGACTCAGCAGGTGTGCTATCTTCACTTGAGGACCCACTGGGAGGGCGAGAATGAACTGGTTTGCCTCTTCCACGTGTAGAAATCTGCTTGAAACGGACACGAGGGTTGGAACCTGCAAACACACAGCAAAGAGAGGATGGAAAGCATATGGGACAAGCACTCATGTCCGAGAATGAAAAAGGAACTTACTAGAGAAGTTTTTGCAAACACAATTTCTGTCCTTAGCTGTTTTGCTTCTGAGTAGGACGGAGATTTCCGGGTCTGACTCGGAGATCTCCGGGGTTCGGAGATTTCCGGTCTGCACGAAATTTTGACAGATTTGAACAAAATCTATGAATGAAAAACAGATCTGTGCACGTGGAGTGTAGAGCATGCCAAGGGGAGCAATTCTACCAAAGGAAACAAGCAACAACCTCCTAAATCGTCTAGGTTAAACGAAAACTAGTTTCGTCCTAAATTTGAAAAACGAGGAGTTACCGGAAGACATCGCGGAAAGCGTGCGGATGAAATCGAAGCCCTCGAGGAGGAGAAGAAGATCCCCGAAGCACGCGAGAAACCCTCGAACGATCCACCCGCAGCAAGAAATGGAAGATTTGGAGATTTTCGGAGGAGAGAGAGGATTAGGGCACGGGGTGGATGAACTGGCCGAACCGGCCGGTCCACCCGTGCCCTTATATAGGCAGAAAAAATGAACCGGAAATCTCCGGACTGAGGCTCGGAGATCTCCGGGTGCCGGAGATTTCCGGGGCTATTTCCGGATTCGGACTTAGCACTGGAAAACTTTCGCACGCTCGGAGTTTTGCGGACATCGGACCGGAGATTTCCGGCTCTATTTCCAATTCAGCTTCGCCTGAGGTCAGTGCCGAAATTGAAAAGGACTTAGGTGCCGAAAAATCGCAGGGGCCGGAGATTTCCGAGTCTCATCCCGGAAATGTCCGGACACCGGAAATTTCCGGGACTATTTCCGGTCAATAATCATCACAGATCAGTGCTGATTTTTGAATGGACTTAGTCTCGAAATTTTCTGGTGGACCGGAGATTTCCGAGTAAGGCTCGGAGATTTCCGTTCAAACCCAAAAACTCCAGGAACAAGAAAACAAGAGGGGACATGAGTGGGGAAAAACATGTTTAAAGATAGTGAAATGCTTAGGATAGCCACTCAAACTGAATAAAGAAGACACACTCAAGTTGCAAGAACCATAAAACACAAGAGAAGACCAACAAGAGTGTGTTTTCCCAAAGGAGCCAAAGACAATGCAAGTGAGAATAAAAAATAAACCAAATAGAGTTCAAAACAAATGTTGGTGGCCGAGGCCACCGTGTATGAGTTGTAGCATGGTACCGCGAAGATATATCTTGGGTTCATAACTACATCTCAACATTGAAGCTCACAAATTAGATATAATTTGAAGTTTTAGCAATGATATGTCACTATATGCATAATAGGGGGAGGAAGAGTCCAATGTATTAGGAAAACACTCCCCCTAAGTCCATGCGTACCTCTAGGACTAATAAAGTCTTAAACGTTGGAGTGTGTGTACGGAGATCAAGCCAAGGCCCGAGAATCTATGATATTGAGCTCATCTCTCAAGTAGCAAAAGCGGGCTTCATCAAGGGGCTTCGTGAAGATATGCGCCAATTGATCTCTTGTACCAACATAAGATAGATCAATATCTCCTCGTGCCACGTGATCGCGGATAAAATGATGACGAATCTCAATGTGTTTGGTCATTGAATGTTGCACCAGATTGTATGCAATTTTGATGGCACTCTCATTATCACATAAAATCGACACTTTGTCCAAGAGGACACCGTAATCCTTTAAAGTTTGCCGCATCCAAATAAGTTGAGTACACCCGCTTGCGGCAGCGACGTACTCGGCTTCCGCTGTGGATACAAAGATGCAATTTTGTTTCTTCGAGGACCAACTCATCAAAGATCTTCCAAGAAATTGACACGTCCCGGATGTGGACTTTCTATCATCAATGTCGCCCGCCCAATCGGAGTCGGTGTATCCACAAAGAGACATGGTGCCATCTTTGGGATACCACAACCCAAAGCAAGGGGTATGAACCAAATATCTGAAGATTCTCTTCACGGCCATCAAATGACTTTCCTTAGGCACGGCTTGATAACGAGCACACACTCCAACGCTTAAAACGATATCGGGCCTAGACGCACACAAATAAAGAAGAGACTCAATCATAGAACGATACTCCTTTTGGTCTACCTCTTTACCGTCGGGGTTGAGTTGGAGGTGGCACTTGATTTGCATAGGAGTAGTCACACCATTAAGTCCAAGCAATTTGAATTTCTTGATCATATCTTGAATGTACTTGGCTTGACATATGAAGGTCCCTTCCCTCAATTGCTTTATCTCAAAGCCAAGAAAGAACTTGAGTTCACCCATCATGGACATCTCGAACTTGTCGGTCATTAACTTGGAAAACTCATCATTGAACACACGGTTAGTAGAACCGAAGATAATGTCATCGACATATAGTTGACAAATGAAGAGTTCACCATTAACCTTTTTAGTGAAAAGAGTGGGATCGATTACCCCAACCTCAAATCAATGATCTACCAAGAACTCTCTCAAGTGCTCGTACCATGCACGGGGGGCTTGTTTAAGGCCATAGAGAGCTTTGTCCAAGACATAGACGTGGTGAGGATGGTTGGGGTTTTCAAAACCCGGGGGTTGTTTAACATACACAAGTTCTGAAGGGGGTCGTGCGCAGAAAACAAAAAATTTCCTACCGATGATATCCTAAAAGCATGCCAAGATCTATTCTATGCAGATATAGTAGTACGAACGGAGATCGGAATACGTACCCTTGTAGACCGAAAGCGGGGATTACGTTCCCGCACAAACGTTGTCGATGAAGACCGACGAAGCCGACCTCAAGGTCGTGTAGAGGAAGCAGGCCTCCGAGTACCGCTAGCGCAACACCTCACAGGGAGTCGCACACGTACGGTGGAGACGACGGCCTCCGAAGCTCCAGTCCAGGACGAGCAGCGGAAGACTTGGACCGGAACACCAGCAGCGCGGCAGCGGGCTATGGTGGAGGAGATCCCCCTTCCTCAGCTCCGCGCGGCTCCAACTTGGGAACCACGAGATCGAGAGAGAAATCGGGAATTAATTGGTGAATTAAAAGGCCAGGGGTGCCCCTTCTTATATAGGCTCCCAGGGGGAGCCAAACTTGCCAGCCAGGCAATGTGGGACTATCCCACAGCCTGGTTCGGCCAAGGAGGGTGCGCCGGCCCCCTGGTGGGCCCCATCTGGACCACCTAGGCCGGCCTCCATGCCCCCACCGAATCCCCAAGGGGGTTCCCCCCCCTCTTGGGCCTTCTTTCGTCCGGAAGGCCCATTTAGGGAAATCTGCCTAAATAAATTCGAAAATAAATATATAAAATCATATTTGCATATTAATAACACTAATTAATATCAAACATAATATATATAATTTTTCCTAGCTCCGAAAACTCTTTCGGCGCTGCCCGATCTCCATCGGACCCCTCCCGGGACGCTCCCGGTGATCTCCTTCCTTTCCGGTTGTCTTGTCGAAACCCCTTAAGTGTGTTACCCTAGAGGTTCGATATAATATCAGGTATGATCAAGACTCCTCAATGATCAACGACTAACTCGTAGGCCTGGACCCCATGAATTAATCCCTGAGATATAACGAATGACTTTCATCTATCAAACCTGAACGTAAAGTCTTAGACCTTTTGCCATAGCGATACTTAGCACGTCCGAGCGTCGTTCCATAGATATCTCCATACCTAATCCCGACCTTGTTACCGACGACGCTATCTTCTACTCGTTCGTGATCTCATGTCTCCGTGACCTAGTCACATGCTTGCAAGCTCATTAGACATGATCTCACCGAGTGGGCCCGAGAGTATCTATCCTGCTATGCGGACTGGCAAATCCCGCTCTTGACCTCTCGTCTCAACTACTCCTTTCCGATACCCAAAAGTATCACCGTTATTGTCATACTAAATAAGATACGACGTTTGGTGCAATCAAAGTATCTTCCGGGGATAACAATAAGAGTTGATCTCACGGTCAAAGGCGTAACGACTACGTTCTCCAAATCTGGGTATGTCCATCACATCGTTCTCTAGCGATATGACTCTCATTGCCGACCGGCGCCATGCCCCATGACCGGGAAACCTCGATCATCAATCGCGCAACAAAACTAGTCTTAGTAGAGGCTACTAGAGACCTGGTTGTTTACGTATCACACCCGCATTAATGTTTCTGCTTAATACAGTTCTAGCATGACACAAAAACCTATTATGAACAAACGAGATATGATAAAGAATACACTTTATTAATTGCCTCTAGGGCATATCTCCTTCAGTCTCCCACTTGCACTAGAGTACAACTTAATCTAGATTGCAACTTGGTAAAAGCTTAACACCCATAGCTAACTGGTGCTGTTCATGCTTATCAAGCGGGAGAGGCTTCGTCAGCGGATCTGCCACATTCAGATCCGTATGCACTTTGCAAATCTTCACATCGCCTCCTCGTACGTACTGACGTATCACATGGAAGCGTCGGAGAATGTGTTTGGCGGTGGAGTGAGACCTTGGCTCCTTGGCGTTTGCAATGGCACCCGTATTGTCGCAGAAGAGGAACACGGGGTCTTGCACGCTTGGGAACACTCCAAGTTCGATGACGAACTTCCTCAGCCACACAGCTTCATTCGCGGCCTCGCAGGCAGCAATGTACTCCGACTCCATTGTAGATTGTGCGACTATGGGTTGCTTCCCACTTCTCCAACACACGGCGCCTCCATTCACCTTGAACACGTAACCTGTCTGTGACTTACAGTCATCGGGGTCTGAGAAGAAACTTGCATCTACGTAACCCGTTACGCCAAGTTCTTCATCACAGCCACTATACACAAGGAACATTTCCTATGTCTTATTGAGATACTTAAGAATGCTCTTAACAGCTACCCAATGCGGCATTCCAGGATTACTCTGGAACCGGCTTGTCAAACTTAGAGCTAATGCCAAATCCGGTCTAGTACTCAACATTGCATACATGATCGATCCTATGGCTGAAGCATAAGGATGTTTCGTCATTTCGGCCTTACCCAGTTCCGTCACCGGACACTGCGCCTTACGCAATATTTTATTCTTGATAACCGGCAGAGAACCCTTCTTTGCCTTCTCCATACGGAAACGCTTCAGTATTTTATCAAGATAAGTACTCTGACTTAGTGCTAATAGGCGCCTTGATCTATCGCGATAGATTTTTATGCCTAAAACATACGCAACTTCTCCTAAGTCTTTCATGGAAAACTTACTGTTTAAACATACGCTATTCAGAAGTTCCACATCATTCCCAATCAGCAATATGTCATCAACATATAGTGCTAAGAACACAACCGAGCTCCCACTCATTTTCTTGTAAATACAGGTCTCTTCCACATTCTGGATAAATCCAAAAGCTTTGATTACCTCATCAAAGCGAAGATTCCAGCTCCGAGATGCCTGCTTCAATCCATAGATGGATTGCTGAAGCTTGCACACCTTGTTAGCATTTCCTGGATCGACAAAACCTTCCGGCTGTACCATGTACAACTCTTCCTCAATGTTTCCATTTAGGAAGGCCGTTTTGACGTCCATCTGCCAGATTTCATAATCATAGTAGGCAGCTACCGCTAACAAAATCCGAATAGACTTAAGCATCGCTACTGGTGAAAAAGTTTCATCGTAGTCAATTCCATGAACTTGTCGGAAACCCTTTGCGACAAGCCGAGCTTTATAGACGATCACATTACCATCAGCATCAGTCTTCTTCTTAAAGATCCACTTATTCTCGACGACCTTGCGCCCTTCGGGAATATCCACCAAAGTCCACACTTTGTTATCGTACATGGATCCTATTTCGGATTTCATGGCTTCAAGCCATTTCTCGGACTCTAGACTCTCCATCGCCTCCTTGTAGTTCGTAGGTTCGTCTTGCTCGACTAGCATGACGGTGCAAACCATGTTGCCATACCATTCTGGTGCGATCCGAGATCTACCAGACCTACGAGGTAGAACATCTTCCTCGACAGTTTCTCCCACTCCTTCCACGGAGGACGTTTCCGGAATTGCTTCCGTTGCGCCACTCGGAATCTCGAGTTCAGGATCAACGATTTCATCGAGGTCTACCTTCCTCCCACTTACTCCTTTCGCGAGAAACTCCTTCTCTAGAAAGGTACCGGTCTTCGCGACAAAAGTTTTGCCCTCAGCTTGGTTGTAGAAGGTGTACCCAACGGTTTCCCGCGGATATCCTACAAAGACGACTTTCTCCGACTTCGGTTCGAGTTTGTCGGACTGTAGTTTCTTAACGTACGCCTCACAACCCCAAACCTTCAGAAACGATAACTTAGGCTTTTGGCCATACCATAATTCATACGGCGTCGTTTCAACGGACTTGGACGGAGCCCTATTTAAAATGAATGCGGTTGTTTCTAACGCATAACCCCAGAAGGACACTGGCAGATCGGTAAGAGACATCATAGATCGGACACTATCCAGTAGAGTACGATTACGTCGCTCGGACACGCCGTTACGCTGCGGCGTTCCGGCTGGCGTAAGTTGGGGTACTATGCCACAACTCTTCAGATGTGTGCCAAACTCAAAACTCAAGTACTCTCCACCGCGATCGGATCGGAGATGCTTGATTTTCCTATTAAGATGATTCTCAACTTCACTCTGGAATTCTTTGAACTTTTCAAACGCTTCAGACTTGTGTTTCATCAAATAGATATAACCGTATCTACTCAAGTCATCAGTGAAGGTGACGAAATAACGATAATCATTGCGTGTCGAAACGCTCATCGGTCCACACACATCTGTATGTATGATCCCCAACAAATCCGACGCCCGTTCAACGAAACCTTTGAAAGGTGTCCTGGTCATTTTGCCCATGAGGCATGGTTCGCATGTATCGAGGGATCCGAAATCCAACGAGTCCAAGAGTCCAACGGAGTGGAGTCGCTTCATGCGCTTTATACCAATATGACCAAGACGGCAATGCCACAAAAACATGGCGGTATCGTCACTACACATAATCCGTTTGGCTTCTTTGTTATGGATGTGAGTACTACGATCGAGATTCAACAAGAATAAACCGTTATTCTCTGGAGCATCAACATAAAAGATATCATTCATATAAATAGCACAATTGCTTGACACTGATTTAAATGAATAACCGTCTTGTAACAAGCAAGACCCACTTATAATGTTTACACTCAAGGATGGCACAAAATAACACTTATTTAAAACCAAAACTAATCCCGATGGTAGATGCAGAGGGAGCGTGCCGACAACCACCACGTCGACTCTCGATCCGTTGCCGACACGCATCGTCACATCATCCTTCGCCAGCCGCCTTCTATTTCGCAAACTCCTCCTGAGAGTTACATATATGAGCAACAGAACCAGTATCAAATACCCACGTATTGCTCCGGGCGGATGTAAGGTACACATCTATAACATGTATATCAAATATACCTTGCTCTTTGTCGATCGTCTTGCCAGACTTCCTATCCTCCAGATACTTGGGGCAGTTGCGCTTCAAGTGACCCTTCCCCTTACAGTAGAAACACTCCACGCTAGCTCTAGCACCAGACCTATTAGTCCTGGGCTTGGCAGCCAACTTTGCCTCCCTCCGGGACTTCCAGCTCTGCTTTCCCTTGGCACCGGACTTCTTGAAATCAACGGTCTTGTTGACCATCAACAGCGTGTGCTCCTTCTTAATCTCTACCTCAGCAGTCTTGAGCATCACGAACACTTCACCCAGGGACTTAGTCATGCCCTGCATGTTGTAGTTCATGACGAAGCCTTTGTAGCTTGGTGGCAACGATTGCAACACCCTGTCAATCGCCAGCTCATCGGGAATCTTGCACTCCAGAGCATTCAAGCGTTGAACGTAGCCAGACATCTTGACTACATGCTCGCTCACACTGCTATGCTCTTCCATCTTGGCTGAGAAGAAAAGCTCAGAAGCCTCATATCTCTCAGCCTTAGCCTGCGGCGTGAAGACAACCTTAAGATCCGAAATGATCTCAAAGGCGCTCATCTTCTCAAAGCGCTTCTGCAGGTCGGCTTCCATGGCGTAGAGCATGCCACTCTGGACAAAGGCAGAATCCTCCAATCTGGTCTGGAAGACCTTCTTCTCATCCTCAGAGGCATCATCTGCAGGAGGGTCACCTATGGCGGCCTCAATGACGTAGGCCACTCTATGGGGAGTGAGGAGGATCCTCAGGTTGCGGAACCAGGCCATGAAGTTTGACCCATTGGTCTTAAGCTTTTCTTTCTCAAGGAACAGACCTAGGTTAAACGAGGGGCGAGACATCTACAATGGAATTTGCAACAACATAAGACTTTGTTCATAATAATTTTGAGTTATAGTATTTTAGAAAATAACTGACATAACTCCCACTCAAACGAACATCCCTCCTGGTCGTTTTAAGCGATTACACGACCCCCATCCATTGCACCACCCCTCATCATCAAAGCCGGCGGCACAACTTCAAGAGTAGACAAAATCGTCCGCCACACCAATTTTGTGACTCGTGCTCGACCTTTCGATCTTCCTGTTCCGAGGCCATACCTCTGAGTATGCTAGGCTCGCCACCAAAGACCTCCATGCTGACGCTTGTGCAACATGGCTTACACCCACTGTATGCGAACGAAGATATGTATGACACCCGATCATCACGGCCTGCCTATAAATATATAAAATCATATTTGCATATTAATAACACTAATTAATATCAAACATAATATATATAATTTTTCCTAGCTCCGAAAACTCTTTCGGCGCTGCCCGATCTCCATCGGACCCCTCCCGGGACGCTCCCGGTGATCTCCTTCCTTTCCGGTTGTCTTGTCGAAACCCCTTAAGTGTGTTACCCTAGCGGTTCGATATAATATCAGGTATGATCAAGACTCCTCAATGATCAACGACTAACTCGTAGGCCTGGACCCCATGAATTAATCCCTGAGATATAACGAATGACTTTCATCTATCAAACCTGAACGTAAAGTCTTAGACCTTTTGCCATAGCGATACTTAGCACGTCCGAGCGTCGTTCCATAGATATCTCCATACCTAATCCCGACCTCGTTACCGACGACGCTATCTTCTACTCGTTCATGATCTCATGTCTCCGTGACCTAGTCACATGCTTGCAAGCTCATTAGACATGATCTCACCGAGTGGGCCCGAGAGTATCTATCCTGCTATGCGGACTGGCAAATCCCGCTCTTGACCCCTCGTCTCAACTACTCCTTTCCGATACCCAAAAGTATCACCGTTATTGTCATACTAAATAAGATACGACGTTTGGTACAATCAAAGTATCTTCCGGGAATAACAATAAGAGTTGATCTCACGGTCAAAGGCGTAACGACTACGTTCTCCAAATCTGGGTATGTCCATCACATCGTTCTCTAGCGATATGACTCTCATTGCCGACCGGCGCCATGCCCCATGACCGGGAAACCTCGATCATCAATCGCGCAACGAAACTAGTCTTAGTAGAGGCTACTAGGGATCTGGTTGTTTACGTATCACACCCGCATTAATGTTTACGCTTAATACAGTTCTAGCATGACACAAAAACCTATTATGAACAAACGAGATATGATAAAGAATACACTTTATTAATTGCCTCTAGGGCATATCTCCTTCAAGTTCTTGCAAGGGACCATTAAGAAACGCGCTTTTTACGTCCATTTGCTGCAATTTGAAACCATGGTGAGAAGCATAAGCGATGAGAATACGTATCGATTCGAGTCTTGCGACCGGTGCAAA
Organism: Poa annua; assembly: GCA_026929855.1. Lineage (NCBI taxonomy): Eukaryota > Viridiplantae > Streptophyta > Magnoliopsida > Poales > Poaceae > Poa > Poa annua. The sequence goes on from CM049431.1 coordinate 88,809,019, forward strand.
AGTTTCTCCAAAATCGATGCCTTCGACTTGAGAAAATCCTTGGGCCACCAACCGTGCCTTGTTCCTTACAACGATACCATGTTCATCTTGCTTGTTCTTGAAGATCCACTTAGTGCCAATAACGTTGCGGCAATCTTTAGGCTTCTCAACTAGGCGCCACACTTTGTTACGCTCAAAGTTGTTAAGTTCTTCATGCATAGCGCCTAGCCAATCGGGATCTTCAAGAGCATCGAAAACTTTCTTGGGCTCGACCATGGAAATATGTGCTTGATGCTCACTAAAATGAGCTAATTGACTTCGTGTGGAGACCTTTGCTCGTATATCACCAATGACCTTGTCGAGAGATAATGCCCTAAGTTCCAAAGACTTAGCAAAGCGAGCTTGACGACGAGTTTCAATTGCCGCCCTTGTTGTGGGGACAATCTCTTGACCATCTTGATCCTTTGGATCCTCGTCTTGACCTTCTAGAGGGCCTTGATCATCATGAGAAGTCTCTTCGTGTGGTGGAGAAGGATGATCTTGCCCTTGAGTAGAACTTGGAGAAGTGGAGTTGTCTACAATAATCTTGGTGGAGGAGACATGATCTTTTTGTTGATGAAGTTCTTGTTGATGATCCTCATTAGCTTTATCTTGAGAAGAAATAGTATGCTCTTGTTGAGGAAGATCTTGAGATAGTTCTTGAGGGGATTCATCATTTGCTATGGGTGAGCCACCTTGTGGTTCTTGTGATGGTGAGGTCTCCTTGATGGGAGAACTTGAGTCTTCTTGAACAACTTCTTGATGGACTTCAATGGGGCGAAGAAAGCCCACCCCCATCTTCTTAATGGCATCAAAATATTGTTCATCACCTACATCACAAACACCAACTTGCTCCACTTGGGAGCCATCATTTTCATCGAATTCCACACTACAAGACTCTATGATAATCCGGGAGGATTTATCAAAGACTCTATAAGTGTGGGACTCGCTACCATATCCGACAAAAATCCCCTCAATAGATTTAGAGTGGAACTTACCCAACCGGACACCCTTGACGAGATAATAGCACTTACATCCAAACAGTTGGAAGTAGCCAATGTTGGGTTTATTGCCGGTAAGGATCTCATATGGAGTCTTCTTCAAGCCCTTGCAGAAGTAGAGACGATTTGATGAGTGACAAGCGGTAGAAATAGCCTCCGCCCAAAAGTTGATGGGAGACTTGAACTCCGCCAACATAGATCTTGCCATATCGATGAGAGTCCGGTTCTTTCTTTCGACAACGCCATTTTTTTTAGGAGTGTAAGCAGCGGAATATTGATGACGAATGCCTTCTTCACTTAGAAAGTCGTTAAGAGTGTAGTTCTTGAATTCCGACCCATTGTCACTTCGAACAACCAATATGCGAAGGTCATGTTGGCGTTGAACTTCCTTTGAGAAGTCAATGAAGACTTGTTGAGTTTCATCCTTGGTCTTGAAGAAATAGACCCATGTATACCTTGAATAGTCATCAACAATCACGAGGCAATATTTCTTGCCACCAAGACCTATCTCCGGAATTGGTCCAAATAGATCAACATGAAGGAGCTCCAAAATCCGGGACGAAGATATGATGGTCTTGCTTGGATGAGGAATATCATGCATCTTGCCTTCCACACAAGCTCTACAAATTCGATCCCTTGAAAAGAAAACATGATCTTTCAGTCCAAGGATGTGGCCACCCTTGTGGAGACTTTGCAAAGTACGCATGTTTACGTGGGCTAGTCGGGGATGCCAAAGCCAACCCACGTCGGCTTTTCCGAAGAGACACATGGCTTGAGAAGTGGTGACTCCGGAGAAGTCCACCACATAGAGCTCATGCTCCACGTATCCCACGAAAGCCACTCTTAGCGACTTGCTCCACAAGAGGACCACAATGTCATTATCAAAGAAGGGAGAGATCCCCATCTTTGTTAAGGCACGAACCGATAACAAATTATAGCCAAGAGATTCAACAAGCATAACATTGACTAGAGTAATATCGGGGGCAACTACCACTTTGCCAAGCCTGGTTACCTTAGACCTTGATAAGTCACCAAACGTCACGGTTACTTGATCTTCATTAGGTTTCAACTCCGTGACGAGTTCTTTGCTCCCGGTCATATGACTTGTACATCCACTATCAATTATCCATTTTGAACCACCGGGAGCAAGGTCCTACAAGAGATTACTTCTTGCATTTAGCAACCCATTGCTTCACAATGGGTGTTTTATGGTTAGCGACAAGAGACTTAGGAACCCAAATAGCATATGAAATAAAGCCATAGTAGGGTCCAATGTAACGAGCACAAACATTCCCATAATAATCGACATATAAAGCATAGTTAGGGTTGTTGTCCCCGGCGTGATCTTTACGAGTAGGCTTGCCCCTTGTGGCATTCTTACTCGCAAGACCTTCCTTGGATTGAATGGAGTCGGCCATCTTGGCTTGGATGGGGTTGACGCTCTTGGGAATACCCTTCTTGGCATTCATCTTTATGGGAGGCACATATCCAAGACCTTCCTTTCCTTGTCGAGTGTGAGGCTCCACGATGGGAGTCTCAACAACTTGCTTACCCTTGAGAAGGATGATCTTGGATGTGGAGGCCTTAGTCATCTCACTCTTCAACCTAGCATTCTCCTTCACAAGATTAGCATTATCACACGAACACTTAGAGTTAGAGATGCTAAGAGAATCAAGGTTAGTTAGCCGAGTTTGGAGTTGAGCATATGACTCCTTTAGAAGAGCATGTTCACTCTCCAAAGCCTTGTGAGCTATGACGAGCTTCTCCATGTCCTCAATGAGTCTAACATGCCCAACCGCAAATTTGGCTTTATCTTGTTGAGCCACCTTGAATTCAGCAAAGTACATATCACGATCCTTAATGAGCTTAGCATGTGAGGAATTATGAGTTTCCTCAATAGTTTCAAGTTGCTCCTCAAGACGAGCATGAGACTCTTCAACCTCCTCAAGAGAGAATTTCAAGTAAGATAGAGAAATAGCGTCTTCTCTTTCTATCTTACCCTTCTCTTCATTGAGATGCTCTAGCTCACCAATCCGAGCCATGAGGGCACCAACATGTTTCTTGCTATCACCTTGCAAGTTAGTGATAGAAGAGTCAAAAGCCACAAGCTCTTGCTTGATTTGAAGGCTAGAGGCATCATCAAGTTCATTCATTTCATTCATGAGAGAGGAAGAAGATGAAGGTACTGAAGGGAATATGCCCTAGAGGCACTTAATAAACATAGTTTATTGGCAATATCCCAATCGTTCATTATATGTTTTACACCATGCTATAACTGTATTAAGCGGAACATTAATACAGGTGTGGTAGATAAACAACCAGGTCCCTAGTAGCCTCTACTAAGACTAGTTTTGTTGCGCGATTGATGATCGAGGTTTTCCGATCATAGGGCATGGCGTCGGTCGGCAACGGAAGTCATATCGTTAGGAGTAACGATGTGATGGACATACCCAGTATTTATAGGACATAGTCGTTACGCCTTAAGACCGTGAGATCAACTCTTATTGGTATTCCTGGAAGATACTTTGATCGCACCAAACGTCGTATCTTATTTAGTATGACAATAACGGTGATACTTTTGGGTATCGGAAAGGAGTAGTTGAGACGAGGGGTCAACAACGGGATTTGTCAGTCCGCATAGCCGGATAGATACTCTAGGGCCCACTCGGTGAGATTATGTCAAATGAGTTTGCAAACATGTGACTAGGTCACCAGCTGACATAATATCATAGACGAGTAGAAGATAGTGATGTCGGTAACGAGATCATGCTAGGTATGGAGATATCTGAGAATGATGCTCGGACACGCTAAGTATCGCCATGACAAAGGGTTTAAGACTATACGTCCAGGTTTGATAGATGAAAGTCATTCGTTATATCTCAAGGGTTAATTCATGGGGTCCAGGCCTACGAGTTAGTCGTTGATCATTGAGGAGTCTTGATCATACCTGATATTATATTGAACCGCTAGGGTAACACACTTAAGGGGTTTCGACAAGACAACCGGAAAGGAAAGAGATCACCGGGAACGTCCCGGGAGGGGTCCGATGGAGATCGGGCAGCGACGAAAGAGTTTTCGGAGCTAGGTAAAATTATATATATTATGTTTGATATTAATTAGTGTAATTAATATGCAAATATGATTTTATATATTTATTTTCGAATTTATTTAGGCTGGTCGAAAGAAGGCCCATGGGGGGGAAAACCCTCAAGGGAACTTTGTGGGGGAGGCATGTGGGATAGTCCCACATTGCCTGGCTGGTAAGGTTGGCTCCCCCTGGGAGCCTATATAAGAAAGGGCACCCCTGGCCTTTTAATTCACCAATTAATTCCCAATTTCTCTCTCGATCTCGTGGTTCCCTTGTCGGAGCCGCGCCGAGTAGAGGAGGGGGATCTCTTCCACCATAGCCCGCTGCCGCGCTGCTGGTGTTCCGGTCCAAGTCTTCCGCTGCTCGTCCTGGACTGGAGCTTCGGAGGCCGTCGTCTCCACCGTATGTGTGCGACTCCCTGCGAGGTGCTGCGCTAGCGGTACTCGGAGGCCTACTTCCTCCACCCGACCTCGGGGTCATCTTCGTCATCTTCGTCGCGCCGAGTTCTCCGCGACCTAGAGGTCGGCTACGGCGTCTTCATCGTCAACGCTTGTGCGGGAGCGTAATCCCCGCTATTCGGTCTACGAGGGTATGTATTCCGATCTCCGCCGTACTTCTATATCTGCATAGTGTAGATCTTGGCTAGTTTAAGGATATCGTTGGTAGGAAATTTTTTGTTTTCTGCACACGATCCCCTTCAGGTACCTCCGATGCCTTTGCCATAAGACACCTTGAGCTCTTGGTAATGGAGTTCTCATTTGGCGATGTGAATAGAGATGATGGTTTGAGGAACTAGTAGCATCACCCTTCCCATACAAAGGCAATTGCTTTCCCTTCAACAATTCGGGGACCACATCTTGAGTAATGCCCGGAAGCACCGGAGACTTTGAGGGCAAAGCAAGAGAGGTTTCCTTAGATGTCTTGAGAGACTCAAGCACTCGGTTTGTATGGATGATGTCAACTTTGTTTCCAAAGAGTTGATATCGGTCATAGTGGCACCTTTCTCTTGCATTGCCGCCAAAGTCGCGGCGTCCGCTTCGGAACCCTCTTTCGGGTCAACTTGCATTGTCCAAGGTTGGTCTCAAGCGGTGAAGCTTTTAAGAGACAACCTGGCTCTGATACCAATTGAAAGGCAGTTGACCATCTAGAGGGGGGGGGGTGAATAGGTGGTGACCAATTTTTTATGTGTTTTTCAGTTTTAGGCTAGCGGAAGGTAAGTTGTCTAGATGTGCAACTAGGTGATACAAGTGAAAGACAACAAGGAAAGTAAACAATAACAGGAATGCAGAGTGGAACAAGACAACCGTAAGAACTCGAAGACATCGATTTTATCCCGAGTTCCATCACATAGGTGTACGTCTCGTTGGAGGGGTGTGAGCTACCACAAATGTTTGCTCAACGCCACAAAGGCCTCACCCTATTCTCCTGTGAATTCGACCACAAAGGTGCGAATCCACTCTTCCACTAAGGACTCCTTTAAGGGCGGAGAAGATCCCGTACAAACACGTCAGGCACACACCCACAACTGAATTGGGGGCTCCCATAAAGACCACAACAGGTCAAATCCACAAGAGAATCCACAAAGGATCAAGAACACACAAAGATGAACCTAGCTATCGACAAAGGAACCCTAGATTCGTTGCCCCTCAAGAAATAGAGGGGGGAAATCAAAACGCTTCGGTGGAGTTGTAGATCGGTGGCTTCTCCCTCAGATCCCTAAGTATCAAAGGATTTGAGTGGCTAGATTGGGAGATCTAGAAGAAACAAGCTTCAGCACTAATGGAGGAGAGAGAAAATCTGGAAGCTTAAAATGCTGGAGTTAGGTGGAGGGGTATTTATACCCCTCCCCAAAATCTGCCTGTTGTACAGCCGCCAGCCCGAAAACCTCCGGGTTGAGGACCGGAGATCTCCGGACTCCGGAAATTTCCGGTAGGAATTCTGGTTGATCTTGACTCTGGATCAGTACTGGTTGGGCTTCTTGACTTAGTAGAAAAATCTCTGACGCTCGGAGATCTCCGGACTGGGGCCCGGAAATCTCCGAAAGCATTTCCGGCTAAAATTTGAAGGGGATCGTGTGCAGAAAACAAAAAATTTCCTAGCAACGATATCCTTAAACTAGCCAAGATCTACACTATGCAGATATAGAAGTACGGCGGAGATCGGAATACATACCCTCGTAGACCGAATAGCGGGGATTACGCTCCCGCACAAGCGTTGACGACGAAGACGACGTAGCCGACCTCTAGGTCACGGAGAACTTGGCGCGACGAAGACGACGAAGATGACCACGAGGTCGGGTGGAGGAAGTAGGCCTCCGAGTACCGCTAGCGTAGCACCTCGCAGAGCGTCACACACATACGGTGGAGACGACGGCCTCCGAAGCTCCAGTCCAGGACGAGCAGCGGAAGACTTGGACCGGAACACCAGCAGCGCGGCAGCGGGCTATGGTGGAAGAGATCCCCCTCCTCTAATTGGCGCGACTCCGAAAAAGGGAATCACGAGATCGAGAGAGAATTAGGGAATTAATTGGTGAATTAAAAGGTCAGGGGTGCCCCTTCTTATATAGGCTCCCGGGGGGAGCCAACCTCCCTAGCCAGGCAATGTGGGACTATCCCACAGCCTTGGTGCGGCTAGGGAGGGTGCGCCGGCCCCCAAGTGGGCCCCTTGGCCCACTTGGGTCGGCCCCCAAGCCCCCCACCGAATTCCCCTAGGGAATTTCCCCCTCTTGGGCCTTCTTTCGACCAGAAGGCCCATTTAGGGAAATCAGCCTAAATAAATTCGAAAATAAATATATATAATCATATTTGCATATTAATTACACTAATTAATATCAAACATAATATATATATAATTTTTCCTAGCTCCGAAAACTCTTTCGGCGCTGCCCGATCTCCATCGGACCCCTCCCGGGACATTCCCGGTGATCTCTTTCCTTTCCGGTTGTCTTGTCCGAACCCCTTAAGTGTGTTACCCTAGCGGTTCGATATAATAACAGGTATGATCAAGACTCCTCTATGATCAACGACTAACTCGTAGGCTTGAACCCCATGAATTAATCCCTGTGATATAACGAATGACTTTCATCTATCAAACCTGGACGTCTAGTCTTAAACCCTTTGTCATGGCGATACTTAGCGTGTCCGAGCATCATTCTCAGATATCTCCATACGTAGCATGATCTCGTTACCGACATCGCTATCTTCTACTCGTCCGTGATATTATGTCAGTTGGTGACCTAGTCACATGTTTGCAAACTTATTTGACATAATCTCACCGAGTGGGCCCTAGAGTATCTATCCGGCTATGTGGACTGACAAATCCCGTTGTTGACCCTCGTATCAACTACCCCCTTCCGATACCCAAAAGTGTCACCTATCATTGTCACACTATATAAGATCTGACGTTTGGTGCGATCAAAGTATCTTTCAGGGATAACAATAAGAGTTGATCTCACGGTCTTAAGGCGTAACGACTATGTCCTATAAATACTGGGTATGTCCATCACATCGTTACACCTAATGATATGACTTCCGTTGCCGACCGGCGCCATGCCCTATGATCGGAAAACCTCGATCATCAATCGCGCAACGAAACTAGTCTTAGTAGAGGCTACTAGGGACCTGGTTGTTTATCTACCACACCTGTATTAATGTTTTTGCTTAATACAGTTATAGGATGGTATAAAACATATAATGAACAACTGGGATATTGCCAATAAACTATGTTTATTCAGTGCCTCTAGGGCATATTCCATTCAAAATTGTGTTGGAGTCAGTACGCATTTAAGTTCTGGACTTGGTTGAATTTCCTCTGTCACTCGGAGAACTCCGGACTGGGACTCGGAAATCTCTGAGCGCCGGAAATCTCCGAGAGAATTTCCGGCTCGGCTTGAGTTGGAGTCAGTACGCATTTTGATTTGAGACTTAGCGAAAAACTTGATTGGCTCGGAGATCTCCGGTATGTGGACCGGAAATCTCCGAACCCCGGAAATCTCCTGACTGAAATCCTGATGAAAGACCAAGCGAAGTAGAATTGAAACTTAGGCCAAGTAAGTGTTCCTCTTTATCAAACGACCTGTAAAAGAACCTGCAAGCTTCATCACAAACATTAGAAAACCTTTTGTGTTGTCATTAGTCACCAAAATCTGGGAGTGCATAGAATGCACTTTCAGGCCCGCAGTGCCACCACACCCTCCCACCGTGTTGAGATCTAGCGCTCCGGACAACAGAACGGGTCCCCCGCCACCATTGCCCGCCGGCCTCCTCCGTCGACGGAAATGGGAGGAGTGGAAAGAGGGAGGGGGTGTTGGCGGTAGTGGTTTTTCTGCCGCCCAAGTCCCCACGTGGGAGTGATGCGGAGGCCGTGCATAAATTATGGTGTTCGTAAGTTCACTCAGAGACGCACGTGTAGTGAACGAACGTAGCCTGTGCAATCATAATTTGTTTCGTACCTAGTGCATATGGCTTTTAAAAACTTTTGTTATTTTTTTAACAAATCCATGTAAAATGTTCAAATTTGAAGGGAATATGCCCTAGAGGCACTTAATAAACATAGTTTATTGGCAATATCCCAATCGTTCATTATATGTTTTACACCATGCTATAACTGTATTAAGCGGAAACATTAATACAGGTGTGGTAGATAAACAACCAGGTCCCTAGTAGCCTCTACTAAGACTAGTTTCGTTGCGCGATTGATGATCGAGGTTTTCCGATCATAGGGCATGGCGCCGGTCGGTAATGGAAGTCATATCATTAGGTGTAACGATGTGATGGACATACCCAGTATTTATAGGACATAGTCATTACACCTTAAGACCGTGAGACCAACTCTTATTGTTATCCCTGAAAGATACTTTGATCGCACCAAACGTCATATCTTATATAGTGTGACAATGATAGGTGATACTTTTGGGTATCGGAAGGGGGTAGTTGAGACGAGGGGTCAACAGCGGGATTTGTCAGTCCGCATAGCCGGATAGATACTCTAGGGCCCACTCGGTGAGATTATGTCAAATGAGTTTGCAAACATGTGACTAGGTCACCAGCTGACATAATATCACGGACGAGTAGAAGATAGCGATGTCGGTAACGAGATCATGCTAGGTATGGAGATATCTGAGAATGATGCTCGGACACGCTAAGTATCGCCATAACAAAGGGTTTAAGACTAGACGTCCAGGTTTGATAGTTGAAAGTCATTCGTTATATCACAGGAGTTAATTCATGGGGTCCAGGCCTACGAGTTAGTCGTTGATCATAGAGGAGTCTTGATCATACTTGTTAATATATCGAACCGCTAGGGTAACACACTTAAGGGGTTTCGACAAGACAACCGGAAAGGAAAGAGATCACCGGGAATGCCCCGGGAGGGGTCCGATGGAGATCGGCAAAGGCGTAGCCAGGCCCCGGGCAACACGGGCGATGGCCCGGGGCGTGGGAAATAAACAAAGGCTAAAATTTACATGCTGCCTGGGGCAAAGCCCACGAAGTGAACCCAGCCCATGAAGTGGCCTGGGGGCAAATTGCCTAGATCTCTTCACGCACGTTAGAGGCAAGACACACACAGTCAGGCCAGGCAGTCACGCACGAGACGAACTGAGGAAGCAGGTCGCCACGCTGCCCAATTGCCGGTCGCTCTGTCCGTGTCCGGCATTCGTCCGCCCTCGTCCAGCCCCCCTGGACCTCTGCCGCGGCGCCGCCCACCCGTGGCCGTCGAGCCGGTCGCCGCCACCCGTCATCCACTGTTTCCTTGCCCTAGGTAAACATCCCCAATTTTTCTCCTCTGTCCCACCCTCTCAAATCTTTTATTTCTCTTAGATAGGACTAATTTAGACTTGATTTGGTCTGTTTATGTAATATGAAGGAGGCGATTTAGTAAATCTTTGCTTTGTTTTATAGTTTACAGGAAGAAAATATGAGTAAATCATTGATTTGGTTTAGCTATTGAAGATGTAATCAGAGCCAAATCTTTGATTTGGTATCTTTCATATAATTTTTTGCTGTACATTGTCTTCTTTTATCCAATTAAATATTATATTTCAATTTGTATTAGCTATCCAACTTAGTTTTCATTGAAAGTGGGGCAATTTTTTAGATTCGAAGTGGGGTATTTTTTTTATAAAAAAATTGTCCCTAAGTTTTGGCCCGGGGCGTCAGCCATTCCTGGCTACGCCGTTGGAGATCGGGCAGCGCCGAAAGAGTTTTCGGAGCTAGGAAAAATTATATATATTATGTTTGATATTAATTAGTATAATTAATATGCAAATATGATTTTATATATTTATTTTCGAATTTATTTAGGCTGATTTCCCTAAATGGGCCTTCTGGTCGAAAGAAGGCCCAAGAGGGGGAAATCCCTAGGGGAATTCGGTGGGGGGCTTGGGGGCCGACCCAAGTGGGCCAAGGGGCCCACTAGGGGGCCGGCGCACCCTCCCTAGCCGCACCAAGGCTGTGGGATAGTCCCACATTGCCTGGCTAGTGAGGTTGGCTCCCCCTGGGAGCCTATATAAGAAGGGGCACCCCTGGCCTTTTAATTCACCAATTAATTCCCTAATTCTCTCTCGATCTCGTGATTCCCTTTGTCGGAGTCGCGCCAAGTAGAGGAGGGGGATCTCTTCCACCATAGCCCGCTGCCGCGCTGCTGGTGTTCCGGTCCAAGTCTTCCGCTGCTCGTCCTGGACTGGAGCTTTGGAGGCCGTCGTCTCCACCGTATGTGTGTGACGCTCTGCGAGGTGCTGCGCTAGCGGTACTCGGAGGCCTACTTCCTCCACCCGACCTCGGAGTCATCTTCGTCGTCTTCGTCGCGCCAAGTTCTCCGCGACCTAGAGGTCGGCTACGTCGTCTTCGTCGTCAACGCTTGTGCGGGAGCGTAATCCCCGCTATTCGGTCTACGAGGGTATGTATTCCGATCTCCGCCGTACTTCTATATCTGCATAGTGTTGATCTTGGCTAGTTTAAGGATATCGTTGCTAGGAAATTTTTTGTTTTCTGCACACGATCCTCTTCAGTGGTATCAGAGCCGATCTATCGTAGATATAGTTGTACGCTGTTAGAACCCGTGTTCTGCACGGGGGCACCGTTCCTGTTATTTTCTACCCTCTAGCGTGCACTTGTGATTCCAGCGGCATCGAGTTGATGAAGCGGCCCGGACCGACTTTACGCGTACGCTTACGCGAGACTGGTTCCACTACTGACATACGGCTTGTACCGTATCCGTGGCTGGCGGGTGTCAGTTTCTCTCTCTTTAGTTGGTCTTCGCATTTTCAATGGAGGGCCCGAAAGGGATGCTTAAACATGCAATTATTGGATCGTTGTTGTGGTCATAAAGTTCGTAGGTATGAAGCGGTTCTATTTACGAAAGCCCCGAGCCACGTAAAATATGCAAAAGATAAAGTAGAAGCGTCTAACTTTATTTTGCAGGGGCTATGTGATATGGTCAAGGTAGGTTTATTAAATTGTTTATAAACTGCGGGCGCCAAGAAGACCATGGCGCAATGGACTATATCACATTGCATTACATTTGATGTTTTGTGTGCATCTTATATTGTGTGACTGTATATATAGTTTATATTAGTTACACGGCGGTAGCTATATAAGATGATCCCTTCAAACTACCACTAGTGTTCTCCCTCCAACACGCACCACCAAGAAAGTTCTACGTTATGAGGCAGGCCGTGATGATCGTGAAGGGGTTACGGTGCAGAAAACAATAATGTTTCTAGCGTACGAAACCCTAACTAGCCAGGATCTATCTATCTAGTACATGCGATAACGAAGGCGGAACGGGTTACATTACCTCCATGTAACCCGATAGCGGGGATTACGCTCCCGCACAAGCGTTGACGATGAAGTCGTACGTATCCGACCTCGAGGTCGCGAAGAACTTGCCGCGATGTCGAAGTCGATGACGCCGGGGTGTCGACGATGATCTGCGTCGACAGGCGTCGGGCGGAAGAAGGCAGAGCGCCAGCACCGGGGCTGGTGCGCCGGCAGCAGAGGGGAGGGAGGCGCGGCGGCTGCAGGGGCGAGATGAATTAATCCAATTAATATGCCTTGCTATATAAAGGGGGAAAGGGGGTGTGCAAACCCCTTGGCTCCCCCATGTGGGACTAAACAAAGGAGGAGGGGGTGGTGCGCCCCCACCATGGGCTGGCCGAACCCCTCATGGGGCCCACCCCCTTGCTTGGTGCGGCTCCCCCCTCTTGGGCCCTCTAGGGCCCATGTAGGTGGGAGCCCCCTTTTTTCTTTATTTAATTAATATTAAATTAATATAAAAATCCATTAATTCATAATTAATATATTTATATATAATTCAATATCCCGTGACTCCGAAAACTATTTCGGACCACCCGAACAACTTTCGGACATTCCTGGAACCATTCCAGACCTCTCCGGAACTCCTTCCGGACCACCGGAACTCTTTCCGGATCATGTCTCTCTCTCCAACAAATTCCTATAATATTCCAGAACCTATCTCCTGGTGCCGCTAAGACCTTAAGTTTGTTACGCTACGGTTCGAGAACACTCCAGACATGGTCGAGACACTCCGCTCACCAATGACCGTCAGGGATACCTGGAAGTATATGACGACCCCTGTGCATTCCACGAATATCGTCGTTGAACCATAAATATGACATTCATTCCCATTGTCTCTGCGATACTACCTTGTCCGAGATATGATCGTAGACACACCGATGTCTTTGTTGTATCTCGTTACCGACGAAGGTTATTAACTCGTCTACGATATTACATCTCCATGACCTAGTCATAAGCTGCGCAGCTATATAGATGCAATATCACCGAGTGGGCCCAGAGTATCTTTCCATTACAAGAATGAACAAATCCCGCTCTTGATCCTTACGTCTTGATGCTCTTTCAGAATACCCAAGATGGACACCGTTATTGTCATGCTATATAAGACACAACGTTTGATGCTCTCAAAGCACCCCTACGAAGCATTAATAAGTACGGTCTCACGGTCTAAGGAATGAGCTATCATATTCTTATCTATTGCAAATGACAAACATCGTAATACGATCTTATTGCAATACTTTGCGTATGTCCATCACCTTATTCAACTAACAAGATGACCCCAATGTCAACCGACGTCATTGTCCTTGATCGGGAATCTCGTTCAACTGTTGCCCAATGGACTAGCTCATATAGAGGCTTGCTAGGGACCTGGTTGTCTATGTATCACACGTGTATTAATAATTCCGATTAATACAGTAGCATAATACATAAACCTATTATAAACTTATGAGATAATGCAATAAATACTACTTATTTATTTGCCTCTAGGGCATATCTCCTTCAGTCTCCCACTTGCACTAGAGTACAAATAAACCAGCTGCATTTTACTTTATCAAAATCCCTTATCAAATAAGAATCATTCGATGATGCTTGCTTATGGAAGAGTGTTACTCTGACAATCTGCACAACACACGATTTGTGCAAACTTTTGCGATTCACTGATATCAACTAGCTTGATATCACCATGTTGTCCAACAACATATATGCAAATACCGTAACTAAGTGAGACTTCTGTTTCCCAGCGCTTACTCTGATTATACTAACCAGATAACTGCACTGAAAAACACACTCAGCCATGCAGAGCCCCTTGTAACAATTACAATCTCGCGATATCTACATACTTTCACACCAATGTAGAAAACTTGACATTCAAATGTCAATCCCTTAACTAACGCACTTCTACTTCCAGTAAATTCCAAATTTACTTTCATAACTGCTCTTATTCCAAGAACATCGGTTATATTTCATCGAGCAGATAATATGGTTTCTGTATGATGTCTAATATTACATAATAGACCCACATGTCATACAACCATTACTTTCATGCATCATTACTCTTAATGATCAATTAGATTTCAAAGGACCATCCTTTTGATTCTAATCTGACTCCTCAGATATAATCCAAAACAACTCGACTAACTATTTTAAAATTCCCGTTCTATTTCAAAATAGACACTGACTTTCAAATAGTTTCACAACTTCATCCTTCTTATCTATTCTACTGGTACAATTTCACAATGTGTCATTTACACAAGATGAATTCGGCTCCCACTCAAATTATGTCTCGACATATTTGAGAACTCGACATATTTGAGAACACACGCTCCCACTCAAAAACGTGTCATCCACAAATTTGAGTTCCTGAGCTCCCACTCAAAAATATGTTCTGTACATATTCCACCTGAGTAAACTAACTTTGACTCCCACTTAAATCGACATTTTGGTCTAACCAAAATCATTGATCTATTATCAATTCGAATTCAATACAAACTCTACTATTACATTAATACAAATCCCTCAGATTTCAAACATGTCTACATAAATGTAGTCAACAAATTTGATCTTGTGCAAGACACATTTCTTGACAAGACATGCTCCCGCGTCTTTCTTATAGTCACATTTATCATATAACACCTTATATGACGATTAAACAATCTTATTCCTCTAATAAGAATTGCAGCAACAATTACTCTCTTAATCCTTTCAAATGCAACTTTGGATTTCCAGGCTCAAAAAGCCTTTGTTCGTATTCTGATATTTTCTCAACTTTCTTTGTATTCATAAAGTGCACCTTGATCTGTCAACAAGATCTGAAATACTTAATACAGTGCTGTGACCTGACAGCAATATTAAATATAACAGCACTTTATTTAGAAGTTTCTTTCATGAAAATATTATGATCTTTATGAGGAGGATTGCAAGCAGAAAACAATTTTCTAGTCTCCCTCACTCTTAATCACTAAACTTTCATTAGCAGACATATACTCTTTGGAACACCTTCCAACATAGGTGTGACACTTTATTCCAAACTTCCAATTCCAATCCATAAACCATAATTCGAAAAATCATATTTTCCTCGGAATTACATAGACAACAAACTAAGTTTTGTTTCTATTTGGTTTTGGAATACACTCTCATCCAATGCGAGCAATCTACAAAGAACCACTCATGTATATTCTGAATTATCGCATAATCATATACATGTCGACACTACTGTCGATCCTACGAATTCTCGTTGAGAAAAATATCTATTTTCTAAAGTGGACATCGACTATAATGTTTCGAACATATTAGGAGATTCTAAGACTGATTCTGAAAGACCACACTTTATTAAAAATAGAGCATGATTATAATTCCCCACATGTCACCACATATGACATTATAATATTGTGAAACGAATTTCCACAAGTGTTTTGTGTTGAAACCATAATTCAAAAATATTGTCCTTTGATCGAATTTTGTGAACACAATATTCACTAATCTTTCTTCTGAAAAACCCCATTTGATCTATTATCAAATTAATTTCAGACTCCATAATTTATCGGGCAAATACTCCTATTTACCAAAATCATGGAAGAATTCGGATCATGCAATAACACCATTGATTAATCATTAAAAATGACTCTCAATCAATTTCCTTTAGTATTGCAACTTCAATGCAGCACTTCAAACTTAATCAATTTTGGCACTCGAAATACTTAAATGGACCAAAAATATCCATTACTTCTTTCATTGCCTTTATGACTAAATTCAATGGTGTTTGTTCTTTGGACACATAATTTTATCATTCCCGCTATTATAAATGTATATCATATGCACAATGTAATTGAGATGTGATGCAAATTACTCATAACATGAAACAACTGCTTTGTTTCATAACATAAAACAACTGATGTGTTCTATATGAATAATTATGTCTTGTAACATTCAAGACACCAAACTAGATCACATTCTCACTATTACAAAATGTCTTATAAAAAACTATTGATGATAACTAATATGATATCTCGAGGGCGTGAGCACTACTGGCCATTAACTTGTCATCACTTGTGCACTGTCACGTCACCCTTCGCCGCATACTTGTGATAATCAGGTAGTGTTTCATAAACAGAACAAGTATTAAATACTTTTCACCAAGTATGGGAAGAATACATTTATATCTTCGTATATCAAATATACCCGTAGCGTCGAAGAACTCTTCTTCGATGGAATCAACTTCTAGAGATTTGAACTTGTTCACAAATGTGAAAAAACTCATCAAGTCTCTATAGCATGTTCACGCACATGCTATTCACAGCTAGGAGGTAAAGCACAATCTCTATTGCACTGGAGTTCGCTATCTAGAAATCGTAGATATTCGTAAGCCTGAAGTAGATGTCACACAACTTCTTCAACTGAGTCTCCAGACAGGTATGCTCCCCATGTGAATGGTCCGAAACTTTCTAAGCTGTCTGAACTGCTCAAGACTCAATTCATCTTTGAAGTGACCTCTGATCGCATCAATCACGACATATGGCTCCATGTGTTGAAACAACTTTCAACTCAGGTGCTAGGCATACGCTCATGACGACCTTCACTTCCATGAAAATATCATGATGCTTACGGAACTCATCATCTTGCTCCTTGCTATCAGAATCATCTGGTCTAACTCCTAACTAATGTTCTAGCACATATAGGATGTTTGTTGTGTTTGGAGAATGTTTCTAAAACCAATGTACCAGCTGATGAAGTTGGACCCGTCGGATTCAAAGGTAGAATCCGAGCTCTTGAGGAAGCAAACCGAAGTGTAGTTCCGTAGTCTCCAGATGTGATCGCAAAAGAGGTAAGATAAGTTTATAATATATAGGTGAGTTTTAGTTCTATAATCTCATTATCAAAAACACACCACACCAAGATTATTATCCCTAAAAATAATAATGGCGATTACACGACCCTCATCCACCACACTACCCCCGATCATCACGGCCGGCAGCACAGCTTCAAAGGTGGACATAACATGTCGATCACAACAACTCTGTGACTCGTGCTCGATCTTTTGATCTTCCTGTGTTCCGAGGCCATACCTCTGAGTATGCTAGGCTCGCCAATCAAAACTCGAAGACCCTGCGCGTGCAACATGGCTTACACCCACTGTATGCGAACGACGAGATGTGTGACACCCGATCATCACGGCCTGCCTCATAACGTAGAACTTTCTTGGTGGTGCGCGAGGGAGAACACAATTTTGGTATTTTGTTAGGGATCATCCTATTCATGATGCTACCGTTGTATATCTAGCATATAAGCAATCAATAGGATGCACACACAACAGCACACAATAATGATGCAATGAAGTGCGATGTGACATGGTCGATGCGCCTAGACCTTCATGACGCCATGTGCCTGGCCCCCGGCGCCCCGGCATGGCTCCGAGTCTACAGAGCCCTCCATTGCCTCCGACAGTACGAGTAATAACAAAACTTACCGTAACCATGTCACATAAAATAACGCCTCTGCAAAACAAAGTTAGACACCTCTAGCTTTATTTAGTTTTGCAAGTTTTACGTGGCATATAGGCTTATTCGTAAGAGAATCGCTTCCCTACCTACAAACTTTGTACCACAACGTCGATCGTATAATTGCATGTTTAAGCATCCCTTTCGGGCCCTCCATTGAAAATGCTTTGCCGACTAGAGAGAGAGAAACAGACACCCGCCAGCCATAGATACGGTGCAAGTCGTATGTCAGTAGTGGAACCAGTCTCACGTAAGCGTACGCGTAAAGTCGGTCCGGGCCGCTTCATCAACTCAATACCGAAGGCATCACAAGTGCACGCTAGAGGGTAGCAAATATAAGAAAGACGCCCTCATTCAACATGAGTTCTAACCATACCAGCAGTACTACGCATAGATCGGCTCTGATACCACTGAAGGGGTTACGGTGCAGAAAACAATAATGTTTCTAGCGTACGAAACCCTAACTAGCCAGGATCTATCTATCTAGTACATGCGATAACGGAGGCGGAACGGGTTACATTACCTCCATGTAGACCGATAGCGGGGATTACGCTCCCGCACAAGCGTTGACGATGAAGTCGTACGTAGCCGACCTCGAGGTCGCGAAGAACTTGTCGCGATGTCGAAGTCGATGACGCCGGGGTGTCGACGATGATCTGCGTCGACGGGCGTCGGGCGGAAGAAGGCAGAGCGCCAGCACCGGGGCTGGTGCGCCGGCAGCAGAGGGGAGGGAGGCGCGGCGGCTGCAGGGGCGAGACGACGTCGCCTAGGCTACTCAAAAGGAGTTACCTCCGAGCACTCACAAACATACGGAGCTTAGCGACAACCCCCGGTCATTCAGATCCAGCTGAAATCGCAGGGGCAGATCTTATCTGGAATCCCGCAGAGCAACGGCGCTCTGCGGTATAGCTTAGGTGGAGAGAGACCCCCTTTCCTCAGCTCGGCGCGGCTCCAACTTGGGAACCACGAGATCGAGAGAGAAATCGGGAATTAATTGTATTTTCCAATGAATTAATCCAATTAATATGCCTTGCTATATAAAGGGGGAAGGGGGTGTGCAAACCCCTTGGCTCCCCCATGTGGGACTAAACAAAGGAGGAGGGGGTGGTGTGCCCCCACCATGGGCTGGCCGAACCCCCCATGGGGCCCACCCCCTTGCTTGGTGCGGCTCCCCCCTCTTGGGCCCTCTAGGGCCCATGTAGGTGGGAGCCCCATTTTTCCTTTATTTAATTAATATTAAATTAATATAAAAATCCCATTAATTCATAATTAATATATTTATATATAATTCAATATCCCGTGACTCCGAAAATTCTTTCGGACCACCCGAACAACTTTCGCACATTCCTGGAACCATTCCAGACCTTTCCGGAACTCCTTCCGGACCACCGGAACTCTTTCCGGATCATTTCTCTCTCTCCAACAAATTCCTATAATATTCCAGAACCTATCTCCTGGTGTCGCTAAAACCTTAAGTTTGTTACGCTACGGTTCGAGAACACTCCAGACATGGTCGAGACACTCCGCTCACCAATGACCGTCAGGGATACCTGGAAGTATATGACGACCCCTGTGCATTCCACGAATATCGTTGTTGAACCATAAATATGACATTCATTCCCTTTGTCTCTGCGATACTACCTTGTCCGAGATATGATCGTAGACACACCGATGTCTTTGTTGTATCTCGTTTCCGACGAAGGTTATTAACTCGTCTGCGATATTACATCTCCATGACCTAGTCATAAGCTGCGCAGCTATATAGATGCAATATCACCGAGTGGGCCCAGAGTATCTTTCCATTACAAGAATGAACAAATCCCGCTCTTGATCCTTACGTCTTGATGCTCTTTCGGAATACCCAAGATGGACACCGTTATTGTCATGCTATATAAGACACAACGTTTGATGCTCTCAAAGCACCCCTACGAAGCATTAATAAGTACGGTCTCACGGTCTAAGGAATGAGCTATCATATTCTTATCTATTGCAAATGACAAACATCGTAATACGATCTTATTGCAATACTTTGCATATGTCCATCACCTTATTCAACTAACAAGATGACACCATTGTCAACCGACGTCATTGTCCTTGATCGGGAATCTCGATCAACTGTTGCCCAATGGACTAGCTCATATAGAGGCTTGCTAGGGACCTGGTTGTCTATGTATCACACGTGTATTAATAATTCCGATTAATACAGTTATAGCATAATACATAAACCTATTATAAACTTATGAGATAATGCAATAAGTACTACTTATTTATTTGCCTCTAGGGCATATCTCCTTCAGATCGGGTGTCAGACATCTCGTCGTTCGCATACAGTGGGTGTAAGCCATGTTGCACAAGCGTCAGCGTGGAGGTTTTTTGGTGGCGAGTCTAGCATATTCAGAAATATGGCCTCGGAACAGGGAGACCGAAAGGTCGAGCACGAGTCACAAAATTGGTGTCGTGGACTTTTGTCTACTCTTGAAGTTGTGCCGCCGGCTCTGATGATGAGGGGTGGTGCGATGGATGGTGGTCGTGTAATCGCTTAAACGACCAGGAGGGATGTTCGTTTGAGTGGGAGTTCGGATAGTTATTTTCTAAAATACTAGAACTCGGAATATAATGAACAGAGTCTGTTTTGCAAACCTTTGTAGATATTAACCATTGTGATATCATCTTTTCAAATTAGGCGCATTCCCGCGATTGAGAAACTTAAAAGGTTGGGTCCAAACTTCATAGTTTTATGCTTTAGCTTGAGGATACTCCTTGTTTAAACCGTTAGCTCTTTGTGTTACAATACCCGCTAGGAGATAACCCCGGAGATTCCGCTGACAAAAGATAATTTGGATAATCAGATTTTGTACGAATGATATCATCATAGTCCAGTGTATGCTATGATCTCTGCCATAGAGAACCAACGGTGGGTACGAGTTTTTAGAGCGTGAACATATGATATGGTCGCTAAACTCGGGGTACCCCAAACGTTGGGTTGATGAAGTTTATCAGTACGTTGACTGATTGTCTTCTCAAACAAGATGGAAGAGAATACACACATTGAGGGAGCACATGGCGGTCATACTTAATGACATATGTTCAAACTTGATGAACATTGAGACGCCTCGCTCAGCTCAATCACTGGATGACAGATATCGTTGCCAAGTGCAAATCCTCTGTCATAGAATATGTCATGCAAGGGGAATCGTTCACCTTCATGGTTCTTGATAACGGTGGAAGTATCAAGAAAATGAAACAGATCGCCGGAAGTCATCAATGATGATGGTGTATATATGATATACATGTTATGAATGTTTTAGCTAAGCAAGTACTCGCAGTAGTGACTAAGTTTTGAACTAGTCATGTTTTGTGAAAACCAGGTTTACTGCTTGAGTAGCTTGAAAGGATTAAGCGACATTGCCTGTTGATAATGGCAATCAAGTTGTTGTGATGGCCATAGACACTCTCCCTCTAGATCTACCATTTGAGTAAATTCTTTATGATCGCCTGTTAGTATGATCGTTACAAGTGTGTCTCCTCTAGCGAGACACTTGTTCATACATGATAGTGACAAATTTGGTGTCCTATATTTATGAAGTAATGATCATATGCTGATTTGAATTTAGATGGTAGAAGCTCCCACATTCATAATATTAATGCCAAAGGATACAAACTTAATAAAGACACCACATATGTGTGGAACTGCCGTTTAGTCATGTCAATGTTATAGTCAATGCATTAGCTCCATACCGAATGGACCTACAAGTCCTAAGATTTGATCTTTTGACACTTGCAAAATAACTGTGACACCGTTTTCGGAAAACGGGCATATAACTTATTGATAGCCATACATAGAGATGTATGTCGTTCAATGAAGTAATTGACGGGCAGTGGAGACCTTTATTTCGTGAACTTCACTGAACGTTTTGAGTATAGCTTGTTGAGAATCGTGCATTTCGGTGTATGAGAATCAATGAAGTACTTTAACGTGTAGTGGAAGTCTTTATTTCATAGACTTCATGAACATTTGAGTAGATATATGGATATCCACTCGGGGAATGTTGGTCTGGAAACTTTGATTCAATCAAACAAGTTCAGAATGAAGTAGGAAATAAACTTAACAAGAAAATCAAATTCCTACGGTACAGATCGAGGAAATAATGATTTGAGTTATAATGTTGGCACATCATTGGAAGACTTGTGAGAAGAGTTCCACAAATTACGTCGCATGGAACACCATAGTGTTATGGTGTGTTAGGACGTCGTAATTGCACTCTATCGGATAGTGTGTGGTAAATAAATCTCTTACCGAATTATTGTGACCATTAGAGTCATATGGTAGAAACGTAAACACTCACGTTAGCAAATAGAGAAACCATTTGAATCCATGGAGACAATACCATACGAGTGACTGCATGGCTTTTGAGACTGGATTGTCGTTTCAGCAATTTAGTGTTTCGATGTAATCGAACCTAAAATGGATTAATCTTTGTAGTATACCCTACCTAAAGAGTTAGTTGGGTACATGTCTCACGACATAGGCAAAATCTTTGCCGGGATATACCTTGCGAAAGAAATAGTTTCTTATCCAAGGGTATAAGTGAGAAAGAAAGTAGAGCGAGACGAAGTTGGTGAACTTCCTCTCCAGACATCAGAGTGGCGCAACCGAAAGTGTGTTCGGTGTCAGGCTCCATAGTTTGAAAAAGCTGATGATTCAAGATCATGATGTTCTGAGCTCATACTAAGAGCGTAGGAATGCGAGGTTGTGTTCCACATTGTGTGTTACGACGATCTTGTTATGAAGGTCATATTAATGGAATGTGATAGACCTACGAACTACGAAGAAGAGATGGTGGACCTAAGTCCGAGAAATGGCTATGAGTCATTTATGATCCGAAATAAAATCCATATACGATTACCAGGTAATGACTTGTGAGATCTTCTTGAGCGCATCTAGGATGTTAATAGTATATGGAATTTTATGAGAGAGTAGACATTGAGCAGATTCGATTTGTCGTGAAACAGTTCCGACAGATTCAAAAGTTGACCACATGAGAGTTTGTCTCAAGTGGAGAAGCCTAAATCTATTCGTGGTCGTTTAGCAATCACTATAATTTCGAATGAGAAATTGATAGATGGATAAGGAGACCATGTTTCTTAATAGTGTCATTAAGAAAGAGTTGGTGATCATGAGGATGCTAAACATGTATGGAAACTTCGGTGGTCCTTTCATGGGCTGAAGCAAGCATATCGGAGCTAGAATCTTCACTTTGATAATGTGATCAAAGGATTTTGGAGTTGTCCAAAATAGTTGAAGAAACCTACATTTGCAAAGAAGTGAGTGGGAGCAAAGTAGCTTTCCTTGATCTTGTATGCGGAAGGCATATTTGAGTGGGAGCTAAGTAGCTTTTCCTTGATCTTATATGCGGAAGGCATATTTGAGTGGGAGCTAGGTGTCATTTGTGATTATGTATGTAACGACATATTGAATGACACAGATCCTCTAGTAGAGTGTAAAGGATTATTTAAGTGATTAAATTTTCTATTAAATGAAGTTAGGAGTATTAGGCATCCGATTTATAATTGTATAGATCGTAAGGGGCTTAATAACATTAAGTCGGAATATTTTTAGTCAAGATTCTGAAGTGTTTCAGAATAACACAAGCAAAGAAAGAGGTTCTTGCTTGTTTGACTAGGTAAAATATTAAGTTTATCTTGACTTTTTCAGTGATAGAAAATGATGTTCGACATTCTCTATGTATCACACATAGAGTCTATCAGGCTGAAAGCTCGACTTGGTGTGACCCGAGTTCTTGGTTGAAGAACAGGTTCTAGAGTGATCCTTGTGTGGATCAATGAACAAACGTTAAGTTTATTTTTCAGTGTCTATGAGAACTGAAGATATGTTTTCTAGTAAAGGGTAAGAGTGGAAAGACAACTTGCCGTAAAGCAGTTACGATGATGCAAGTTATGACACTGACCCATACGACTAGAAATCTCATATAGGAGATGTCCTTTATTTTGAAGAAAGACATGGTTAGTTTGCGAAGTCGCATATGAATGCACTGTCGCATAATCTATATAGGTATAGAAATATATCGCGACTTTAGAAGTAGCAAGTGTGATTGGACTGAGCAGTTTTCCGAGCGTAGGTGGTCCCCTTAATAGATCTTTCAGACTTTTAAGGCGCATGCTACGCGAATGCTCGAGTCTCACTCCATCCACTGGGATATATTTCACCGTCATCGTAATATACGGGTTGATGTCAAACTAGGTGACATAGAAGTGTTGCAAAGCACATATAGATCTCAATGTGTGAGTTCTATTGACTGTATTCCTCTTCCACGAGGCGAGCAGACACCAAGATGCTATGGGTGTTGAGTTTTTACCAAGTTGTAAACTAGATTAAGTGTTACTCTAGTGCAAGTGGGAGACTGAAGGAAATATGCCCTAGAGGCACTTAATAAACATAGTTTATTGGCAATATCCCAATCGTTCATTATATGTTTTAAACCATGCTATAACTGTATTAAGCGGAAACATTAATACAAGTGTGGTAGATAAACAACCAGGTCCCTAGTAGCCTCTACTAAGACTAGTTTCGTTGCGCGATTGATGATCGAGGTTTCCCGATCATAGGGCATGACGCCGGTCGGCAATGGAAGTCATATCATTAGGTGTAACGATGTGATGGACGTACCCAGTATGTATAGGACATAGTCATTACGCCTTAAGACCGTGAGACCAACTCTTATTGCTATCCCTGAAAGATACTTTGATCGCACCAAACGTCATATCTTATATAGTGTGACAATGATAGGTGATACTTTTGGGTATCGGAAGGGGGTAGTTGAGACGAGGGGTCAACAGTGGGATTTGTCAGTCCGCATAGCCGGATAGATACTCTAGGCCCCACTCGGTGAGATTATGTCAAATGAGTTTGCAAAAATGTGACTAGGTCACCAGCTGACATAATATTCCGGACGAGTAGAAGATAGCGATGTCGGTAACGAGATCATGCTAGGTATGGAGGTATCTGAGAATGATGCTCGGACACGCTAAGTATCGCCATGACAAAGGGTTTAAAACTAGACGTCCAGGTTTGATAGATGAAAGTCATTCGTTATATCACAGGAATTAATTCATGGGGTCCAGGCCTACGAGTTAGTCGTTGATCATAGAGGAGTCTTGATCATACCTGTTATTATATCAAACCGCTAGGGTAACACACTTAAGGGGTTTCGACAAGACAACCGGAAAGGAAAGAGATCACCAGGAATGTCCCGGGAGGGGTCCGATGGAGATCGGGCAGCGCCGAAAGAGTTTTCGGAGCTAGGAAAAATTATATATATTATGTTTGATATTAATTAGTGTAATTAATATGTAAATATGATTTTATATATTTATTTTCGAATTTATTTAGGCTGATTTCCCTAAATGGGCCTTCTGGTCGAAAGAAGGCCCAAGAGGGGGAAATTCCCTAGGGGAATTCGGTGGGGGGCTTGGGGGCCGACCCAAGTGGGCCAAGGGGCCCACTAGGGGGTCGGCGCACCCTCCCTAGCCGCACCAAGGCTGTGGGATAGTCCCACATTGCCTGGCTAGGGAGGTTGGCTCCCCCTGGGAGCCTATATAAGAAGGGGCACCCCTGGCCTTTTAATTCACCAATTAATTCCCTAATTCTCTCTCGATCTCGTCATTCCCTTTGTCAGAGTCGCGCCGAGTAGAGGAGGGGGATCTCTTCCACCATAGCCCGCTGCCGTGCTGCTGGTGTTCCGGTCCAAGTCTTCCGCTGCTCGTCCTTGACTGGAGCTTCGGAGGTCGTCGTCTCCACCGTATGTGTGTGACGCTCTGCGAGGTGCTGCGCTAGCGGTACTCGGAGGCCTACTTCCTCCACTCGACCTCGGGGTCATCTTCGTCATCTTCGTCGCGCCAAGTTCTCCGCGACCTAGAGGTCGGCTACGTCGTCTTCGTCGTCAACGCTTGCGCGGGAGCGTAATCCCCGCTATTCGGTCTACGAGGGTATGTATTCCGATCTCCGCCGTACTTCTATATCTGCATAGTGTAGATCTTAACTAGTTTAAAGATATCGTTGCTAGGAAAATTTTTATTTTCTGCACACGATCCCCTTCAAAATTATGTAGAAGAAGCAGACCGCATAACGTCAAAACAGAAAATAGGGTATGGAACCAAAAATTAAACCTGTGTTACATACAAGAGAAAAAAACCCTAAGAAAGTCAGAATAGTAATATATAAATAAATATTGAAAACATGACACTAAACCAAAGAGACGAAATGTGATCTAGTACACAGGTCTTTCCAACAAAGAACGAAGACCTACAGTTGCACTGATCCAGGTCTAGGTGATGTCATCGACGCCGGGGAACAAGCCACTTGAGGTTGCATCAACGATGAATCACGCACTGAGGTTGAGAAACATCCTCGCAAACAGGGAGAAAAATTAGGAAGAACAACTCTTCGTGGCCTAGAGTGGCTCCAAACATCTGAGGTAGCTCCATCAAGGGGCACTCATCGCCGACGAGCTGAAGTTGCATCAACTTCCGAGGCACATGCAAGTAAATGGGCATCCACATCTCGCCGAGTAGCTGATAAAGGAGTTGTAGATTTTTATACTTCCTCTCGCCTATCCTGAAGAGCTTAAGGAGGGAGAGGAGAAGTCTTTAAATGTCCAACTAAATTGTGCACCGCACACGAGGTGAAGATAATATAATTATATTGAACTTTTTTGTTTGAACATATATATGTTGTATACTATTTAGTTAATTAACTGTTTACCATGCAATAATCTTTTTCATTTGTATTCCATTATATAGGTGCAAACTCGCAATGTTGCAATGTATATCATTCAAAAAATATCTTAGTTGCACAACAAGTTTCTTTTCCTTTGCGAGATATTATGTTTAGCAAGATGAAAACGCACTAAAAAAGTTAAACTAAAAAGAAAAGGCACTCGTCCCTTTTTTTTGCAATTCATAAATTATGTAATTTATAAATTCTTATGTGTTCTACTTTGTTTTTAACATTATTGAATATATTGGTAGCGATTAGAGCATACGACCTAACAAATATTTTGATAGAAATGTGTAGTGTATTATTATGTAAGTGAATATATAGAAACTTCTAGAGCATATGTTTAGATGCTGACATGATTATTTTTCCATGGTCAAATGTATGTTAGGACTTACAATTTATTCAGTCCAAGTTGGTTGGCGATCTGTTAGTGTTGTGATGTTGTCGTCGCCCTCTACGGTGACCCGACCCGGGCCCTAGTGTGGGACCAACGGGGGTAGAATAGCAGCAGCAAATCAGTCAGACGGTGTTAGTTTTGCTCAATGTGGGCAATGTTTACCGTCATCTCTAGAGATCTAATTTGAGAGTAACACGAGTGAGGTCGGTCGATCAAAACGCGTTTGTTTTACTCAATGTGGACAAGAATGTTTGTCGCCATTTTTAGACAGAAATCTCGCCATCTAATTTGAGGCGTAAGAAGTTAACACGAGGGATATTTTGTCCCTGTGCTTGACTTGACTCACTTGCACACATTTGCGGTGTGGACGTATCCCCTACGCTCAGAATTGGAGTTTGGAAAGCCATTGGAGATGGAGGAGAAGATGCAAGAGTCCCGTGTGGAGCCTGCTCGATGGATAAGTTCGGCTCTTGTCGTGAGCACACAGTGACAGTGCCAATGTCGACGTCCTTGTTGCTGCATGCTGCTGCTGCTGTAGTGGCTTGTCGCGGCCCCGGCGGATTGACTCGAGAAAGCGATCAGTGTTTCTTGGCGTCAGCTCCGAGCCAGCGAGTTGATAAACTTGAGCCAGACGATTATCTGGACGATTTTTCTGTTAATATGGTGTCGTCTTTCCTGGGCTCGATGAGATGGGCCTAGCCTAGCCATTCCCGGGCTTCGCGGCAGCGGCAGTGAACTGGAAAGCCCATATCACCCTCAAAACGAAAGAAAAAATACAAAGCCCATAACACCCTCTAAAAAGAAGAAAAAAACTAGAAAGCCCATCTTGGCACTGCCGCAGTTTTTTTTGGGACCTCCGGACGAAACCTTTGTGAAGGTCTCACACGCGCGCTACGGTGCTGACAAGCGTCGTAATTTCGTTCGTTTTTATTCTCACATTTTATCCATGCGGTGACAAGTGGCGGTTCCCTGTGCTGGATAGAGGGTTGTACATGTATTTATTTTGAGTATCGTTTTTAAAAAATAAAATATCTTGAGAACCTTTTATGCGATTTATGAACCGTTTTTACTTTTGAACTTGTCACATCGAGATCTTCAAAACTAGATCTCATTATTGATAGATTTCGACAAACTTTTTTTATATATTTCGGACCGTGTATGTTTTATACAACCTAATTGTAATTGTACGAACGTGCATTTTGTAGTTGTACGTACAACCTACTAGGTGTACTTGTACGTATAACCTGTTCTGTGTTGTTGTACAACCGGTCTGTGTTGTGTAACCTGGTTTTTATGTTGCTGTACAACCCTGTCTATGTTGATGTACAATCCGGTCTGCGTTGTTGTACAATCCTGTCTGTGTTGTTGTACTACCTAAGATTGTGTTTTGTACAGAGCTAATAATACATCTAGATCTGAATCTGGATATGGACTATACTGCCATACTGCCACGTGGCGGGACCGTGTCGTGCGTACGGGCCGAAAAAAGACCTTTGCGAAGATCGGCATTTTTCTAGTGATACCCCCGGACATGCATCATTCAAGCCGGCAATTCTATCCATGGGCACCCGATCCTAATGGACAAGGTATGGTTGCTATTTTATCCATGAGTCATGTCTATAGGCGACCCGATAAGTCGTGGGTAGGGTATGCGTAGCGACCCGATGGGTAACCCGATTAGCTGACATGTGAGGCCCCTTGTAAAAAATGACATATTCCACTTCCAATTTAGTCCACTCCAGCCAGCGCCCAGCCAAATAGTTCAGCCCAGCCCAATTTAGTTAACATCGCATCGACAAGAGCAACACATAAACTCTAAACTCGAGTCGAATCCGCACTCTCCTTGTCTCCCAGCTCCTGCCTACCAGCCGCAACCCCTCTCCCTCACCGCCTCACCGAGCGAAGCCGATGCGCCGACCAAGAGTCCCTGACTGCCTGCAAACGCCTCCACCGAGCAAAGCTGTTGTTGCATCTCCCAACGCCACCGTCTCCAACTCCATGTCGTTGCCTACTCCCTTCCATCCCCGGCGCCGCCGCCCCGTAGCACGCTTAATTTTCCCTGCCGTCCCCGACTCCTCCGTCCCCCACTCCCTACCGGCACGAGGTGAATCCTCTAACTGTACTTGTGTATGTTACAAATTTGGAGTTGTTTGTGTTCTGATGTGAGATGCTTATTACAGATACGGGCATGTGTCTGAGATCTGACCCATGGGCAGGGTTATGGGCAGAGACCTTTGCCCATTTGTTATATGGACATGGATTTGAAATAGGTCGACCCGGCCCATATCCGACCATTGACGTGCTCGTTTGAGACGCATGACACAATCGAGTATTTGCCATTTAAACCAGTCCTTGTTGCGTGATTACTATAGTAGACATATAGCTGAGCTGTGCGTTTCAAGAGGATGGTTCACAAGAGCCATAAATGGATACACACGTCTCTCTCATCGACTCCAATCTTGTTCAATGGCAGCACCATAGCGGCAGTGTCTTATCTTGTTTATGCAAAAGCACCATAGCGGCAGCATTGTGATTTTGTTTAAGCAAAAGCGAGAAAGTCCGGTGAGCTATAGATTAGACGATCGAGCACAAGGGACAAGGGAGGTGGAATGGCAATCTTCTTGGCCCATCGACATGGATCGGAAATGCAGAAGACTCAATCGGGGAAGAAACTGCTCCCGTACACGCAAACTCGTTAACCCTTTTCTTGCCAAGGAAACAAACAGAAACAGGTCTCAACCGTTTCGCGCGTAGCTGCATAATAGAATGGGGAAACCTCTGTAAAGTGTAAACCGAAGTCGCCTTTTCATCGCCGGCGTGACACCAGCTAGCGTGGCCGGCCGCCGGAGTCAATGCTACGGCGTCCACCGTTTTTCACTCTCATCTAATCCATCTACCGCGGCCTCCACGTCGATCTGCCCACGCAAACCGCGAGGAACGCCCACCATGCCGTGGCGGTCTGCCGGATGCGGACACGGTACGTGCAAAGATTCGAGTGCACGAGGCGTCGACCGCCGGAGTGCACGCCTCCCCAGACCTCGCCACCTTCTTCCGGTCAGTCAGCGATCTCACTCACGCCAAACCAAGCCAAGCCAAGCCGGAGCGCCGCACGCCGCGCGCCGCGGCCTTCCAACCAACCTCCCGACCCAGGATCCAATCCTTCCTCGATAAGTACCACGCCTCGCTCTCTCTGGTCTGTCCACAAGTACAACACTCACTCACCCGCTCACCTCGCGTCGGAGGAGCAAGTATCCGAGTGAGCTAGGAAGACGACAGTGCGAAAAGAAGGTCTGATCGGATCGATGGCCGGCAGCAGCAGCGCGGAAACAGATGGGGAGCGGAGGATCGGGGTGGCCATGGACACCTCGGCCAGCAGCAAGAAGGCGCTGGACTGGGCCATCAAGAACCTGCTCCGCCGGGGCGACACCGTCGTCGTCCTCTACGTCATGCAGCCCGGCGGCGACGAGGCCAAGCGCGCCGCGCTCTGGGCCAAGTCCGGATCCCGTAAGATCGAGCCGAGCGAGCTCCTCACGGTTTATTTATAATGTTGCTCCTCCTCTGCTTCCCTAGTTCCCTTTCCTGCGGGTGTCTTCGAAGCTAGCGAGTAATTGATGTGTTCCGGTTCCGCGTGCAGCGCTGATCCCTCTGTCGGAGTTCCGGGAGCCGGCGGCGATGCACAGCTACGGGGTGCGCCCCGACGCCGAGGTGCTCGACATGCTCGACACCGCCGCGCGCCAGCTCGAGGTATGCGTTGTTTGTAGGCGGCTCGATCCTTTGATCGATCCAGCACGGAACTAACTGGCTTGCCTGATTATTAGCTCAAGGTGGTGGCCAAGATATACTGGGGCGACGCCAGGGAGAAGCTCTGCGATGCGGTGGAGGAGCAGAGGATCGACTCCATCGTCATGGGCAGCCGCGGCCTCGGCACCATCCAGAGGTACTATGCTCAATTAACATCCCACTGCAGCCTGTTACAATGTTGTTCCCGACGCCTAGAGAATCCGAATTGATGACACTTGCAATCCTTGCTCATAGTCTGGTACAGCACGAAGTTGCTGCTTGTACAAAATACAGGGTTCTTGTTCGGATAGGCAATCTAATTAACGTCACTGGGTGTCTACTACGCATGCGTCATTGCTTGGAACAGTAATTAAACCAAAACGTAGGACTGCAGGAGTAGCCCTGCTACATTGTCACCTTGTGCACTTGTGCTGCAGTGTCGTCGCAACACCGCACACCTGGGCGGTGCTCATCTTGTCGTACAACGAATTATTGCGTCGTAGTACTGAGCTGTACTTGTGTTTGGGAGGGTCTTGCTCTTAATATGGGAAAATGCAGCATAATTGCATTTTCGTTCAGTTATACTGTAATACAGTAGAGGTTCACAGCTAATCAGCAGTTAGTGCATCATGGACCACCAAGTCGTTCCTTTGCATAATTAACTTGCACAAGGTCCAAATATTCTTAGTACGTAGATCTGAAACACGAGAAATATTGTTTTTTTTAGCTGACGGGCTTCTTTTTTTGGGTTTAGTACAATTTAGTATGTATACAACCCTTTCGCAAAAAAAAAAAAAATGTATACAAAGAAACTTAGAAAACGAATCAATGCATGATTTGGAAATTTGAGTATTTCTTCCTCTTGGCCCTAGAGGAATATATCAAATTACTCCTGTAACTGTTGAATCATTGGAATGAATAATGATGCACACAGAGTTGGTTGGCAGCTAATACTTCTGCTTATTCAAGATCCAACATAACTATGTGTTGGCAAAGAAAGATTCAGAATAGAATAGACCATGACCTGTTTTTAAGGTCTGGATATATATTCCCCTATTTCTTTGGTTGCATATCCTGACGAGTTTTTTTAGTTATCTTTGCGGATGCCCTTAAATGATTGTCCACATCCAAATACCATGCATAGAAGTTTCAGTTATGAATATATAATATAAATGGTTTTTTATACAAGGCAGATCTCGACTTATTTCACATTAACGAATTATCCAAATTAACCTGGTTATTGTCAGTAATGTATAGGCTCCCTTGATCGGCCTCTGGGTTTCAAATTATAATGTTCGGACAAGAGCATTATTTGTGCACGAATAAGTCATCCAGAAACCAGAAAGTCAGAACAAACTCCATTACATTTCTGTAACCTGCAATGTGTATGTTCATTGTGTTAAGAAATCAGAAATTTGATCATGTACAGTATGCCCACAACAAATTTAGGCTGATTCACATTTTCCTGACTACTTTGTTGCTTCAAAACACCGCACACCTGGGCAATCCTTATCTTGTTGTACAATGCATTATTGCGTCCAATGGCATTGCAGTACTGAGCTGTACTTGTGTGTTGGGAGGGTCTTTCGCAATTAATATAGGAATGCATCGTAGTAGTTGCATTTTCGTTTCAATTATAATAGAGGGGTTCACAGCTAATCAACAGTTAGTACATCATGGACCATCAAGCTGTTCCTTTGCATAATTAACACGAGGAACTTTAATTTCTTGAGGTGAGAGCAAACTATCTGCTGGTTTTTTTTTAGATTAGTACTCCCTCCGTTCCAAAATAAGTGTCTCAAGTCTCTCAAAAAGGTAATATATCTAGACATGAACCCTTATTTTGGGACGGAGGGAGTACATTTTATACATGATTAAATAATATATACAAGAAAACTGAGAAAAAATCCATGACTGAAAACTTGAGTATTTCTTACTCTTGCTCCTAGAGGAATATTAAATTGCTCCTATAACGTTTAATCATTGGAATGATGTACATAGCGTTTGTTGGCAGCTAGTATATCTGCTTATCCAAAATCCAGCATAGATATGTGTTGGCAAAGAAAGATTCAGAATAGAGAAAGAATTACCGTGACCTGTTTTGAAGTTATATACTATATGGATTTGGTTGCTTATGTTGACAAGTTTATTTAGAGTTATCTTGAAAGATGAGTGTCCACGTCCAAATCATAGCAATTTCATTTAGGAATATATAATATAGCTGCGTTTTTTATACAAGGCAAATGTCAACTTTTTTCACGATAGCGAAATATCAAAAAAATTAACCTGCTTCTCGTCAGTGATGTGTAGTTAATGTTCGGTACAAGAGCATTGTTTGTACACGAATTCATCACCGATAGAAACCAGAAATCAGAACAAACTCACACTCCATTCCTGTAACCTGCAAATGTGTATGTGCATTGTGTTGAGAAATCAGAACAAAATTTATCGTGTACAATATGCCCCTCAACAAATATAGACTCGTTCACATTTTACTGACTACTTTCTTGCCCGTCGACACTGCAGGATACTTCTGGGCAGCGTGACGAACTACGTGTTGGCGCACGCGTCGTGCCCTGTGACAATCGTCAAGGGGAACTGATAGGTTCGCCGGCGAAGTGATCCAAGGTGCACGCTTGGGATTGTGTGTGGGTGAAAAGGCATCGTGGTGTGTGTTTGTTACCGTATCCGAATAAAATCATGGAGCCTTAGAGTTTTAGATAGATTGTTTGTAATGTCGCAGCAACCTTGACACATTCAATTAAGCTTGCCTGTTTCTGAATAGTGAATACTGGCGTGATCTATTGCAATCTGAAAATTCAAATTCAGTAAAGTGAAGTTCAGTCCATTTGACCCCTGAGTACACATTCACGTCAGAGCTTAACCCACGGGGCCATATGACTCAGGCTGTAATTGGGCCGTCCGCCACGTCCGTCAGTTGATTGCGCAGGATAAACAGTTTTTTTTACGGGACTGTGCAGGATAAACAGTTGTCTGCCAAGGCTTTGCAGGTATCGCTTGCTTTGCAGGACTGCTCTTCTTTACTGTGTCAAACGGGGTGGCATGCAGAGATATCTCTTCTAGCGCGACCCAGATGACTAGTAAATGTTTACAAAGAAAGCAGATGCTTATCTTGTTTGATAAACTTGTTTCTTCTCTCGCGCTGTAACGGCGTGCCTGTATATGCAGGTGTAATTGGATATTTGGTCAAAACTCTGGAAAATGTCCAACGAGCATTCTTGTAATATTAGTTTTTTTCTAATCCAACGAGCATTCTTGTCATTGTCTATCAAAAAGAACTATCATAACAATCAGCAAATGATATAGAAGAAACAAGCATAGAAGTCTTTCAACAGGATATACTAGCCTTCCACATGCGAGCAATCCTTGTCGCACACACGAATTCCACCGCGGCGCAAAGGAAGAAGATCCATTGCCGGTCCTCCACAGCCACCCCATAGCCAGCGCCGCTCGAACCATCGTCTGCTCCACCCTCGGCCGACGCACTGCCTAGACGCCTCGCCGTCCTACCCCTGCTCCGATCTTCTCCAACGTCGGTCCACCGCCCGCCCCCAAACATCCCTCTACGCGTTGACTCGCCCTTACATACAATGTTTCCGCTTTCTAATATGAATTTCTGGTGCTTTTGCAGTTGACACAATCAAATATTATCGCACAAATAGCTGCATTTTTCTTTATTTTCTCGTGTGTTGACATTGCCGGACGACACGAAAGTAGTCTAGCTGTCATGATCAATATGGATGTCGAAAAGAGGCCAAGATATAGACTGTGACCAGTGGGGACACGTCACACGCGTACGCAATTCCGCGTCTTCTATCTTCACACTGGTCGGTATATGCATCCAAGGCCACTAACGAGTGTGGAGTCGGTGAGTGTGACACACTAGACGAGATGAGGTTCGTCAACGAACGTGTTCTCCCGTATCTTCATTTCTTCCATCTCGAGGAGCAATTGTGAAAGTAGATGTTTCATGGGAACATATGGAGATTTTCGACTCACCATCTCCAGTGCTCCCTCCACTAAAATAATATAACCAAAATCATGTTTACGAGTTTCAACAAGTTTTGAAAAAAAAATCGGCTTAGCCAAATGGTAAATCTCATAAACATACAAAATATTAAATTTAAATACTTTGTATTCTAAACTGCACAAAAATGGTAAAAGTGTGGATTTGAATATGCACAATTTCAGATCTCTAATTTTTTTTCAGAATTATTTGAAACTCATAAATAAGATCGATTTTGTTTAAATAGAGAGAGAGAGCACATGAACTCGGGAGTCAAAGATACCTTCTGGTTTCATGGGCGACACATGAATTTTCTTGTTTATATCTTCCTGAAGTAAAACTGTACTCCCACACTAGATACATTATGTCGGCTTCAACGAATATGGGACAAAGGTATTAGCATATTTGTTTGCTGTTGCTAAACCGGCGCTGGCATTTTCTTAGCGAAATAATTGGAGCAACTAGTTATGAATAGCAAAATAAGATGTTATCTGGGTTCTCACGCGAGATCGAGAACACTGTAGGAGATAACCAAGGAATCGTTGTATGAAGTATGGATTGCACAATAATTTCATTGCCCAGGCACCGGAGATAGCATGCTTGTGCAGATCGATGCAGCATGTCGACGATCACATGCCTGGCTATATAAGTATGTATCTTTCCATATGCAGCACCGATCGAAATTTCGCTGGCCACACCACAGCTGTACAAGTAGTACATCACAGTTGCAAAGTATTCATGGAGAACAGCTTGACATGCTTTTTAAAGTGCCAAACTTGTATGACTGATTAAATCTCGCAGGGTAAGTAGAGGGAAAAACATAAATTTAACATGCAATGAATTGAGAATGTACCAATGGACGTTTGTTAACTGTTATTGCCGGTCAAAGTCAAGGGATCTGGCTCAGTGCAAAACGGAAGATGCCAGAGAATCAGGTCATCCCCTCGTTCAGCAAATAGAAAGAAAAATCAAGCTATCCACCAGCGCATAGATAGAGTTGACAAGGATATTAGTTTATTTTTAACATGGTACAATGGAGACGTTCATATACATATGTACAACCATCTCTATAAACACACATACACCTTATCTTTATGACCATCTTCAAAAGATTGAGCCAGGTGAAATATTAAGGTTGACTAAGTCTTCATGAACGTCTTACTGTCGACGGGATGTTGCCTACAATTGGCGAATATTATGTCTTTTTTGTTACGAAGGACGAATATTATGTCTAACTGAGAAACACTTGTGTCAACGTGTGACTTGAACTCTGTTAGATTTTAGGTGAGATCATCCTCCTAACCATCCAACTATAAGGATATTAGTTGTAGCCATTTTTTAAGGGAATTAAACCGATATCATGACTCCTACAAAGAACTTGTTCACTCTTATTTTTCTCCCTAGTTTTATTCTGCGGGCAAAGGTGTCACCATTGGGTACCTGGACGGCTGGAGACATGGAGTGGCGAACATCGCCTGCGTGTGTGCCCTCCACTACTTTTTTCATTGATGAAAAGTTAGGAACTCAGCAGGAAAATGCCATTAGACTCGCAAAACCAAGAAAAGTTGGAAAGGAGAGTAGTAAATGCCCGGTGCACAAAAAATGGACCTGTAATTTTGTAACTTGGGTACAGAATCTTGCAAGATGGAAATATGATCTCTAAAAATTGTCATGAAATCTTCGAAAAACTATTTTTCAAACGGAGTATGATTTTCAGGAACCGGAACTTGATGAGTTCCCAACCTCCCACTCGCACTGAGTTAACCGCAATCCCTGTGGGCACGGCACGCTGGTAGGTAACGATAGCCACCACCCCTACAATATCGCGCCGTCCTCGCTGTCGCTGGCCACCCCGCCGAGATTCCGCCACCGCCACCTTTAAAGCCGACCAGCCACCCCACAAGTCCACTCCCCCCTCCCTCCTCCTCCCGCCGCCACTGACCATCTCCTTCATCGACCATGGCGTCGCGCTCCGCACCCACCTTCGTCCTCCTGGCCGTCCTCGCCCTGGCGTCCGGCGCGGCGTCCCAGGCGCCGGCGGCGGGGCCAGTGCCGGGGCCCGACTGCACCGCGGCGCTGGCGGGGCTCGCCGGCTGCCTCACCTACATCACCCCGGGGGCCACGCAGAGCAGGCCGCCCAAGGACTGCTGCGCGGGCGTCAAGGCCGCCGTCGCCAGCCCCGCCAGCGTCTCCTGCCTCTGCAACGCCTTCCACACCGACTTCGGCATGCCCTTGAACCTCACCCGCGCCGCCGCCCTCCCCGCCGCATGCGGCGCCAACCCGACCGCATTCAGCAAGTGCAACCGTGAGTGTCCCATCTTCTCCTCCTCCCCTTCCGATTTGTTTTAAAAATTGTTCTTTTGCCTCTCCAGAAACACTACTGTGGCGTAGTTATGGAGTAGGGCACGTGTAGTGTGTTCGACTGATTTTACTTCTTGATTTCCTGCAGTTCAATTGCCCGGCGCCCCTTATGCCGCCCCTACCGAAGGTAATTTCTCCTCTCTTTCCCTTTATCGCATTTCGTAAATTGTGAATCCCTCTCTTTATCATGTAGGTGTAGATCTTTGTAAATAGGTCAACACATGTTGTAATCTGAATGGCTAAAAAACTAAGATCCAGAGTCGACTATCTCTATCTGCATTTTCCACTTTGTATTTAACCAAAAAAAAACATGCGAATTTCCCCGGGATACAGAATTTTACTGGGCTACTCTGCTCTCTGCTTATTAGTAGTACTATGTGGGCGCAGTAATCTGCACGAGAGAAAACATATTTCTTTTTCTTGGAGGACGTCCAGACGGCAAGATTTTCATTGAGATTCATAATGAAATTTGCCCGTAGAAAACTTTCAAAATACAACCTCTGTTCCATATTATAAGCCGTTTTGGCTAACTAATTTAGTTTGCCAAAACAGCTTATAATACGTATTTGAATAAACCAAAGACATACTCTATTCTATCTCTATAGTGTTATACTGTCATAGTGCTGCCGCTTTCAGTGGGGTCATAATTTTAGATGAGATGTGACAGCCAGTTGTTGTAGTCTGAACTCCTGAACTGAATAGATGTTTGTTTCTGATTTTCTGTCCCCGACCTTACTTTCATCTCACTAGTCTAAAACCTGAATCTATCTTGCAGCGCCTTCACCAACCTCCGGATCAACTCCAGCAATCGGTGGCCCAAGTCCATCAAAGTCGGCAGCGACCCGATCGCCGGTCTCGGCCGCAACCCTTGTCCTAGCAGTCGTGGGCGCACCGCTGCTCTCTTACTACTTCCTCTGAAGATTACATTCGTCCTATAATTTGTTCCATGGATTACTGTGATGTGTATGGGCATTGCTCCGTGATTTAGTGATTACTTTGTGGAGAGGACTTTTTTCTGCTAGTTGTTCATTTTAGCTTACTGTCGTGTGAACTATGAAATCCTTCTTGGCACCAAGTAGTTGTACTATATTTCCATGGTGTCTTGATAATAAAGGTGATAAAACCATAGCGTTGTGAGAAATGAATGTCATGCATGCTCTAAACCCAAAATATTCCAAACCATATTATTTCAACGTGTGGGCAAGAGATAGTACAGTTTTCATAATACCACGGTTTGAAAACTACGTACAGTATCTACTGTAGCCAAGCAGATCATAGTATTTCATAGTACAGTACTTGAAACTGTGGTTTCTTCTAGATAGTGAGTAAGAACTACAATACAAAGCAGGCCTAATAGTGTGTTTGACGTTGACTTGGTATAGCAGAAATTACTAGTTGGAGGCCAATGGTACTTGCATACACACAATGGCAAAGTGAGACTGCTCATACAGGATATGGCACAAACAAGAGACATCACAGATGAAATATGCTTACAAAGCAACAGACTCAAGAAAGGCCAACTCAGCCGCTGAAGAGTGCAGACTAATTACATTAATACAATACTGTCGAAGAAACAGCATAAATGTGGGCATTGTTTCAGAAAAACAGAACACTACAGGCGAATCAACAACAATGATACTGCTGCTCTCTTACTACTACCTTGAAGATTACATTCGTTGTATGATTTGTTCCATGGATTACTGTGATGTGTATGGCCATTGCTACGTGATTCAGTGACTACTTTGTTGAGAGAACTTTTTTCTGCTAGTTGTTCATGTTAGCTTAGTGACGTCTGAACATGTATTGCAGTTTTTACTCCCTATTACTGCTAGTTGTTCATGTTAGCAGGGTGACTTCAGAATAAAGTTGATAAGGCCACAGCTATCGTTGTTCCGATTGATTGTCATGTTATGTCCCTAACTAATGCAGTGTGTGCTTGGCATTAACTTGGCAAAATATACATACACATAATGGCAAGTGAGACTGCTCATACAGGATACAACACAGAAATTCATGAAACAAGAGACAACTCAGATGAATCATTATGCTTTAAAAGTAGCAGAGATGCAACTCAAGAAAAAATCAAACTCGGCTGCTGAGCGATGCAGAACAAATCTATCTATACAATGCTGATCAAGAAGCTGAACAATTGTGGGGATTGTTTTAGGAAAAAAAATACAGAAGACTTGAAGAGATCAATGTATTCATGTTTTAAACGAAATGTTATCTGATGACATGTTTCGATATTTGAGTTGCAACACAGATGAAACATCAACAATGCTACTAGAGTACTAGCTAGAAAGGGACCGATCATGTCATGTACTAGCTGCAACTGGGGCTAAAATATTCACTTCATGCAAGGATTAGCAGTTCAAGACTCATCAACCCACACATCCGATTCTGATCATCTTTGACAGGAAGAGAAAAAAGTCTAATGGGTGGACACGAACTGAATCTACATTGACCACTGAAGTCTAGAGTGCAATAATTCGATCTGTTCTTGACTGACATGACGATGCACGGAAGTTGATCATTAAGTCGAATCCAACTGATTCTACCGGACAAAACTAGCAGATAGCACGGCATTCGAATTCGATCGGCAGATCTGAGGACAGGAAAGCTCAGGAACGTACGTCATGCGGGACTATCCATGGAGGTCGGCGTCGGCCCCTAGTCCACGAAGGCCCAGGCATTCTCTGCGCGTATCACCGCCTCCTCCTCCGGGGTGTAGTCGTTCTCGATTCCGAAAGTCCCGCGCATCTGCTCGGTGGTCTTGCCGCTCATCCCGTGAGCGACCGCCGTGCAGGAGAGGTCGACGAGCCGCTCGTAGTCGAGGTAGTGGGCGGCCATCAGCACGTCGAGGAGGACGATGGGGTCGAGCTCGCTGATGAACTCCTCGTCCCAGCTGCGGGCACCGGGCGTCCGGAGGTGGTTCTCGCAGAACTCGACGACCTCGGCGAGGGTGGCCGAGTCGACGTTCGGGAGCGGGATGGTGTCGTCGGCGCAGCCTTTGTCGACCACGTCGGCGATGGCCCTGAACAGCTTCGCCAACTTGGCTGGCACCTCGAAGATCTGCTCGTCGCTGGACTTCAGCGTGACGGTCCTGTCGTCGTCCGCCTCCGCTGCCGCGAACGCTCCCTTCGCCTTCTCCGCCGCCATTGCTCCCTTCCCCGTCGCCGTTCACGGTGGACACGAGGTGAGAGTGAGACGAGCCGGAACGATCAGAAACACATCTGTATTGCCATGACCCTCATAGGGTATATATGGACTTGGATTTTTACAGGAGGTCCGCTCGCCTGGACCTTATCCCAGACCGTCCAGTTGCATCAAGATTGGTGCGGAGAATATGTAAAAAATGACCTAATTTTTTCTAAATTTTTGTTAGAAGGTCCCTTGTTTAGTGTCATGTTTTGAACTAATTTTCTTTAGCATTTTCAACCCGGTACAATTAGGTTGTTAATCAGTATTTTTAAACTAATACACAAATTCGTATTCGTAACCCGAAAATGTTTAGAAAGATCCGGTGTAAATCTTTTCGGTTCTTTTTTGATCCACCGAACTCCGGTGTAGTTCTGTTCATGTGCACTACGGTTCTTTTTGTGAACATTCAAATCCATCCAAAACTAATCCAAAAATTGTGTAAATTGAAAAGAAACGGGGGAGAAAAAATTCATATCCAACTCAGATTCAAATCCGAATGAAATGGGGAAGATCAAAACAAAAATAACCTAAATTCATGCAAATGTATCCCGTGTGTGGATCTGTTCAATTGGAGGTCGAGTTCCTTTGCTATTCAAATTCGAATCCAAAAGAAGTGGGGAAAGATCCAAAAGAAAACAAATAGGGAGAAAAAAGGAGGGCGCCGCCGCCGGGGCGGCGCGGGCGTGGAGGGCCGGCGGCGGCGTGGGAGGGGGGCGGGCGCGGCCGGCCGCTGGAGGGCGCTGGAGGGCGGCGGCGTGGGAGGGGGGCGGGCGCGGCCGGTCGCCGAAGGGCGCGGGAGGGCGGCGGCGTGGGAGGGGGGCGGGCGCGGGAGGGCGCGGGAGGGCGCCGGCACGGATGGCCGGTGGCGGCGTGGGAGGGGGCGGGCGTGGGAGGCCGGCGGCGGCGTTGGGGAAGATGATTGGTTTAGGTTTATTTCGTTAGGGTTTCCGGTTCGATTTGGGGGTTATATACACATCTCACGTGCGGAGGGGCTTAATCGCAAATCCCGAGAGGCTAAAGGATGTTTGTGTAAAATGGTCAAGTGCAAATCTTTTCACACTTCCGGACGGCGCAGTTTGGGTCCGTGCGCGCGGACGTCCGGTGAATGGAATAGTCCGGTATATATAGTGGTACAAGGGTAGATAGACTTGGAATAGAAGGTCTCAAAGTTCTACTATAATATTAACTCGGACCATTGCGACTGGATTTGAATTTCGACGCTTTCGTCGCCTTCTCCCCTCCGTCATAATCAACTACGTCTCTGATGGTATCTACTCTCTTCTCTCCCGCAATCATCAGTGGGAGGGTCATGGACGCAAGTGACCACTGGGCGGAGCTTCACCGGAATTCCTGGGCGGGCCAAGATCCAACAGAGCAAAATTTTCCTTTAAAATTTGACTCTAAATAGGAAAAACGGGCAAAATCTTGGACGGGCCACGACCCATGTCGGTCTTAACGTAGCTCCGCCACTGCAAGTAACGACGTGGACGACGTTGTTGACTGGAGTTGTTACCGATGTGTTGCCATAAACGTTGTTTTTGATGTCGATGTCGAGATCGCTGGTCCTGATGTAGCTAAGGTTGATACTGTCGTGGTTGATGTAGCCTATAGCGTCGGAGGCGCAAAAAGAATTGCACAGTCTTGATCGTAGTGTTTTGGTTTTCTGTGGCGGCATAGATTATGCGGCGGCGCTAGCGGGCTTTTCTGTGCGGCGGTGGCATGTTTTTGGCCATGTGTGGCGGCGACAAGAATCTCCGGTGGCGGCGGTGGGTTTTTAATCAGACGGGTGAGGTGATTGTGTGATCGTCCTAACAAAGCGTCTCGCGAGAATATGCGGCCGGTTTTTAGACGACGGCTACAAAAACCATATGGATGTAGACCTTGACGATGTTGTGTTGACGATGTAGAACTCAAGGAAGATCTTGATGGTCGTACAACTTGATAAACCTGTTCGGCATGATGTAGTCCGGTCCGGATCGATGCAGTGCAGATCGGTACGTCTTGACGGTGACGATGTTATCGGCGTGGGAGGTCGACGATGGAGACATGCTTGCATTCATTGGCGGAGCTCAGGCCAGAATGAAGGGTGGGCCAGTCTAAAGAACACCATGTTTTTTTCTTTAATAGTAGACCAAATTTTCTTTTTCCTTCAGTGATTTGAACCAGGCGGGCCATGGCCCAGTTTGACTTCTGAAGAGCTCCGCCACTGCTTGCATGTAGGCATGTTGGCTAGGATGTGTAGCCCGCCCGTGACCTGCTCCATGTCCTGGGTTTATGTTGTAGCTGGATGCCTGGATCCGCTTGCATGCAAGCAACGATCAAGCACCATTTACATCATGTACATGCATGAACGCAACTGCGATGCATAAGTTTGAGGAATTTCCGGCCGGACGCTGCCCCCTGTGCGCGCGGAGCTAGGCGTGAATCCGACGGGAGCCGGGCTGTCCGTGTGTGCCTTGCCAAGCAAGCATTTGCCCGCTGCTCCTGCGGCCTGCCAAGTGGGTCCAGACTTCTTTGATCTGCTGTCCTCAACAACAAAATATACTTTCTTGTTTTGCGCGAATAGTTAGGTTAACTTCATGTTGGTTGACCTGAGCATTACTCTTGTGCCCGCCTACACATGGCCATAGCCCAT
The DNA here is from genome assembly GCA_026929855.1 of Poa annua. NCBI lineage: Eukaryota > Viridiplantae > Streptophyta > Magnoliopsida > Poales > Poaceae > Poa > Poa annua. Next base: position 88,851,633 of record CM049431.1, read on the forward strand.
GATCTCCACTCGTCAAGGATGCCATCTAAAACCCCTCGGACATTCCTAGTTGCACCGTCGAAGACTCTCACATTTTGTTCCACCCAAATTGAGCGGATGACCAGCATGATCAACGAGTTTCCTGTCCTATAGTCCTTGACGTTGAGGCTTCTCACCACTTCGGCCGCCACGTCTTTAGATTGCTATCCGTGTTTGGTGTCACGATTGTCATCCCTAAGTCAGCGGCCACTCCTTGCCAGATTGCTTTGGCGAAACCGTAGTGCAGATTGAGATGTTCCATGCTTCCGTCATCGACAATGCAGAGTGGACAAACCCTATGTGAGTACAGTCCCTGTCGCGGCCTCCGGTCAGCAGTCCAACATCTACCCCGTAGGGCAAACCACACATGCATGCAATATCTGAGGGGCGTGAATGAGTGCCAGACCCGGGAGCCGTTGGCATCACCGTTGAGCCCTCAAAGAATGCGAGATATGCATATTTTCGAACTGAAATTCTCAGACGCGGTTAGCCCCCAGCGGTAGCTGTCATGGTCGCCGGTACATAGCACCATTAATACATTCGCCAAGAGCTCTCCATTGATTTATTCCGCAATATCTTGATTGCGTAAATAATTCCCCAATATCTTGATTGCATCTATAATTCTTACTAGTTCTTCGATTGCTTGCAAGAATTGATCTTCAGATCAGGTTGATCTAATTTTGGCGAGATCAATAGCCTCGGAAGTTATTGTAGTGATTGCATTGGCGCAACGTCTCGTACCCTATCATAACCCAGACAATGATAGTCCGTTACAGAGACCATATGCTTAATCTCGACAACTAAAATACACTGATAGTCTAATCTTTTCATTGGTTGATATAATGCAGATTAATAGTATAATTCAGATGTTAGTCCTCCCAAAATAAAAAAGGAAATAAATCTACTCATTTCCTCTATCGCCGTGGAGGCGCCAAGGTGCGTAACGTGCGTTGTTTCAACTTGTTTTCCGTTGCGTGGCAGCCGCCAAAGGTGTCCACTCCAAACAGACCAGGATCCCCTTCTCCCGCCACCCAAACCGAGAACACCAAAATTTCCCGCGCCGCCACGCCAAATTGGCAAATTCCCCTTCTCCCTCCACCGCTCGCCCGGCCGAGTCACCGCCACGCCACCCGCCGCGCGCGATCTGCCGCACCCGCCGGTCCCCAGACCCCTCCGCCGCAGATCCGGCCTCCCCCCGCAGGGCCATTCCGTCGAACACCTCGCGCGCGGCCGGCGGCAGGAGGGCCCGGGGGAGGAGGCGGAGCAGGAAGGATGTACGGGAGGCGCGCGGCGCAGCTGCTCAAGGAGCTCGACGCCTGCGAGCCCGGACAGCTCGTGGTTTTCAACGTAATTCTCCTCCCTCCCTCGCTCCGTACTCTCTGCTACTTTACTACTCGTTGTTCGCAATCCGGGCGGGCGGGCGGTGCTTCCGTTTCCTTCGTTGATGCGTCTGTTCTGGAAACCGTTTTTGCTTGATCTGGTTCCGTTAAATGTCTTGTACCTGTATGTATGGGAGAAATTGGATTCTTGAAAGAAACTGTGGATTCTGCATCCTCGCGAGAATCAGGACATGCTGACATCCGTGCAGGTCATGACGATTTGGCTTGGCAATCTGGATTACAGAGTTAATAGAACTATTTTTTTGTTGCGATTGTACAGATTAGTACATGTGGCTTGTGAGCCAGTATCAGTTCTCCAGATAATTTCCTTTAATATTGTCTGTGTGGACTCTGCCTGCGAGTAATTTTGTGTTGGAAACCATATACTCCTTAATGACCAGCCTTTATTAATGGTGCTATGTACCGGCGTATGTACTGCATAGAGCCTCACTATCTTTAGTGACCTGCCTTCTGATCTTGCTTGTAAGCTGACGCCATTTGTGAAGTAACACCTGTTTACTCTGAAAGAGCTCCTTTAATATTGTGAGCCAGCACATGGCGGCTAAGTTGTTAGTTCATGATACTAAATTCCATCATACTGCCTTTCAAGTATTCAGTACTTAGGCTGTGGCGTGACATCTTTAGGATGAAAAGTAGGCGCAACATGGCATACATATTCATTTGTAAGCAGTATTGGTTATCGTAGCAGCAGTTCTTTATAGCCTGCGTAATACGTACTATGGCACTCCCTAACTTGTTGCCTCATGAAATGTGCAGAACGATGTATTTGATCAGGTCATTAGAGAGTGCAATGAGCACAATGCACAGTTTCAGTCACTGGTCAGGTAACTTCCATGCTATTTAGAATGCTCATTATCTTCATCTAACTCTGACAAACGAGTAACGACCAATTTCTCCCGCTTCTACCATTTCTTCGGTAAAATAAATAAATTTCTACTACCTCCGATCTGTTTTAAGCGTCGCGCACAATGAACTGAATGCAAACAAGTCGTTGTGTAGCTGGCGACAGTCTTTGTGGATCGGAGGGAGTACATTTAATTCCTCACCAGCATAGCTGACAAACTATTTGGATACCTGATTAGTTTTGTGATTGTGACAGAAAAATGGTGGAGCAAAACCTTGACATAGAAACAACAAGAAATGAGGACCACTATGGTGCAGCTATCCACCATCTTTCGCTGCTCCGTAACAAAAGATGCCTCATGGCTTACATGTACAGGATTTAATTTCACATCTGTGCAAACTTCTATTTGCTCTCAACTCATGGCCATTGCGCATGATTAACCCATTTTTGGGTGTCCAAATAGGTACAACCGAGCAGAAACTATTCAGGGTTTTAGATGGAAAATTGGTTCTGTACTTCCTCATGAGATACAAGAAAAGCTCCATTTTTCAGAGAAAGAGTACTTCAAGAACCACTCTACAGCCATTAAGACATACATATCAGAGATGGATATAGATTTAACGGTGGTATGGATCTTTCCTGTTTCATACACCTTTTGAGGACGAAACACAGTTACCAGAATATCTGTTCAATGTTCATAGGACATGGTACCGCCCAAGGATCCCTATATCCAGGTTCGAGTGCTTGAGGACATTGGTGAAGTATCTCTTGGTGACCATTCCATATCATTGACGAAGAACTCACTCCATTTCCTAAGGCGAACAGATGCAGAACAATTTATATCACAGGTTTGCTACTGGTTACTCTGCGATCTTCCACTCTGAATGTTTACGGTGTGAGTAAGATTTTGTTGAACTTATAATAGGGTCTCATGGAGGAATTTCTGGAGTAGGAATCACATACGGTGTACTATAGGTACTGCTCCTCACTGTGATCTGATTACTTAAAGTGTATCTTCTTCCAGTACTGTAATAGTAATATAATGTCTATTTCTAGCAACATGATAGATATCAGAAAAGGCTTGCCCTGGGATACTTTTTCACTTGACGTATGACTTGTACTGTTAGCTACTGATGTTGAATTTGTGTTATGTATTTAGACCTACTTGTTTAACGATACAGTCATACATCCATGACATGCAGATTTTAAATACTACCTACAACATTTTCTTTGTTGCTACTGTCTGATGGATTATACACTTCTGGAATTCTGACAGAGACTGCTCAAAAAGGACAGAACATATGTTGTCTTCAGGTGCGAAGGCACGAGGCAACATGAGGGATTGTGAACTGTGAAGCTCCCGCCTAGTTGGTAGTGATGACTTCTAGTTTTAGATGAATGAATTATGCGTATTGTATTGTTTGTAATAGAATTTCAACGCTGTAAAATTTTAAACGCAATTTTCCCTGTGATTCATGAAGTATGACAACTTCTGTTTACTGATAGACAACAACCTGGAAATCCTAATGTTCTTTGATGAACTGAACAATTCCCCGTGTGTTCTTTTTGCTACAACCACAGTCCTGAGACTCTGTGTTAGGACTCTACGTCTCTACCTGTTCAGTCAGAAGCAAATACTCAGCCCACCTTAAGTTACCGTCCCAAGTGACTTTTCAGCCCCTTGCCTGGAAGAAAGACTGATGCGGTACACCTTTGTGCAGGAAGGTTCCTGCTTCTACACATAAGCAAAGGTGTATTGAATGCCACTTAGTTGAGACTGGTATCTTCTTTTAGCAACCACAAGTTTCTTCAGATGCTCTTATTGACGGCAACTTCATACTAGTGCGTGTATCACTAGCTGAACTTCAAAGATTCTGCTTAATGTTTGCATAAATTACTAGAGAGGACGATGCATCAACAGCGATGATCGTATGGTTACCCTTAGTGTCAGATTGTCCACAATTTTTCATACCTGGATTCATTGCTGGTGCAATTGTTCTCACATCTGGACTCGTTGATGGTGCAATTGTTTAAGAATCCTATTATGTTGTCCACTGACCTGTTTGTTTATTGTGTTAGCTGAAATATTCTTCACGCTTCATATTTATGCTCATGCATGAGACACAGCCTATAAGATATATAACAACTGAGCTAAGTTAATATTCAGTTGCGTGCGAATTTCAAACACTTGACTTGATTTTCTTTTACCATGTCTAGCCAAGCTGTGTTTAACAATGATATTCATACTGTTACATTGCTAATGCATTGCTTGGTTTCTGGGAATAATAGGTATCCTATGAGATTATCCAATGCAAATACGAGATTTTCTATGTGTTTCTAACTTGTCATTTATAAATGGGTGTATTTTGTACACTTTCAAGGTGAGAACAGCCGTGATCTTGACCATTAGTACAACTGGAACATGTCACATTTGGTTAATGGCTCCATAAGGCTATAAATCAGTCGCGAATACATTAAAAAACAACAATATTCAAAAAAATTGCTTCACAATTGAACTGGTTTTCTTTGGTGATTATGTTGGCAACAGAATAGTGCCAATGAACAGAATTTTTGCCATCACATTGTTACCCCATCTAGGAGTATCCAACTTCAAATCTTGCACATACCCAGGCCCAGCAGGTAACTTCATTTTGTACTGTTTGTCTGTTTGCCCTCTATTCTTTTTGGTGGCATTGTCAACCTGCATGGTACCAATGCGCATGTACGTCTCTGATGCCCCTACAAGCTACAGCACACACTGGAGATTGGTGACCGGCCACAAAAGACACAGACATATGATGGTGTTACATGATTCTCATGGACTACTCGTCCAATCCTAACCTAGCGAAATAGCTAAACCTATACATCCAATCTATGCCTAAGCCTTCCAAGTGAAGGCTGAATAGTGTTTTGATTTCCTACGACATAATGGGGGTCTTATACTGAAAAATCGTCAGAATTCACTCCGTGACTCTACCCGTCTTAATTCTTTACCCCGTAGCTCACTCATTGTCTATGATGGCAGAGTCGAGAAATGGATGCAGATTAGTGAATGAATTACACACTCCAAGCTCATCTACTCATGGCAAAAAGACGAAGAAAAAGAAGCTTATTGCAAGGATTGCAATAAACCATTGTCTATGATACCCATTGTGGATTGTGCATGTAGAGGGGGGCAGGGGATGACAGAAAAGATAGAGAACAAAACGGAAAGTTGCGATCGCCGAGACCGAGATGAGTCGGATTTGCGCTACGTGGAAGACAGGCGATAGGTGACAAACTATTTTACTCGAGCCTTGCATCTAATCTTGGCTATCGCTACTTCTAGCTACTCTCCCCTTTGACATTTCCCTGGAGTACGTACGGTGGCTAGATTATATCATCCCGTGAGTCGTGATCCTTTGAAAAAGTATCATCTCCCTTCCTGGAAGCCCGTGTGGAACATTCTCCACGTTCGATAGATAGGACAAGTGCCGCCTCTTCCTTTTGACGTTTCCGTCTCGTAATATATGGAGCAATGGCGATTCCCTCTCGCGTACGACACCCAATCTTTGCGTTATGCGTCTCGGGGATACGGCATTGACTTGAGATGGCCCTGCCACGGTCTACAGTAACTGAGTCACGCGTTGCGTCGAGCCGGAAGAAGGGCGCCACCTCCTCAAGGATGAATGTGGCCACCATACAGCATCAAGGATCATAGCTGTCGAGGCGCTTCGCCGTGGTTTCTACTGACCGAATGCCCTGAGGACGTGCACAACTACTTCCTCCATTCTGAATTAATCGACTCAGATGGAGTAGTAGCGGGTCGGCTGCTGGCCCCGCTCCAGCTTGGGTGTGTGGTCGATATCCCGTACAGTATCATAAGAGACGAGGTTCCGGAAGTCTATTGTCCCTGCAACCGGTGCACGCCGAAAGACGAGATGGAGAAGACTTGAAAGACGACGACGCAATGCTTTGGAGGTGGAATGGTGCGAGACCATGTGTTACGTTGTTTTGCCAAGGTTTGCGTCGTCTGCAGATCTGGTAAAACGTGGGCATAGTGGCATGTTTAAGATCAGTAACAACACTGATCTTAAATGATCGTAAACGACTGAGAAATTAACATGTCTATTGATTATTAATGGCGCGGCTCACTCCCAAGTCCCGACTAGCAATATGAAAATAAATTTAGTCACCTTCATACAGCGAGTCATAAGTAATTGGATAATGAATTTCGAATTTTAATTAGACTTGACCAAGTACACCAAGATTACTTTTTTTTAGAGGAAAGTACACTAAGATTCAGCAGATCAAAGACGGACTTTTTACTTTAGTTAAAAGATGGTATTCGAAGAAATAAACCAGTACGAGCTGTCCTAACCCTGGAGAGCTTGCTCCTGCTCGGCTTTTGAGAGAGTTTTCGACGCCGCTTTCGTGGGGCCTCCGTGGGTCGGGGCAGCAGCTAGCGACACGGTCGGATTTTTCGTGCGCCGCAAAAGGACACTGCTAGACACCTACCGAGTCAAACTGCAGGCGCTTTTCACCTTAACGTTTTGTATTGCACTGCTAGATGCCTTCTATTCCGTTTACTGTTTGCGTCCCTTTTCTCCCTACAGTTCTTGGACGTCTCCGTGTTTTCGAACAACGATTTTGAAATCGACGAGCTGAGCTTGGAGCTCGCTCTTGTTGGGTCTTGAGATTTTTTTTGGCTCCCGCAGTCCCGAGTGGCAATGCTCCATCTAATTTAAAAAATATATGAAAATCATATTGAGTTGCCAAATTCTGAAAAAAAATCCGAGTCTAGCAAATAGCATATCCCACAAACATGCAAAATATTAGTTTCAAATACTTTATATTCTAAACTACATAAAATAGCAAAAGTGTGGATGTATTTATGCATATTTTTAGATCTCTAAGTTTTACCCGATTTTTTAAATCTTTTTAGACTATAACATAAAGTATTTCAAATTAACGTTTTGCATGTCCGTGTGAATCATCATTGGCTACATCTCGATTTTCTTCAGATTTTTCAATGTTAGGGATATCGCTTATCGGGAATTTATTGATCGACACAAAATAAGGTTTGAATCAGCCGTTTATCGACAGCTCGACTGATTTATCAACCATTTTGTCTTACCGATCAGACAATGAGGAGCGATAAATTGGCCGATTTATCAGAATATCGAAAGATATCTTGAACAATAAAAATAAATAAACATATTGGTATGAAGCCCAAATTACATCCTACTCCACCGTCTATAAAACAATGACACAAGTTTGTACAAACTTATATATATCTAGACACAATTTAGTGTGTAGATACATGCTAGTTTGGACAAACTTGTGACATCTTTTTGTGGACGAAGGGAGTACCTTTTATTGGCTATGACCAAAAGTGTTGTCTTTGTTTAGATGGTTACCTTTTTTTCCAATGTTTCTTTTCCCGTTATAGTTTATGTTTTCAATGTTCTCCAATTCACGAGCAAACAAAGACTCCACCAATTTTATCTGCACACTACTTGGTAGGAAAAAAACTAGGTCAAAACCAAATATATAACCATACAAAAAAATCCTGTATACCACATGTTAGCTTTTCAATTGGGGTCTTCTTTAATTTTCCACATCCGTGTATTGCGAATTTATCAACATTCAAAACGTCTAAACATTTCTCCATCTCTATGTATTGTCTACACATTCGACTCTTTGTTGTCGATGCCATCGCATCGTTCCCAGTTTTGATACTAAAAATTCCATGTCGCATGGTCATCTAACATCTTTCCTAACTTTGGTGGAGCCCCCCACGCCGACCCCTATCCCGCCTCCACCCGTTGCCTCCCCATCTTTGCAACCGACACATTTGACTTGTGTTGCAAGGTCCGCTCTCATCTCCGTCAATGCCATCTCCTCTTGGGCCGGCCTTCGCATCGTTGCGTAATCGATGGTTTTCAAAGGAGGGAGATGATCACTATTTTGAGCCTTCAAAAACTCTGGGTGCACACAAAACTGAAAAGTGCGTATGCATCAATCGATGTAGAGGCTGTGACTGTCCCTCTTCTAAAAAAATAAAATACAAAGCTGGAAAAAGTATTGTTAGCATCTCCGTACCTAATTAACATCGTACATCATATTTCGATTCAGAAACGTGTCCGGAGGTGAGAGTAACATGTAAACGATCGATGTACACCGCCAGTGCAGCATCAATATACAAAGAAACTGACCGTTTGCTCCATCATGTTCAACGCCACTTAAACAACTAAAGCACCGCAACGAGGAATCATATCAAACGGCCGGGCGCTCTACATTTTCTGCTTCCCTAACGTGCAAATCCTGCAACCAATTTTGTATCCTCCCACGCCCACATGCAGCAGCCCTCCACAGCGTACAACGGCAAAAGCCGGTGAGCGTAGAGAGAAAGCAGCCAAAGCGGCGGACCACCGCCGGCCGTAGCTGCCACGGCGGTCGTCCAACTCCAATACAATACAGCCTTTGTCACTCTACTCTCACTCACTGTCTCACCGAGAATCCCACCAAGACAACTCAAAACCCCAACGGTCACTCCTCCTCCTCTTCCATCTCCATCAGCTCCTAGCAGCTTTCACCTCTTTTAAGCTTTTATACTCCTCCCCTCCCTCTCGCCGGCTCATGCAATTGCCCCGCAAGAACACGGCCGTCGCGCATTAGCATAGCAGGAGCAGCAGCAGTCGCCTGTCACTGCCACCTAGGAGCAGCCGCCTTGCTGGATTAACCTGCTGCTGGGGATGGCGAGAGCGGGCGCGGCCGAGGAGGAAGAGGAGGAGGAGGAGGAGGAGGAGGAGGAGATGGCGGTGAGCGAGACGCTGACGGCGGACTCGGCCGACGAGGAGCGCCGCCGCGGGAGCAGCTCCAGCGCCAGCTCCGTCGCCGCCTCAAGCGACTCCTACTGCCCGCCCGACGAGTGGCAGCAGCAGGCGGTCGCCATCAAGACCTGCGTCACCGACGACGCCATCAAGGCCAAGGCCAAGCCGGCGCCCGGCGAGAAGAAGCCGCCCGCCGTCGACGCGTGCGCCGAGAGGCAGCACAGAGCCCCAGGTGCGTGCGTCCATACAGGACAAAAAGCTCCAAAATGCTCTCTTTATTTCGAAACGTCGACTCAGAGCGGCACTGCAGTAGGAGTAGCTAGCCTCGTTGACCGTGCCGTGGATTAATTTGGGTGCAGAGCTGGAGCTGATGAAGGAGAGGTTCTCGAAGCTGCTGCTCGGCGAGGACATGTCCGGCAGCGGCAAGGGCGTCTGCACCGCGCTCGCCATCTCCAACGCCATCACCAATCTCTGCGGTGAGTGAGCCATTCTTGTTTTCAGTTTGGGCCTGAGGGCTTGCCCGGTTCGTTGGAATTCGCGATCGAGCTGCACTGCATCGACGCTGGCTTTGCTTTTGTCGGAGGCGACAAAGCTCTGAGTCTCTGACTGACGCACTGGTCGGGCGTGCCGTTTCCTTGCAGCAACCATATTCGGGCAGCTGTGGAGGCTGGAGCCGCTGGCGCCGGAGAAGAAGACCATGTGGCGGAGGGAGATGGACTGGCTGCTCTGCGTCAGCGACCACATCGTCGAGCTGGTGCCCACATGGCAGACCTTCCCTGACGGGACAAGGCTTGAGGTAACTGAAAACTGACTCAACTGTAACAGTAATTCCCGTAACAGAGTAGCCTGCATTCCATCAAGAGCAACCATGGTAACATCTATTGATCTTGATGGCTGAATTAACTGTAGAATTTCTGTTACTAGTAGAGTACACTCATGAAAGATGGCGATAAGTGTAGCTGTTCATGAGCAAGTACAGTGTTAAGTTCTACGGATGCATCGATCAAGAGCAAATCCGCTAATAATTCGAATTAACTTGAACACGGACCACTGCAAGCGGCCTTTAAGTACATGTGTTTAGCCGTTTGGTACCTGCTCGTTTATTGTAAGACGGTTGGGCGATTTGCATTTTTGAGGTCCAAACAGTAAAGGCTACATGAATGTGCTGTCCGTTTGGTCCTTCTTTCTACGTATGAGTCTCATCACAATTCAAATATCACCAGCAACAGCAAGCGCATGTTATGTCCATTACCAGTACTCCAGTTCCACTTTACCTACAAGATACGCAAGATCATCGGAAGAACTTACCTGCATTGTGTTGCTAATTTCATCATGAACTCAAATACGTACTAATGATGAACATTACAGAGTTACATTGCGTGTGGCTTTTCTCACCTAAATTCAGAACATGGTGCTACCTATTTTCAGATCATGACCAGCAGGCCACGATCCGATCTGTACATCAATCTGCCCGCACTTCGGAAGCTAGACCACATGCTGCTTGTGAGTTGACCAAAAAAACTTGTTGATTCTTCATTTCCACTGACGAACCGTGGAACGTCTCTCTGACGAAAACTCTGCTGCCAGGAAACGCTGGAGAGTTTCAGAGAAACGGAGTTCTGGTACGTGGATCAGGGGATATGCGCGCCGGACTGCGACGGCTCCGCCTCGTTCAGGAGGCCGGTGCAACGTCGTGACGAGAAGTGGTGGCTGCCGGTGCCCCGCGTGCCCGTCGGCGGCCTACGCAAGGCGACGAGGACGCAGCTGGAGCACAAGCGCGACTGCGCCAACCAGATCCTCAAGGCCGCCATGGCCATCAACAGCAACGCATTGGCCGAGATGGACGTCCCCGACTCGTACCACGACTCGCTGCCGAAGGTGTTCGTCTCTTCTCATTTCCTTATGTACGTACATTCTGAATTCATTTTCTGACGTACACATCTCGGGTGTCAGAATGGGCGTGCGACGCTGGGGGACATCATTTACCGGTACATCACGTCGGAACAGTTCTCTCCGGACTGCCTGCTCGACTGCCTGGACCTGTCGTCGGAGTACCAGGCCGTGGAGATCGCCAACCGCGTCGAGGCCTCCATCTACGTGTGGCGCCGGCGGGGCACCGTTGCCAAGTCGGCGGGCACCAAGTCGTCGTGGGGCATCGTCAAGGAGATGATCATGGACACGGAGAAGAGAGGCGACCTGCTCGCGGAGCGCGCCGAGGGCCTCCTGATATCACTGAAGCAGAGGTTCCCCGGGCTGACCCAGACGAGCTTGGACATGAGCAAGATTCAGTATAACAAGGTTTGTCAACGGCAGAAACGTCCTCCCTCAAGTTGTTAATAAGTTGATGTTGTAACATTTTACTTTGATTGATCAGGATGTGGGGAAGTCGATCCTGGAGAGCTACTCCCGTGTCATGGAGAGCCTGGCCTCCAACATCATCGCGCGGATCGACGACCTGCTCTACGTGGACGAGCTGAGCAAGCAGACGGATCAGCAGCTCCCCGCCAGTGTGGCAGACGGCAAGATTGCGTGCAAGAACAAAAAGGCAGCCGTGGCGCCATCGCCGGCGTACCCGGTGCCCGTCTCGGGCACACCGTACGCCACGGCGTATGCCACGCCGAGCTTCTCGCCGGCGCAGCTGTCTAGCCCGTCCAAGATCGGGAGGGCGCTGCTGGTCGACAGGCGGGCGCACCACGGCAGGGCGGCCAAGAGGTCAGCGTTGGCGGACCTGGGCGCCGCCGCGGAGGTCAAGGGGATGCCGGTCACCAGCGCATTTTTCGACACCCCGTTGGCCACAGAGCTGTGAGTCCGGGCATGGCCTTCGGCCAGCGGCCTCTCCCTGTGCATTCGTGTATGTGTTTGCCTGGTTTCTTGTCACGTCTTACTTGTTTAGTTAGTGTAACAAGTTAATAATTTTGGCACTTGGTAGTGCCTCCGCGTAGTTTTACCGTGGTCTGACAAGAGTATTTAGTTTGATGTTCATCGGATGATCGTACAAACGGCCACGAGCGCATGTTCAGTTCGGCTGCTCCTGTAATATTTTTGGGTAATGTTTGCATCAGTGTCAACTGACATTTTCTCCTGTCTAAATCATTTGAAAAATGTCGTACAGTACTAATCATTAAACTCAGTTTTACTTGGAGATGGGCGATTGGGAACAACTTGACACTATCTATAATAAGCTATTTCTTGACCGTCTATGCATGGTACTAACTCTACCATTGAGTTCCCCGTTGAGGAAACTGCCCAACTTTACTAATGCCAAATCAAAACAAAACAGGATAGTCTTTTATGGTTATGTTAAGAAAAGAAATGCACACGGACTCAGCTTCAGTGACCTGTGAGTCACAAGTCACCGAGCGACTTGGATGCATCCTATCCCTCCGTTTTACATCTGATGGACAATATTTATCCAGATCTAAAACTTTAAAATAAAATAATACAAAAAAAATTGAAAAAATTCCTGTAAATCATAAATGTTTCGATAGGTAATCTGGGAAACTTATATCTTATTTGGACGAATAGTTTGTGAATACATTGCTTTTTTAGTTTAAAACATAAAACACTATTTATACGCAAATCATTAATCGAAATAGGATTAAACTTTCAGAGAATACAAATCGTGACGTTTATGATTTACTGGAATTTTGTCGATTTTTTCTGATTTTTTTTTTATTTTTGAGTTTCAGATCTGGGTGAATCTTACCCATCAGATCTAAAACGGAGGGACAAGATGTGTCCAAGTCGCTCGGTGACTTCTGACCTACAAGTCACTGAAGCTGAGTCCAATGCACACACCATAGCCGACCATATATATTTGTATGAAATCACGAAAGCATGCACTCAATCTTTGTTCATGATAGCTAAATCACAGATCTTAGTGAAACTGAATCCAAATTAGTGAGAGAGATAACTGCGTTGGTGATTTTTTACCCTTGACACACAGACTTTGCTGCAGAATCATAAGCACAGACTTCATGGTGTATGGTGGATGTCGGTGATCTGGATGTATTCGAGATAATTAACTGTTGTGCTTAATGGAGTTGTGCCTTGATTCATAAGTCAACATTGATTTAAGTTTGGTGGACAAATTTCACGACCTCAAGGCCGTTGCTGCTCAGCCCTTGGACCAGAGTGTAAGCGGCCCTTTCAAGAATAATTGTTAAGACACATGGTAAAAGGTGAAGCTATTTGTTTCTTAGGGGGGGGGGGGGGGGGGGGGGCATTGCCCCCCTACTGATGAAAGTTTAGCTAAAAACCATGCCTCAACGGCCCATTCACTCCCAGCGACTCTATCCAGGCTTTGACAGTACATATGGTTATATCAAGACATATGAATTACTCATATATTTCGCTTCTCTTCCATCTGTGGGGACGATTATATTGGACAACTTTGTCCTGTAGATGGACCACGTGCGCCCCATGTATACCGATGCAACATAATAAACCCATGCGAACATGTGCACAACTCACAACTCTATGTGCACGTAACAAACATGCAGATTAACCTCATCAGCCACCTGAAGAAAAATCCAAGAAAACCACCACAATTGAGTGGGAAGTCCAAAAATCCGCCGATTCTCCGTAATTTTGCAAAAATCCACCAGCATTGTGTTGGTTGGTTTCCATGTGCACTGATTCGAAAATTTAAACGAGGTAACGCGATTTCTGATGGTGGGCCCCATTATCAGGGGTGACGTGGTAGTGGGTTAGTGGTGTAGAGACATGTGTGAATGGGAAGTTCACAAATCCACGGGTATTTAGTAATTTCTCAAAAATCCACCGGCATTGCGCTAGATCGTTTCGAATACCACCCACTCTTAATTTTGACCTCGCTAAGACAATTTAGCCACAAGGGGACTCATTCCTAATATCACTGATGTTATGTTTTAATCGCATTAACGACTTTCCTGATAGGGGATCCACTGTCAGGTTTGATAAGCTGGGTTGTTTTAAAAATTTCTTAGGCTCAAAATGGATAGCCTTGCCACAAAATTATCTTTGCGAGGTCAAAATCAAGGATCAGTTGTATTTGAAACGAACCAACACAATGTCGGTTAATTTTGAGAAATTACTGAATACTGGTGTATTTGTGACCTTCATGTTGGGGCCGCCGTCTAGACCTCTGCCACGTCACCCATGACAGTGGGACAGTCGTCAGAAATCGTGTTAAATTTTTGAATAAGTGTACATTGGAACCAACCAATCGTAATGCTGGTGGATTTTTGCGAAATTACGGGAACCGCCGGATTCTTGGACTTCCCACTCAATTGTTGTTGTTATTTTGAATTTTCTCGAGCCACCTGCTTCGCACGGCCCTATCCACCTCTCAGATGTTGGGTTTCTGACTAGAAAAATTAGCGTGAGGAAATGTTCGCTAAACTTGTAGGCTAATTTGTTTTATGGTGCAGACATGCAGTTTATTAGCATGAGGAAATGTTCGCTAAAACTTGTAGGCTAATTTGTTTTATGGTGCAGACATGCAGTTTATTAGCATGACATACGCTTGAGGTTTAGATGATCGTGTATGGGATATTATAGGAGCAGAGCTGTAGAAGCTACATGTGGCAAGGAATCAATCAATCAATCACGTTTGATGCACATCCTTTCTTTAACAAGATAGGACATGGAGGAGAAATGCCGTCAGTCTTAGGCTGTCAATTATGTGGGGTTATCATTTTTTTGCTTGAAAATACTGAACAATAAAGTGCTATCAGTCCGCGCAGTCAAGGAGCTGAAACTAGAAAAGGCTTGACTTGCATGTTGATGTTGGAAAACAACTTAATACTCTTATTTTTGCAGTGGTTTCATTTATTAATGCAGCTTAAGTTACTAAGTTTGCTACAAGAAAGAGAAAACTGGAGATCATGAGAAATAGATCTTGGAAAAACATTGCTCAAATTAGCCAAAAATGTCATTGCGTTAGTGATGAGCTATATATATCTAAGGGCATGGCCAACGCGTAGCCCTAGGGGTGCTGCTTCGCAGGCTTTGCTAGGTTCGGGTGGTCCATATTAGGTTCGGCTGCTGCCCCACAGATGTCAGTGGCTCCTCTGCAAGAGGCTGCCTCTTCGACAAAGAAAGCAAAGAAATGTGAGAGAAAACGCAAAGGAGATGGCAGGTCCACAGCATGGTCTCAGATTTTACCAATGGGATGGGAAAAACTGAATGTGTGCCTCACATGTCCATACCGAGCGGGGTGGTTCGGGGGCGGCATCTACCCCTGCCCACATTGCTTGTGCCCTAACCAGAGGTATGATGCAATGGGGCCGGGGTGTCAGCTGATACAAAAATAGGGAGAGGGAGAGAAACGGGCTACAGCAGGGCTTCTTAGTGGGCCAAGGTTGGCCTGCCATGGCTTGCTGGCGCGCGCGGCTGGTTTGCCAGGCCGGCTGGGTCAGCCTGTTTGGGTCGCCTGACTCGATTTTTTTCTTGAGTTAGGATTGCCATTTCAGGTCCAAGGCCCATTCGATTTTACCGCTGCGCTACCATCACTTCATATCATGATAAAGTCTATTGCGTAAGCTCTTCCAACTTTTTCAATGTCTTGCTTTAAGTTGCCAACGGGTTTACTAAATCATTTGACTTCGCTTATTAGAAGTTTCTGGTGGGGAAGTAAAGGAGGGAAGAGGAGGACTGCATGGGTTTCATGGGAGGAGATGTGCCAGCCTAAACACCTTGGTGGCATGGGATTCCGAGATATGGAGCTGTTCAATTTAGCTCTCCTGACTAAACAGGGGTGGCGGATCCTAGAGAACCCAGCCTCACTCAGTGCGAGGATACTGAAAGCGGTTTATTTCCCCGAGTGCGATTTCTTGGATGCTCGGATGGGCACAAAACCCTCGTAGATATGGAGATCAATATTGGAAGGGAGGGAGCTACTGAAACAAGGAATTGTATGAAGAGAATATGCCCTAGAGGCACTTAATAAACATAGTTTATTGGCAATATCCCAATTGTTCATTATATGTTTTATACCATGCTATAATTGTATTAAGCGAAAACATTAATACAGGTGTGGTACATAAACAATCAGGTCCCTAGTTGCCTCTACTAAGACTAGTTTCATTGCGCGATTGATGATCGAGATTTTCCGATCATAGGGCATGGCGCCGGTCGGAAATGGAAGTCATATCGTTAGGAGTAACGATGTGATGGAAATACCCAGTATTTATAGGACATAGTCACTACGCCTTAAGACCGTGAGATCAACTCTTATTGTTATCCCCGGAAGATACTTTGATCGCACCAAACTCATATCTTATATAGTGTGACAATAACGGTGATACTTTTGGGTATCGGAAGGGGGAAGTTGAGACGAGGGGTTAACAGCGGGATTTGTCAGTCCGCATAGCTGAATAGATACTCTAGTGCCCACTCGATGAGATTATGTTAAATGAGTTTGCAAACATGTGACTAGGTCACCAGCTGACATAATATCATAGACGAGTAGAAGATAGCGATGTCGGTAACGAGATCATGCTAGGTATGGAGATATCTGAGAATGATGCTCGGACGCGCTAAGTATCGCCATGACAAAGGGTTTAAGACTAGACGTCCATGTTTGATAGATGAAAGTCATTCGTTATATCAATGGGATTAATTCATGGGGTCCAGGCCTACGAGTTAGTCGTTGATCATAGAGGAGTCTTGATCGTACCTGTTATTATATCGAACCGCTAGGGTAACACACTTAAGGGGTTTCGACAAGACAACCGGAAAAGAAAGAGATCACCGGGAACGTCCCGGGAATGGTCCGATGGAGATCGGGCAGCGACGAAATAGTTTTTGGAGCTAGAATAAATTATATATAATATGTTTAATATTAATTAGTGTAATTAATGATTAAATATGATTTAATATATTTATTTTCAAATTTTTAAAGGCTGGTTTTCCTAAATGGGCCTTCTGGTGGAAAGAAGGCCCATGAGGGGGGGGGGGGGAAGTCCCCCCAGGGCTTCGGATTGATGGAGGGCCGGCCTAGGTGGGCCAAATGGGGCCCACCTAGGGTCGGCGCACCTATCTTGGCCGCACAAGGCATGTGGGATAGTCCCACATTGCCTGGCTGGCAAGGTTGGCTCCCCCTGGGAGCCTATATAAGAAGGGGCACCCCTGGCATTTTAATTCACCAATTAATTCTCTTATTTCTCCTCGATCTCGTGATTCCCTTTGTCGGAGTTGCACCGAGGAGCATGAGGGGATCTCTTCCACCATAGCCCGCTGTCGCGCTGCTGATGTTCCGGTCCAAGTCTTCCGCTGCTCGTCCTGGACTGGAGCTTCGGAGGTCGTCGTCTCCACCGTATGTGTGTAACATCCTGCGAGGTGCTGCGCAAGCGGTACTCGGAGGCCTACTTCCTCCACCGACCTCGGGGTCATCTTCGTCGTCTTCGTCGCGCCGAGTTCTTCGCGACCTAGAGGTCGGCTACGTCGTCTTCGTCGTCAACGCTTGTGCGGGAGCGTAATCTCCGCTATTCGGTCTACGAGGGTATGTATTCCGATCTCCGCCGTACTTCTATATCTGCATAGTGTATATCTTGGCTAGTTTAAGGATATCGTTGCTAGGAATTTTTTTGTTTTCTGCACACGATCCCCTTCAGTGGTATCAGAGCCGATCTATCGTAGATATAGCTGTACGCTGTTAGAACCCGTATTCTGCACGGGGGCACCGTTCCTGTTATTTGCTACCTTCTAGCATGCACTTGTGATTCCAGCGGCATCGAGTTGATGAAGCGGCTCAGACCGACTTTACGCGTACGCTTACGCGAGACTAGTTCCACTACTGACATACGGCTTGTACCGTATCTGTGGCTGGCGGTGCCTGTTTCTCTCTCTTTAGTTGGTCTTCAATTTTCAATGGAGGGCCCGAAAGGGATGCTTAAACATGCAATTATTGGATCGTTGTTGTGGTCATAAGGTTCGTAGATATGAATCGGTTCTATTTACGACAGCCCCAAGCCACGTAAAATATGCAAAAGATAAAGTAGAAGCGTCTAACTTTATTTTACAGGGGCTATGTGATATGGTCAAGGTAGGTTTATTAATTTTTTTTGAACTGCGGGCGCCAAGAAGACCATGGTGCATGGACCATATCACGTCGCATTACATTTGATGTTTTGTGTGCATATTATATTGTGTGATTATATATATATAGTATATATTAGTTGCACGGCGGTAGCTATATAAGATGATCCATTCTAAATACCACTAGTGTTCTCCCTCCAACGCGCACCACCAAGAAAGTTCTACGTTATGAGGCAGGCCGTGATGATCGGGTGTCAGACATCTCGTCGTTCGCATACAGTGGGTGTAAGCCATGTTGCACAAGTGTCAGCGTGGAGGTTATGGTGGTGAGCCTAGCATATGCAGATATGGCCTCGGAACAGGGAGGCCGAAAGGTCGAGCACGAGTCACAAAATTGGTGTGGCGGACAATTGTCTACTCTTGAAGTTGTGCCGCCGGCTCTGATGATGAGGGGTGGTGCAATGGATGGGGGTCGTGTAATCGCTTAGAACGACCAGGAGGGATGTTCGTTTGAGTGGGAGTTCGGATAGTTATTTTCTAAAATACTAGAACTCAGAAGTCTGTTTTGCAAAACTTTGTAGATATTAACCATTGTGATAGTATCTTTTCAAATTAGGCCCATTCCTGCGATTGAGAAAGTTAAAATGTTGGGTCCAAACTTCATAGTATTATGCTTTAGCTTGAGGATACTCCTTGTTTAAACCATTAGCTCTTTGTGTTACAATACCCGCTTGGAGATAAACCCGGAGATTCCGCTAACAAAAGATAATTTGGATTATCAGATTTTGTGTGGATGATATCTGAAGGGGTTACGGTGCAGAAAACAATAATTTTCTAGCGAACGAAACCCTAACTAGCCAGGATCTATCTATCTAGTACATGCGATAACGGTGGCGGAACGGGTTACATTACCTCCATGTAGACCGATAGCGGGGATTACGCTCCCGCACAAGCGTTGATGATGAAGTCGTACGTAGCCGACCTCGAGGTCGCGAAGAACTTGCCGCGATGTCGAAGTCGATGACGCCGGGGTGTCGATGATGATCTGCGTCGACGGGCGTCGGACGGAAGAAGGCAGAGCGCCAGCACCAGGGCTGGTGCGCCGGCAGCAGAGGGGGAGGTGGCGCGGCGGCTGCAGGGGGCGAGACGACGTCGCCCAAGCTCCTCGATAGAGTAGCCTCCGAGCACTCGCAAACATACGGAGCCTAGCGACAACTCCCGGTCATTCAGATCCAGCTGAAATCGCAGGAGTAGATCTTATCTGGAATCCCAAAGAGCAACGGCGCTCTGCGGTATGGCTTAGGTGGAGAGAGACCCCTTTCCTCAGCTCGGCGCGGCTCCGACTTGGGAACCACGAGATCGAGATAGAAATCGGGAATTAATTGGATTTTCCTATGAATTAAATCAATTAATATGCCTTGCTATATAAAGGGGGAAGGGGGTGTGCAAACCCCTTAGCTCCCCCATGTGGGACTAAAGGAGGAGAGGGGAGGGGGGGGGGGGGGGGGGTTCGGCCGAACCCCCCTTGGGCTCTCCCACTCCTAGTCCAAGTCGGACTAGGAGGCCCAAGCCTTCCCCTTCCTTGTGGGGTGCGGTTCCCCCCTCTTGGGCCCTCTTAGGGCCCATGTAGGTGGGAGCCCCCTTTTTCCTTTATTTAATTAATATTAAATTAATATAAAATCCCATTAATTCATAATTAATATATTTATATATAATTCAATATCCCATGACTCCGAAACTATTTCGGAACCACCCGAACAACTGTCGGACATTCCCGGAACCATTCCACATCTCCCCGGAACTCCTTCCGGACCACCGGAACTCTTTCCGGATCATTTCTCTCTCTCCAACAAAAACCTATAAAATTCCAGAACCTATCTCCTAGCGTCGCTAAGACCTTAAGTTTGTTACGCTACGGTTCGGGAACACTCCAGACATGGTCGAGACACTCCGCTCACCAATGATCGTCAGGGATACCTGGAAATATATGACGACCCCTGTGCATTCCACGAATATCGTCGTTGAACCATAAGTATGATATTCATTCCCTTTGTCTCTGCGATACTACCTTGTCCGAGATATGATCGTATACACACCGATGCCTTTGTTGTATCTCGTTACCGACGAAGGTTATTAACTCGTCTGCGATATTACATCTCCATGACCTAGTCATAAGCTGCGCAGCTATATAGATGCAATATCACCGAGTGGGCCCAGAGTATCTTTCCATTACAAGAATGAACAAATCCCGCTCTTGATCCTTACGTCTTGATGCTCTTTCGGAATACCCAAGATGGACACCGTTATTGTCATGCTATATAAGACACAACGTTTGATGCTCTCAAAGTATTCCTACGGAGCATTAATAAGTACGGTCTTACGGTCTAAGGAATAAGCTATCATACTCTTATCTATTGCAAATGACAAACATCGTAATACGATCTTTATTGCAATACTTTGCGTATGTCCACCACCTTATTCAACTAACAAGATGACCCCATTGTCAACCGACGTCATTGTCCTTGATCGGGAATCTCGATCAACTGTTGCCCAACGGACTAGCTCATATAGAGGCTTGCTAGGGACCTGGTTGTCTATGTATCACACGTGTATTAATAATTCCGATTAATACAGTTATAGCATAATACACAAACCTATTATAATCTTATGAGATAATGCAATAAATACTACTTATTTATTTGCCTCTAGGACATATCTCCTTCAGTCTCCCACTTGCACTAGAGTACAAATATACCAGCTGCATTTTACTTTATCAAAATCCCTTATCAAATAAGAATCATTCGATGATGCTTGCTTGTGGAAAAGTGTTACTGCACAATCCATGATTGTGCATGCTTTTGCGATCCACTGACATCAACTTGCTTGATATCATTATGTTGTCCAACAACATATATGAAAATACCGTAACTAAGTGAGACTTTGTTTCCCAGCGCTTACTCTGATTATACTAACCAGATAACTGCCCTGAAAAACACACTCAGCCATGCAGAGCCCCTTGTAACAATTACAAACTCGCGATATCTGCAAACTTTCACACCAATGTAGAAAACTTGACATTCAAATGTCAATCCCTTAACTAACGCACTTCTACTTCCAGTAAATTCCAATTTTACTTTCATAACTGGTCTTATTCCAAGAACATCGGTTATATTTCATCGAGCAGATAATATGATTTCTGTATGACGTCTAATATTACATAATAGACCCACATGTCATACAACCATTACTTTAATGCATCATTACTCTTAATGATCAATTGGATTTCAAAGGACCATCCTTTTGATTCTATTCTGACTCCTCAGATATAATCCAAAAACAACTCGACAAACTATTTAAAATTCCCGTTCTATTTCAAAATAGACACTAACTTTCAAATAGTTTCACAACTTCATCCTATTCTATTGGTACAGTTTCACAATGTGTTAACTACACAAGATGAATTCGACTCCCACTCAAACTATGTCTCCACATATTTGACAACACACGCTCCCACTAAAAAACGTGTTATCCACATATTTGAGTTCCTGAGCTCCCACTCAAAAATATGTTCCATACATATTCCACCTGAGTAAACTAACTCTGACTCCCACTTAAATCGACATTTTGGTCTAACCAAAATCATTGATCTATTATCAATTCGAATTCAATACAAACTCCAGTATTACATTAATACAAATCCCTCAGACTTCAAGCATGTCTACATAAATGTAGTCAACAAATTTGATCTTGTACAAGACACATTTCTTGACAAGACATGCTCCTGCGTCTTTCTTATAGTCACATTTTCATATAACACTTTATATGACGATTAAACAATCGTATTCCTCTAATAAGAATTGCAGCAACAATTACTCTCTTAATCCTTTTAAACGTAACTTGGATTTCCAGGCTGAAAAGCCTTTGTTCGTATTCCGATACTTTCTCAACTTTCTTTGTATTCATAAAGTGCACCTTGATCTGTCAACAAGGTCTGTAATACTCAATACAGTGCTGTGACCCGACAACAATATTAAATATAACAACACTTTATTTAGAAGTTTCTTTTATGAAAATATTGTGATCTTTATGAAGAGGATTGCAAGCAGAAAACAATTTTCTAGTCTCCCTCACTCTTAATCACTAAACTTTCATTAGCAGACATATACTCTTTGGAACACTTTCCAACATAGGTCTGACACTTTATTCCAAACTTCTAATTCCAATCCATAAACCATAATTCGAAAATCACCTATTTTCTCGGAATTACATAGACAACAAACTGAACTTTGTTTCTAATTTGTTTTGGAATACACTCTCATCCAATGCGAGCAATCTACAAAGAACCACTCATGTATATTCCGAATTATCGCATAATCATATACATGTCGACACTACTGTCGATCCTACGAATTCTTGTTAAGAAAAATATCTATTTTCTAAAGTGGACATCGACTATAATGTTTCGAACATATTAGGAGATTCTAAGACTGATTCTGACGACCACACTTTATTTAAAATAGAATATGATTATAATTCCCCACATATCAATATATATGACATTATAATTTTGTGAAGCAAATTTCCACAAGTCTCTTGCGCTGAAATCATAATTCAAAAAACACTGTCCTTTGATCGAATTTTGTGAACACAATGTTCACTAATCTTTCTTCTAAAAAAACCCATTTGATCTATTATCAAATTAATCTCAGACTCCATAATTTATCGGGCAAATACTCCTATTTACCAAAGTCATGGAGGAATTCGGATCAAGTAGTAAACACCATTAATTAATCATTAAAAATGACACTCAATTAATTTCCGTCAGTATTGCAGCTTCAATACTTGATTTCAAACTTAATCAACTAAGCACTTGAAATACTTAAATGGATCAAGACACCCATTACTTCTTTCCTTGCTTTTATGACTAAACTCGACGGTGTTTGTTCTAGTAATAGAACTCTTATTCATAGGACACGCTATTTTATCATTTCTACAATTATGAATACTTATCATACAATCAATGTAACTGAGATGTGGAATCTTTATTCATAAGATAAAAAACCTGACTTGTTCCATAACATAAAACAACTGAACTTGTCTTATTACATGAATAACTTTGTCTTGCAACAATCAAGACACACACACTCGCTCACTATTACAAAAGATCGTATCATAAACTATTAATGATAACTATGATAACTTGAGGACGTGAACACCAAAAGGCCATCAACTCCTTGACTACCAGCTTCAGCGCCAGGTCACATCAAACTGCGCCGCATATATGTGATAATCAGGACCTGTTTCACAAACAGAACAAGTATCAAATACTTCATCATATACCAAGGGCGAATTCATAATTCTGCATATATCAAATATATACCTGTAGCATCGAAGATCTCTCCTTCGATGGAATCAACCTTCAGAGACTGGAACTCACGTACGAACTTGTAGAAGTTCATATCGTCGGCTTTCAAAATGTACTTGCGCACATGCTTCTCATAGCTAGGAGGTAGAGATATCAGGACAGTTCGAATGGCACAGGAATCTGCCATCCAGTAATCGAAGACCATCGTCAGCTGGAAGTAGATGTCATACAATCTCTTCAAATGTGTCTTCAGACAGGTATGCTCCTCCATATGAATGGTCTGGAACATTCTAAGCTGCCTGAATTGTTCACGCTTTAATTCATCTCCGAAGTGAGTCTTTATCGCATCCATCATGACGCTTGGCTCCTTGCGTCGAAACAACTCTTTCAACTCGGGTGCCAGGCATACGGTCATGGTGATCTCCACTTCAATGAATATGTCTCGACGCCTACGGAAATCATCTTCCTCCTCCTCGCTAGCAGAATCTCCTGGTCCTTCTCCTATCGGTTCATCGAGAACATATAGAATGTTGTTGTGTTCGAGAATGTTTCTAAAACCCCTATACCATCTGATGAAGTTGGACCCGTCGGCTTCTAATGTAGCATCCGGGCTCTTGAGGAAGTAACCGAAGTATAGTTGCGTAGTCTATAGACGTGATCGCAAAAGAGGTAAGGTAAAGTTTATAATATGTAGGTGAGTTTTAGTTCTATAATCTCATTATCAAAAACACACCACACCAAGATTATTATCCCTAAAAATAATAATGGCGATGACACGACCCTCATTCACCACACTACCCCCGATCATCACGGCCAGCAGCACAACTTCAAAGGTGGACATAAAATGTCGATCATAACAACTCTATGACTCATGCTCGATCTTTCGATCTTCCCGTGTTCCGAGGCCATACCTCTGAGTATGCTAGGCTCGCCAATCAAAACTCGAAGACCCTGCGCGTGCAACATGGCTTACACCCACTGTATGCGAACGACGAGATGTGTGACACCCGATCATCACGGCCTGCCTCATAACGTAGAACTTTCTTGGTGGTGCGCAACGAGGGAGAACACAATTTTGGTATTTGTTAGGGATCATCCTATTTATGATGCTACCGTTGTATATCTAGCATATAAGCAATCAATAGGATGCACACACAACATCACACAATAATGATGCAATGCAGTGCGATGTGACATGGTCGATGCGCCTGGACCTTCATGGCGCCATGTGCCTGGCCCCCGGCGCCCCGGCATGGCTCCGAGTCTACAGAGCCCTCCATTGCCTCCGACAGTACGAGTAATATCAAAACTTACCGTAACCATGTGAAAGAGCATTTTCCCTCATGTGTGGTTTTGGTAATTGAATGACAATCTCTATGGACTAATGTTTGCATTGAGATATCCTTATAGATCTTGTCCATGGAATGGTGGAGTTCATGTGTTGAACTCTTGAAGCTCATGTGTTGAGTGAAGCTTAATGCAAGAATGTCTTGAAGATTCAAGACATCATCTTAGTGAAGAAAAGATGAGTTGTGCAAGACCAAGAGAAGCTTTCTCGAAAAGATCCTATGCTTGGTTCTTGCAATGGATACATGAAGACGAAGCTTAGCGAGACTCTCCCATTGTGAGCATGGGGGAGTATTTGGAGAAGTCTTCATCAAGCAAGTGTTTGGACGCGCAATCAAGAAAGAT
Source organism: Poa annua (assembly GCA_026929855.1). Lineage (NCBI taxonomy): Eukaryota > Viridiplantae > Streptophyta > Magnoliopsida > Poales > Poaceae > Poa > Poa annua. The sequence continues at coordinate 88,876,788 of CM049431.1, forward strand.
GATCTACTTGAAGAGATCAAGATAGTCATCATCCAACTCAAGTGGAATGCTCAAGGCAAAGGTATGATCTTGATAGGGCTATAGGATAGATAGGCGTACTACCAAGAGGGGCTCTCAAGTTAGTAACTTGATCGCATTCTTGTGGAGAGCTCAAACCTTTGCATACTTGGCATATCATATTTCTTGGTTCTCATTTGGCTTTTATGTTGGTGAGGAGTTAGAGCTTGGTTCATCTCCATGTCAAGCTCTAGTTCATCGAAATCGGTTTTACTTTGGACAACTTGTTGCGTTTTCGGTGGCGGAAATATTGCCGGTTCTACCTTGAGGAAAGTCCCACACCTTGCCATGTGTGGAGATTTTACTCTATTTATGGGATGCAATATTTGTTGGGTAGTCATCGTCGCTATCTTTCCAACAAAATTGGTCTCACCTCATTTGGAGTTCATTTGCAAAAGTTATAGCAGTTTTCGTTTCGGTGTTCTGCTGATTCGGATTATTGGGGCCGGATATTCCGCCCTACCGGAATTTCCGGTTCCTCAGCTCATCCAAGAAAACGGCTAAGGAAAGGAGAAAAAGGGTTCTGACTCCAGTTGGAAATTGTGCTCGGAAATTTCCGTCTACCGGAATTTCCGAGTGCCCCCCAGAAAAGTCCTTCAGAAATGGCTAAGGAAAAGTCTGACTCCAGCCGGAATTTCCGAGCTCTCTTAGACCGGAATTTCCGGGTGACCGGAATTTCCGAGTCTCTCTAGACCAGAATTTCCGGATGACCGGAATTTCCGAGTCTAACTTATACCGGAATTTCCGAGTGTCGAAACAGCCAACGGCTATATTTCCTGGAGGGGTATAAATACCCCTCCCCTTCTTCTTCCCCAGCCAATCCAAGGCAGCACGACTTTCCCCTCTCTCCTACTCCATTGTTGACCTTGGAAAGCTCACTTCCCTCTCAATCCCTCCATTGAATCTTCCATATTCTTTAGGGAAAGTTGAGAGGAGATCTAGATCTACAATCCTACCATTCCATATCTCCTCTAAGTGAGGGGAACTTAGTGGATCTAGTTCTTGGAGTTCCTTTGTGGTTCTTCTTCTTTGTTCTTCCTCTCTTATCCCCCCATAAGCATTAGTTGCTTTTGGTGGGATTTGGGAGTGAAGGATTTGACTCCTTTGTGGTTTCCTTTGTTCTTCCTCTCTTATTCCCCCATAAACATTTGTTGTTGTGTTGGAATTTGGGAGTGAAGGACTTGAGCACTTCGTGTGCTCTTGCCATTGCATCTGCATCGGTTTGAGCCCTCCACGAGGATTCGTGGTGGTATTACTTGTGAGCTTGTTACTCTTGGGTTTTTGGACCCTAGACGCCTTTTGTGGCCGGCCTTTTGTGGCCAAGACCTTTTGTGGTCAAGACCTTTCGTGGTCACTTGAGAGCCCCCAATTAAGTTGTGGGTGTGTGCCTCAAGTCTTGGGAGCCCCCAATTAAGTTGTGGGTGTGTGCCTCAAGAGTTGTACGGGATTCGATCTCCGCCCCAAAGGAGATCAATAGTGGAAGGTGAACTCGAACCTTTTGTGGTTGAGTTCATCAGGAGAAGAAGGTGAGCCTTTGTGGCGTTGCGGCTAACCTGTTGTGGTTGCGCACACCTCTCCAAACGAGACGTACACCTTTGGGTGGAACTCGGGAATACATCCTCGTCTCCGCGTGCCTCGGTTATTTCTATACCCGAGCTCTTTACTTATGCACTTTACATTGTGATAGCCTTCGTGCTTGAAGTCATATATCTTGCTATCATCTTGTTACTTGTATTGCTTAGCTTAAGTTGTTGGTGCACATAGGTGAGCCTAGTTTATATATCTAGGTTGTATGCTTGTTAAATTAAACCTCTAGTTTTATTCCGCCTTTATCAGCATACCGGAATTTCCGGGTCACTCGTGTACCGGATATTCCGGCTACTCGGAATTTCCGGTCACTATTGGACCGGATATTCCGGCTCCTCGAAAAAGTTTTAAATCGCCTATTCACCCCCCCCCCCCTCTAGGCGATGTCTATCCGTTCAATTGGTATCAGAGCCAGGTTATCTCATTATTAGGACTAACCGCCTAGAGATAAAGATGTCGTTTAGAGATCTAGTGCACAATCCCTCTTATAGATTCGATGGCACAAATTATGATGTTTGGAAAATTCGCATGCTTAATCTTTTTAGAGACATGGTTTCAAATTTAGAGATTATTGTCGATATGGGTTTTTCTCCTCCAAAGGATTCACAAGAATTATCTTTAGAGGATGAGAAAAACTCTTATCTCGATACTCTAGCATCTAATGGTCTTATATGTGCTTTGAGTGATGTAGTCCTTGCGTCAATCATGCCTTTTCGGAGCGATTATGAATTATGGACAAAACTTCAAGATATATATGAGGTGTCCAACATTTCCAAGGATGATTGTCCTCCTTCCACATCCGGTCGTGATGAGCTCACGACTTCCTCCACTTCACCGACATGTGGTGTGCCACAAGGTAATGATATGGTGAGTGGTGATAGAAATTGCAATCTTGATGGTGAACCTACTATTGACTATACTTCACACTCATCTTTTTGCAATGCTCTATCTTTGGACTTAAGCACATATAGCACTCAAAATGGCATACATGCTAGTGTTGATAGTCCTTGCATATCATGTAGTAGTTGCTTAACTAAATCTCATGATGATATGCTTTCCTTGTCTTGTTGCCATGATAAAAGTGCTTCTATTTCCTCTAGTACTTGTTTGACTAACAATGTAGAGGAATTCCAACAATTGTTGGAACAAGACTTGGACCTCAATGGTGTTTCAAGTAACTCTTCATCGTCTTCATCCACTACTCACCTTTGCCTTATGGCTAAGGAGTATAAGGTAGGTCCTACCATGCACTCCAATATATCTCTTGGTGATGATGATGATGATGATGATGATGATGTTGATGATGATACTAGTCTTGAAATCAAACAAGAAATTATTGCTTTTGATCATTTCATGACTAACTTGCAAGGAGTTGGCAAGAAACACTTTGGCTCTCTTATGAGCCGTATAGGTGAGCTTGAGGATGTTCTTGAGCTAAAAGGTGAGATTGAGAGAGAAGATGCCTATGAAAAGGTATATCTTCAATCATCTCTAGAAGATGAACAAGAAACTAATGCTCACCTTCAAGAGCAACTTGAAACTATCATGGAGTCTCATAACTCCAAAATTGCTAAACTCACTAAAGAACATGAACATGCTATTGCTAAATGTAATGTGCTTAGTAAACAAAATGCTAAGTTAAATAATGAGCTTGTCATGTTGTCTCCTTCCACTTCTAATGATAATGATGCTTGTGTTACTAACTCCACTTTGTGTGAAGCATCTATTTTGAAGGAGAATGTTGAGCTAAGGGCTCAACTTAATTTGCTAACTAGCAAGTATGGGATATTGGAAGAAAATCATGAAAAGCTTTCAAGCTCTAATGAGGATCTTCTAGCATCCCATGCTAGGCTAAAGTTAGCTCATGAGGCGGTCACAACGAAGGTAAAATCTTGTGAGCCTCCTATGGTCACTAGCACAAACTCTACTACTAATGCTCTATTGCAATGTGCTAGTACTAGTAATTCTACATCACATACCATTGCTAAATCTTGTGATGAATTACATTCCTTGCCTTGTTGCTCTAACAATGTAGCATCTACTTCCTCTAGTATTTGTGTTGAAACTAACCATATAGAGGAACTCAAAGAGCTCAAGGCACAAGTCACTTCTTTGAAGAGAGACTTGAAGAAGTGTCATGAAGGGAAGTCCACCCTCGACAACATGTTGAGAGTGAAACAACTTCCTCATGACAAGAGTGGACTTGGATTCAACTCCAATAACAAGAACAAGTCCAATGTCAAGAAGAAGCACAAGTTCATCAAGAAGAAGGGCCAAGACTTGGATTAAATCGCCTATTCACCCCCCCCCCCTCTAGGCGACGTCTATCCGTTCACCATGTCACATGAAATAACGCCTCTGCAAAACAAAGTTAGACGCCTCTAGCTTTATATAGTTTTGCAAGTTTTACGTGGCATATAGGCTTATTCGTAAGAGAATCGCTTCCCTCCCTACGAACTTTGTACCACAACGTCGATCGTATAATTGCATGTTTAAGCATCCCTTTTGGGCCCTCCATTGAAAATGCTTTGCCGACTAGAGAGAGAGAGACAGACACCCGCCAGCCACAGATACGGTGCAAGCCGTATGTCAGTAGTGGAACCAGTCTCGCGTAAGCGTACGCGTAAAGTCGGTCCGGGCCGCTTCATCAACTCAATACCGAAGGCATCGCAAGTGCACGCTAGAGGGTAGCAAATATAAGAAAGACACCCTCATTCAACATGAGTTCTAACCGTACCAGCAGTACTACGCATAGATCGGCTCTGATACCACTGAAGGGGTTAAGGTGCAGAAAACAATAATTTTCTAGCGAACAAAACCCTAACTAGCCAGGATCTATCTATCTAGTACATGCGATAACGGTGGCGGAACGGGTTACATTACCTCCATGTAGACCGATAGCGGGGATTACGCTCCCGCACAAGCGTTGATGATGAAGTCGTACGTAGCCGACCTCGAGGTCGCGAAGAACTTGCCGCGATGTCGAAGTCGATGACGCCGGGGTGTCGATGATGATCTGCGTCGACGGGCGTCGGACGGAAGAAGGCAGAGCGCCAGCACCAGGGCTGGTGCACCGGCAGCAGAGGGGGAGGTCGCGCGGCGGCTGCAGGGGGCGAGACGACGTCGCCCAAGATCCTCGATAGAGTAGCCTCCGAGCACTCGCAAACATACGGAGCCTAGCGACAACTCCCGGTCATTCAGATCCAGCTGAAATCGCATGAGTAGATCTTATCTGGAATCCCACAGAGCAACGGCGCTCTGCGGTATGGCTTAGGTGGAGAGAGACCCCTTTCCTCAGCTCGGCGCGGCTCCGACTTGGGAACCACGAGATCGAGAGAGAAATCGGGAATTAATTGGATTTTCCTATGAATTAAATCAATTAATATGTCTTGCTATATAAAGGGGGAAGGGGGTGTGCAAACCCCTTGGCTCCCCCATGTGGGACTAAAGGAGGAGAGGGGAGGGGGGGTTCGGCCAAACCCCCCTTGGGCTCTCCCACTCCTAGTCCAACTCGGACTAGGAGGCCCAAGCCTTCCCCTTCCTTGTGGGGTGCGGTTTCCCCCTCTTGGGCCCTCTTAGGGCCCATGTAGGTGGGAGCCCCCTTTTTCCTTTATTTAATTAATATTAAATTAATATAAAAATCCCATTAATTCATAATTAATATATTTATATATAATTCAATATCCCATGACTCCGAAACTATTTCGGAACCACCCGAACAACTTTCGGACATTCCCGGAACCATTCCACATCTCCCCGGAACTCCTTCCGGACCACCGGAACTCTTTCCGGATCATTTCTCTCTCTCCAACAAAAACCTATAAAATTCCAGAACCTATCTCCTAGCGTCGCTAAGACCTTAAGTTTGTTACGCTACGGTTCGGGAACACTCCAGACATGGTCGAGACACTCCGCTCACCAATGATCGTCAGGGATACCTGGAAATATATGACGACCCCTGTGCATTCCACGAATATCGTCGTTGAACCATAAGTATGATATTCATTCCCTTTGTCTCTGCGATACTACCTTGTCCGAGATATGATCGTATACACACCGATGCCTTTGTTGTATCTCGTTACCGACGAAGGTTATTAACTCGTCTGCGATATTACATCTCCATGACCTAGTCATAAGCTGCGCAGCTATATAGATGCAATATCACCGAGTGGGCCCAGAGTATATTTCCATTACAAGAATGAACAAATCCCGCTCTTGATCCTTACGTCTTTATGCTCTTTCGGAATACCCAAGATGGACACCGTTATTGTCATGCTATATAAGACACAACGTTTGATGCTCTCAAAGTATTCCTACGAAGCATTAATAAGTACGGTCTCACGGTCTAAGGAATAAGCTATCATACTCTTATCTATTGCAAATGACAAACATCGTAATACGATCTTTATTGCAATACTTTGCGTATGTCCACCACCTTATTCAACTAACAAGATGACCCCATTGTCAACCGACGTCATTGTCCTTGATCGGGAATCTCGATCAACTGTTGCCCAATGGACTAGCTCATATAGAGGCTTGCTAGGGACCTGGTTGTCTATGTATCACACGTGTATTAATAATTCCGATTAATACAGTTATAGCATAATACACAAACCTATTATAAACTTATGAGATAATGCAATAAATACTACTTATTTATTTGCCTCTAGGGCATATCTCCTTCAATATCATCATAGTCCAGTGCATGCTATGATCTCTGCCATAGAGAACCAACGGTGGGTACGAGTTTTTAGATCGCGAACATATGATATGGTCACAAAACTCGGGGTACCCCAAACGTTGGGTTGATGAAGTTTATCAGTACGTTGACTGATTGTCTTCTCGACCAAGATGGAAGAGAATACACACATTGAGGGAGCACGTGGCGATCATACTTAATGACATGTGTTCATACTTAATGAACATTGAGACGCCTCGCTCAGCTCAATCACTGGATGACAGACATCGTTGCCAAGTGCAAATCCTCTGTCATAGACTATGTCATGCAAGGGGAATCGTTCACCTTCATGGTTCTTGATTACGGTGGAAGTATCAAGAAAATGAAACAGATCGCCGGAAGTCATCAATGATGATGGTGTATATATGATATACATGTTATGAATGTTTTAGCTAAGCAAGTACTCGCAGTAGTGACTAAGTTTTGAACTTGTCATGTTTTGTGAAAACCAGGTTTACTGCTTGAGTAGCTTGAAAGGATGAGGCGACATTGCGTGTTGATAATGGCAGTCAAGTTGTTGTGATGGCCATAGACATTCTCCCTCTAGATCTACCATTTGAATAAATTCTTTATGATCGCCCGTTAGTATGATCGTTACAAGTGTGTCTCCTCTAGCGAGACACTTGTTCATACATGATAGTGACAAATCTGGTGTCCTATATTTATGAAGTAATGATCATATGCCGATTTGAATTTAGATGGTAGAATCTCCCACATTCATAATATTAATGCCAAAGGATACAATCTTAATAAAGACACCACATATGTGTGGCACTACCGTTTAGTCATGTCAATGTTATAGTCAATGCATAAGCTCCATACCGGATGGATCTACAAGTCCTAAGATTCGATCTTTTGACACTTGCAAAATAACTGTGACACCGTTTTCGAAAAGCGGGCATATAACTTATTGATAGTCATACATAGAGATGTCTGTGGTTCAATGAAATAATTGACGGGTAGTGAAGACCTTTATTTCATGAACTTCACTGAACGTTTTGAGTATAGCTTGTTGAGAATCGTGCATATGGGTGTATGTGAATCAATGAAGTACTTTAACGTGTAGTGGAAGTCTTTATTTCATAAACTTCATGAATATTCCGAGTAGATATATGGATATCCACTCCGGGGAATGTTAGTCTGAAATTTTTATTCGATCAAACAAAGTTCAGAATGAAGTAGGAAATAAACTTAACAAGAAAATCAAATTCTACTTCATTCTGAACTTTGTTTGATCGAATAAAATTTTCAGACTAACATTCCCCGGAGTGGATATCCATATATCTACTTGGAATATTCATGAAGTCTATGAAATAAAGACTTCCACTACACGTTAAACTACTTCATTGATTCACATACACCCAGATGCACGATTCTCAACAAGCTATACTCAAAACGTTCAGTGAAGTTCACGAAATAAAGGTCTCCACTACCCGTCAATTACTTCATTGAACCACATACATCTCTATGTATGACTATCAATAAGTTATATGCCCGCTTTCCAAAAACGGTGTCACAATTATTTTGCAAGTGTCAAAAGATCAAATCTTAGAACTTGTAAATCCATCCGGTATGTAGCTAATGCATTGACTATAACATTGACATGACTAAACGGTAGTGCCACATATATGTGGTGTCTTTATTAAGTGTGTATCCTTTGGCATTAACATTATGAATGTGGGAGCTTCTACCATCTAAATTCAAATCGGCATATGATCATTACTTCATAAATATAGGACACCAAATTTGTCACTATCATGTATGAACAAGTGTCTCGCTAGAGGAGACACACTTGTAATGATCATACTAACAGGCGATCATAAAGAATTTATTCAAATGGTAGATCTAGAGGGAGAGTGTCTATGGCCATCACAACAACTTGACTGCCATTATCAACACGCAATGTCGCCTCATCCTTTCAAGCTACTCAATCAGTAAACCTGATATTCACAAAACATGACTAGTTCAAAACTTAGTCACTATTGCGAGTACTTGCTTAGCTAAAACATTCATAACATGTATATCATATATACACCATCATCATTGATGACTTCCGGCGATCGGTTTCATTTTCTTGATACTTCCACCGTAATCAAGAACCATGAAGGTGAACGATTCCCCTTGCATGACATAGTCTATGACAGAGGATTTGCACTTGGCAACGATGTCTGTCATCCAGTGATTGAGATGAGCGAGGCGTATCAATGTTCATTAAGTATGAACATATGTCATTAAGTATGACCGCCACGTGCTCCCTCAATGTGTTTATTCTCTTCCATCTTGGTTGAGAATACAATCAGTCAACGTACTGATAAACCTCATCAACCAAACGTTTGGGGTACCCCGAGTTTAGCGACCATATCATATGTTCGCGATCTAAAAACTCGTACCCGATGTTGGTTCTCTATGGCAGAGATCATAGCATACACTGGCCTATGATGATATCATCCACACAAAATCTGATAATCCCAATTATCTTTTATCAGTGGAATCTCCGGTGTTATCTCCTAGCGGGTATTGTAACACAAAGAGCTAACGGTTTAAATAAGGAGTATACTCAAGCTAAAGCATAAAACTATGAAGTTTGTGAAGGGAATATGCCCTAGAGGCACTTAATAAACATAGTTTATTGGCAATATCCCAATCGTTCATTATATGTTTTATACCATGCTATAACTGTATTAAGCGAAAACGTTAATACAGGTGTGGTAGATAAACAACCAGGTCCCTAGTAGCCTCTACTAAGACTATTTTCGTTGCGCGATTGATGATCGAGGTTTTCCGATCATAGGGCATGGCGCCGGTCGGCAATGGAAGTCATATCGTTAGGAGTAACGATGTGATGGACATACCCAGTATTTATAGGACATAGTCGTTACGCCTTAAGACCGTGAGATCAACTCTTATTGGTATTCCTGGAAGATACTTTGATCGCACCAAACGTCGTATCTTATTTCGTATGACAATAACGGTGATACTTTTGGGTATCGGAAAGGAGTAGTTGAGACGAGGGGTCAACAGCGGGATTTGTCAGTCCGCATAGCCGGATAGATACTCTAGGGCCCACTCGGTGAGATTATGTCAAATGAGTTTGCAAACATGTGACTAGGTCACCAGCTGACATAATATCATAGACGAGTAGAAGATAGCGATGTCGGTAACGAGATCATGCTAGGTATGGAGATATCTGAGAATGATGCTCGGACACGCTAAGTATCGCCATGACAAAGGGTTTAAGACTATACGTCCAGGTTTGATAGATGAAAGTCATTCGTTATATCTCAGGGGTTAATTCATGGGGTCCAGGCCTACGAGTTAGTCGTTGATCATTGAGGAGTCTTGATCATACCTGATATTATATCGAACCGCTAGGGTAACACACTTAAGGGGTTTCGACAAGATAACCGGAAAGGAAAGAGATCACCGGGAACGTCCCGGGAGGGGTCCGATGGAGATCGGGCAGCGACGAAAGAGTTTTCGGAGCTAGGAAAAATTATATATATTATGTTTGATATTAAGTAGTGTAATTAATATGCAAATATGATTTTATATATTTATTTTCGAATTTATTTAGGCTGATTTCCCTAAATGGGCCTTCTGGTCGAAAGAAGGCCCATGGGGGGGAAAACCCTCAAGGGAATTTTGTGGGGGAGGCTTGGCCGCCCTAGGTGGGCCAAATGGGGCCCACCTAGGGCCGGCGCACCAGCCTTGGCCGAACCAGGCATGTGGGATAGTCCCACATTGCCTGGCTGGTAAGGTTGGCTCCCCCTGGGAGCCTATATAAGAAGGGGCACCCCTGGCCTTTTAATTCACCAATTAATTCCCAATTTCTCTCTCGATCTCGTGGTTCCCTTGTCGGAGCCGCGCCGAGTAGAGGAGGGGGATCTCTTCCACCATAGCCCGCTGCCGCGCTGCTGGTGTTCCGGTCCAAGTCTTTCGCTGCTCGTCCTGGACTGGAGCTTCGGAGGCCGTCGTCTCCACCGTATGTGTGCGACTCCCTGCGAGGTGCTGCGCTAGCGGTACTCGGAGGCCTACTTCCTCCACCCGACCTCGGGGTCATCTTCGTCATCTTCGTCGCGCCGAGTTCTCCGCGACCTAGAGGTCGGCTACGGCGTCTTCATCGTCAACGCTTGTGCGGGAGCGTAATCCCCGCTATTCGGTCTACGAGGGTATGTATTCCGATCTCCGCCGTACTTCTATATCTGCATAGTGTAGATCTTGGCTAGTTTAAGGATATCGTTGGTAGGAAGTTTTTTGTTTTCTGCACACGATCCCCTTCAGTGGTATCAGAGCCGATCTATCGTAGATATAGCTGTACGCTGTTAGAACCCGTGTTCTGCACGGGGGCACCGTTCCTGTTATTTGCTACCCTCTAGCGTGCACTTGTGATTCCAGCGGCATCGAGTTGATGAAGCGGCCCGGACCGACTTTACGCGTACGCTTACGCGAGACTGGTTCCACTACTGACATACGGCTTGTACCGTATCTGTGGCTGGCGGGTGCCAGTTTCTCTCTCTTTAGTTGGCTTTGCATTTTCAATGGAGGGCCCGAAAGGGATGCTTAAACATGCAATTATTGGATCGTTGTTGTGGTCATAAGGTTCGTAGGTATGAAGCGGTTCTATTTACGAAAGCCCCGAGCCACGTAAAATATGCAAAAGATAAAGTAGAAGCGTCTAACTTTATTTTGCAGGGGCTATGTGATATGGTCAAGGTAGGTTTATTAAATTGTTTATAAACTGCGGGCGCCAAGAAGACCATGGCGCAATGGACTATATCACATTGCATTACATTTGATGTTTTGTGTGCATCTTATTTTGTGTGATTGTGTGTATAGTATGCATTAGTTACACGGCGGTAGCTGAATAAGATGATCCCTTCAAAATACCACTAGTGTTCTCCCTCCAACGCGCACCACCAAGAAAGTTTTACGTTATGAGGCAGGCCGTGATGATCGGGTGTCAGACATCTCGTCGTTCGCATACAGTGGGTGTAAGCCATGTTGCACAAGCGTCAGCGTGGAGGTCTTTGGTGGCGAGCCTAGCATACTCAGAGGTATGGCCTCGGAACAGGAAGACCGAAAGGTCGAGCACGAGTCACAAAATTGGTGTGGCGGACGATTTTTTCTACTCTTAAAGTTGTGCCGCCGGCTTTGATGATGAGGGGTGGTGCAATGGATGGGGGTCGTGTAATCGCTTAAACGACCAGGAGGGATGTTCGTTTGAGTGGGAGTTCGGATAGTTATTTTCTAAAATAGTAGAACTCAGAATATAATGAACAAAGTCTGTTTTGCAAACCTTTGTAGATATTAACCATTGTGATAGCATCTTTTCAAATTAGGCGCATTCCTGTGATTGAGAAACTTAAAAGGTTGGTTCCAAACTTCATAGTTTTATACTTTAGCTTGAGGATACTCCTTGTTTAAACCGTTATCTCTTTGTGTTACAATACCCGCTAGGAGATAAACCCGGAGATTCCGCTAACAAAAGATAATTTTGATTATCGGATTTTGTGCGGATGATATCATCATAGTCCAATGTATGCTATGATCTCTGCCATAAAGAACCAACGGTGGGTACGAGTTTTTAGATCGCGAACATTTGGTCGCTAAACTCGGGGTACCTCTATAGTTGGGTTGATGAAGTTTTTCAGTATGTTGACTGATTGTCTTCTCAACCAAGATGGAAGAGAATGCACACATTGAGGGAGCACGTGGCGGTCATACTTAATGACGTATGTTCATGATTAATGAACATTGAGACGCCTCGCTCAGCTCAATCACTGGATGACAGACATCGTTGCCAAGTGCAAATCCTCTGTCATAGACTATGTCATGCAAGGGGAATCGTTCACCTTCATGGTTCTTGATTACGGTGGAAGTATCAAGAAGATGAAACAGATCGCCGGAAGTCATCAATAATGATGGTGTATATATGATATACATGTTATGAATGTTTTAGCTAAGCAAGTGCTCGCAGTAGTGACTAAGTCTTGAACTAGTCATGTTTTGTGAAAACCAGGTTTACTGCTTGAGTAGCTTAAAAGGATGAGGCGACATTGCGTGTTGATAATGGCAATCAAGTTGTTGTGATGGCCATAGACACTCTCCCTCTAGATCTACCATTTGGGTAAATTCTTTATGATCGGGTGTTGGTATGATCGTTACAAGTGTGTCTCCTCTAGCGAGACACTTGTTCATACATGATAGTGACAAATTGGTGTCCTATATTTATGAAGTAATGATCATATGCCGATTTGAATTTAGATGGTAGAAGCTCCCATATTCATAATATTAATGCCAAAGGATACAAACTTAATAAAGACACCACATATGTGTGGCACTACCGTTTAGTCATGTCAATGTTATATGCATTAGCTCCACACTGGATGGACCTACAAGTCCTAAGATTTGATCTTTTGACACTTGCAAAATAACCGTGACACCGTTTTCGGAAAACGGGCATATAACTTATTGATAGTCATACATGGAGATGTATGTGGTTCAATAAAGTAATTGACGGGTAGTGGAGACCTTTATTTCGTGAACTTCACTGAACGTTTTGAGTATAGCTTGTTGAGAATCATGCATATGGGTGTATGTGAATCAATGAAGTACTTTAACGTGTAGTGGAAGTATTTATTTCATAGACTTCATGAACATTCGAATAGATATATGGATATCCACTCGGGGAATGTTGGCCTGGAAATTTTAATTCAATCAAACAAGTCCAGAATGAAGTAGGAAATAAACTTAACAAGAAAATCAAATTCCCGCGATGCAAATCGAGGAATGAAGATTTGAGTTATAATGTTGGCACATCATTGGAAGACTTGTGAGAAGAGTTCCACAAATTACGTCGCATGGAACACCATAATGTTATGGTGTGTTAGGGCGTCGTAATCGCACCCTATCGGATAGTGTGTGGTAAATAAATCTCTTACCGAATTATTGTGATCATTAGAGTCATATGGTAGAAACGTAAACACTCACGTTAGCAAATAGGTAAACCATTTGAATCCATGGAGACAATGCCATATGAGTAATGGTGTGGCTTTTAGCCTGGATTGTCGTTTCAGCAATTTAGTGTTTCGATGTAATCGAACCTAAAATGGATTAATCTTTGTAGTATACCCTACCTAAAGAGTTAGTTGGGTACATGTCTCACGACATAGGCAAAATCTTTGCCGGGATATACCTTGCGAAAGAAATAGTTTCTTATCCGAGGGTATAAGTGAGAAAGAAAGTAGAGCAAGACGAAGTTGGTGAACTTCCTCTCCAAACATCAGAGTGGCGCAATCGAAAGTGTTTTCGGTGTCAGGCTCCACAGCTTGAAAAAGCTGATGATTCAAAATCATGATGTTCTGAGCTCATACTAAGAGCGTAGGCATACGAGGTTGTGTTCCACACTGTGTGTTACGACAATCTTGCTATGGAGGTCATATTAATGGAATATGATAGACCTACGAACTATGAAGAAGAGATGGTGAACCTAAGTCCGAGAAATGGCTATGAGTCATTTATGATCCAAAATAAAATCCATATACGATTACCAGGTAATGACTTGGGAGACCTTCTTGATGGCATCTAAGATGTTGATAGTATATGGAATTTTATGAGAGAGTAGACATTGAGCAGATTCGATTTGTCGTGAAACAGTTCCGACAGACCACATGACAGTTTGTCTCAAGTGGCGAAGCCTTAATCTATTCTGGGTCGTTTAGCAATTACTATAATTTTGAATGAGGAAATTGATAGATGGATGAGAAAACCATGGTTCTTAATAGTGTAATTAAGAATGGTTTGTAATCCTGAGGATGCTAAACATGTGTGCAAACTTCGGTTGTCCATTCATGGGCAGAAGCAAGCATATCGGAGCTGGAATCTTCACTTTGATAATGTGATCAAAGGATTTTGGAGTTGTCCAAAATAGTTGAAGAAACCTACATTTGCAAAGAAGTGAGTGGGAGCAAAGTAGCTTTCCTTGATCTTATATGCGGAAGGCATATTTGAGTGGGAGCTAAGTAGCTTTTCCCTGATCTTATATGCGGAAGGCATATTTGAGTGGGAGCTAGGTGTCATTTGTGATTCTGTATGTAACGACATATTGAATGACACAGATCCTCTAGTAGAGTGTAAAGGATTATTTAAGTGATTAAATTGTCTGTGAAATGAAGTTAGGAGTATTAGGCATCCGATTTATAATTGTATAGATCAGAGGGGGCTTAATAACATTAAGTCGGAGTATTTCCTAAGTCAGGATTCTGAAGTGTTTCAGAAAAGGACAAGCGAAGAAAGAGGTTCTTGCTTGTATGACTAGGTAAAAGATTAAGTTAATCTTGGCTTTTTCAGTGATAGAAAATGATGTTCGACATTCTCTATGTATCACACATAGAGTCTATCAGGCTGAAAGCTCGACTTGGTGTGACCCGAGTTCTTGGTTGAAGAACAGGTTCTAGAGTGATCCTTGTGTGGATCAATGAACAAACGTTAAGTTTATTCTTCAGTGTCTATGAGAACTGAAGATAGGTTTTCTAGTAACGGGTAAGAGTGGAATGGCAACTTGCCGTAAAGCGGTTACGATGATGCAAGTTATTACACTGACCCATACGATTAGAAATCTCATACAGGAGATGTCCTTTATTTTGAAGAAAGACATGGTTAGTTTGCGAAGTCGCATATGAATGCATGGTCGCATAATCTACATAGGTATAGAAATATATCGCGACTTTAGAAGTAGCAAGTGTGATTGGACTGAGCAGTTTTCCGAGCGTAGGCGGTCTCCTTAATAGATCTCTTAGACTTTTAAGGTGCATGTTGCGCGAATGCTCGAGTCTCACTCCATCCACTGGGATATATTTCACCGTCATCGTAAGATACGGGTTGATGTCAAACTAGGTGACATAGAAGTGTTGCAAAGCACATATAGGTCTCAATGTGTGAGGTCTATTGACTGTATTCCTCTTCCACGAGGCGAGCAGGCACCAAGATGCTATGGGTGTTGAGCTTTTACCAGGTTGTAAACTAGATTAAGTGTTACTCTAGTGCAAGTGGGAGACTGAAGGGAATATGCCCTAGAGGCACTTAATAAACATAGTTTATTGAAAATATCCCAATCGTTCATTATATGTTTTATACCATGCTATAACTGTATTAAGCGAAAACATTAATACAGGTGTGGTAGATAAACAACCAGGTCCCTAGTAGCCTCTACTAAGACTAGTTTCGTTGCGCGATTGATGATCGAGGTTTTCCGATCATAGGGCATGGCGCCGGTCGGCAATGGAAGTCATATCGTTAGGAGTAACGATGTGATGGACATACCTAGTATTTATAGGACATAGTCGTTACGCCTTAAGACCGTGAGATCAACTCTTATTGGTATTCCTGGAAGATACTTTGATCGCACCAAACGTCGTATCTTATTTAGTATGACAATAACGGTGATACTTTTGGGTATCGGAAAGGAGTAGTTGAGACGAGGGGTCAACAGCGGGATTTGTCAGTCCGCATAGCCGGATAGATACTCTAGGGCCCACTCGGTGAGATTATGTCAAATGAGTTTGCAAACATGTGACTAGGTCACCAGCTGACATAATATCATAGACGAGTAGAAGATAGCGATGTCGGTAACGAGATCATGCTAGGTATGGAGATATCTGAGAATGATGCTCGGACACGCTAAGTATCGCCATGACAAAGGGTTTAAGACTATACGTCCAGGTTTGATAGATGAAAGTCATTCGTTATATCTCAGGAGTTAATTCATGGGGTCCAGGCCTACGAGTTAGTCGTTGATCATTGAGGAGTCTTGATCATACCTGATATTATATCGAACCGCTAGGGTAACACACTTAAGGGGTTTCGACAAGATAACCGGAAAGGAAAGAGATCACCGGGAATATCCCGGGAGGGGTCCGATGGAGATCGGGCAGCGACGAAAGAGTTTTCGGAGCTAGGAAAAATTATATATATTATGTTTGATATTAATTAGTGTAATTAATATGCAAATATGATTTTATATATTTATTTTCGAATTAATTTAGGCTGATTTCCCTAAATGGGCCTTCTGGTCGAAAGAAGGCCCATGCGGGGGGAAAACCCTCAAGGGAATTTTGTGGGGGAGGCTTGGCCGGCCTAGGTGGGCCAAATGGGGCCCACCTAGGGCCGGCGCACCAGCCTTGGCCGGACCAGACATGTGGGATAGTCCCACATTGCCTGGCTGGCAAGGTTGGCTCCCCCTGGGAGCCTTTATAAGAAGGGGCACCCCTGGCCTTTTAATTCACCAATTAATTCCCAATTTCTCTCTCGATCTCGTGGTTCCCTTGTCGGAGCCGCGCCGAGTAGAGGAGGGGGATCTCTTCCACCATAGCCCGCTGCCGCGCTGCTGGTGTTCCGGTCCAAGTCTTCCGCTGCTCGTCCTGGACTGGAGCTTCGGAGGCCGTCGTCTCCACCGTATGTGTGCGACTCCCTGCGAGGTGCTGTGCTAGCGGTACTCGGAGGCCTACTTCCTCCACCCGACCTCGGGGTCATCTTCGTCATCTTCGTCGCGCCGAGTTCTCCGCGACCTAGAGGTCGGCTACGGCGTCTTCATCGTCAACGCTTGTGCGGGAGCGTAATCCCCGCTATTCGGTCTACGAGGGTATGTATTCCGATCTCCGCCGTACTTCTATATCTGCATAGTGTAGATCTTGGCTAGTTTAAGGATATCGTTGGTAGGAAAATTTTTGTTTTCTGCACACGATCCCCTTCAGTTTGGACCCAACCTTTTAAGTTTCTCAATCGCAGGAATGCGCCTAATTTGAAAAGATGCTATCACAATGGTTAATATCTACAAAGGTTTGCAAAACAGACTCTGTTCATTATATTCTGAGTTCTAATATTTTAGAAAATAACTATCTGAACTCCCACTCAAACATTCCTCCTGGTCGTTTAAGCGATTACACGACCCCCATCCATTGCACCACCCCTCATCATCAGAGCCGGCGGCACAACTTCAAGAGTAGACAAAAGTCCGCCACACCAATTTTGTGACTCGTGCTCGACCTTTCGGTCTCCCTGTTCCGAGGCCATATTTCTGAATATGCTAAGCTCGCCACCATAACCTCCACACTGACGCTTGTGCAACATGGCTTACACCTACTCTATGCGAACGACGAGATGTCTGACACCCGATCATCACGGCCTGCCTCATAACGTAGAACTTTCTTGGTGGTGCGCGTTGGAGGGAGAACACTAGTGGTATTTTGAAGGGATCATCTTATATAGCTACCGCCGTGTAACTAATATATACTATATATAGAATCACACAATATAAGATGCACACAAAACATCAATGTAATGCAATGTGATATAGTCCACTGCGCCATGGTCTTCTTGGCGCCCACAGTTTATAAACAATTTAATAAACCTACCTTGACCATATCACATAGCCCCTGCAAAATAAAGTTAGACGCTTCTACTTTATCTTTTGCATATTTTACGTGGCTCGGGGCTTTCGTAAATAGAACCGCTTCATACCTACGAACCTTATGACCACAACAATGATCCAATAATTGCATGTTTAAGCATCCCTTTCGAGCCCTCCATTGAAAATGCAAGACCAACTAAAGAGAGAGAAACAGGCACCCGCCAGCCACAGATATGGTACCAGCCGTATATCAGTAGTGGAACCAGTCTCGCGTAAGCGTACACGTAAAGTCGGTCCGGGCCGCTTCATCAACTCGATGCCGCTGGAATCATAAGTGCACGCTAGAGGGTAGCAAATAACAGGAACGGTGCCCCCGTGCAGAACACGGGTTCTAACAGCGTACAACTATATCTACGATAGATCGGCTCTGATACCACTGAAGGGGATCGTGTGCAGAAAACAAAAAAATTCCTAGCAACGATATCCTTAAACTAGCCAAGATCTACACTATGCATATATAGTAGTACGGCGGAGATCAGAATACATACCCTCGTAGACCGAATAGTGGGGATTACGCTCCCGCACAAGCGTTGACGATGAAGACGACGTAGCCGACCTCTAGGTCGAGGAGAACTCGGCGCGACGAAGATGACCCTGAGGTCGGGTGGAGGAAGTAGGCCTCCGAGTACCGCTAGCGCAGCACCTCGCAGGGCGTTACACACATACGGTGCATACGACGGCCTCCGAAGCTCCAGCCAGGACGAGCAGCGGAAGACTTGGACCGGAACACCAGCAGCGCGGCATCGGGCTATGGTGGAAGAGATCCCCCTCCTCTACTCAGTGCAACTCCGACAAAGGGAATCACGTGATGGAGATAGAATTAGGGAATTAATTGGTGAATTAAAAGGCCAGGGGTGCCCCTCTATATAAAGGCTCCCGGGGGGAGCCAACTTGCCAGCCAGGCAATGTGGGACTATCCCCCATTGCCTGGTGCGGCTCCCTTGGTTCGCCGGCCACCTGGTGGGCCCCTTTTGGCCCACATAGGCCGGCCACCTTGACCCCCACCGAATTCCCTTGAGGAATTTTCCCCTCTTGGGCCTTCATTCGACCAGAAGGCCCATTTAGGGAAATCAGCCTAAATTAATTCGAAAATAAATATATAAAATCACATTTGCACATTAATTACACTTATTAATATCAAACATATTATATATAATTTATTCTAGCTCCGAAAACTCTTTCGTCGCTGCCCGATCTCCATCGGACCATTCCCGGGACGTTCCCGGTGATCTCTTTCCTTTCCGGTTGTCTCGTCGAAACCCCTTAAGTGTGTTACCCTAGCGGTTCGATATAATAACAGGTACGATCAAGACTCCTCTATGATCAATGACTAACTTGTAGGCCTGGACCCCATGAATTAATCCCTGTGATATAATAAATGACTTTCATCTATCAAACCTGGACGTCTAGTCTTAAACCCTTTGTCATGGCGATACTTAGCGCGTACGAGCATCATTCTCAGATATCTCCATACCTAGCATGATCTCGTTACCGACATCGCTATCTTCTACTCGTCTATGATATTATGTCAGCTGGTGACCTAGTCACATGTTTGCAAACTCATTTGGCATAATCTCACCGAGTGGGCCCTAGAGTATCTATCCAACTATGCGGACTGACAAATCCTGTTGTTGACCCCTCGTCTCAACTACCCCCTTCCAATGCCCAAAAGTATCACCGTAATTGTCACACTATATAAGATATGACGTTTGGTGCGATCAAAGTATCTTCCAGGGATAACAATAAGAGTTGATCTCACGGTCTTAACGCGTAATGACTATGTCCTATAAATATTGGGTATGTATCACACCGTTACTCCTAACGATATGACTTCCATTGCCGACCGGCGCCATGCCCTATGATCGGAAAACCTCGATCATCAATCGTGCAATGAAACTAGTCTTAGTAGAGGCAACTAGGGACCTGGTTGTTTATCTACCACACCTGTATTAATGTTTTCGCTTAATACAGTTATAGCATGGTATAAAACATATAATGAACAATTGGGATATTGCCAATAAACTATGTTTATTAAGTGCCTCTAGGGCATATTCCCTTCAGATCGAGGAAATGAAGATTTGAGTTATAATGTTGGCACATCATTAGAAGACTTGTGAGATGAGTTCCACAAATTACGTCGCATGGAACACCATAGTGTCATGGTGTGTTAGGACGTCGTCATTACACTCTATCGGATAGTGTGTGGTAAATAAATCTCTTACCGAATTATTGTGATCATTAGAGTCATATGGTAGAAACGTAAACACTCACGTTAGCAAATAGGGAAACCATTTGAATCCATGGAGACAATACCATACGAGTGATGGCATGGCTTTTAGCCTGGATTGTCGTTTCAGCAATTTAGTGTTTCGATGTGATCAAACCTAAAACGGATTAATCTTTGTAGTGTACCGTACCTAAAGAGTTAGTTGGGTACATGTCTCACGACATAGGCAAAATCATTGTCGGGATATACCTTGCGAAAGAAATAATTTCTTGTCCAAGGGTATAAGTGAGAAAGAAAGTAGAGCAAGACGAAGTTGGTGAACTTCCTCTCCAGACATCAGAGTGCCCCAATCAAAAGTGTTTTTGGTGTCAGGCTCCACAACTTGAAAAGGCTGATGATTCAAGATCATGATGTTCTGAGCTAATACTAAGAGCGTAGGCATACGAGGTTGTGTTTCACACTGTGTGTTACGACAATCTTGTTATGAAGGTCATATTAATGGAATATGACAGACCTACGAACTACGAAGAAGAGATGGTGGACCTAAGTCCGAGAAATGGCTATGAGTCATTTATGATCCGAAATAAAATTCATATACGATTACCAGGTAATGACTTGGGAGATCTTCTTGATGACATCTAGGATGTTAATAGTATATGGAATTTTATGAGAGAGTAGACATTGAGTAGATTCGATTTGTCGTGAAACAGTTCCGACAGATTCAAAAATTGACCACATGAGAGTTTGTCTCAAGTGGCGAAGCCTAAATCTATTCTGGGTCGTTTAGCAATCACTATAATTTCGAATGAGAAATTGATAGATGGATAAGGAAACCATGTTTCTTAATAGTGTCATTAAGAAAGAGTTGGTGATCCCGAGGATGCTAAACATGTGTGCAAACTTCAGTTGTCCATTCATGAGCAGAAGCAAGCATATCGGAGCTGGAATCTTCACTTTGATAATGTGGTCAAAGGATTTTGGAGTTGTCCAAAATAGTTGAAGAAACCTACATTTGCAAAGAAGTGAGTGGGAGCAAAGTAGCTTTCTTTGATCTTATATGCGGAAGGCATATTTGAGTGGGAGCTAAGTAGCTTTTCCTTGATCTTATATGCGGAAGACATATTTGAGTGGGAGCTAGGTGTCATTCGTGAATTTGTATGTAACGACATATTGAATGACACAGATCCTCTAGTAGAGTGTAAAGGATTATTTAAGTGATTAAATTTTCTATGAAATGAAGTTAGGAGTATTAGGCATCCGATTTATAATTGTATAGATGTAAGGGGTTTAATAACATTAAGTCGGAATATTTCCTAAGTCAAGATTCTGAAGTGTTTCAGAATAGGACAAGCAAAGAAAGAGGTTCTTGCTTGTATGACTAGGTAAAATATTAAGTTTATCTTGGCATTTTCAGTACTAGCAAATGATGTTCGACATTTTCTATGTATCAGACATAGATGCTATCAGACTGAAAGGTCGACTTAGTGTGACCCGAGTTCTTGGTTGAAGAACAGGTTCTAGAGTGATCCTTGTGTGGATCAATGAACAAACCTTAAGTTTATTCTTCAGTGTCTATGAGAACTGAAGATATGTTTTCTAGTAAACGGCAAGAGTGGAAAGACAACTTGCCGTAAAGCGGTTACGATGATGCAAGTTATGACACTGACCCATACGACTAGAAATCTCATATAGGAGATGTCCTTTATTTTGAAGATAGACATGGTTAGTTTGCGAAGTCGCATATGAATGCACTGTCGCATAATCTACATAGGTATAGAAATATATCACGACTTCAGAAGTAGCAAGTGTGATTGGACTGAGCAGTTTTCCGAGCGTAGGTGGTCCCCTTAATAGATCTCTTAGACTTTTAAGGCCCAAGCTACGCGAATGCTCGAGTCTCACTCCATCCACTAGGATATATTTCACCGTCATCGTAAGATACGGGATGATGTCAAACTAGATGACATAGAAGTGTTGCAAAGCACATATAGGTCTCAATGTCTGAGATCTATTGACTGTATTTCTCTTCCACGAGGCGAGCATGCACCAAGATGTTATGGGTGTTGAGCTTTTACCAAGTTGTAAACTAGATTAAGTGTTACTCTAGTGCAAGTGGGAGACTTAAGGGAATATTCCCTAGAGGCACTTAATAAACATAGTTTATTGGCAATATTCCAATTGTTCATTATATGTTTTATACCATGCTATAACTGTATTAAGCGAAAACATTAATACAGGTGTGGTAGATAAACAACCAGGTCCCTAGTTGCCTCTACTAAGACTAGTTTCATTGCGCGATTGATGATCGAGGTTTTACGATCATAGGGCATGGCGCTGGTCGGCAATGGAAGTCATATCGCTAGGAGTAACGGTGTGATACATACCCAGTATTTATAGGACATAGTCATTACGCGTTAAGACCGTGAGATCAACTCTTATTGTTATCCCTGGAAGATTCTTTGATCGCACCAAACGTCATATCTTATATAGTGTGACAATAACGGTGATACTTTTGGGTATCGGAAGGGGGTAGTTGAGACGAGGGGTCAACAACGAGATTTGTCAGTCCGCATAGTTGGATAGATAATCTAGGGTCCACTCGGTGAGATTATGTCAAATGAGTTTGCAAACATGTGACTAGGTCACCAGCTGACATAATATCATAGACGAGTAGAAGATAGCGATGTCGGTAACGAGATCATGCTAGGTATGGAGATATCTGAGAATGATGCTCGGACGCGCTAAGTATCGCCATGACAAAGGGTTTAAAACTAGACGTCCAGGTTTGATAGATGAAAGTCATTTATTATATCACAGGGATTAATTCATGGGGTCCAGGCCTACGAGTTAGTCATTGATCATAGAGGAGTCTTGATCGTACCTGTTATTATATCGAACCGCTAGGGTATCACACTTAAGACAACCGGAAAGGAAAGAGATCACCGGGAACGTCCCGAGAATGGTCCCATGGAGATCGAGCAGCGACGAAATAGTTTTCGGAGCTAGAATAAATTATATATAATATGTTTAATATTAAATAGTGTAATTAATGATTAAATATGATTTTATATATTTATTTTCAAATTTTTAAAGGCTGGTTTCCCTAAATGGGCCTTCTGGTGGAAAGAAGGCCAATGAGGGGGGGAAAGTCCCCCAGGGCTTCGGATTGAGGGAGGGCCGGCCTAGGTGGGCCAAATGGGGCCCACCTAGGGCCGACGCACCTATCTTGGCCGCACCAGGCATGTGGGATAGTCCCACATTGCCTGGCTGGCAAGGTTGGCTCCCCCTGGGAGCCTATATAAGAAGGGCCTGGCCTTTTAATTCACCAATTAATTCTCTTATTTCTCCTTGATCTCGTGATTCCCTTTGTCGGAGTTGCGCCGAGGAGGATGAGGGGATCTCTTCCACCATAGTCCGCTGCCGCGCTGCTGGTGTTCCGGTCCAAGTCTTCCGCTGCTCGTCCTGGACTGGAGCTTCGGAGGTCGTCATCTCCACCGTATGTGTAACGCCTGCGAGGTGCTGCGCTAGCGGTACTCGGAGGCCTACTTCCTCCACCCGACCTCGGGGTCATCTTCGTCGCGCCGAGTTCTTCGCGACCTAGAGGTCGGCTACGTCGTCTTCATCATCAACGCTTGTGCGGGAGCGTAATCCCCGCTATTCGGTCTACGATGGTATGTATTCCGATCTCAGCCGTACTTCTATATCTATATAGTTTACATCTTGGCTAGTTTAAGGATATCGTTGCTAGGAAATTTTTTGTTTTCTGCACACGATCCCCTTCATTGTACGCCGTATTGGTGATGGTAGATCAACCAATATATGGACTCAAAATTGGATACCTGGGGACAGTGGATTGAGACCTTTTACTACTCCAAAAACAAATGATCCTAAAGAAGTTTATGAGCTTATTGATGCCACCTCGGCATGTTGGAATTTTGCAAAATTGGAGGAGGTGTTCCTTCCAATGGATTCACAAGCAATTCTCAAGATTCCGATCAACACAATTGGGCAGCCGGACGTGTGGGCATGGCACCACAAAAAATCAGGGGTGTTCTCGGTTAGATCGGCTTACCGCATGATCGTTGATATCAAGAGAAGGAGAGAAGCATGGTTATATCATAATTCGGAAGCTTCTGATCGAAGACAGGTTGAAGGAGCATGGACTAAGCTATGACGTGTAAAAGTCCCCTCCAAAATCCGAACCTTTGCTTGGAGATTGGGGAAGCAAAGCCTCCCTACGGCGGAGGTAATGAAACATAGGAACATGGCGACAGATGAGGTGTGCAAGCTATGTGGAGCAGATGTTGAAATTGGCGTCATAGTCTGTTAGAATGCAATATGGCTCGGTGTGTGGGCTCTTGGTGATGAAGATCTGCTAGAGCATGCGCATGCTAGTGGGACTCCGGATGCTGGGAATTGGATTTTTACGATGTTGAATAGCCTGTCTCATGGTGATTTTGTTCACCTACTGGTGACTTGTTGGACTATCTGGACGGCGAGGCGAAAAGCTATACATGAGGAGGTGTTCCAGAGCCCTCTGTCTACTCATTGTTTTATTACAAAGTTTATGCATGAGCTGGGATTGGTGAAGAATCAGAGTTTCACCTCACATGGGGTACGAGCTTCGGGGAGAGAGAAGAAATGGAGGGCACCGCCGGCAGGATTTGTTAAAGGAAATGCTGATGGTGTTGTTAATCAAGCGGAGACGAAGGGAGCAGCGGCAGCTATCTTCAGAGATGCGGAAGGCAAGTTCTTGGGAGCATCGGAGCGACGACCGATCCAAGCACGCTAGAAGCACTAGCTTGTCGTGAAGCACTCACTCTGGCAAAGGATATGGATATCAGACGAATGCTTATTGCTTCAGATTGTACACACGGATGCTTATTGCTTCAGATTGTGCACAGGTCGTAAAAGATATCGAGGAGGGAAGCCGAGGGACTCATGGTGCTGTCATTTTGGAGATAGCAAGGAGGAAGGCAACCTTTGAACATGTGGAGATAACGCATGAATTCAGAGAGTCCAATTGGGAAGCTCATGACATTGCTAAAGGTGCTGCTGGATTAGGCATTGGCCGCCATATTTGGCTGATGCATCCACCGGATTTTGTAAACATACCAATCTTGATCTAATAAAGTCCGGTGTTTTATCGCTCAAAAAAAAATTCACGTCGGCAGACAAATGCCAGAGCTCAAACTGATGTGCATAACCAAATATTCCCGAAATATACCACGAACATTACAGGATACGTAACAGATACAACAATTTGATCTTGTTAGTTGCAAAATAGAAGCAACCTTTTTGTAGGACCTACTCGCTGCTGCCGTACCAGTAACACTACATTTCAGCGCTAGATCAGGAACGAAAGGCAAGGAAAAGAAAAGAAAAACAAGACAAGCCTACACCTGCCCAGGTGGGATGATGCATCTAAATACTGCCTCCACCGAAAGAACAGACGTAGTTCCACCGTGATCTTTTTATGCCCGGTGAGTCGTGTCAACTCTACAACAAACTAGCTCGACGTCCCTTCTTTATTTCTAAGAAAACGAACAAATTAGTTAGATGTCCATAATGGATGAAGCCAATGACAATGCATTGGAAATACCACAGGTTCAACGAGAAAGAACTTAGTTCATGGCTTGCTACTATCAGATAAGAACATAGTTAGGAGTTTAACAAATGCAATCATCATGCATACATGTTAAGGCGTTCAAATATTTTCAGTTTATATTTCTGGCAAAGGTGCCTATAAAACTATGGTGGGTGACCTATGTAAAGAAATACCAAATACTAGAGTAGTTGAGGCCTATATGAATGTCTCACGGATTAATCAAAAGATAAAATGCCAATAGATTGCCATGTGTAAGGGGATTAAGAAATGCACTCAGGGCTTGATCATTGCCACATTTCAGCAAATGGTAAGTTCATGTCATCACAAACATGATATTAAATGCTAAGACACCAAAAGATCAACACATGATACTTCACATCTTAAATACTCCCTCCGTCCAACAATATAAGATATTTAGCCCTTGTCCACATTCACATGTGTCTAGACACGTTTTAGTGAGTATGTCCACTCATTTTACTCCGAATCAACATGTGAAACACCTAACACATCTTATATTGTGGAACAGAGGGAATATATGATAGCACTCATGCCGGAATGGTAAGTCAAAAGACTACACTGATATTGATGTGACTCGTTACAAGCCTGTTTGACTGTGACGACTTGTGCAGCTTTCAGCATCTAATTATAGATACCAGAACTGTTTTTTTTTAAGAAAGATACCCGAACTGTGACGACGACACAAACAAATTCAAGAACATTTATTGAAGCTCTTGCGTGTTTGACTGAGAGGAGATCAAGAGTGAGCCTTGGAGCTTAAGAGTTATGACTGAATGAGCCTCAGTTGATTGCTGCTTCAGAATTTAACATATCCCATCACACATAATGCATAGTTCGTGTCCATGTAAAATAGGCTAAGCCAACAGCCCTCTGTTATAACTGTTTTGAAAATGCAGAGCATCCTTGTGAGCTGCTCACATAGGCCAAAAATACGGATAATAATTAACTAACTACACTTTCAGATGCTGCTTTAACCTACCACTGCTCGAATGGAAATGAAATGCTGCAGACATAGCTAGCACACACAACCTAAGGGCGCAAAACTAGGTCGAATTTGTTATTCAGTAAAGTGGATTGTTGCACACACCTTGTTCACAACAGGAGAGTCCTCAGCAAATTATTTAGTAGTAAAGCGAACCTGGGAGTAGATCATATCAGACTATCAGTCACTTGTGTTTCATATTTTTTTTAGATACGTAATATCCAACTGAGCAGTAGATGCGATACCTTGCCACCAATCACCTCTTGTAGCGAGGGAGCCATCCGAATTATCCTCCTTATACTGGATAAGACATAAGCAAGCATTCAAACAAAAGTGATTGGAGAGCTGGCTTATTTGCAATGCAATTTCAACGTACATTTCTTGATGGCTCGTTGGCTTGCTTGTGAGTAGAGCTGTCATAGAAGTCCCGCCCGCCGTAATGCACAGATGAGCCAAAATAGGGTGACTCTGTGGACTCGTTCGGATATAACTGTTTGCCATCTTTGTATGCGACGCGCCCTTTAGTAGGGCTGCCTTGGCATTTGCCATCTGGAATACAAATTAAGAATGTCAGAGTTCATCCACTATTGTATTACATACCAATGACCCAAATTCGCATCCAAAACTAAGATGACTTATCAATATTAGCAGAGCAACTTATAACCATGGGGACAGGGAGCAGTTCTAGTTCAGAGATAAATGGGGTTTGGTGTCAGGACTTGCTCATAGGCCATAACCAAACTAAGAATTTACCTATATCAACTTTCAGGCCAGCTAATGCTTTGCAATGTTTATTTTTCTGTTATTTTGCTTAACCATTATATGCCCAGAAGATCCTACAACTACCTGCAATGCCCCCACCACTCTTCCCTTTGGAGTTCTGCCTGTTCAGTATCGTGTACAGGTCCGTCTGCCTCCCGTCTCTTGGATTTGCCTATCAGGTAAAGCAGAGCAGCGTTATCACAGGAATGCGCAGATGAGATTTTGCAGAAAGCTCGATCATAAAAAATTGGCACTGAGTTATCCACGTAACAAACTGATTTTTTTTTGGGAAATAATGAGGTACCAGAATTCCCGAATCACATCACCAATTCTCAACAGGACTGGAACGGCACGACAAACAGATCGTAAAGACGGGGTGAAGAGCAAGTACCGCAGGCGACGCGGAGAAGACAGAGCTGAAGTACCCGTTCGCCGCCGCCGCCGGCACGGCTCCGGCGGCCGCGGGGGTAGGCGGCGACTTCTTCTTGGCGTCCATGTGTGTGGTGGTTTAGGAGACGAAGGAAAGGGGGAGAAGGTCGTTATAGGCGGCGGCGCGGGGCGGAGGGAGGAGCTCGCACTTCTCTGCTTGCCTCGTGGCGTCCTGCTCCGGCCTCCATCTGTGCGTAACTGCATATAAAGGCTCCCAGAAGAGCCCTGCTCGGAGGTTTCGAAGATCTGGAGGGACTGGACGGGAAGAGTGCCATTGCTTCTCTTCCTTGGCAGCGTTAAATCTCATAATCCACTCTGATTATATTTCTGAACTTAAACTAAGAGTAATGTTTCAGGACGTTCTGCAAATATATTTTTCGTTTATTTTTTAGGTGAGAGATTTTTTTCAGTCTATTTCTTGAAAATAGTTGATAAATGCTACGGAAGTTACAAAGGAGTTACAAGACATGAATAATTATTGTTGGCTTGCTAGTCCATTTGTACATTGCTAAGCATATTTGTGTTAGGCTCTCCGTGGCACAACTATTCAAGCTAACTCAATCAAATAAGTTGTTTTTTATCTTCATATGAGGGAACATCATTGTTAAGGATTTTGTTACTTTTGAATAATCCAAGTGCTCCAAAGCACCCCATATCAGACCTAAATAAAAAAGACACGTTTAATTTATCCTTACTCTCACCTCCCCGGCCCGACGTATTTTGTTCGCTCGGCCTTTTTTTTTGTTATCAACATTTGATAGAATATTTAATTGTAAATTTTAAAAATTTCATCGTTTAAATATTATGAGTATTAAATAATGAGAGTAAAGTGACAACATAGGTGAAACAAACATAGTCAAAATGAAAACAAGACAAAATAAATTTAGTTGTCTCCTGAAATGATTCCTGCCAGTGTCCATTGATATTCAATCAAATCCTTCTTTAGCTGATCGTGAGTAGCATCATCACGAATCTTCTCGTACACATGGAGAAACTCTTCAAATGTAGATGCTCCTGGACGTGGGGCAACCAACTCTGAAACTCCTACCTTTGGTCATGGATGTCTTTATCGCGCTCATCCTCGACGATGTTATGCATGATCACACAATCAGTTATGACCTCACACATCACCTTTGTGCTCCATGTACTTGTGGGTGGCGAACAATACCCACCTAGATTGGAACAAACCAAATGCACACACCACTTGTTTTCACGATATTAATGAACATTCTTTATAAAAAAAATAGAAGTAGCAAAACTGATAGCATGGTAGTTAGGTCCTAGTAGAGAATAGGCCAAAGAACAAAAGCAAATAGCCCATCTGTCCCGGTCCTGCAGAGGCCGGGCACATGTGCAGCAGGCCATTTGTCCCGGTTTCAATCACGAACCGGAACAAATGGGGCGTGCCTCAAGGCACCAGCCTATTTGTCCCGGTTTGTGATTAAAACCGGGACAAATGGCCCATGCCTATATATACTCAGCAGCCCCCTCCCCTCTTCCAAAATAAGGAGGCATTTTTTATGAAATGGTAGAAGGGCGTGCGTGCTAGTTATATTTTTTTTACTTATGCATGCAAAGTGTTCGATGAAATGCCCGAGAGAGTTCACAAAATGATTTGATTTACACTTAAAGTTTATTCTTCTTTTTGATCAAGGTTAATTTTTTTACCATTACAGTGTACTTATATTCCTAACCAAAGAGGTTAATTCGTTCTGCTAAAATCAGGTCGGGAGCGAACAAGAAGGTGTCAGCTTCTTCCACATAGAAGACAAAGAGATCAGTTCACCAGGGTCCAGGAAGCCCGAAGCAAGGAATCCATCAAATGGCCATGACTGCTCGTGTTGCACGCGGGAGTCGGCATGATCCAGGCGAGCATCGGCATCTTCCTTCCGGTCTGAAAATCCAGTAAGATCGATCGAAACGAGAACCGAACAATCCTCCGGGGCCAAAAGGAAGGTTCTAACCTCTAGCGCAGATATTATCAGGAGCGGATGATCCCATGGCCGGTCCGGGGAATATCTCGTTCGAGAGAGAGGTCACCACGCACCACGCACAAGACATAATTTGACTCCCGTCGACGTCGAGCTTCGTCGATCCTTATCTCGTCATTTCCCTTTCTTCCAGGTCGGATAATTAACTTTGGGCAAGTAGGCGAGCATAGGAGAGCAGAGCCCACGGCGGCCGATCGACGTCGGCGACGCGTGCGCCGTGCCCACACCCTTTCTATCCGTTCAAAGCGGCGGCACTATGACGGGACCGATTAGCATCTGTCCGACTGTCCCTGTCCATCTTCCTGCCGCGCTGCCGGCGTGGTGGCTTCACGGACAAGATAGAGATTTCAGGTTTTGCTCGAGGATGAGATGGAAAAGAGAAGGACCCTACCACCAAAGACCAAATCTGGCGGAGAAGTTTCCATTCGGGATATGTATCACGGCTGATCGATCTGATCTGAGTGAAAGGTGCGGCGAGTGCTTATGGATAACCTAGTTTATGCGCCGGAGTGTTATCCTGATATGCTTCGGCGTGACTGCGGCGGAGGATGATCTGATCGGCGCTTGTTGGTAGTTGATTGAGAGCTGGTATATGAATATGACCTAGCTGATCTATGCGTGTGCGTGGCGTCATTGTAGCTTAAGATAACGGAGCTAGCTTTTGGCGAGGAAGTGTTCATGTCTGGGGGTCGCCGTGGATGAAACGGGGATCACTCGCACTTGCAGCAGCAAGCTATGGAGAAGGAGGCGTCCCTTGGCGCCACGGGAGGCCGGATTCTCATCCTCAACTAGGCAAGCTTTCGGACGGCCCGAGGCTGCGTCACTTGCCAGTTGCGAGCATCCGAGTTTGAACAAAGTTGACGAGATTCTTGATCTCTGTCTCCCTCAGGAAAGAGAAAAATTGACTGTACGCTATGTCACCGTTCCAAGTTCTGGCCAGATTACATGGCACCACTGAAATTGAAGATATAAAGCTGTCGAGAATATCTGTGTCTGCTTCTATCGTCCCCACCCTCGCCATCGTCTTCCACAGATATCCAATGTGCCCGATTTTATCCGTTTGGGAGGTCTGCACACACAAATGTGGCATGTGTCTTTTGGGGTGGGCTGATCACATCGAAGCAGAAAATTGCATATTAAAATAATTAAATAAAATATTTATATTAGGGCTCCACGGGCAGATAATAACATACTACACACAAAAAAAACCTATTGGTACTAAAGATGCGAAAAGAGGTCCCGTTGTCCCACTTTTTTTTGTACATCTGTAATACAAAATTCTAGATAAGAAATTTGTACATATGAATAAAATGGGGAAAAGTGGACATATGTGTTCCATTTTTGCATCCTTAACTACTATTGGGTTCGTTGATGGATGGATAGTGTGGGCATCCCCACGGCCAGAACAACTGAGTCGCCCCCTTCCTCTCGGAGTGCTTGTCAACCTCCATGTCGATGAGCGTGGGGTCCTCCTCAAACCCTTCAGCACTAACACTCTAAAGTAAGTGCCGCCGTGTGAACACATAAACTAATAAATAAATAAAGTTTTTTTCAAAAAAAGAAAACAGGAGAAGAAAACGAGAAAAAGGAGCGTACGACAAATAAAACAGAAAAATAACAAAATAACTGTACGGCCGGCTGCCGGCCCAGTACATATGAACCTTCAGACTAACTGACGGTGAAGGCGTCAAATAAGGTTACGATCTGGGGAGAAACGATAAGTAGTTCTTAGATGGGCCAACTAGAACTCCTCCTTGCCTCTTGGGCTACTTCTTAGCAGCAGCTATAGGCCTAGTCTATATCTACCTTGGAAGCTTGGGCCACAACAAGCTTGCACTAGCGCTCATGTTCCGATGAGGCTATGAGGCAGAAATAAAGCCGAGGGATTCTCAAAAAAAAAAAGTAGAGCGGTGGACTTTTTTTTAGAAAAGGAGGGTGTGATTCTTTGAGATGTCTACATCGAGTGATGCATACAGCCGTACGCACTTATTAATTCCAACCAGATTTATAAAGTATAATGATGAAACAAACAGAAATCAACCTCTAGACAACAAGAGTCGCTACCACTATGATGGGGTGACTAACATAAACCCTTCTGAAACTGGAGTACCAGTTCAGCTAAACACTCAACACACACCGACATGTAAGGTTTAGTCGCTGCCGCCGTCTTCCATAAACCCATCTTCAGAAATTATGAACACCATGACCTCACAAATCCGGTCTGTCGTCGGTATCGTCACGATGCTAGACAGCGCCACCATGCGTGAGTCCATCGACCCGAAATCGAGACCCCGCAACACTTCACCGCCGAGACACGTTCTATAGATCCACGCTTAAAATAAAATGCATCATCATGCAATACTCAAAACAAGCCTCGTCAAAAAAGAAAAACTCAAAACATGCCGATGACGGGTATATGAGGAAGGCCGAGCTAGAACATATATCACTGGGTGCCATTCAGTTTCATATTATAAGATGTTTTAGCTTTTGTTTTTTAATATGTATACATACATATTTTAGTGTGTAAATTCTCATTTTGGTCCATATATAGTTTGTTATGGAATATCTAAAACACCTATAGTATTATATATGAAACCCAAAGAGTATCTTTATCTAAATGGGAGGATGAATCCCGCTACAAAGAATTCTCTCAACATGCAATGTATACACATCATTAAGTCTCTTAAAATATGGAGAAAAAATACATATAATTTTTTCTCATGTATTTCCACAGCAACGCACGGGGAATCATCTAGTTTTAGAAGACGAGGGCGACGCAAAAGAGTCGTGTAAATCAATAAATCATTCACCTACCTTTTATACTCGCTTGTTCCCGGCTTCCCGCGAAATCGTATTTGTGCAAAACGCCGTCAGCACATGTAACTCTGTGCATGTACGATGGACAACTGGTATTTCAACACATTTGGACAGGCGCCGACCGGAGAGACGCCAGCACAAAATATACTCTCATCGGCATCACATCCGCTGTAGCAATCGCAATTCCAAATCGATTTTCAAATCAGAATCTGCAGCGATCGGGCAGGCGGCGTGCGACACGGCACCTGCGTCCGCGGTGGTTATTTTGCACGCCGGCCGTGTGAACGGCGGCGATGCCATTCGGGTCCCCATCGGCGCGCGACGGGAGATATGATCGCACATCAGGTGACACCACCCCTCACCTCCCGCCATCAAATTCCCGAGCTCCACTCGACACCAAACCCCCCCAAGCTGCACTGCAGGTCCTGTCCGTTTCACCGGTGACTCGGACCTCGTCCTGGCCATCAACCGGAGTTGAGTTGCCTCCCCGATTTGACCCCATGACAACGAAAGAACGAGGCTCCTTGATCCGTATCCTGGCCTACCTGGTCTGCCGCGCGCCTCCGACCGAATAATCCACCCTTCCTCGACTCTCTGGAGTCTGGACACAAGCAATCTAGTACAGCAACATGAGCAGATCAGCTAAGATTGTTTACCTACAACAAGGTGCTAATTAATCATGGTTTTGTGAGGATTACACCACTATTTTGAGCCAATGTTTCACTATACATGAACTGTGCGGGATGGGGACAGCCCAATAGTTCTCAACAAGCGTTTTCCAATGAGAATCAAACAGCACGATCTATTCGGCATGGTAGGCGTCCACCACGGTCGCTTCCCCAGGACGCAGCCGTGCGTGCGCAAGCCGCACAGTTGGCGATCGAGTTGATGGCGCCGTTCCGGATCATCAACCAGCCAGCGAGCCAAGAATCATACGCTTATGTCAACACCTTAAGCAGCCGCCATTAATTCTCTCATGACCCAGGGTCGTGGCTTGCGGTGCGCCCATGCCATCGTAGAGCGGTTTATGCTCCTAGAGTCGTCGTTGTTCATCGCGCGGTTGAGCTGGAGCTGGAACAGTCATGGAGGAACATGCCACACGACGTGACGCGCCTCTGTCCGGAGGAGGCAACGCCTCGATGAGTCGAAAGCTATGGTCAGCCGGCGGCTAATTTAGTACAGAACGGAGGGAGTGAGTACTGTACTGTAGTCGACACGTCTCAATCTTCATGCATATGTATCACCGCAGCAACCGCCTCTAACATAACTCACTAGGCGTGGGTGCTGCCATTTTATAGTCTTGCTAACAATAACGGGCTCCATGAACAGCTATCATGGGCGCAATTGGGTGTAGCGCCTTTGTGCAACTTATATTAACGGCCTCCTAACTCGCCAGGTCTTGTTGTTTTAATTCTGGGGAATCAGTAATTTTTCTCATTCGCGTTCTTGCATGGCCACACATTACAGAAAACCTGTAGATTTCGACGGCTTATAGAGTTAACTCGCGAGCTTACCAAATGGAACCGAATTATTAATCTGAACATGTTGTGTTAATGAGACGAGTTGAGTTGACTCGTTATTTTTGTGAGCCAAGGCGAGTCACGGCTCGAATTCCAACCATAAACTTACCTTTTCCAAAGTTTCAAATACTCGGGTAAAAATGCTACGCAAGTAAATATGTATTCGAAACACCAAGCATATATACCAAATAGAATCAAGTCACCCCACATAGCCATCCTACACCAAACTGAATTCTACACGTAAGTTTTTCCTTGGTTGCAACTCAGACTTTGCATCTAAATATGCACGCATGTGGTGCCACCACAAAGATTCTTTTCATGCTTAAATTCACAAGAAAAATATCCAAACCGTTATTTGAATTAACCCAACGCCTTCTCGATCTTCGCCCTTATATCGTCCGCACCCGAACTCTTGTGGCCGGTTGTTATTTTATTACCTTTTTACCATCTTACTTAGTGTAGGATTTAATGTCGGGAGGTGGATTCTTGGTGTTCACATCAGCCCCGACGGTTCGGCTACTCCCAAACAACGTTCGGCCACATATAAACTCTCTCGCCGCGACCCAGCTCGCTGGGAAGAGCCCTAGATTTTATGTCTTATAGTAAGTTTGAAATAAAAATGCCTAAACCCTGACGGGCCGCACAAAATGTCTCAGTCGGTTGGGTACGGTGACCAGAGAAGGACGGACATGAGCTGGACGCCTGTCCGTTTAATGACCCAAACAAATAAAATACAAATAAAACGTGTGTGTATTGACATCTGCAGTTAAAAGTCATCTTGTAAATAAAGTTGTAAACCGGTTCATCATACCCTGCGCGGCTACACTACACATCCTCACACAGTACAAACAAGATCTCCCAGGATGATCCTGTAATGAGAAGGTGACGACTGACGACGTCGGAGACCATCAGCTTGCCGTAATGCCATTCACATTCACGTTACCGACTGCCCTAGTTATAGCTAGCTGCACGCCAGAGATAGCAGTACGTTACGTTACGCGCTCCGGTTTACGAGCCATAACTTTACGCTTTGATTACTACAGAAGTGTACAGCAGTCCCGGACAACCACGCGTGAGTATTACTGGCTCCGATTAGACAGGACGACATCCATGCATGATTACTGAGAGCCAACCACTCTACACAGCAGTTTCCTGCACCAGGCAAAACAAGTGAAGAAAAGAGAGCCAGTGACACCAGTACGGCAGTACTACCATACTACTGAAATAATACACTCAGTTTTTTAAGATTGGGGCATCGGAACTTTAACTCTCCTCAATTTATCACTTGTCACTCACAAGTCACAATACCCTTCCCAAAGCCAAGTACGTAGTACAAAGTACAATCTCACCAAAAGGAAAAACTTTAGGGAGATTAAGGATTCGCTAGCTAGTTTCTGGACCGAATTCGATGTCGGTGCAAGTTGTTAGAAGCAAAGCCGGGCAATGCTGTAGTGGTGTGAGCACCTTGTGAATGTGTGAGAGCATCTACATCGGTAGCCAAAAGGCTTTTTTTAAGGTGCCGGACAGAAAATCGGACACAACGATACTATATATTTGTTCGATCCGTTTCTGTTTGGGCGAGCTAGGCTTCAAACTTGGGAGAGGTTCGATAGGAAAGTCCCACCCGTCATAGAAAAACAACTCGTTAGTCAAGATTAATTGAAACATATAGGAGGTTGAGACGGGTCTAATGGTAACCATCTCGCTGGCCACGATACCGACGATGAGAATTGATATTCACACACATAGCATAAACAAGGGGCCCAAACGACATGACCCAAAGGGAGATGACACCAGGTGACGTGACCCAGAGATCTCGTCGAACACATAATGCTCTTGCCGCCAAACGCAGCCTTATCGAAAGGTTTAGCCATGAGTGGTTGCTCGAGGCACCACTCCCCAAAGGCAACTTCACCTTTCAAGTGCTTGATCTACGATCGTCAGAAGAAGCTCCGACGGTTTACGAACCTGTGGTTCGAGTCACTGAGCACCTACTAGAACACCTGTTTCTAGGAGGAGCGAGAGGCGGCCCTCACCCGCTTCATCGATGAGCATCTATCGCCAGGCAACAACGTCACCGAGTGGACGTGGCTCTGACACGTCGTCCGGGTGTAATAGAGGCCCCCTCCACGGGGGAGAAACAACTTGTCGTCAATTGTGTTTGACACCCTCGAGGCGGATGTTATGTCCGTCACCACAAGGCGCCGCAAAGAAGAAGGTGGTGGGTTTAGCTCAGCTTTTAATTTCCGTGTTCACCTGTATTTTAAATAAATGCATTCAAATGCTGGGCAACAACCCTATTGTGCCGGACACGCCCAAAGTTGACACAGTTTGCGGGGGTGTTTCACAAAAAAATCGGTAGGTGCAACTGTGGAGATGCTGTGATAAACCCAAGGTGCCCATAACCTATCATCATGCCGCAAATAAAAGCTGTCCACGGTCTCTCACGCACGTACTAGTACTGCTGCACACACTCATCAACAGCCGGGGAGCGAGCGTCCCTCTTCCTCGTCCATGCCAACGCCCGTACGGAGGCCCGCCATGGCGCCATGCATGCAAGCAAAAACACACGCAATGAGCCAAGGACACGGACACGGGCACGGCAGTACCCCATGGGAGGTCGTGTCAACTCATGGGCCGGGTGGCTTCGACGGGAAACTCGGGCGCCCTCTGCTTCCCATGCATGCATGCATCTTTCTCTCTGCCGCCCTCACTGATCTCGGTCCGCATGCAGTAGATTTTTCACTGAAGCAAACCCAAAAGATAGCTGTGGTGCTCTGCTGGGGGCGAGAGAGAAGACAGCGTATGCGAGCACCTGCAATGGTAGCACGGGTAATGCAAACACACCGGCGACCGCTCGGCCTGTGATGGGTCGACACGGACCCAGCGGCAGCAGGCACATGCAGTGGTATGAGGGTCATGTTCCCAAGCAAGCAAGCCCTCGATCGTGTAGGCACTGCCGCTTGGATCTGATGAGACGCTCGAATCAGGAGGGGTTTTCGCCTGCACAGTCTGGTCTGTATGTATGTACTACGTGTGCAGTGTGCATACGGCTTCTGGACCGGAAACTCACGCCGTGAATGTGAATGAGAGGTCGATCTCGTCGTCAAGCTCCAGCCTGACAGGTCAGCGTTCAGCGCCAGGGCCAAGGATCGATTGACATGGTTGGTGTTTTGGAAGTAACGGAAACGACACTAAACTGCATGCACGCACGCACTTGTTCGAGCTCGAGCCATTTCGAATCAATTAGACGCGCAGTGCACAGTGCCGGTGCGAGTTCATACGATCCATCCACGGACCTGGACGGGCACCCCTCGCTGGGGCCTGGGGGTGGCAATGCCACGCAGGAAAGGCACCGTACCGTACGTACGTCATAATGGTTATTTCTGCCTGAGTGAACAGTGCGAACGTGCCACAAAAACAGGGAACTTACGATGGCTATGCGGCTAGGGCTGGAATTCGAGTCGAGTCGAGCGGCTCGAGTCGTTGAAACTCGGTCAATCAACCAGCTGGCTCGAGTAGTTTACTAGACGAGTTGAAAAATGAAATTTGACTCAATGACTCGGCTCGTTAAATTCATGAGTTTTATCTCTTAGCTCGGTATAAAAATGTTAACATGCATTCATATATATAATTATTCTTAACTATCTGAGCAATTACGATGTAGTCGTCACAACAATCAATGATAATGTGACAGTATCAAAGTAATATTTAATTGTTTAAGTGTTACAATTTAGGAAACTTATTTGGAAGGACAATAATACATTTAACATCTTTATTTATCGGAGCTAAACGAGTAGCTTCAAACTTGTATTGTTTAACTCAAACTTATGTACCATGTAATATAGAAATTCTGGCCTGTTTGTTTATCAAACTATATGATTTTCCGCGCGTTGCTGCGGATATTTGAAAAAGAATATATCATAAAATATGAAGAAATATTTTGAGAGACTTGATTGATGATGTGTATACCTTGCATGTTAAGAGAATTATTTGTAGTAGACTTGATGATATGGATACTTTACATGTTGAGAGAATTCTTTGTAATGGGTTCTCCCAAGTAGATATAGAAGATTCCGACCTACTTTCAACTCCGGAGTTTCAAGTTTTAATTACAGCCGTAGGGCCCCTGGCTCCATGCCATCGATCGACCACCAGCTAGCTTGACTACACCCCTCCGGTACGATCACGCACCGTGACGCCATGCACGAAAGCTCCAACAGTAGCCTGCATAGTATCCACCGCACGTCCACGTGCCATGGCACTGTTGCGCCACTGTGCTCGACCGAGGGGTGATCATCGATGGATCGCCATGTTTTACTCCAAGTAGCCACGCATAGCCTGCGTGGGTAGCCATGGGAGGGACATAGCAGCCCTCGATGCTGCATGGAGCTAGCTAGCTAGATTGGCATCGGCACTACAGGAAAGGCTACAGTAACAACAAAAGCTCACAACCACGGAGGACTAGTTCCTTTCACCCAGTCCAGTACTCCAGTACGAGCCCAGCTGCTGGTGATCGATGGATGGATGCGACGTTAAATGGATGGAAACAGTGGTAGAGTAGCTCGGCCGGCGTAGGCCTGTGCGCGTATCTCATGCCTTTCCGCGCACCGTATATCTCGCGTACGTACGTACGCGGCTGTAGTAGCTAGCCAAGGTAGCCATGGCCAGGCCAAGATGAAGATTGAAGATAGAGAAGCATGATGCCTGCGCCGTATGTATTATGGTGATGCGACACGTGCCCCGTCCCCTCACTCTCACTGACAGCAGCGAAGCCCGGAGATCGATCGATCGACGTGACGACCGGCCGGCCGTAGCGCCCCCCGTATCCCGGGGAATCTACGTCGTAACTATCCCCACCTGCAACTGTACGTAGCAGAGCCGGAGGTAGGGGACGACGGGACGGGCTAGGGGGCCGGCCCCGCGTGTCGGAGATGGGCCGCGCGCGGGCCATGGCTTTGCTATGTTACGTCGCGTCCACGGGGGCCCGCTCCGGGATGGTTTTGTTTAGTAGCGCCGGCCCGCGGCTGCAGCAATTATTAGCTTGCCTTCTCGCCGTACTACGGTAGCACGTGCCGGCCAATGGGGAGGTCGGGTTCTAGGGCCGCGTTAATGGCGATGGCGAGGCGTACGTTTGATTTGTCGATCTAATCTCGACCCCGGCCGGAGTTGAATCGATTTGATCTGCGACGTGAGATGCTGGTGGTGAGGAGAGGAGGATTGTACTGCCGGGAATTCTTTTTTCAAGGTAGAACCTCCGTTTTAGATCCAAAGGAAGAACTGCAGCCAATATTATCGGCTACACTCTGGAAGATGTATTCAGTATGATTTCTTCCTGATTAGCAGGAACTGGAAGCGTTTTGCGGGTATCTTGTTTCTTTTCCAGAATCCAATCTTCTGTCCAAATTTCATGTCAAAAGTGGGTTAGATCACGTTCACATGAATACCAGCTTTCCTATAGATTTGATGTGCTCCTAAATATGATTTGATTGCTTGCTAGGACAAACCCGTCGAGTGATGGAGCCACGAGCAAACCGAAAATCAGGACTACGTTAAAAAGGTATATCCTTGGTACACTTCGTGCGGTCGTAGAAGAAAAGATATTTGATTGGATTATGATTTACATAGACTATAATAAATTGCTTTAACATCAGGGCTCCCAAAGATGGGAGAATTTACAATTTGCATTGCTTTACCTCAATCCTTTATAATTTGTCCCACTTTATTTAGTCTTTTACTATTTGCCACATATTATCCCGAATCCTTTATAATTTGCCATGTTTCTCCTTTTACAGACTTATTAATTATCTTAACTCGAAAATACACTACGAATACGATACAAATACAGTACCGTTTGGCCCGATATTTTCCCGTCCACGTGGATAGAGAGGAGAAGCAGAGCATAGCAGCAGCCGTCCCGCAGCCGGACTGGGGATCCTGTCGGACTGCCGCAGAGATCGTCCTCCAGGCGGCGAACAAGGGCGGCGCGCCGCGGATGCACACGCGGATACCTCCTCCCGACGGCAGCCACGGACAGTACAGGAGGTGCGAAGCTGCCGCCCGCCGGTGACGCCCGCCGGCCCAATGGAGGAAGGGCCACAGAGCAAAGACCGGCCGGCGCGCTGCGCGATGGGCGGCACCAGTCGCACACCTCTACGCGCTCGACTTTGAGCTCCCTCTCCTCCGTTTAAGGTTAGCTCAAATTCCCTTATTGGGTTGGTTTGCTTCTGCCTGTTGTTAATCTGGCTATCTCCAAACGAAATGGATCCTTGCAAACCAAGTACGACGAGCAAGCTAACCAACGGATCACAGTTCTCTATAGTGTATGATACCTGCAAACCAAGTTCTCTGTAGCTAACCAAATGAATGCTCTAAATCCATCCATCTTTCACAGATTCTGTGAGATTACATGAAATAGACATAATAATTGTGAGTTAAATCTAATAAAATTCGTGTGAATATCGTTCAACAAATCTATTTTGGAGTTGAAAATGGAGTCTCAGACGCAAGAAAATCATTTGCTCCCTCCTCCTTGGAGTTAACTTTTTCTTGCTTGCATTTGAACTTGATGGCAAATCAAATGTAGGTGTCGCTCACAGGTGGCTCTGATGCACTATCTCCAGCCATGGCCATAGTAAGTCTCCTACAATTCATATTAAACATCATGTTAGAAAATAGCTTTATTCCATAATGATGACCATTTGAATGCAAGTCTCAGGATTACCTCCTTGTAATAGGCCCAGGGCTGTCACGAAGGCTAGGCGGCAGTGTGATTGTAGTTGTTTTCGGTGTCCCAACAACAGCTGAAAATACCTCTTGCTCAATTACCTCTCCAGAAAGTTGATCCTCACTGGTTTGGACTTTTTTCACCTTTTTCTTTCTGTTTTAATATAGTACATGAAAAATAAGTGAATGATATAGATGTGATACTAATGCAACAATACAAAGGTTACCGTTCTCTAGGTTCATTTTGTCGGCATCCTGTTCTCCTGTGCCCCAACTCTCCACACTGTATGCATGTATTTGTGGTGCCAAATCTCTTTTTCTCTTTTGCCTTCCCGTTGCCACCTGTTTCTTGCGTTTCCTCTTCATCGTCATCGCCTTGCTCTTTTCCTTTGCCATATATCTTTTTCTTTCCTTTACTGCTACCACCACCATCTTCAAGGTAACCTTTAATTCTCAGTTTTCTCTGTCTCCCAATGGGTCTCTTTGAAATTGGTGGCACCATCTCGAAATCTAGATTAACCTCAGGCCACTGAGACTTGTCTGTGATGGGTTCTATCTCTCCAGAATAGGCTGCCTGGAACATACGCACAGAGTAGTATTCATGCACATATGGATGAAAGTTTGTATTTGCAGTCCCCATAAGGAATGCAAGTGCGTGATCACAAGGCTTCCCGGTGTGCTGCCATTCTAGGAAAGTGCACTCACGACTTCCTATTTTCACAACATGTCTAAGATTATTCTTGTTGGTATCCTTGACCTCACAACTTTCTCCTGTTGATCTTCCAACATCCAAATGACCAATTTCTCTAGTTCGATTATTTAGCTGTTGAATGATAGCAGGTAGTATGATTCCACGAAACATTCTCCCAACCTCTCTGCGTCTATGAAAAAGCTCCATGATTTTTTCTCTTAGTGAGTCCGCTAACTCATCTGGGGAAGGTTCTTCATTCCTCTGATCCAACTATTGAAACTCTCAGCTAGATTATTGTGAATGTAATCACATTTTATTTCGGTGTTGAAGTCAGATCTCATCCACTTCAAGTTATGATAAGTACTCAAGTAGATACCTACCTCAGGTTTAGCTTCAAATATCTTGGCCATATGGTAGTTAAATGTTTCTACACGATATGCCTTGGCCGCTGGCCACATCCGACCAAAAATGTCTCCATGAATTTTTTTCTTGAAGTTCGCCATTAGATGCCTAAAGCATTCCCTTTGCTCAGCTTGAGGGAAAACAATCTTAACTGCATTCTCTATTTGCATGCTGTACATATAGCTAGATTTTGAAGATGTCCTATTGCCCTATGCAATTGTTACATAAACCAAGTCCAGTTATCCTCGGTCTCCGAAGCAAAGAATCCAAATGCTAAGGGAAACATCCAGTTATGACCATGTGGGGACCCCGGACTAGCTGTCCGAAATATCCGATTATGCTTAACACAACGATCCCGTGATCAGTCTGTCGTTGCACATAATCCGAATTGAATACCAAAGTTTACATCCATTACAATACCGAATTAAAGTCTTACATAAAATGGTCGTCTAGACCAAGTCTTACATAGGTGCCTTCAAGGGCCAAACCAAAACAATCAACATCAGCAGCGGAACTTAAACGCAGTAGCCTTCTAACAGCTAACGCAGACCCGACAGGCAGTCGACTTTGAGAAGATCCTTAGTTGGCATAGATGTCTCCGTATTCCTCCTGGGCGTAGTACTCCTCCATGTCTGGCTACGACAATAGCCAGAAGCAAACTAGTATGAGTACATTTGAATGTACTCGCAAACTACTCCAACATGAGTGCTCTAGTTCCATTTTTAGTTTCTCACTTTTATTCATTTACAACATCTCTGTATCTTTGTTGAAGAAGATAAGGAAATTATGACTACTAGATATCTCAATTTTATTAGTTTTATTCCAAACTCCTCCTTTTTCCGATTCATAAACCATTATGGCAATATCTTTCCAACTACCTCATACCGATCCGTTGGTATAGGTGTATGGAACACTCTCCATTTCCTTTTTCTTTTTAAACTCAACTCTTTTCCCCAAAACTTGCACATGGTCTAAGTAGGGTCTTCAACTGTCCATATCCGAGGACTCGGCTATTCGAATAGTTTAATTACCCTCTGCAGAGGTAGCACGCTTTTCCCACACTCATTCGATAACTCATCGTGTCAGCCACGCTTCGCCATACCCGTGGTATGCGAAGTTGAGTCACCGACCCTAGTCTTTCCTTTGCTCATGCTAGTATAGGATCCTGCCCCTATGAACCATTCCATCTACACCTAGTCCAGTTTCCCGTCGGAAACCCTAAGTGTGAGGACTCATAGGTTTTATCTGGCGGTGTATACGGACATCCTTCTATCCTCCTCCTTATCTACTCATAGATTTTTGAGCGAGGACCCAGGTCAGGGTTAGGTCACCAAACCACTCCCTCATGCATAACAGAGTCATCTCTGTTGATGCAGTGTCCCATACTAATAAGAGCAAACTATATGACTAAGCCCTTTCCCATATGTGGGTAAATGTGGTCGCACAGAGTATCGGTTGCTTGACTGAGTACTAGGACACAATGTGCTTTTCTTATAACCATCTTTCTCCATTTCCTTGTTTCAACACCACATCTTGGTGCTATATATCCACACAAGTTTTCAAAGGAGTTTTGAATAAATAACCTTGTTTTTCCATCCTATAGTTTTTGTATATACTTCTACATATGGTGGCAAAAAAATCTCTATATACTTTTGAAAAAGGGTTTTTTTTTTGTAAAACTTTGCTTTTGAAAGTGATTTGTAAATCTAGATGCATAAGTTAGGTGCAAGCTCAGAGAGTAGCTTGCCTTGCTCGGCAAAGTGATCTTGGTCTTGGTCTTCAGGTTCTGCAAATCCCTCCTCCTCGATATATCCGGCAACGTTCTCGTCTAATACACAATCAATCAAATACAAACAATCACTAGCCTATTCAATCAATCATCATAGCAATACACTCTTAGAGGTTCTAATTCACCATTTCACATACCAAACAATATCATGTGGTTTCCATTTAATTGAATTAAACATTATTCCATTGTATTTTAATTATGGCAGAAACTTGTTGCACATGTTTAGTTGCATAGCTTGAGTTCTGTTTGTCACAAAAATACAAACTAAAATTCTACAGAAAGCTAATGATGTGTAGAAGATGACACAATTGGGTTTGGGTCATTTGGAGTTACCAAACTCCCTACACATTGTTTTGAATCCAGAAGCCAATTAATATGGTTTTGGCTATCATTTAAATTATATTCATCTAAAAATTAAACCATTTTAGGGGTGACTAACCCTGGCTAAATGTGACCTAATAAAATTAGTTTCAACTAATTTGGATTATCAGAGTATCAGAA
This sequence comes from Poa annua, assembly GCA_026929855.1. Taxonomy (NCBI): domain Eukaryota; kingdom Viridiplantae; phylum Streptophyta; class Magnoliopsida; order Poales; family Poaceae; genus Poa; species Poa annua. The sequence goes on from CM049431.1 coordinate 88,921,100, forward strand.
ATAAACAAGTTTAGAATTTAAACATGCTACTGTATTTTGAATATTGTATTTTTATTATATATCCAAATGGGGTGAAACTAGTTTAGTTGGATAGATAATTTCATAAGCTTTCCAGAACAGTTGGATTTGCTAAATTTGGAGTTGTAAATCTAAAGTTATGGAATTTCTAAAATTGGGTTTAGTACTGGTTTTTAAATGAAACTTAAATTCGAATTTAAATCCAGAACGGATAATGTTGAAAAATCTGACAGAGGGGACCCACCAGTCAGCGACTCAGCGAGCGCGCGCGGTTCATTTAAACCTGACGTGTGGGACCCTTATGTCAGATCTTTATTAATTAAAACGAACCGGTAAGCTACCGTAGGATCAAGATCTAACGGCTCTCGAGCGGCCGCGACGCCGGCGACCTAAAACTGGCGGCGCGCGACTCCGGCGACGGCGAGGTGGACAGAGACTCACCTAGGGGGCTCGGGAGGACGTGCGGATGGTGCAGAACGACGGCGGTGACTCGGGGAAGGCTTAGGGACGAGCGGCGCGTGCTGGGGCGGCTCCAACCGACGGCGGCGAGCAGCTCCTCTTCCGCGGCCGAGCTCCAACTCCGGCGAGGCTCCTTCGTCGATCCTGTGCACGAAACAGAGGGGAAAAGGGGGCGGGTGAGTGCGGGGCGCATGGGGAAGAGGCTGAGGGTAGGGGGGAGCGAAGGGGAAGGATGCCGTGGCCTGGCCGCGGTCGTCGTCTACCTCGGGCACGGCGAGCTCGAGGAGACCACGGGCGGCTAGAGCTTCGCGGCAACGGCTCCGCCCTCCTGGCAGTGCATGAGAGGGTGGTGTGAGAGGGGGAGGGGTTGTGGAGAGGTGAGGAGGGACGGTGGTGCACGGGGGCGTTTTATAGTGGCCGAGCGGCGCACGGTGGACGCGGTGCAGAGGGCACCCGCGGCCGTGCGTGCTCGTCGTAGGCCGGTGGAGTGGTGCGGCTACGCTGCGGGCTGCTCGGGGGACCAGGCGGGCAAGGTGGGGTGGCGTGGCGCGCTCGGGTGCGTGCGGGGGCTTGGCCCTGCCGTGAACGGGCTTGGGCGGCGCACGGCATGGCGCGGCATGGCGCGGGCGCGGCGTGCTCGGGTTGGTGCCAGGGGTTGTGCAGGCTCGCGAGGGAGCAGAGAGGCAAGGGAGAGAAGGGGGGCCTGGCACGGGAGAGGAGACCAGGGGGTGAGGGAGAGCGAGGGAGGGGGGCACAGCGCGGCCGGCACGGCGCGGCGTCGTCGCGGCCACAGTGCCGACCACGGCGACGTGCGCGCGGCCGTGGCTGTCGCCAGCGCCTCCTCGACGACTCCGGTGACCAAATGGCGTGATCTCGGGCGCTCTGTGATCGTGGAGAAGAGGTGAGTGCAGTGGAGGCCCCAATTCAACAAGCTAAACCCTCAATTGCTCGATTTGATCCGAGGTTTGGTTCGGTTTGGGATGAACAGGAGGTGATCACCAGGTGTTTGATGAATTGCCCAAATCAAAACAGTAGCATTTTTCTATTTTAATTTTCCTATTTCTCTTTATTCTTTTGGGTTCAAACTTAGGATCTAGGCTATCTATATTATTTGGAAGTGTTACAAGTCTTTTTGGAATATTTTGAAATATTTAAATCATGAATTTCCAATTTGAATTTGAGGCTTTTGAATCTGAATTTTTTTTGAAAGGGAATAGTTTGTAAAAATTAACTAGGAGTGTCAATAATTTTACTCCATTGATTTTGGTGAGGAAATAAATTTGTATATCTTACTTTGGAAAAATAATGTGACATTTGTCACATTGTGCCTTGTTTTTGTGGTTTGTTTTATTTGTTTTCTTTTCTTCAAATTTTTAATCAGAGCTAGAATTCCACAATCTTGCAAACAATGCAACAAGCAACACTCAAGAATTAAACATACACACATTTTTATAAGAAAAGTTTTTGTTGGCCCACATTTTTGCATTAATAACTATATTATCATTCTGGGATGTTACAGACTTCCCCCCTTAAAATAAATCTCGTCCCGAGATTTGCTAGGTCTGGGTACTAAAGAGGTTGGGAAACTCGCTCCTAAGATAGTCTTCACGTTCCCAAGTTGCTTCATCTTCAGAGTGGTTAGTCCACTGGACTTTGTAGAACTTGATTGCTCGCCTGCGGGTGAGACGAACATCTTCGTCGAGAATCTTGAGGGGCGTCTCACGATAAGTCAGATCTTGATTCAGGTCGACGGACTGGTGATCGATGTTTTTGAAAACATCAGGCTGGTCAGGAACTTCAAGACACTTCCGGAGCAAGGAGATGTGAAAAACATCATGGTAACCTTCTAACTCTTGGGGCAACTCCAGTTGATAAGACACTTCTCCTCGACGGGCAAGGATCTTGAAAGGTCCAATATATCTTGGCGCTAATTTTCCTTTGACATGGAAACGCTGCATTCCTTTAAGGGGTGTCACTCGGAGATAGACATAATCCCCGATATTGAAGGTGACATCACGACGCTTGGGATCAGCGTAACTCTTCTGACGGGATTGGGCGGTCTTGAGTCGCTCTCGGATAAGCTGGACTTGCTCTTCAGCCTCACGGAGGTTATCTGGTCCAAACAGTTTGCCTTCTCCGGTGTCGGACCAATTCAGGGGTGTACGACACTTCTTGCAGTAAAGGGCTTCAAAAGGGGCCATTTGCAGACTAGACTGGTAACTGTTGTTGTATGAGAATTCTGCAAATGGAAGGCAATCTTCCCATTTGGATCCATAGGCTAGGACACATGCGCGAAGCATGTCCTCCAATATCTGGTTCACTCGTTCAGTTTGGCCATCGGTCTGGGGGTGATAAGCTGTGCTAAACGCCAACTTGGTTCCGAGGGCTTCATGCAGAGCTTTCCAGAACCTTGAGGTGAATTGTGTGCCTCTATCTGATACAATCCTCTTAGGCACACCATGCAGGCTTACTATTCTGGAAATATACAGGTCTGCTAACTGATTTCCCCTATAGGTGGTGTGGACGGGAATAAAATGGGCCACTTTGGTCAGCCTGTCAACGATGACCCATATTGAGTCATGGCCCCGGTTGGATCTTGGAAGTCCGGTGATAAAATCCATTCCAATCTCATCCCACTTCCACTCGGGAATCCTTAGGGGTTGAAGCAATCCAGCGGGTCGCTGATGTTCAGCCTTGACTCGCTGACAAATATCACACTTGGCTACGAAAGCACCAATTTCTCGCTTCATTCCATGCCACCAAAATCTTTCACGAAGGTCTTGGTACATCTTGGTTCCGCCGGGGTGGATTGAGTAAGGGGTCTCGTGGGCTTCCTTTAGGATTAACTCCTTGAGTTCCGAGGTACTGGGGACACAGATACGACCATTGAATCTCAACACTCCTTCTGCGCCCTCGGTAAAACCAGGCGCTTTACCGAGAGAAATCTTCTTCTTGATTCCTTCTATGCTCTCATGACCTTCCTGGGCCTCCTTGATTTGATCTATCAGAGTTGGAGCTAACTCTAAATGGGCGAGATAGCCGTGGCTAACAAGCTCTAGTCCAAAATCTTTGAACTCCTTAAACAGGGCTGGCTGCTCTGCTTGGATCATGGCATTCAGGGTGCAGGGTCTGCGACTAAGGGCATCGGCAACTACATTAGCCTTTCCAGGGTGATAATTGATGCCGATATCATAATCCTTGATCAATTCCATCCACCTTCTCTGTCGCAAATTTAACTCCCTCTGCGTGAAGATATACTTCAAGCTCTTATGATCCGTATAAATCTCGCAGCGATGTCCCGCCAGATAGGAGCGCCACGTCTTCAAAGCAAGAACAACAGCGGCTAACTCCAGGTCATGGGTTGGGTAGTTCTCTTCATGTGGTCGCAACTGTCGAGACAGATACGACACCACCTTGCCTTCTTGCATCAGAACACAACCCAATCCTAGACGTGATGCATCGCAATACACGTCAAAACTCTTGGTGACGTCTGGCATAATCAGGACAGGGGTTGAGGTCAATCTCCTCTTCAATTCCTGGAAACTCTCTTCACACTTCTGAGTCCATTCAAATTTCTTGTCCTTTTTCAGCAATTGGGTAAGGGGCTTGGCTATACTGGAGAATCCCTCAACGAACTTGCGGTAGTATCCTGCTAGTCCGAGAAAGCTTCGGATTTCAGTCACACTAGTCGGGGCTTTCCAGTCCACAATGGCTTGGATCTTCTCTGGGTCTACAGAAATTCCTCCCGCAGACACAACATGTCCGAGAAATGAGACCTCACTGAGCCAGAACTCACACTTGCTAAACTTGGCATACAACTGATGCTCTCGGAGGGTTGCTAAAACTAGACGCAGGTGTTCAGCATGCTCTTCTTCAGTTTTGGAGTAAATAAGGATGTCATCAAGGAAAACTACCACGAACTTGTCAAGATACTCCATGAAGATCTTGTTCATGAGATTCATAAAATAGGCTGGGGCATTGGTCAGACCAAAGGACATTACGGTGTACTCAAATAAACCGTAACGGGTTGTGAAGGCAGTCTTGGGAATGTCTGTCTCTCGGATTCTTAACTGATGATACCCTGACCGAAGATCGATCTTGGAGAAGACTCGGGCTCCGTTCATTTGATCGAACAGATCCTCGATCTTAGGGAGAGGGTACTTGTTTTTGATGGTCACATCATTTAACCTGCGATAATCCACACACAGGCGTGTGGTACCATCTCTCTTATCCACAAAAATGATAGGTGATCCCCAGGGTGAAGCACTTGGGCGAATAAGCCCTTTGCTGAGCATATCTGCTAACTGCTTCTTCAGCTCAACTAGTTCTTCTGGATTCATCCGATATGGCCTTTGGGATATGGGGGCTGTCCCGGGGATAAGTTCAATGCTGAACTCAATATCCCGATCCGGTGGCATACCAGGCAATTCTTCAGGAAAGACATCTTGGAACAGGTGAACAACACGGATCTCATCTAGGGCTGGTCGAGCTATGCTCTCATGGCATCCTGGTTGGGGTCGACTGGTTTCTGACACATACTCCACTTCTACTCCTTTGTCGGTGGTGAGGGCTACAGCTCTTCTGGCACAGTCAATTCGACCATGGTACTTGGCTAACCAATTCATACCCAGTATGACATCTATTCCTTGGGTTCCTAGGATGATTAAGTCGACTAGGAACTTTTCTCCTTTGATCTCAAGGGAAACGTCCGGGCAAAATGACTTGGTATCTATGGTGGATTCTGGGATTTGGATGACCATAGGTTTGGGTAAGAGGTTTCCGACTAAACCTCCCTTAGCAACAAATTCTTGGGTAACAAAAGAATGAGTAGCACCAGAATCAAACAGAACAGTTGCGGGTACTGAGTTGACAAGGAACGTACCCATCACAACATCTGGTGCATCCATGGCCTCTTCAGCATTGATGTGGTGCAGGCGTCCCTTGGCAACAGCCACATTTCCGCGGGGTGCGGGGTTCTTGCCATTTCCATTGCGGCCTTGGCCGTTGTTCGGCGCCTGTGCCTCGGGGCGCGGACCATTCTTCTTAGGATTGGGGCATGCCTTGGAGTAGTGACCCTTGGTGCCACAATTGAAACAGACAACATTGGCATTGGGGTTGGGGTTGCTAGAGTTCCCTCCGGGACGGGTGTTGTCATTGGGACGGCTGAACTTGTTTGGGTTGTATGGGGGCTTAGGGTAACTGGGGTGCGAAGTTGGGGGTGGTCTATATGCTGGCTTGGGGTTTGGTGGGTGGGTGCGAGGTTTCTGACTGCTCGAACCTTCCTGGGCAATCATTCTCCTCTTACGACCTTCAAACATGGACTTGCGCTTGGTCTCCAACTGTATGGCCTTGTCCACAAGTGATTCCAAATCAGCAAAGTCATGGATAACCAAGGCGCATTGCAGTTCATCATGAAGTCCGTTCATGAAACGCTCCATCTTCCTCCCCTCGGTGTCGACGTCATCAGGAGCATACCGAGACAAGTCAGTGAACTCATCGAGGTATCCGACCACATCCTTACTTCCCTGCCGCAACCTGCGGAATTCATCCTTCTTCCGCTCAATGAGTCCGCGGGGAATGTGCTTCTTGTGGAACTTTTCCTGGAAATCATCCCAGCTGATAGCATAACCAGCTTGCTGTAGAGCCTTGGTAGCTTCCCACCAAGACCGTGCTGGTCCTGCAAGATAGTGGGTCGCATACAGCACCTTCTCAGGTTCTCCCACGGCTGCAACTACCAGGTTGTTGTTAATGGTGCGAAGCCAGTCATCGGCCTCAAGTGGGTGAAGTCCCTTGGAATAGGTGGGTGGGTTGGTCCTTTGAAAGTTGCTCAAAGTGGACCGCTGACTTCCTTCACCATTGCCATTGCCATTGTTGTAGTGGTTGTTGTTGTTGTTGTGAGCGGCAGCTATCTGTTGCAGGGCAGCGATATGAGCCTGACGCTCAGTCCGGGCAGCTTGGCGTTCCTCCATGATGAGCGCCAGAAGTTGGGCGGTGGTTGGGTCCGGTGGAGGTGGTGGTGCTCCTCCATCCATGTTGGTGCGACGAGTTTCCACCATCCTGAAGTACACCGGGAATAAGGGCAAGCAAAAGGGGTTCTGACCACGGGAAAGATGGGTTTTTACGTAGAGGTAGATTTACTAAGGGTTATAGGAGAAACATTTAACACATGTTAACAAGACTAGCACACACTTTCATAGCACAACCATTACATCAAGAGTTCATCCAATTCTAACTTACAACATTCTCCCTAACTAATGTACATATAGCAAGTTCCAAAAGAACCACAACTTTGACTCTACTAGCGATAGGGGGTCGACCTAATCCTGCGGTAGAACTCAAGTAACTCGCCTACTGAGGTGGAACCTCAGGCTCTGCCATGTCAGCATCGGACTGGTAGGGTGGCTCCTCTGGATCCTCCTCCTCGTCATCCTCATCCTCATCATCCTCATCCTCATCGTCCATCTCCTCCAGATAGTCGTCATCGTCACTGAGGAAAGCGTTGTTCTCCTTGCGGAGATCCTCGCCCTCCTCCTCCATCTCGTCAGTACGGAGCTCCAAATCCTCTATCAGCTCATCCTGCTCAGCAACCTTCTTGCGGAGCTTCGCTATGGTCTTCCTCATCTGGGTTCCCTTCTTAAGAAGAGCGCCCTTCTCAGTCTTCAGTTGTGCCTCACTCTCGCGACTCTCCTTGAGCGAGAGACGCTCAACGTGAGACCGAAGCCTGGCGCACCTCAGATCCTCCTGGGTGCGAAAGAGCATAATCTCCATGTCCAGGATATACTCTCCGAATGTCGGGTGCAGAGGGGACCGAATTGGGTGTCCATCAATGGTGCGCCTCCCGTAGAACTGGAAACGAGAGTTTACCAGCTCCGCCTTGTGTTCCTCACAAAGCCGGGATAGCATCCGCTGCATGGAGCGACACAGTCCATCGTCCCAGTGGACGTCCATGAGGGTGAAAGAGAGTGTTCTGGATCCGGGGGACTTGATGTTCCCGCGAACAGACGCCTCGATCAACCAGGACAGGTTCCCGCTACCAGGAGCGTCCACCTGGGCTCCCTTAAACTCAGGAGTGGGACGACCTAGCAGCTTGGTCAACTCGAACAAGTCCTTCTCGAACATCAACTTGCCGTCCTTCTCCAGCTGAACGAACTCGGTGAAATGGATCGCCATCTATAATTTTTAGTCAAAACTTTAAGTTAGTGAGATGGCCAGTATATCAAAATTTTAATGGAAGGGACATTATGTGAGCAGATTTTTAAGTTTATTAAAATGACAAGTGTGGCAAGTTTTTATGAATATGAGAGAAAACTTAGTAGTTGGTAAGAAGAGAACTTTGCACAAATGAAATGAGAGGGTAAGAGATAAGCAATTTTTTTTAATTTCTTACTTTGTTTTTCTTTAGAACTCAACTTTTGCAATCACTACCTAACGACCATGCTAATCTAAGGCTCCTAAAGTCAAGATGGCTCTGATACCAATTCTGTGGGGACCCCGGACTAGTTGTCCGAAATACCCGATTATGCTTAACACAACGATCCCGTGATCAGTCTGTCGTTGCACATAATCCGAATTGAATACCAAAGTTTACATCCATTACAATACCGAATTAAAGTCTTACATAAAATGGTCGTCTAGACCAAGTCTTACATAGGTGCCTTCAAGGGCCAAACCAAAACAATCAACATCAGCAGCGGAACTTAAACGCAGTAGCCTTCTAACAGCTAACGCAGACCCGACAGGCAGTCGACTTTGAGAAGATCCTTAGTTGGCATAGATGTCTCCGTATTCCTCCTGGGCGTAGTACTCCTCCATGTCTGGCTACGACAATAGCCAGAAGCAAACTAGTATGAGTACATTTGAATGTACTCGCAAACTACTCCAACATGAGTGCTCTAGTTCCATTTTTAGTTTCTCACTTTTATTCATTTACAACATCTCTGTATCTTTGTTGAAGAAGATAAGGAAATTATGACTACTAGATATCTCAATTTTATTAGTTTTATTCCAAACTCCTCCTTTTTCCGATTCATAAACCATTATGGCAATATCTTTCCAACTACCTCATACCGATCCGTTGGTATAGGTGTATGGAACACTCTCCATTTCCTTTTTCTTTTTAAACTCAACTCTTTTCCCCAAAACTTGCACATGGTCTAAGTAGGGTTTTCAACTGTCCATATCCGAGGACTCGGCTATTCGAATAGTTTAATTACCCTCTGCAGAGGTAGCACGCTTTTCCCACACTCATTCGATAACTCATCGTGTCAGCCACGCTTCGCCATACCCGTGGTATGCGAAGTTGAGTCACCGACCCTAGTCTTTCCTTTGCTCATGCTAGTATAGGATCCTGCCCCTATGAACCATTCCATCTACACCTAGTCCAGTTTCCCGTCGGAAACCCTAAGTGTGAGGACTCATAGGTTTTATCTGGCGGTGTATACGGACATCCTTCTATCCTCCTCCTTATCTACTCATAGATTTTTGAGCGAGGACCCAGGTCAGGGTTAGGTCACCATACCACTCCCTCATGCATAACAGAGTCATCTCTGTTGATGCAGTGTCCCATACTAATAAGAGCAAACTATATGACTAAGCCCTTTCCCATATGTGGGTAAATGTGGTCGCACAGAGTATCGGTTGCTTGACTGAGTACTAGGACACAATGTGCTTTTCTTATAACCATCTTTCTCCATTTCCTTGTTTCAACACCACATCTTGGTGCTATATATCCACACAAGTTTTCAAAGGAGTTTTGAATAAATAACCTTGTTTTTCCATCCTATAGTTTTTGTATATACTTCTACATATGGTGGCAAAATAATCTCTATATACTTTTGAAAAAGGGTTTTTTTTTGTAAAACTTTGCTTTTGAAAGTGATTTGTAAATCTAGATGCATAAGTTAGGTGCAAGCTCAGAGAGTAGCTTGCCTTGCTCGGCAAAGTGATCTTGGTCTTGGTCTTCAGGTTCTGCAAATCCCTCCTCCTCGATATATCCGGCAACGTTCTCGTCTAATACACAATCAATCAAATACAAACAATCACTAGCCTATTCAATCAATCATCATAGCAATACACTCTTAGAGGTTCTAATTCACCATTTCACATACCAAACAATATCATGTGGTTTCCATTTAATTGAATTAAACATTATTCCATTGTATTTTAATTATGGCAGAAACTTGTTGCACATGTTTAGTTGCATAGCTTGAGTTCTGTTTGTCACAAAAATACAAACTAAAATTCTACAGAAAGCTAATGATGTGTAGAAGATGACACAATTGGGTTTGGGTCATTTGGAGTTACCAAACTCCCTACACATTGTTTTGAATCCAGAAGCCAATTAATATGGTTTTGGCTATCATTTAAATTATATTCATCTAAAAATTAAACCATTTTAGGGGTGACTAACCCTGGCTAAATGTGACCTAATAAAATTAGTTTCAACTAATTTGGATTATCAGAGTATCAGAAATAAACAAGTTTAGAATTTAAACATGCTACTGTATTTTGAATATTGTATTTTTATTATATATCCAAATGGGGTGAAACTAGTTTAGTTGGATAGATAATTTCATAAGCTTTCCAGAACAGTTGGATTTGCTAAATTTGGAGTTGTAAATCTAAAGTTATGGAATTTCTAAAATTGGGTTTAGTACTGGTTTTTAAATGAAACTTAAATTCGAATTTAAATCCAGAACGGATAATGTTGAAAAATCTGACAGAGGGGACCCACCAGTCAGCGACTCAGCGAGCGCGCGCGGTTCATTTAAACCTGACGTGTGGGACCCTTATGTCAGATCTTTATTAATTAAAACGAACCGGTAAGCTACCGTAGGATCAAGATCTAACGGCTCTCGAGCGGCCGCGACGCCGGCGACCTAAAACTGGCGGCGCGCGACTCCGGCGACGGCGAGGTGGACAGAGACTCACCTAGGGGGCTCGGGAGGACGTGCGGATGGTGCAGAACGACGGCGGTGACTCGGGGAAGGCTTAGGGACGAGCGGCGCGTGCTGGGGCGGCTCCAACCGACGGCGGCGAGCAGCTCCTCTTCCGCGGCCGAGCTCCAACTCCGGCGAGGCTCCTTCTTCGATCCTGTGCACGAAACAGAGGGGAAAAGGGGGCGGGTGAGTGCGGGGCGCATGGGGAAGAGGCTGAGGGTGGGGGGAGCGAAGGGGAAGGATGCCGTGGCCTGGCCGCGGTCGTCGTCTACCTCGGGCACGGCGAGCTCGAGGAGACCACGGGCGGCTAGAGCTTCGCGGCAACGGCTCCGCCCTCCTGGCGGTGCACGAGAGGGTGGTGTGAGAGGGGGAGGGGTTGTGGAGAGGTGAGGAGGGACGGTGGTGCACGGGGGCGTTTTATAGCGGCCGGGCGGCGCACGGTGGACGCGGTGCAGAGGGCACCCGCGGCCGTGCGTGCTCGCCGTAGGCCGGTGGAGTGGTGCGGCTACGCTGCGGGCTGCTCGGGGGACCAGGCGGGCAAGGTGGGGTGGCGTGGCGCGCTCGGGTGCGTGCGGGGGCTTGGCCCTGCCGTGAACGGGCTTGGGCGGCGCACGGCATGGCGCGGGCGCGGCGTGCTCGGGTTGGTGCCAGGGGCTGTGCAGGCTCGCGAGGGAGCAGAGAGGCAAGGGAGAGAAGGGGGGCCTGGCACGGGAGAGGAGACCAGGGGGTGAGGGAGAGCGAGGGAGGGGGGCACAGCGCGGCCGGCACGGCGCGGCGTCGTCGCGGCCACAGTGCCGACCACGGCGACGTGCGCGCGGCCGTGGCTGTCGCCAGCGCCTCCTCGACGACTCCGGTGACCAAATGGCGTGATCTCGGGCGCTCTGTGATCGTGGAGAAGAGGTGAGTGCAGTGGAGGCCCCAATTCAACAAGCTAAACCCTCAATTGCTCGATTTGATCCGAGGTTTGGTTCGGTTTGGGATGAACAGGAGGTGATCACCAGGTGTTTGATGAATTGCCCAAATCAAAACAGTAGCATTTTTCTATTTTAATTTTCCTATTTCTCTTTATTCTTTTGGGTTCAAACTTAGGATCTAGGCTATCTATATTATTTGGAAGTGTTACAAGTCTTTTTGGAATATTTTAAAATATTTAAATCATGAATTTCCAATTTGAATTTGAGGCTTTTGAATCTGAATTTTTTTTGAAAGGGAATAGTTTGTAAAAATTAACTAGGAGTGTCAATAATTTTACTCCATTGATTTTGGTGAGGAAATAAATTGTATATCTTACTTTGGAAAAATAATGTGACATTTGTCACATTGTGCCTTGTTTTTGTGGTTTGTTTTATTTGTTTTCTTTTCTTCAAATTTTTAATCAGAGCTAGAATTCCACAATCTTGCAAACAATGCAACAAGCAACACTCAAGAATTAAACATACACACATTTTTATAAGAAAAGTTTTTGTTGGCCCACATTTTTGCATTAATAACTATATTATCATTCTGGGATGTTACAGACCATCTAGTGCTGTACACGTTGCTAGTTGGCCGTTCCACTTTCCGTTCATAAAGGTGGAGTCTATACTAACATATGGTCAAAAAGCCATTGATGCATGGCTTGAGTGCCATAAAAAATATGCTGAAATAGAATTTATCCCCTTCCTTCTTCACATCAACTTCTACAATTCTACCTGGAGATCTCTTCTCAATCTCGGCTTTGAAGTTCCATAAATTTTGAAAGCTTTGTCCCCATGTACCATATAATTTTTCCATGGCCTTTTCTTTTGCCCTCCAAACAGTTTGATACCCAGTAGTAACCTTGTACTCGACTTTTAATCTTTTTCGTAGCTCACCTGGAGTATGGGAATTGATTTTTCTGCTACCCATGCTTGGTCTGCCATGCTTGAAACCACTTCAGTTGTGGATGAACAATTATGAGGCTTTATTATTTTATTAACCTGCAACAATACACAATACCATCCATCATTTACATGTCACTTTATAAAATATTTGCAACATACAACATCAAAGGTTGATTTCAGATGAGTTGTTACCCTGACTGTTTTTCCATCTTCTATTTTCCTAGCCGTTATTCTCCAACGACATATTTCTCCTTTACAATGACCTACAAATCTAGTAGTGTCACTATCCTTTATTTGAATATCAAACTTGCCTCTAATAGCAAAGGTTCTCAAGAGCATCTTGAACTCTTCCATCGAAGGAAACAAGGAACCTTCCTCTATGACATAATGTTCTTTATCATACCAAAAGTGTTTCTCTTCAGGGATATGGTCAGGCACAGGGAGAGCTGCATCAGCAAGTAAATCCTCACCAATATCATCCATAGAATCATTGATATTCTCAATGGAGGCTTCGATTGCTGCTCCAGCTATAGATCGTCTACGCCCGGATTTATCGTCAATTCCGAGCATCAAGCGCATGTTCTCTTCTGCTACAGGAACATCAATTTCATCTTCATTAGCAGGTGTTATCTCAATATGAGACCAATCAAAGCCTCCATCAATTGATGGTATCATATTATAAGTCACCGACGCCCTACACGAAAACAAAATAGCAATTTTCAGTTCGTGAGGAAAATAGTATTGATGGTATCAGATTATAAGTAGCAAACACTTCTCCTCTAGTTAATTACTAATCCCATGGTCCCATCAGGTGAATCTTGTTCAGTTACAGAGAGGAAGGAAGCAATTATTCATGGAGAAAGGAGGGTGAGTCCGTGCCGTTGGGAGAATTACCTGAATTGTGGCTGCCGCTCGTGGTCGCCAGGCATGGCTACGTCGCCCGGTCCGACCGCCGACGCCGCCTCACGTCCTCTGTTTCTCCTCCGCCACGCAAGGAAAGATAGGCCTGATTGCCCAGATCGTGTTTGATTGTTGGATCTAACCGGTACTGTACCGTATTCGTAGTGTATTTTCGAGTTAAGATAATTAATAAGTCTGTAAAAGGAGAAACATGGAAAATTATAAAGGATTCGGTGTAATATGTGGCAAATAATAAAAGACTAAATAAAGCAGGGCAAATTATAAAGGATTGAGGTAAAGCAGGGCAAATTGTAAATTCTCCCTCCCAAAGATGGGTGTAGTGCAACAAATAACTAGAAGACATCTTTGACTTTTCGGACTTTGTCATCTTTTTGGGGGAAACTAGTTTGATCATCGTTTAACTAGATTCACCTAAGTTAATTGCACCGCCATAGGATAGCATTATGATTGTGGAAACTTGTTTTTTGTTGTTGAAGGGGATATGTTAAAACTTCTGGTGCGCCCTTCTTACGGTTATGACTCTCTCATCCTCTATAGCACAATGTCTAGCGAAACTTGCACCACAAAATATGGGGGAAAGAAGGGTAAGTGTTCATTCACTTTTATCTCGTCATGTCTCTCGCCACATTTTCCACATGGCAATCCATCAGATGTCCACCAACATAGGCGTATTTAGGTCAAACTTGAGGTAGGAAGTGAAAGATCGACGACATCTGCGCACGAGGGCCAGATGAGCATACCTCACACGGCCACCCTTCCTGGCCGCATGAGCCGTTTGTCCCCTAAACTTTCTTTTGTGTGGATCCTTAACTCGTAGGTCTTCTTATTTAGAAAAATAGCTCCCATAAAATATGAGATGAATTGGACGTGGTATGGATACTTGAAACTCAAAAATATAGAAATGCAGTTTTTAGGTCTACAGGGTTTAAATTCCAAATAAATGGGGAAACTGTGAATTATCTCCCAAAATCATTATATAACCTGAATATATGATGCAAATAAGTTGGAATATCAAATAATAAAGTGCAAAATTCATGTATGCATTTTACATGTACCACCTGGCCGGCCGATGCACCTTCCCTACAGCCGAAGCGGCAACAACGTGCTGGAGCTTGCAGCTTTCCCATCCCCTGTCTCCCTCTATAGTCGGAGCGGCCACAATATGCTAGGATGCGAGGACGGCGACGCTGGATCTCTGAGAGGGAAGGCAACACGGCGAGTGTAGCAGGAGCTCAGGCGCTCACCGACGGGGCCACACTCAAAGAGGCTTGGGCAGTGGGGACGAGCGGCCGCTGCGGCGTGGGGAGGTCGGGCGGCAGTGAAGGCTTGTTCCATGGTAGCGGATCAAGGCTGGCGAGATGGGGTAGCAGGGACGGAGTGGCTCGGGTGCAAAACGTGCACCCATCAGCAATGGCGGAAAGTGCACGAAACGACCCATGAACTTGTCTTGCTCCCGAGATTCGCCAAGCCACTTCTTAAAATTGGAGAGAAAACCCGCCACCTTAGCGCTATCGTTCGTATAAACGACATTAAGATAGGTGTTGCCATGTGCAAGCACCGATCCGTAGCGAGGGATTGGTGGTGCCGGATTTATGGTGCCCGGAGGGATCGATGTAGAAGAGAGAGGGAGAGAGTCACCGGAGAAGGAGAGAAAGAGAGAGGCGGCCGAAGGAAGAAGAGAAGGAGAGAAAGAAACTGTCCAATCGCGTCTAAAATCGTGACGGGAGTCGAACGGTTAGGGCTTTAGTACCGCTAATAAAGCTGCACTCGCCCAGCCCCGCGTGGCTGTTGTCATCCGCGCTGAGTTTTAGTACCGGCTCATGTTACGATCCGGTACTAAAGGTGTCTTACGGATGTTTTCCACTAGTGATACTTAGAGAAACTTGTAGAAAAATAAAACTCAAACACCGGCATCGTCTCTCCCTCTTCCGTCGGCATCCATAAAACCTGGCACTGCTGTGGTGGCCGGCGTCCAAGTACAAAACCCACCCCCGCGGGCAGCCTGGCTTGGTAGCTCGGGCGGGCGGCTCATCCATCTTCTTCCTCTTGCTCGCACGACCAGACCAGCACCAACTCCCTTTCTGCCTTTCGCTTTCACTGCTCACCATTTCCCGTCGCTCTTCACCTCAGGCTCATCCTCTGCTGCAGAGGAGAACCTTTGCAGAAAGAAACGAAAGGCACCCCGAACCCAATACCACCACCAAAAACGCACCAAAGCCAGCGCAAAGCAGCGAGACATCAGATCAGGTCGGCCGACGAGCGAGCTGCTCCGGCCAGCCGCTCGCAAAGTGCGGAGCCGTTCCTCGATCCCCTCCCTCGTGTCCTATTCCCTTCTTTCTCTCTTTCTCCCTCTCCCTCCCGCGCGAGGACTCTCTCCAGGGCCTCTACCTAGCTACGGAGTACGTCGCTCGACCTCCGAGGCGACCTTACGTAAGCGTCTCCGGCGGCCATGTCATCCGCCGCTGGCGGGTACGGGGGCGGCTCGGAGCATCAGCACCAACACGAGCACCAGCACCAGCACCAGCTGCTGCTCGGCCAGGCCGTGGCGGGGCAGCTCTACCACGTGCCGCAGCAAAGCCGGCGCGAGAAGCTGCGGTTCCCGCCGGACCCGGCGGAGTCCTCCTCGCCCACCCCGGCCTCCTGGCCGCCGCCCTTCTACTCATACGCGTCCTCCTCCTCGTCCTACTCGCCGCACAGCCCCACGCTGGCGCACACGCACGCCCAGCTTCTACCGCACGGGATGCCAGTGCCAGCTGCAGCAGGAGCAGCCCAGATCCCGAGCCACAACTTCGGCCTCTCGCTCTCCTCGTCGTCCTCCAATCCTCCGCCCCAGCAGCGGAGGCACCTCGCCGGCGGCGGCGCTGGCGCCACCGGACCGTACGGGCCTTTCACGGGCTACGCGGCCGTGCTCGGCCGGTCCAGGTTCCTCGGCCCCGCGCAGAAGCTGCTCGAAGAGATCTGCGACGTCGGCGGCCGTCCCGCGCAGCTGGACCGCTGCTCCGACGACGGCTTGCTCGACATGGACGGCATGGACGCGCCGGGTGACGTCGGCCACGACATGGACAGCACTGACCGGGCTGCCGTTGATGCGGTCACGGTCTCCGGCGCCGAGCAGCAGTGGAGGAAGACCAGGCTTATCTCCCTCATGGAAGAAGTGAGTTGTTCATCCTAGCCTATAATTTTGCCCTCTTCTCCTATTGTATATTTCGCTTCTGTTTCCATGTCGAAATTATTTCTTCTTCGTCGAGAAGAATGAAGAATCAAGCCAACAACTCATGGTCACATCATGTACTCACATCATGGCCGGATGCGGCTTATTCACTGTGGTTCCACAGCTTATTTCTTGTGCTTTCGATTTGACGGTGGTTGATTCGTCCGGATCATCATATCTGCTCTTTTGGATATGTTTCTTTTCTTATTATACCCCTCACTTATTGTTGTACTGTTGATCTTGCACAGTTCGTTTCTGCTGTTTTTTCTTGTAAACTAGCAGCAACTTGATCTCTAGTTCATGATCACTACGTAGTTCATCAACATGAAATTAGAACAGCTAAATCCTACATGGTGCTCTAGTTTTTATTTCATATCAAATTTCAACTTGCTACTTTGTAAGATTCCTAGAGTTTGTCCTCTTTCAGTATGGGTGTATACGCATCCATGCAAAGCTGTAAGATTCTGTCCTTATAGCTCCAGCTTCTTGTTTTTTTTTGTTTGTAAAAATAGCCCACCAGTTAAATTTAACTTACTAAAGTAGTTCATATAATTCTAGCTAGCTAGGTCCTCAATTAGGAAGTGACACATGATCTGGTACTGGTACTGTCTGAAGTCTTAAGCTAGGTATTATTTTTTGAAGAGAAAATGCTCTCTACAAGTTCTTTCCAAAATTCCATGTGTTTATGGCTGAAATAATAAATTCATGCCCACCTATTGTTGTATTCCAAATTCTAATACAACTGCAACCACCATGTAGGTTTGCAAACGATACAAGCAATACTGCCAGCAGCTCCAAGCCGTGATCACCTCATTTGAGACGGTTGCCGGGCTGAGCAACGCCGCTCCATTTGCTTCCATCGCTCTGCGGACGATGTCAAAGCACTTCAAGTACCTGAAAAGCACGATCCAGAGTCAGCTGCGCAACACGAGCAGCAAAGTTCCTGCCGGGAAAGACGGTCTCGGCAAGGAAGACATGGCGAACTTCGGCCTCATGGGAGGCGGCGCCGCCCTCCTGAGGGGAGCCAACGCAAACGCGTTCAGCCAGCCTCACAACATTTGGCGACCACAGAGGGGTCTTCCGGAGCGTGCCGTTTCGGTTCTTCGTGCCTGGCTGTTCGAGCACTTCTTGCACCCGTAAGTATATGACATCATCAGAATAGTGTATTTTTTGTTAATAATTAATATGGATCTTCAGTTTTCTGAAATTACCACGGTATCTATACTGCTGTACCTGCAATTGGATAATGCGAATGTTTTATGCATGGGGTAGCAGTGACATGACATGCCATTATGATATGTTGCAAGTGCTATTAACATGATTCTTCATAGTGTGAAAGAGCATGCACAGATCCGAGACATGGGATCAATGCTTAGGATAGTTGTGGAGCAAACGAATGGCTGGAAATCGTTTGCTTTACTGAAAGTTTCTAATCTTATTTTCGTGGGCATCCACTAAAACTGCAGATTAGCTCGCCACTGTTTTAGCTCTTGCATCTAACAGGAGAAATGGAATTTGTAGAAGAGGGGAACCAGTCCTTCCATAACATTAAAACCGTGTTCAGCCAGTGTCATCTGATATGAAGACCTTTCAAACATCATTAAGTGGATATCTAGAGAGGGGCCCTACTTGAAACTTAGTTCGTGACGATTGTACAGCGACTTAATAGTGGGCTCTATTTGCATCTAACTTAGGTTAGGTACCAAATCTCATATACACCAATGTCACTATATGTGCCGTCTTTTCTAGTGGTGGTCAATTCTTGTTCATTTGATTGAGACTGCTCTCCAAATTACCTATAGATGTCAAATAGGGGGCATCCATGCCTGTCGGGCTTGTGTACTGACTACTGAGTCACTAACTAAATACACATATACTACCTTAAAAACTTGTTCTTGTATGTTATAACTTGCTCTTTTTCTTCTATATATTTCGTAGTATAAACTTCTATACGCCTGTGTACATGAAACACCCGTTTAGTGAGTTTACATTGATGTATCTTGAACTTTTTAACTGTTTAAGGAATTGGCGTAACGGATTACTACTATTTTGTCATAGGTCCTAAATTACTAGCTATGAGGTAACACATAATGACACTGGCTTTTAGGTCCAAAAATCCAAATCATGTAATGTAACTTCAAAACAATGCCAGTTCTTTTTTTTCTTTATGAAGTTTCTAACCTATCAAGCTTATTTGGGTTGCTATCCACTCGAATGATTGTGTTTGTAGGCATTCTAATGTTTGGTGCTTTCCAGGTACCCAACAGATAGCGATAAGCAGATGTTGGCTAAACAGACAGGCTTAACAAGGAACCAGGCAAGTGACTATTTTATGCTACCAGTCTGCTACTTTAATTTGAGTGATGCACCATGTGTCTATGTTCACATTTTAATTTATAGCACTTGTTTGAAAATTTGCCTCCCTGAGAATTTCAAACTTTCCAATTCCTGGACAGGTCTCAAACTGGTTTATCAACGCAAGGGTTAGACTGTGGAAGCCAATGGTGGAAGAAATTCACAACCTGGAGATGCGCCAGGGGCACAAGAACTCGTCTGCCGACAAGAGCCAGCTCGGCGTGCAGCAGCAAACCCAACAACATTCGCCGGACAGCAGCGGGAGGCCTTCCGATCCCTCAAACTCGCAGCAGGGGCAAAACAGCAGCATGACACGTAACCGGAGCGTGCACGCCGCCTCTCGGCACATCCAGAACGAGCTCTCCCCGATGACCCAAGACATGCCGGGACAGGTGAGCTTCGCGTACAACGGCGGGCTGGCCGCGCACCACCACCACCATCAACACCACAACATTGCATTGCCACACCCCCAGCACCAGCAGGTTGAAGGCGCTGGCGGTGCTGGAAACAGCGGCGGCGGCGGCGTCTCTCTCACCCTTGGCCTCCACCAGAACAACAACAACAACCGGGCGTACATTGCCGAACCCCTTCCGGCGGCGCTCCCGCTGAACCTGGCGCACCGTTTCGGGCTGGAGGATGTCAGCGAGGCCTACGCCATGGCCTCGTTCGGAGGCCAGGACCGGCACTTCACCACCAGGGGGATCGGCGGCCATTTGCTCCATGACTTCGTTGGGTGATGGAGGACAGATGATCGATTGCTGGGCTCATCAGCCTAGCTAGAGAAGACGTCGACTGTGATATTGGTCCACATGTATTGTACTAGAAGTAGGTCGATGAAGAAAAAGGGTGCACTGCACTGGTATATATGCGTCTCGTAGAACCTGGAATGCTGTCAACATTTGACACAGTGGGGCTATAGAGAGCATGCATAGCTGCACCTTTAAAAGGCCTGTTGTAGCAGTTCCCTATTTGTTGTGATCCTAGATTAATTAAGCTGCCTTAACCCTGTATCCCCATTGACTTGCATATGCGAGTGCTCCCGCCGTGGCAAAATAAAGGGTGCTCCATTTATCAATTATTTTCACACACTTGAAGTGATATTAGTTTGTCAGTTATCAAAATGTTCTACTACAACACGGCCGTGCGAAGCTTCATCGATGTGTATTGTAGCACTAAAATATGACTGTAGACAGGATATATAGCCTTATCTGCTGACCTTGCATAGTTAGTTAGCCTTTCCCATGTAATCTTACTAAACTAAGAAGCTAATCAGCAGGTGGTGGGGTGTTTAACGGTTCTCGATCTTGCATCCTTAGATGGAGTAGCTTCCTAAAGTCTAGACAGGCCATGATTTGCCCATCTGTTAACCTTTCACTGGCATATGCATCCTCTGTACTGCCCTAAAGAATATCTGTTAGTACTAGGGCTGATCTGTGCCTATCTTTGCTCCTTGATCAATGCACTAAACAAATCTCCCATTTTTAGCCAGTGTAGTACTAGGCTGGAGCTGCATTTTTTTACTTGTCCCCAGGGTAAAAAGCCCATGTAACCTGGCCGGGATCGCTTATCCATGGCGCTCCCTCGGTTCCGCAGCATCTGATTTGATGTGGAGTAGTACGCTTTGGTGAGCATGAACAGCTGCGAGGGAGGGCTCCAATGCAGCTGCTATAGCTTCTTCTTTCTTGCGTGGATGGAATCCATGCACGTCAGTGGCTGAATTCTCACCAAAAGGTTAACCACTGCACTTGTTTTAAAAGGGCACTGTTAACACTTTCTTTTCTAGCTCTAGGGCTCTACTAGTACTAGCTAGGTCACCTGCATGCCTGCCCAGATAGATAGATTATTGGTCTCTGATTCTGCATGCCTACCGGGGAAATATGATGCGTTGCCTTTTTTTTTCTTACAGGATAAAGCTGTCCTTGTTGTAGGAGTATGGGTTATTATCATTGCCACTCGCACTCATGGATGGAGAACTGGAGTTTAACTCGGAGCTCCGCCCTTTATGTTCGTTCGAGAGAGGGAAGAAAGGACTGCGCTTGCTTCGTGCATGCCAAGACGCATATTCTTTTTCTGTTGCTGTTCTTGAGTGAGGTGAGTAGAAAGAAAACCAGGCATGCATTGCTTTCCATGGCGCCTCAGTTGTCAAATCAGAAACATCGTAGTGGTATTTGTTTACACCTCACGTCAAACCTGTACCGCTAGCTTGAGCTCTAACCTCCAACCATCTTGTATTTGTATAACAGGTGATGGGAGGTTTTAGGCGCTTTGTTCCTTCTCTTGTCAATTTTTTCTTTTGCCATGAAACCGACGGCTTAAACTAGCATTCCATCATGTATCCACCCTTTTCTGCTGTACAGTACATGTAGGAAGGTTTCAAGGACGTGTTTCAAACAATGATACTACATTTCAGTGAAAGTTCACAATCTTAGGACAAGTGCATAGTTCACCGATGATGGCAGCACAGTACTCTACCTGAAGATGTTACTGTTTCACTGTTCAGCAGTTACAGGGTGCCTGAAAAAATATAGGCTAGTGTGACTGATAAAAGAAGGAGCAAAAAACACTCGCAGCCTTTTCCTGTTTCCTTCTCCACGTACATGCTTCTTCTCCAAAGTCCCATAAGTCCATAACCTTTTCCTTAATCATGGCTGCACTGCATGGGCCATATGGCGCTGGCATAAGAGCCAAAGCGGAAGGCCAATTACCTTTCTCTTAAGCTAATAATTTAGCCCGGCCCCGGGTACGTACGTAGGTTCGATCTCGACGAGCGCATGTTCTTTCCACTCCAGAGACATGGCCGATTAGATCGCTGATCCGTCTCTGGATTCGCCAGCGCTTTTTAATTAACGACGACGTACGAGAGATGAGATGAGATGATGCCGCCCCGCTAGCTGCCCTTTGTTTAATTTGTCTACTCCTCCGGCCTGCCGCGGCAGTGAAGGGCAGCAATGGCTGGCAGTGGCGCCATCGTGCTTTGGCCTTGGAAATGACAGGCGCTACAGTTTCCGTGTTGATAGAATAATTGCCTTTCCTCGGGAAGAGCGAGTGACACACCGACGGACACGCTCAACTGCAGTGCAGTGAGCGTCCAACGGGATTGGCATTGGATTGCCCCGCTTTCTGAACCCATGCATTGCATTGCACCCCATACTTCCACTGCAGTTCTGCTGACTGCCTGTAGACCCTGGATACTATAGTAAGATTGTAAACTATACTCCGTCTGTCTACGCTCTACACATGGTGTGGAGTAAGATTGATGGGGTAGACGTTGACAACCGGAAATGTGTGCGGTTTCACAAGCGTTGAACTTTTTTAGGCCCTGTTTAGAAATAGGAAGTAAAGGAATAGGAAAAACGTAAAAATTGATGTGTTATGTTTTCTAGATTCATACAGTAACTAAAACCACAAGAAATTTTCCCAATTATCGTTTGGTCGTCACGTAGTAAAAGTACAGAGATATCAACATTTATCTGGAACACAATTTTCTAATATGTTGGAATAGGATCTATGGGGCTCCTTTGATTTGTGTTTCGTGACGGTGCTACTTGGGAATCTCGTCTCAAGCTCCGGGGTGAAAGCTCGGTCTAAGCCGGGTTGGTTATACTTGGCTATGGTGATGTTTCTACGTCGTTACCTTGTTGGATGCATTATTCGGATATGGATGGACTGATTCTTGAGGCTAAAATAACTCCCACTAACCCCTTCTTTAAAATAGTCATGATAGTTGGATGCTTGAGATTTGAAATCACATAAACAAAATCATTTTCGGCGGTGCTACTAGAGATCTTGCAGTTTGTATTTTTTTCCAAATCGGACATGGAGCTGGGGGGGGTTGAGGCAAATGGGCTACAAATACATGTTGGGTCACTGTTGTGGGGTGGAGCCGTGGAGGGCAATCGGTCAAACTTCATTGTATACTTACGGAAACAGTGTTAATATTACTGGATTTTGGG
The DNA here is from genome assembly GCA_026929855.1 of Poa annua. Taxonomy (NCBI): domain Eukaryota; kingdom Viridiplantae; phylum Streptophyta; class Magnoliopsida; order Poales; family Poaceae; genus Poa; species Poa annua. The sequence goes on from CM049431.1 coordinate 88,943,817, forward strand.
ATACGAAATTCTTAGGCTTGGGTGGGGGGGGGGGGGGGGGGGGCAAATGGGCTACAAAAACATGTTGGGTCAGTGTTGTGGGGTGGAGGGCAATAGGTCAAACTTCATTGTATTTTTACGAAAACAGTGTTAATATTACTGGATTTGGGGGTACGGAATTCTTAGACTTGGGGGGGGGGGTGAGTCAAATGGGTTACGAATACATGTTGGGTCACTGTTGTGGGGTGGAGGGCAATCGGTCAAACTTCATTGTATATTTACGGAAACGGTTTTAAATTACTGGATTTGCGGATACGCAATTCTTAGGCTTGGGGTTGAAGGGAATATGCCCTAGAGGCACTTAATAAACATAGTTTATTGGCAATATCCCAATCGTTCATTATATGTTTTACACCATGCTATAACTGTATTAAGCGAAAACATTAATACAGGTGTGGTAGATAAACAACCAGGTCCCTAGTAGCCTCTACTAAGACTAGTTTCGTTGCGCGATTGATGATCGAGATTTTTGGATCATAGGGCATGGCGCCGGTCGGCAATGGAAGTCATATCGTTAGGAGTAACGATGTAATGGACATACCCAGTATTTATAGGACATAGTCATTACGCTTTAAGACCGTGAGATCAACTCTTATTGTTATCCCTGGAAGATACTTTGATCGCACCAAACGTCGTATCTTATTTAGTATGACAATAACGGTGATACTTTTGGGTATCGGAAAGGGGTAGTTGAGACGAGGGGTCAACAGCGGGATTTGTCAGTCCGCATAGCCGGATAGATACTCTAGGGCCCACTCGGTGAGATTATGTCAAATGAGTTTGCAAACATGTGACTAGGTCACCAGCTGACATAATATCATAGACGAGTAGAAGATAGCGATGTCGGTAACGAGATCATGCTAGGTATGGAGATATCTGAGAATGATGCTCGGACACGCTAAATATCGCCATGACAAAGGGTTTAAGATAGACGTCCAGGTTTGATAGATGAAAGTCATTCGTTATATCACAGGGATTAATTCATGGGGTCCAGGCCTACGAGTTAGTCGTTGATCATAGAGGAGTCTTGGCCATATCTGTTATTATATCGAACCGCTAGGGTAACACACTTAAGGGGTTTCGACAAGACAACCGGAAAGGAAAGAGATCACCGGGAGCGTCCCGGGAGGGGTCCGATGGAGATCGGGCAGCGCCGAAAGAGTTTTCGGAGCTAGGAAAAATTATATATATTATATTTGATATTAATTAGTGTAATTAATATGCAAATATGATTTTATATATTTATTTTCGGATTTATTTAGTCTGATTTTCTCTAAATGGGCCTTCTGGTCGAAAGAAGGCCCAAGAGGGGGAAAATTCACTAGGGGAATTCGGTGGGAGCCATGGGGCCAACCCAGGTGGGACAAAAGGGGCCCACCAGGGGCCGGCGCACCATGTGCAGCCGCACCAGGCAATGGGGGTTAGTCCCACATTGCCTGGCTGGCAAGGTTGGCTCCCCCTGGGAGCCTATATAAGAAGGGGCACCCCTGGCCTTTTAATTCACCAATTAATTCCCAATTTCTCTCTCGATCTCGTGGTTCCCTTGTCGGAGCCGCGCCGAGTAGAGGAGGGGGATCTCTTCCACCATAGCACGCTGCCGCGCTGTTGGTGTTCCGATCCAAGTCTTCCGCTGCTCGTCCTGGACTGGAGCTTCGGAGGCCGTCGTCTCCACTGTATGTGTGTGACGCCCTGCGAGGTGCTGCGCTAGCGGTACTCGGAGGCCTACTTCCTCCACCCGACCTCGGGGTCATCTTCGTCGTCTTCATCGTCAACGCTTGTGCGGGAGCGTAATCCCCGCTATTCGGTCTACGAGGGTATGTATTCCGATCTCCGCCGTACTTCTATATCTGCATAGTGTAGATCTTGGCTAGTTTAAGGATATCGTTGCTAGGAATTTTTTTATTTTGTGCACACGATCCCCTTAAGTGGTATCAGAGCCGATCTATCGTAGTTATAGATGTACGTTGTTAGAACCCGTGTTCTGCACGGGGGCACCGTTCCTGTTATTTGCTACCCTCTAGCGTGCACTTGTGATTCCAGCGGCATCGAGTTGATGAAGCGGCCCGGACCGACTTTACGCGTACGCTGACGCGAGACTGGTTCCACTACTGACATACGGCTTGTACCGTATCTGTAGCTGGCGGGTGCCTGTTTCTCTCTTTTTAGTTGGCTTTGTATTTTTAATGGAGGCCCCGAAAGGGATGCTTAAACATGCAATTATTGGATCGTTGTTGTGGTCATACGGTTCGTAGGTATGAAGCGGTTCTATTTACGAAAGCCCCGAGCCACGTAAAATATGCAAAAGATAAAATAGAAGCGTCTAACTTTATATTGCAGGGGCTATGTGATATGGTCAAGGTAGGTTTATTAAATTCTTTATAAACTGCGGGCACCAAGAAGACCATGGCGCAATGGACTATATCACATTGCATTACATTTGATGTTTTGTGTGCATCTTATATTATGTGATTGTGTGTATAGTATACATTAGTTACACGGCGGTAGTTATATAAGATGATCCCTTCAAAATACCATCAGTGTTCTCCCTCCAACGCGCACCACCAAGAAAGTTCTACGTTACGAGTCAGGCCGTGATGATCGGGTGTCAGACATATCTTCGTTCGCATACGGTGGCTGTAAGCCATGTTGCACAAGCGTCAGCGTGGAAGTTATGGTGACGAGCCTAGCATATTCAGAAATATGGCCTCGGAAAAGGGAGACCGAAAGGTCGAGCACGAGTCACAAAATTGGTGTGGCGGACTTTTGTCTACTCTTGAAGTTGTGCCGCCGGCTCTGATGATGAGTGGTGGTGCAATGGATGGGGGTCGTGTAATCGCTTAAACAACCATGAGAGATGTTCGTTTGAGTGGGAGTTTGGATAGTTATTTTCTAAAATACTAGAACTCAGAATATAATGAACAGAGTCTGTTTTGCAAACCTTTGTAGATATTAACCATTGTGATAGCATCTTTTCAAATTAGGCGCATTCTTGCGATTCAGAAACTTAAAAGGTTGGGTCCAAACTTCATAGTTTTATACTTTAGCTTGAGGATACTCCTTGTTTAAACCGTTAGCTCTTTGTGATACAATACCCGCTAGGAGATAAACCCGGAGATTCCGCTAGCAAAAGATAATTTGGATTATCGGATTTTGAGCGGATGATATCATCATAGTCCAGTGTATGCTATGATCTCTGTCATAGATAACCAACGGTGGGTACGAGTTATTGGATCGCGGACATATGATATGGTCGCTAAAACTCGGGGTACCCCTAAAGTTGGGTTGATGAAGTTTATCAGTATGTTGACTGATTGTCTTCTCAACCAAGATGGAAGAGAATGCACACATTGAGGGAGCACGTGGCGGTCATGCTTAATGACATATGTTCATACTTGATGAACATTGAGACGCCTCGCTCAACTCGATCACTGGATGACAGACATCGTTGCCAAGTGCAAATCCTCTATCATAGACTATGTCATGCAAGGGGAATCATTCACCTTCATGGTTCTTGATTACGGTGGAAGTATCAAGAAGATGAAACAGATCGCCGGAAGTCATCAATGATGATGGTGTATATATGATATACATGTTATGAATGTTTTCGCTAAGAAAGTACTCGCAGTAGTGACTAAGTCTTGAACTAGTCATGTTTTGTGAAAAACCAGGTTTACTGCTTGAGTAGCTTGAAAGGATGAGGCGACATTGCGTGTTGATAATGGCAGTCAAGTTGTTGTGACGGCCATAGACACTCTCCCTCTAGATCTACCATTTGAATAAATTCTTTATGATCGGGTGTTGGTATGATCGTTACGAGTGTGTCTCCTCTAGCGAGACACTTGTTCATACATGATAGTGACAAATTGGTGTCCTATATTTATGAAGTAATGATCATATGCCGATTTGAATTTAGATGGTAGAAGCTCCCACATTCATAATATTAATGCCAAAGGATACAAACTTAATAAAGACACCACATATGTGTGGCACTACCGTTTAGTCATGTCAATGTTATATGCATTAGCTCCACACTGGATGGACCTACAAGTCCTAAGATTTGATCTTTTGACACTTGCAAAATAACTGTGACACTGTTTTCGGAAAGCGGGCATATAACTTATTGATAGTCATACATAGAGATGTATGTGGTTCAATGAAGTAATTGACGAGTAGTGGAGACCTTTATTTCGTGAACTTCGCTGAACGTTTTAAGTATAGCTTGTTGAGAATCGTGCATATGGGTGTATGTGAATCAATGAAGTACTTTTAACGTGTAGTGGAAGTCTTTATTTCATAGACTTCATGAACATTCGAATAGATATATGGATATCCACTCGGGGAATGTTGGACTGGAAATTTGGATTCAATCAAACAAGTCCAGAATGAAGTAGGAAATAAAGTTAACAAGAAAATCAAATTCCCGCGATGCAAATCGAGGAATGAAGATTTGATTTATAATGTTGGCACATCATTGGAAGACTTGTGAGAAGAGTTCCACAAATTACGTCGCATGGAACACCATAGTGTTATGGTGTGTTAGGGCGTCGTAATCGCACCCTATCGGATAGTGTGTGGTAAATGAATCTCTTACCGAATTATTGTAATCATTAGAGTCATATGGTAGAAACGTAAACACTCACGTTAGCAAATAGGGAAACCATTTGAATCCAGGGAGACAATACCATACGAGTGATGGCATGGCTTTTGAGTCTGGATTGTCGTTTCAGCAATTTAGTGTTTCGATGTAATCGAACCTAAAATGGATTAATCTTTGTAGTATACCCTACCTAAAGAGTTAGTTGGGTACATGTCTCACGACATAGGCAAAATCTTTGCCGGGATATACCTTGCGAAAGAAATAGTTTCTTGTCCGAGGGTATAAGTGAGAAAGAAAGTAGAGCAAGACGAAGTTGGTGAACTTCTTCTCCAAACATCGGAGTGGCGCAATCGAAAGTGTTTTCGTTGTCAGACCCCACAGCTTGAAAAATCTAATGATTCAAGATCATGATGTTCTGAGCTCATACTAAGAGCGTAGGCATACGAGGTTGTGTTCCACACTGTGTGTTACGACAATCTTGTTATGGAGGTCATATTAATGGAATATGATAGACCTACGAACTACGAAGAAGAGATGGTGGACCTAAGTCCGAGAAATGGCTATGAGTCATTTGTGATCCGAAATAAAATCCATATACGATTACCAGGTATTGACTTGGGAGATCTTCTTGATGGCATCTAGGATGTTGATAGTATATGGAATTTTATGAGAGAATAGACATTGAGCAGATTCGATTTGTCGTGAAACAGTTCCGACAGACCACGTGAGACTTTGTCTCAAGTGGCGAAGCCTAAATCTATTCTGGGTCGTTTAGCAATTACTATAATTTCGAATGAGAAATTGATAGATGGATGAGAAAACCATGGTTCTTAATAGTGAATGGACAACCGAAGTTTCCACACATGTTTAGCATCCTCAGGATTACAAACCATTCTTAATAGTGTAATTAAGAATGGTTTGTAATCCTGAGGATGCTAAACATGTGTGCAAACTTCGGTTGTCCATTCATGGGCAGAAGTAAGCATATCAGAGCTGGAATCTTCACTTTGATAATGTGATCAAAGGATATTGGAGTTGTCCAAAATAGTTGAAGAAACCTACATTTGCAAAGAAGTGAGTGGGAGCAAAGTAGCTTTCCTTAATCTTATATGCGGAAGGCATATTTGAGTGGGAGCTAAGTAGCTTTTTCTTGATCTTATATGCGGAAGGCATATTTGAGTGGGAGCTAGGTGTCATTTGTGATTCCATATGTAACGACATATTAAATGACACAGATCCTCTAGTAGAGTGTAAAGGATTATTTAAGTGATTAAATTTTCTGTGAAATGAGGTTAGGAGTATTAGGCATCCGATTTATAATTGTATAGATCAGAGGGGGCTTAATAACATTTAAGTCAGAGTATTACCTAAGTCAGGATTCTGAAGTGTTTCAAAAAGGGACAAGCGAAGAAAGAGGTTCTTGCTTGTATGACTAGGTAAAAGATTAAGTTAATCTTGGCTTTTTCAGTGATAGAAAATGATGTTCGACATTCTCTATGTATCACACATAGAGTCTATCAGGCTGAAAGATCGACTTGGTGTGACCCGAGTTCTTAGTTCAAGAACAGGTTCTAGAGTGATCCTTGTGTGGATCAATGAACAAACGTTAAGTTTATTCTTCAGTGTCTATGAGAACTGAAAATAGGTTTTCTAGTAACGGGTAAGAGTGGAATGGCAACTTGCCGTAAATCGGTTACAATGTTGCAAGTTATTACACTGACCCATACGACTAGAAATCTCGTATATGGAGATGTCCTTTATTTTGAAGATAGACATGGTTAGTTTGCGAAGTCGCATATGAATGCACTGTCGTATAATCTACATAGGTATAGAAATATATCGCGACTTTAGAAGTAGCAAGTGTGATTGGACTGAGCAGTTTTCCGAGCGTAGGTGGTCCCCTTAATAGATCTTTCAGACTTTTAAGGTGCATGCTACGCGAATGCTCGAGTCTCACTCCATCCACTGGGATATATTTCACCGTCATCGTAAGATACGGGTTGATGTCAAACTAGGTGACATAGAAGTGTTGCAAAGCACATATAGGTCTCAATGTGTGAGATCTATTGACTGTATTCCTCTTCCACGAGGCGAGCAGGCACCAAGATGCTATGGGTGTTGAGCTTTTACCAGGTTGTAAACTAGATTAAGTGTTACTCTAGTGCAAGTGGGAGACTGAAGGAAATATGCCCTAGAGGCACTTAATAAACATAGTTTATTGGCAATATCTCAATAATGTTTTACACCATGCTATAACTGTATTAAGCGAAAACATTAATACAAGTGTGGTAGATAAACAACCAGGTCCCTAGTAGCCTCTACTAAGACTAGTTTCGTTGCGCGATTGATGATCGAGATTTTCCGATCATAGGGCATGGCGCCGGTCGGCAATGGAAGTCATATCGTTAGGAGTAACGATGTGATGGACATACCCAGTATTTATAGGACATAGTCATTACGTCTTAAGACCGTGAGATCAACTCTTATTGTTATCCCTGGAAGATACTTTGATCGCACCAAACGTCGTATCTTATTTAGTATGACAATAACAGTGATACTTTTGGGTATCGGAAAGGGGTAGTTGAGACGAGGGGTCAACAGCGGGATTTGTCAGTCCGCATAGCCGGATAGATACTCTAGGGCCCACTCGGTGAGATTATGTCAAATGAGTTTGCAAACATGTGACTAGGTCACCAGCTGACATAATATCATAGACGAGTAGAAGATAGCGATGTCGGTAACGAGATCATGCTAGGTATGGAGATATCTGAGAATGATGCTCGGACACGCTAAGTATCGCCATGACAAAGGGTTTAAGACTAGACGTCCAGGTTTGATAGATGAAAGTCATTCGTTATATCACAGGGATTAATTCATGGGGTCCAGGCCTACGAGTTAGTCGTTGATCATAGAGGAGTCTTGGTCATACCTGTTATTATATCGAACCGCTAGGGTAACACACTTAAGGGGTTTCGACAAGACAACCGGAAAGGAAAGAGATCACCGGGAGCGTCCCAGGAGGGTTCCGATGGAGATCGGGCAGCGCCGAAAGAGTTTTCGGAGTTAGGAAAAATTATATATATTATGTTTGATATTAGTTAGTGTAATTAATATGCAAATATGATTTTATATATTTATTTTCGGATTTATTTAGTCTGATTTCCCTAAATGGGCCTTCTGGTCGAAAGAAGGTCCAAGAGGGGGAAAATTCCCTAGGGGAATTCGGTGGGAGCCATGGGGCCAACCCAGGTGGGCCAAAAGGGGCCCACCAGGGGCCGGCGCACCATGTGCAGCCGCACCAGGCAATGGGGGTTAGTCCCAAATTGCCTGGCTGGAAAGGTTGGCTCCCCCTGGGAGCCTATATAAGAAGGGGCACCCCTGGCCTTTTAATTCACCAATTAATTCCCAATTTCTCTCTCGATCTCGTGGTTCCCTTGTCGGAGCCGCGCCGAGTAGAGGAGGGGATCTCTTCCACCATAGCCCGCTGCCGCGCTGCTGGTGTTCCGGTCCAAGTCTTCCGCTGCTCGTCCTGGACTGGAGCTTCGGAGGCCGTCGTCTCCACCGTATGTGTGTGACGCCCTGCGAGGTGCTGCGCTAGCGGTACTCGGAGGCCTACTTCCTCCACCCGACCTCGGGGTCATCTTCGTCGTCTTCGTCGCGACGAGTTCTCCGTGACCTAGAGGTCGGCTACGGCGTCTTCATCGTCAACGCTTGTGCGGGAGCGTAATCCCCGCTATTCGGTCTACGAGGGTATGTATTCCGATCTCCGCCGTACTTCTATATCTGCATAGTGTAGATCTTGGCTAGTTTAAGGATATCGTTGATAGGAAATTTTTTGTTTTCTGCACACGATCCCCTTAAGGGGTGGGGGTGTTGTGTGTGTGTGTGTGTGGGGGGGGGGGGGGGGGGGTGTGAGGCAAATGGGCTACAAATACATGTTGGGTCATTGTTGTGGGGTGGAGGGTAATGGGTAAAACTTCATTGTATTTTTACGGGAACCGTGTTAGTATTACTGGATTTCGGGGTACAAAATTCTTAGGCTTGGGGTGGGGAGATGGGCTACAAATACATGTTGGTCCACTGTTGTGGGGTGGAGGGCAGTGGGTCAAACTTCATTATTTTTTACCATTGCAATTCTTATGTAATAGGGTATTTCATGGTTTCTCGATGAAACAAACATGGCGCTATACAACATGTTTTCATTTCTCTCTTCAATTCTTTTTTTCTATGTGACATCCAAATGGTACTTATAAGGTTTTTTACAGTGTAGGTTTGGTTAATGTTGTTATCCAGGATACATGCCCAATAGAATGTCTGGTTAGGCGCGCTGAGTGCATGTATGCATCGACGACTATCTCTTAGGTGTTGCGCTAGTATGTGGAATGTTGATTATGACGATTGCTTCTACCAGTAAGTTAAAAAAATTAAACACAGACAACATACGTAGATCCCGAGCACAAAAAACACCAGCAATCCATATTTGAATCACACACGAGTCAATAAGAAACATTGAACTATTAGGGTCCCCTATTGCCCTATATGTCACTTGAAGTGTGCGTTAGGATGGAGTCGCCACATCGCTCATGTATGGTCCACTAGCGGATATTGTTTTAATTTTATAATTTTCAGTAATCTAAACTACATTTAAAAATTAAATTAGTAATAGGAAAAATATTTGTGTGTCATCAAAAACAAATTGTTCAAATATAACTTTTTTCCGTATATTACAGAAAAATGTATTTTTGACATGTTCACGTACACTAAAAACTGTGTTTCCTTTAATAAAAATGTTTTTGAGATCAACAAAAAAAAATGAAAGGAAAGGAAGGAGAAAGACAGTGAGTGTGTTTGGGCCTCGCGTGGTCGATTGGGGCAGTATATGTCTCAGTACGCGTCAGATAGTGTTTGATATCTAATTCTGATAGTGTTTGGTATCTATCGGGCACTGGGGCCGTCGAATATGGGTTAACGGATCAAAGATCACACGCTGGGCCATTCTCGTGTTCCGCAGCATATACCGCGTGTACGCCCACATTCGGCCCATGTAAGCGACTTTCCGCCCGTGGTGAACCGCACGGTTGAGGAAATCTTTAGAAAAAGGGTTCCTTTCGCAAAGTACACGTACGTGCGCTCCGGTGTCGACAAATGTCGCAATTTCGTTAGTTTTTGTTCCTATATTTTCTCCACGCGGTGACAAATGGCAGCTCCCTGGTGGTGGGCAGGGTGTTGTACATGCATTTATTTTGAGATTCGTTTTTTAAAAACAAAATATCTTGAGAACCGTTTATCCGATTTACGAACCGTTTTCACTTTTGAACTTCTCGCGTCGAGATCTTCAAAACTAGATCACATATTGATAGGTTTCGATAAACTTTTTTTTGTAGTTCGGATTGTGTATGTTTTGTACAACCTAAGTGTAGTCGTACGTACAAACTGAATTTTGTAGTTGTACGTACAACTTGCTACGTGTAGTTGTTTGTACAACCCGAATGTATTTGTACGTACAACATGTACTGTTTGCTGTACAACCCGGTCTATGTTGTTGTACAAATCGGTCTGTGTGTTGTTGTACAACCCGGTTTTTGTTGTTGTACAACGCGGTCTCCATTGTTGTACAACGCGGTCTCCATTGCTGTACAACCCGGTCGGGGTTGCTGTACGTACAAACTGATTTGTGTTGCTGTACAACCCGATCTGTGTTGTTGTACAACCCGGTCTGCGTTGATGTACATTCCGTTCTGCGTTGATGTACTATCATAGTTTGTGTTTTGTACAAATTTAATAATAGATCCAGATCTAAATCTGGATTTGAATCTGGATCTGTCCATGCGCGGGACCGCCTCAATTTGCGTGTCCACGTGGCGGCAGCAGCTCACGCTCGGGACCATGAAATAGATCTTCACGAAGGACACCCTTTCCCTAGTCCAACCCCACGGTTGACTGTCAAGGTTTGATAAAACAAAAGGATGTTGGAATTCCTGTCGAAGAAAGACATACCATTTTTCTAAAAGACAAATTAAATCACATTTATGTGTTAGACAGATGTTTTTTTCTGAAAAAACTTCCAATCTATTCATCAACAATTAAGGCGGTATAAAAAACACCAGAAGCAATAAAAATTACATCTAGATCCGAGGACCACCTAGCGCCGACTACAAACACTAGAGCGAGCCGAACCCGCGTCGCCGCCATCACCCCTCCATGATCAGAGGCGGACAAATCTTGTTGTAGAAGACAGTCGGAAAGTCGTCGTGCTACGGCCCCATGAGACCAAGACACCAACATAGCATCTTTTTCAATAAAATCATCGCAATAAATCAACAAAACCTAAAGTCATTTCACGTTCCCCTTCTAACTTACCTAATACTGTACCGGAATGGATATGATCTCCTCCAGACATACGCAATGCTTTAGCTAATATATGGAAATGCATACCATGATTTTTCAGTCTATCAACAACTGCATGCATTGCATAGGTGAATGTGCCAGCTTCTTGTTTCATGGCTTTAATTTAAGCCGCAGATCCTACTTAGAAACAGAAATACCTACATTAATAGCATGTTGAATTCTGACTCGCACTCATTTGCCCAACCGTGGTCGCGTTCTCCCATTCTTTGAACCTACCTATCTGCTTAACCCTAATGACACCTTCCTCATATCAAAATGGAACCTTAAACTTTATTGTTAGATGCTATGTATATAGGATTATAGAAAAATTTGGAGGAACCTAGAATTATAGTCTTATGGGCAAGGACACTATTGCTGATTTACTAACCTCTATAAGAAGAAATGAGGACATGAATAAAAAAGAACAGTGTTAAAGATTATAAATTGACTTACTACACTCTGGAATATGAAACCAAGGATACTGATATCTTGGCAGCATTCCGAGTAACTCGTCAGCCTGGAGTTCCCCCGGACCAAATACGACAATTTTTTTGGTTTGCTCCGCCATCCCACCCAATGAAGTATTAAGATTTTTTTTCAAGAAAATCCTATCGGCCGATAAAGAGATGCATAGATCAAAAATATCTAATTTTTTGACACATGAACAGAGACGAACGAAGACCGGATCCACCAAAAACACATACTGGCCAGATCTGACGAGATACACCAGAGACAAACCTACACACACCCTCCAACAACGCTAGATACGTCGCCGGAACGGAGGCTGGGTGGGGAGGACCTTATTCCATATTCAAAGAGCAAACGTCCTTGATCTCTTCAAGAAAAACATAAAACCTAACGAAACAGAGAAAAAGTTATAAGAATGGAGCCCTCCGGCCGACACATGACGTAGATACCACGGAGGCGGGGTGGCCTAATCGCCTTTGGGTCGCGAGAGCTCTGGAGATACGAAGCGGTAGCCAATCCCTGTGTTAGACAGATGTTAGTCGTGCGCGTTACTAACGTCTAAGAACTTGATTACTATCCGCGGGCTGCCTCAGAGTTTCAGGGATGCACGCGGATGCAGACAGGAATGATCGGATTAATCCTCGGCAAGATGAGCACGTGAAAACGTCTGTGCATGCCATATGGTAACCTGTCGAGATATATAACTTCCGATTAATGGTTCAAAATCGGCTAAAAAACAAGCCGAAACCTGCTACGAGGAGACGATAATCTAATAGTCTGGGATCGATCAAACTGGAGTGTCCGTGGCACTTTGCACCACACATTGAGTGCGGTTTTCTTGTTGTGCATGGCAGCCGTAGACTTAGAATCTTGATTTTTGGCGAGGGACGAAAAAACATAATTCTAGACGAATATACAAAATCACGGCTAAGTTAGAATATACAAAATCACGGCTAAGTTAAGGACGAGTCATGACCCGTTGTAATCCAAGTCCAAAAAAGGGTATCGAACACAACCTGGAAACCTAACCAGACACACCCTGCGTAACCTAAACGAGCCAGACAGGAAGTTAATATGCCGAGGTCTCAATCGAGATGACCGCCCGCCGTGCTGCAGCAATGGATTCGCACGACGAGGGCACACGCTGGCGATTCCCAACAGACGTCTTCGTCGAGATCCTGCTACGGCTCCCTGCCAACACCCGCCGTCGGTTCCGCCTCGTCTCACGACACTGGCGCAACATCGTCGACGAGAGCTCGTTAATGCTCCCGCACCGCCCCAAGACTCTTGTCATCACCGACGGGGGCTCACCATTTGTCATCGATGACCGAACAGGACGCCGAAGGGACCTCTGGACCAGCAGCACGCATGCCCGGTGCAAGCGCATGCGCATCGTCGGCACCTGCAACGGCCTAGTCTGCCTGTGCGACGACGGGGTGCCTGGCGGCGCCATCACCGTGGCTAACCCGGTCACCGGCGAGACGCTCGACGTCCCGCGTCTGCCGTTGCCTGCAGCGTCCAATGGCGATGTTGGCAAGGATCAGTGCCATTGGCACCATGCGTACAGTTTCGGCTACCACCCGGCGACGAGGCAGTATAAGGTTGTGCACGTGCCGTGCCGCTTCAACGACTGGGAGTTCCAGACACTGCAGGTGCTCACGCTCGGGGAGGCATCCTGGCGAGATGTTGTGATCCCAACGATTTACTCGGGATGCAACCTTGCTGCCGGGATCGTCAGCATCAATGGCACCACGTACTGGATCTCCGTCAACATGTACGTCATGTCGTTCGACCTCGAGGAAAAGTGTGTCAAGCACATGTCACAGTTAAGATCCGATATGTGGTTCTTCCTCGCGGAGGTGAAGGGGAGTCTAGCCTTTGTCGTTCAGCCTACCTTGGAGTCGATCGAGGACATTGAGGTATGGGTTATGGACAACCCTCAGTGGAGTCTTTTGTACAGTCTGAAGGTGAGCCTAAGGCCAAGGGTGCACCAACGTCTCACACGCACGCACTTTGTTCAGGATAGTGGTCATATACTCACTTGGGGGTCGACGTCCGGCCATGGAAGCTTGTACAAACACAGACTACCGAACAACGATACTACAAGCAATCCTCAGACTACTATCGTGGAGATCAACGATACGAACCAGGGGGCGATGGTCGCAGATATCGAAAGCTGCTTTGATACTTGGCTCTTCCCCTACATCGAGACTCTGGAGTCATTGAGTGGTTACACACACTTACTGATGAAAGGTGGAACCCTGGCTAATACAGACACTTGCACGACGAGCACCGAAGGTACAACTCATGGACTCAATAGCTAAGATTGTGAAATCCTCTCAGCCAACATACATGTGGCATTGTAGGAAGTGGATGGTGTAACATTCCTTTAAGTTAATAAAGGATGTCCTTGTAATTTAAAAGGTCAAGCAAAATTGCACCAAGACAGATTATTACAACTGATCTGTTCTCAAAATGATGCCTAAAATATTATATGGTCAATTATTTTACCCAATATTCTACCTTTTGTGGCCGATCCAATATCAATATCAACAACCAAGAATCTGAACCTTAGCTCCGTGTATTGAGTCAATGTTACTTATAGTTGATAACCCTAATACTAGGAATTATTGATCGCTGCCTCATAATGTCCTCCAACAAGGAGTATTTTCCCAAACTCCGTGCCCTCCAACAAGGGTGCCGTCTGCCCTCTCCCTCCGGGCCGTGAAGCGCCGATCCTACCAGCGAACAAAGAAGGCCGAGAATAGTAAAAAATGTTGTCACATGTAAAAGATAGAAGACCCACGAGGTCATCCCATGCCGGAACCGACGAAACTTCACACTAGGAATCGAAGCTGCTGAGTCCGGAGAACCGGATAAGGGTTTTCACCCGAAGGTGAGCCGACTTTTCTTTTTATTACAATTTTGGGAATAACATCTTGTTTTGTGCTAGAATGTTTTCAAGAAACCTCTTGCCAATTGACCTATGCGTGCATGATTAGCTCTTTTGTCTTGATTAGGTTGGTTCTTCGACATGGAGGTATGAATCCTTAATTTGTAGGTCATTTTCTAGGGTCGATCTATAGTTTATTTCTCCTTTGAATCACCAACTGGTTGAATTAATCATGTTCTGTTGGTGTGATGCATTTTTTCTTCTTGCAAAGCATACGAAAAACCCCATATTTGTTTGGAGTAGCTAATTGTAAGCTGTTCACCCATTCAAAAAGCAGTACAAAAGCCACTAATTTTGTATAATCATAGGCTTGCATTAGTTCAAATATCTGTTGTAGTTCTTCATTGTCTATTCTTCATTGTCACAAAAACTACAGTAGGACATGCCAAAATTTGTCTTGCTAACTAATTATATTCTTGTATTTGATTCTCTATCTCTTATCAAAAGACGGGAGACAGGGAAAGAAAAATCGTCTAAGCGTTGTTTTCTTCTTCTTTGAAGCAAAGGAAAAGTCCAGCTAGCTAGTTTTGGATACCTTGGTTGAGTGGCACTCGAGATATGCTCTGTTCCAAAAAAGAAGCAAGAAACGATGGCGAGACGGTCGAATCAACGGGGACACGAGATTTTAACTTGGAGAACCTTCCAAACAAAGGAGGAGAAAAAACCACGAGCGCCAGCCAGTAATATTTCACTACGTTTGGGTGAGGTTGCAAACGTCGTGGTTTTACAATGTATAGCTTACCCCAACCAACGGCTTATAAGATGTAAACTCTAAATCGGCTGCAATTCAACTCGATCACAAACCGGAAACAACTCGTACCGTACCGCGGGCCCCCCCCCCCCCCCCCACCAACACCCCCTTCCGTACATACCGGATGGGTTGGCGGCTTTATCAGTATATACATAATTTGATCACCACAAAACAACATGCTCGAATGTGTTGACCCACCTAATAACCTGTGTCTCCCCGTGCCGTGCGTGCAGACGAGAGATCCGATCGATGATAAGGTAATGTACTAAACTGACGGGTTTCAGTATCAATGTACTAAACTGAACATCGCTGGTATGTTCATGCACTTTTAATCATTTATTTTACTCAAAATAACGTTCAAAGTACATATATGTGACGTACTCATCTCAATTTCTCTGAAGCAGCAAAGGTAAAAGAGTAAATAGTTTATGAGCCTGACACGGAGGCTGATATATCGCACAGTAATATTCATCAGTTAGACTACGTCTAGGACTGTTGTGATCTATCATGCATGGCACAATATATATGATGGTCCACAGTACGAAATAGCTAGGGTTTCCCTAGCTACGAGTCACCAAGCCTGTGACCGCTCAACGACTCCTTGGTCTCGACATAGGTGAAGGCCCATGCGTCCGAGCAGCTTTTGATATCAGCGACCATCGTCCCCGGATTGCTCTCGTTGATCAGCAGTGAGCCACGCAGTGCATCGAAATGGTTGCTGACTATCAGCCTGTGTTTGTACAGACCTCCGTAGCCGCACGTCGACCCCTAAGTGAGTAGATGCCCACTATCCTGCACGAAGTGTGGGCGCGTGAGACGCTGGCGTCCCCTTGGCCTTTGCACCGTGAGGTTACGCGGCGGGCACGCCTGCAAACAGTACGACCGTTTCGAGCGTCGTGGTGTAAGGAGCTGCTCAATTGGTCCGGACAGGCCGGATTTAAACAGGACCGGACAAAACCAGGCCCCTGTGGGGCTGCTCATTTCTCGAATCTGTCCGCGTGGTGTCCGCGGCTGCTCAAACGCGCCCGCGGACGCGCGCCCCCGCCTCTTGGCGATCAAACTCCCCGGCCCCACCGGTCAATGACCCGTCGACCATTGACATCCCCCACCGGTCTTATTTAATGGGACCACCGCTCCCACCGTCCCCCACACTGCTCCCCACCGTCCCCCACACCGCCACGTAACCACCGCCACACTGACCTAACCGCCACACTGCCCTAGCCGCCATGGGGAAGGGGAGATGGTGGCTCGGCAAGGGCGCCAATGACCACGAGGCGGGGAGCTCTCGCCGCTCCTCGCGGTCTCCAGCGCCACCGGCATTGCCGCCACCGCCACCGCCCGCGCCCGGCGCTGCACCGCGCGCCGCCGCACCTCCGGCACCTCCACGCCGCGTCCGGCCTTACCTCGGCAAGAGGAAGTGCCAGTGGTACTAGGACAACGCGATCCTAGTACCATGGCCGGACGTCCACCTCTTCGAGGGGTGGCACCTGAATCCGGAGCGGATTCCGGTGCCGCCCGTCCCGAAGCGGGGACTCGAGAGGGAGGTGGAGATCCTCCGGCGGCGCGACCTGCTGCCGGACGACCTCCGCCACGACCCTGCCTACGCCGTCAGCAGCTCGAACTGGGACACTTGGTTCCATGCCGAGCACGACCAGCGGCTCCGGGGTTTCTTCGGGGTGCGGCACGCCAGCGGCCCACCGCAGTACCCGTCGCCCTCTCCACCTCGCGGCGACAACAGGTACGCGCCGCCGCCGCCTCCCCCGAGCGTCAAGATGGAGGATGACGGTGACGCCGCTGCCGCGGAGGAGGAGGAGAGGGCCCTCGCCCAGGCCATCGAGGAGTCCAAGCGGTAGGCGGAAGAAGCCGCCGCGGAGGAGGAGAGGGCCATCGCCGACGCGCTGGCCGCCGTTGCCGCGCACCAGGACATGGAGCGGCAGGAGGCGCGGCAGGCGATGGAGGAGGAGGAGGAGGGCCGCGGCGAGGTCCCGGACTGGTTCATGCCACTAGTTGGCATGCGCTAGCAGTGGACCGGGCCAGCGGACGGGCCGCCGCCGCCGCCGGAGCAGCCCCAGACTCCACCGCGCCGCCAGGGGCTGCCCGCGCACCTCGTCCAGGACCCGGACTACGTCATCCTTGAGTAGTCCGGCGTAGAAGTCCGGCCACCGGCCGCCACTGGCTTATCCAGTGGCTATTTATGTATTTTTTTTCTTTTTTTTAAGTGTTAAACAATGGCCACTGTGGCCCCTACGCAATCTAGCCTGGTGTCCGGCCTGAAATGAGCATCCCCGTAGGGTGCACCTGTCTCGACCCGTGTCCGCGCAGTGTCCGGGGCTGCTCAAACGGATAAAACCCGGACCAAATCGGTCCGGATTTGAGCAGCCCGTAGGAGATGTCCTAATCTCCATGACCTGCACGTCAGTGATGTCGATCATCGAGATGGTGTCCCGACAGGCAATTCCCAGCATCCCGTCGACCACCGTGAGGAATTGCCTGCCCGGTTGTGGTATAAAACCGATCGGTGTGATGGTCTCGTCGTCAAGGTCGAATGCGATGTGAGCTTCCCAGCGACGACTGTGCTCCAGTAAGTCGTGCCATTGATGTGTACGACCCCGGCGTCAAGGTGGCTGTTAGCAACCCTGTACATACCATGGGCCAATGTTGTGGGTCGTGGCCCAACCACCATTGCACGTGGCTGTTGGGTCGCAGAATCTACAAATATACACAAAGAAGCAACGGAGAAGTCATCCAGTGGATCACAAACGGCACGGCGGCGGCACCTTCTCCTCCCACCTCCAGCTCTGACCCCTACCTCCCCTTCCTGCTTCTTCCTTTGCACAATTGTGCTTGTATCCAGAGATTTCTGCTCTTTGTAGTCCAATCCAGTACTTGTGTGTGATGAACTGGAGAGATCCCAAGAGAGTAGCTAACAGCTGGTATCAGAGCCGCCCCTCCACCCTTCCTGAAAACTTTCCCCAAATTTCCTCACCGATTTCCCCCATCCACACATTGACATCCAACATGGATCCAATCACGAAGGCCGAGTTCAAGGAATTATTCGCCGAGTTCAGCGGTGAACTCAACCAATCGATCGAGCAGTCGATCGCCAAGGCGTTCAGTACCTGGAAGCCGGCGGTGGATGACTTGCCCCATCAGCATGGTTACCGCGACAAGGGCGACATCCCGGAGGAGGCGTTCGCGAAGGATCCACTCGATCTGTTAGCGCCGAAGGCCAACCCAACGGCGCCCACGACCAGTGGTGGTGTTATTCCTGTGCTCGATGCAGCGGCGGCAAGCGACATAATCATCGACGACGAGGCTGCAGCCGCGACGGCGGCGGTCAATTTCGTGTGTCCCAGCGACAGGGTGACGCCAGCCATCGTCAAGAGGGCCCCCGAGATTGTCCTTCCTGCTTCCAGCGGCTTCACCACTACTCTGCCTGCAACCTGCTCGATGGAAGGCCTGGGGTGTTACACCGCTAAGTTGTGGTTAGCACCGACCCCAACGACGGTGCATACGGTGCATGCGGCCACGGTCCATATCGACCCGTGCTTGCTGCACCTGCAGCAAATGACGGAACCATGAGGACGGAAGCCATCAGTGGAATTGCCTCGACGCCCACCACTTTTTCGGCGTTATGCCTGCCTCGACACCCAATGGCCGTCCTTCTACTGGTTACATCCTCGCCACCAACTCCGACCGAGTACAGCCTCGACACCAACATCATCCCTGTTGCAGCGATGCCCCTGTCCATGGGTCAGTTCATTGCAAGCAAGGTCTACGTACATCGACCAATGCCCTGGCCTTCTTTCTCTGATGGTCGTGCCACTGGAGATGAGACACGGCCGCTGCCATGGCCGTCCTTCAGTGTCAGTTCTGACTGCGAGTCGCTACCTGATGTCACCATGAAACCGTCTCGGCATTGCAGTTGTGATCATTTCCCTGCAACATCTTGTGTTGTTATCATGTACTCAGCCACAACTTCATATGGTAATCTCTCCACCTCTACTGACTGCATCATTATCTACTACCCATGCAATTCTAGTGAATGGATACGCTTCAATGGTCTGCCCTTGTTTCTGGAACATAGTGGATCTGTTAGTGATTGTGTGCAACAAGCCCGGGTTTGGCATACATGCACTATCTTTGGGTTCCTTTGTCCTGTGATGGTGAGAAGAATTGAACTGAAGTTACTGTCAATTGGTTCTGCATTCTTCATGCTCTCGGTAGTTCTCGTGGACAGCAGTAATGTTGCAGCCTTGACTTATGAGTTTTTAGGTGTAGACACTACTGCTGGCATCGCTTCATGGTTAGCAGCTGTTACAATTTGGTTACCTTGTGCCCAAGAGCCTGGCCATTATGTTTGTAGCTCTGAACTGAAGGAATCAGAGGTTCTCATTTTAGTGAGGAGTTCTTCACATTCTGTTCTATGTAATGAATGGGTACTGTCAGCATGGGATCCGGGACAATAGAGTTTATATTTTGATCCTACCTTGCTTACACCTCACAAGCCAGGATCAGCAACTAGAGATTTGCATGGGACAATCATTTTGACTGACTGCGGCAATCCATTCAATGTTATTGTGGTTCTGCTTGTTGAGACACATTGTCGGAAGTGGCAATTTGTGTATTATGGTGCTCTGCTCATGCTGATCTGGTATGCTGCTCTAAAATACATGGATTTCTACCGGCTTATAGACACTATCCTTCCTAAAGTATCCAGAGCTTGGTTTTCGTTGCAAATTGGTGTGACTGGTGAGTTATTGATCTTTATGCTTGGTGGCGGACAAGGAATACTTCAAGGAGGGACGCATATGTCAGTTTTGGATCGTGTAAATGTGCTCCAATTGCCATGGGACCCTGGCGGCTCAGTGGCAGCTTGGGGACAAGCTGAGTTTCAAGGAGGGAGGGGTGCACTGGACTCTGCTATTTGTTACCTCCTCCATGACAACGACATCGACTTCCTCGACTCTCTGAACTTTAATGGCCTCAAGGTAATGCAAGTTCCATGGGACCCTGGCGGCTCACAGCTTCTTGGTTCTTCTACAACCACGGCTTGGGGTCAAGCCGTATTTCAAGGAGGGAGGGGTGTTAGCAACCCTCTACATACCATGGGCCAATGCCGTGGGCCGTGGCCCAACCACCATCGCACGTGGCTGTTGGGTCGCAGAATCTACAAGTATACACAAAGAAGCAACGAAGAAGTCATCCAGTGGATCACGAACGGCACGGCGGCGGCGGCACCTTCTCCTCCCACCTTCGGCTCTGAACCCTTCCTCCTCTTCCTGCTTCTTCCTTTGCACAATTGTGCTTGTATCCAGAAATTGCTGCTCTTTGTAGTCCAATCCAGTACTTGTGTGTGATGAACTGGAGAGATCCCTAGAGAGTAGCTAACAGTGACATCTCGAGTCCGGGACTGTGACCGCAACGTCGCGCCAGAAGGCCTCTCCTAGCGTGAAAACCTGCACGATGTTGAACTCCAGTTCCTCCTGGTCGTCAAACCGGCACGGTACATGCACCACCTTGTATCGTCCCGTCGTCGGGTGGTACCCGAAGCTGTACGCCTGGTGCCAGCCTCCACGGTGGTCTCAGCCGGCACCGCCGCCACCACATGACGGTGGCGGCAATGGCAGAGGCGGGACGTCGAGCGTCTCCCCCGTGGCAGGGTTGGCCACGGTGATGGCGCCGCCCCGCACTCTGTCGTCGCACAGGCAGACCAAGCCGTTGCAGGTGCCTACGATGCGCATGTCTCTACAGCGGGGAGGCGCGCAGCTGGTCCACATGTCCTTTCGGCGGCCCGTTTGGTCGTACATGACGAACGCGGCGCCCTGGTCGGTGGCGACGAGCGTCTTGGAGCGGCACAGGAACGTGCGTGCGCTTGTCGATGAGTTTGTGCCAGGTTCGGCAGACGAGGCGGAACTGACGGCGGGTGTTGGGTGGAAGACGTCGCAGGATCTCGACGAGGACGTCTGCTGGGAATCACCGGATGTTGCCCTTGTGCGGATTCATTGCTGCAACACGGGCGGCGCGGGTGTCTACTGGATCGAACGACGTCGATGGATGGACGATGGGTGTCCACGGCGTGGTGTCCTCTGCCGATTTGTTGTCTTGCTCGTCTAGGTTACCCTGCATGGCTGCATATAGGGAAAAGTTGTTTGACAGCCGACTGTAGTTACAGCCGGTTACCACGACACGAGCGGGACGCAATACACGCGTGAGAGCCACACAAGGACACGGACCAGGCTTATCTCTTCATTGTGCTGCCTCTTGCGTCTCTCTCTCCCTCACATCTTCTCCATGCGCCTGCTAGCTAGGGGTCGTCGTCGCCCCTCCGTTGCCCCACCACCGGCTCGCCGCTGCCCTGCCGCTGCTCCAGCCCAGCAAGCTTCCTGCCGCTCCTCCACGCGGGGAGTCGCCGCCGTTGCTTTTCCCCACGATCGCCGTCGCTTCCCTGCTGCTGCTCCAGCCCGGCGCGCTTCCTACCGCCATGGCCGTGCCGCTCCAAGCTCCACGCACCAAGGCCTTGCTCCACTCATGCTGATTCCAGCAGTCTAGCGCGCCTCCTGCCACCATGGCCTGGTCGCCTCAAGCTCCGCCATGGCCAATGAGCTTCAATACCGGAGGGGATGACAAAGGAGGTCAATTTTGGGGATTTTTTCTGATGCTACATACTTTTTTTATTTGTGCTACATTTATGTGTTTTAAATACTACATAAGTTTTTGCTACACTTTGGTCAAAACAATTATCCTTCCATTTTCTCAAATTGTTATATGCTATGTCGATTTTTGCTACATTGATGTGCATAAATTGCTACAAATATTTGTGCTGCATTTTGACAATCTGGTACAAATCGATGCTGCATTTTTTTGAAATGCTACATACGCAAAAAAAAAAATGTACGTGCAGATTTTTTTTGCTACATGAGCTAATTTGTGTGCTACATAAAGTGGGTCAAAGGACTGGAAAAAAGTCAAACCGACTGCTACAGCCGGCTGACGGTTAGCGTTTGCTCTGCATATTCCGTTTGGGTCGCTTTCGACGCTATTCCTATCTTCTCCATCGTGATATATACATGGGCTTTTGTTTTTGTTCTTTAAGCGGGCTGTTTCTAGCTAATATGTGCTTACGGGCCCAAATCTTGTTTTCTCTCAAAAAGAGATTTGGCCCGTTAGGCAAAAAAAGAGGTCGCTCACGCACATGGCCTTGATTTATTTGTGTACATACGTTTTTTCTGTCTATCATTTTATATGCAGTTTTTTTTTGTTTCAACTGCAAATGTGGTTACAACTAATTTTTTTCCAATTGTAATTTGGGTTGCAAGTTAGAAAAAAATTAGTTACATGTCGGA
Source organism: Poa annua (assembly GCA_026929855.1). Classification (NCBI taxonomy): domain Eukaryota; kingdom Viridiplantae; phylum Streptophyta; class Magnoliopsida; order Poales; family Poaceae; genus Poa; species Poa annua. Next base: position 88,966,358 of record CM049431.1, read on the forward strand.
TTGCAAATGGGAAAACATGATTGAATGTTAGTTTTGTGCCTTGATTTATCTTAGATGGATTTGCAAGCATGTTTGCAACTGTGATCTAATAACTTAAAAGTAGTTGTAATTGTTTTTTCATTGTCTTTTTGCTTGTGTATAGAGTGTTTTGTTGTTGAGTACTCATTCCGTTCAAAATTAGATGACTTCTTTTTAGATAAAATTTGATGTATCTAGATATGCTATATGTGTAGATACATCCACTTTTTAACAAAAAAAAGTCATGTAATATGGAACGGAGGGAGTACCTTTAGTCATTGTATCTAAAACTAAACTTTGAAACTATATCATAGGACCAAATAGCCAGTATGTGACAACTACTTCGGCCAAAGAAAGGCAACAATGCAGAGAGAAAGCATTTGTGAGTAAGAACTGAAACAAATAAAAGCAACAGTACAAAGCGAGGATGTCATTAGCTAACTGTAATCCGTCTAATTCTCACTAAATTGAGCCAAACCTTTTTTCCTTGATGTGAGATATTAACCTATGTGCGCATCTTAAATTTTGTTAGTATCATATTTTACGTGAACAATTGCCGTACTCTAGACCACTTTTCCTATAACAAGAACTTTCATATAGCTCCAGTCGATTATGTCAGCTGTCAGATTGCTCGATATTTGTACGTCGGATAGCCATGCATGGATGCAAACCTAGCGTGTTCTTCCACGCCTCCAACTTTTGAGTAGTGCCCCGCTATGCGGTCCACGACGCTTCCATTCTCTCTTGCAAGAGGATGTGGTAATTTCTAGGATACCTCCTCGCAACGCTTTCTCATTGCGCCAGTCTGCGTGGACATGCATAAGTCCAATCCACGATCAACCACATTCTACCCGATCACGCTCCATTCTCTCAGGTCTTGGATCTTAGGTAATTCTCCATCATAAGCCATGTTTATTTTCAAATGACATGTCCTTCTCTTGTGCTTCTTTTGAATTCACATGGTTAGTGTCTATTGCTTCTACTCCGTATGTTTTCAATACAAAACCCCTAATGCTCCATTCGGATGTTCGCATTGGGAGCTCCATATTGATATTGTGTTGAATATCAATACCATGGGATATTGATATTGAGTCTGAACATCAATATCTTCTGTTTGGATGTGTTAGATATTCAGATCTACACAAGATATTGAGTTTGAATATCAAATGTTGTTTAGATGTTCTAAAAGCAGTTTTTCAAGATATTGATCACTGTAGTGTTATATTCATGACAAAATGTGCAACACAACCACATATTATGGTATAAACAACAACTAGATAAATACGAAATTACAAGAAATACATCATGAACTGAATCTTGCGGAGGGGCCTGAAGTGGTGGCGTGGCGGAAGGCGGCGGCGATGCGCGAGCAGGGAATAGCCTCTCCTTCCTCTTATGTTCCGGCGATACGGGCGATCTATGCCAGCGGCGAGAACCCACCGACTCCCGTTGTAGCAAATTCATAGGCTACCAGACGTAGATTTCCTTCCACACAATAGCCAAGCATGTCCCATCGCACACTCATGAATCAGGTGGATAATACAGATGAGCTGTAGTACACAGGTACGCATTGCTAGGCAGCGTTGCCCTTGTCGATTTATACCATAACCCGATGATCAACCGGTATATCACTGAACAAAACTCGGTGTAGAAAGTTTGATCTGACGCAGACAATGTGGGCGAAAACAGAGCTCTCCCAAAGTTGTACAACCTATGGTAGCAGAGACAAGGCGACACTGAGCACCAAGACGCATGGTACGACGCCTCCACGTCGCAAGAAAGCGAAAGCAGCAGCACCAGAAGCCACCCAGCAGTGCCCATCGCGCGCGCGCAAGCCCCCTGGTCCCTAATTCACGCGCGCGGAAGGAACATAGCACAAGGAACGGGGAGGACTAGAGTCGACACCTGCGAGACGGGGCAGGCACACCGCGAGACGAACAACGGCCCCTGATCCGGCAATCGGGCTCCTCCGGCCCGGTACTAATCCGGTCTCCGGCGGTGGCGAGGAGGAGTGGTGGGCGAGGAGCTGTCAGCAGAAGGGATGGAGGGGGAGACCCGACGTCTCCTATGGGAGGGAGAGACCTAATGCGCCGCTGCCAGTCAGGCGCTGCCGAGCGAGCGAGGCGAGGGGGAAACAGAGACGAACGAGACGAGCAGAGCGGTAAGCCAGGAGCGAATATCCCACGATGTCGAGCCTCTCCCCTCGACATTGGCTGGGTTCTACTTTTGCCGTGAGAGCAATAACTAGATATTGACCCTGAATATCTAGACTGAATATCAACCACATCCAAACATGTCAAAATCGAATAGCAAACTTGTGAATATCTAATATCTAGGCTAAATATGAACATACGAACGAGGCATAAGACAAATTGAATATATTTATACTGCTCACGTGAGGCTACCTTTCGACTAGCCCATAATGAGGCTACCTGGGCCGCGCCAAGCACGGAGAGGCCCATAGAAGGCCCACTCGGGGTACCACGTATCCTAGTACAACTCGGTTAGGTTTCATAACCTGCCATATCTGTACCGACCGCCCGAGAACTGGCTACCTATAAAGCCATGAGGGTTGCACAGCCACCACCACAAACCCTAGCGAGATCGCAATCTCGCCGCTATTGTAATCGCAACTCGCCATCAATAACAGACAAGCAGGAGTAGGGTGTTATCCTCCGGGAGTCTGAACCTGGGTAAAACCTTTCTTGTCAGCCGTCGTGATCACCAACGCTCCTCTCTCTCCCACTCAGTCAACCCGGGGTGCACAACCCTGGGATTTGCCGAGTTACACCCTCGTCAATTGGCGCCGTCTGTGGGAAGGATATCAAGCATTGGAATCATGGTCGCACCGGCTCCATCCGCAATGAAGATCGGGATCGACGTCACTCGGGAGCCCATCCGCTTCGGCTCTTTCGAGTATGTCCTCCACCCGCCGGCCCATCGCCCGGTGTACGCCAATCTGCGCAAAGGTATACATATCACCTTCGGCTCCATATAATGTTTCAACGACAGTCGTGGCATGTTCAGGTCTGCGACAGCCGCGCCACGCGTGGTCATGGCACCCATATCCGTTACTTGCGTGACACCATCGACATCACCCGCCGCAGGAGCTGCGCCTGCCACACCTACGAAGATCGTACCTGCATCGACTACATCGTCGACCTCGGCGACGGCCGCGCAGATCGAGTCTACTCCGACCATCTCGATCGCACGGTCGACAAAGCCAAGATCTACCTCAACTGCGACGGTACCAGTGCGTGCGACCAAGGGCGTACCGCCGACTGCCGCGTCGCACGCACCCTCGTGGAATCATCAAGTCTGTCCCAAGCCAATTGCACTCGCCCCTGCGACTGCGAAACCTCCGTCCGCGGCCACGGTAACGATCCTCCGAAGACGCAATGGCGACTACGCTGCCCACGTAGCAGCAATTTTCGATCCCGAGCAAGATTCGGATCAAGGAAGTAGCAGCGGCAGCGTCAACACTCCTACCGAAGTTTACCCCCAACAAGTCTTCATGGCCAACACCGAGCCTCCAGAAGGCAAGGGGAACCCGCATACCCACTGGAGGTGGTCATGCCTGACCAGACGCGGCTCACCATCACACGAGACATGGGGATCAGGGCCTTGAAGCATGTCGACGACGGCACTTTCCCTGTACCCGACGCGCGCAGAGAAGACCACCTGGCGGTCCAGTACTTGCTACGCAAGGAAGGCGAGCGACTTCACGCCGAAAAGGCCGAACTGCTCAGGCGCAAGAGGGACGCGGACGCATCGAGTGCCCGACGGGCCGCCATCTCGTTCACTTCCTCCTCGGAAGTTAACCAAGGAGGATGGCGACACAGAGCTCGTGTTCCCCACATGACAGACGCTGATCGAAAAAGGGTCACCCGCAACCTTGACTCATCCTTCATCACCGAGGACGAGAACGGGATACCTGTCCCCAAGACGGCGAACGCCGCCATCATGTCAGTCGAGACATATCTCCGGCTCACGCAGCCGCCGGAGGGAGATCCGCGCGCCCTTCTCCACAAGCAGCAGATCATGTCCATGAAGGCAATCGAGGAGGCCTTTGCGACGGGAGCACCCAACAACCGGGCACGTGAAGAGCGAGATCGCCAAGCCCGCGAGCCAGCAACATCAGCAACACTGGCAGGGCAGCCGCTGAGACAAGCTCAACCAAGCGAAGATCTCCGCAATGTCATCACACAAAGGACAGTCAACCGTAATCGCAGCCAGCGCTCGGCTGACGCGATGAACCTGGATGATCCGGCCGACCGCAACTTCGAGCCGTGCGGCGCGGCATGCTTCATCTTCAACATCCGCGACACCCGCATGCCTAAGGGTTTCAAGCTGACGGCAGGCACCCCCAAGTATGACGGAAAGCAAGACCCGCGCCTATGGCTCGAAGATTACCTCATCGCCTGCACCTGTCGAGGCGGGACGTCGACTACGACAATGCACTACATCCAGCTCATGCTCACAGACTCAGCCCGCGGGTGGCTCACCAGCCAGCCCAAAGACTCCTTCAAGACCTGGGAAGAATTCCAAGATACTTTCATAAAAAGTTTCTCTGGAACATTCGCAAGGCCGACAACCTACATCGAGTTGCAAGCCTGCAAGCAAGGAAAGGACGAGTCGCTCCGCGCGTACATCCAGCGATGGACACTCCTCCGGAATACTATGGAACCCGTCTCAGAGGACAGGGTGATGGATGCTTTCATGCACGGCGTCGCTCGCCGTGATCTCCGTGAAGAATATGGTAGGCTCCAGCCGAAGACTACGATCGAGCTCATGAAGGTAGCCAACCAGTGGGCCGAAGGAGAAGACTACGTCCGCGACACCTCCCCAAAAAAGGAAGCCGTGACAAACAACTGGCGAGACGGACGCTAGAAAAAAAAGCAACGTTTCACCCACTCAGACACCATCGAGCTAGTAGCGGCGGGATATCAAACCCCCCGTGATGACACGCGGGATAACAGTCGACAGCATGATCAGAGTCGGCAGTCCAGCTCGGGGCAGTACAATCGCAGCAGCGGCAGCATTAGCCACAACGACGGAAGCCAGAAACGCGAGTGGAAGCGTCCATTGACTCCAGCCGAATAGCTGATGCAACCTTGCAAGCATCATTCGTTCCGCAACCCGGAGACAGGCAAGTGGGGCTCCAACCACCTGTTGAAGGATTGTCGCAAGGCACGAAAGATTTACCAGGCTATGCAGCAGATCATCACTCCCGTGCAAGCATTGACGACGACTCCACAGCTCGCTATTGAGGCAGCACCCGCAAACAACAACACAACACAAGCGGCTGGAAACCTTCCCCCAGCAACAGCCGCAGCATGACACCCAAGTGGTGGCACACGAAACATACCCAACAACGCGAGGACAGATCAACATGATTCAAAAAGGACGACCTTCGAACAGGGTCCAGAAGCTCATCACCCGCCAGGTACTCCAGGCTACCACCAGCACGCGCGCAGTACCGGAATACCTGAGAGGATCAGAGACACCAATCACATTCTCCAGGGCAGACCACCCGTCGGAGGTGCCTCGACCCGGTCACGCTGCCCTGGTTATCGAAGCCCTAATTGGAGACTACAGCCTGAAGAAAGTATTCATGGACGGAGGCAGCGGCATCAACATCATATTCGCCGACACCCTAAGAAGAATGAACAAGTCGACAGAGAAGTTGCCAGAGTCGGAGACTACCTTCCACGGCATAGTACCAGGGCAAGCAATCACGCCCATGGGAACAATCAGACTCGACGTCATCCTCGGCATACCCGAACACTTCAGGAAAGAGTCGATCGACTTTGAGGTTGTCGACTGGAAATCACAGCATCACGCCATACTTGGGCGCCCAACTTTTGCCAGGTTCATGGCCATACCTCATTATGCCTACCTGGTGATCAAGTTGCCCGGACGCAAAGGAGTAATCACTGTGCGTGGCGACTTCGACCGCTCGAACAGCTGCGACCGAGAGTTCAGCATGATCTCGGAGTTCTTCGGGTCGAAGAGCACTTCAAGGCCATATCAGTCGACAACGACAAGACCATCTTTCCGCCTCGCAAGAAGCCAGCCAAGGACGCAACATTCAACACGAACGATGACACCGTCACCCACCAAGTCCATCCGACTGACAACAGGAAGACGGTCAAAGTATCGTCAAGCTTGACCCCCGCATAGGAAAGCGCGCTCGTCGAGTTCCTGCGTGAGAACTGGAAGATCTTTGCATGGCAACCTTCTGACATGCCAGGAATACCTAGGGAACTCGCCGAGCACTCTTTAAAAGTCCACAAGGACGCAAGACCAGTCAAGCAGGCCATGCGACGCTTCTCAGGTCCCAAACGCGACGCAATCACCGCAGAAATCGACCGGCTGCTGCACGCCAAGTTCATCCGAGAAATCAAGGACTCGGACTGGGTCGCCAACCCCATCCTGGTAGAGAAAAAGAAGATGAAGAAAATGCGCATGTGTGTAGACTTCACAGCAGTCAACAAGTGTTGTCCAAAGGATCACTTCCCGCTCCCACGGATAGACCAGATCGTCGACTCTTTAGCAGGCTGCGAGCGCCTATCTTTCCCGGACGCCTACTCAGGCTACCAGCACATCAGGTTGAAAGTCGAAGACGAAGAGAAAACAACATTCATCACACCCGATGGCGTTTTTTGCTACCAGACGATGCCCTTCGGGTTGAAGAACGCTGGCGCCACATATCAGCGCACCATGCAGGCATGCCTTAAGGGGCTCATCGGGCAAATTGTCCAGGTCTACGTCGATGACATCGTTGTCACGACTCGGAAGGAGGACACTCTAGTCGACGACCTTCGCAAGGTCTTCGCAGCACTCGACGCATATCAGATCAAACTCAACCCAGAGAAGTGCGTATTCGGCGTGCCAGCCGAAGAATTGCTGGGTTACCTTGTCTTCGCAAGAGGAATCGAAGCAAATCCTGAGAAGGTGCAAAATATACTCACGATGTCAGCACCCACCAAGCTCAGGGAAGTGCAACGACTAGCCGGCCGAGTCGCAGCTCTCAGCCAGTTCATAAGTAAGTTGGGCGAGAAGGCCTTACCCTTTTACCAACTGATGAAGAAGACGGACAAATTCGAATGGACACAGGAGGCGTAGGAGGCGTTCGACCATCTCAAAAAGACCCTGACGACTTCCCCAATCCTGGTGGCACCACTTGAGAACGAGCCACTATACCTATACGTCTCAGCGACAAACAGGGTGGTGAGCACGGTACTCGTGGTTGAGCGAGAAGAAGAATGGCACCCTCATCGTGTCCAGAGGCCAGTTTACAACCTCAGCAAAGTCCTCACACTGTCCAAGCAAAACTACCCGCACTACCAAAAGCTGGCGTACGGGGTCTTCATGACCTCACGGAAAGTTGTCCACTACTTCTCAGAGCACCCGATCACGGTGGTAAGCTCCTCCGACCTGGTAGACATACTCACCAATCAGTGCGCGACAGGACGAGTCGCCAAGTGGGTTGTCGAGTTAGGACCCTGGGGGCTGAAATATGCTCACCCGAAGTCCATCAAGGCCCTAGTCCTTCCGGAATTCACTACCGAGTGGATAGAAGCCCAGCTACCTAACATCCCCGACTTGTCCAATGCATGGACCATGTACTTCGACGGCTCCAAGAAATTCACGGCGGCTGGGGCAGGAGTTGTGCTCATCTCCCCCAAAGGCGACAAGCTGAAGTATGTCCTGCAGATGGATTTCCCAACACCCTCCAACAACGAAGCCGAATACGAGGCCCTGATCCACGGCATGCGGATGGCCAAGAACTACGGCGCCACGCACCTTATGATCTACGACGACTCCTACCTGGTTGTGCAGCAAACCATGAAGTCCTGCGACGCCATCGCCGACAACATGAATGCCTACAGAGACTTGTACAACCAGCTGGAGGGCAACTTCGACGGCTGCGAGCTACGACACATCGGCCGCGACAATAACGAGGAAGCCGACATCCTCGCCAACATGGGATCAGATAGGGTACCAGTACCACCTGGCGTTTTTCTCGAGCGCATCACGCAAAGGTCCATCAAGACTCGACCCGCAACAAAACCCTCCACACCGGCAACAAGCACTGTGAACCAGCCCAGCCAAACAAAGGAGCCCATGGAGGTGATGCTAGTCGAAGCTACCTGGACAGGGCCGTACCTCGCATACATACTGCACCAAAGGCTGCCAGCAGACCCAGTCGAAGCAAAGCGAATCATCAGACGCTCCAAAAGTTTCACCGTCATCAACGGAGAACTCTACAAGAGAAGCATCTCAGGGATCCTACAAAGGTGAATAGATCCAGCCGACGGCCAAGCCATCCTACTCGACATCCAAGCGGGCATATGCGGGCATCACGCCAGCAGTCGAGCACTGGTAGCCAAAGCATTACGCGCTGGGTTCTACTGGCTAACAGCTATGCAAGACGCAGAAGATCTAGTCAAGAAATGTACCGGGTGCCAGGAGTTCGCCAACAAGCCGCACGCGCCGGCCTCCGAGTTGAAGACAATACCGTTAGCCTGGCCCTTTGCCCAATGGGGACTGGACATGGTGGTCCCGCGGAAGAAATCCTCACCCGGAGGGCACACTCACCTCCTGGTCGCAGTCGATAAGTTCACCAAATGGATTGAGCCCGCACCCATCACAAGTTCGACTGCGTCTTCAGCGGTCAACTTCGTCAGGTCCATCATCTTCAGGTTTGGAGTGTCGAACGGGATCATCACAGACAACGGCTCAAACTTCACAGCCGAAGAATTTAAGGATTTCTGTTCAGATCAAGGTATCAAGCTCAACTATGCGTCTGTCTTGCACCCGCAATCCAATGGACAGGTGGAGAAGGCCAATGGTATAGTCTGCAGCGGCATCAAGAAACGACTACGTGTGCCACTCAGGCGCGCAACGGGCGCATGGGTCGAAGAACTGCCGTCAGTCCTCTGGAGTCTGCGAACAACGCCCAATAGATCCACCCAGTACACTCCATTCTTCATGGTGTACGGTGCAGAAGCAGTCCTACCCTGCGACATCAAGTTTGACGCACCACGGGTGGTCGCCTACGACAAGTCAGATGAAGAAGAGGCACTCAAAGACAGCATGGACATTTTGGCCGACATCGCCCTGGCGCGATCAGCCGTTTACCAGCAAGACCTGCGCAACTATCACGGACGGAGATTAGGACCGAGAGCCTTCGTCGCAGGTGACCTGGTCCTCCGCCTCAAGCGAAAAAAGTGCACAAGCTCGCCTCCCCATGGGAGGGTCCGTACATTGTCACAGAAGCAATTGGCAACTGAGCATATCGCCTAAAGGACTCGAAGACAGGAGCAGCCTGCAGCAATCCGTGGAACGTCGCACAACTCCGGCGGTTCTACGCTTAGTCGACTCAACCATTGTAACAAGGATAGCATGTCAAAGTGGCAGGTTTCAGACGCACTCTTTCCCTTACCAGGGTACCTAAGGGGACTGGAAGGGTTTTAATGAGGCGGCCTGTTCGCAGCAATCAATAAAGTGATTTGAAGAAAATGTTGTTCACTCTAACTTCACAGTCAAGGCAAACAAAAATCCTAGGCCGCCACTCGATTCATTCGGGGGCTGCGCCACACAGGTTGAAAGAAAAGCCTAGGCCGCTACTCGAATCACTCGGAGGCTGCGCCATACAGGCACGACTCGCAAAATCCTAGGCCTCCACTCGATCTACTCGGGAGTTGTGCCGCACAGGTCAAGTCAGAAATCCTAGGTCGCCACCCGACGCACTCGGGGGCTGCACCTCACAGGTCACACTTCGAAAGGCCTAGGCCGCCACTCGAACCACTCGGGGGCTGCGCCAAACATGCGCAACTAAAAAATCCTAGGCCTCTACCCGACTTACTCGGGAGGTGCGTCGTACAGGTCAAGTCAAAAATCCTAGGTCGCCACCCGACGCACTCGGGGGCTGCACCTCACAGGTCACACTTGAAAATCCCTAGGCCGCCACTCGAACTACTCGGGGGTTGCGCCATACAGGCTACACTGGAAAAATCCTAGGCCGCCACCCGAGCCGCTCGGGGGGCTGCGCCATACAGGTCAAGTCCAAAACCCTAAATCGCCACCCGACACAATCGGTAGCCGCGGTACACAGGTCTCACTTGAAAAAATCCTAGGACGCCACTCGACTCACTCGGGGGCTGCGCCACACAGGTTCACAACGTAGGCTTAGGCCGTCACCCAAGGTACTCGGGGGCTGCGTCACACAAGTCAAAGACAACGCAAATACTCGCACAGTAATGCAAACAATCTCACTCGTTACCCGAAAAATCTTTTAACTTCATATGCTGTCATTTACATTGGCATATTCGCCACATCCAACTAACCCTGTACAACAGAAGAAATCTATTCCTAGTCTTCAGGTTCAGACTTCGGCGCCCCGAGTGGGCCTACAAGGCGCTCACTATGCTTCTGCACCTGCTCGATCATCTTGCGCGCAGCCGCCAGGGTATCAGCATACTCGGCATCGCCAGACAGTCCACCCATCAGCCTCTCCAACGGAAGATTCGGCCGATGCATCCGGACGTACGCCAGAGCCACATTCGCCCCGGCGACAAGCTGAGCGTGGACGATCTCCTTCAGAGCATCACCATCGCGGAACCTCTCCAGCAAGGTGGCCAGCCCATGCGGCTGCCCATTGTGCGGGAAGTAAACACGATGTATATGCCACAGGGTCTTTCGGCAATTCTCCAAAAGGAAAGCCGCACGCCAAGTTCGATCAAGCATGCGAGCAAGAATGCGCCCTCTCGACTTGTTCACCCAGAATTGGCGAGCTTCGTGAGAGTCGCCAGACGTCTCCCGGGTAACGCGCTCTTCATTGCGATCCCGCTCAGCCTCCCAATCCGGGTTCACATCTACACACACAAGATAGAAGTCAGAATCAGCAAGTATTAACAAGGAACAGTAGCCGTAGAGGATACCAACCTTGAAGTTGATGACTGATCAGATCGATCTCCCCGATCAGAAAATCTTCACGCTGGGAGAAACCCGCGGTAGGATGCGACCGGGACCGATGCAGCAGCAGCTCGGTATTCTTCAAGTTCGCCTCAAGCTCGACCACCTTATTCTTCAAGTATGTGATGATCCGCTGATCGTTCGCGCTTCGAGGGGGAGCTGGCGCCGGCCGACGACGGCGAGCACCCGACGAAGATCCCTCGCCGCTCAGACCAGTCGTAGAAGCAGAAGAGGTGCCGCCGCGCACATCTGTCTGTCATAAGTTCGCAGAGTCAATACAGATGTGCGACTGCTCAACGCAAGCAAATACAATTGAAGGCATACTCAATTTTAGCACAAAATATTGTTCAAGGTCAGAAGACCAAACAGAATATCAGTCATTACAAGCAAAAGACACGAATACAGGCCACGGCGACTGCCGAATCCCTACAACACTACTACTCCGGGGCAGCAGACTCCGAGCGGGAGCGGGTCTTTCGGGAAGCAGCCGCCTCATACGCCTTGGCGAGCGCCCTCTCAAAGGTGGCCACAAGCTTCACAGCTAGCTGTTTAGCCTGCGCCTTTACTCCGGCAAGCGACGCGGTCCGGCCATCAGCCCTCCGAGGGAAGCCACTGACAACCTTCTCGAAATCGCCCTCAATCTGGTGACCTAGAATGAGCTGGAAGGTGAGCTCGGAGCCGCGTACCGTCTGTGTCCGAGTGAAGTCCGCAAGGGTGGTCGCATCGTCCTTGAACGGAGCGGCAAGAGCGTTGACGGCAGTCGACGACGCATCACTCGGGAAGATGCTCCGGTGCACCGTCGTTAGTGCGCCAGTCGACTGCTGCAGCGCAGCCGCCGACTTCCTCAGCGCATCAGACGCATACGCGCAGACACGGTCGAGGAAGCCGACAGCGGTCGCCAAGTCAACAGTGTCACTCGACGAGCCCTCCGGAGGAGCTCCACCGCAGTCATCTAAACAACAGATCTAATGTCAGACAAGGGAAAAGCACAAGAAACAGTAGGCGCCAAGCCGAAACGTACCTCCAAGAACACCGGCGAGCGTGAGGAGACGGTCGACTTGAGTCTTCTCTTGGACGACCCGCACCCGCTCCCGCTCCTGGAACTCGTGGAGAGCTTTCTCAAGCTCACCCTGAGCCTGAATCTTCAACTCGAGCTCAGCAACCCGCTTATCAGCCTGGTCAAGAGAAGCACAAATCTGGTCCCTCTCCTTCTCCAGGCGAACGTAAGTCGCGGCTGCATCAAGATGTTGGCGGTAATATGGCTGAAACACAAGCAAGGAATTAATAAAATTGCGGGCGACTATACTAGTCACCCACACCTTCGGGGGCTACTCCCATCGGGAGCGCTGATCGCGCACCCGATGAAACTGGAGTACTACAAGAACAAGTACAAAGGACTTACGTGGTCCAGGAGGTCGAAATCTTCGGAAGACGGCGGAGGAGCGCGACTTGAAGACGCGATGACAGCAGGTTGCGCGCGCTCCTCGACAGCTACCCGGGTCACCAGCTCGGTCGAAGGGGCGGACGTGTGCTCCACCTCACGATGAGGAGAGTGGACATCGGCAGAACGACAGCTGAAGCAAAACAGTACAATGACCGACTAGAAGATTGGAACTACAAAACACAACTCGAAGCCAACAAGATACTAACCTGGTGGTCTCGAGTTCATCGGCACTCCCCAAGGAGACAGACGCCAGCCGCGCAAACGCGCGTGGGGGCGCGGAGCTGACAGGGGGAGCAGCCAGGGGCTCGATCCAGCCACCTGGAGACCGCACACCCGACGACGTCGCGACGACTTCCTCTGGATCGGCCTCCGCACCCCTAGCGGGCGACGAAGCGGTCGCAGAGTCACCGCCACTCTGACGCTTCTGCCTCTTCCGTGCGGGTTCCTCGTCGTCATCATCATCCTCCACTTCGTCGTTGGGAGAGATAGCGGACGGGAGCTCGTCGTCATCGTCATCCTCCTCCACAACCTTCGACTCGTCGTCGGGTCCATTTTCAGGGAGAGGAGGAAGACTGACCAGTAGAGGCCGACCCTGAAGCAAGTAGACATAAGTCGAATTAAGAAGCAGGATCTCAGGAACGGGGTTCGTCGCCCCGTATGCAGCAACCAGGCACTTAACGTTGCAGATGTCCGCGACTCGGAGGTTGGTGATGGACCTCACCGCTTACACCTCCTCGTCGTCAAGTGGCTCGGTGCTGACGCCCTCGACGGCCCACATCGGGTGTGGCAGAGCACCAAGCGGCTGCACCCAAAGACGGAAGAAGGTGGCCATCAAGAAGACGCCACCCGCCTCGCGCCCAAGGGTCTTGGTGAGGTCGCGTAGCAGGCTCAGCAGCGGCCGCGCGGCTTCCTTCTCCTCCAAGGCCAGCGGGTGCGACCAGGCGTGAGTCTTCCGCAGCCCGCGCCCGCTGTCGAATGCCGCCAGGCCGTCCTGGCCCGACTGGACGTAGAACCACTTCTTGCGCCACCCCTGGACGGAGTCCGACTTCTTCATCTGGAAGTACGCGGTATCACCGCGCACTTGGATTCCGAAGCCGCCCACAGGGAATGGTAACCCGCTCTTCCCAACGTTCTTGCGAACGAGGAAGAGCGACTTCCACAGCGCCCAGTAGGGCGCGACACCCAGGAAGCACTCGCAGAGCACAATAAAGCCCGCGATGCTCAAGACGCCATTGGGGGTCAGATCGTGGATCTGAACCCCATAGGCATACAAGAGACAGCGCACAAAATCATGCAAGTGGAACCCGAAGCCCCGCGGAAGGAAATCCACGAAGCATACGCGTTCCCCCTCGCGGGGTGTGGGATAGACTTCTTTGCCAGGAGCGCGTACCTGGACTTGATCAGCAGGAGGAAGGAGGCCTTGAGCGCGGAGGAGTTCGACCTCCGCCTTCTTCACAGACGACCTCTGCCAGTCGCCATCGGGCTTCTTCATCAGCCCGGCTTCGTCGGCGGCGGCGGAGGTGCCAGCGGCGGTCTTTGGCTTGTCCATGGATATGCAGGGCAGCGCATGGTGCGAGGACAAATGGCACGGAGCTCTGATGAGGGAGAGAATGGCAGAAGGCAGAGGAAAGGAGGCGCGGACGATTGGAGAAGACGATGCCCTCGCGCTGCGGCGCAGTACTTATGCCTCAGCAAAATCAATCTCAGCCCTCCGTCGCGCAACGGTTCTGAGCATCTTCATCCCGCCGTCCACGTGTCAAGCAAAGAGGCCAACCGTCGCCGCCCACTTCCTCCACTATGCACGAGAATCGAGGCGTCATCATCGTGCGCGAAAATTTTGCGCCCAGTTCGGAGACTTGACAACTGCTGACCGCGGTCAGCGCTGCCAGCGGGACCCGCCACGTCACGTCCCATCAGGCGCAGAGGCGTGCAAGGAAACGTCAGCAGCGACGTCATCAAGCCAACGGCTCCAAGCAAGTGAAAAAGCGCGATGACTCGAGCGCAGGATTCGAGTGGTAAGCTTCAAAGCTGAAACAACTTAAGACAGTGTGCTAGTCAGAGAACACGAAACATCCATTCGGGTGGCAAGGAAAATCGAGTAAGATCGAGCAGCCGAATCAAATCTACATGTAAGCCAACAGGCCGAATAGAAGCAAGCTTCACATGAAGAACAAGACAAAGAAATTTGACGGAAGGTATTACTCTCATCGGGAGTGTCCTCTTCGACTGAAGAAAACGAGTACAGACTCAAGATCAAGCAATCCAATGGCGCGTCCAGGAGGAGGAAGTCCTTTGCCCGACGCTGCGCTTCGACCAAGCACTCCGGGGCTACTGACGTGGGGCTACCTTTCGACTAGCCCACAATGAGGCTATCTGGGCCGCGCCAAGCACGGAGAGGCCCACAGAAGGCCCACTCGGGGTACCACGTATCCTAGTCCAACTCGGTTAGGTTTCATAACCTGCCAAATCTGTACCGACCGCCCGAGACCTGGCTACCTATAAAGTCAGGAGGGTTGCCCGTCCTAGAGGACACGCCAACAGCCACCACCACAAACCCTAGCGAGATCGCAATCTCGCCGCCATTGTAATCGCAACTCGCCATCAATAACAGACAAGCATGAATAGAATGTTATCCTCCGGGAGTCTGAACCTGGGTAAAACCTTCCTTGTCAGCCGTCGTGATCACCAACGCTCCTCTCTCTCCCCCTCAATCAACCCGGTGTGCACAACCCTGTGATTTGCCGAGTTACACCCTCATCAACTGTCTCCACCCATACCCTGCGCAGAGAGATATAAACCACCTGGGCAACGCCTGATAGCCCAGAGGAGAGGAAGGGGGGCATTTTATTACTGAGATTTTCAAGTTGTTATAAATTTGCTCACATCTTGCAAGTTTTTGTATGACCAATGCTAACTCAACTTGACCATGTCACACGATCTTGGAGTAGTATCGAAGATTGGTCTTCTTTAATATCCATGGTGAATCAAACATTCACAGCCACAATCCTTGGCGAAATCGAAATCCCATCCCGTAGGAGTATTTTACCACCCTTCATATTTGAAAAATTGCCCACAATTAACTGTCCGGGTTCACATTAATTCCCATCACATGGCAAATTTTCGCTAGTAGACAATCTGACTAGGTGGCCCCGCTACTGTTATTTACGACTCCAGCTGTGCCGCCGCTCTAGAAAGAAAACTCCATTCCCCGAGGCCCCACTCCCAAGAGAGAGAGGAAGTAGCCGTTGAGCTTGGGCGACCGTTAGGCTCAGCTCAGTCGTCCGTCTCTTCAAACCCGCGCCCGCTCATCATCGTCACCAGCGGAGTCATCCTCGCCCACCGCCCAGGCACGACGACCATGGTCGCCAGGAGCCCCGACGCCAAGCCTGACCGGCAGACGGCGGCCGCCATCGCCGCCGCGGCCGCGCTCAACCCCGCCTTCGTCAGGGAGACCCTCAAGAAGGTATGATCTCGATTCGGTTAAGTATTCGGGAGAGATCTCTCAGCTGGTTTTGACTGGTGGAAATGGTGGCGCGCGTGCAGATGGATCGGTGCATGGCTCGTCTCCAGGAGCTGCAGTACACGGTCGCCGGCGGCGCCAAGGTCGTGTCTGGGGTCAGCCTCAGCCCGCGCAGCACCCGCGGGTACCTCCGCACCAGCATCCGCTGCAAGCAGGAGACCGTCAGGTAAGCAAGCCTCTCTCTTTCTGTCGCTCCGTCCCGTCCGATCTGTGTGATTTCGCTGACAAGCAGTACGCGTGCGCGCGTGTCTTGGCAGGATGAGGGGAACGCCCGGCGCCAAGAGCAGCAGATCCCCCAAAGGCAAGTTCGTCGGCGGCAGCGAGCAGTGGCAGCGGATGTCCTTGCCGGCGATGCTCCTCGGCGAGACCGTGCTGGAGATCGTCCAGGCCAGCCAGTTCGCCCGGGACATCGTGGCGGTCGCCGACCCGCCCAAGACCCCGAACCCCGTCGCGCGGACCTGCAGGAAGGCGGCGACCGCGGAGCTGCAGCAGACGCCGCTCCGAGCCCGCCGCGCCAGGGAGAAGCAGAGCCAGCGTGGCACGGCGGGGGCCGAGGTCGGCACGCCGCCGTCGCGCGGCCGCGTCCGGTCACGGATGATACAGTTCAAGCCCGCCTCGCCTCTCGGCCGGCCGTCGTCGTCAGTGTCGGGCAACAGGGTGTCCCCCAAGAACCGGCCTTGGGCCAAGAAGACGGTGATGTTCCCCAATCCCGCATTCCTCGCTCCCACCTCCTCCGCCACCTCACCGTCGTCAACAAAGAAGAAACAGAAGCGGTTCAACAACAGCCGGTCCCCTGTCTTGGCCCGGCAGACGCCGCACAAGTTCCTGGTCAAGTCGCCGCCGAGTGCTCTTGGGTCCAAGCTGAAAAGCCACGGCAAACTGCTGCCCAACCCTAGACCCGTCGATGTGTCGCCGCCGCCGGGGAAGAGCCGGCGCTGCTCCTTCTCGCCGTCCAGGTTGGCGACGAGGCTCGTTTCGCCAATAAAGGCCAGGTTATCCTTCGTGTCGCCAATGAAATCGAGGCATAGGAGCAGCGGCGACGGTGGCGTCGGCAGCATGATCAGCGGGCTCAAGCAGCGACCCGTCGTCAGCTTGACGGCGCGGACTGTCAGGGTATAAATCCAATCCTCATGCATCTGAGGTTATCAATCGTGCTGATCTTCAGGGTCTCCCTTGCGAAGACGAGCCCTCCAAAGTGCGCGCCACAGAGGCCATGGGAAAGAAACTGTACATGAGCTGGTGATCTATGGATCACTCCGTTAGTTGCTGTCTTTGAAGAGTATTCATGCGTCTCAACAGGAACCGGATCTAGTTGTGTTCTCATCAACACAATAGCTGTAATTTCCTGGATAAACAAGCACAATTTTACAGAACTTCTGGCCAATTCCCAATGGCCTGATATAGTTTCATGTTTACTGGTCGACCAAGATTATACTGTCCCTCACAATGGCTATCTTTGCTGGAGGGCCTGGAGTTTGGGAAGAAAATACTCCAAAAAAATGTTATATTCCAATTATACTATGTAGGTTCATACAACTTTTTTCATGTCTAGCAGTGAGTTAAATATGTTCTCAAGGTTCGACATAAGTGTATTGGTTCGAACCTAGCAATAGCTTATATAAAAGAGTTTGACAATTCAAAACAAAAAACCGGCCGAAAACCATACAACACAACGCACCCTGTCGCCCCCAAGGCCTCTCCAAACCAGGTCGATGACGATGTCGTCCTAGCGACCAAATCCAACCAAAGCATCTAAAAGCATCTCTAACAGCAGCGCTATTTTAGCCTCCATGACCTAAAAAATGTTTTTTATGGCACGAGAGGGCAAAAAACAACCTCCAACAGCTGCCCTATTACGTACCATTTTGGGGCAGCACTAAATTTTGATCTCTCTGCCCCATATTAGGGGCACCAAGGGCCGCGCGGATGCTGCCCTATCATTTCCCTTTTCACCCGCGCGCGACCAACCGCCACTCTGAAACCGCGTTTCGCCCGTGCCACCGCCGCTCCCGTAACTGAATCCACTGCCGCCGCCGCGATTCCGGCCGTCCCTGACCCCGTCGCCAATCGCAACCCCGCCACGCCCGCACCCCGCCGCCACCGCCAATCGCCGCCGTAGCTCGCTCCGCCGCCCCCCAAATCCTAGCTCGCGCCGTCAATCGCCGCCTTCCGCCTCCGGCCTCGCACGCGCCGCCCCCGAGCTCCGCCCTGCGCCGCCGCAGTCCGATCCGCCCCGAGCACCGCCGCCTCCGTCCCCGAGCACCGCCGCCTCCATCCTCGAGCCGCACTGCCTCCGTCCCTGAGCGCCGCCTCCGTCCCCGAGCCGCACCGCCATGCCGCCGAAGAAGACGAAGGCCGCCTTCGGCTTCAAGGGCGTGCGGGCGAGGCCGAGCGGCCGCTGGAGCGCCGAGCTGCAGCACGAGGGCATCAGGTACTACCTCGGCACCTACGACAGCCCCGATTTGGCGTCTCGGGCGTAGGACGCCTCCGGGTGGCGTCTCGGCGTTCCCCGGGAGCAGCCTAACGACCCGAGCATCACCTCCCTGCAGGTAGCCATATTTCTCGCGCCTCCGATGCAGTCGAAGATGAAGGCCCGGCTGGCGAAGAAGGAGGAGCCGGCTCGGGTACTCGAGACCGACGAGGAGTCGATGGCTCGATTCGCACGGGAGCATCCCGAGTACGTGCACTACGAGCAGGAGTTCTTCTGGAAGCGCGAGCAGGAGATGAAGAAGAAGAAGGTCGACGATGAGGCTGAACCGTCGACGGTGAAGGTGATCGAGTTGAGCTCCTCCTCCTTCGACTGGGACGATTAGAGTAGTATCATAGTATCTAGTAGTTGAATATGGTTCAAAAATATTGTTCGTAGTTCAAAATTGTGATGAAACTATGGTTCCTAGTTTAAATCGTGTTCAAATTATGGTTCGTAGTTTAAACTGTGTTCAAATGTTCATGAAATATGTCTAAAATAGGGCATGGGATAGGGCAGCTGTTGGACAGGTTGTGCCCTAAAATAGGGCAGCTGGAAAAGTGAAAAACTGCTTGGTGCCCTATATACGCTAAAACAGGTGACCCATATATGCTAAAACACCATATAGGATAGGGCAGCTGTTAGAGATGCTATAAGTGCAATGGGACCTACCATTCGGAGCTGCCATTCTGACATCCTTGCCAGCCCCAGGTTGGCGCCTCCACGCTATTCTATGGTCAATACGACGCTCAAACACCTCAATGCAATACGACGGAGGCAAAACCTTGTGCATTTTGAAAATAACCAGCCAATATTGCACGGTGTACCGCACACGAATTTGTGCAGTGGTGAATCTAGAATTTTGTGATAGGGTGGGGCAGCTGAATATTTTTCAGTAACACAAAAATAACTTTCAAATACACATGCTTATAAATTGTAATAAGTTGAACATGAATTTATATTACGTCTCACAAGTACTCCCTCCGTTCTAAATTAATTGATTCAGATTTAGTACAACTTACACTAAATTTGAGTCAATTAATTTAGAACGAAGGGAGTACTATATAATTCATCGATTACATCTAAAAAATGCATATAGTAATATTACAAAGTGGTAGTAATCTAAAAAAAACTTCTTTTTCTTCTCTGGATAACGCTTTCTCATAGCACTGAAAGTCTCAATTATATCATCATCTTTTACCTTGGAGAAAACCTCTCGCTCGGAACTGATCGATCGGACGAGCAGTTTAGATGCCGTATTGATGGATGTGGGCTGCTTTTCAGCGTACAAAGTGCTAATTCCTGCCTAAATATTTTTTTCTATACATATATAGTAGGGGTATTGGGCCAAATTCTAAGGGTGAGGCCCGCCCCACCCTTCCACCCTGTTGGATTCGCCACTTAATTTGTGGTGTGCCGGGGGAAATGCTCTAAGTAAGCTAGCGATTATATCCTCGGCCGTGAGAAGGCTTTTGCCACGGGCATGTGGTGTGATTAGTATATAAGTCCATCATCATGAAGTAAGAAATTACAAAAATAAAATCAACCGACCCATAAATAAATAGGTAAGAATAGGTTTACACAAAACTGAAAGGGCATCGTGTGCAGAAAACAAAAAAATTCCTAGCAACGATATCCTTAAACTAGCCAAGATCTACACTATGCAGATATAGTAGTACGGCGGAGATCGAAATACATACCCTCGTAGACCGAATAGCAGGGATTACGCTCCCGCACAAACGTTGACGACGAAGACGACGTAGCCGACCTCTAGGCCGTGGAGAACTCGGCGCGACGAAGACGACGAAGATGACCCCAAGGTCGGGTGGAGGAAGTAGGCCTCCGAGTAGCGCTAGCGCAGCACCTCGCAGGGCGTTACACACATACAATGGAGACGACGGGCTCCGAAGCTCCAGTCCAGGACGAGCAGCGGAAGACTTAGACCGGAACACCAGCAGCACGGCAGCGGGCTATGGTGGAAGAGATCCCCTCATCCTCCTCGGCGCAACTCTGACAAAGGGAATCACGAGATCGAGGATAAATAAGAGAATTAATTGGTGAATTAAAAGGCCAGGGGTGCCCTTTCTTATATAGGCTCCCAGGGGGAGCCAACCATGCCAGCCAGGCAATATGGGACTATCCTACAACCTGGTTCGGCCAAGGATGGTGCGCCGGCCCTAGGTGGGCCCCCATTTGGCCCACCTAGGCCGGTCCTCCCTCAATCCGAAGCCCTGGGGGAACTTCCCCCCTGACGAGGTGGTAACTCGGCAAATCACAGGGTTGTGCACCCCGGGTTGATTGATGGGGAGAGAGAGAGGTGCTGGTGATCACGACGGCTGACAAGCAAGGTTTTACCCAGGTTCAGGCTCCCGGAGGATAACACCCTACTCCTGCTTGTCTGATTATTGATGCGAGTAGCGATTACAATGGCGAGATTGCGATCTCGCTAGGGTTTGTGGTGGTGGCTATGAGTGTGTCCTCTAGGACGGGCAACCCTCCTGGCTTTATAGGTAGCCAGGTCTCGGGCGGTTGGTACAGATATGGCAGGTTACAAGACCTAACCGAGTTGGACTAGGATACGTGGTACCCCGAGTGGGCCTTCTATGGGCCTTTCCATGCTTGGTGCGACCCAGGTAGCCTTACGGTGGGCTAGTCGAAAGGTAGCCCCACTTCAGTAGCCCCTGAGTGCTTGGTCGAAGCGCATCGTCGGGCAAAGGACTTCCTCCTTCTGGACGCGCCATTGGATTGCTTGATCTTGAGCTTGAACTCGATTTCTTCAGTCGATCAGGCCTCTCCCGATGGGAGTAACCTTTGCAGTCGAATTACTTTGTCTTGTTCTTCATGTGAAGCTTTTTTCTATTCGGCATGTTGGCTTACTTGTAGATCTGATTCGGCTGCGGGAGCTTACTCGACTTTCTTCGTCACCCGAATAAACGTTTCAGGTTCCTTGGCCAGCGCATTGTCTTTAGTTGTTTCAGCTAAGAAGCCTACCACCCGAACCTTGGATTCGAGTTATCTCGCTGTCTTGTTGTTTGGAGCCGTTGGCTTGATGACGTCGCTGCTCACGTTTCCTTGCACGCCTCTGCGCCCGATGGGACGTGACATGGCGGGGCCCACTGGCAGCGCTGACCGCGGTCAGTAGTTGTCACGTTCCTGAACTGGGCGCGAAATTTTCGCGCACGATGATGACGCCTCGATTCTCGTGCGTAGTGGAGGAAGATGGCGGCGACGGTTGGCCTCTTTGCTTGACACGTGGACGGCGGGATGAAGATGCTCTGAACCGCTGCACGACGGAGGGCTGAGATTGATTTTATTGAGACATAAGTACTGCGCCGCCGCGCGAGGGCATTGTCTTCTCCATTCGTCCGCGCCTCCTTTCATTTGCCTTCTGCCATTCTCGCCCTCACCAGAGCTCCGTGCTTTTTGTCCGTGCACCTTGCGCCGCCTCGCGACGCCATGTGCAAGCCAAAGAGCGCCGCTGGTTCCTCCGCCACCGTCGACGAAGCCGGGCTGATGAAGAAGCCCGACGACGACTGGCAAAGGTCGTCGGTGAAGAAGGCGGAGGTCGAACTCTTCCGTGCGCAAGGTCTTCTTCCGCCTGCTGATCAAGTCCAGGTACGCGTTCCTGGCAAAGAAGTTTACCCCACACCCCGGGATGGGGAACGCGTTCCCTTCGTGGATTTCCTTCCGCGGGGCTTCGGGTTCCCCTTGCACGATTTTGTGCGCGGTCTCCTGTATGCCTATGGGGTTCAGATCCATTATCTGACCCCCAATGGCGTCTTGAGCATCGCGGGCTTCATTGTGCTTTGCGAGTGCTTTTTGGGTGTCGCGCACCACTGGGTGCTGTGGAAGTCGCTCTTCCTCGTTCGCAAGAACGTTGGGAAGAGCGGGTTGCCATTCCCCGTGGGCGGCTTCGGAATCCAAGTGCGCGGTGACACCACGTACTTCCAGATGAAGAAGTCGGACTCCGTCCAAGGGTGGCGCAAGAAATGGTTCTACGTCCAGTCGAGCCAGGATGACCTGGTGGCGTTCGACAGCGGACGCGGGCTGCGGAAGACCCAAGACTGGACGCACCCGCTGACTGCGGGGGAGAAGGAAGCCGCGCGGCCTCTGCTGGGCCTGCTGCACGATCTCACCAAGACCCTTGGGCGCGAGGCGGGTGGCGTCTTCTTGATGGCCACCTTCTTCCGTCTTCGGGTGCAGCCGCTCAGTGCTCGGCCCCACCCGATGTGGGCCGTCGAGGGCGTCAGCACCGAGCCACTTGACGATGACGAGGTGGAAGCCAAGGTGAGGTCCATCACCAACCTCCGAGTCACGGATACATGCAACGTCAAGTGCCCGGTTGCTGCTTACGGGGCATCGAACCCCATTCCTGAGGTAAGTTCTTGACTTGTTCTCCTTGTTATTCTGTTTCTTGATTTATTGCTTCTTGATTCGACTTGCGTCTACTTGCTTCTTGATTCGACTTGCGTCTACTTGCTTCTTGATTCGACTTGCGTCTACTTTCTTCTTGATTCGACTTGCGTCTACTTGCTTCAGGGTCGGTCCCTGCTGATCAGCCTTCCTCCTCTCCCCGAGAACGGACCCGACGACGAGTCAAAATTTGTCGAGGAGGAGGATGATGATGATGATGACCTTCCGTCCGCTGTCTCCCCCAACGACGAAGCGGACGACGATGATGATGACGAGGAACCCACGCGGAAGAGGCAGAAGCGCCGTAGCGGCGGTGACTCTGCGACTGCTTCGTCGCCTGCGAGGGGTGCGGAAGCTGATGCAGAGGAAGTCGTCGCGACGTTGTCGGGTGCGCGGTCCCAAGGTGGCTGGAGCGAGCCCCTGGTTGTTCCCCCTGTTAGTTCCGCGCCACCGCGCGCGTTCGCGCGGCTGCCGTCCGTCTCCCTAGGGAGTGATGATGAACTCGAGACCACCAGGTTAGTACCTTGTTGACTTCGAGTTGTCTTTTGTAGTTCCAATCTTGCAGTTGGTCATTGTACTGTTGCTGCAGCCGTCGTTCTGGCGATGTCCACTCTCCTCCTCATGAGGGGAGCATACATCCGCCCCTTCTACCGAGCTGGTGACCCGGGTGGCAGTTGAGGAGCGCACGCAACCTGCTGTCATCGCGTCTTCGAGTCGCGCTCCTCCGCCGCCTTCCGTTGATGCCGAGCTTCTAGACCATGTAAGTCTTTTGTACTTGTACTTGTAGTCTTGAATTTTCATCGGGTGCGCGATCAGCGCTCCCGATGGGAGTAGCCACCGAAGGTGTGGGTGACTAGTAGAGTCGCCCGCAGCTTTATTAAGATCTTGCTTTTGTTTCAGCCGTACTTCCGCCAACAACTTGATGCGGCCGCTGCTTACGTTCGCCTAGAAAAGGAGAGGGACCAGCTTCGCGCTTCCCTTGACCAGGCCGATAAGCGGGTTGCCGAACTTGAGCTGAAGATTCGGGGTCAGGGTGAGCTTGAAAAGTCTCTCCACGAGTTCCAGGAGCGGGAGCGGATGCGGGTTGACCAAGAGAAGACTCAAGTCGACCGCCTTCTTTCCCTCGCCGGTGCTCTTGGAGGTAAGTTTCGGCTTGATGCCTACTGTGTTGTTGCTTTTGCCTTTGTCTGATGTTTGACTTTTTTTTTGCACAGAGACATGCGGTGGAGCTCCTGAGGAGGGTTCGTCGAGTGACACCGTCGACTTGGCGACGGCTGTCGGCTTCGTGGACCGCGTCTGCGTGTATGCGTCTGATGCTCTGAGGAAGTCCACAGATGCGCTGAAGAAGTCGACAAGAGCCCTTACGACGGTGCACCGTAACATCTTCCCAAGCGACCCGTGGACGCCCTTGCTGCTCCATTTGAGGATGACGCGACCACCCTCGCCGACTTCACTCGGGCGCAGACGGTACGTGGCTCCGAGCTCACCTTCCAGCTCCTCCTAGGCCACCAAATTCAGGGCGACTTCGAGAAGGTCGTCAGCGGCTTCCCCCGTAGGCCTGATGGCCGGACCGCGTCCTTGGGTGGAGTTAAAGTGCGGGCTGCACAGCTTGCTGTCACGCTTGTGTCTACCTTCGAGAGGGCGCTGGCCAAGGCGACTGGGTCGGCTGCTGCTCGGAAGAGTCGCTCGCAGTCGGAGTCTGTTGCCCAGGAGTAGTTTGTAGGGGCTTAGCAGTCGCAGTTTCATGTACTGATAACTTTTGCTTTGTAATTCACGTCGACCAATATTTTGTTGGGTCTTCTGGCCTTTGACAGTGCTCTGGCTGAAATTGAATGTTTTCTCCTATCGTATTTGTCTATGCTGATCAGTCGTATATTGGTATTGATTCTGCACGTTCATGACAGATTGACTTGCTCGGCGGCACATCTTCTGCTTCTGCGGCTGGTCCGAGTGGCGATGGATCCTCTTCAGGTGCTCGCCGTCGCCAAGCTGCTCCGGTCCATCCGCGAAGTTCGAACGACCAGCGCATAATCACTTACTTCAAGAACAAGGTGATTGAGCTTGAGGCTACCTTGAAGAATACCGAGCTGCTCTTGCAGCGCTCCAGGTCGCATTCGACTGCGGGTTTTTCCCAACGCGAAGATTTTCTGATCGGGGAGATCGATCTCATCAGTCGGCAGCTTCAAGGTTGGTACTTTCTACGGCTGCCTTTCCTTGTTGAAATTTGTTGGTTCTGACTTCTAACTTGTGTATGCAGACGTGAACCCAGATTGGGAGGCTGAGCGGGACCGCGTTGAGGAGCGTGTCACCCGGGAGGCGTCTGGTGACTCCCACGAAGCTCGCCATTTCTGGGTGAATAAGTCGCGAGGGTGCTTCCTTGCCCGCATGCTCGACCGAAACTGGCATGCGGCTGTCCTCTTGGAGAATTGCCGGAAGACCTTGTGGCACATCCACCGCGTCTACTTCCCGCATAATGGGCAGCCGCATGGGCTGTCCACCTTGCTCGAGAGGTTCCGTGACGGCGATGCTCTGAAGGAAATTGTCCACGCACAGCTTGTCGCCGGGGCGAATGCGGCTCTGGCGTACGTTCGGCTGCATCGGCCTAACCTTCCGTTGGAGAGGCTGATGGGTGGACTGCCTGGCGATACCGAGTACGCCGATACCCTGGCGGTTGCGCGCCAGATGATTGAGCATGTGCAGAAGCACAGCAAACGTCATGTAGGCCCACTCGGGGCGCCGAAGGTCGAGCCTGCAGACTGAGAGTAGTTTTCTTCTGTTGTATAGGGTTAGTCAATGTGGCGACTATGCCAATGTAAATGACAGTATATGGAATTAGAAAAGTTCTCGAGCAACGAGTGAAATTGTTTTCATTACTGTGCGAGTACTTGCTTCTGTTTTGACCTGTGTGGGTAGCCCCCGAGTACCTTGGGTGACGGCCTAAGCTTGCGTTGTGAACCTGTGTGGCGCAGCCCCCGAGTGAGTCGAGTGGCGTCCTAGGATTCTTTCAAGTGAGACCTGTGTACCGCGGCTACCGATTGTACCGGGTGGCGATTTAGGGTTTTGGACTTGACCTGTATGGCGCAGCCCCCGAGTAGCTCGGGTGGCGGCCTAGGATTTCTTCGGTGAAGCCTGTATGGCGCAGCCCCCGAGTAATTCGAGTGGCGGCCTGGGAATTTTCAAGTGTGACCTGTGAGGTGCAGCCCCCGAGTGCGTCGGGTGGCGACCTAGGATTTTGGACATGACCTGTGCGGCGCGTTTCCCGAGTAAGTCGGGTAGAGGCCTAGGATTTTTGAGTTGCGCCTGTTTGGCGCAGCCCCCGAGTGGTTCGAGTAGCGGCCTAGGCTTTTCAAGTGTGACCTGTGAGGTGCAGCCCCTGAGTGCGTCGGGTGGCGACCTAGGATTTTGGACTTGACCTGTGCGGTGCATCTCCCGAGTAAGTCGGGTAGAGGCCTAGGATTTTTATGTTGTGCCTGTTTGGCGCAGCCCCCGAGTTTGTTCGAGTGGCGGCCTAGACTTTTATTTCAACCTGTGTGGCGCATCTCCCGAGCAAGTCGGATAGAGGCCTAGGATTTTTGAGTTGTGCCTGTTTTGGTGCAGCCCCCGAGTGGTTCGAGTGGCGGCCTAGGCTTTTATTTCAACCTGTGTGGCGCAGCCCCCGAGTAAATCCAGTGGCGGCCTAGGATGTTTTGTTTGTCTTGACTGAGAAGGTAAGGTGAATAGCCTTTTCTTCAAATCACTTTATTGATTGCTGCGAACAGGCCGCCTCATTAAAACCCTTCCAGTCCCCTCAGGTACCCTGGTAAGGGAAAGAGTGCGTCTGAAACCTGCCGCTTTGACATGCTATCCTTGTTACAATGGTTTATTCGACTAATCATAGAACCGCCAGAGTTGTGCAATGTTCCACGGGTTGCTGCAGGCTGCTCCTGTCTTCGAGTCCTTTAGGCGATATGCTCCGTTGCCAATCACCTCTGTGACGATGTACGGACCCTCCCATGGGGAGCCGAGCTTGTGCACTTTTTTCTGTTTGAGGCGAAGGACCAGGTCACCTGCGACGAAAGCTCTTGGTCGCAATCTTCGTCCGTGATAGTTGCGCAGGTCTTGCTGGTATACGGCTGATCGCGCCAGAGCGATGTCGCGTGCTTCGTCCAATATGTCCATGCTGTCTTCGAGTGCCTCTTCTGTATCTGACTCGTCGTAGGCGACCACCCGTGGTGCGTCAAACTTGATGTCGCAGGGTAGGACTGCTTCTGCACCGTACACCATGAAGAATGGAGTGTACTGGGTGGATCTGTTAGGCGTGGTCCGCAGTCTCCGGAGGACTGACGGTAGTTCTTCGACCCATGCGCCCGCTGCGCGCCTGAGTGGCACACGCAGTCGCTTCTTGATGCCGCTGCAGACTAAACCGTTGGCCTCCTCTACTTGCCCACTGGATTGCGGGTGTGAGACGGATGCATAGCTGAGTTTGATACCTTGCTCCGAGCAGAAGTCTTTGAATTCTTTGGCTGTGAAGTTCGAGCCGTTGTCTGTGATGATCCCGTTCGGCACTCCGAACCTGAAGATGATGGACCTGATGAAGTTGACCACTGTTGATGCAGTTAAACTTGTGATGGGTGCGGCTTCAATCCACTTAGTGAACTTGTCGACTGCAACCAGGAGGTGAGTGTGCCCTCCGGGTGATGATTTCTTCAGCGGGCCCACCATGTCCAGCCCCCATTGGGCGAAGGGCCAGGCTAGCGGTATTGTCTTGAGTTCTGATGCTAGCGCGTGTGGCTTGTTGGCAAACTCCTGGCACCCTGTGCATTTCTTTACTAGATCTTCGGCGTCCTGCATGGCTGTTAACCAGTAGAACCCGGCTCGTAGTGCTTTGGCCACCAGTGCTCGACTACTGGCATGATGCTCGCAGATACCCGCGTGGATGTCGAGTAGGATGGCTTGGCCGTCGACTGGGTCTATGCACCTCTGTAGGATTCCCGAGATACTTCTCTTGTAGAGCTCCCCGTTGATGACGGTAAAGCTTGTGGAGCGCCTGATGATGCGCGTTGCTTCGACTGGGTCGGCTGGCAGCTTCTGATGCAGTATGTACGCCAGGTATGGTCCTGCCCATGTGGCTTCGATTAGCATGACTTCCATGGGGACCTTCTCTTGGCTTGGCAAGTTTGCATCTCCTTTTGCCTTTGTTGCGGTGCTTGCTGCGGCTTGAGTCTTGATAGATCTCTGCGTGATGCGCTCAAGGAAGACGCCGGGTGGAACTGGAACTCTGTCTGATCCCATGTTAGCGAGGACGTCGGCTTCTTCGTTGCTGTCGCGGACGACGTGCCTTAACTCGCAGCCCTCGAAGTTGCCTTCCATCTGGTTGTACAGGTCTCGATAGGCGATCATGTTGTCGGCGATGGCGTCGCAGGACTTCATGGTTTGCTGTACCACCAGGTAGGAGTCGCCGTAGATCATGAGGTGCGTGGCGCCGCAGTTCTTGGCCATCTTCATGCCGTGGATCAGGGCCTCGTACTCGGCTTCGTTGTTGGACGGCGTCGGAAAGTCCATCTGTAGGACATACTTCAGCTTGTCACCCTTGGGGGAGATGAGTACAACTCCTGCCCCGGCTGACTTGAATTTCTTGGAGCCATCGAAGTACATTGTCCATGCGTTGGACAAGTCGGGGACATTTGGTAGCTGGGCTTCTATCCACTCGGTGGTGAATTCTGGGAGGACTTGGGCCTTGATGGACTTTGGGTGAGCGTACTTCAGCCCCCATGGCCCTAGTTCGACAACCCACTTGGCGACTCGTCCTGTCGCGCGTTGGTTTGTGAGAATGTATGCTAGTCCAGAGGAGCTTACCACCGTGATCGTGTGCTCGGAGAAGTAGTGGACGACCTTCCTGGAGGTCATAAAGACTCCATACGCCAGCTTCTGGTAGTGCGGGTAGTTCTGCTTGGACAGGGTGAGGACTTTGCTGAGGTAGTAGACGGGTCTTTGCACCGGGTGGCTGTGCCCTTCTTCTTCCCGCTCGACTACGAGTACCGTGCTCACCACCCTGTTTGTTGCTGAGACGTATAAGTATAGCGGCTCGTTTTCCAGCGGTGCCACGAGGACTGGAGAGGTTGTCAGGGTTTTCTTGAGATGGTCGAACGCATCCTGCGCCTCCTGTGTCCACTCGAACTTATCCGTCTTCTTCATCATTTGGTAGAAAGGTAAAGCTTTCTCTCCCAGCTTACTAACGAACCGGCTGAGAGCTGCGACTCGGCCGGCTAATCGCTGCACTTCACGGAGTTTGGTTGGTGCTGGCATTGTGAGAATGTTCTGCACCTTCTCGGGGTTCGCTTCGATTCCTCTTGCAGATACGAGGTACCCTAGTAGCTCTCCGGCTGGCACGCCGAACACACACTTCTCTGGGTTGAGCTTGATCTGGTATACATCGAGTGCAGCGAAGACCTTGCGGAGGTCGTCGACTAAGGTATCCTCCTTTCAGGTCGTGACGACGATGTCATCGACGTAGACTTGGACGATCTGCCCAATGAGCCCTTTGAGGCACGCTTGCATTGTCCGCTGGTACGTGGCACCTGCGTTCTTTAACCCGAACGGCATCGTCTGGTAGCAAAAGACGTTGTCGGGTGTGATGAAGGCCGTTTTTTCTTCGTCCTCGACTTTCAGCATGATCTGCTGGTAACCTGAGTAGGCGTCCAGGAAGGACAGGTGCTCGCAGCCAGCTGTCGAGTCGATGATCTGGTCTATCCGCGGGAGCGGGAAGTGATCCTTGGGGCAGCACTTGTTGACTGCGGTGAAGTCAACGCACATGCGTAGTTTTTTCGTCTACTTTTTCTCCACTAGGACCGGGTTGGCGACCCAGTCCGAGTCCTTGATCTCTCGGATGAACTTGGCGTGCAGCAGTCTGTCGACTTCCATGGTGATCGCGTCTCGCTTGGGTCCTGAGAAGCGTCGCATCGATTGTTTGACCGGTCTTGCGTCCTTGTGGACCTTTAGAGAGTGCTCGACGAGTTCCCTGGTTATCCCTGGCATGTCCGAAGGTTGCCATGCAAAGATCTTCCAGTTCTCACGTAGGAACTCGACGAGCACGCTTTCCTATGCGGGGGTCAGACTTGAAACCTTGACCGTCTTTCTGCTATCAGTCGGATGGACTTGGTGGGTGACGGTTTCGTCGTTCGTGTTGAATGCTGCGTCCTTAGCTGGCTTCTTGCGAGATGGAAAGATGGTCTTGTCGTTGTCGGCTGATATGGCCTTGAAGTGCTCCTCGACTCCGAAGAACTCAGAAATCTTGGCGAACTCGCGATCACAGCTGTTGGAGAGCCCGAAGTCGCCGCGTACGGTGATTACTCCTTTCGGTCCGGGCAACTTGACCATCAGGTAGGCGTAGTGGGGTACTGCCATGAACCTGGCAAAAGTTGGGCGTCCGAGTATGGCGTGGTACTGCGACTTCCAGTCGACGACTTCGAAATCGATCGACTCCTTCCTGAAGTGCTCGGGTGTGCCGAGGATGACGTCGAGCGTGATTGTTCCCATGGGCGTGATTGCTTGCCCTGATACTATGCCGTGGAAAGTGGTTTCCGATTCCGGCAATTTCTCTGTCGACCTATTCATTCTTCTAAGGGTGTCGGCGAATATGATGTTGATGCCGCTGCCTCCGTCCGTGAACACCTTCCTCAAGCTGTAGTCGCTGATCAGGGCCTCAATCACGAGTGCGGCGTGTCCGGGTCGGGTTACCTCGGATGGGTGATCTGCCCTGGAAAACGTGATGGGTGTCTCTGACCCGCGCAGGTAGTCTGGTACCGCGTGCGGGCTATTGATGGCCTGAAGTACTTGGCGGGTGATGAGCTTTTGGCGCCTGTTTGACGGGGGTCCCTTCTGGATCATGTTCAGATGTCCCCGTGCGGGTGGATACATGTCGGTTGCTGCCGACTGACCTTGTTGCTGTTGCTGCTGCTGCGGCTGGGGGAATGCTCCGACTGCCTACACCTGGTTGTTGCTGCGGGTGCCGCCTGGATGGCTAGCTGCGGGGCTGCCTGTATTGCTTGCACTGGAGCGATGATTTGCTGCATGGCTTGGTATATCTTCCTTGCTTTGCGACAATCCTTCAGCAGATGGCTGGAACCCCACTTGCCTGTCTCCGGGTTGCGGAATGAGTGATGCTTACAAGGTTGCATCAGCTCTTCTGCCGGGGTTAGCGGGCGCTTCCATTCGCGTTTCTGGCCTCCGTCATTGTGGCTAATGCTGTTGCTGCCACGGTTGTACTGACTCGAGCTAGACTGTCGACCTTGATCGTACTGTCGACTGTTGTCGCGTTTGTCATCACGCTGCTACTAGCTCGATTGAATCGTGGGTGTAACGTGGCTTCTTCTTTTGGCGTGCCTCGCGCCAGTTGCTTGTTTCGACCTCTTTCTTGGGGGAAGTATCACGGACGTAGTCCTCTCCTTCGGCCCACTGGTTGGTTGTCTTCATTAGCTCTATTGTGGTCTTCGGCCGGAGCCTACCAAATTCCTCGCGGAGGTCGCGGCGAGCAACGCCGTGCATGAAGGCGTCCATCACCCGGTCTTCTGAGACGGGTTCCATGGTGTTGCGGAGGAGTGTCCACCGCTGGATGTAGGAGCAGAGCGACTCATCCTTTCCTTCCTTGCAGGCCTGTAACTCGATGTAGGTCGTTGGCCTTGCGAACGTTCCCGAGAAACTTTTTATGAAATTATCCTGGAATTCTTCCCATGTTCGGAAAGAGTCCTTGGGTTGGCTTGTGAGCCACCTGCGCGCCGAGTCCGTCAGCATAAGCTGGATGTACTGCATTGCCGTAGTCGACGTCCCGCCTTGGCAGGTGCAGGCGATGAGGTAGTCCTCGAGCCACAGTCGTGGATCTTGCTTCCCGTCGTACTTTGGGGTGCCTGCTGTCAGCTTGAAGCCCTTAGGCATGCGGGTGTCGCGGATGTTGAAGCTGAAGCATGCAGCCCCACATGGCTCGAAGTCGCGGTCGGCCTGGTCGTCGAGGTTCGCAGCTCCAGCCGAACGTTCTTTGCGGTTGCGGTCCACCGTCTTCTGCGCGAGGACGTCACGAAGGTCCTTGATTGGTTGTCGCTGTGCTGCTGGGACCTCCGAGGTTGCAGGCTCGCGCGCTCGGTTGCTTGGTACCTTGGCCGCTAGAGCTTCTTCGATCGCCCTGATGGAGGCGATTTGCTGTCTGTGGAGCAGGGAACGTGTGTCTCCCTCCGGTGGTTGCGTGAGCCGGAGGTACGTCTCGACTGAGATCAGGGCGGCGTTGGCCGTCTTTGGGACGGGTATCCCGTTCTCATCCTCGGTGACGAAGGACGACTCGAGGTTGCGGGTGACCCTGGTTCGGTCGGCGTCTGTCAGGAGGGGAACGCGGGCTCTGTTTCGCCGTGCTCCTTGCTTAACTTCCGTGGAGGAGGTAAAGGAGAGGGCGGCTCGCCTGGCACTCGATGCATCCGCGTCCCTTTTGCGCCGGAGTAAGTCGGCTTATTCGGCGCGGAGTCGTTCGCCTTCCTTGCATAGCAAGTACTGGACCGCCAGGTGATCCTCTCTAGGTGCGTCGGGTGGAGGGAACGTGCCAACGTCGACATGCTTCATGGCTTGGATTCCCATGCCCCGTGTGATGAAGATTTTAGTCTGGTCCGGCATGATCACCTCTAGTGGGTATGCGGGTTCTTCGTTGTCATCGGGTGGCGCTGTGCCCGCCATGAAGCATTGCTTGGGGTAGACTTGGGTCGGTGTGTTCGTGCTGCCGCTGCTGCTTCCGTCGTCCGAGCCTTGCTCGGGATCAAAAATTGCTGCAACGTGACGCGCGGCGCAGTCGTTGTTTCGCCTCCTTGCGATCGTCCACGTGCTCTGAGGCTTCGCAGCCGTCGGAGCGAGTGCGATTGGCTTGGGGTAGACTTAGCAGCTCCACGAAGACGAAGACGCGCGCGACGTGGCTGTCTGCCGCAAACCCTTGGTCGTGCGCGCGGGCGCAGTAGTTGAGGCAGATCTTGATTTGGCCGACCGTGCGACCGAGATTGGTGTAGTAGACTCGGTCCGTGCGGCCGTTGCTGGGGTTGTCGAGGCAGTCGTCGCAGATGCGATCTTCCCAGGCGCGACAAGAGCGATCTCCGCGGGTGTGGCAGACGCGATCTTCGCATGCGCGGTAGATGCGATCTTCGCGGGTGCGACATATGCGATCTTCGCGGGTCTTGATGAAGTCGGCGGTACATTTCGCCGATGCGGGTGCCGCCACGCATGGCGCGGTTGCCGCGGACCTGAGTATTCCGCGACTGTCGGCGAAGTAGCACACGGAGCTGAAGGTGATGCGTATACCTTTGTCCAGATCGGCGTACACCGAGCGGTGAGCCGGAGGGTGAAGGACGTACTCGAAGGAGCCGAAGGTGATCGACTCATTGGCGACGCGGACGTCAATTTTCATTGCGGATGGAGCCGGGGCGACCATGATTCCAACACTTTTTTGACTTCCCACAGACGGCGCCAATTGACGAGGTGGTAACTCGGCAAATCCCAGGGTTGTGCACCCGGGGTTGATTGATGGGGAGAGAGAGAGGTGCTGGTGATCACGACGGCTGACAAGCAAGGTTTTACCCAGGTTCAGGCTCCCGAAGGATAACACCCTACTCCTGCTTGTCTGATTATTGATGCGAGTAGCGATTACAATGGCGAGATTGCGATCTCGCTAGGGTTTGTGGTGGTGGCTATGAGCGTGTCCTCTAGGACGGGCAACCCTCCTGGCTTTATAGGTAGCCAGGTCTCGGGCGGTTGGTACAGATATGGCAGGTTACAAGTGAAGGAGATATGCCCTAGAGGCAAATAAATAAGTAGTATTTATTGCATTATCTCATGAGTTTATAATAGGTTTGTGTATTATGCTATAACTGCATTAATCGGAATTATTGATACACGTGTGATACATAGACAACCAGGTCCCTAGCAAGCCTCTATGAGCTAGTCCATTGGGCAACAGTTGATCGAGATTCCCGATCAAGGACAATGACGTCGGTTGACAATGGGGTCATCTTGTTAGTTGAATAAGGTGATGGACATACGCAAGGTATTGCAATAAGATCGTATTACGATGTTTGTCATTTGCAATAGATAAGAATATGATAGCTTATTCCTTAGACCGTGAGACCGTACTTATTGATGCTTCGTAGGGGTACTTTGAGAGCATCAAACGTTGTGTCTTATATAGCATGACAATAACGGTGTCCATCTTGGGTATTCCGAAAGAGCATCGAGGCGTAAGGATCAAGAGCGGGATTTGTCCATTCTTGTAATGGAAAGATACTCTGGGCCCACTCGGTGATATTGCATCTATATAGCTGCGCAGCTTATGACTAGGTCATGGAGATGTAATATCGCAGACGAGTTAATAACCTTCGTCGGTGACGAGATACAACAAAGACATCGGTGTGTCTACGACCATATCTCGGACAAGGTAGTATCGCAGAGACAAAGGGAATGAATATCATATCATGGTTCAACGACGATATTCGTAGAATGCATAGGGGGCCGTCATATACATCCAGCTATCCCTGACGGTCATTGGTGAGCGAAGTGTCTCGACCATGTCTGGAGTGTTCTCGAACCGTAGCGTAACAAACTTAAGGTCTTAGCGACACTAGGAGATAAGTTCTGGAATAATGTAGGTGTTTGTTGGAGAGAGAGAAATGATCCGGAAAGAGTTCCGGTGGTCCGGAAGGAGTTCCGGGAAGGTCTGGAATGGTTCCAGGGATGTCCTTCGGGTGGTTCCGAAATTGTTTCGGAGTCATGGGATATTGAATTATATATAAATATATTAATTATGAATTAATGGGATTTTTATATTAATTTAATATTAATTAAATAAAGGAAAAAGGGGGCTCCCACCTACATGGGCCCTAAGAGGGCCCAAGAGGGGGAGCCGCACCAAGCAAGGAAGGGGGGCTTGGGCCCCTAGTCCGAGTTGGACTAGGAGGGTGCGCCGGCCTCCCCCCCCCCCCCCCCCTCTCCTCCTTTAGTCCCACATGGGGGAGCCAAGGGGTTTGCACACCCCCTTCCCCCTTTATATAGCAAGGCATATTAATTGGATTAATTCATTGGAAAATACAATTAATTGTATTGCAGGCCGGCCGAGCTGTTTCTCCGCCCGTTTTGCCCCCTCTCTCCACCTAAGCTATACCGCTGGGCACCGTTGCCCTGCGGGATTCCAGATAAGATCTACCCCTGCGATTTCAGCTGGATCTGAATGACCGGGGGTTGTCGCTAAGCTCCGTATGTTTGAGTGCTCGGAGGTAACTCCTTTTGAGGAGCCTGGGCGACGTCGTCTCGCCCCTGCAGCCGCCGCGCCACCTCCCCCTCTACCGCCGGCGCACCACCCCTGGTGTCGGCGCCCCGCCTTCTTCCGCCCGACGCCCATCGACGCAGATCATCGTCGACACCCTGGTGTCATCGTCTTCGTCATCGCGGCAAGTTCTCCGCGACCTCGAGGTCGGCTACGTACGACTTCATCGTCAACGCTTGTGCGGGAGCGTAATCCCCGCTATCGGTCTACATGGAGGTAATGTAACCCGTTCCGCCACCGTTATCACATGTACTAGATAGATAGATCCTGGCTAGTTAGGGTTTCGTACGCTAGAAAATTATTGTTTTCTGCACCGTAACCCCTTCAGTGGTATCAAAGCCGATCTATGCGTAGTACTGCTGGTATGGTTAGAACTCATGTTGAATGAGGGCGTCTTTCTTATATTTGCTACCCTCTAGCGTGCACTTGCGATGCCTTCGGTATTGAGTTGATGAAGCGACCCGGACCGACTTTACGCGTACGCTTACGCGAGACTGGTTCCACTACTTACATACGGCTTGCACCGTATCTGTGGCTGGCGGGTGTCTGTCTCTCTCTCTCTAGTCGGCAAAGAATTTTCAATGGAGGGCTCGAAAGGGATGCTTAAACATGCAATTATACGATCGACGTTGTGGTACAAAGTTCGTAGGTAGGGAAGCGATTCTCTTACGAATAAGCCTATATGCCACGTAAAACTTGCAAAACTAAATAAAGCTAGAGGCGTCTAACTTTGTTTTGCAGAGGCGTTATTTTATGTGATATGGTTACGGTAAGTTTTGATATTACTCGTACTGTCGGAGGCAATGGAGGGCTCTGTAGACTCGGAGCCATGCCGGGGCGCCGGGGGCCAGGCACATGGCGCCATGAAGGTCCAGGCGCATCGACCATGTCACATCGCACTTCATTGCATCATTATTGTGTGCTGTTGTGTGTGCATCCTATTGATTGCTTATATGCTAGATATACAACGGTAGCATCATAAATAGGATGATCCCTAACAAATACCAAAATTGTGTTCTCCCTCGTTGCGCACCACCAAGAAAGTTCTACGTTATGAGGCAGGCCGTGATGATCGGGTGTCACACATCTCGTCGTACGCATACAGTGGGTGTAAGCCATGTTGCACGCGCAGGGTCTTCGAGGTTTGATTGGCGAGCCTAGCATATCCAGAAATATGGCCTCGGAACACGGGAAGATCGAAAGATCGAGCACGAGTCACAGAGTTGTTGTGATCGACATTTTATGTCCACCTTTGAGGCTATGCTGCCGGCCGTGATGACCGGGGGTGGTGTGGTGGATGAGGGTCGTGTTATCGCCATTATTATTTTTAGGGATAATAATCTTGGTGTGGTGTGTTTTAGATAATGAGATTATAAAACTAAAACTCACCTACGTATTCTAAACTTTACCTTACCTCTTTTGCGATCACATCTGTAGACTACGCAACTATACTTCGGTTACTTCCTCAAGAGCCCGGATGCTACCTTAGAAGCCGACGGGTCCAACTTCATCAGATGGTACAAGGGTTTTAGAAACATTCTCGAACACAACAACATTCTATATGTTCTCGATGAACCGTTAGGAGAAGGACCAGGAGATTCTGCTAGCGAGGAGGAGGAAGTTGATTTCCGTAGGCGTCGAGACATATTCATTGAAGTGTAGATCACCTTCACCGTATGCCTGGAACCTGAGTTGAAAGAGTTATTTCGACGCAAGGAGCCAAGCGTCATGATTGATGCGATAAAGACACACTTCGGGGATGAATTAAAGCGTGAGCAATTCAGGCAGCTTAGAATGTTCCAGACCATTCACATGGAGGAGCATACCTGTCTGAAGACACATTTGAAGAGATTGTATGACATCTACTTCCAGCTGACGATGGTCTTCGATTACTGGATAGCAGATTCTTGTGCCATTCGGACTGTCCTGATATCTCTACCTCCTAGCTATGAGAAGCATGTGCGCAAGTACATTTTGAAGGCCGATGATATGAACTTCTACAAGTTTGTGTCTGAATTCAAATCTCTGAAAGTTGATTCCATTGAAGGAGAGATCTTCGATGCTACAGGTATATATTTGATATATACAGAATTATGAATTCGCCTCTTGATATATGATGAAGTATTTGATACTTGTTTTGTTTGTGAAACAGGTCCTAATTATCACATATATGCGGTGCAGTTTGATGTGACCTGGCGCTGAAGCTGGTGATCAAGGAGTTGATGGCCATTTGGTGTTCACGTCCTCAAGTTATCATAGTTATCATTAA
The DNA here is from genome assembly GCA_026929855.1 of Poa annua. Lineage (NCBI taxonomy): Eukaryota > Viridiplantae > Streptophyta > Magnoliopsida > Poales > Poaceae > Poa > Poa annua. The sequence continues at coordinate 89,003,791 of CM049431.1, forward strand.
TAGTTTTTGATAAGATCTTTTGTAATAGTGAGCGAGTGTGTGTGTCTTGATTGTTGCAAGACAAAGTTATTCATGTAATAAGACAAGTTCAGTTGTTTTATGTTATGGAACAAGTCAGTTGTTTTATATTATGAATAAAGATTCCACATCTCAGTTACATTGATTGTATGATAAGTATTCATAATTGTAGAAATGATGAAATAGCGTGTCCTATGAATAAGAGTTCTATTACTAGAACAAACACCATCGAATTTAGTCATAAAGGCAATGAAAGAAGTAATGGATAATTTTGGTCCATTTAAGTATTTCGAGTGCCAAAATTGATTAAGTTTGAAATGCAGTATTGAAGTTGCAATACTAGAGGAAATTGATTGAGAGTCATTTTTAATGATTAATCAATGGTGTTATTGCATGATCCGAATTCTTCCATGATTTTGGTAAATAGGAGTATTTGCCCGATAAATTGTGGAGTCTGAAATTAATTTGATAATAGATCAAATGGGGTTTTTCAGAAGAAAGATTAGTGAATATTGTATTCACAAAATTCGATCAAAGGACGATATTTTATGAATTATGGTTTCAACACAAAAGACGTGTGGAAATTTGTTTCACAATATTATAATGTCATATATAGTGATATGTGGGGAATTATAATCATGCTCTATTTTAAATAAAGTGTGGTCTATCAGAATAAGTCTTAGAATCTCCTAATATGTTCGAAACATTATAGTCGATGTCCACTTTAGAAAATAGATGTTTTTCTCAACAAGAATTCATGAGATCGACAGTAGTGTCGACATGTATATGATTACACGACAATTCGGAATATACATGAATAGTTCTTTGTAGGATACTCACATTGAATGGGAGTGTATTCCAAAACCAAGTAGAAACAAAGCTCAGTTTTTTGTCTATATAATTCCGAGGAAAAGATGATTTTTCGAATTATGGTTCATGGATTGGAATTAGAAGCTTGAAATAAGGTGTCAGACCTATGTTGGAAGGTGTTCCAAAAAGTATATGTCTGCTAATGAAAATTTGGTGATTAAGAGTGAGGGAGACTAGAAAATTGTTTTCTGCTTGCAATCCTCTTTATAAAGATCATAAAATTTTCATGAAAGAAGGCTTCTAAATAAGGTGTTTTTATATTTAATATTGCTGTCAGGTCACAACACAGTATTAAATATTTCAGATCTTGTTGACAGATCAAGGTGCACTTTATGAATACAAAGAAAGTTGAGAAAATATCAGAATATGAACAAAGGCTTTTTCAGCCTGGAAATCCAAGTTACATTGAAAGGATTAAAAGAGTAATTGTTGCTGCAATTCTTATTAGAGGAATAGGATTGTTTAATCGTCATATAAAGTGTTATATGAGAAATGTGACTATAAGAAAGACGCGTTGGCATGTCTTGTCAAGAAATGTGTCTTGGACAAGATCAAATTTGTTGACTACATTTGTGTAGACATGCTTGAAGTCTGAGGGATTTGTATTAATGTAATACTATAGTTTGTATTAAACTCGAATTGATAATAGATCAATGATTTTGGTTTGACCAAAATGTCGATTTAAGTGGGAGTTAATGTTAGTTTACTCAGGTAGAATATGTAAAGAAACATATTTTTGAGTGGGAGCTTTGGAACTCAAATATGTGGATAACATGATTTTGAGTGGGAGGTCGTGTTCTCAAATATGTGGAAACATGTTTTGAGTGGGAGTCGAATTCATCTTGTGTAATTAACACGTTGTGAAACTGTACCAATAGAATAGGATGAAGTTGTGAAACTATTTGAAAGTTAATGTCTATTTTGAAATAGAACGGGAATTTTAAATAGTTAGTCGAGTTGTTTTGAATTATATCTGAGGAGTCAGAATAGAATCAAAAGGATGGTCCTTTGGAATCCAATTGATCATTAAGAGTAATGATGCATAAAAGTAATGGTTGTATGACATGTGGGTCTATTATTTAATATTATACATCATACAGAAACCATATTATCTGCTCGATGAAATATAACCGATGTTCTTGGAAGAAGAGCAGTTATAAAAGTAAATTTAGAATTTACTGGAAGTAGAGGTGTGTTAGTTGTTGGATTGACATTAGAGTGTCAAGTTTTCTACATTGGTGTGAAAGTATGTAGATATCGCGAGTTTGTAATTGTTACAAGGGGCTCTCTATGGCTGAGTGTGTTTTTCAGGGCAGTTATCTGGTTAGTATAATCAGAGTAAGCGCTGGGAAACAGAAGTCTCACTTAGTTACGGTATTTGCATATATGTTGTTGGACAACATGATGATATCAAGCAAGTTGATATCAGTGAATCGCAAGAGCATGTACAATCATGGATTGTGCAGTAACACTCTTCCACAAGCAAGCATTATCAAATGATTCTTATTTGATAACGGATTCTGATAAAGTAAAATGCAGCTAGTTTATTTGTACTCTAGTGCAAGTGGGAGACTGAAGGAGATATGCCCTAGAGGCAAATAAATAAGTAGTATTTATTGCATTATCTCATAAGTTTATAATAGGTTTGTGTATTATGCTATAACTGTATTAATCGGAATTATTAATACACGTGTGATACATAGACAACCAGGTCCCTAGCAAGCCTCTATATGAGCTAGTCCGTTGGGCAACAGTTGATCGAGATTCCCGATCAAGGACAATGACGTAGGTTGACAATGGGGTCATCTTGTTAGTTGAATAAGGTGGTGGACATACGCAAAGTATTGCAATAAAGATCGTATTACGATGTTTGTCATTTGCAATAGATAAGAGTATGATAGCTTATTCCTTAGACCGTGAGACCGTACTTATTGATGCTTCGTAGGGGTACTTTGAGAGCATCAAACGTTGTGTCTTATATAGCATGACAATAACGGTGTCCATCTTGGGTATTCCGAAAGAGCATCGAGGCGTAAGGATCAAGAGCGGGATTTGTCCATTCTTGTAATGGAAAGATACTCTGGTCCCACTCGGTGATATTGCATCTATATAGCTGCGCAGCTTATGACTAGGTCATGGAGATGTAATATCGCAGACGAGTTAATAACCTTCGTCGGTGACGAGATACAACAAAGACATCGGTGTGTCTACGATCATATCTCGGACAAGGTAGTATCGCAGAGACAAAGGGAATGAATATCACATTCATGGTTCAACGACGATATTCGTAGAATGCACAGGGGGCCGTCATATACATCAGGTATCCCTGACGGTCATTGGTGAGCGAAGTGTCTCGACCATGTCTGGAGTGTTCTCGAACCGTAGCGTAACAAACTTAAGGTCTTAGCGACACTAGATAAGTTCTGGAATAATGTAGGTGTTTGTTGGAGAGAGAGAAATGATCTGGAAAGAGTTCCGGTGGTCCGGAAGGAGTTCCGGGAAGGTCTGGAATGGTTCCAGGGATGTCCTTCGGGTGGTTCTGAAATTGTTTCGGAGTCATGGGATATTGAATTATATATAAATATATTAATTATGAATTAATGGGATTATTATATTAATTTAATATTAATTAAATAAAGGAAAAAGGGGCTCCCACCTACATGGGCCCTAAGAGGGCCCAAGAGGGGTTGCCGCACCAAGCAAGGAAGGGGGGCTTGGGCCCCTAGTCCGAGTTGGACTAGGAGGGTGCGCCGGCCTCCCCCCCCCCCCCCCCCCCCTCTCTTCCTTTAGTCCCACATGGGGGAGCCAAGGGGTTTGCACACCCCCTTCCCCCTTTATATAGCAAGGCATATTAATTGGATTAATTCATTGGAAAATATAATTAATTGTATTGCAGGCCGGCCGAGCTGTTTCTCCGCCCGTTTTGCCCCCTCTCTCCACCTAAGCTATACCGCTGGGCACCGTTGCCCTGCGGGATTCCAGATAAGATCTACCCCTGCGATTTCAGCTGGATCTGAATGACCGGGGTTGTCGCTAAGCTCCGTATGTTTGTGAGTGCTCGGAGGTAACTCCTTTTGAGGAGCCTGGGCGACGTCGTCTCGCCCCTGCAGCCGCCGCGCCACCTCCCCCTCTGCCACCGGCGCACCACCCCTGGTGCCGGCGCCCCGCCTTCTTCCGCCCGACGCCCGTCGACGCAGATCATCGTCGACACCCCGGCGTCATCGTCTTCGTCATCGCGGCAAGTTCTCCGCGACCTCGAGGTCGGCTACGTACGACTTCATCGTCAACGCTTGTGCGGGAGCGTAATCCCCGCTATCGGTCTACATGGAGGTAATGTAACCCGTTCCGCCACCGTTATCACATGTACTAGATAGAAAGATCCTTGCTAGTTAGGGTTTCGTACGCTAGAAAATTATTGTTTTCTGCACCGTAACCCCTTCAACAAGACCTAACCGAGTTGGACTAGGATACGTGGTACCCGAGTGGGCCTTCTGTGGGCCTTTCCTTGCTTGGCGCGGCCCAGGTAGCCTTACGGTGGGCTAGTAGAAAGGTAGCCCCACGTCACCCCCCCCCCCCCCTCATGGGCCTTCTTTCCACCAGAAGGCCCATTTAGGGAAACCAGCATTTAAAAATTCGAAAATAAATATATAAAATTATATTTAATCATTAATCCCGTTGGGCCCTAGAGTGGGACCTAGAGTATCTATCCGGCTATGCGGACTGACAAATCCCGTTGTTGACCCCTCGTCTCAACTACCCCCTTCCGATACCCAAAAGTATCACCTATCATTGTCACACTATATAAGATATGACGTTTGGTGCGATCAAAGTATCTTCCAGGGATAACAATAAGAGTTGGTCTCACGGTCTTAAGACGTAATGACTATGTCCTACAAATACTGGGTATGTCCATCACATCGTTACACCTAACGATATGACTTCTATTGCCGACCGGCGCCATGCCATATGATCGGAAAACCTCGATCATCAATCGCGCAATGAAACTAGTCTTAGGAGAGGCTACTAGGGCCCTGGTTGTTTTATCTACCACACCTGTATTAATGTTTTCGCTTAATACAATTATAGCATGGTGTAAAACATATAATGAACAATTGGGATATTGCCAATAAACTATGTTTATTAAGTGCTTCTAGGGCAAATTCCCTTCAGTCTCCCACTTGCACTAGAGTAACACTTAATCTAGTTTACAACTTGGTAAAAGCTCAACACCCATAGCATCTTGGTGCCTGCTCGCCTCGTGGAAAAGGAATACAGTCAATAGATCTCACACATTGAGACCTATATGTGTTTTGCAACACTTCTATCTCACCTAGTTTGACATCATCCCGTATCTTACGATCACGGTGAAATATATCCTAGTGGATGGAGTGAGACTCGAACATTCGCGTAGCATGGGCCTTAAAAGTCTAAGAGATCTATTAAGGGGACCACCTACGCTCGGAAAACTGCTCAGTCCAATCACACTTGCTACTTCTGAAGTCGCGATATATTTCTATTCCTATGTTGATTATGCGACAGTGCATTCATATGCGACTTCGCAAACTAACCATGTCTATCTTCAAAATAAAGGACATCTCCTATATGAGATTTCTAGTCGTATGGGTCATTGTCATAACTTGCATCATCGTAACCGCTTTACGACAAGTTGTCTTTCCACTCATACCCTTTACTAGAAAACATATCTTCAGTTCTCATAGACACTGAAGAATAAACTTAACGTTTGTTCATTGATCCACACAAGGATCACTCTAGAACCTGTTCTTCAACCAAGAACTTGGGTCACACTAAGTCGAGATTTCAGTCTGATATCATCTATGTGTGATACATAGATAATGTCGAACATCATTTGCTATTACTGAAAATGCCAAGATAAACTTAATATTTTACCTAGACATACAAGTAAGAACATCTTTCTTTGCTTGTCCTATTCTGAAACACTTCAGAATCTTGACTTAGGAAATATTCCGACTTAATGTTATTAAGCCCCTTACGATCTATACAATTATAAATCGGATGCCTAATACTCCTAACTTCATTTCATAGAAAATTTAATCACTTAAATAATCCTTTACACTCTACTAGAGGATCTGTGTCATTCAATATGTCGTTACATACAAAATCACGAATGACACCTAGATCCCACTCAAATATGCCTTCCGCATATAAGATCAAGGAAAAGCTACTTAGCTCCCACTCAAATATGCCTTCTGCATATAAGATCAAGGAAAGCTACTTTGCTCACACTCACTTCTTTGCAAATGTAGGTTTCTTCAACTATTTTGGACAGCTCCAAAATATTTTGATCACATTATCAAAGTGAAGATTCCAGCTCCGATATGCTTGCTTCAGCCAATGAATGGACCACTGAACTTTGCATACATGTTTAGCATCCTCAGGATCACCAACTCTTTCTTAATGACACTATTAAGAAACATGGTTTCCTTATCCATCTATCAATTTCTCATTCGAAATTATAGTGATTGCTAAACGACCCATACTAGATTTAGGCTACGCCACTTGAGACAAACTCTCATGTGGTCAACTTTTGAATCTGTCGGAACTGTTTCACGACAAATCGATCCTTCTCAATGTGTATTCTCTCATAAAATTCCATATACTATTAACATCCTAGATGCCATCAAGAAGATCTCCCAAGTCATTACCTGGTAATCGTATATGGATTTTTATTTCGGATCATAAATGACTCATAGCCATTTCTCGGACTTAGGTCCACCATCTCTTCTTCGTAGTTTGTAGGTCTATCATATTCCATTAATATGACCTTCATAACAAGATTGTCGTAACACACAGTGTGGAACACAACCTCGTATGCCTACGCTCTTAGTATGAGATCAAAACATCATGATCTTGAATCATCAGCTTTTTCAAGCTGTGGAGCCTGACACCGAAAACACTTTCGGTTGCGCCACTCTGATGTCTGGAGAGGAAGTTCACCAACTTCGTCTTGCTCTACTTTCTTTCTCACTTATACCCTTGGACAAGAAACTATTTCTTTTGCAAGGTATATCCCGGCAATGATTTTGCTTATGTCATGAGACATGTACCCAACTAACTCTTTAGGTACGGTACACTACAAAGATTAATCCATTTTAGGTTTGATCACATCGAAACACTAAATTGCTGAAACGACAATCCAGGCTAAAAGCCATGCCATCACTCGTATGGTATTGTCTCCATGGATTCAAATGGTTTCCCTATTTGCTAACGTGAGTGTTTACGTTTCTACCATATGACTCTAATGATCACAATAATTCGGTAAGAGATTCATTTACCACACACTATCCGATAGGGTGCAATTACGACGTCCTAACACACCATAACACTATGGTGTTTCATGCGACGTAATTTGTGGAACTCTTCTCACAAGTCTTCCAATGATGTGCCAACATTATAACTCAAATCTTCATTTCCTCGATCTGTATCGTAGGAACTTGATTTTCTTATTAAGTTTATTTCCTACTTCATTCTGAACTTGTTTGATCGAATCAAAATTTCAGACTAACATTCCCCAGAGTGGATATCCATATATCTACTCGGAATATTCATGAAGTCTATGCAATAAAGACTTCCACTACACGTTAAAGTACTTCATTGATTCACATACACTCATATGCACGATTCTCAACAAGCTATACTCAAAACGTCCAGTGAAGTTCACGAAATAAACGTCTCCACTACCCGTCAATTACTTCATTGAACCACATACATCTCTATGTATGACTATCAATAAGTTATATGCCCGCTTTCCGAAAACGGTGTCACAGTTATTTTGCAAGTGTCAAAAGATCAAATCTTAGAACTTGTAGATCCATCCGGTAAGGAGCTAATGCATTGACTATAACATTGACATGACTAAACGGTAGTGCCACACATATGTGGTGTCTTTATTAAGTTTGTATCCTTTGGCATTAATATATGAATGTGGCAGCTTCTACCATCTAAATTCGAATCGGCATATGATCATTACTTCATAAATATAGGACACCCAATTTGTCACTATCATGTATGAACAAGTGTCTCGCTAGAGGAGACACACTTGTAACGATCATACTAACAGACGATCATAAAGAATTTATTCAAATGGTAGATCTAGAGGGAGAGTGTCTATGGCCATCACAACAAGTTGACTGCCATTATCAACACGCAATGTCGCCTCATCCTTTCAAGCTACTCAAGCAGTAAACCTGGTTTTCACAAAACATGACTAGTTCAAAACTTAGTCACTACTGCGAGTACTTGCTCAGCTAAAACATTCATAACATGTATATCACATACACACCATCATCGTTGATGACTTCCGGCGATCTGTTTCATTTTCTTGATACTTCCACCGTAATCAAGAACCATGAAGGTGAACGATTCCCCTTGCATGACATAGTCTATGACAAAGGATTTGCACTTGGCAACGATGTCTGTCATCCAGTGATTGAGCTGAGCGAGGCGTCTCAATGTTCATTAAGTATGAACATATGTCATTAAGTATGACCGCCACGTGCTCCCTCAATGTGTGTATTCTCTTCCATCTTGGTTGAGAAGACAATCAGTCAACGTACTGATAAACTTCATCAACCCAACGTTTGGGGTACCCCGAGTTTAGCGACCATATCATATGTTCGTGATCTAAAAAACTCGTACCCACCGTTGGTTCTCTATGGCAGAGATCATAGCATGCACTGGACTATGATGATATCATCCGCACAAAATCTGATAATCCAAATTATCTTTTGTTAGCGGAATCTCCGGGTTTATCTCCTAGCGGGTATTGTAACACAAAGAGCTAATGGTTTAAACAAGGAGTATCCTCAAGCTAAAGCATAAAACTATGAAGTTTGGAACCAACATTTTAAGTTTCTCAATCGCAGGAATGCGCCTAATTTGAAAAGATGCTATCACAATGGTTAATATCTACAAAGGTTTGCAAAACAGACTCTGTTCATTATATTCTGAGTTCTAGTATTTTAGAAAATAACTATCCGAACTCCCACTCAAACGAACATCCCTCCTGGTCGTTTAAGCGATTACACGGCCCCCATCCATTGCACCACCCCTCATCATCAGAGTCGGCGGCACAACTTCAAGAGTAGACAATTGTCCGCCACACCAATTTTGTGACTCGTGCTCGACCTTTCGGTCTCCCTGTTCCGAGGCCATATCTGCATATGTTAGGCTCGCCACCATAACCTCCACGCTGACGCTTGTGCAACATGGCTTACACCCACTGTATGCGAACGACGAGATGTCTGACACCCGATCATCACGGCCTGCCTCATAACGTAGAACTTTCTTGGTGGTGCGCGTTGGAGGGAGAACACTAGTGGTATTTTGAAGGGATCATCTTATATAGCTACCGCCGTGCAACCAATATATACTATATATATAATCACACAATATAAGATGCACACAAAACATCAAATGTAATGCAATGTGATATAGTCCATTGCGCCAAGGTCTTCTTGGCGCCCGCAGTTTATAAATAATTTAATAAACCTACCTTGACCATATCACATAGCCCCTGCAAAATAAAGTTAGACGCTTCTACTTTATCTTTTGCATATTTTACGTGGCTCGGGCTTTCGTAAATAGAACCGCTTCATATCTACGAACCTTATGACCACAACATCGATCCAATAATTGCATGTTTAAGCATCCCTTTCGGGCCCTCCATTGAAAATACAAAGCCAACTAAAGAGAGACAAACAGGCACCCGCCAGCCACAGATACGGTACAAGTCGTATGTCAGTAGTGGAACCAGTCTCGCGTAAGCGTACGCGTAAGCGTACGCGTAAAGTCGGTCCGGGCCGCTTCATCAACTCGATGCCGCTGAAATCACAAGTGCACGCTAGAGGGTAGCAAATAACAGGAACGGTGCCCCCGTGCAGAACACGGGTTCTAACAGCGTACAGCTATATCTACGATAGATCGGCTCTGATACCACTGAAAGGGGATCGTGTGCAGAAAACAAAAAAATCCTAGCAACGATATCCTTAACTAGCCAAGATCTACACTATGCAGATATAGTAGTACGGCGGAGATCGGAATACATACCCTCGTAGACCGAATAGCGGGGATTACGCTCCCACACAAGCGTTGACGACGTAGCCGACCTCTAGGTCGCGGAGAAATCGGCGCGACAAAGACGACGAAGATGACCCCGAGGTCGGGTGGAGGAAGTAGGCCTCTGAGTACCGCTAGCGCAGCACCTCGCAGGACGTTACACACATACGGTGGAGACGACGGCCTCCGAAGCTCCAGTCCAGGACGAGCAGCGGAAGACTTGGACCAGAACACCAGCAGCGCGGCAGCGGGCTATGGTGGAAGAGATCCCCTCATCCTCCTCGGCGCAACTCCGACAAAGGGAATCACAAGATCGAGGAGAAATAAGAGAATTAACTGGTGAATTAAAAGACCAGGGGTGCCCTTTCTTATATAGGCTCCCAGGGGGAGCCAACCTTGTCAGCCAGGCAATGTGGGACTATCCCACAGCCTGGTTCGGCCAAGGATGGTGTGCCGGCCCTAGGTGGGCCTCATTTGGCCCACCTAGGCCGGCCCTCCCTCAATCCGAAGCCCTGGGGGAACCTCCCCCCCCCCCCCCCCCCCTCATGGCCTTCTTTCCACCAGAAGGCCCATTTAGTGAAACCAGCCTTTAAAAATTCGAAAATAAATATATAAAATCATATTTAATCATTAATTACACTAATTAATATCAAACATATTTTATATAATTTATTCTAGTTTCGAAAACTATTTCGTCGCTGCCCGATCTCCATCAGACCATTCCCGGGACGTTCCCGGTGATCTCTTTCCTTTCCGGTTGTCTTGTCGAAACCCCTTAAGTGTGTTAGCCTAGCGGTTCGATATAATAACAGGTACGATCAAGACTCCTCTATGATCAACGACTAACTCGTAGGCCTGGACCCCATGAATTAATCCCTGTGATATAACGAATGACTTTCATCTATCAAACCTGGGCGTCTAGTCTTAAACCCTTTGTCATGGCGATACTTAGCGTGTCCGAGCATCATTCTCAGATATCTCCATACCTAGCATGATCTCGTTACCGACATCGCTATCTTCTACTCGTCTATGATATTATGTCAGCTGGTGACCTAGTCACATGTTTGCAAACTCATTTGACATAATCTCACCGAGTGGGCCCTAGAGTATCTATCCGGCTATGCGGACTGACAAATCCCGCTGTTGACCCCTCGTCTCAATTACCCCCTTCCGATACCCAAAAGTATCACCTATCATTGTCACACTATATAAGATATGACGTTTGGTGCGATCAAAGTATCTTCCAGGGATAACAATAAGAGTTGGTCTCACGGTCTTAAGGCGTACTGACTATGTCGTATAAATACTGGGTATGTCCATCACATCGTTACACCTAACGATATGACTTCCATTGCCGACCGGCGCCATGCCCTATGATCCGAAAAACTCGATCATCAATCGCGCAATCAAACTAGTCTTAGGAGAGGCTACTAGTGATCTGGTTGTTTTATCTACCACACATGTATTAATGTTTTCGGTTAATATAGCATGGTGTAAAACATATAATGAACAATTGGGATATTGCCAATAAACTATGTTTATTAAGTGTCTCTAAGGCATATTCCCTTCAAAAACAATATACTATGAGGTCAATAATTAAATAAATAAATAAATAAATAAATATCTTATCAAACATGTCAATCTGTAATAAATACTCATAATAATGCTTATCAATGTGTGAAGTCATAATTATCTTGTACGTGAAATGTCAGTGTAAATTCAAAACAAAATATTGCAAAGTCGAGAAGAGACTCATCATAAAATTTTATATAGTCGATACACACCTTGATTGTTGATTTTCACGCACCATAGTGACACATTGAAGCTAAATAAAATAAAGTAGCCAACTAGGATGTAATAATATCTTTCTAGGAAAAGATTTTCATAGATCGTAGCCGAGAAGGCAGATTAATCTCTAAGAGCATGGATGACGCATCTGAGTCTTGCAGCACTCGTACCTCCATCGTATCCAAATTAAGGACAAATCGAAGAGCACGACCACTTAGACCATAACGATTTATACGCAACAATACCGCACTGCTTCCTGTGCGAAAGCACTGAAAAGGCTGAAGTTTTTTTTTTTTGAGATTATCAAGGCTGAAGTTGGGGTATAGTGATCGCATCATCTCTTCCATGTCGTTCGTTATGGCCTTCAGTGGCCAATCTCCGCATGGGAGTTGATGCCACACTGATATATTGAAATCCGTTATGCCTAACAGACATAGTAGTTTCCGCCCGTAATGTGGCTGCAAGTAGAGCTGTCCTTTATAGGAGTACTTGGCAATGTGTCTAGGTAGGTTTATCGTTCCATGCTCCATCGTGCGGATGTTGTATGTGACAATCGCACTACGGGACCGCAGCCATTGAATGACACCACCATAGAGGACGACAATATCTCTGTGCATTGTGAACCTGTCTGAATAGAAGTAGTTGTCGCTCATGGCAACCGGTTCCCAGGTGCCACATGTTGATGTTACTGTTAGAGTACAATACGGTTTAGGTATATATTTGGTAGTATTATGATTGTAATCCAAGTCTATCTCTATTAGGTTTCGTAGTCTCCAAGTCTTGTACCTCTTTATATACAGCCCACCGTGGCTCATTATAATCAATCTATTATCAATACAATACATCATATTATGCGATCTTACATGGTATCAGAGCGCGTGCCTTCGTCCTCGACGCGCTCCCGAGTCTGGCAAGCTCCACAAGGCGTGCCGCCTACCTCAACTACATCGACTCAATCCAAAAGTCTACCTCAACTTACTGAACAAACGGCAACATCGACCACAACTGCATCGCCCACAACTCGGCTACATCGACATCGGCATCAAGGGCTATCAACTCGGCTCCTTTTCAGTTAGCGACTTCAGATTATGCTCCAGTCAGACCGTCCGCAACGCTCCAGCTGTTCGCGTCACTACCGATCCGACTGCGGGGGGATGTTAGAGTACAATACGGTTTAGGTATATTTGGTAGTATTAGGATTGTAATCCAAGTCTATCTTTATTAGGTTTCGTAGTCTCCAAGTCTTGTACCCCTTTATATACAGCCCACCGTGGCTCATTGTAATCAATCTATTATCGATACAATACATCATATTCCGCGATCTTACAGTTACGACATGAAATTCGACGGTTACTGTATCACCTCCGTGGTTCTTGGCGATGGGTGGGGGGCAGAATAACAGGAAGGAACAATCAATGCCATCCGCGGCTGTGAGCAAGATGCAACTATCAAAGCATCCGTTGTTGTTCGGGTTGATACCTGGCGGGTAAGAGAGGAAGGTGCGGTGGCCGGTGATGGGGTCATACACACAAAGATTGTTAGAGGGTATGTCGCTGCTGAACTGGCGACGCCGAAGGAGGACGAGGCCGCCGCTTGACCTCACCAGATAGTGTTCTCCGAAGAGGTCGGCCGCGAAGCGCGACATGTAAGGGCACAGATGCTCGTCCAAGAACGACGCGGCGGCGGGCGTGTCCGGGTGGACTAGAGAGAGCGGTGGCGGCGGATCGGCCTTGTTTCCGCCGTGGGTGTTGATGTGGGCGAGGATGCATGGGGGAACGATGCCTCCTCGTTGCGTGACGCGGTGGATGAACGACGGGGCGAGGATGTTGCGTCGGAGGAGCTTGCAGGCGCCGGCGCAACGGATGAGGACGACGGTGTCGGAGCGTGCGATGATCTCGAGCAGTAGATCCCGCGGGAGCTTCCACGCCGTCATTGCCTTTTGTGTTTTTGCGGAGGGAGGAGGCTTTATTAATCTGAACCAGCAATTCCCTGTTTGCTTGCATATATGCTAGCTGTGATTGACGCTGCAAAGACGCTTGGTTTTCAAGGAAACTCTGCTAGATGCCTAGATCGATGGTGTAAGATTGTGGAATATGTTGTATTGTATTGATACTAGATTGATTACAATGAGCCACGGTGGGCTGTATATAAATGGTACAAAACTTGAAGACTACGAAACCTAATAGAGATAGACTTGGATTACCATTCTAATACTACCAAACATACCTAAACCGTATTGTGCTCTAACATCCCCCCGCAGTCGGATCGATAGTGACGCGAACAACTGCTGCGTTGCGGACGGGTCTGACTGGAGCATAATCCGAAGTCGCCAACTGAAAAGGAGCCGAGTTGATAACCCTTAATGCCGATGTCGATGTAGCCGAGTTGTGGACGCTGGCGCTGTGGTCGATGTTGCCGTTTGAGGAAGTTGAGGTAGACTTTTGCTGGAGTTGATGTAGTTGGAGGTAGGCGGCACGCCTTACCGAGCTTGCCAGACTCGAAAGCGCGTCGGGGACGAAGGCACGCGCCGATGTTGCCAGTATCGGGCATGCGAAGAAAGGGACCACCATTAACCATGCGAGACAGAGCCGGATGAAGAAGCAGAGGAGATCTCCGTGGTCGGCGACGCGTAGCGCAGATTTTCCGCTGTTTGTTGTCGGAGTAGACAAAAAAGGAAGTTGCAACTAGTAAATTGTGCAAAATAAAAATAGACTGCAACTCTGACGGCAAGGTTGTGGTGGACGAAGATGGCGTGGTGGTTGTTGAAGACGTTTGTTGAGGTAGGCGATGTAGAGGTAGAAAATGTCGAGGTGTTGTTGACGTAGAACTTGTCGGCGATGATGACCACGAGCGTTGTTTGGTGCAGCCCTGTGTTGACGGCGAGATGATGAAGATGATTTGGTGGCGTAGATTGGTCGGGGAAGATCAGCTAGTTTGGAGCCCATCCGTCCATGTCCCATACGAACATGCATGAACATGCAAACATGGGGCCGCTTCTTGCATGCAGCTTGGTGCCTGGATGACTGCTGGTGGCCGGGTGGACAGAAAATCGCGTGCGCTGCTGTTCTTTGATGGGATCTGCTGGCTTTTTCACCGGGACTAGATGTATTTTGGTGGCTAAAAAGAAACTGATCTAATTGCAAAACAAAATTGGCTAAACCTACAAACTGATTTATTGAAATTGGAAGAAAAACTAGCTACGAGATGCGACGCCCCCGACGATCATGGAGATCGATTTCGCCGGGGGCGGCGCGGCGGAAGTGGTGGTGGCTAAACCCTAGGTTGCGGAACGAACTGCTCTGATACCAAGTAAGATTGTGGAATATGTTGTATTGTATTAATAATAGATTGATTACAATGAGCCACAGTGGGCTGTATATAAAGGGGTACAAAATTTGAAGACTACGAAACCTAATAGAGATTGAATTGGATTATAATTCTAATACTATCAAATATACCTAAACCATATTGTACTCTAACATATGGGATTCAAGAAGCAACATGGGTAGGTATCCAAACACGACAAGTTTCACTAGGAAGCATGGGCGGACACAGAGGGTGGGCAGGGTGGGCAGCGGCCCACCCAGAATTTTGAAAAAAAACCGGACCCCCCAGATATGAAGCAGATTAGGACCAGTTTAGACTCTGGCCCATTTTGATTTTGAGCCCAGACGACGCATCGAACGTCCTCAAACGCGAGTCGCGACTGACAGCCATGGCGACTACTGCGACGACCTAGTCGCCGCCCCGCCCGCCACCGCCCTGCCCCCGCCGCCACCGCCCTGCCCCGCCGTCGCCGCCCCGCCCCCGGTCGCCCCCGTCGGAAACTCGGCCGCCTCCCGCCGCCCCACCCCCGTCGTACGCCCCCCGTGGCCCGCCGCCCGCCGCCCCCGCGCCGCCAGCGCGCCGCGCCGCCGTCGCCGGTCGCCCCAGCGCCGCCAGAAAGCCGCGCCGCCGTCGCCGGTCGCCCCCGTCGGACTACCGACGCCCAAGGCCCCAAGCTGCTGCCCTAGCTCCTAAGCCCTAAGGTATAACCGACTCCTACCCATTTACCCTTAGTTCCTTCCCATTTGTGATTTGCCCATTTGCCCAACAAAATAAGAATAAGCCCCAATTTGCTATGCATTGTGTAAATTGACCATTGCCCATTTTCTTCTAATTGTAGTATTCATTATGAAGAGAAATAGCCAAATTGCATCTCTTTTCAAGAAACATGAAGCTAAGAAGATGGTGGTAGAGGAAGATGATGTACACATTGAAGATAATGGGCTTTTGTTGTCATGTATTGATTCCGCACCTCCGATCGAATCTGATTTTGAGGTTGAGAGTGAGACTGAAATGGAAGAGCCAACACCAAATCCACCATCACCCCAACAACCGTCTACAAGGTCATATGATTCTCACTTCCTTCCCCATGATCCAGGGGAACGAATTCCTATATCAAGATATGATGTCAATGATCAAGATGATGTTCGAAGAGGATTTATCAAACAAGGTCCATGCCATCCGTTTGAGCATAGGTTTCCATCAAGAAAAATAAATGGTCAAAACCGATCCTTCGCGGCATTTTGGATGATGAAATACAATTGGCTAGAATATAGTATCGAAAAGGATGCGGCCTTTTGCTTTGTATGTTATTTGTTCAAAGGAAGATCCAATGGGGGCCCCGGGGGAGATGTCTTTGTTACAAATGGTTATAGAGATTGGAAAAGACCCGAATCTTTTAAGAAACATGTGGGTGGTGTCTCTAGCATTCACAACCAAGCTCAAGAGAAGTACAACTTATTTGTCACACCGAACACCAAGATTGATAATGTTATTGTGAAGGTGTGCAAGAAGGATCTACTTCTTTACAAGAAAAGGCTCACTTATTCTCTTCGATGCTTGAGGTATCTTTTGAATCAAGGATTGGCATTCCGTGGACATGATGAGAGTGAAGAATCAACCAACAAGGGTAACTTTCTTGAACTTCTAGAATGGCTTGCTATCAATAATGAAGAGGTTGATAAGGTTGTTTTGAAGAATGCTCCCGGAAATTGCATCTTGAATAGTCCTAGGATACAACGTGAAATTATTCAATGTTGTGCGGAAGAAACAACTAAACTAATTATTGAAGATATTGGCATGGAACCATTTGCAATTCTAGCCGATGAGTCAAGTGATATGTCTCACAAAGAACAACTTGCACTTTGTGTTCGTTATGTTGATAAATTTGGAAGAGTGTGTGAGAGGTTTCTTGGAGTAGTTCATGTCTCCGATACTACTTCAATGTCACTTAAGGTTGCAATTATAGGCTTGATAAAAGATAATCATTTGACTCCCACTCAAATTCGTGGTCAAGGATATGATGGGGCTAGCAACATGAAAGGGGAGATTAAGGGATTGAAAACACTGATCATGAAAGAGTCACCATGTGCTTATTATGTCCATTGCTTTGCACATCAACTTCAATTGGTTCTTATTGCCGTGGCAAAGGATAATGAAGCATGCATATGGTTTTTTGATCATGTTTCTTACTTGTTCAATATTATTGGAGTTTCATGCAAGCGTCATGATATGATTCGAGATGTGAGAGCTCAAAAACTATTGGAAGCACTTGAAATGGGTGAAATTGAAAGTGGAAGTGGATTGAATCAAGAAATGGGTTTATCTAGACCCGGTGATACTCGATGGGGCTCTCATTATAGAACTATTTGCAACATTGTTGCTATGTACCCCACAATTGTTGAAGTACTTGTGAGGATTGGAAAAGATCCTTTACAAAAGGGTGAGTGGACAAGAATACGTGGAGTGGCTCAAGCCTTTGAATCATTTGACTTTGTTTTCAATCTTAACTTGATGCTTGTTATCCTTGGGTACACAAATGATTTGTCTCAATCTTTGCAAAAGAAGGATCAAGATATTGTTAATGCAATGGCTCTTGTTGCGTTGGCAAAGGATAAACTTCGTCATATGAGGTCTCATGGATGGGAAGGATTTCTTGCAAAGGTGACATTGTTTTGCAATAAACATGGAATTGAAGTTCCATCACTGGATGATCAATATGTGGCTCATGGAAGATCACATCGGTATTATGAAGTACAAACAAATGATGATCGCTACAAAAGAGAAGTATTTCTTGGTGTCCTTGATCAAATTAGTCAAGAGCTTGATAACCGGTTTGATGAGGTTAATGTGGAGTTGCTTATTTGCATGTCGGTTATGAATCCATCAAATTCATTTGCTTCTTATGATGTACAAAAGGTAATGCGACTTGCCCAATTTTATCCCAATGACATATCAAATGTGGAGTTGATAAGACTTGAGTTCCAACTTGAAATCTTTATTGATGATATGAGAAAAGATGATAGGTTCAAATGTGTGAATCATCTTGGTGAGCTCTCTACTATGCTTGTTGAAACCAAAAAGCATCTTGTTTATGATTTGGTCTACTTACTTCTCAAATTGATCTTGATCTTACCGGTGGCAACGGCGAGTGTTGAAAGAATATTTTCTTCCATGAGTTTTGTGAAGAATAAGATGAGAAATAGCATGGGTAATGACCTCTTGAACCATTGCTTAGTGACATTTGTGGAGCGAGAAATGTTCTTAAAAGTGAGTGAAGATGAATTTGTTAAAACTTTCATGGCAATGCGAGATAGTAGAGTTAAAAAAAAATCATAGTGGTGTAATCTTCTATTTATGCTATATTTTATCATGTAATAATTTATATATGTGTCCGGACTACTTTGCTTTGGAATCACACAACTTTGAGAAAGATGTATTAATCTATATTATGATGAATCAGTTTATTGTTTCTATTGTCGTTTACCAATTTTTTATGGAGTGTGCCTGCGGCTTGTCCACCCTCGAATTTTTTCTTGCCTCCGCCGCTGCTAGGAAGGATACCGAAGGGACACGTACGTGTACATGCATCTAACCCAAAGTAACCTTGCCGATCTGGTATCTTAAAAAAAAAACTTGTCAATCTGGGTACGGGTCTGAAGAAAGGACACACGTAGTGAAAAAATCAGAGAAGTTTATATTGGCTTTAGAAAGGTCGAACCTCACGCCACGATATTCAGCAGCATACGTGAGGCAGCGGATCGGAGGCGTGCCGCACGGCCGAAGCCCCCCGCGCGATATATGACGGCTATAAGGGTGTGTTTGTTTCAAGCAGTTGGAAGCAGAAATTTGATGTTTGACAAACATGACTGTAGCCGTAGATTTGGATGTAAAATTTCTGAAATGTTCCTCAGTGAAGTTGTATAAATACTTATTTGAAACGAATTAACTATTTTTAAGAGCTGAATGCAATGTACTTTTTCTAGGTAATTTTTTTAACTTGTTTTTATTGGAATAATTTTTACAATGATTTCTATTAGAATGTATTCACAGAACTTTTGGGGAAGCTCGGAGAGACGACGACGGACGAGAAAAGGAGAGGCGGCAGCTAGAAGTGCTCCTCTCACCATGGTGACCGACATGAACGAGATCGATCCATGGTGTGCTGGATCAGTTTGGTGATGAAGAGATTTGTTGGAGGCCGAAAACAGAGAGGGAGGAGATCTTGTACGGCGACACCAAGAAACTGCGACGTGGCGCAGCGAGAATTATTATTTGCCAACTAATATTATGAAAATGAAGCGGATTGGTCAAGAAAGTGTAAACATATACATTTATGACGAAACAAAAAAGTTACTACATGAGAGTCGTGTGAAACGACGAAATCAATTTACTCGAAAAAATAAATTTCAAACAGCCTATTGAGTGCTAAGAATTTGATTAAAATTTATCTAATAATAGTGTAAACTTGGATCCAAAATTAAAAAGCTACGGTCCATAAAACTCGAACAAATCATGGAAATGGAACCTATTTGTTGACACACACATATTTGCGTGTACGGATTATTTTAAATATAAATTTAATTTTATAGATCATGCGCACGTGAAGGGAAACATTTTTTTTACTTGTACGTAGAGGAAAACATTGGTACTATCTCACGTTGCATACAGCTTGACACCCATGTGAAGCCCATGTGAAAAACGCTCACGATGGCAGTCTGATCGTAAATATGAGCGATTGGGGCAGCAAAGAATAACGCTTGGATCTCTTTGCGGGAAGCGGCCTCGGGCCTGCTTCCGCGCTCCTCAGTGCAATTCGCCGCACTGTTTCTCGACAACGCTTTTCTATCTATCGTTTTGTTTACACTTCTGCTTTTCAGCCTCAAAAGCACAAACTGAAACGGAAACAAACACAGCCTAAGCCACCCGTGAGGCTCGCGCGTACACGTACAGGGTCGAAGGCAAAAAAACCTGCAAACTTGTCGTACGTTCTATTCCTCGTGTGATGTACGAGACCATTATGTCATTATGTGATTAGGCAATTTAGGTGTA
Organism: Poa annua; assembly: GCA_026929855.1. NCBI lineage: Eukaryota > Viridiplantae > Streptophyta > Magnoliopsida > Poales > Poaceae > Poa > Poa annua. The sequence goes on from CM049431.1 coordinate 89,023,939, forward strand.
CATAAAGCTATATGGATTTAGATTATCTACAATTATATAGAAGCACGTTACGTACAACTATATATGCAGGCATAAAACTACACATAATCAGATTATATGTACAACTAAATAGAATTAGACGTTCAACTACATAAATTTAGATTATACAACTATACAAACTCAGTCGTACAACTAAACATACTCTCATGATACAACTACACAGACATGGTTATAAATTAGGTTGTATAGAACATGTTGAACGTACAACTACACATATCAGGTTATATGTACAACTAAACTCAGTTTTAGTTGGATGTACAACTACACATACGGGGTTGTATGAACTATACACAATCCGAAGTATAAAAGAAAAGTTAGTCAAAACCTATGATCTAGTTTTGAAGTTCTCGACGCGAGAAAACGGATCAATTTGGATAAACGGTTCTAAATATATTTCATTTTGAAAAAAACAAATCTTAAAATAAATGCACGTCTAGCACCCTGCGCACCACCAGGAAGCCGCCACTTGTCACGCAGGGAGAAAAGGTGAGAATGAAAACGAACGAAATTGCGACATGTGTCGGAAACTCAGTGGATAGAAATAGATCTTTGCAAATGGAAGGCTTTTTCTAACGATTTCTGTTCATATTGGGTGTTAGCAGAGCCATGCCGTGGCGGTGGAGACCGGTGTGAGCGCACCAGGTCGAGTCTGTGTCCGTGACGTGGCGTGTGCATGCGTGTGTGAGTTTGTATCCGTTAGGGTTAGCGAGGTGTGCGGAGGACCGAGTCCTCTGGTAGGCCGGCAACGTCGTCCGTGTTCCGGGCGTGGCGAGTGCGTGAGCAGGGACGGAGCCAGCCAGTACCTTTGGAGGGGGCAGAACCATGATTGAAGGGGCAGAACCATGATGGAAGAGGTAAATGGCATAGATTTTTCAAGCATAGGCATGAGTATTAGTAAAAACATCAAAATGTTGGGGGGGGGTCTAGCCCCTGCTCGTCCCCCCTTCCTCGGTGCCTGTGCGTGAGCTGGGGCGTGCCGCAGGTAGTGGAGTCGTGGGTGCGTGGGTGCGTGTTAGTGCGCGACATGGGGGCGGGCAGGAGCACGAGCTCCGCCATATAAACCCTCCCCTCTGTAATTGTTGATCTATACAAGTTAGAGCTAAGGAAGAAGAAGCCGTCAGTGCGGCTGGGTGTCTGTGCGCCCAAAAATCCAGTGTTGTCAATAGAGAGTGTGATTCGGCAGAGGGCAGCCTCCCAATTTGACACAAGTCAATGACAACGATTGCCTCTCCATCCTGCAGCGGCCTTCCTGTCCATCACGCACAGCTAGCTCCCTGCTAAAAGGATATCATATCGATGAGAAATATGCCGTGCTACTGTGGCGTTACCAGTGTTTTCCCTATCATAATCATAGGCATTGACAAGTTGGCCACATGAGATAGGCTATATATCATTTCCCTTTTCGAAACGCTCAAGATTGTTGTGATCCAGGAGAGTGTGCACTCTGTCAGTCTTGCAGTCTCGCTTGATCTGTGCTACTAAGTAGAGTGATTCAAAGTTAATCCTCGGTCGTGAGAGAGGCTTTTGCTGCCTGCGCGCTTGCTCTTGCCACAGCCCACAGGCTCAAATTAAGAACCAATTATATTACGCACTGCAATTTTCTTGGAAGGCGCGTGGTGCGATCCCAATAATCTCGTGGAAGAAGACGTCACAGAGCTGTATAAATGATTCGGAAAATACGAAAGAAAGCTACGAAGGTATGGTTTCGGTTGGGCGTGCTATGAGGCTACGATGTTGTCATGGATCCCGAACTTTGAAGAGGAGGTAGGGAAGCCGCCAACATGGACTGATGGTCGCTCATGCACGTAATGGAATCGCTAGTGTTACCATGATGTTTTAGAGACCTTTTCACGTCTGAAAAAGATAGTATATAGAGCTTTGGAGAGAGAGACGTACGCAACTACCTAGGCAAGGGCGGAAAAGAGAGGGCGTGGCTAGCTTACGGGTTCGCGAGCGCGTGGATCCAGATAGTCGGACACGTGTGTTCTGATTCTCCTTCCCGCCGGGAACAAGATGAACAAGGAACACACGACTGCTGCCGGCCGAACTCGCTACGACCGCCTCGCCGCCCCGTCTAGCTCAAATTATCCCCTCCGCTGATCCGTTTCCACTCCGGCCATCCCTTTAGGTTCCCCCACCACCACCAGATCTTGTTACTGATGAACCCCACCCCGCCCACAAACCGCCTTCTATGTCACGTCTCCGCAACAACGTCGTTGGTGCCTGCGGGCTTGGCATGGCACCATCTCTCAGGAGGAAGAGGAATTGGGATGGGACGGGGACAAAAGGAGGAGAATGTGGGACGGGGACATTGAGAAAATACACCAACTAATGTCTAGTAATACTGCCAATTATGTGGTTTGATTATGTGATTAAACAAAATAAAAATCTATCTTAAATACTATAACATGTTAAAAGTAAGAAATGGAGAATTATAATAACTCGGTATAAATTTTATTCACACTGGTGGAAAATTGTATTGGCCAAGATCTAGTGTCAACCCCTACCAGGCTACCACAAACCAAATGCGAAACAAGGTGGAAGGGCAAATCAAAGAAATGAGCGCTAATCTCAAGAAGATAAGACTAAGTTAGGTGGTAGGCACTATTTCTTTCACTTTCACTGCTGAGAAGAGAGCGACTATAAGTTAATGGAGTAATAAGCAGTCACAAGTTAATCATTGGTCGTTAGAGGCTTTTGCGGGTGCATGCATGCGCTCGCCATGGCATCACAGAAACGGTTATACTATCTCTGTTTCTCAAAAAGATGCGTATATGTTTTGAAAATCAATCACTGTTAGTAACATGCTATTGAAAATTACAAGTTCTTGCCCCACACATTCACGGTCAAGTCAAAACTGTACCCTTTGGAGTCTTTATAGTCAAAATTCATAAATTCATCTAATCTTATGGGTGCATCCATAAATCCAAAGAGATCGATGCAAGATGACATAATCACGCCAAAGTTAAATCCCTATGCTTCGTAGTGTACATAGCCATAAATCCTAAATTCATCTCCTTTTGTCAGTGCATCTATAATCTAACGAGATACATTGTACTAGTCGTGTATGATCTTGTAATCAAACCATGAGTAAAGTCTGAAAATATTATCATCATCTTTATCACGACCTAATGGTCCAAACTCCCACCAAACAAATAAACACTCTTTCGATACAACTAGATTGTCGTAGGTGTATCGTGAAAATCGACTTGTGAAAGAGGACGTCACACAAATTGTCCTCGCATACGCATACGCTAGCATCACATATGAAAAATAAAAGGTGAAGATTATGCAAGGTATGGTTTCGGTTGTCACAGGTACGGCTCTGCTAGCATGACAATTGGTTAGTCGGCACAAGATGCTAGAATTTCTTCATGGAGTGTGGAGGGCAAAGGTGAGGAAAAGCCGCGACGCTTGCGTGCGAGTTTTTCGATCTAGAGACTCATGTATGGCTCGTATTTAGGCGGGGCACAAACTAATTGTCTCGCATGCACGTAGTGGAATCTGTAGGAGTAGCAACGATCTCCCTTTTCAGAGACGTTACCGTTGTCCTTCTATTTCGGTTTCGTGTCCTTTTTTTTTAAATCAACGGGTCATTGTAGGTTGACGAATCATATATACCACAGTCTCGAGGTAACTTTATTCTACTTGAAATATCTACATGAACTCATCGGGAGGGGGACATGTGCCCGTAGTAAAACCAGGACAGTGATCAAACCGATGAGGGTCTCTGTTCAAGGTTCACCGGTTGGACATTTGGCTCACTCGTTCATTTGTCAGTTTATCACAGATAGAACAAGAGAGAAATTGTAGGAATTTCTTAAAGAAAGTTGATATATTTATGTCATTCTTATACTTGTATGACAGTATAGGAATGACATAAATCATCATAACCCCTATATTTTGAAAAAAAAATCTGAAAAAACTATAGGCCTTACATAAAAGAAAAGGAGGGAGTAAAGACCACGTCACTGTTCGAAAATTGTCACATATATTATGTTTTGTGAAACAATTGTCTCTTTGGTCTCCCTTCCCATCTTTAAATCCTGGCTCTCCCTGTCCAGTAGCACCTCAGAAACTCATATCATTGCCAATACAGAGAGAGAAACGAACTCCAGCACATGAAGAAAAAGAGAATCTCACACCCGTTGACAGGCCCTCGGCTTGGCCCAAAAGTGACATTGTTCGGCGGAGGGCAGCCTCCCAATTTGGCACAAGTCAATGACAATGATTGGCTATCCAGCAGCGGCCTTCTCACCCATCACGCACAGCTAGGTAGCTCTGTGCTAAAAGGATATATAGCACTTGGATAAGAAATATGCTGTGCTAGAACCAGTGTTCTCCCTATCATAGGCATTGGACAAGTTGGCCACATGCATGTGATAGCCTGGCCTTTCCGTTCCCCAAGCGCTCAAGATCACTGTGTGATCCAGGAGATTCTCTTGAACCAGTGTGTCTTGTCTCGCAGTGTCACTCAGTGCTATGCTAAGTAGAGCTCGAGATTATTAATCCTCGGTCGTGAGAGGCTTTTGCCGCCTGCGCGCGCGCGTGCTCTCGCCACAGGCTAAAATTATGAACCGATTATATTACGGAAAATTCCTTGGAGGGCGCGTGGTGCGATCCTAGTAATCTCGTGTACTCTACGTAGTAGTATAAGATTCAGAAAGACAGAAGAAATAAACGGTGAAAGCTATGGGGTTTCAGTTGAGACACACACGGCACCGTGACGACCATTGGTTCGATGTCGTCATGGAGTGTGGAGAGCAGAAGAGGTGGCGATGCCGCCACGCTTGCGAGCGAACATTGCGAGAGGCTCATATTCAAGCGCTGATCATCTCCCACGAACGAACGTAGTGGAATGGCTAGTGTAACCATCATGTTGGAGAGACCTTTTTGACGTCTCAAAAAGATAGGATTCCCCGAACCTGATCGCGAGGAAGAGCTACGCAACGCTCGCGGCAGGGAAAAGATCTGTGCACGACGACACAGTGTCCTTTTTTTCTCACCGCGACGTACGTCGTTTTGCCGTTCTTTCCCGTATCCGTATCTTCTTTCACGGCAACGTCGCCGTATGTAGGTGATTTTATTCTACTTGACAACGATTTTCGATTTGTTCCCAGCTTCAAACAGTCTCAAGGTGATTTTATTCTATTTGAAAATTGATAAGGATTGATTATTTAAATCCTTCGAAAAATCTGCTACTTGAAGACCTCATCTGTACTAGAACAGAATTAGAACTAAGATTTATAAAATTTTACACGGAGCGGGGCGGATCGGGCGCCACTGGTCGGTTTGGTCGCCTCCATCGTATGTTACGACAGTTTACTGCATGTCATTTAGTTACCTACATGAGAGCACAAACAACTACGATGGAACAATGTGTTTGGTTTGGTTGCATGCAGGATGTGTTTACGGTCACCTCTGCTGTCCGTTCATGAGCTTGCTGTCACAGACGACGAATTACCAAAATTAGCAGTTCAATGGTTTAGCCATGCCTACTAAAGTTAACTAAAATCAATCCTAACTAGTATTAGAAATGGCAATCAATAGTATCTGCCTAACCAATTTTTGTTTTTAATGATTCATCAACAGCGATAAAGTGTGTCTATGTGTGTGGGAGGTAAGGGGCTCAATCTTAGTCTTCTCCTTCCACATTTATTTTGCCCACTGCATCCTCCCGTTTTTCCAATTTTCATTATCATGCATATTGATACCATGGCCTCAGCTAGCCCCACTCTTAGGCTAAGTTAGGCGTTTGATCGCTCTTTTTCGGGACAATGTCTCATCACCGAACCCGGTGATAGTTTTTTTTGGTATAAACATAGTCAACGTTAGCATTCTTTCACTTTGATCAAAATTTATACACTCCCCCATTCCCAAATATTAGATGTGTTAGCTTTTTCCTTATTCGTGTGTATCTAAATGTGTTTAATAGTGTATATTCACCTATTTTAATCCATATGTGGTTTATACTAAAAAAATGTAAAGCGTATTAGATTTTGGAACGGAGGGGTCTAAAGGAGGAAATATTGCCTATAATCATATGAAAAGTTTCCTATGGTGTGGTCCCAGTAAATCCTGTGGAAGAGGACGTGCGCATCCACTAATATATAATGAGCTCTTTTAGGGTGATCGGGACGGTACCCTGTGGTACCGTCGGTACTGTCGAGTATAGATTGTTTTAACCGTTGATTCTGTCACGATTTATTTTAACCGTCGATTAAACTTGATGTAATCCAACGTTTTCAAACAATTGCTCAGGGTTAGCATCGACATTTATCTAATCTCTGTAAAAAAAATACATTCATCGCGAGCAGACCGTGATCACTCACCATGCTACCCAGATATTTATTTTCTTTAAATCCAATCCAATTTCCAAACACATCCTACGTGCAACAGCACAGCAATCCGATTAGGTCGTCCGTGCCTGTGATCATGGCGAGCACTCGCGTTGAGGAGATCGGGGGACTGCGTGCGGCGGCAACCGCGGAAGTGGGAAGATCATCGAGGACCTACCGGCGGACGTCCTCGGCCTCGTGCGGCGCCGACTCGATGGCGTGACGCTGGCGCCCATGGGGTGCGCTAGCTCGGTGTTCCGCAAGCTCGCCAACGACTCCAACGCGTGGCGGGCGTTGTGCGTCGAGATGTGGCCGTCGCCATCTCCTGCCGTGGCGGCGGCTACTAGGCACTCTACGCTGACGCTTTCGCTGCCGATCGTGTCAGGGACTCTGGGTTCCGCGAGTTCGCCGTTCCAGGATGTTTCTTTTGCCGTCGCTGTCAATCGGGCCGGATGAGCTCACGCTGAGCTGGAAACTGCTTGACCCACCGACGGGCGCCGCACTGAACGCCTCGAGCCGGCGCCCCTTGTCTTTCGACCGTAGCTGGCTGCTGGCTGAGCGGGGGCCGTGGCGTGGTTCACCGCTCGACCGCGGCGGTTACGTGGGACGAACGGCACAAGCATTTCAGAAAGGTGAGGCCTCATGCGGGGGATGCCGAGCTAGAGCTGGCTGGACGGGCTGACCGCGGTGGCCGCCGCCATGGTGAGCGCAATGCGGCGCGTGGGGCGGAGAAGGCGGCGAGATGGGTGTACGTTGACTTCGCCAAGGAGAGGAAGGAGTGGAAGACGAGGCGCGAAGACATCATTGACCTCCGGTGCTCCGCTGTCGGTGCAGCGGCCTTCCTCTCGCCGGCTTTCTCGGAAATGCTCACTTTCAGGTGAACGTGTGACGGCCCCGCATTGTATGCGTTTATAAAAAGAAAAGAATAATTACCGCTCTCATTTAATTTTGGTACAGATCCCCATAATTTCGGTACCGGTCCTACATAATTTTCGGTACCGCGGTACCGTTCGGTACCATCAGTCTGGTACCGTATATTTTAACACCATTAGATCAGGATAGATAAACGGTTGTCAAAAATGCCAACCACTCTAAAACTTATAATATATAATACTATGAAAATAAGATGTGAATATTATGCTAAAGGAATGGGTTGGGTTGGAACACACACGACTAGGCAGGATGCTACAAATGTCGTCATGGGTGTGTAGAGGAGAAAGTGGCGAAAAGGCGCCACGCTTACGTGCCAGAGGCTCGCGTATGTATGTATGTATGGCTCGTATTTGGGCGGTGCATGAACTGTAATCGTCTCGCACGAACGTAGTGGAATCGCTAGGAGTAGTAGCCATCATCATGCTGTAGCAACTAGCAACGACCTCCCTTTTCGAAGAAGTTGCTTTCGTCCTTCCGTTTTGCATATCCTTTTTCTCGCATCAACGTCGATCGTTGTAGATTGACGAATCATATATATACTAACACAGTCTCGAGGTGATTTATTCCACTGTGGTATTATTCTCTATTGTACTGGGTTCTGCTCCGGTGGTACCTACTTGACAACGATTTAGAAAAGATCTACTGTTGTGCGCGTACAAAATCGTGAATTCGGGAGGGGGACATCATACGTGTCTGCTTGCTGCCGGCTGACCATAGGCCTTCATGGTTGTACTCGTACATGAGACCGGCTGTGTGCATCCTCGTAATGGAGATGCCGGAGCTTTCCCTAGTTTTCGTTTTTAAAAAAAGAGAAGTACTAACTAACGCTACCTGGCTTGACTCCACAGACTAGGGACGCATGAGCCAAGTGCTGCGTCAACCGTCACCAGTATAACCAAACCCAAAACACCCAGCAAAAAACAAATCAAAACAATGCATGCTAGTGTTTGCTCAAGCCAAGCAAGCAAGCAAACGATCCAATGAAACACGCAAGCAGGTAGCACCAAGAAGTAGTGGTAGCAGAATAAAGACACAACCCAACTCGCCCGATTAAAAGACAAGCGACATCATTGGCCCTCGCCCACGTGTATTTTTTGCAATTCGCGAAAGGCCAACGGCCAACCCATCCTCCGCTGCTTTGGTGGCGCCAAAAGGCAGCGCCCAACAAACATATACATACTTCTACACCAGATCGAATAATCAAATCCTCGCTTGCGCTTCGTTCGTTTTCCATAGCGTCCCGATCTCTCCTTCCCTCCTTCCCCGGCTCGTGCCCTCCCCACGCCCCCCTCAAAAGATCTGCTCTGCCATCCCCGGGATAATAGCCCGGTTTCTCGGATTTCTTGCTGGTCCATCGGTCGTCGCGAGCGATGAGCTGCGGGGGAGGACACAGCGGCTGGCTGCTCGACTACGGCCTCGTCGACGAGGACATCCAGGGCTCCGACTTCATCTACATGGTCGACGATCCGCCCGTCTCCAGGTCTGCTTCCTCCTCCTCTTCTTTTTGGAGGATGTTTCATGCTCTATTCTAGTACTGCTCGGTGACTGATTATTGATTGGTTGGTTGGTTGTTGTGCAGTGTGATACTGGGGTTCGATGCTCCCAGGAGGGAGGACGGTGGCCAGGACAACTCCGGCGCCAAGAAAAGGTGATCTCTCTTCTCTTCTCTCTGCCTGGTGATTGAATTTGAATACGTACGGCCGAGCGATTTTGGGATTTCTCTGCTTGCTATTTTCGTCATGCTGTTTGGATGATTTTGGGGGCCTCCCTGATTAGATTGATACGGTAGTTGAGAGCACGCCAGGCTGGACTAGACTGCTGGTTTTTTTAGGAGTAACTTCATTCGCAGAACACACACAAAAAGTATCCGATTACAGATTGCTGAAACTGTTCGTAGACAAGCTTGAGTCCAACAGATTAGCTGGTGACTTGGTAGGCGTCTCGTAGCACGACCATAGCAGTGATTTTTGAAGCTGGGTTTTTCTTTCACTGCCCGATTTTCTTTTAAAAAAAGGAGCTTCTAGTCCAAAGCCTGTCAGAATAAGCACGATCGATAGGACTGTCCCAGTCATTGATCACTGATGCTTTGCAAAGCACGAGCCCAATCTGACGTGCTTTTTACTGTCCGCAGATCCCGCCCGGAGTCCAGCGCGCCGCCCGGCACCAAGGCTTGCCGTGAGAAGCTCCGACGAGACAGGCTGAACGAGAGGCAAGTTCCAGATTTCCAAAATTTGCAAGTTCCTACATGATAATTCTTCCAACTCTTCTTCAGTGGTAGACGTGTTCAGCAGTTGCCGCACCAAATCTGACCCACCTCTGTGTCTTATAATGCTCCAGGTTTAATGAGCTTTGTGCCGTCTTGGAGCCGGGGAAGCCGCCCAAGGCCGACAAGGTCGCCATCCTCAGCGACGCCGCCCGCCTGCTGGACCAGCTGCGCTCTGAGGCTGAGAAGCTCAAGACGTCTAACCAGTCGCTCCAGGACTCCATCAAGAGCCTCAAGGTAAACACACCAAAGCACTGCACTTGCACCCACGGATACCATTCATCCAAAAGATAAAGTTCAGGAATCTTATGGATGGTTCGGTGTGACTGCAGTCCGAGAAGTCGGAGCTGAGAGACGAGAAGACGAAGCTCAAGGCCGAGAGGGAGAGGCTGGAGCAGATGCTCAAGGGCGTCAGCGCTGCTGCGGCTGCACCGCCGCAGTTCATGCCGCACCCGGCTGCCATGGCTCCGCCGCAGTTCCACCCCGCGGCAGCGTTTGCGCAGGCCGGCAAGTTCGTCCCGGCTTACACCGCGGGCTACCCGCCGCCGGCCGCGTTCTGGCAGTGGATACCGCCGACGTCCCTGGACACGTCCAAGGATTCAGCGCACTGGCCACCGGTTGCGTGATCAACTCGATGACAGTACGGAGACACTCATAAGGACGCATGTGTTGAGCTTGCTATTGGTGTAGAAGTTGACAAAAGTTCACGCCCGAAGATAGCATTGGGTATGCTGATGATTGTGTAGCAATTTCTATGATTGTGGTGTGGATATAATCATCCAGGGTCACCCGATAGAGATACAGGGTGATCATTGCTCACTGGAGCAGTCGATGTAACAGCTCTAATGTTGAAGTTGTGACTATGATTCATAATTATATTTAGGATGATGCTTATAGAAATCGATGTATCGTGTTTTGAATGCCCTTTACTGTGTTCTGTACGCAAATAAATGGAGATTACTACACGCAAAAAATCCAAAGACAACTATGTATAATGGGAAAATAACAATTGAACAAAACAACAAGAGAACATTGTACGCGGTAATACATTTTCACGAAAAATACATTGTATGCTAATAATGTTGTTCCACAACATTATAACGAAGCTCAATTTTCTGACTCCCTACTCTGACATTGTTGCGCGGGGGAGTGAATTCGATGGGGAGTGAATTAGATGGCGTGTGAGGGGTCTTGTTGTCCCGGTTTGATTCTTTCAGTAGTAATAGTTTGTTTTGTGACAAACTACTTTGAATTTCCAAAAAGTCGCTGATTAGAGATGGAGCTGCGTCGAAATTGGATGAAGTGGTGAGTTGTCACTTTTATCTTTCGTGGCTTCTACGGTGGTGTCCAAGAAGAGCGAAAGGCGTTGGTTTGTCGTATATGTTTTTCATACCTTTTCAGTTATGTAAGTCAGTGATTACGGCCTTATAACTTGATCTATATTTTAGAAATGAGACATGTATTATCAGGAAAACAAATTGAAGTAAAAAAACAACGCCTAACAATTTTAGGCATTATATTTACAAAGCAAGATTCAATTATATTTACTCACACTTAACGGAAAATGCCAATTGTTCCTTTACTCAATCATTACTATAATCACACATGCAACACCAATTCCGAGCAAATATTCGGAGCTAATATTACAGTTCAGAGCAAACACTACAAGTTCAACATGAAATCAAATGCAACATTTAAACAAAGCTACTACAATTAGTCGGAGACCTAGACATTTAAGATACGTCAGCTTCTCTTTGTTTGCATCTCCTGCCTTCAACAACTCACTTATGTAGTACTCCAGTTTTCTTTTCTCCTTCTTTAGATCATCTCTCTTTCTCCACCTTCACTAGATTCCCAGAAACTATTCTCCAATCTAGTGTTCGTTAATTGCATACTGAAGCTCTGCCTGTAATTTCTCATTCGGTTCATTAGCCTCGTATGTAATCCCTCCGTTCTAAATGAATTAACTCAGATTGTGCACTATGTCCGAGTCAATTAATTCAGAACGGAGGGTGTAACTGGTAGTACTTCTCAGCAACTTTCAAGTTGTCCTTTCTTTCATTGTCGAAGAGCGCCCAGAGATGAAGCAAACAATTTTTAAATGTGGAGGTCATGCTGGATCAACGTAATTCTGTTGAAAACAACGTTAGTCCGTGTTAATTTTATTAATATCATGTAAATTAGAGGTAAAACAAATTTTATTTTATTTAAAAAAGTAGATATGTTTGGGACGTATCAATCTGCAGTCCAAACTAGGCTGCAAAGAGTTGACAAAACCAACTTCTCTAAGTTGGCAAAATTGACTTCTCTATGTGCCATTATTAGGGGCACTTACTCCAACTTATAGGTGGCTCCCTTTGTAAGTAGTATTGTGCATATATAAAGAGGGTTGTTCCTTTGGGACAAGGGGTGAGACGTAGGAAACCACCCAAGCCCTCTCACAACCCCGTGCAGCCCAATCCAACAAGCGCAAGCACGGGAACCACATGAAGGGCTCTCCATCTCTAGGACTTTCCATCTGCAAGTTCCGGATGATATGGAAAAGGAGTATCAGAGATGGGTTTTCATCTATCAAGCCCTAGATATCACATCCATCAACTTCAAGAAGCTTTAAGGTACATTTTTGTTCTAACTCTAAGTCGGATGTGGTTCAGATCTTGGTATAGATAATCCCGAGCATCCTAGCGGGGTCCACCAGCAAGGAGAGGTCGCCTACTATTTTAACCCCGGAAGCATGTAGGAGTAGTTACTTTTCGAAGGAGGAATTTGGATCCCTCCCTCTTGTTGTTCTTTTTCCTTGGGTTTGTCTTCTTTAGGGAACTCTACATTCTTTTCTTTTTGTATTCCTGTAACTTCATATATGAGAAACGAGACTCCTTCCGGATGGCTAGGAGCTTAGGAGGTGTTGGTACCCCATGCCCGCCCGATCTTGAGTTAGAATGCCAACAACAGTTCTTGGACATGTACCACCAATTTATTCTAAGCAAATGTTTGGAGGTATGTCATTATGTCAACCCCTGACAGATATGCCATGTGATCAAGTCACATAGGACCTGATGTTTAATACTCCATTTATTTCTAATTATAAGATGTTTTGGATTTTTTATGTGATCTATAAGTGAACATATACATTCAAACATATCTATACACACGTGAATCTGAAAAAAAAAAAAAGCTAAAATATTATAAGAACAGAGGAAGTAGTTTATGCTATAACTCTCAAAACCGCATCGGTTGCCCTGTAAGACGAGAAAGAGAGGTCTAAATTACTTTTATTGGTTCCAAGGAGGACAATGTCACATGAAGATAAACAACATCAGGTAATCATGGAATAGAACATTGTAGCTTTAAGGCTATTCAGTCAGAAGTTGTTTCATCTGATTAATAAAGTTTGAAGGTGAGCGTAAAAAAAAGGTAATCATGGAATTAATAGAAGGTATGACGAATCATTTCAAAGTTTCGTGTTGGGCAGGTGCGACACCTTCTTCAATGGTAGGAGCCGTCGACGATTCCCTCTTGGCTTTCTTCAGGGTCTGAGCTAAACCCTTCAAGCAAGCGTCAGTGTCCCTCTTGAGGTAATACGCCACCTCAGCAGGCGGCATATCGTCGTCCCTCTTCCTCTTTTTGCTCTTGGGCATGAGGTTATGAGCCACGTCGGCCGAGCAGCTGCCGGATCTCGCCGAACAGCTCGTGATCTTTTACTCCGAGGTAATTGTTCGCAAGAACCTTGAAGGCACCGAAACGGCAGTAGGACATCTCGATGTGCATGTCCATCCTTCCCCGGCGTGTCAGCGCCTGGTCGAGCATGTCGACGCGGTTGGTGGTGAAGACGATGATCCGCTCGCTGACCACAGCCCGTCCACAAAGCTGAGCAGTCCAGAGAGCGTTACCTTGCTGCCGTCGTATTTGTTGGGGTCCAACGAGAGGTGGTCGCAGCAGCTGCTGCTGCCGGCTTTTTTGTCGGCGACCTTGCGGTTTCCAGCGCCGGGCTCTGTCGGCGGGGAAGAGGCTGAGTCCGGCGCTCGGGCTCCGGTAGCTGGGGCCCTTGTTGGTCGCGTACCACCAGATGCGCGCGCCATCGGAGTCGTCCGTGACCTGCACGTTGTCGTCCAGGGTGATCTCCGGCAGCTTGCCGTCCTTGCCGAGCTCGGCCTTGAGCCTGCGGGCGCCGCTAGCGCACTTGTCTGTAAGGTAGGCGGAGATGTCGTCGAAGAGCTCGTTCCGGCGAAACTGCTCGTCGCTTTGCTCGGAGATGGTGAGATGGACGTATGGGTTGAAGTAGGCGGCGACGAGCGGCGTCCACTTGGTGATGAAGTGCCTCACCTCGTCGTGGATACGGTCCGGCATCCGGGAGCACAGCAAAGTGAAGACGGTCATGGCCGTGCCGATCCCAACCCACTTATCAACCGTAGTTGCCATGGATAGTAACAATTCTACACAAGATATGTATACTCGTATTTTGCTTAAGATCACCAAAACCGTAGGTAGGTTAAATGGTCATGAGGTCGCGAACGATTTATATAGCCGGTAACTGGTACACTTGACGATAACAGGGATGGTTTCGTGGAGGTTACGGTCGCCGGAGCTCGATATGTAAAATTACAATTACATGAGAAGTTGCTGTCCAGGATAATGAGCTTAGATAGGTGCACATACTGAAAACTATTCATAGACAAATTATTTGTACTAGTTAAAAAAAAAAAAGTTTGGCACTACAAGAAAAGTGGCATTTTACCACTTTTAGCGTCGTATTCCGAATTGTTATACAGATGGAGGTGTATATATACATCAGAAACATGGTGGTGCAGTGAAGTGGGACTATCTCAACTGGTTGGTTCCTTGTGGTGTAATCAGTCCACCCAGGTTCAAGTTCTAGACTTGACATGGATGCTCACACTTTTCTGGATTTTCCAGGATTTCTCCGGCGCTATGCTTTCAGTGGTAGGTGACGTGCCCGTCAACAGCGAGACGTCTGTGATGACTTCGTCAACCTCAAGATCTGCCGGACCAGTCTCTCGAAGGTGCTCATAGAGATAGGGTTTGCGTGCATACATTCATAGGGGTGTCTGTACGTGTGTGTTTGTGACCGTCTGCGTATGTACTGTGTTTCTTAAAAAAAACATGGTGGTGCAGGCCTCGGCTTGGTTGAACTCTACTTTGTTTATACTGATCAGTCGAATTTGTATTTTTAAGAGCGTTTGCTGCAATCAAACATGTCGAAATTAGCATGAAGATGTGCAGTTTGGTGTACCCAACAATCTGTAATAAATCTATTCGAATAATGATATATATTACTAGATAGCAAAATGTAGGTTGACCACATGAGAGCACAACTTCATTTCATATACACCAGAGAGATAATATTGTTAAGAGGCACTTGTGTTGTGTAGTAGCCATCAAGGTTTCGTCGAAATTAGTTGTTGGACTGAAATAAGTATGATGAGTTGTGTTAATGCTTTTCCTTTCAATTATGATATTTTTGGAAATTTCTGGGTTAGTGGGTGCAAATGTTCAATAGTCAAGGTGGTGCATGCAGTTGTTCTATGGTCCTTCTGAAACACATGAAAGTGGAATTGTTGTTACAAAATATCTTGGCATGTCTGATTTACAGGTGATTTGGAAGAATATAGCATATGTTATCCAAGTGGTCGATCCTGTTTTTAGGGATTGTAATAGAATCTCACAACCCGCCACTTTTCTCTGCCCGGATCCTGGCTATACCTGAAAAACTTGACGGGTACTCAGCTGAAGCTATGCTTTCATCTGAATATTTTGTTCCCCTAATGATGAACAGGCAGCAGGGGGGACAGACCAGCAAAACCGAATGACAATCGGTTCTCCAAATGACACGCCCAATCTTCAGAGATCTAATCTGGGGATGGGAGGGAAGAATGAAACAATGCAATTACATGAGTAAACGTTTACTCGAGGCCATGCATAGCACACACAATAATTTCAAGAGCTCATGCAGCTTCAGGAACAAGCAAAACACAAAAAACATCAGCTCCAGATTAGATAACCGGGACGCCATGATAGAATAGAAACAACTGATACAGTGTACCGACTACCGAGCAATTGCAGATGCTGCTGGATCACTGATACCAAGCAACATACTGCTTATAGTATCGATACATTAGTACTCTCACTCTGCTCACTCCTAGCATTGCTGCTTTTTATTACTTACTTATAATACTGGAGAGCCGGAGCCTCCAAGCTCATACAAACTAACCTACCAAACCGCCGCAATAAGACGGTTTGTACATAAATTAATTGATTCACCGCCCCCTCAATCTTCACAAGACTCACTCTTCTCCTGTCATTGTAATCCGATTAAGCGATCATGCTTCACATGGTTTTCACCGAATCCTTACCAGGAAGCCTGAAGCCAATGACCTGCATAGTTGCTTAGTATCAGATTAGTATGCTCTATCACATTAACAAGTAAAGAACCATGTGACAAAAACATCCAGATCTGTGTTTTATTACACAAACTTAGAGTATGAGAATTTCAGTATATTCTGAACAGTTTTCAGTTGCTTGAGTAGGTAAACATGAGAATTAAAAATAAATCTTAAAACAGAATACTATGTGAGATCAGAAGCACACCTCATGAAGTTCACTTCAGTGCAAAGGAAGACTCTTATGGGTGTACGCCACGTCCTTGTCACCATTCACCACTTGCCCTTTCCCTCGTAAGAGCCTACATATCAAAACAATCATCCAACAATCAGTTTTCTTTATGCTTTTTACATTTTTGTTTAAAAAATAATATTCATAACGTGTAACAGGAAGAAGCAATGGAAGGCAATGTACCAACAATGAAGACTGAATGTTGAGCTCTTTTGCTATAGAAGAAGCTGATTCTTTTACTTGGAAGGTTTAATTTAGCTATATGATCTGTGATTGCCATCGCTGACTACATGAAATGCAAATTTAATGATGACTATGTTTCTTTACTCTAATGCTAATGAGAAAAATAGTGGTCAATTTTAGAGTTCAGCTATCAAAATGTATGTGCTCTTCAATTACCACAGAACTGATTTATCGCATGATATCAACTTCTTACAATAATTTATAGGCTTATAATGTTCAGTAGCTAACATATTAGCCACCCGGCCACATACCATCGTGTAGTCAAGAGACCTTCAACACCCACAGGTCCACGTGCATGAATACGCCCTGTACTTATGCCAACCTATTCAAGATATTCCAAAGGATTAGAGATGCAGACATAATAGTGAATTATCACAAACAAACAAAACATATAATGTTGGAAGTACCTCAGCACCCAGTCCAAAACGAGCCCCATCAGAGAATCTTGTACTTGCATTGCATACAACGGCAGCACTAATGAAATTTTAGAAATAGAATAGAGCACTTGTTAGACACCTAATCCTTATAGAATATCAGAAAGAAAATTTATCGACAGCAATAGCCGAAATCATGTGATAAGGCAATTGTTAACTCGTACAAGAGTTAAAACTGAAGACAGAAATTTCCTTTTACAAATAAATAAATACCTATCAACTTGACGTAGAAAGGTCTCTGCTACTTCATCATCTGTAGTAACTACACAATCTGTATGTGCACTGAAAATAAAACATACAGCAGAGAGAATTCAGTTTCACCAAATCTAGTTTTCTTGAAAATAAATGTATTTACAAATCGGATAAAGAAAACAAGTACAGAATAACTGTTAGCTACCTTCCATAACGATGTATATGGTCAATTGCTGATTGCACATCATCAACAATCTCAACTGTGCAAGCCATAGAACTGTACTCCAGATGTAATGAATCTGCTTTGGGGTAGCCCAAAATTTTATGCGCAACAGGCCCGCCATAAATATTAACTCCTGCAAAAACGCATTCGTTAAAGCTGTTTCAAATAATCAATTATTACACACTACTTGTGGCATGGAAGTAGGAATTTTTAAGGCGAATTTGCGTTTACACAAATTGCTAAATGGTATATGAAGAATTTTTAACGTGTGACTTCATTACACAGCATGGCACTGTGTGTTGTGAAACAGAAATGTGAAGTTAGCTGGTAGTACTAAATGCTGTTCTTCTGATTCAGAATATATTTGTTTTCAAACCAGGATACTCCCTTAGCGAAAGCCACAACGGAACTGCTAGCGAAAGCGGCCATTTTTCATAACTTTAAAAATGTAATTGAGCAGTTCAAGACCGCAAAACAGAAAGAGGAATGGGACAATCGAGTTGGGCACACTGCCAAGAAACCCACTGTCCAAACGCTGGTTCTGGAGTTAGGCTATGGGACAAGAAACTGACAGCCCCATAGCATCCTAGTTATAACTTCCTACCGGCAGTGCAGTTCATTTATAATTTTAAATGTATTAATTAAGGAACCTGGCAGATTCTTCATGATTAAAGTTTGACAATAAATTGCTTGACCAGGGTAATGTTTATATTAACTAACATAATCATAAGCAGATGAAAACAGTTTTAAATGTGAAGGGAAAAGTTTCATGTTTGTGTCAGTAAACAAATACTATTGAATATTAAACATTAGTGAAAAATATAGGATCAACTCTTGAATAGCCACCATATAAGAATCAACAGAAAAGGTATACAACTAGACTGAATAAAGAGCAGCAGACAAACCTTCTGTTTTGAGCGCTACCAGTATGTCATTAAGTTCTGGCGTCTGGGCTAGATCTTTATGAACAAGTAATGTCTCCTGCAGAAAATATAGCCAAAATAGTTAACATACAGAACTGAAGAAATTTGAAACACAAAAACAGTACAAAATAACCATCTAACCAATAAGAAAAAAGTAAAAAAGAATTGCAGGTAAATCCTGCTGGCAAACAAAAGGGCAACAGAAATAGTTAACAATTCATAAAATTTAAACACTTAAATGTGGTAAGATTAACAGCGAAGCAAGCATGACACACACATATGAACATATGATTATCAACTACAAACAATGTTTAATACAATCAACATTAGAAAATATGGTGGGTCGATGAGAGGCACAACAATTCAAATCTGTTTTTCATGGTCAAAAGAAAATTGCAGCCAAGATCAGTAGAAAGAATTTAAAACTATCTATAGTTATAAGAACACTAGTTTCGTGGCCACCGCTTCTCAGTAAAAGATGCTCTATAAAATAGAGGAACCGACACCAACAAGAACATATATCCAATAATATGCATGCTACTAAATTAAACAAGTACCATTGCATTGCAGGCTGCTGGATAATCAATTTTTGCATCCATCACAATTCGTTTTGCCATATCCATGTCTACTGATTTGTCAATATATACATGACAAACACCATCTGCAGGATGATGCAAAAAAAAATCCAAAGAACAGTTAAACTATAAACATTCTAGAGAGCACTAGTAGCAGCAACAATAATGTTGAAAGAGAACTTACCAGCATGACCAAGAACAGGAATCTTAGTCGTTGCCTTAATTTGAGCAACCAGCTTATTACTCCCTCTTGGAATGACAAGATCAATGACATCATCAAGCTGTACAGTATATTATGTGTTTAGGCATATTGCAAGAACCACTATTTTCATAATAGTATTGAATGCTCACCTTTAGCAAATCTGCAATTTCATCTCTAGTTGTAACAAGCCCGATAAGTTTTTCACCAACATTGTCAGGAATAGCATTGGTTATAACCTACAAACAGTAAAGTGGTATATTTAAGGACACTAAAGCTAACAATAATAAAGCATGCAAATAAAAAGCTGGTACATAGCATAAGATAATACCTTATGCAATATTGCATTTGATCTCATCGCTTCCTTTCCACCTTTTAGGAGAAGGCCATTGCCACTTCGAATGGCTAAAGATGCAATCTAAAAAATGGTGTACAAATCACGCTGCTTAATATATTTGAGTACAAAACATATGTGAAGCACGCTAGATAAACAACTAAAGTAAGTCAAGAAATAAAAATACCTGGACCAAGGCATCGGGCCGGGACTCAAAAACAATCAAGAGAACACCCAAAGGACATGATGTTTTCTCGAGAACTAAACCATCGGCAACCTAAAAACATAAACAAATTGGATCAAAGATAGAAGCTTTCCCCTTTAGAATTCCAGAGTGTAATCTTAATACAAGCATTCACCTCTGTTCTTTTCAGTATCTCATTAATAGGGTCTTCCATATTCGCAAGAGTGCGAACAGATTTAGCAAGGCTTGCTATCTACAAATGATCAATACAAACTGGATCAACAAAGAAACAATATCCAAAATGAAAAGAAGCAAGTTTCACATATCTAACAGAAAATTTTAGTTCAACAAAAACAACATAATCGAACTGCCTACCTTTCCTGGTTTCAGAGTCAATCTAGAAACCAAAGAACTCTCGTACCCAGCCTCATGTGCCACAGCTACATCAGCTTCATTCTCAGATCTAATTAAATCCTCATTTGCCTCTAAAGCATCCGCTACATCTAATAGTATTTTCTTACGCTCCTCTGACGACAAATTCTGTTTCAAGTGTTCATGTGATATAGGATCAATATCAAGAACTATCAAAAATAGAGGGAAAGAACAGTCCACCATTCAGGGGCCAGAAACTATGAATCAACTGAAATATACCTGTAGACGTCTCGAACAATCTCTTGCAGAAACAGCCATTTCACGCCCACTAGCATCCTTGGATGGTTCCCATAAACTTGCATTCTTATGAAAAAGAGTACCAATTTTTTCCCCTTGGAGAACTTTAACAATGCTCTGAGATGCACATCCACTTCAAGAACAGTAAGAAAGTCAAATTCGTCGGCCATTTGCTGGAAAATTAAAATTTGCTTGCAACAAATGGAGTTTGGTTCTATGGCGTTGATCAATGAGAATGCTTCTTATTGGGGGATTGAAGCATTTACAGGTATAAAGGAAACAGAGATATCAAGCTTCCTTACTTAACAATAATGTCAGACCATGTTTAAGCAGTAAGCATCACAACAAAAGTTTCACTATAACATGCGAGGTACATTTCATCATTGACGTCAAAAGGCTAACAACTGTATATCATTCCAAATTGTATTGTTTAGACACTTTACATTTAAAACTTCTAGAGTAGTTGATGAGAGAATATTTAATTTCTTCTTCTATACAAAAACTTGATGAGAGACAAATTATGAGTCTTAACAACTTAAGTATGTATCCACTAGTTTAATCAGATCAGGCAGAGAAACAAGATGGAACCAAAATCACGAGTTGCAAATGGCACACATTACTGCTTGCATATGATGAGAGAACAAACACCATACAATCTGTGTAGTATACATACATGAGCGATAGCAAAGGTAGGCAGTAATATTTCTCATGCAACATAAGGCAATGTTTGACTTACCTTGTAATAACAACAGGTACACCACCTGTGGAAGCCCAGACAGCAGCTTGGACTTTAGCTGTCATGCCACCTCTACCAACACGAGACTTGTCTCCAAAAGTAATTTCATGATAATGTTTTTCTTTGATATAAGTATGTATGATCTTTGATGAAGGTTCACTTGGTGGACCGCTGTAGAGGCCATCCACATCACTAAGTAGAAGAAGGAGATCAGCTTTCAGTTCCAATGCCAATAGACCTGCCAAACTGTCATTATCCCAGAATATACCAGATGAATCCTGTAATAGAACTGTTGGTGAACATTACAATGCAAATGGGAAAAGGTGCCGAGGCGGATATGGAAAGAGAAAAGGCATGGCCATTTATATATGCAACAATGAAGTTCTCTATCTATACAATTAGTATCAGAATTACAGAGCAACGTCAGACAAAGACTACAGTTCTTATTTCCAGGTCTAATTTTTCGGGGTAATGTATTGTACAAAACGCACCTCATATGGAGCCTAAAGGCATGGCCATTTATGTATGCAACAATGAAGTTCTCTATCTATACAATTAGTATCAGAATTACAGAGCAACGTCAGACAAAGACTACAGTTCTTATTTCCAGGTCTAATTTTTCGGGGTAATGTATTGTACAAAACGCACCTCATATGGAGCCTTCCTCGTACTGATGGCATCATTTTCATTAAATATTGGAATAACTCTAAGCTCTAATAATGACTCCACAGTTTCACGGAGCCGCTCCCGGAAATTTGAATTCTCGAAATCGCTGTCTGTCACGAGAAGTTGGGAAGATGATACATCAAGCTGCAAATGAGAAGTTTGATGTTACAAACAGAAAGACGAAGTACCAATTTATTCAGCGAAAAATTGTGCCAGGCTACAGAAACACACTTGGGTAAACAACATATCGTAGAGCGCCATGAGCCCACTCTGACCGACAGCAGCGCACGCCTTTCCATCCAGCTCATTCTGTGGCTTCTGCAGATCGGCAAAGCTGCTATTGACAAGCTTCCGGTACCTGAGTCGCTGCCGACCCACACCAACAGCACCCGAGGTGACCATAATCACCTCATATCCTTGAGCGTTCAGATCCTTCACCTACATTGCCATTTTGTCAATTCAGAAACCGCCAAGAGATATCAGACTACAATACTTTACATTGTACAGATGTTCAGTCAGAAAAGAGGATTTTACCTGCTCGCACAGGGCTCCAATCCTGCCCAGAGCCAATCTTCCATCATTTCTAGTGATAACTGCAGTGCCCACCTGCCAAGCGAAAAAAAAAGAGTTAATGGAAAAAATACAAGTTGCACGGATCAAAATTCTGTACATGTCCCTATGTTCTAGATTCCTCAGCATATCAACATGCTTGCCCAGAGTTGGCAGCCTTGTAGACGAGCCACACAAAGCGGGCAGAAGTACTCTTCTCTTCTCCAAAGAGTAATTCTTCGATTTGCTCTTTCCATTCATGGATCATAACAAGTAACAACTCTCCAGATTTATAAGGAATATTCCCATAAGACACTTTCTCTCTGCCTTTCCCCCCAAATCCACTGACATGAGTAAACTTTCCCCTGTAAAGCTCTCCCCATGCCTGAACAACAATGGCCCCAAACATCATGGGCACACCAAAAGTTGCTGTAGCGATGGTTATTTAAGAGGAACTCTGACATCAAAGCGTCACAGAGTTAAAACTAAACCCCAAGCAAAAACCCCTCCAGGCTCCATCCCCCCTTCCCCTATGACCACTGGTCCTAATCGAAAGACGGAACAGACGACCCAAATCAATCGCGGGCTTCTCTGCAAAAACCAATCTTTGATTCGATTCAGAGAGCGCCTCGGGAAGGAAGGAAGCAAGCACGGAGCAATGCGGAGACAGCTATCCCGTGACAGAGCAGCAACAGCGATTAGATCTAGCTAGCAGCAGCAGGGACAATCGAGCCGCCGCCGCCGTTAATTATTAGTCAAAAAGGAAAAAAAGAAACCACCTTGATGATGATGCGCTTGACGTCCTTCATGAAGTTCCGGTTGGGGTCAGCGCGCGCCATGGCTCGCCGCCGCTGTTGTCCGCTGCTGCTGCCGTGTTTTCTTTCTCACGCCGCCTCGTCGCCGCAGCCAGCCGCGATGTGAGGGAGGAGGTTGGGATTGGGACTTGGGACTTGGGATAGAGGCCTTATAAAGCGGGCTTGGTTCCGTGAGCAGGGAGGAGAAATCGCGAGCTGCTTGGCTGCTGCTGCTTTGCTGCCAACTGAACCCCGTGATCCTCCGCCGCCACCCATGCGTGCCGCGCGCGTCATCCATCCCCTTGGGCTTGGACGGAGGAGACGCGCGTCAGCGGGCCCGTCGCCCGCCGATGGCCGTCCGATCCGAGGTGTGGGCATGGAGCGCACGATCGAGGCACGTACAGTACCAAGTTTGTTTAGGTCGTTGTGGGCGTGTGCCCGAGATTTGGATACGGAGCCGTTGCAGGCGCGCCCGCTCGTTGGTAAACCACCTGTAAGCACCAACACGATCTCTCGCTCAATATCTCACGAATCACAGGAAATTGTATTGATTTAGCTCTCCTCCCAATCAATTCCCCGAGCTAGTTCATGATCCACGGCTGCGCCGTCCGAGTTGTTGCAGGGCTCATGGTGGTTGTTGACAATTCCCCTTTCTTGGAAACCTGCTTGACCCCAAGCAGGTGAGTGTGGAAATTGTGGTTGCAGGTGTTCGAAGTCTTCCCAGGTCGCTGCTTTCGCCGAAGCTCCACTCCACTGCACTAGTACTTGAGCGACGGTACGGAGGCTTTGTTGACGAACTCTGGCCTGCATCACCCGAACTGGCACCTGAATAACATCGTCAGGTGAAGGTAGTTCTGCTAGTACCTGTTGCCCAGCTTTGAGGTATGGCTTTAGCTGCGACACATGGAACACTGGATGGATTCTGCTAGTACTTGGCAATTCCAAACGATATGCCACTTCCCCTACTCGAGCTAGAACTGTATATGGCCCGAAGAATTTGAAAGCCAATTTGTTATTGGAGCGTTTAACCAATGAGGTCTGGATATACGGTTGCAACTTGAGGAACACCTCATCACCAACAGAGAACGTTCTGTCCATTCTGTGCTTGTCAGCTTGCGACTTCATTCTCTGCTGCATACGAAGAAGATGTTGACGCACATATGCCATAATTAACTCACGCTCTTGTAGCCAAGCTTCAATGTCAGGTGCAGCAATTTGTGCTAGAAGGAGTCAGGCCAAAGACTCTAGGTTGTCGACCATAGATCAGTGGTGTACCAGAATTCACAAAGAGAGAGCCACCTGGACCAATGTTGTGGTTGGCTGCTGATGAAACAGCGGAGATAACATTCAATAGATTGATTCACCCTCTCTGTTTGGCCGTCGATCTCTGGATGATTAGTTGTGCTCATTTTCAGTTGAGTATTGGTTGCTCTGAAAACAGATTGCCAAAATTGGCTAGTGAACACAGGATCTCGGTCAGACACAAGGTGCTTGGGCATACCATGTAGGCGATGCACATTATCAATGAATATCTCTGCTACCTTGACAGCTATGTAAGGATGTCGTATGGGGATAAAATGTGCATACTTAGAGAATTTATCCACCACTATCAATATACAATTGTATTGGCGAGAAGAAGGTAGGCCATCAATGAAGTCCATTGTCGCAGTTTCCCAAGGAGCAGATGGCACTGGAAATGGTTGGAGCAGCCCAGTAGGTAGTGTTCTTTCTGGTTTGGCTTGTTGACAAATACGACAACACTTGACATAATCATGGACTTGTGCCTTCATACCCTTCCATTTAAACAGGTTTAGGAGGCGCCTGTATGTTACGGTAAAACCAGAATGCCCTCCTAAGTGACTGTTATGGAAGGCAGATATAATTTGTAGTTGGATTGCTGGATCATGCCCAATCCAAATGCGCCCTTTGAACCGCAGCAAGCCATCTCTGAATGTGAAATCCTTCTCAGTTGTTGGGTCAAGGGTTACGCGCTGGATTAGCTGCTGAACATAGTTGTCCTGAATATATCTAGTTAACACCTTATCTAACCAGATTGGTTGCACCTCAGATATAGCTAACAATTCAGAACTGTGTGTTGGTTTCCTGGAGAGAGCATCTGCAGCTCCATTGTGTATAGCCTTCTTGTGCACAATCCTATATTGGAGTCCCATAAGCTTTGTGAGTGCTTTCCGCTGCCAGGGCGTGTGGAGACGCTGATCAGCCAAGTGTGTGAGGCTTTGGTGATCAGTGCGGATGATGAATTCACCCATTTGTAAATATGGACGCCACTGTTGCACAGCTAACAAGATGGCCAAGTATTCCTTCTCATACACAGATAAACCCCTGTTTTTGGGTCCCAGAGCTCGGCTAACGAAAGCTATTGGATGCCCTTGTTGAGAGAGAACTGCTCCAATACCCACATCGCAAGCATCGGTCTCAACAACAAAGGAAATTGACCAATTTGGTAATGCTAACACAGGAGCACTCATGAGAGCTTGCTTCAGTGTCTGGAAGGCCAATTCTGCTTGATCTGTCCAAATGAATAGTGCACCCTTCCTTAGCAATGTAGTCAAAGGTTGGCAAATAATAGCATAGTGTGAAATGAATTTCCTATAATAACCAGTAAGTCCTAAAATCCCTCGGAGTTCCTTTAAGGTAAGAGGTCGTGGCCAGTTCTTGATGGTTTCGATTTTGGACTCATCGGTGGCAACTCCTTATGCCGAGATCACATGGCCCAAATAAGCTACACTGTTATGTGCAAAGTCACACTTCGATAGTTTCACGTGTCATTTCTCTGCATGCAGTACCTCCAGAATAGATCGAACATGAGTTAAATGTTCATCATAATCCTTGCTATAAATGAGAATGTCTTCAAAGAACACAAGGGCGAACTTGCGGAGAAATGGAGCCAACACCTTGTTCATAGCATGCTGAAATGTGGCAGGGGCACCTGTCAGCCCAAAAGCCATGACACACAATTCATAATGGCCATTGTGTGTTTGAAACGCAGTCTTATATTCCTTCCCCGGAGCCAGTTTGATTTGATGATATCCAGCTCGCAAATCTAATTTCGTAAACCACTTAGAGCCTGCCAATTCGTCAAGTAGTTCATCAATAACCTGCAGCGGGTACTTCCCTTTGATGATGAGGGCATTAAGATGGCGATAATCCACTACCAATCTCCAAGTTTGATCAGACTTGCGCACCAACAGTACCGGGGAAGAGAAAGCACTATTACTAGGAGTAATAACACCTTGCTGCAGGAGTTCTCATATTTGCTTCTCAATTTCATCTTTGAGCTCAGGCGCTACCCTGTAAGGACGGAGGGAAACTGGTTGTGCTCCAGTAATCAAGGGAATTTTATGATCACATTGTCGACTTGGAGGTAGGCCAGAAGGTTCAGTGAAAACCGCTGCAAATTCTTCTAACAACTGGGATATTCCAGGTGATTGTGTAGTTGCCTTCTCAGATACTTGCTCTTGAGTCACAAATAACTCAACCACAACATTAGCTGCATCGAATTCACCGTCACCATTGAGGACCACAAGCTGATCACCCTTCTGTAATGCTATCCAATTATTGGCCCAGTGTGTGATCATAGGACTGTTTGGTGCAAGCCAGTCCATACCCAAGATGCCATCGTAGCTCTTCAGAGGTAAAATACGGAAGGAAGTGCGGAAGTCATTGCCATTAGAGGTCCATGGACAGGCAACAATTTGTTCTGTGCATGACAACAACGCACCTCCAGCTACCTTAACTCTGACTGTTTACAGTAGCAAGGTTTTACCAGTCAGGCCTTCAGCCTTGTCCTTGTCGATAAAACACGCAGAGCTACCAGAATCGACAAGAAATCGAAACTCTTGCCCTTGGATCTCTACCCGCAAAACCATTGTTTTTGCCATCCTCTTCTTATCATCACAAGCAGTTGCAGATAAGAGCATCATGTTGGCTTCAGGTTGTTCATCTTCTGCATCCACGAATTCACTGTCAGATTCAGACTGTTGCATCATCTCAATCATTTCTTGTACGACATGGAGCTGGACTGTTGTTTTACACTGATGTTCTCTTCCCCATTTCTCGCCACATGTGAAGCATAGGCCACGAGCTCGCATGTATGCCTTGAAAGATGTCCATCGATCTTCTGGTGTGGTTTTGTCAGTTAATCTCTTCTCTTCAACAGACTTGGATATCCATTTCGCGGGAGGTTGAGGTGGAGGGGTCGGTTGCACTGCTTGGGAATGTTGTCCAGATGATGAATGAAATGCATATCTTCGAGGTGTCTGGTGGTTGCTTGTGTGAACTGCAGTTGGACTGAACCCATCACCCAACTCCTCATGCAACAAGGCTAAAGTATAAGCAGTATCCAAATCCTTTGGTTGCTGAATGGCCACCAACGCACGAACTTCAGGTTTAAGACCATCAAGGAACTTGGTAATGTAATGAATTGGATCAGGCCTGGACTCATAGGCAGAGATTTGATCCATTAAGTCAGAGAAACGCTTGACATACTCCTCTACAGTTCCTGTCTGATTAATATGAATCAGCCTCCTCACTAGTATTTGGTGCTGATTACGGGTGAATCTTGTCTGCACCGCTGCTGTGAATTCTAGCCACGGAGCATCAGGGTTCGTCTGTACGAAGGATTCCAGCCAAGTAGCCGCTGACCCCACGAACAACGATGAAGCATATGAATTCCAGAGCCCCCTTGGTGTGTTCCAACGCTGGAAATATTCCTCACAGCGCAGTTGCCACAATTTCGAGCTCGATCCATCGAATCGCGGCAATTCAACGCGCGGTGCGGAACCAGATGTATCAGCAACATGCAGGCGAGCAAAATTACTAGGGGACGGAAATAAATTTTGGCCGGAATGCATACCTCCGACCGGAGGAGGCGTGTGAGACACACACGCTTTCCCCGGGTGGTGTGAATCATCGCCGTGCCCTTGGCCGACAGCATCATCCCCCGGCTTCCAGGTGCGCGAAGCCGGTGTTCCTTCCGTCGGGGTGGACGGGCTCGAATAGATGACGCGGTCCAAATCCTCTGACAGCTTCGCGATCTCGGAGCTTAGCGCGGATCGGGCAGCCTCCAGCTCGATGCCCAGGCCTTGCCGGACACCGGTGATCTCGCCACCCAATCGCTCTTCTACGGCCTTGAGGTTCTCCCCCACCTCCTTGAATTGCTTGTTGGTGTCCTTGATGAAGTGACGCACGGTGTCAAGGATCTCCTTCTTGTGCTCCAGGAATCGAGTCTCGTACTCCTCCGTCGTCTCCGCCTTCAAGATCTCGTACAACTTCTTCGATTCGGCGGACAATTCTTCCATGGTTGCTGCACAATGGCGCTGGGTGAGGCGGGTGGCGTGGCGGTGGCTGGGTCGATCCAGATCGGGATCGTGAAGGCTCTGATACATTCAGATGTAAGCACCAACACGATCTCTCGCTCAATATCTCACGAATCACAGGAAATTGTATTGATTTAGCTCTCCTCCCAACCAATCCCCCGAGATAGTTCATGATCCACGACCGCGTCGTCTGGTTCAATCGTCTGGTCCAAGACAAGGAATAAGGAACACGACGCTACCCTAAGTACACACACACACACGCTCTGGTTACAAGCCCCCCCCCCCCCCCCCCCCCCCGAATGATCGGTGCGGCGGTTAGGCATCCTTAGACGAAAGAGTGGTCTTTCAGTGGTGGTTCCACTCTGGGCCTGCGAGCCGGGCTGGCAACTTGATATTTCTCCTGGGCCTTGGCGTTGGCTTGGCAGCATCACTTGTTGTAGCATCAGTTGTCGTAGTGGAGTCGCTGCAGGGCTCATGGTGGTCGTTGACACCACATTCCCTGGTTTGTTTAATAAGGGCATGTACAATGGTGGAGAAGACACGCTTTTCCTTAGCCATCCACGTCATTTAGTGAAGACAAAATTATAGGTTATACAATACATCATCTCTTATTGCCATCCCTAGCATTTAATGAGAATTATTATATTTTGGTAGAAAATTAAAGTTTTAAGGAAAGACAAGTGATATAATGGTGAAATTAGCCTAGAGATCATCCCTTAACTAAGAGAAGGCGACCTTCTATTTCTTCATTCTCTCTCCGCCACCTAGACAATTATCCTACGTGTCAACGCTAAGAGAAGTCTGATGTCACCCCATTGTACATGCCCTAAGTGTGCAATACTACGTCAACTTACGATGGAGATACATTCACATTTAGGATTGAACGAAATTTATATGACTGAATCTAAAAAAAAAAGGACGGAGTATTGAAATTTTTATATTGGCATATTGAACGGATAGACGTCGCCTAGAGGGGGGGGGTGAATAGGCGATTTAAAACTTTTTCCGAGGAGGCAGAATATCCGGTCCAAGAGTGACCCGGAAATTCCGGTATGCTTGATAAAGGCGGAATAAAACTAGAAGTTTACTTTACAAGCATACAACCTAGATATAAATACTAGGCTCACCTATGTGCACCAACAACTTATGCTAAGCAATACAAGTAACAAGGTGATAGCAAGATATATGACTTCAAGCACGAAGGCTATCACAATGTAAAGTGCATAAGTAAAGAGTTCGGGTATAGAAATAACCGAGGCACGCGGAGACGAGGATGTATTCCCGAGTTCCACCCAAAGGGTGTACGTCTCGTTTGGAGAGGTGTGCGTAACCACAACAGGTTAGCCGCAACGCCACAAAGGCTCACCTTCTTCTCCTGATGAACTCAACCACAAAAGGTTGCGAGTTCACCTTACACTATTGATCTCCTTTGGGGCGGAGATCGAATCCCGTACAACTCTTGAGGCACACACCCACAACTTAATTGGGGGCTCCCAAGTCTTGAGGCACACACCCACAACTTAATTGTGGGCTCTCAAGTGACCACAAAAGGTCTTGGCCACAAAAGGCGTGTAGGGTCCAAAGACCCAAGAGTAACAAGCTCACAATCTTTCACGTCCACGAATCTCGTGGAGAGCACAAACCGATGCAAATGCAATGGCAAGAGCACACGAAGTGCTCAAGTCCTTCACTCTCAAATTCCAACACAACAACAAATGTTTATGAGGGAATAAGAGAGGAAGAACAAAGGAAACCACAAAGGAGTCAAATCCTTCACTCCCAAATCCCACCAAAAGCAACTAATGCTTATGGGGGGAGAAGAGAGGAAGAACAAAGAAGAAGAACCACAAAGGAACTACAGAACTAGATCCACTAAGTTCCCCTCACTTAGAGGAGAGATGGATTGGTAGGATTGTAGATCTAGATCTCCTCTCAACTTTCCCTAAAGAATATGGAAGATTCAATGGAGGGATTGAGAGGGAAGTGAGCTTTCCAAGGTCAACAATGGAGTAGGAGAGAGGGAAAATCCGTGCTGCCTTGGATTACTGGGGAAGAAATACCCCTCCAGGAAATATAGCCGTTGGCTGTTTCGACACTCGGAAATTCCGGTATAAGTGAGACTCAGAAATTCCGGTCAACCGGAAATTCCGAGTCCATGAAATTTCCGAGCTGAAAATCCGGCTAGAGTCAGAAGCAAAACCAAACTTTTCCTTAGCCATTTCTGGAGGACTTTTCTGGGGCACTCGGAAATTCCGGTAGACGGAAATTTCCGAGCACAAATTCCGACTAGAGTCAGAACCCTTTTTCTCCTTTCCTTAGCCGTTTTCTTGGATCAGCTGGGCACCCGGAAATTCCGGTAGAACGAAATATCCGACCCCAATAATCCGAATCAGCAAAACATCGAAACGAAAACTGCTATAACTATTGCAAATGAACTCCAGATGAGGTGAGACCAATTTTGTTGGATCTCTTCAAGAAGCCTCTCTTGGTCTTGGTCTTGCACATCTCACCTTGATGACGATCACCACATGACGTCATCCTCCATGAGTTATATGAAATCTTCATTTGATGCAAGCCCGTGGGAAGATACCTAACCTCATATAAAGATACCACACATACATATATCATGGGTTAGTTCACAAAGTTATGCGGACAAGTGTTTACCATCACAAGAGATACATGATCGCTCTTGGTACATCTTGTAGCTTTGTGTGTTGATCAACATCTTGATCAACCTTGTATCTTCCAACATTTCTTCACTAATATGATGTCTTGAATCCTTCAAGACATACTTGCAATATGCTCCACTCAACACATAAGGTTCAAGAGCTCAACACATGAACTTCACAATTCCATGGACATGATCTATAATGATATCTCAATGCAAACATTAGTCCATATAGATTGTCATTCAATTACCAAAACCACACATGAGGAAAAATGCTCTTTCACATATCACTGAATTAATGAAGATACGTTCCTATTTACCATGGAACGAATCTAACCGTTCACAGAAAAAAACACTAACCGCACAAATCAGTATGCTTTGAAATCATATAATGTGATGTGGTAGAGATATTTCGATCAAAGCTAGAGTAGAAGATACGGCCAATGCATGAGTAAGAGTTGTCGGTGCGGGCGCGAGTGGAGCCGGTCTTGAAGATCACTCGACGGGCGATTAAGCAATCATGACGGCCGCTTCATAATCGGGTGCCTCTAGAGTACGGGATCAAAAGACGGATGAAATCCTCACGGCTCTTACCCATCGTCATGTATCGACGCAACTCGCACGACCTGCGTCATCGTTCAAGAAGTCGCTACTACGCGAGGCACAAATTCTGGCGGCGGGTACATCATTTCCATGAGTGTGCAAAAGATCAATGTGAAATATTTTATTCAAATTTCAAAATTTGGGTGGTGGTGTACGATGCAGTTTTTGATTATCAGTCAGAAACTTTCCGGTTTCATGTGACAGGAATACAAAATATTTTGAGTTGTAAATTTGTAGAACCTTAGGTAAGTGATTTCGCACCTCTATGATTTTTCCTTACTTATTTAGAAACTTTAAATATTAATTTCAAAAAATAAAAATCTAGGCTACAAAGAGAATGTTGGCTGCTGTACCCTCAGCCCACCAAAGTCAAATCACATATTTGACGCTGGTGTTTCTCATTTAGACAAAATATTCTTTTAGTTGAAGGCGACGTACCCGTCGACAGCGAGGCGCCTGTGGTGACTTTGTCAATCTCAAGATCTGATCTGCTGGCTCAGTCTCTCAGAGGTGCTCATAGAAGTAGTGTGTGTGCGTTTATAGGGGTGAGTATATGTGCGTGTATATGAGCGCACGTTGTACTGTGTTTTCAAAAAAAAAATTGTTAGCTGCTGCCAGTGGTTTCCTTACAAATCGTGCTAACTTGATCTGGTAGTTTGTTCAGATATCTAAAACACCAATATTTCGCATCGACTACCAAAAACACTCCTATCACCGATCTGAACACAACCATCCCGGGAAATTTGGCAGCTCTTTTTCTAGTCCCATTCGGGGTAGCCAAGCCAAGTTTGAGCCTGAGGCTCTGTCGCCACCCGACAGACAGGCCGACACGCGAAAGCGTAGGCGCTGCGCCACCGTGCACGGCATCGATTTTTTTGTCCGCGTGCTACTGCTACGGCTGTTGGACGCCTCCTCTCCTCCCAAAGCAGGCCACGTTCTGAAAGTCGTGAGCTATGGATCTGGATCAGATGACCAAAATGGTACTACGTGGATCGTCGCGATCGCCGACGATTGCCTCCCGGCGCCGCGGTGAGGCCTCGCCGTCGCCGGGCCTGCTGAGAAAGATACGGGTGGTGCTCTCTTTGTGATTGGTGGAGCAATTATTTTCCTTCCCTTTTATGATCCGGAAAATCTCCTATTAATACATAAATCTGAAAAAGATTTCCTTCATTTTGTTCGTTCGGTGGAGCATTGATGTCCTTCCGTACTCTGATCCGAAAATCTCATATTAACGCATGAATCCGAAACAGATATTTCATATTTTTGTTAATCCATGAATAAATCCGAACACATTTTTTCCTGTTTAGAAAATGATTTTTTTGTTCCAGAATCTTAATGTGGCAAATAATTTCTTATTCATGTATATACATATTCTTCTGAATTATTTTTTGCTCGAATGAATTTTGTAGTGCATAAAAACAAGAACATGGTGTTCATCCATTCCGAATCCCCAAATAAATGTGTTACCACAAACTAATCGTATTAACAAAAAAATCATGTTAACAAGAAAATATTGTGGTAATATATTGTGAATATATGAATCCAATATCCAATAATGGTAATATGGCACCATTTGTTTTGTTAATATAATATATCCAAAAATGTGTTTATTCATGATTTTGTGTTATATACAAAATCTGAAATATGTGTTAAAGCATTATTGAAATAATATATTAAAAATATATGAATCCAAATATGGTATATAAATTGATCTTTGTTTTGTTTTGTCATGTTTGTACATTTAAAAAATTTGAAGTGAGAAAGAAAATTTGTTAATGTATAATCAAGAAAATCATCGTTAATCTAAGTTTAGAAACAAATGATCAATTTTAATGAGGGGTTTTATAGTTGGGGGTTTGACTGCAAAACTTTTTGCATGAATCTTGATAAAATGAGTGGTGAGAATGGTTAGTGTACCCGCTCTTAGTTGTGGTTTTACATTTCCGCTTATAGAGCGGGTTTGGTTTCATGAGCAGGAGGAGAAATCGCGAGTTGTTGCTGCTTTGCTGCCAACTGAACCCTGTGATCCTCTGCCGCCACCCATGTGTGTCGTGCGCGTCATCCGCTTGGACGGAGGAGACGTGCGTCAGCGGCCCCGTCGGCCACCGCTGGCTGCCCGATCCAGGTTGTGGGATGGAGCGCACGATCGAGTTTGTTTAGGTCGTTGTGTGTACCCAAGATTTGGATACGGTGCCGTTGCAGGCACGCTCGGTAAACCACCTTCCCTGGTATAAGTGGCAACATACATCAACGAAAAATATCACTTTATTTCAAAAATTAAAAACTATATAATAGGAAATAGTATTCAAAATCTGAATATAGTCAGTGATGCATCCTATAAGTCATGATGCAAAATTCTTTGTGTTATGTGCTACACAAAAGTTGGGGAGACGCCTAGCGCGGGACTTCCGAACCATGATCGGACTTCTTCTTCAGCATTGGGCCTGAATGCTTTTGGAATGACGATGACTTTTAGGTCAACTGGGTGTACCTCCCCATAAAAATTACATTGCACAAGATGGATCGCATTGTGCCGAGGCATAGAGGACGTCTCTCCAGCGGCTTCCTTCTGTTCCAGCACGCTGGAGGCCGTCTCGAGCCTAGCTACACAATATTGTTGTGATAGATGTAGTCTTGAACCCTATGAGGAGGAACGACATTGTAGTTAGACGGTGTGTCCCAGTCATGTAACCGACACATGCACACAAGTGATCATATGACATTATGTGTACATCAAAATGGATGTCGATGCAACACAAGTGATCACTGCTCTTGACAGATGACACAATG
Organism: Poa annua; assembly: GCA_026929855.1. Taxonomy (NCBI): domain Eukaryota; kingdom Viridiplantae; phylum Streptophyta; class Magnoliopsida; order Poales; family Poaceae; genus Poa; species Poa annua. Next base: position 89,058,263 of record CM049431.1, read on the forward strand.
TGTACATTGACACGCACGCTAAGGCAATGTAAGTGATGACTGCATCATGGTAGATGGAACACGGTGTGCATTGACATGCATGTCAATACAGTGCTAGTGATCATGCCCCATGGTGGTGGCCGCAATGTGCATTGACATCTACGATTCACATATCACAGAATCTATTGAAGATGCATTCAAATCAAAGATTGTCATATCACTAAATCTAGCGAAGAAGTATTTTAAATTTAAGATTGACATATCACTGAATTAGTGAAAACACATACACATTTTTGTGATGGAATGAATCTAACCCTTCACAAAAAAAACCTAAGTCACATGAACTCACCATGGGGCGTGATCCAAATGTTTTGGTCGACGTCGGCATAGAATTTGCGGTCGATGCATGAGCAAGAGTTGTCGTGCGGTCGAAGGAGGAGCTGTTGTGGAAGATCCCTCGACATTCGTCGGAGTCGTCATGGTGGCGGCTTTTAGAAGCACAAAATTATGTCATCGAGTGAAATCCCAGCGTGGAGACCCATCGACATGTTGGTACGGCGGGAGAGGCGAGAGATGGGGTTATAAGGCATCTCCCCAACGCTTCTTCACGCACGTAACCGGGATGAAGTTTTTGTCAGAGTGAGCATCCATAGGAAGGGACGAATTAGCGGCCTAGTCCGTGGTTTCTATGACTCGTGCTAATCTGACCCAGGATCTCGTGCGGGCATCCAAACACCAGGCATTTGCATCTGCCGTCTAGTGTGAAAATCTATAGACTACCCCTACAAGTATTACTGAAGTTACCCCGCAAAAAAAAAAGTATTACTGAAGTTGACTCCTTTTATGGAGTAGTTCCATTACGGGTTCGCCAAGTTTGAGGCTTGGGTGTGATCCACATCCGACACGCGAAAGCGTGGGCGCTGCGCCACCCGCAACATGCTAGCCGGCCGGCGCCACCGTGCACGGCATCGATCTTTTACGTCCGCGTGCGACTGCTACTGCTGCAACTGGACGACGGCGTCGCTGTCGGACGCAGGGAACACCTCCTCCCAAGGCAGGCCACGTTCCCACTTCGCAGGTGTGAAAATCGTGAGCTACGAATCTGGATCAGATGACCAAACGGTACTACGTGGATCGTCGCGATCGCCGACGATTGTCTCGCCCGTCTGGCTCCCGGCGCCGTGCGACAAGTGTGAGGCCTCGCTGACAAACATTTTCTGGTGGTACCTGTGGTGCTCTGCTGCTCTCTTTGATAAATTATCGGTTGGCAAATTGGCAGGGACGGGATGTGTACAAGCCGACGAGGCAGTGATGGATCGATCGTGGTCGTGCTCGTGCGCCCTGACACCGGCCGGAAAGGATATCCAATCACCGCCGCCGGCCGCTCCGGTAGACTCGCTCGCGTCCGAACAGGTGGCAGCGAGAGCACGAGCGTAGGTGGGTGCTCTGAAAGAGTGGAACTCGCACGGCCCCGCCATGGGTTTCCGGGTAAGGTTACGCCATAGGTTGTCAGTAGCGGGGGAGGCGCAATCAGCGGCGTATGTATGCATGTGTCATGTGTGGGAGCGCCCTACATGTGCTCGGAGTATAAGTATAGTACAGTAGTAGTGTTTTCTTTTCTTGTTATTTTCTTTTCTAGGCGGAGCTTCTCACGATCGGTAGTGGTAGTACTCGCAGACGCTACATTATGAGCTACACGAGCCTCCCGCCGGGCTAGGAGGCCACAGAGTGCTTTTTTTCGCCGAGATAAAAATATAGCCATCCGTGGTTTCAGCTTTCACGCCACCAACTAGTTCACCGGTACGTATGGTTCAGCGTGGAACAACCTTTTTTTTTAGGAACACGGTAGGCGCGTGTCGTGCAGGGCCGACTCTATATAATTTGTTGTCCTAATGCAAGGTTGAAAAAATGGCCCCTTATAATTACTATAATCTACGTATATGATGTAAAATATTACTAGAAGTTTACATCTAACCACATATTCTTCTTCCAATAAATTGATCATTTAGTTTTCTTTGTTTCCTTTTGGCAGCACCGGACAATTGTAACACCTATATTTTTGAGTGAGGAGCAATTGAGGGCATGGAGTGGAGGACTTCATGAATTCAGCAATTATGGATTGATGGAGCGGATCAGGGGAGGGGACATACCGAACCTGGGTAGGGCCGACGGAGCAGTCGAGGGCGCTGCCTGGAGCAGTCAGGGCGAGGGCGGTGAAGCGACTCGATCCGTCGGAACAGGAGGCGAAGTCACGAAGAGACAAGCACGGAGACGAACATACAAGCAGACTCAATCGATGCAAGGAGGAACAGACGCATGCAGGGGTCGTGTCGTCGACCGTCGTGCATTTCCTCGTGTGCTATCTGTAACACCCCAGGATTTAGAGTCCAGAAATAGAGTGGACACATGAGTGTGCATTGCATTCATGCATCAGAAAATCCGGATAACTTTTACGCATTTAATTTTAAAACACTAAGTGATTGAAGTTTCACTTGAGTTGGTGGAATTGAGGATCATCAACTTGAGCGTTATAAACTTTGAGATGATCTTGGCTTGAACCTTATTTTGGGATAGAGAGATACATGATAAAATGTTACACCAAATGAAAATAGTACCAAATGAAAGAAAACCTAATATACCAAAACCTTACTTGGGAGTTAATGACCAAAACAACTATACGTAGTTATTCTCTGACCATCTATTCTTATCAATTGTGCTAGACATACTAGTACATGGGATTCATGACAGCCTTGAAGACCAAGCTGATTCACCTAAATCTTAACCTAGATCTTCTTCCTTGATCTAGACATCTTATTTTCTTATCTCCCAATCTTCCCAAAGACATCCACAAGAGAAGATGATCAGAAGGAAGAAATGCAACAAGAAGAATTTGAGAAGCATTCCTTAGTTGGGCATAGAAGTGGTATGCCAATCTAACATGAAGAATTGGAAACTCTTATATCATTAACCATCTTTCTTAATCTCTAGAAAGAGTGTGATATCCAAAGGTTTGTGTTATATAGAAGTAGTGTGAGAACAAGCTTCGAAACCTTGTTAACAACTCACTTTTGTATACATAAAACAATTGAGTGTCATATGCAGATAAACTAAGGGCCAAACAATTCAGTACATCAACTACCTTAGTCATTTGATGCATAAAGCCATTTGATGTCATAACTTATATACACATTCATATACCACCCCTCAAGTAAGTTGGCTTTGTTAAATTAAATTGTCTTCACCACAAGGGTGAGGCCAGAGATCTCGGAACTTCAATATAGGACAAGAAGAACTTGTCTTGAATATCTACTTTTTATGTAGAGGGATCAAAACCAAAGTAAATCCACATATGGATTATGGTGTTTTCCCAAGGGAATCATAACCAAAGAGAAAGTAATGCCAAAGCATAAGTCCATATGATCAATATTCATATCTCGACATCACATGAGTTATTCTTCAAGATCAGGTGAATGAAGAATGCATATGAGAGAGGATCCACAAGTCATCAATAGATAATGGTCTATTGATGGAATCAAGAGTCCATTCTCAATAAAAGATAATCCTGGGCATATGAATTACTGAATCACTTGGGAAGCATTAGTTGATACATTTTCAAGGATACCTATTTCACAAACTCATATATATCCATATCTACCTAAATTTTCTAAAGTAAAATCTCAAATCGTTCTAGAAGTTAATGAAAACCATCTATACATATAAAGAATTCCATAGGAATACTTTTCCCTATGGATTTGTTGCTCCATAAAAATAATAGGTGGGAGCCATAAACTATGACCAAATGGAATATTTTATTTACCTGTAGCCTTTGAGCCAAAATATCAAATCTTATAATTGGAAGTACCCATTTACCTAATTAAATTATGACATGTAAAAAATATGTCCATGTTAAAAACATGCACCATCAAAATTAACTAAGCGAAAGACATGAATTATAATACAAGAAATACATCAAATGGTCCAAATTCACTTTATGAGATAAAAGAATTCTAAACACACCAAATATTCAAATTATATCATGGTATAATCTTATACAGGTGGAAATAAACATTGCATTTCAACCACAACCTTTCCAGGACCTCTTTGCAAGTTCCAATAAAAAAACAGGTCCAAAACAGGAGACAGGGGCCTGTTTCAACTGAATCTGTAGTTTTCTGGAAACCCAGGGGGTTTTCTGCAAACCGGCTTTTCCTTTTGTTCTCTTCTCCGGCCAGAAGGGCGGCCGAAGCCGTGGCCGTGCCTCCAAGCTCCCGTACGACCGCCTCCCTCTCGCGCGTGGATAAGACCATGGAGGAGCCGTCCGCATCTCCCTCTCTCACTCGCGTCTCTCTTCTTCCTCCCTCTATTCCTCTCCAAATCCTAACCCTAATTCATCTCGGCCGCCGCCGTGCGCCGGCTTTCGTCATCAACTCCGGCCGCCCCTCATCGTTCGGAGTAGCTGGGAAGCTTCTACCTGATGCTAGATTCCTCCTCGTTGAGTATCTCTTGCGGGGATGGACTAATGCGACCGAATCAACCACCTCTTCTCCAACTCCGGCCACCGACACCGCGGAAGCTCTCATCGCCGCCTGACCTCGCCGGACTTCACCGAGCCTTCCACCGTTATCATGGTGAGCTTGCGCAACTCCCCGCACTCTCCAAATTCTTCAACTCCTCTCAGGATTATGAGTTCGTCGGGAGCCCAGCGCCGCCGCCGCGTTTGTGCTCGCCGCCGGCGCTCTGGTGACCGTATGGTCCAAGCGCCGCCACCCAGTGATTCGCCTTATCGCCCTCTAGCTCAATCAGGAAGCCATTTTTCCCAATTTCCACCAAATCATCGAATTCGTGTGCGGATTGGAGATGAACTCCAGTGCTGACGTCACATGACGTCAGCAAATCCATTTAAATCGTTTTTTGCATTTTAATGGAATTATTCTGAGTATGACATGTGGGACATCATGTCAGACTTTTATTATTTTGGTAAATCATTTCTGTAAATTTTAAAATTATGACAGGTGGGCCCAACTCTATTTATTAAATTACAGAAATTGTTTATATTGAATTGAACTTTAAAAATTTATAAGTAATTCACATTAAATCAGAAAAATATAATCTTTATACCAAAATGATCAGAAAAATAAAATCTATAATTCTGTATCATTACAATTTGTCTTTGAATAAAATTTAAACATAATAAAATTTGAAATACAAACCACATAATCTTTTAAATATGAAGTTATTTGAAATGCTATTTTGGAAGCATTTCAAACTTTATTGAAATTGTCTCACATGCATAACTTTAACTTTCGTAATGTGTTTTTATTACAATATGAATTATTTTATTTTAATAAATCTATTTCAAAATGATATTCTATTTTAAAATAATAATTAATAAGAATTATTTATCCTAATTTTGAAAATGAAGTTATGATCTTACAAAAGTTGTTCTACTACTATTTGGCAACCATTTAAAGTAAATAAAATTTTAACTACTAAGTTCCATTATGTATAAATATCCATCTACTCCATGTGTTACTCAACTTATGTTTACTCATAATTGGTTAAGTAAAATTAAGGAGGAAATAAATTAAAAGTTCTTAACACCAGGATGTAACTTGTTGTACTTCGAAAACAGAACACTCATTCATATGAAACATGATAAGTTTAAAGTTAGTAAGTGTCTGATTAAAACTAGTATAATGTCATAACGCAAAGTCTTGGGTAAAACACACAAAGAAGAATAGTGTTATAGGCTCTCTCTCTTAACCATGTCATATGATATCAATAATGTTAGACATTATTTATGTTCTTCAAAAGTTATTCTTTTTGCCAACATGAAATATGACACTAGCTCTCTACTTAATTAAAGTTAATACATGATTTCTACCAACATAAGATGAACATAACCTAAATCAACCATTGAGTGTTTATATGTGGTTTAACTTTTCTCTTAAGCTTAATATGATACATGAACATTAATGTTAAACAACTCATCTTGCTTGTGAAGTAAACTTGAAGACAAAACAACTCTAAATGGAATCACCCAACACAAATAACACATAATCATTTAGAATGAGATACGGGGTACTTTGCGATGCACCTCATACTTATGCATTAATCATGCTGCTTCTTTAAACATTAGTACTTACCGGACCAATGATGTTGTTTCCAGATTTCTTGGAGTTTATATTATATCGAAGACCCTGGCTGCATAATCTTGCAGTCAAAAAGGCAAGTTCATCCCTTTTATTCACGTCCTGTTGGAATATTTGTTAAGAAACTATTTTCAAAATGTTATTATCACATGCACTACAAAAAGGACCGAAAACTTATTTTATAATGATATGACTACGGTTACCCACCAGTGAGGTGGTAATCTCATATGGCTGGCAGATGGGACCACGGTAAGAATGTTGTGGTGGAGGTTCCATTTGCACGGGAAAGTATCACCTAGGACCTAACAACAAATGTCGCCAGTGATTCTTGCGCCGAATATTATGCGCAACCATGAGATCTGAAATGGGACAGAGAAGTCAGTTGTACCCATTTCCTCTCGTACACCAACGGATGTCTAGACTTAGGCCGGGCGGTGTGATCCGCAGGCTTGAGATGGCCGTATAATTATCTCACCTTCGGGTTGTGGCTTCTAGCATCTATGAAGGTTGGCTTCAGGACTGATTTGATGCGGTTTCCAAATAGTCAGCAGGCATGAGATGACCGGTTTCCTCTAGCCTGCAACTGAAGTAATGGGGGTTGTGCGGGGATGGTGGAAAGGCGCAGTGATTAACTTGGATTACTGACTGGGCCCCACACCAAGGAAGTGTGGACGGGAAAGTACGCCCGGTTGTGCAACAAGGTCTTGATCTCTTATGGGTAAAGCAGCGCACCTCTGCAGAGTGTATGAATGTGACATGTTACTCCACGTTCCAGAACAGAATGACGAACGCAGCAGGAAAGGAGACTCCTCAAAGCCCTAGCCCTGTGACTCCTGACGAGCATAGTCTTCAAAATAAAAGCAACCTTTTGAAGAAATGATTTCGAAAACTTGCATTAGCCTACGGCAATCCATTGTCCGTGGTTGTGTTTATGCATCAAACTTCCCACCTTATTTATATTGAACTTGCTGGGTAACGCTGTTACTCACCCTTGCCTCTTAAACCCCTTCTTAGACATGAAGAACCACAAGAAGGCAACACTTTAGCCTATGAAGACTCCGTAGGCGGATAAACTTAAGATACCAAAGATGGCTACTACATCAAGTTGATACAATTGAAGGAAGACGGAGGACAAATTAAGGCGTAGTGTAGAAGAGAACAAATTTCTAGTCATAGAACCTATCTCTGTAGGCGTTGCTATAGTGCAACCACAAGCCTAGCCGTATTAGCAGTGGGCTTAGTATAGATCAGTTCATCCGAGATTTCCATTTGATGTTCTTTTATTAGGGCCTTGCCTCATTGTTTCGAGGAGGTTCTAAAGATCTGTTGTTTTGGATCTTCTGTTTGTAATCTATAGTCATGCCTTGGACCTGCGATGTTTCTGTTGTACCACTCTGATGATAACACTGGTGGACGGTGATCCATTGGTGCTATGTCAACGACTATAGCATACTACACCATGCAGTGGTATGCTGGGTCACCACACTATCGATGGAGAGAAAGGCCTAGCCAGCCAGGCCAGCCCAACATTTTTTTTACTGACAACATTTTATTTAGATGTGTAGTAATCAAATTATGAAGAAAGAAATTGGCCCCCCTCTGGCCTGGGCCCTAGTTGGCCGCACCTGCCAACTACCCTTAGAGTCGGGCCTGATGTCGTGCCGCAGTAGGTAGAAATGCTTAATTAGCATGGGCCTTCCCTTTGTTTCCGGTGCTACCGTGGCACATTCGGTTAAGAACTTGAGCTTTGGTTGCGCCATATTGGCTAGTGGCTACAACCACCCTCATGATGGTACGTGTAAAGAGTCTTTCGTATACCACTTTTGTCATCAACACTGATACATGACATACACGTTCATAGTTGAGAAGACCCGGACCAACCGCAAAGGCTCTTATAGTGCAAGGAGGCAAGCTTGACGCCACCATCCTTTAGACAGAATTTGCCTACCGACTTCCTCCTCTAGCGGCAAGGTGAGTGTTGGGGATATATCAACTAGGGGTATAACCAGCATGGATCAATCCGGCTAGTCCAGGGTGGCCCAAGGGTGGTAAGGCCAAGGCCTGCCGGGCGGCCCAGATAGCTGACGTGCAAGGAAGTAGGCGGACGGTCCAAGGAAGGCGGAAGGCCTAAGCCCATCAAGCCACCGAGCCCAAGACGGAAGGCGGCAACTAAGCCGGCTAGGTCTAGGACTCTGATTACTTGCCGGACAAGTACTTGCCTTGTATCCTGGGGTCTGGCCGCCTATATAAGCCGGCCACCAGGAAGCCTTTAGGGCAGGCTTCAATACGCATCATACACATTGTAATATGTTCACGGCTATTGCCTCATAGTGAATTATAGCAGCACGTAGGATCCCGCCACCGCTGTGGGATCCGAAGCTGGGTAAACTCGCCGTGTTCAATCCCGACCTCGACGACACCAACCTTCTTCCCCACAATCCATACGTAGGCTAGAGGACCCCCGTCTCCTATCAAATATGCCGATACCACGACAGTTGGCGCCCACCGTGGGGCATAAGGTTCCTGGCGTCACGTTCCAGGCGGGAACACTTGGCGGCGTGGGCAAGCAGATCGCCGTCGGTCGCGTCACAAGGTTTGACGGCCACAGCTACGTCAACTCGGATGAGTCCTGGCTCCCGGCGGACGACTACCTTATCGGATGCGCAATCGTGCCGATCGGAGGGATCGACGTCTTCATCGGGTACACGCCAGAGGCGTACGGCCTACCGCGTTTCTACAACCCCACCCACCAACCCTTCGACCAAGCAGTCGACCGACAAGATGGATCTGAATCCGGCTCCCTCAGAGGGTACAGCGGATACAGACATGCCTGACAAGCTGGCTATGATGGTTGTTGTCGGTCACGAGACAACCCCAGTTACTTCGGAAGCGCAAATCAAGCCGGCGGAAGAAGCCGGAGACACCACTGCCGGCCAACTCATTGAAAGTTCCGACAAGGTGTGCGCAAAGAAGAAAACTGGCCTCGAGAAAGGCGGCAGCAGCAAACCCACGGATTTGCTCTCCGTCATCAAAGAAGTAGACGAGATCATGAATACTCCGGTGAACAAAAACACCCCACTCGACGCAGTGGAAGAGCTTAGGCTTAACATGCTTAAGCACTCTGACTTCCTGCGAAAAAGAGAGGAGCACGTTGAGAGCCTTGCGAAGAAGATCAAGAAAGAGCAGGAGAAGATGTCGGCCAAAACAAGCCGGCAACTCTTCGAGGAGAAAAGGTCATCAAAAAACCGCCGTGGAAAAGAGCCGCCTACGCAAGCGACGACTACGGCTCAAGACCTAGGGTTCGATTGGCGTACGGCACCATAGCGAGTGGATAGAAGGGGGGATGTTGTCTTCTGCACCCCTATCCTCAACGCGGTTGCCGCGTTAGATACCCTAGACGACAACACTTACACGGCGGAAGAAAAGCTGGCCAACGCAAGACACTTCGTAAGCAAGGCCCTAGAACAACAAGCTCGCGCTGATTCCTACGGCCACATGGCGGATGCCCGCGGGGGAGACCTAGAGTCTATGTCAGGCAAGTGCAAAGCTGCACCCGGCGCCGACCCCGAAGGCCCGTCTGGCTCCAGTAGCCATGGCGACAAAAGGAAGGCAACGCCACCTCCAAAGAAGGCACCGCCGCCAAAGCCAAGGCGGGACGAGAATTCAAGGACGGGAAGCAGAGGAGACCTACCACCTCCACCTCAGCCAAGACGCGACAATGGCGGTAGCCGGAACAACAGGCAGCCGCCTAGAAAAGATGCCGGCAACGACCCTCCAAGGAGAGGCCGCAGCCGGTCTCCGCAGCGTAGCACTGGCAGCAAGAGGAGAGAGGAGGTAGAAGGGCCCAGGCGGCGCAGGACGAGCCGGACGCAAACAGAGGCGCACGGCAGCTCGATCCAAGAGACGCATGAAACCGCCTACAAGACATAGCAAGGGGAAAGGAGCCGCTGTACTCTGGACCAAAGTGCTTCGGTGACGCCATCCGCAGAGAGCCTTTCCCTAAGGACATGACATCAGTGTCAAAAAACTGTTCTAGGTATAACAACCTCGTTAAACCGGACTCATGGCTATCCGACTGTGCCATGGCCATAGAGATTGCCGGCGGGAGCAGCCATATTGCCGTCCGCTACCTACCTCTCATGTTGGAAGGCACGACAAGAGCTTGGATCGACAACCTTCCTGAAAAGTCCATACATAGCTGGTATGACATGGAAAAGGTTTTCTCCCAGCACTTCCAAGGAACGTACAAGCGTCCAAATACCTACACGGATTTGCAACGCTGTATCCAAAAGCCGGACGAAACCATGACATATTTTGTCAGCCGTTGGATATCAGAAAAAGCCAACTGTCATGGTGTTTCGGACGCACAGGCTATCCATGCCTTCTACACGGGCCTACAGAAGAAGTCCTTGCTCCGTCATAGGCTCGTCCGCGAGCAAATCACGGACCTTGGTGAGATGCTCAACCTAGCCGCCCAATACGCGGCGGCGGATGACGACGCCCGGGACGATGACCCAGACGTCAACATCATACCAAAGCGGAACAACAAGCGCAAGCAGGCGGCGGATGACAAAGCCGGACCTTCCAATGGGGTAGCCGTAGCGTTCCAAGGAAACGCCGGCAAAAAGAAGTGGAAAATAAGAAAGATAGTCGCGAAGCCGGCTCAGGGCCTAAGGCGGCGCGAATCACTTATGAACAGGCAAAGCTTTTGCCGTGTCCCATCCACGCCTCATTGGGCAAGGTCAACCATATGCTTGGAGAATGCCGTTTCATGGACGACTTCAAAAAGGATCACACAGTCGGCTGGAAGTCAAAGAAGTCAAAGAAGAACGACAAGAAAGACAACAAGGAGGATGAGGATGACGACGACATGTCTATCTCCAGCGAAGATGACGCAGCCGCCAAGAAAAAGAAGCCGTATCCGAAGGTCAAAGAATCTCTTGTGTGCTTTGTCGGCACGCCTTCGGCTAAAGCGGATAAGGCGGAGATGCGCGAACTCAACGCGACAATGCCGGACGTCCCTCAGTACTTGAACTGGTCGGAGGCAACAATCACTTGGGACCGGTCCGACCACCCTGATCACGTCCCTCACCCAGGCAAGTACGCCCTTGTCGTCGACCCCATTGTCGACAACTTCAGACTCACAAAGGTACTTATGGATGGCGGCAGCAGCCTCAACATCCTGTACTACGACACACTAAGCCGCATGAACCTATCAGAGGATCAGCTGGATCACAGCAACCTCACCTTTCATGGCATAGTGCCCGGCAGGCAAGCAAAGTCAATGGGAAGCATCGGCTGAAGGTAACTTTCGGACCAAAAGAGAACTACCGCTCAGAGTTTCTCCGGTTCGAAGTTGTCCCCTTCAAAAGCGCCTATCATGCAATCTTCGGACGACCGGCTTTCGCCAAGTTCATGGCAAGGCCGTGCTACATATACAGCAAGCTCAAAATGCCCGGGGAAAACGGAACCATCACGGTTTCCGGCAACTTCAAGAAAGCCAAGGAGTGCGAGTGTGGCATGGCCGCCTTCGCAGAAGCCGTCATCCACAAGGAAGAACTCGCGCTGCTCGGGGCGGATTCAGACAACTCCATGCCAAAGCCAAAGATGGATGTCAAGAAGACTTTCGAAGCTTCAGAAGACACCAAAAAGGCGGACCTCATCCCAGGTGACAAGTCTAAGCAAGTTGTCATCGGCTCCAACCTTGACAGCAAATAGGAAGGCGCGCTCGTCGAGTTCCTCCGTGAGAATCGTGACATCTTTGCATGGTCGCCTTCCGACATGCCTGGTGTACCGAGGGAACTTGCCGAGCACTCGCTCAACGTCATAAAAGGATCCAAGCCGGTGAAGCAAGCAACAAGACGCTTTGGAGATGAGAGACGCAAGGCTATAGGGAAGGAGATAAATAGGCTGAAGGCCGCCAATTTCATAAAAGAAGTTGTACACACCGATTGGGTGGCAAATCCTGTACTTGTCCCAAAGAAGAATAAAGAGCTGAGGATGTGTATCGACTATACTGGTGTTAACAAGTGCTGCCCAAAGGATCCCTTTGCGCTGCCTAGGATTGACCAAGTCGTAGACTCCACAGCAGGCTCCGAGCTGCTTTGTTTTCTGGACGCCTACTCAGGATACCACCAAATCAAGATGAGAGAGTCAGATCAGCTGAAAACATCTTTCACAACTCCATATGGGACTTTCTGCTACATTACCATGCCTTTTGGCCTGAAGAATGCAGGGGCAACATACTAGCGCTGTATGCAAAATTGCCTGCACGAACAGATCGGTCGCAATGTTCACGTCTATGTAGACGACATCGCGGTAATGTCAAAAAAGAAGGCAGATCTCCTAGAGGACTTGGAAGAAACTTTTCAGAATCTCCGGAGGTATCAGATGAAACTCAATCCCGCCTAGTGTGTTTTCGGCGTCCCAGCCGGCAAACTCCTCGGGTTCATCGTCTCAGAACGAGGGATTGAGGTTAACCTGGAGAAGATCAAGGCCATACAAAACATATCCAGACCTACTTGTCTGAAGGACGTGCAGCGCCTAGCCGGATCGGCGGCAGCCGTCAGTCGTTTCATAAGCCGCCTAGGGGAAAAGGCAATGCCTCTCTTCCGGCTACTGAAGAAATCCGACAACTTCGAGTGGACAGCAGAGGCAGATGCCGCCTTGCAACAACTTAAGGAGGCCCTCGTATCCGCTCCGATATTGGCAGCACCTCGATCACAGGAACCAATGCTGCTGTACATTGCGGCAACAGGAGCTGTTGTCAGCGTTGTCTTGGCTGTGGAAAGAAAGGAGAACGAAGCCGCGACGTGTGAGCAACGACCGGTCTACTTCATCAGTGAAGTATTCTCCGCCTCCAAGCAGAGGTATCCGCGTTACCAAAAGCTGGCTTATGGTGTATTCTTCGCCGCCAGAAAGCTTAGGCATTACTTCCAGGAACACACAGTGACAGTAGTCAGCAAGGCACCGTTGGGAGACATAATCAACAATGCAGAGGCAACAGGTCGAGTTGCCAAATGGGGCATCGAACTTGCCGCTTTTGATATAGTCTATAAACCACGGACCGCCATCAAATCTCAAGCGCTTGCAGACTTTGTCGCCGACTGGACAGAGGCAATGGAGGAAACAGCACTCCCCGAGTCAGAATATTGGGTCATGCACTTTGACGGATCAAAGATGCTCAAAGGCTCGGGGGCTGGAGTCGTTCTACGTACGCCTAAAGGTGACAAGCTTAGCTACGTGTTACAAATCCACTTCACAGCAACCAACAATGTTGCCGAGTACGAAGCCTTGCTTCACGGGTTACACGTGGCAAACGACCTATGCATCAAAAGAATCCTCTGTTATGGCGACTCAGATCTGGTCGCGGAGCAAGTAAGCGGAACATGGGATGCGAAAAGCGCAACAATGGCATCTTACAGAGCCAAAGTTGACGAGTTTGCAAAAAACTTCGTAGGCTACGAAGTCCGGCATGTTCCAAGAGCTGAGAATGAGGCGGCAGACACACTTGCAAGACTTGGATCGGAACGCAAAAAGGTACCAAAAGATATCTTCCTGGAGCAATTGCACAAGCCATCCATTAAAGGCGCCGATTTGATGGACCCCGACTCAGAAGAACCGGTAGAAGCGGCAAGTCTCGCTATCTACTTAACACAGCCGGATTGGACAGTCCCATACCTCGATTTTCTAATCGACCAAAAGTTGCCGGAAGACGATGAGGTGCTAAAGAGACAGATCATAAGGCGAGCCAAGGCATTCACGATAATAAAAGGCGAGCTATACAAGCGAAGCACTTGCGGCATCTATCAGCGGTGCATACAGCCGGAAGAAGGCCGGGAAATTCTGAAAGACATACATGTTGGCACCTGCGGGCATCATGCTTCCGCTAGGTCCATTGTATCCAAAGCTTTCCGCAAAGGTTTCTACTGGCTCACCGCCAAAGAAGACGCCGAGAACATCGTAAAGACATGCAAAGGTTGCCAGTTGTACGCCCGTCAACCTCACTTGCCGGCACAGGAGCTAAGGACGATCCCAATCACCTGGCCGTTCGCGGTCTGGGGCTTAGACATGGTGGTGCCTTCAAAAAGACGCGCGGTGGGTACACTCACCTATTGGTCGCTGTCGACAAGTTCACCAAATGGGTCGAAGCTAAGCCGATCAGCAAACTTGACGCACAAACAGCCACCAATTTTCTCTGGGGAATTATCTCTCGGTTTGGAGTTCCACACAACATTATCACCGATAATGGCAGCAATTTGTCTCAAGGCGACATAGAAGAATACTGCAGTGATCTGGGCATCCGGCTTGATTTGGCATCCGTGTCACACCCTCAATCCAATGGACAAGTAGAGCGTACAAACGGCCTAGTCTTATCAGGACTTAAGCCTCGTCTCGAAGCTCCATTACATAGGGCAGCCGACGCTTGGGCAGATGAGTTACAGTCGGTATTATGGAGTTTGCGCACAACGCCAAACAGATCCACCGCCTACACTCCTTTCTTCTTAGTATATGGCGCAGAGGCAGTGCTACCTACCGACATGAAGTACGATTCCCCAAGAGTCCAAGCCTACATCAAGCAAGACGTAGAAGGTGCAAGACAGGATAGCCTAGACCTGCTAGATGAAGAAAGAGACATCGCTCTCCATCGCTCCGCCTTGTACCAGCAACAACTTCGCCGCTATCATAGCCGGAGAGTGCGGAAGCGAAGCTTCAGAACAGGTGACCTGGTTCTCCGCCTAATTCAAGACAGAAAAGGCTTGCACAAGTTATCCCCGCCATGGGAAGGACCGTTTATAGTCACAAAGGCGCTGCTCAATGGTTCCTACTACCTAGCCGACATCCGCGACGAAGAAGAAAAGAAAATGCGCAAGAAGGCGGCAGGAAAAAGGGGAACCAAGCGCAAGAGAGGCATTGACGATCCGTTCGAGCAAACAAGACGGCCTTGGAATATTGAGCAGCTACGTCCTTTCTACACTTAGCAATTTATAATTGTAATAAGTTAAATATGATTATGAAATAAAAGTCTATGGTTCCTCATCTGTGTTGAGATGCATGCCATCTTTTATCTTTTCTTGCAATCATATTTCCCCTATGTATCTAAGTTACCTAATTTCTAGCTCCGTGCAAAGGTTCAAACTGGTAGATACTTGCAGCTTTCGAGCCAACCCAAAGCAAAAACAAACTTTTTGCGCCGCCTAATTCCTTTGCCTCTGATTACTTATATGTGGTTCGCCTAGTAGTATGTCTTTGACACCAACATGCTGGCTTTGGTCTCTGATTCTAAACAAATGGTCTAGCCCTGGTTGTTTCAGCTAAAGTTACCGGCTGAGGTTTCGTCAACATACAAAAAGTCAAGCATATAAGTCAGGGTAAAATTAAGGCGGGCCATATAAATAAAGACAGAATAAAACTTGTCAGCTAGTTTCCGCCTAACAAGGCAACAGCAAAAGTATATACAAATATTACAAATGTTGCATTGTTTCAGGGGCCGACAAAATAAGGCCGGTGGGAGGCAAGGACAAGAAAAGCTATGGCTCGGGGGAGCATCTACATCAGACTTGGGGGCTGACAACTTCAGCCCCAGAACTATCACTCCCATCCGCCTCAGCCGCGCCGACAGCTCCAGCTCCCTCTCCGCCAGGCACAGGATGGCGCCGGTAGAAGATTGAAGTGTCCACCATGTCGGCGACTCGCGTGGCGTAGCCGGCAACGCTGTCCAGAACAGCGGCCGGCTCAACCTCGCTACCGTCTTCGTACGTTGACGGCATGCCTTCGGTGACGACTTCTATCTCCGCCTCGGGGTAGTGCGCCATGAACAACCCAAGGGCGGTCTTGGCTCCACCCCGTGCCGCCGACTTCAGCGAGCTTTTGTGCAGCTTGGTTGCCTGCTCCAGGATGGCAGGCACGTCGCTGTACTCGGTCGGCTCCTGGCTGCCGGACGAAGTGAAGAACTTGGCGGCAAACCGCTTGGACGCCGCCAAAGTCTCGGTGATCAGTTCGCCTAGACGCGCAAGGCGATCCAGGCGGGGGCTGACAACCTTGTCATCGCCTAAACCGGCGGGAACTACATAAAAGATAAAGCCATTAGATTAGCTCAGGATAAAGCAACATGGCAGCATCAAAAAAGGAGCAAGAAATTACCAAGGACCGAGTTATGGAAAGCCGACAACTCAATCATATGAGTTGCCAGCGCGTCCTCTGCAGTTTGGGCGCGAGAAGTCTGCTTGGATATCTCTTCCGCAGCCATCTTCTCCGCCTCCGCCAACTTGTTGCGCAGGCTTTCCAGCTCACCAGTGAGCTGGCTGGATTCCTGCGCAAACTTGAGTTGCTGGGCCTCCATCTCCTTTTGATGAGCCGCCTTCAACTCCAAGTTGGCGGCCGCCAAGTCTGAAACTTCATTCATAAGAGCTTGCATATCAGTGGACGCCTTCAGGATATCCTGGGCGTGGTCTAGCAGTTCTACAAATATGGATTCGCTAAGCTAAATGATTGACGGAAACATAGGTCAAAAGCATAGTTGGAGAAAGGGATCAACCCTACCTTCATCTTTTTTGCGGGCCGCCTCCAGCTCGGCGATCCGCCTGTCCTTGGCATCGCACTCCTTCTTCAGGTCGCGGTGGCGCCGGTTTATCTCGACTCGCGAGGAGACGAGCTCGACGTTGGCGGACACAAGGCCCTGCAAGAAAAAACAAAGGCATATAACATATTGTCGAATAACCACTAAGCCGGCAGTCAAAGTTTTTTTTGACTAGCCATCTAAGTGCTCGGGGGAAAGACTATGATATGCCGGAGGGGTAGAAACTTACAGATAGGTCGCCCTCCAAGTCGTCGAAGGCCTGCGAGGCAAAGGCGGCAAAAGCCAAAGTTGACTCCTTGGCCTCCTTAAAGGTAGACCAAGGGTCCCTGACTTTGCCGCCTCCCGCAGTCGGAGCTGCCCTCTGAGACCCGCCGGCAGTCGACTCCAGCAAACCTTCGTTGGCGGTTCGCGATTGCGCGGCATCATCGGCCGTAGCCTCAGCCAGCAGAAGGGGAGTTTTGGGCGCGCGGTCGGCGGAAGGGGCCCTTGGCGGAGCACCTGAGGCCGGAGCTGGGGGCTGACGTCGAGCGTCGCCCATGAAGCTGCCGGCGTGGAGCTGAGGGGTTGGCGGCACGGTGGCCGGCGAGCCGCCTTGCGGCCGCTTACCTTTGCCAAGGAGCCTGGTCGTCAACCGGGAGGTTGCGACCCTTTCCCTGTTAACAAAAAGCAAGCACAGTCAATTGGCCAGTATTGAAGAGTTTTGTCGTCTGATAAAGGCAAAGTTGAGTACCTTCGGGGGATGTTAATCCCCGCGTTCTCGCCAATGTTGGCGAGAGTCGGCTCGGTAGCCGACGCGATCCGTTTCCTCCTCTCGGCATTCGCCGTAGAGGAGGCAGCGCCGGACGCCTTGCGCTTCTTCGTCTTCCCGGCTTCCGACTCGTAGAAGTCGGGAGCCAGGTCATCCTCCCTCAACTCGGAGAGCTGAAAAAGAAGACATGTTAAAGGAACTCAATCCTAGCCGGCAAAGCTGTCAAATAAGGGGCAAAGGAAGAAAATATTCACCTCGAGGGGAGGATTGTCGTGGGTGTGCATGGGCACGCCCTCGACCGCCTTCAACGACCCCGCCTTGACGAGGATGCGGAGCCGGAATGCCAGGTCGGCGACCGGCAATATCTCTTCGCTCACGCGGAGAGAGGCTGTGTCAGTAGGCGAATACTGACACATCTTGTGCGGGCTGTACCGCAGGGGGAGGATTTGCCGGCCGAGCCAGCAAATGACGGTGTCGACCCCATCGAGCTGGGGGGGAGCCATCGTCCTCGTGAGGAACTCGATCCGCCTTTGAATAAGGCGGAGTTCCTCCGTCAACTTGGGCACCGCCTCGTCCCAGCATGGGCGAGGCATGGGTGGCGCGTTGACGAATGCCGGAATGCCGACTTGACGGCCCGGCGCTGCCATGTCTTGGCAGTAGAAGAATGTGGAGGTCCAGCCCTTGACGGACTCAAGGTATGGTATCTTAGGATACCATTAGCGGCCGGCAGTTGAAGGTGACACTGCCGCAGGTCGCCAGCCCGCCATCCGGCACCGTCTGTCGCCGGCAACGGAAGCAGTATCTGAAGAAACCTAAACTAGGCCTAATACCTAGGTAGCCTTCAAACAGAGCTGTGAAGCCGGCTAAGACTAATATACTATTGGGTGCGATGTTGTGGGGCTGGAGCCCGTAGTGATCCAAGACCTCGCTAAAAAAGGCGGAAGGCGGAAGCGCCATTCCCCTGACAAGGTGGGAGGTAAGGATTACCCGCTCTCCGGCTTCCGGGGCCGTGATGATGTCTCCCAAGGCGGCCCTCCACCGGCAATCCTCCCGAGTGGGGAGGTAGCCGACAGCCTCCAAATCTTGGAGGGCGTCTTCGTCGACGATAGAAGGCAGCGAGTAGCGGGACCCGAGGTCCGCCGCTTCTTCTTCCTCGTCGCCGGGGGCGTTCGCCGTCGCCGTTGCTGTGGTGGTCGGTGGAGGAGCCGAGGAGCCCGCCGCAGGTGCGCGCGCGGAGGAAGTCCGTGGGACGACGGCGGTGACATTGCCCGCCGTCGCCGCCGCCGCGGGACGAGTTATGGCGCCGCCCATCGACGCCGCGAGCGCGGCCTCGGTCGCCGCGCCGCTCGACGCCGTTGAATGGGTTGGACCGGTGGACATCGCCGCGAGAAAAGGTTGCCGGAGGGAAGAAGTTCGCCGGAGCTCGTTCGGAGGCAGGAAGCAAAGAAGTGGAAGAGGCAAGGGCGCACGGAGAGCAAAGGCTGGGTAAAGAAAATGGACCGTTTGGCTACCTATTTATAGGGCCAGGCGTTGCTCCCTGTGCAACGGCGTTTTTAGTCGGACACGTGTCCAGCATCCGTTGCAGCCCATGATTGCACGATCTCCACGCCTCCTCTTTTCCCGCAATTTGTGATCATGGCGAGATTCCCGCCTAGGCTGTTTTCAAACTGTCGAGAAGCCGGCTAGGTGGAAACCGCCAAGAAGAATGCTCGGCAAAGATTGCCGAGTAGCCGTCTTTTCCCATGATGGACAAAGGCGGCCGCATGTCAACATCAAGACACGCGAGACTCGTTCATTTTCAGAATGGTTCAAGTCCTGCAGCCGTCAACCTTGGCAGATGAAGAATCAAGGAGAAGCCGGCGCCTGGAGAACTTCAACCTTTCTGGGGGCTAATGTTGGGGATATATCAACTAGGGGTATAACCAGCATGGATCAATCCGGCTAGTCCAGGGTGGCCCAAGGGTGGTAAGGCCAAGGCCTGCCGGGCGGCCCAGATAGCTGACGTGCAAGGAAGTAGGCGGGCGGTCCAAGGAGGGCGGAAGGCCTAAGCCCATCAAGCCACCGAGCCCAAGACGGAAGGCGGCAACTAAGCCGGCTAGGTCTAGGACTCTGATTACTTGCCGGACAAGTACTTGCCTTGTATCCTGGGGTCTGGCCGCCTATATAAGCCGGCCACCAGGAAGACTTTAGGGCAGGCTTCAATACGCATCATACACATTGTAATCTGTTCACGGCTATTGCCTCATAGTGAATTATAGCATCACGTAGGATCCCGCCACCGCTGTGGGATCCGAAGCTGGGTAAACTCGCCGTGTTCAATCCCGACCTCGACGACACCAACCTTCTTTCACACAATCCATACGTAGGTTAGAGGAACCCGTCTCCTATCAAATATGCCGATACCACGACAGTGAGCGAGAAGGGAAGGAGACAAGTGTCGGGAACATCGACAACTAGGGTTTTGCCACATAAGAGGCAGGGAATTTAGAGTACTCTACAATTCTTCATAATCATAGCTAGCATGAACTTAGACTCTTGCCGTTGCGGCCTCTGAAATGGCCACATGTGCTCCCCATGTTGTGCGATCGTCCAAAAAAGAACGCATATGTCCTAGACACGTATTTTATTTGTAACTTTATTATATAAAAGTGAGATGTGTTTTTCTCTTATGTTTTAATGGTTCGTATGAGGACAAACTCTTTTTCACCATGTACGTTCAAACAAGCTTGACTAGCAAACTTACAACACGTCGAGAAAAAAAGATCAACAAAACATATTGAAAAACTTCAAATTAAATCGAAACACGCCGAAGTCATCATCTCAATCTCCACCGATCACATGACAATGGTTCTTTGATGCACCTGACCCGCCAAAGAAAACAGTTGCGTAAGTTGCATTACCCACATATATAGTTTTGAATTGCCCAATGAGTTATCCGTCAAGAGATTGAGGTGGAAATCTAAGACCACTCACAAGATGGCTTTGGGGATTGCTGCTTTGTTGCGAGGACGCCTAACCAAAATACCACAATAATGATAGGGCAAACACAGGAAACATAAAAAATATCACCGGCTACTCAACATTAGCTATGATATGAAAATCATGCCATTGCCGTGACGGGTGTAGACTTGGGAGGGAGACATTATTCCACACCATGCTGCGTCCATAGTTGACGCCCTGAGCTATTGCATAAAAAACTTACAGTAGCTGAACTCAAGTAGACGGGGCCTCTCTACGTCGGGCCGACGGGTGGCCCATTAGCCCAGTCTGTCCCTTAACGGGCTTTACCCCAGGCCCAACACTAGCACGCGAAGGAAAGCAGCTGCGAAAGAAAAAAAAGGCAAAGCGCATCTCTGCTGTCCTGTCTTCTCCTCTCCGCGGACACGGCAAGCTTCCCCAGAAAAATCCCCAAATCCCCAAGCCGACCAGACCGCCCGCCCCCACACGCGCCGCCGCCGTCCGTCCGCCCGCCCGCAGCCCGCCTGCCCGCTCGGTGTCTCGTTCGTAGGGGATTGGATCGCCGGCCATGGACTGGAGCGCGGTGACGGCGGAGGACCTGGTCGACGCGCTGCGGGAGGTGGACTGGTCCACGCCGCCGCGCCCCGTGCCGGAGTTCTTCTCCCGATTCACCGTGCCCCGCTCCTACTCCAAGTGGACCAGCCGCCTCAAGTGCAACCTCTACTAGTACGATCCCGCCTCCGCTCCCCGCTTTTACCGTTTTGGCACACACCCCTTCCCTCGCGCGTCTCTGGCGTCGCATCCCCGATTTATTATTTACGAACTCGTCTGGCTTTGCCGAATCAGAGCGGATTTGGCTGGGATTTGTGCTGGTGTGGCGGGGGTTTTGATTAGCTCCGCCGGGATCTGTGGGTATTTTTAGAATTGGTGGACGGGTAGTAGGAGACTAGGGTAATCAGGATCCCCCAATGGAAATAGTAGGCATATGCGTGTGCGAGCTCCAGGCTCGTTCTGATGGCCAACCTTCAGAATGTTTGTCAACATTGCTCAGAGGCTTAGAGGAACAAGTGTGTGCGCTTAAATTGATTATGGTGATGCGAGTTTGTCTAGGAGTAGTCTGTGGGATGAGCAAGGCTTGCTTTTTCTTAACGGCTAGCATGCGAAAAATGAGGCTCTAGATGCAAAGTTGTCTAAATGTGAGCTCGATTCAGTTAACTTGAGCTGATGAGATGAAGAATTGGATAGTGACTGATAAACAGTAACAAGTATGCATTAAAAAATATCTTAAATTCATCAACGCTGTATGGGAGTTTTTTTACTTAAGACGGTACGGCTTCATTTTATCATGTACTGAAGTTCTTTTCCAACTTTTCAGCTACAGGACGAACTACTTCATCTTGATCATGTTCATTCTTGGTAGGTGAAGAAAGATTTGAGTTTTATATATCTTCTTGCCTAGTTCTTGGTTTTGACATTGCTGCCTTTGGTATGTATGCAGGGTTGGGCTTCCTTTGGAAACCAGTTGCTATTCTTGCTGCTTTTATGACTGGATTCAGCATTGCATTTCTTAATGACAGGTATATGAGTACTTAACTAATAAGTTTTTCTTGCGAATGTGCTTATAACTTGGCTCCGTTGAGATTATTTCAGTTTGGTATGTGAAAATGCACTCATTTACCATGAACTAACAAAGACAACACACCAGTAGTGGAACAGTCCTTGTAGATTTAATTGTGCTACAGGTTTCAGTGAAACAACTTAGTCATTGTGTTGAAACAACTTAGTCATTGTGTTATGAACACCAGATGCTCTCTTGTCCTTGATAATTTTATTGCATAAATGTGCACAAAAAGTTTATAGGTAACCCCATCAGTATTTAGGTTCTTTAGCCGAAGGGGCGATTGGCTCATTAATCATTATCTCTACGATTCTACATATGCAATGCAAGTCGGAAAATAATATCATTATTATGTGGCTGGCGAGTGGCCCGAAGCTTCACCTCTCAGCCTATCCAAGATATATGTAGTCTCACTTTTCAGGGTTATTAAGCTATTTTTCCTCATGGAAAAGTGAATCTGCAAGTTTGTGATAACTGTTTAGGCTATAATACACTAGGAAGTTAGCATTTTCTTTTATTTTACAGACGAATCAATCAAGGGTGCATTTATGTTAGAGCTGCTAGCGTTGAACCTTGACTGCTTCCTAATTCTATTATACGTCATTGCTTATGTAGAACATTGGCACAGATTGTAGGCTAGCTACATGCTCGCTACTTTATATGCTACCTTCACGTTAGAAGTTCTCTCATTGGAGGGAATGCCATTGTAGGGGTGCTCCATTTTAGGCAATGATCCAGAGAGTACACCATTAGATTCCTAGACTTTAACGACTAATTGCTATATTGCTTACGTTTCTTAAGCTTTCTTGGGTTGAGTTCAGGTGAATTCCTTTGCACTAAACCTAAATGTTACCTATTGAAAGCTGAGCAAAATGCAATATCCGTATATTTCCATCTCAGTATTATCTTATTGCCGCAGTGCTGCTTCAGTGTCAGAGTGTGGTGTTTGACACAGTCGATGTGTTAGGAGTTGATTTTGCAATTCCAGAGCATGTCTTATTAACTAATTCCCTCGAGTAAATCACCATGTTCCTGCATACCATCATATGCTATGCCTGCCAAGCATCTTGCATTTCACAATTTTTTAAACTCCGAATATGTTGTAGAGAACTGAGAGAGTGAGAGTATGTGAGACATGGGCCAGTTGTAGGTACCATTACGTGCAGCAGAAGAGACAGTGTAGTGATATGTCAGTTGAATATTGGGAATGATATATACACTAGAGAGAAGCCGCTTGAGTTCTTGTTTTAAAGAATCTTTCCATAGTGGTACCGGAACAATGCATATAAGTTATAACTGTTGCAAGTATGAAGGGTTATCTCATTAATGCTGCTGTTGGATTATTGAATAAAATACTTGTTCTCTTGTAGGTTATTTTTCTGTATATCTATTTGTTGTTTATAGTTCTTAAATCAGTAAAAGTTCCTCTAATTGTTTTGCATGATGATTAATGAACTAACTATCATGTATGGTAATGCAGTTTTGCAGTCACTTTCAACGAGAAAGTGACACGGACTGTCAGACAATTCTCACCACATTTAGCTGCAAAGATGAGACCGCCGATAACGTGAGAAGCACCACTATATTTTTCTTCTTCTGTGGGTTACTATTAATGTGTTATTAATTCTGTTGTCAATAACATTTGCAGCCCTGTTATTCGTGGTCGACCAAGCTCGAAGAGATCAATTCATATTTGTGGGCGGCCTCGCTGGTTGTTTGTTCTCTTATTTTCTGCAGGTGAGCAGAACTAACCTTCGCATAATCCTCTGTGACAATTCGTAAAAACTTAAACTAAGCAATTTTTTTCATTTCATTTTGCAGTTAGCTGTATGCTGTGGTTGACCTCATGCAGTCTCCTCACAGTTCTATGGGCACTTCTCATCGCTCTACTTGGTAAGGCCAGTGTAGAGTTTTTTTCGTGGAGATCTGCATTTATCTTGGAGTGTCCTTATTAATTATCTTGTGTCTGGCAGCAACTGTACTCCATGCCAGCTTCAGAACACCTAATCTGAAAGCACGTCTGAATACATTCAGAGAGGAATTCCGAGCAGTTTGGCGGAATTACAGTGAGCTTTAGAGCTCCCTCTGGTCCATGTAAGTTCCCCTACACCTGTGTAAGACACGGTTTATCTGCACTGGATACTATTGTGTGCACTAGGTGACATTTGCTCGTCTGCATGTTCAGGTGATAAGAAAGTGCCTAGTGCTGAACTTCCCTGTTGTTTGTGCATTGTGTTTGTGGGAGATGACCAAAGGTGATACACAGTTGCACTAGTTTGTGATCGGTTACTGGCTCATTTGGAGGTGGACCTGGACTGTAGGTGATGCTACACCTTGGTATGCAGTCCTCCATATCACAGCTAGTTGTTCCTTTGGACTTCTCCCTAAACCACCTTGAAGGAAGATCATCATGTAAAGGATGTAAACAAATATTCTGATCTAGACAAAAGCATATGTTGTTGTTGATGTGTGCTTCAATATTTCGCCTCTACTTTGGACGGACCATCTGGATAATACTCTCCACTAAGTTTTGGTTTAGCTTTCCTTGGGGCCTGGAGGGATATGTGGATATTATTGCCAATGTATTGATTGAGCTGCCTTGCTAGTTAGAATGTTACCGTATGATATCTTCCTGAGATTAGTAATCACGACCTGACATCGAGACTGTTCTAACGCCCCGTCAAAAGAGACTGTTGAAACGCGTGCCAAGAGAGAGAACATCTTTAACAAGTCTTTGCTCAGGCAACCCTCAGCTGCAAGACTGTCCATGCCAGCGTGTCGAGTAACATTTCAACTAGAGACTGAGATAGCAACAGAATTTGTTTGGGCGGCTTGTACATCAAGTACCTAGCAATATTTCCATAGTTTTTGCAACAGACTTTTCTGCAATCCAATTCACTCGTTCATGATCTATTAAGCTTGCTTTGGCTTTGCCTCATGCACATTTTCTTGTTAGTCTTAATGAAGTGGGCCATTCTCTCTTGTTGAGAACAAACATTCACAAGTCTGAAAGATGCTTCCATAAAGGATATTGTCACATACACAGGAGAAACAGATATTATCAAAACAAATTGTTCCTCAGAAAGACATCACAGTTAGTTATATTCATATATTTTATCATAACCATACAAAGTGGATAATTACAAATGACAATAATAGAAAGTATATAACTGAGAAGGAACATAAATCTGATAGTGGATAATTACAAATGATAATGATAGGAGGTATATTACTGACAAGGAACAAAAGTCTGGATACGTGAATACATCATAACTCAAAAAATGGCAATCCTGAAGAATTAGCATATACGATTCTCGCAGTAGAACAGAGCCTGCATCAAAACTGAATAGTCTGATTATGTAGCAAAGCTTCTATCACCAGCATCTCCCAACCCCGGAACTATGTACCTGTGGGTACAAATCAACAACATTAGTCAGTACTCCATCTGATTGCAACTATAGGCCCGATGCACTAGCTTGAAGAATGGAGACGTGATGTCCACATTTTACAGCATAAGCGAGGTATGAAATAGTACCCTTTCTCATCTACTTCAGAATCGATCATTCCTGCGTACACATGGAGCCTGGAGACCCAAAAAAGAGAGAGTTAACACCATGAGCCTGCTATACATAGATGGAGATGGCTCGTCCATTCTTACCCAGGGAACTTGTTGCTGAGCTTTGTTAGTGCAGGAGGGGCTGCAACAGCTGATATCTGCACCAGAAGGACAATAGGTGTTGGGTTCATTGAACGGATGATTGATAAAGAAATATAAAAGAGTCAGATAAACTTACAACTTTAATTTGTTTGCTTGTAACCCCACGTTCAATCAACAATTCAATAGCAGCAACGATCGTCCCACCTAAAGGTAATATAAGATAAATGTATAGTCGTTGTATTATGTGTTAGTGCACTACCAATTCTGCTTACTAGACCAATCTACAACTTGGATTTCATTCTTTGATAACTAAAAATAAGAATACTCGAACTCTCACATGATACAATTAATTTAGTGTCAGTGTCACTAGCAATTTCCTTTACATAACTGCTTGGGTACATTATATTCTTTCTATATCTCTTTGAGGAGACTAATGTCCGGTTAATTGATATAATTATGTACACTATGTATATGAAGGAGAAGTAGAAATAAATTGAAATGCACGATAATCCAGATTAACAACTTTTCTTCTATTTACAATGGGTCATACGTGAAGAGCATTAAACAAAAAAACATATTGTTTAGGTAGAGTTAACAATTACCAGTAGCCAGCATTGGATCCACAACTAGCACACGGGTTCCCTCTGGAATCTTGTCTGGTAAGCTGCATTAAGTAAGAGAAAGAAAAAAAAAGAAAAATTACGAGACTACTCGAATTCACGCGGGTGTTTTACATTGCTCTACAAGGATGGAAAAACAGAAAAATCTATTAGCAACATAATTAACTAACAGAAATCTCTAGTAGGTATTATCAAGGTAGCATTGCTCAGGTGTACCATAAACTAAATAGCGATGGAACCTCTGTTTGGTAATATCTGCGTGCCTTACTGTGTATCGTCCAGACTAGCATCGTTAAGTACATACAGAGTAGCTGTATATCTAGTTCCAGAACAAATAGTGACTTAAGTACTTCAGTAGGGTTTAAGAGTCTAGTGTCAAGCATAATCACTTTATGAATTTACACATTGGTCTGGCTGATGTCTGATTTAAAGGTACTACGAAAAAACTTAAATGAGAGCTTGCAAGATGAGAAAGAACTTGGCACATACTTGTTGAGATATATTGAAGGTTGAAGTGTTTCTTCATCCCTACGTAGTCCTTCATGTTCAATAAAACAGGAAGATAAGAATAAGAGAGGTGCTCCTGTGCTTTCTCAGAAGTTTTTTTTGCACGAATTTCAAAGCACATCAATGTTTGTGATTAGGGGTGGAGATTGAGGTTGCTAATCCCACCTAGTTAGTACTATTGTTACATCAGTTTTAGACCCCATATGAACTTAATCACAGCCGTCGATATGCTTTAAAATGCGTGCAAAAAAACATTCAGTAAAGCGCAGGAGCATTTCTCTAAGAATAATGGTGCATAGCTCTCAAGGTGGATGTAAGTTCGGTTTATTGACAAGAAATTCCTAAAATCATTGGAGTCATGAATTTTGGCTGTATTATAATTGCTATATGAACAAAAGATATACCTCTTCTGTACAAAACAAACATTCTGGATATTTCAAACTTCATGCTTCTTACCACAACCATACCCACATTAATTCCAGAATATCCAGCATCGGTATTTAGAGAAGCAAAATAAATCATCTAAGATAGCTGGAACCGTACTATGCAGCCATTGTAAGCAATATGTGAACATGAAGCTAATTGGCTCCTAAAAGGGAAGAATGTTTGACTCTAATAAGACAAAAAAATATCTAAGCAACTTACCAAGGTGATAAGTCTTGGTGGCTGGCAATACTGATGAAGCTTTGTCAGCAAGAGCAAGGCCAGCTCTCAGAATTGGAACAACCTGTTAGACATGCTAATGAAAAGACTAAATATACTCGCAGACACTACAAATGCCAAACATAATATAGAATGTTTGAGAAATAGACTTACCATAACAGGCTCCCTTGGATCAATAAATTCAACACTTGAAACAGCCACAGGTGTTTGGATCTCCCCTGTGATTGTAGGCTGCAAGGGTTTATAACATTTTATGAGCATTCACCATTCAATCAGGTATGTATGAATGCTAATGTCATTTCACAATTTTACAGACTGAAGGTGACTAACGAATAATGGTCAGTCATGCAAGGTTTCCACTAACCAGCCAATCCCTGGAGGCTTCGTATATGAGCAGACGGCCAAGCTCTGCCATAGCACTCCCTACATCAAGTTAGAACAACTATCTCAGTTTAGAGCTGTCAAGCTAATCCTTACATACTCCAACCCAGTAATAAATTGCCACCAGCTGATTAGGTCCAACTGCTACCACTATGCAACTCGGAACGCGTAACACATTCAGAAACACTCACTGAAGACCGCGCATGGCGTCTGCTCGTTGCGCAGGACGGAGACCCAGTGCTTAATCAGCGGGTGCGGCGGAACGAACACCTGCGAAACAAACACACCGCAATCAGACGAGGCCCACGTAAGCGCGCAAGCGAGCAGAGTCAGATCCGCACCAGCATCTGGCTTCCGGAGGTGGGCGAACGCGCTCCAGTGGCGGCCTCGGGGCTCGCCGCCCTCGCCACCGCCAGGGAAGGCCGTGGCGTGCGAACGAGCAGCGGCGCCGGCGCGGATTTGACGAGCGCGCGGGAGAGGAGAGAGCAAGAAGAGGCTGGGGAGAGGCGGCGCGGCGCGCATGGGCGGCGGTGGAGAGCCGGTCCCGCCGCGGCCGCGGGCGTGGCCGTGGAGGGCGACGGCATCGCGAGCGAGGGCGGGGATGCGGATGCGGGCGAAAGCGAGAGCAGTGAAGGGTCGACGGTGGGATACGGTACGGTGGGGTCTGATTTTGTTTTCGGCGCATCTCGAGGTGTCCTACAGTAGGTGTGATTTACATTTACCCGACTGCAAATCTATCTTTTTTTTTTGAATCTGTATATGCGTTAAACTTTCTCGTTATACCAAATCAGTTAAACCTATATTTGTTTTTTCTAAATCTAATAAATTTGACTTAGGACAAAGTTAGATCGTCAGTACATTTAGAATGAAGCGAGTATTTTCAAGGGAATCGAGAAAAAAATACTTTTTTCGGCGAGAGAAAATAATTACAGAGTCAACATGTAAACTGTAACTTTTCATCGATTTGTTATGAGATGTACTTTATAATATATAATTTGCGGCGATAGTGAGAAACCATATCACGAGTGTGGACAAGTCCACCGAGAAATTTCAATACAAGATGATATTTTTTTTTGAAATTAATACAACGATGATATTTAAGGGTGTACAGATCTAACGATCATGAAAAGATGCAGGGCCGCACCCTGATACATAATTAATAACCCAAAATATGTTGTTCAAATAAGTAAGAAAATCGTTGAGCGGTCACCGATGACACATAAAACCATTTTATCAATGAATTCTCTTGAGAACACAACAGCGATAAATCTCCTCGAAGACTCAGTCGTGGGTGCTAAGTTTGGGAACAATTTTTATATGGTACACGATGAACATGTACTGAATCTCTCGAACCTCTTATAACATTGGTACTCCAAACTCTAAGAACTCCTCTAAGGATAAAAAAATAAGGGCCGGCGTTTCGGCATTTTGCAGCATACACTCCCGATTTTTAAAATCTCTAGAATTTTTGATAAAATTTGACATGTTTTATCTGCTCACGAAGTTATTTTACGAAATGTTATTTATGTGTCCGTGAGTAAAAAGACAACAATCAGTGCTTAAAAAGCTTTTCAGGATACTTGTTTTGTTCTTTTATATATATAGCACTAAAAGTGTCTTTACCGTACAACTTGGCGTGGACACATAAAACGTCGAGATGTATGTGGCAAGTGGCAACTTTTTGACGTTTCAAATGATTTTGCTGGTGGCAGGAGCATATGCTCCCATGTGCCGAAACGAATTCTCGAAACTATGATGCTTATTCCCTAAACCCTAAGCAAACAATCTTGGTTTATTGGTCAGCTGAATAAAGTATACCAGATCGAAGGCATTGGAAGAAATATTAGCAACAACAAAACAATCATGTTTCTGATCAACTTATGTAAAAAAAAAACAAGGTCACGGTCTCTTGCATCATTTTTTGCATCATCTGAGAGTTTGTTTCGAGCATCCATTAATAACCCTATAGTACTTTTGGAACAACAAGAGCACTTATGTTTTTTTCAAAAGGAAGACCGCCCAGGGCAATATATGCTACTCCCTCCGTCTACAATTAAGTGTCTCCAGTTTGTTAAAAACAAGATGTATCTAGACATGATTTTATCTAGATATATCATTTTTTTGAAAAATTTGAGACACTTATTTTTGGACGGAGTGATTACTTCTATTCTTGCTTTATCCACAATTTTTGCCAAGTTTGCTTGAAATGTCTGAAGTGCAGGTGCTGGCAAATGGTCTTGTGCACTATCAAATTTTGTAATGGGCTGGTGAGTGCTGGGCCAATGGCCCAATGGGTTCCTTAACGGGCTTTACCGCAACTGACCACGGCACTCGCGACCTCCTTCGTTCCGAAGCAAGGACGCACGACGACGACTTCCCCACGCCTGAGTTTTTCCCCTTTCCCCCTCCTCATCCCCACTCGCCCCAAAATCCTCGATCCAATCCCTCTAGGACTCCTCTACTCCGGCGACGCGGCCATGCGCAGCTGCTGACGCGCGACGCGACGACGCCGGCCGAACGACCCCGCGCCATGGACGAGGGCTACGCCAACCTCCCCACCAGCCACCTCCTCGGCTCCGTCCCCGTACCGATCACGCCCCCTTTTCCCTAATCGTTTCACCTTGTTGTTGAACCGGGGTGACTGATTTGGTTACATCTGTAGGCTGTGCTGGGTCCGGATGATGGGAGGAACCCCGGGGTCGCCCCCGCCGAAGGTACGCGACGTCGTGTCAGATTCGTGTTGCCGCTGCACTGCTGGGTCGAGTACTCGAGTCCGCTATAATAACTGTCATTAATTGCGTTTTTCAGTTGGAAATGCAGCCGCCGCCACCTCGCGATTGCAGCAGTTTCCGCCCGCTCCCGCTCCTGGTGCTACAGGTGGAGGAGGGTACCAGCCTCCAGGAACCCCTCTAGGTAACGATAACGAGCCTGCTTGTCAACCGTTGGCTTGTTTGTTCCGGAGTTTTAGTTTTTTTTGCTGTATTGGAATGGATGTAGTTCTGTGTGCACAATGCATCAGGTTAATGGGTGTGGATACGTTTTTGTGTAGTGGGTTGCCATGTGGATATCTCACTTGCTTCTGTGATTGTATTTTAATGAATGCCAATTGCCAAGGTCCTAGTGTAAGGTTAAAAGAAATAAAGTTTGAAAAGGGTCCGGAGCATTTAGAAATTAATGTTCTGATGTGCTTAGCCTAGTGGTGGTGATGTGTCTTAGGCAAAAATTCTTGAACTACATGACATACCAATTATTTCCATGTTGAGTGTGATATAGTGTATTATCCTGGTAATACTTTGTAAAGGTGCATGCGCGGAATCAAGCCTTCATCGTGTGTGTGTTGGTCAACTGAGAGCTAAGAGCAACTTTTGTTTGCACTAGTCATTGAAATTGATTACTATAGTTGTTTATGGAGGCCATGATGATAATATTGTGCATTTCATGAGTGCTACTATTTGCCCACCACACAACACTTTTAGATGTTCAGAAAAATAATGTGTTGGGATCTTCTAGGAACCTCCAGTTCTAATCGAGCACTGGCATGCATTTGTTCTTTGTCACTTTGATCTTATCCCTGCCAATGCGGAAATGATAAGAAAATTCTCAATATTGCATCTTGAATTGCCTGTTACATTTTTTACAGCTGGAGATATAGAGACACAGACAAGCTGGAAAGGATACTTCAACATTGCCTCTTATGCTCCATATTTCAATGTTGATACCGATGTCGTTGTTGACAGGCTCGTCAGTTCAGTTTATCCAATGGATGGATTTTTCAGGAAGATAGATGCTAATCCTGACATGTAAGTTCCTACCATTAGGCCATTGCCAATCTGCCATCTGCGTCCATGTTAAAAAATGGAGTCTTGAGTACCATATAGTTTGGATTTTTATCATTCTTGCCACTATGACCAAGACTATACTCAAAAACCCATATAGTGTAGAGTAAATTATTTGAAGCAATGGTCCCCATAACAAATCAAGGGCATTCCTACAAGAGATTGCTACATTATACTATGTGTTAACATGTTGAGTGATATCATAAGTTGTAGTACATGCACATGCATCAGTAGATTCAGTAGTATTGAGGGTAGTAGATTCAGTAGTATTGAGGGTACTGTTGGAACATTGCCATAATTGTGTAGTGATGTAATACTAGCATAGTAGTATCAGCCGGCATTTTAGTTGTAGAAGTGCAATAATATAATGAAGTTCTAGAGAAATGTCAAATATGTTATAAGTTGTAACAGACTGATATATATATGATGTTAATTGTAATTTATATTATACATGGAGTTTGTGATGCTAGCAACATCATTTTCAAGCGAACATGACAACCCAGCCCATGAAATGGTCGCATGCTCGCACCAGGAAGAAAAACTTAGATAGCTATTTCGCTCGAGAGTCGAGACGTACCATACCATCACCATGGGTTGCAGTTTAATAGTAAAGATATAGGGTTTGTGATGCGAGCAACAATATTTCAAGGGAACATGAAAAGTCCAGCTTTTACGAATTTTCTTCACTCACTTTTATCCTTGAGTTCTTACTGCATTGTTGTGACTGAATTTTGTTTTGTACATTGCCACTCCAGTTATTTTGATATATGTGCCTACTTTCTGGCCTGTGATAACACTTATTCCACAGGTATGGACCCTTATGGATCACCACTACGCTGATATTCATGCTGGCAGCATTCGGAAACTTTGCCACTTATCTAATGCAAAGGAAAACTGATCTGAATATATGGAACTTTGATGTTGGCTATTTCAATTGGGCGGCATCGGTCATGTACGGTTACGCCATTGTGGTACCGGCTGCATTCTTTTTCCTGTTTCAGTATTTTGGATCACGCCCAAGCCTTGTCCGATTTTGGTGTATGTGGGGCTATTCTCTGTTTGTCTTCATACCAGCATCTGTAAGTATTCTAGTCCTATCCCAATATCCCTTTTTATTCTTGTGCTGTCAATAGCAATAACATGTCGCACATTACATATGTACCTTTGATTTTAGTTATGTACTCCCTCCGTCTATAAAAGGACGTCTCAAATTTGTCTAAATTTGTATGTATGTACACATTAAACCATGTGTATAAAGTTGTGACATCCTTTTGTGGACGGAGGGAGTATGAATTCCCCTCTTTGATGCAACTATAAATAGTGTAAAAATATCTGGTCTGATAATTGAGACTATCAAAGTAATAATCCACCGCATTGTTCAACATGGAGACTTGCAGTTTGTTCTTTCACACCTAATACAGATTTATCTGCTACTTTTCTTTGCTTTAGATACTGCTACTTATTCCAGTGGAATTTCTTCGCTGGGTCATCATAGCTGGTGCTGGTGGTGCATCTTCTTGGTTCATTGCATTGAACTTGAAGGAATGCACTGAGGGAGCTGATCTGATGCCTTTGATTGCAAGTGCATCCGTGCTGCAGTTTGCTCTGGCACTGTTCATCAAAGTTTACTTTTTTGCCTGAGATCTTTTTGGTGTTGCTCAGGTAGGCCACTCTTGTATTTTGAACCTTAACTGCATAGCTACATTCTTCCTTCCATAATATTCATTTACACACTTTTTAGTTTTCATTATTCGATACTTAAATGTTATGGAGTACTCCACAATTAAGTTAATAAGATAACACTTATTTAGGTAAGTGGGACAAGCTGTTTAACACGGCATTTTCCTTTGTGCAGGTGAGCTGGTTATTTTCTTTTTTCCTGTCGTTCTATTCTGCCGTTCATCTTTCGAGGACGAAGGTAGATAAATAGATGTTGACTCTAGATTGATAGACCTTGGGAGTGTAGAGAATTTCACTGTGTGTTCCAGTGCAAAGAAGTTTGCTATCTAAACTAGCACTCGGTGGAAACACCTGGTGAGCTTTCCACTGCCTGTTGCACCGAAGTTGTAAGAATGAGCACCTCTTTTTGGTTTGTACAACCTATCGGTGTAAGCATGATTTTTCTCATGTTTGTATCGAGCATAACTAATTGATATGAAGTATGTATGGACCGTATGGTGTTTGTATTCTATGCATTTCGAAGTGTGTTCATGGCCAACTTCAAATATTCCAGCGAAGCTAAAATTTGGAACTCACCTGGTTGGTCCAATGATTCCAGACTGGGATGATCTAGTTCAAATTTCGAAATATTCAGGGGTGAATCCTAAAGATTAGAGGCCTACTTACTTTAGTTGCCAAAAGTTGACACAATTGTGAAATCTTATTGTCATGTGTTTTTTTGTGTGTGTGTGGAAGTCACACCTTATCTAGTCCTGGCAAAGTTAGCTTTGAACCAAACAAAGTGCGCAAAGTTAGCATTCCCAGAGTGGTTAATATTTTTACACCAGGATAGGAAATCAACAGATATATTATTCAATGAAGAAATCTGGCGGTAGCCAGTTCCTCAAATTATCTTGATAACGTAATCAACCCATAACAAATGCTTGTACAACTGTAGCTGAGAAGAAAAGTTCTATGGCAGTATTTGCTTCCTTGGGTCAAATGACTCGTGAACAAAGGTCACACAGTGCTAATGAGCAAATGCTCAACAACTGAGTGAAAGTAACATTGTCCAAACAACTACCCAGATTGAAAGGAAAAGGCATGTCCTTCCTTTCTTTTCAACTTTTTATCAGACCTTTGAGTTTTCTCAACCAAGACAAATACTCGTGGCACTCTTTGTTTATCATGTAGGCGTGCAAGAAGTCGGTAAAATGTGCCGAGATGCCCCTAATTCCCAAGTAAGGGTGCAAAGCCTTCTGAAACTCCTCGGGAAGGTTACTGCAAATGGTGCAAACCCATGATGAGCAAACCAAGAACAGACATGACAAAACCAAGTACCAAGTATCATTAAAACAAGGGCATTAGCACCAACCTGAAAGCAGTTCCACCACTCAAGGAACCACAAGATTCACCGTTCGATCCAAACTCCAGGCTCTCGATGACGAGCTCCGAGGGGTAAGACCGACAGCTGATCTCCAAGAATGAAGCCGCCGCCCCTTTGCGAATTCTCACCAAGACTGGGATACAGTACCGAATGGTGTCACCACCACCGGCGTGGCTCTGTTTCTTGCCATCTTCAGCTTGGTCCTCTCGCTCGCCGTCTTGCGAGGAGGCACCGTCGACAGGGCTCGGCAAGTGCACTTCCACTTCGATCTGCTCGTTCTTGGTGGTCCTCGTCAGTGTAATCCTGCTGGTGCCCTCCTTATCTTTGATCTCGAAAGGGAAGTCGTCCCCTAGTATCTTCGCCTAGCAGAACACAATCACAGAGCATTGCATCTTCAGATCAACCACTGTTCGGAAATTAGCTGCGGTAAAAGGGAAGAGAAAATGGAGAGCCTTGTACAACAGGAGGGAATATTATTACCCAGTTCGGCTTCCTGCAGTCGCTCTGGGCGCTGGAGATCTCGAAGTTTATGACCCGGAGGAGCTGGGCGTCGGCGGCGCTCTGCTGCGTGGATGGGGTGGAAGAGAAAGGGGAGACGGACGCCGAGAGATGATGGGGAGGACGGAGGCGGATGCCGGGTCGACTTCCCAAGGCGGCAAGAAGGACGCGCGCGGCCGCCGCCGTAGGAGCGCGGCGTAGGAAGGAGACGACGGCCATTGTTGGCTGCTGCAAAGGTTCTACGGTTTTTTTTTCGGGGTTGCGTTTTCTGACCCAGCGGGCTGTGGATGGGCCGGGTTAGCCTGCTCAAAAGTTGGAGACCAACGCAACGCCTGCCCACCGTCTTCCTCCTCCGTCTACTCGCAGCCGCCTCTCTCCGGCCGTCTTCCTCCTCTCCTCAGGTACGTCGCACACCTCTCTTCCCCTGCACGAGGCACCTCACCCCCTTTGCTTTGCTTGACGCTTTCTTCCCGAGCGACGTCGATCGGCCCCGGCTGCTTAGACATTGTACAGTACTGTATATATCAGCCTGTCACTAGAACTTCTGAATCCCCATTGTTCTAACCTCTCCATCGCCTTCTTCTTGTTTCAGTTTTTCAATCTTAACTTTTGATAGATTATTAAAAGTAGGATCTTTGTTTAAACATAATTTTTAGTACGTATTATTTATAGGGAAAAAGTTCAACTAAGTGCACAAGATGATATTCGCGTCCTAAATTTTGTGCGAAAGTAATTCACTCGTTATGGAAATCAGGGACAAATGAAGTTCATAAATTATCCGCATACCCAATTTGAAAATCCTGCCTCCGCCCTTCCACGGCAGCTTCGACATGGTACAGTATCAGCCTGTCACTAGAATTTCTGAATCCCCATTGTTCTAACACCTCGCCTTCTTCTTGTTTCAGCTGACGACACCCTTGCGTTAGGCATCATGTCGGCGTACACGACAGTCCCGTTCGAGGTGGATGGGATTAAAAGGTGTATCCTGTGCAAAGGTCCGCGGGGATCTTCAGGCTTGGTCGCTCTGTACAACATGGCCGTGATCTTCTACACCTCAAAGCCCGGCACTTTAGGCCCGGTGAATGAACAGGAGCTCAAACGTGTCCTCCGACTGATGCTAGATGCAGCCTTGGCAACAAGGGCGATCGTGAATGCTCAAAAACAAAGGACAGACCTCTTCAGAGTGATCGACGAGCATCAAGCGCGATTAGGTGTCCGCCCAATCGTGGACAATCCTCAGGACTTCGCAGCCAGTGATTCGGTTTTGCTGTTTGTATCCATGGGAATCAGGTTGCTGCACGGGTGGGTTCTAGACCCTCAAGCAAGCATCTACGAGTCAGTTAAAGGCTGCACCCGTGATCAGCTGCTGCTGCACCATGCCTCGCTGCTTGAACGCAGCCGGGAGGACGACGACCAAACGGAGGAGAGTCTGACAGTGGTTCAACAATTACTCGATGCTGCGGAGAATCAGCTAACTGAGTATGGTTTCAAGTCTTTGTTTGCCGAGATAGCAGAAGGCGAGTTCGCTGCTGTTTTCTGTTACAACAGATTCAACGTGGTACACAGGCATGCCGGTAAGCTGTTGATGCTGGAGGCAGACGTGGTGGTTCGCCACAAATTCCCTGAAGCAGTGTGGAGGTTCTTTGACGGCGGGGAGGTTCCGGAAGACAGCATTCTACTAACGGGGGAATATATCCCGGTCCCAGGACAGGAAAAGTTTGAAGAAAAAGTTACAAAATGGACACAAGAAACTTGTTGTACAGATGAAACCGATGGTATGAAGGGAAATCAATCCAGAGGCCAAAGAAGAAAGGCCCAGAGAAAGAAGAAAAAGGCAAACGAAGGAGCAAAAACAGCCTCATCTGATGCTGCTTCTTGTGCTCACCACAAGTCTCAAGGAACTACGGAACCTGCTGCTGTAACAGAAGAGTTAAGTTAGTGAAGGGTATGTTCTACAAAGACGTTTTTGTCTTCCACGAGTTATTTTCTATTTTGTTGAAAAAAGTCAAACTATCCTTCAAGAGAGCTTTTACCAATGATTTAATACTTGATGCAGCCAGGGATGTTACGAAGATGATTTTTAAGAAGGAAGAGGAACAAGGCGTCGAAAAGAAAGAAAAAAGAGCCAAGAAGCTGAAGATGGAATACCCCAAGTGTCAAGACTCAGTATTGAAAAAAAAAGACTCAGTATTGTTGTGATCTTAGGGTATTGTCATCTAGTGGGGCTGTAAAAATATTTTCGTTTATACGTTCGAGAAGGAAATTTTGTGTTTTTATCGGATTTTTTTTAAATATTTTTAGAGTTGAGGAGTATAGTATGAAGCACATTTTACTCACTTCATATGATACTTTTTCCCCCAAATAAAAATATATCATATTTTCAGGTGTACAACAATCAAAATGAGATCATTACATTTACCTCCCATCATCGGCACCCCTGGAAATTTGGGGTGTGGGACACTTGTCCGGCCAAACCTGGAACCCAAAATGACCAACACATTTTCATTTTTATTATCATTTTCAGAAACTGCAACATGCCAAAAACAAATCCGGTGAGATCTGGGGATGGTTGCAACGCAACTTTTTGACCCAAGAACTGGGGCTAGCTACAACAACTAGTTTGATTTTGTGTTTTATGCAATAACGACACCAAAGGTTGGTGTTATGTGTAATTTTCTCCTCTCGCTGGAAAGGACTCTATGGCACGGCATCCCATGTCAGCGACCGGACAAGACATAGTACCGTGCTAGCAGATTCCCGTCAGCTACTCACAACACTGCACTTCCCACATTGCTGCATACTCTACTTCTCAACTGCCAACGCTACTCTGCGTTCTCCGCCTCCCTTCCCAGTCCCCACCAAGCCGGCCATCCACCGGCGCACCTCGTTTTCGCCTTCTCCGACCAGCCGGCTCCCGGACTCTCGGCAAGCGGCGGCCTAAAGGGCGTGAGGTTCGATCAGCTTCTCCCAAAGTTGAATCCGTAGTGCAGCCAGCGGCGGCGCGATTTCTTTCAGGCTTCCACCTGCCGCAGTTCAGTATAGTAGTGTTACCTGCCCTTCTTTATTTGGATGATTAGATAGCCTTGCGTTGCCTGTGCAGCTGTGCTAGAGATCGAACCAAACCAAGAACTTGTATTGTGATCATCTTTCTCTGATTTATTCTTGCAATTAATCTTTGTCTGCTCCATTGGTCCATCCTCCGCAGGCTGTACTTGGGACCACCGGACCAGATCACGCTCCGATGGCTGAATTCTTCGTCCTCAACACCGGTGCGAGAATCCCGTCGGTTGGCCTCGGCACGTCCACAGGGAAAGCCGACCCCGGCGTCGTCGGAGGGGCCGTCTATGCTGCTGTCAAGGTCTCTGTTACGTAGCTTGGAACCTGTGGAGCTTGCTCGGAGACAACATAAACCGAAATCCTGAACTAGATGCAACATTTCTGTCCATTGATTTACCGCAGCTAAACTGTCCAATCACATCAAAGATCAAAGTTCCGAATTCAAATATTATTTTCTTATCAAGTATTCATGTGCTGAACATCGTGTGGTTTAAACGCAAAAGGAAAATTCTACTGGATCTTGTCACGGTATTGAGTTTGAAATAGCAAACTGTATCTCCGGTCCTAAAGTCTTGGTGTTACAGGCTGGATATCGGCATATCGACTGTGCTCCAGCATACCGCAATGAGAAGGAGGTAACTATTTGACTATATCATTTGCATCTGATCAGATTGGTATTCCTTCAATATGCTTGCTGTTATTTTTTAAAAAAATAATTGCTTGGTAGTTGCAGAAAAGTGTGATGTTAGATTAAAGTCGCTGAAATTATAATTGTTTACTTGCACATGCATAACTATATTTGTAGCTCCCCAGACAATTCCGGATTGAGCGCACAATTGGTACTGCCCTGTCTTTTTCCTATTCTAATACACGTGCAAATAACTATGAACTTGCAAATGTTTGTGAAAAATAAGTGGATATGTGGTTGGCACCAGAAAAAAGAAGAAGCCGCGGGAGCTAAATATGAACTATCCGTGCTCTAGTAATTTTACTCATAATAATGCACCAAGCCTACAGTCGCCCATATTATTACTATATTTTCATGTGCGCAGTTTCAGTACTTCCTTAAACCCGATATATTTCCCTGCCGAGTACTGATGAGCAAGCACCAACTGAATTTCTGGTGCAAAGGCTATGAATGACAGAACGTGTTACACCTACCTGTCACTGCCTCACTGTTCATTGTCAAAAGGTTGCAGATTGATACCTAAATATAGGATTTAATAAATTTCCCTGGCGATTATTAGTGAGCTAGCACCACACTGAGTTTCTGCTGCAAAGGCTATAAATGACAGAACATGTACGCCTATCAGTCACTGTCTCACTGATCATGCTCTAAAGTTTGTGGTTTGATACTCAAATATAGGATTTTATCAATCTCCCTGCCGAGTACTGATG
This sequence comes from Poa annua, assembly GCA_026929855.1. Classification (NCBI taxonomy): domain Eukaryota; kingdom Viridiplantae; phylum Streptophyta; class Magnoliopsida; order Poales; family Poaceae; genus Poa; species Poa annua. The sequence continues at coordinate 89,097,961 of CM049431.1, forward strand.
AGCTGGAACCATACTGAGTTTCGGTGTAAAGTTATTTAAATGGCAGAATATTACCCACCAGTCACTGTCTCACTGATCATGCTCCAAGGGTTGCAGCTTGATACCTAAATATAGGGTTTTATCAATCATTCATTGCCACAGTCACTGAATTATGTGTGTTTGGTTAGTCATGAGACTCTTGGTAGAAATCATCCACTCATTTATACATTGTATGAATTCATGCTGTACAACTGCTGACCTCCAATCTTGCTAGTTTCTTATCAGGAGATATGTTATGTTGTATTATGACTGACCTAACTGGATTAAAAATTTATCTTCTGTAGATTGGTCTCGCTCTGAAGAAATTATTTGAGGATGGAGTGGTTAAGCGTGAAGATTTATTTATCACTTCTAAGTTGTGGTAAATATCAATTTCCAACCTCAGTCGCATCAAATGTAAGAAGTGACTTGTATACTCTGTTTTACTGTATCATCAAAAGATATTTGTAGGTCTGGTAATCAAGCCCCAGAAGATGTGCAGGAAGGCATTGACACTACCCTTGAAGATTTGCAGCTGGAGTACTTGGACCTTTTCCTTGTAATCTCTATACTTAATTGTTCATCTATTTAATAGTACATGTATATTGTGAAATGCCCATGGTTTCACGGAATACTAAAAGTAGATGAATTATTCCCTTTGAGCATCATTTTTGGCGTCAATGCTCTTCTGTATTTGGGAGTGCTTAAAGTATACTGCAAAATACAACTTCACTGAACCGTATGCACATGTACCTGAGTTGCTTTACTGATAGTGTCCTGTATTTTGCAGATCCATGCTCCAGTTCGTTCTAAGAAAGGAGCAATCCCAACCCCTGAAAACTTTCTTCCTGTTGACATTCCTGCGACTTGGGGAGCAATGGAGAAGTTATATCACTCTGGCAAGGCTCGTGCGATTGGTGTGAGTAACTTTTCTTGTAAGAGGATGGAAGATTTGCTTGCCACTGCTAGCGTACCTCCAGCAGTCAACCAGGTTGAGTCCCATCCAGGTTGGCAGCAAATGAAACTCCGTGAACTTTGCAAGTCAAAGGGTGTTCATCTTTCTGTAAGTTCTAATCCGTACCAAATAGCAGCAGTTTCACTTCTCTTTTTCAACAAAAAGTGCTGGCATAGTTCCTTCAAAAATATGTCTCTAGTTTGTTGTTGATAATTTTTTGCTTCTGCATTTGCAGGCATATTCACCCTTGGGTAAACCTGGATCTCCTGGGACCATGGGTAAAGGCTTTCTTAGCAATCCAATTGTTGTCTCTGTTGCTGAGAAGTTACAGAAAACTCCGGCACAGGTTTCTCTGCGCTGGGGTCTTCAAATGGGTCAAAGTGTACTTCCAAAAAGCACCAATGAAACAAGGATGAAGGAGAACTTAAGCGTATTTGGTTGGTCCATTCCTGAAGATTTGATGGCTAACTTCTCTGAAATCCAACAGGCATGTCTCAGCATAATCCTATTTTTATTTTATTTTTGCTAGGGATATTCCTGTCTATTGTTTTGGGTGTTGAAACCGATTTCTTACAGCAATGCAGTGCATGCCAGCTTATAGAATTTACCTTCTTATATTTGTTATCTAAGATTGTTTTGGCTTGCGAAATGCAGGTTAAGACGCTCCGAGCTGAGTTTGTAGTTCACCCCCAAGGTATTTACAAAACCGTGGAGGATTTCTGGGATGGCGAAATCTGAAGCGTATGAAGTTCAGCACTTGAAGGCATCACAACATATTCCAACATAAAACCCTAGTTGTTGTCACGCTTCTAGATTTCTATGCATATATTTTCACCGAATCACTGGCAGTAAATACCTTCTCCTGATGAGAAACTGAAATATCTAGCTCGATCCTGTGTCTTCCTGTGTACTGCAGTAAATGCTGTTCTCCTACATATATTCGACAGTAACGTTGTTCTTGTTCTCTTATAAATTTTCATAACAAGCTATGCCCATTTATGAACATTTCAAAGATCACAAAATCACGGCATTCAAGTCCCAAACTTGGCAACTTAGCATGCAGCCTGAATCATTCTGTGACTTTTGTACATATTTAAGTTCAGAGTTTACCTTGACTCTGTGAGGCGAAGAGGTCCAGGGACTTGGGGTGACCCCTAGTCCCCTACCTTGACGCGGAGACGATATCAACACGCCAAAGAACTTGCTTTTGCGGCGATGTACTAGACCTGTTTCACAGGTTTCATTGTTTTCAGTGGAACCGAGGAAACATATGACGACCTCACTTTTAAACGCTTAGTGAAAAACATATTACTAAGTTTAAAAATTATGAAACAATCATAAATACAGAGGAGAAGCATTGTCTGTCACGGTGTTACGCAACCGAAGGAAAACAATGAGGTCATATGTACACAGATCCTGAAAACTCGGACTAATGTACAAGCTCAAGCTCGTGTCACTATATCCACAGATATTGGTGTATCATTGAATATCTTAGTACTAAAATGGGAGCATGCGTGTTGAACGTGGGGACAGACGAAGAAAAAAAATCCCAGGCCGGCAAGGCCGGTGACACTCTGAGGAAAGAAACTCTACTGGAACAAGTCCACGCTCACACTCCACACTCCCAAGTTGAACCATACTTTTTGAGCCTCTTCTCCCCTGTTCTCTGCCTCGTTGCATCCACATTCCCCTTCCCTTCTCTTGGAGCCAACCCAGTTCCTGTCGGCCTCACCTTCTCCGGCGACCAGGCTCAGGGACTCTTGGCGCCCGGCCAGGGATCGATCATCTTCGACGCCTCCCAAGGAGTAAGTAAACCGTCCATCTCGTGCAGTTTTTCACGATTTCACTCCCAGTAGCGCAGTAGTCCATGCTGCTCCTCTTCCTTCGGTTGTTTTGCTGTCCTAGAGACCTGTCCGTCCCTGTATCTGATAGCAGTCAATCCTGTTAAAACCAATAATGCTAGACTTACGGAATTCGTTGCTCCTTTCCCCTCACAGTTTTAAAATCTTCGGTGGTGATCTTTTGCCGAGAAAATTCAGGATTTGCAAACTCAATGTACTGCTGACTTGCGGGTCCCAGTCCTCAAGTGCCACTGAAAGGGGCGGCATCTTTACCAGCTCTGTTCTCTGATCTCTCGCAGGTTCTGGGGACCAGATAACTGCAGATGGCCAACTCCTTTGTACTCAACACTGGTGCAAGAATACCATCAGTCGGCCTCGGCACCGCAAAAACAGAACCCGGGACCATCGGGGAGGCCGTCTACGCTGCTGTCAAGGTATTCTACTGGAAAAACCTGTGGATCTTGCTTGGTCTGACAGAACATATATGTAGGCGGTCATGCTCAGTGTGTGCTTTCTAAACCTCAGGGAAATGCTGCTGAAGCTTCTGTGTTTCTTTTCTCGAACCAAAATGCAGGATCATTTTCTATTGTTAGAAGAATAGCCAAAAGCTTCTTAAATTTGAAATATAAAACTTACCATTTTATCCAGGTGTACTAAGAATTTTATGGCTTTTTACAACACAGGCTGGATATCGGCATATTGATTGCGCTCCAGCATACCGCAATGAGAAAGAGGTAACACTTGAACCATAGATTTCAATCAGATCAAAAGTGTCCCTTCAATGTGCCTGCAGCTGAAAGAAATAAGATTGACTAGTTGGTATACTTGCAAAAGAGTATTTGATGAAAGATTAAATGTCACTGTAATATAAATTGTTCGCTTACATGCTAATATTTATATGTCTTGGCGCAGTCTATTCTTGATGTAATGCACTATATGTACTGGTGTGTTTGGTTTCTATTAGAAGGAAACATGGTTCTTGTCCTTGTCAGGAAACTAAAAATAATAAAGCTGTCAGGATGGTGGTTAGTTGTCAATTCGTTCAAGTATAAGACAAAGAGAGGGCACCTGATAGAATTTTTTTTCGAGAACGACAGGGGCTAGAAAAGGTACCCTGGATGCCTACAGACATCATTAGTCATTATCTCAGAGGTTGCAACTTTGTCAACTTGCTTGATACTTAAAATATAGGTCCACTGAATTTTTGGCAGTTAATTATGAGAGTATATATGAGACTCGTGACATCATTCATATGTGTTGTCTGGAGTCATATTGTACTACACAAAAACTGTCCACCTCTATTATTTTTGTTTCTATTAGACCTTTTTATGTAACTAATTGAATGTAGACCACAACCTTATATAGATCGGTCTGGCTCTGAAGAAACTATTTGAGGATTCTGTGGTTAAGCGTGAAGACCTATTTATCTCTTCTAAGCTATGGTTAGGCTTCAAATGCTGTACCTTAGTTGCATCGTTCATATAGAAATAACTTACACAATCTGCAGTGCTGTGTTTATCAGAAGATATTTTGAATTTTGCAGGTCAGGCAACCACGCCCCAGAAGATGTGCCAGAGGGTATTGACACTACCCTTGAAGATTTGCAGCTGGAATACTTAGACCTGTTCCTTGTAAATTTCTATACTTGATTCATTTAATAGCGTGTGCATTCTGATTATTGCCCATGGTTCCCGGAATAGTGATGTAGAAGCATGAGTTATGCTTAAAGCTTCTGAGCAATGTTCTCTTGCGAATTTGAGAGTAATCAAAGTAAACATGATAATATGGTTTTACGGAACTGTGAAGTGCATTATAAAGCTCATTCTGAGATAGAAATGCTTTAAATTTATGCATGTACCTGAGTTTGCTTGTTGATGATTTCTTATATTTTGTAGATCCACGCTCCAGTCCGTATAGAGAAAGGAGCTATCCGAACTGCTGAAAACTATATTCCTCTTGATGTTCCTGCCACATGGGGAGCAATGGAGAAGTTATATGAATCTGGCAAGGCTCGTGCAATCGGTGTGAGTAACTTTTCTTGTAAGAGGATGGAGGATCTGTTTGCCATTGCTAGGGTAACTCCAGCAGTCAACCAGGTTGAGTCCATCCAGGTTGGCAGCAAAACAAACTCCGCGCACTTTGTCAGTCAAAGGGTGTTCATATTTCTGTAAGTTGTCAACATCACAAATGTGACAGCTTCCTGTCTCTTTTTTATTGCAGCTACTGCCCTACTTTCTTCCAAATCACTTCTCCCTTAGTTTACTTCAGGCTGTTCATGATTTTTAACTTCCATTTTTTCAGGCTTATTCACCGTTAGGTAGACCTGGATCACCTGCATTCAAGGGCCCAAGCTTTCTTAGCAACCCTATTGTCATCTCTGCTGCCGAGCAGTTACAGAAAACTCCTGCACAGGTTGCTCTACGCTGGGGTCTTCAAATGGGTCAGAGTGTAGTTCCAAAAAGCACCAATGAAACAAGGATAAAGGAGAATATTGACATATATGATTGGTTTATTCCTGAAGATTTGATGGCGCAGTTGTCTGAAATCCCACAGGCATGTCTGAACACATATTTTACTCCACTCAATTTTCCTGTATTATAATTGTGATGTTAAATTGTTGACAGAAGCATGCCCTCATAGTATTATGCCCTGCATTATCATTAAGAGGTCGATTGATAGCTTTTCCAACCAGAATCATGGAACTCATTTGTGATTCCATGCCCAACCTGTTTGGCGGGCATGGAATCGGACATGTCATTTCATTTGGAATTCCAGCAAATGCCTATTGTATGTTATACCAATTCCTATCCCTAACCCTGCCATTTCACCTTCCAAATGCATCATTTCATTTATGTCAAATGAAATGAAATGATGGATGCCAACGAGCTCTAAGGGGGAAAAAATACTCAAATACTTCATTGAAAAAAGATTTAACTCTTTGCATTATTCTTTTTGAGAAACATAGTGTGTGTGTATTACACCGTAGGGGCTTCCCCTACGGTAAAATGGTCTAAAAAAAACATAGTGTGTGTGACCACCTTCTAACATTGGCTATCTACGATTGCTTTGACTCTCTATATGCAGGTTAAGACGCTAAGAGCTGAATTTGTAGTTCACCCGCAAGGTATTTACAAAACAGTGGAGGACTTCTGGGATGGTGAAATCTGAAGATCTGCACTAAAGGCATAGCAGTATAGCATGCTAGCATAAATACCCTACTTCCTGTCATTGGTTGTATGCAGATGCAGATATTTCCTTGAACTTCTTGGAATAATGCCTTATTTTGCAGAACAGACTTAAAATATTGCTCAATCATATATGTTTTAGTGAAGAGAGTCTACTATCAGAATTAAGATACATACCAATGACAGCGTGACAACCTTTTACAAAAGCCTACCAACCATGGTTGTACAGTTTGAGTAGACCTGAAAACTAAGCCCGTGGAACACAAAAGCTTTAATCATCCTCTCTCGTGACTTGTGAGCATTGAGCATGCTATCTTACTCAAGTTCTACTATCAGAATTAAGGAACGTACCAATGACAGGGTGACAACCTTACACAAAAGCCCCTACTAGCAACCATTGTTGTTCAGTTTCGTAGACCTGAAAAAACTAAGCCCGTGAAACGCAAAAGCTTTAACCATCCTCCCCTGTGACTGTGAGCATTGAGCCTGCTGCTATCTGAACATAGGCCATCTGGGTGTAACCGTTGAACACGGACGCGTCGAATCTCGCAAGACCAATCCTTTGAAACAAGCCATGATATCCATCTCCGATGATAGGATCCGATGCCCGGGCAGGGTCATATCTTGTTTGGTGGGTTAAGGATGGACCAGCAACAGGAGGTAGCTCCCAGTAGAGATCCAATACGGATTCAACAAGCCTGCTGTTCTGGAAATGCTCCGTGTGTGAGATGGTCTTGTTGCTATGGCTGAAGTCGTCGAGCGACAGGCCTCTGACACCCCACCACGCATCATCCTTCCCACATAGCTGGTCTATCTCCACAGCCTTCTCCCAGAACCTGCTCCGCTTCGACCTTAACCTCGCCTCATCGCCGTCCCAGAAGCAGCTGTGTCCACCGCCTCTGATGTGTGCCTGATCGCATATCTGCCTCAAGGAGTAATGGTCGCCCGTGCCGGTGTCGTAGTTGTCCTCGAATATGAGGTGCCGGAACCCAGCCTTGTGCGCCTGCTTCAGCCTCTTGAGTTCGCTCTGGTGGTCGTCGAAGAAGACGAGCACCCTGCTGAGATCAGAAACGCCATGCTTCCTCAGCAGCTTCTCCCAATCCACGCTTCCAAAGTCGATGAAGTTCTTCCTCCCGGCTAGGTAGGTGCAGTTTGCGTCGACGTAGGCAGGCCCCTTGCTGAGGTACTTTCCGGGGTGCCTGGGCGAGAGTGAGATGATCCTGGTGTTTGGCATGGCCTGACGCAGGACCCAGGTGGAGTGGCCCTTATGTGCGCCGCTCTCGATCATCAGATCTGGCTTGAGCCAGCGAGCCATGAACCAGAGCCCGAAGCTGTGGTCGAACCCCATCCCGTACCTGTTGTTCTTGATGGGGCGCGTGGAGTAGATCGGCACGAACTCTTCCAGCGCGTTGAGCAGATCCTTGGAGGTCCACTCCACTGTGTTCCCGGCCTTTGATCTGCACCAGGGGACGCCGAGGGACCCGAAGTCGGAGGCTGCAGCGGAGGCCTCCGGGAGGGCGAGGAAGCGCGCGTCGAGCCGCAACGGCGGGCACTCGGCCCGGGGGTGAGCTCGGCCGGCGAGGAAGGCCGCGGAGGCGACGGCGAGGAGGACGAGGAGGGAGGTGGCCGCGCGGTGGGAGCAGTGGAGGCGGGCGTAGGAGGCGGCGAAGAAGGCGGAGTGCGCCTTCCGGGTCTTGGACTCGTCGTCGTCGGCGCCGGCGATGGTTGCGGCGGAGGAGGAGGAACCGCCGGCGACGCGGGCGGAGAGGCCCGTCTCGTGCATTTCGGCAGGGTGGTCTGGGTGGCGTAGATCTGGATTACGCCTTCGACATGAAGGGGGATAAACGAGAGGTTTTAGCACCGACTCTTCTTTTTCTTTTCTTTTTGAAAAGAAACACTAGAGGTATTTTATATACAGTACATCAAGGAGTACAATGATTCAGAAAAGACCCACAAATCAAACAAAATATATAGATAATCACCATGGTCTTGTACTTCATCTTCATCGATGTTGCAAACAAAGAGATGCCTAGCACAACCTTGGAACTGAGATGCTCCTGAAGGAAAGCAACACATAGAACTGCTTCAAAACCCACATGAGCACCACCATTCCAAGCATGGCTACAAGCGTTGTAATATAAGCCCGCCGCTGGAGACGGGGCAAAGTCATCCGGGAAAGCAGGAACCAGAGAAGTGGAGAAACTCAAGCCCGAATTTCGGCAAAAGTAGGAGCCTGAACCGTCGCTCCTTGAGGTCCAACAAGAGTAGCAAGTAGGAATTTTTTTCTAGGGATTTTATTGATGAATATTTAGTACTTGAGATTTTGTTTCAAGAATTTTGAGAATATAGCACTTGAAAATTATCCAAGATTTGTAGATTAATTTGTAGTAAGTTTGACTATTTTTTCAAGATTTTTGATGAATATTTAGCACCTAGCAATTCCTCATGATGTTTTGATGAATATATAGCAACTGGGATTTTATAAAACATTTTTAGATGAATATATAGCACATGGGATTCAAGACTAGAATTTCACGATGAAGTCAACAAATTTCGCGTAAATTTAGATTCAGGTATATATAATTCAAACTCACAAATAACAATTAGAGTGTCACAACATTCTTATCCATAAAAGATCTAGAATATTCAACTTAGTAGAACAAACTCCAACATCCACTTCAGGTTAACAAACTACTCATTGCGTTGTTTAAACAAGATGTTTAGCGTTTTCCACATTCACATGTATCATGTTTTAGTGTCTATGTTCAATTATTTTAATCTGTATATAGACAACATGTGTAATAACTAAAACGTCTTAAATTTAGAAACGGAGAGAGTACAACTCAACATAACATATTACACGATCTTCAGATGACGTTAACAACACGATAGTACATACAACATGATATTCTTTAGATACAACGACAACACGATTTACTTTAGACTTGACAACAAAAAAATACTCTTTAGACTCCAATTTGAAGATCTTCAATTTTTCTTAACCTCCAGCCGTCACAACGGAAGAACGGAAATTAATTCATGCACGCCGTGCCATGTATGTTGCCATCAAACGCAGAGCCATGATCCACAATCCACGATCTCAGAGGCATGCATTAGAACAATGAGATGCATACAATTATAGCATCTGAGTTTTAATAAAATAAAAGCCTCATGCATCAATTGACGAAGAGGTTGGGGCGCCCCTTTTCTATATAAAAATACGAGTATATCATTATTATTGTTAAGAATAGACTAGTCGAATGTTTCTATTTTAGAATTGATAGGTAGCACGAGGCTGGCGTAAGTTCAACATAGTAGAAGTAGAGTCACAATCGAAGCCATGATTAGTATGAGATGAAAGGAGACTAAAAAATAACCATTATATGCTGCTTATATGCCACTATGAAGCAACATATGCAGGACTTAGTTGTATATATTTACATTTACAACAAAGGAATTTCGTCTTGTGCCATAGAATACCTAGGTACACAATGTTCATCTGTAGGATATATACATAATGGTATAAAGAGATGGAACAGGAAATAATTTATGTTTGAACGGTTTGCTGGTCTGGATTAGGAATAATTGCTCTAGAACATTTCCTGACCACATAGATAGAAAGGAGCATACTATGCTCACACAACATTTATGGTGGCGGAGATATAAGGGTGGATGTCGCCGTCGAGATCATCATCTTCAGACTTCCAGTATTTGCTGTAATGCAAACATTTAATTAGCGAAAATCATGATCAACAAGCTAGCAAATAAAAAAAAGGGCTACAACCCAAAAAAGGAAATTACCTATTGGCAAAGCCACAAAGCTCTTCTAAAATGCTGCTAACTTTTTTCTCATTCTTCATAGACGGTGCTAGAACGACACACTGATTCACGCAAAAGAAACACGGTCAAAATGAATGTATGATCACGCGGCAGGCACGATGAGCTACCTTGATTATACGATGAAATAATGAATGTATGAAATGAAAATCATAGAACCGTAGGGGGAATTACCAAGAATGGTGTTGACAGGCCATATCTAAGAATGCTCTCTACAAAGACAAATACAGCCGTAAAGTGCATCCAGGAACTGAATACCTGTACCATAGTATATATAGTCAATAAAAGCAGTTACAACCGATGAAACCATGCATGAATATGGATGTTCAGGCAAAACCCACAAAGTGATTATAATATATGATATTGATAACTGAGAAATAGACGGTATCAGATTGGCAAGTCCGAATCGGAATGATTTTGGCATATCAGGATAACCTGCCTCTCAGACAATTAGACTACTACTGAACAAGATGAAACAGCAAGTGAAGAAATTGCAAACCATACTGTGTAGGTTTTCAATTCAACCAGAGAATATTTAACAAAATTTATGGAGCACACAAGAATAAACAGGAGATAAAAATCGAATAGGACTCATGACTTGGATGTTATAGTTCATAATGGATGAGAATTCTAATGCCAAGATGAAGATCTATGAAATAATGATAAAAGTAAATGGTTTGCTTTTCTCTAGAAAATGTGGATGAATACAGACAGTACCTAGGTCCTAGGGCATGGGGTCACCTAATATTAGCTTTATTGTCAAAAATAGAATATTATCAATTGTAACGAAAACTGAAGATAAATAAGACATACGGAATCACAGGGACATAAATGGTTCTCACAGAAAAAAAACTCGATGGAGATGCTTTTGTTTTTTTTAGAAAAAATGATACCACTTTGACAGGAATATGTAAATAAGCTGTAAAAGACACGTACCTCACTGTAGCTGGTATATAAAGATTGCAGAAGAGATGTTTGCAAAGTATCCTTGTCTTGCAAGAGCTTTTCCAGCTCGTCCTTTTTAATTTCCTGTGCTTGAGGACTATACGCAAAATCCCGGATCTGTAATCCAGTATGACACTGAAGTTAATGGATGGCGTAAAAAATGTAAAATGAATGATGGGCAACAAACGAGATTATTTAGAGCTATGCCAAAGGCTTCATGCATGGGGTTAAAGTTACCTTGCGAAAGTAAGGTTAAGTGTAAACAAGAGTTTCAACTTTCAAGAGGCTTTAAGGCAATAAACTTACCACAAAATGTTTCTCTTTAGCACGGGCTTTGAAATTGTCGATAACCTTAGCAAATAATGTTACAGTATATAGAGCATGCTCATTATCCTCATAAAGCTTTTTTGAGGATCTCGGTACCTATAATTCAACAACTAGCTCAGGTAAATATAATGCAAATAGGACAACTTGAATCATAATGGCTAATTAAATCAGCATCTGAGTGCAAGAGTTGAAAGTCATATATATTTAGAAATTGGTAGATTAACATAGAGCGAAAAAGGGAATGAAGGACAGTGTGCAAATAGTTGAATCCATATTATCACTAGTCAAGTGCGCATCCAGAATTTTCAAACTTACCACAAACGTGTCAAGAAACTCATAGCATGACAACCATTCTTTTTGGGAGTATATTGGAACAATAACAAGAAGTGTTGCTAGATGTTCCGAAGTGATAATGTCCTCTGGCTTTACCAAGTTCGAGAGATCACGTGTCATTAAGCTGTCAGACAAGAAGCGCGAACCAATTAGAGTAGGAAAACAAAAGATGGATGATGGAGAAACTTGCTTTTCTTGTTCTCTTTATATGGTGACTAAAGGGCAAGAACTCAACAACATAGGGCCAGTATTGAGCATGTCCCCTCAAGAGACTAGTCAAGTGAAGTGTGCGGAGATGATTTACGTACCATGTATGTTGCTTTCTCTTGATTGAATTAAGTTGGTTCGTAACGGAACCATAATCCGCAGCTTGAACCTGGAAAAGGGTGCATTCAGCTTCAGTAAATTCGACGATCTAACCAAAAACTTTATGTAACCATTTTTATCTATTATCAGAACGAAGTGACGATCAATTAGGAACACAAACATATTCCGATTGCTGACAAATCTTGGGACCATGAATACTGACGGCTTCCTCATAATTGGCATGAATATCTCGAGACAATTCAATGCTAGAAGAGGCAAGCGTGAAACTGCTAGTTTGCGCAGATTGCTATGTACAGAAACCAAAGTACATCCAATAATGCACTCGCCAACAGCAGCGAGGCGACAGTCTCGTGCTTTGAACAATTTTTCACACATTCAGGCAGCAAGACTAAACCACGAGTACTTAGCATATACGATATCGTAGCAGGATTAAATTTACTTGCTAATCAACAACTACTCCAGAATATATTACTCCTCACATTGTCAAGGTAATTAATGATCGCGCATAAATGACTAAATGTTAATGTTCAACGTAGGAGTAGTACTATATCTTTTGCAGAAATCGGGATGTCAGACTAGGAAAAAATGAAGGAAGAAACATAATCAGAGTTACTTATATATATATATCACCTTCAAGCCATCCTCGATCCTGCGGACCTGCGACAGGATGCTGGCGACGATATCCTTGAGCGGCGGCTTTATCGGGTGCTTCTCCTCATCCCACACAAACCTACACGGACAACACATTCCAAACTACTTAGACGCTGATTTCAGCTAATCACACACACATGGACATGGCCGTGAAAAAAGTGATACAGAGGGCTCAACAACAGACCTGGAGAGGTAGGAGTCGACCGGGACGCCGTCGACAGTGGGGGTGCCGCTGCTCTCGGCGCCACTGGCGCGCTCTAGGTCCTCGATTTGCTGCCGGATCTTGTGCAAGGCCCCCTCGATCACGAGGTTCGACTGCACGCATTCAGAAGTTGAGAACAGCGACCTAAAACTAAAAGCTACTTAAAAGCTTATGGAGATCAGGAGGTAGGGGCGGCGCACCCTGCTGATGTCGTCGGTGAGGGAGAGGAGGGAGTTGAACGTGCCGGACCTGAGGCGCGGGACCGTGAACTGCAGGAGTAGGGAAGAGTGAGCTCGATCGATCTCGTGAAGACTGAAGCAGACGATGGAGGGAGTCGAGGAGAGGAGACGCTAGCTTACGCGGTAGAGCGGGGTGTCGCGGCAGTTGCGGGAGACGGAGTCCTGGAGGCGGCGCCAGAGCGAGTTCTCGGAGTCGCCGGCGGCGGATTGCACGGGGAGGGAGGCGATCAAGTATTTCGTCGGCATGGCTGCCCGGGGAGATGCGGCTTCCGGTGCTAGTTCGTTCGATCGGTAGGGGTTTGTTCTCGGCCGGTCTCGACGTTGTTGCTTCTATATACGTCGTTGGATGTTTCGGCCGAGTTGTAATCCGTCCGAGTTCGGTCCTCTCTGGTCATCGTTAGTCCAAAAAAAAAGTCGAAATGTTTAGAAAACACCGATGCAACATTCTCTTGTGTGCAACAATCCTTGTTGTCGCCCTAGAAAAATCTTCGCACGTATGCAACATAAGAAATTAACACTTGCAGCATACGTGAAAAAACTTGCAGCATGAACGCAACATTTGTGGCATAAGTCTAGTGTCGTTGCGGTATGTCATCCTAGTGTTTCACGACAAACCAAAAAATGAGCTTGTAACATATCGAACGAAGGTACACCCTAGAAAATCCACAAATCACAAACACCTCACCACAAATATCTGAAGGTGCTTTTGGTCGATTTTGACTAGCTTGAGCACCACCGTTATTAAATGCAGTGAGCCCAAACTCATTCTCCACACCACCGTTCATCCTTGAGCGTCAAGAGAAAAAATTCCAACTAACCTTGTCGTCGAGTTCACAACTGTAAGCTTGGGAAGTAGGGAAAAAATAATGAGGCTATGAGAGGAGGAAGGAACCAAACGTCACCCAAAAAACTCTCAAGAAGAGGCGATGATCAGAAAGGGGGAGGAGCCCATGCGAGTGGAGGCACTCATGGGAGATGGTTGAAGATATGAGACAAGAGTTTGGGGAAGAGAAGAAAGAGATTCTATGAGAGAAGGAAGCAACAATGCATCATGCACATGGATTATCTTCTTTATAAAACATAAAATAGGAATCCTGAAACGAGGGTATAATATGTGGTAAGTAAAATCGAACCCCAACGCGTCTAAAATTTGTACAAGGCTTCAAACTTCTGAATAATATTATATTTTTCTTGATTTGATCAAAATTTCTTATTATACTTAAGTCACTAACATGATATGGTGCAAACACATATCATAATTTTACTATCCATATAAAACTGTTTAAGAGGTAAAATAAAACAAACCGATCCACAATAGATGGATAACAATCTATTTCAAATTGAGTTTGGGAAGTGGCTTTATGTAATAATTCAATGTTGAAATGCATAGTTTAACCGGGAAGTTAGGCAATTTTCTAGTCGATGCCGGGTCTTCTAGGAAGCCATTTTTTAATTCTTTTTTCCCTTTTTTTTACCAATCATATCGGTATTATGTCCTCGTACGCCGTGTCAAATCTCGTCCAGTTGGTTTGTTCTCATGTTTTGTTGTTTTACGCTTGTGAAGTTCTTTCACGACAATACGATGATGAATATGTGGTTCATCACGTACCCATGTAGCTAAACAAAAGTTGTATCCCGACCATAGCATGTTAAAAGATAATTGATTCTCCCTTGTTGGGGTGGGCGACTCAAATGATTATTTATAGTTCTGAGACAAGTGCAATTTGTTAAGGTTTGTTTGTGATTTGCAATGTTTTATTTGAGATACAGAGGAACAAAATGGAGCTGGATATGACAAACTCAAGATCTCTGATGTAACTTAGGGTGTGTTTGGTTCAGCTGTGGATTTCAAAAAAGCTGCTGTCAACTGTGAGCTGTGAAAAATCCGTTGTGAGCTGAGAACTATGGCAAAGCTGAAAGTTGTTTGGCTAAAACTAGTTGTGATTTTTTTTTTAAAATCATCTGTAACATCCTGAGTCATCTCTATCCAAATCGCTTTTGGGTTGACCGGAACTTTGTTGGACCACCGTGTTGCAGCTCATCGGAATTCCACCACCGCTAGAATACCTCGCCGGAGATCGGTAAAGCCACGTCGTACCTCGTCAGAGCATCGGCGAAGCTGGCCAAAATTCTCCGGACCACTGCGTTCGACCTCGACGGAACTCCACCACCGTCGGAATATCTCAGGGGAATCGGTAAAGCCACGACGTACCTCGCCAGAGGTCTTCCGGCCACTTTATTCCTCGTCGAACTTTCGCTGGAATCTCGCGAGAGTTGACAAGAACCTTAGCTAGAGATCTTAAACAGTCCTTCACATGAAAACATCATTGTGACATCTTCACGTCAAAATATATGAAGTACATATGATCCATCCGTGCAAGGATTAAGCAAAAAAAAGGCAGGATTTAAGCCACGGGTTCAAGAGCCAGCTTGACGTGTTCATTCATCTCTTTTCAATCTTGTGAGCACACACTCTGCTCAGTCTTGCGTAGATCCATTTAGTTGAATGCCCGAGCAGCTGGTAGAGAAACTCATACTGTACGACGAGCGGCTATGGAGAACATATGGCTATTCAGATCTCGGAACCACAACCATGGCTAGCAACACCTCCATCTCCACCATGGACTGGCTCTCATCTAAGGAGGCCGGTGGGAGGAATGGCAAAGACATGTGGACAGCGACGGCCTTAATCTGTTGGAGCCTCTGGAAGCATAGGAACAATGTGGTCTTTCAAGGCCAGACGCCTTCGGTGGAGACCGCAATCGGGATGGTTGTAGCAGAGGCGGACCTTTGGAGGGCGGCAGGGTTGTTTAGGGGTGTCTTAGGACCAGTAGAGAGGTGGAGGGTGGGCGAGTGATCCAGTTTCTTTTTCTTTCGGTGGATTGCGTTTGTTTGGCGCATGTGCCAAAAAACGCGTTGTACTGGCCGCTTGGCCTCTTCTTCTTGAAACCGATACGTCTGCTGGGACGTATCCTTAAAAACACCTCCATCTCCACCATAGAGAGAACCTCCAGGAGAGTCGACGTAGCTACTCAGGACGGGCGGCTACCTCGGTGGAGTCAGAGCAACTACTCAAGGGATCGAGTCAACAAGAGGGATGGCAGCAGGGTTGGGTCTTCTTTCCATGGTCTTTTTTGAAATCCATCACCACTATATTAAAGTCAGCAAGCCGCCTCATTAAAAACCTCCCAGTCCTCGTAGGTACCCTGGAAGGAAAAGAGCGCGTCTGAAACTTGCCGTTTTTTAGACAAACAAATTTACATCGTTGATTACATCTTGTCTAATGAAACTAGGTGGATCAGAATCCCAAAAAATAGCAGAATTTATAGAGAAAGTATGTCTAGCTAAATTGTGAGCTACAACATTTGCTTCTCTTGGACAATGTTGCACAGTTATGTTGCCAATACTGGTTGTCTTTAGGAAGCAATCAACCAAAATCGCTGCATACGGGCTCCAGACTTCAACCACTCCATTGAAAGCCTTAACAAGCTCAAGAGAATCGGACTCAATAATCACCGGAGTACAGCCGATCCTTTCAATTAGCGAAAGTCCTCTTTGTAGCGATATAGCTTCCGTCGTTGCCGCATCCAGAAGATGTGACAGAGGCCATCCCTCCCCAGCAACCGCAGCTCCCCGATGGTCGCGAAGGACGGATACCGCTGCCCCCGGACCATTAGGAAAGAAAGCTGCATCTATATTTAGCTTGTAACAATTATAGCTCGGTTTTGTCCATGATATCACCTGCGGAGAGCGGTGCGAAGCAGCCCCTGTGAAATTATTTGCCAGCCCTAGAATAACAAAAGCTGATTTTGCCAGATCAGCTACAGTGTTTCCTTTTACGACTTCTCTCCTTTGCCACAAGATGTACCACGCTCCAACCGCAATCGCTTCCTTAAACCCCAGGTCCCCAATAGAGTTAACTCTCATTTTCTGATTACGGAGAATCTCTTCGAGAACCACCGACCCCGATCTATCAATCCAAACTACTGAATCAATAACCTCCAGTAATCCCAGCGAGCTCCAGACCTGTCTCGCCCTGGTACCAGGTGTTTTAGCTTCCAGTTTACAACACAGCTAGTCCCGGAATAGTACCATGAAGGGCTTTCCATAAGAAGATTTTTGTCTTTGCTGGGATCTGTAGTTTCCAGAGAATGTCCCACACCGGATTGTTGCTATCAGAATTATGTCTATTTGAGGAGCTCAGTTTGTTTCTGAAATTATGTTCCCATTGTGCATAGTAGGGCTGATCTTACAGAAAAAGAATAGGAATTTGTTAGATGCCATGCCACGAAATCATCTGTCATATGTTCATGTAAGGGTATGCGTAATATTCTGTCCACATCCACTGGATTAAATATGTCCCGGATTAGTTGTTCCCACCAAGAGTGAGAATCTGGCTCGATCAATTCATCCACTGTTCTGATCATATTAGCTCCCTTAGGAGTCAAAACTCTTCGGTTTGGGCTTCCAGGGATCCATGGTTCATCCCATATGTCAATACATGTACCCGAGCCCACTCTCCAAATATAACCACGTTTGAAAGTTGCCAATCCTGCTACAATACTCTGCTAGGTGAAAGATGATCCACTCTTCGGTCCAGCATTCAAAATATCACAATTCGGATAATATTTAGCTTTCAAGACTTATGCACATAAGGAGTCAGGTTTTGTAATCAGTCTCCAAACTTGTTTAGCTAGCATAGCTTGATTGAACGTATATAGATCACGAAATCCCATACCCCCATCTTTCTTTGGGATGCACATTCTCCACCAAGCCATCCAGTGCATATGTTTCTTCTCATCTGTGTCACCCCACCAAAAGCTCGACATGGCATCTATCATCTCCTTACAAAGCTTCTTAGGAATTTGAAATACTGACATAGCAAAAACAGGGATTGATTGGATGACAGCCTTTAACAAGATTTCTTTTCCTCCAAGCGATAACAACTTCTCATTCCAATTCTCTAATCTTTTGATTATCCGTTCCAAGAGGTGAATAAAACTATCAGTTCTATCTAACCCCACCATTGCTGGAAGGCCCAAGTATTTGTCAGAGAGAGCTTCAGCCATAATATTTAATTCGGTACAAATCTCAGCCTTGACGTCAACATGGACATTAGGGATGAAAAAGATGCTACATTTAGACTCACTCACCAAGTCTTCTTTCCATGGTCGATGCGTGTGTGAAGGGGAAATAGCTCCTCGCTCGCGCTGAGGAAGAAAGAAAAAGGCCCAACCAGTACGACTTACTAGTGGCAGTGGGTAATTTCCTCCAAAAGTTCATTCTCACCGCGATGAAAGCAGGGTCTGTTCTGCTGCGAAAACTAAACTACAGGAAGCAGCTGCGTTGGGAGAATCTGCTGCGCAAATAAATCCTTTTGGTTTAGATTCTGCTTTCCCACCACAGAAGTTGGGTTTGAAAGCTAAACCAAATGGACCCTTAAACTTTTTGTATCAAACCATGTAAAATAATCGTGTATGTTTTGTTTCTTAGATCTGATTTACGTTGGTTTGTTAATTAATAAAAGTCAGATCAGATCGTTTGCTCAAAAAGGCAAATAACAGTGGAGCCTGGTGAACATTCGTCAGAAAAAAAAGGTACAAACATAACTTGTTTTTTGGAGGTACAAACATAACTGATACTACATGGGAATAAGATGTTTTTGCTTACACTGACAGCAGTGCACTGGATGCATAATCGTAGTTCAGACCAGCACTCCTCAAACTCAAATTACACTTCAGCCACTCCTCAAACTCAAATTACATCCCAGTAGCAGGGAAGCCTAGTGCGAGCTGAATCGCTTATTCGGCTGCTGATTATTGCACGTCCAGTAGGACTTATGACGCACTTGGTATTCGTTTACACTGTCATTTCCCAGCTGACAACGAACAGTTCAGACAATTTCTCCGTCCCAAACCTCTTCGACGGTTTTGAAGACGCCTTCCGGGTGAGTCCAGAATCCCCCTCGGATCAGCTTCACCTGCAATTCATAATCACCCGCCGAGATTCATAAGAAATTAAGCCGATGCATACTATCCTGACGAGAAATTAATGCTTAGCATCGCGTATGTATATACACTTGCCTGTTCGATTTCAGAGAAGCTGGCGAACAGGTCTCTGGGAATGGACCAGTCGTAGACGTCGAGGTTGGCCTTGATCCTCTCCTCGTTGGTGCTCTTGGGGAGCACGCTGTAGCCCGTCTGGATTCCCCACCGCAGCGCCACCTGCGCCGGCGTCTTCCCCAACTTCTCTGCCGTCGACACCACCACCGGGTGCTCCAGCACATTGGCCGCCTTGAACGTCGCCGGCGAGCCCAGCGGCGAATAGGCCTGCACCACCTTACCCCAACACACCTCAGAAGATGTCTCTATGATCTTGAAGTATTTGCGTCAGAAATAACGTACCGAGAGGTGTATCCCTTTGGAAACGCAGAGGTCACGGAGCTTGGCCTGCTGCCAAAGGGGGTGGCACTCCACCTGGTTGGCCGCCGGCGGCACGCGCGCGACGGCGAGCAGAGCCTCCAGCTTCTTGGTCGAGAAGTTGCTGACGCCGATGGCGCGCGCCTTGCCGGAGTCGAACAGGCTCTCCATCGCCACCCACGTCGCCGGTATGTCGGACGGGATGATGTTCTCTGCGCCGAAGGCGGAGCCTTTCTTCATCCGTACTGCCCAGTGTACCTGACGGATGAAAAATGCATCTTGTTACTCATGATGCCAATGATGAATTCAGAAGCGCAAACACACTGTACGCTACATAGGCTTACGAGGTAGAGATCCACGTAGTCCGTCTGCAGGTCCTGGAGTGTGCTGTCCAGTGCAACCGGGACATCCTCCGGCGCGTGGTTAGTGTTCCTGGAAATAGTTCAGATTTTTGCAGTTGCAATGCTTGAATCCTGATAGATAACATTCGGATCGCAGAGTCAGAAAAACGAGCTATAGACTGACCATAGTTTGGAGGTGATGAAAAGATCCCCCCGAGTGACTATGCCCTCGTCGAACACCTTCTTCAAAGCGATTCCAATCTGCATCACCGTAGTGCTTCATTTTCATTTTCATCCAGAATTGTTTCACTTGACTAGGGAGTGAATATGAGGAGATAGTTTGATTTAATTACCTCCTTTTCATTGCCGTATATTTGAGCACAATCGATGTGCCGATAACCAGCCTGCACAGCATATACGCATTAAGATTCAGATATCACGGAACATCGTCCATTTCTGAGATTACATTTTCCCCTTGATTCGAGACTTGTAGTTCGTCGCCAATTGCTCGAGTTCATACTTGACACAAAACCAAAATAAAGAAGAAGGCGCTGCACAGATCGATGTTGCACACGACACGACGAAACTAGCTAAAACGAGAAGGAATTAACAGGCATACGGTTTGCAACGACGACGAACCTTGACGGCGGCGTATACGGCGTTGCCGACGACGCCGGGGTCGGCCTGCCAGGTGCCGAGCCCGACCGACGGGATCTTGGCGCCGGTGTTGAGGACGAAGTGGCGGGCCATGCCTTACTACCACGCAAAGAAAATATCTGCCTGACTGCCTCTGCGCTTGCAAGTGGTGATCAGCGGGAGAAGGAGCGCGCGCAGACGAGAGGAAGGCGATGGATGGAGTGTCGGATAGTCGGATGTCGACGCCGGCCGGGCGAACTTGTACTGCAGGCCGAGCCGGCGGTGGTACGGTGTCTCCGTCGCGACGTACCGGTGAGGCGGTGATCCCGATGCGGCAGCGACATGCGCGGGACCGCGTCGTAAGTGCATGCCGGTGGGGGCTGTACAGGGACGCGAAACGTGGTGGTGTCTGTGATCTCGTCTGTCTCCACGCTACGATCTACTCCACTGCAGTGTAGTAAAATTCAGATAAGTTTCTCTGCACACCGTGTTTGACGTTTCACAGTTTCCGCTGCACATAAGTTGCATATTTGGACTACCTTCTGATTCCAAGGATTTAGAAGCAGTGGACGCATTATGAAGTCTCAATTGTCTGAGAGGTTTCAGCGGCGGTTGTAATGGTCATGATTAGCAATCTAAACAAAAAAACTTCAAAAATGTTTTCCTCGTCTAAACAAGTTTGCTTCGATCGTACCCGTATTCTTAATGTTTTAGCCATGACACTGAAAATTCACCAAAAGTTATTCAAAAAGGTATTCAAATATTTCCTAGCAAAACATAGTTGAATACTCTCTCCATATCAATATGTAAGATGTTATAGTCTTTTTTGGTCCACATGTATCTTGACATGTTTGAATGGACGATTCATGTGAAACTTGCACTAAAATATATGTGTCAAGGACACGGCGTACGTCGTGATCTCCCATATGAAGTGTAGTAGCTATTGAGTTTACAGAGTTAACTGAAACACACACTATGTTATGCCTTAGCACGAATATAATGACTTGAACTCGGTTGGGTGGGAAGGTATCAACCCGTCCCATCACTATGTTATGCCTTAGCACGCAAAAGAAATGCATAAACCTTGCATGATTCCCACCTCTACATGACTCTCTCATTTTATTTCTCTACAGAAAATATAAAGAACTTGAACTTGGATGAATGGGAAGGTATCAACCCCTCCCACCACTAGTCTATACCTGGTCTACAAAAGAGAAGCATAGACCATGCGTGATTCCCGTCACACTTCCTCCTCTTTCCAAACCCTACACGAACATCTTCTTTTCGAGTACACCCCTACTTTTTCCCCCAAATGAGTACGGACTCTACATAATGGTGGTACGGGCCAGATCGACGCGTAAGAACAGTGTTGAGCATCGGGCGCGCACGCCCACAGCGTCGTCTGAGCCATCAGATGAGATGTGAGATGAGATCCAGATGAGAAACCAAACCACCGGCGCAAGCAAAGCTCTCTCTTTTCGCCGCGGCTGGGGCCCGCCCTCCCGCGCCCGCGTCACCGTCGCACCAACTCTCCGTCCACCGCGCCGGCGCCCCATTCCACCTCCCCGCGTCCCTTTCCCCCCAATTCCCCTTCTTTCCTACCCGACCCTCGCCTGCTTAAAGCCGGCGGCAGACGAGCCGCGATTTCTTTCCGGCGCGGCGCACCGAGCCCCCTACCCACACACCCGCGCGCGCATGGCCGATCGGTGGAGGTGATAGGGAGAGGAGGGGGGCGATGGAGCTGCCGGGGAGGCCCGGGACGTGGGGCGGGCTGTGGCTGCGGCTGGGCCAGGCCGCGCTCGCCGCCGCCTCCATCGCCGTCATGTCGTCCGCCGCCGGCTTCGCGGGATACACAGCCTTCTGGTAACCCCTGTTCGAGTGGCCCTTCTCCTCGTCCGTCCGTCTTGGTTCCTCGCGTGGTTTTGTTCTTGTCAGTCGTGAGTAGGTAGGGTAGGAAGCGACCTGATTTGCGCAGGATTTGGAGCAATGCGAATAGTAGACAGAGCCATCGGTGGATTATTCAGGCAGTTTATTACGAATTCATGGGATGTAGTGGAGCTACAGATGGATGGTTTACAAGTGGCATTTATTCTAGTGGAGTGAGAGATGGATAATTCTGTTATATCGGGCTTTGTTAACTTGTGAACAGGCAACTACTTACTAGAGTACTGAGGTATTTGGTTACGGAATCTAAGGAGATATGAAGTTCACCATCACTTTCCAAACATACATGTGCAGAGAATAAACGTACTGTATGATAAAACTTTCAACAGCATTGAAATGGCGATTTTTTTGGGGGCTACTTGGATCTTGTGCGGGTGAATGCTGTCCAAAAATAAGTGGTGGGCTTCTCAAGGGCCAAAGGAAGGGGGCGTTGGCTCCTGCACGCTTTTGTAGCGAACAGTGAAATGACTATCTGAGTGATCATTAATGAAAAGCATGATCACTATGATAATTTGTACCGGTTACGAAGATATAGCATTTAAACGACATCAACGGGGTGTTCAATTCGTGTTTTTTTTAATACTATTTTTTTTGAGGTATAAGGTGGTCGTATCCACCGTCCGAATAGATAGAAAGAGTTGACCCAGTTTATAAGGAAAACCGGGTCCAAAAACCATACAATCTGTACAAAATAATGACACAAACGAAGCGACCTGCCGCCCATGCGACCCAAGTCAACAAACACCACAACACACACCACCTGTTCCGGGGCCGCCGCCCCGGCGAAACAACCAGATCGACCTTCGCATTGCCCGAAAGCGATCCAGTCATGGTCGACGAACCCTCTGTCTACGCAGTCTTCATCCAGGTTGCCACCAAAACCACCCGTTCCGGGACCACCGCCCCGGAGTAGCAATTTTTTTAATACTATTGCCCCTCCTAGTTATAAGTCCAAAAGGCTCTGCTGCTGCAAAATATCATTTTTCCTAAACCATGTGGTGTTGATGCATTATGGTAATTCTAAAATTCTGTTACGGAGTAGAATTTTTTTGCAACCATGGCTTGTTTGCAGACGTGTAAGGATATTAATACTGCATTCCTTTTTAGGCTTTCTACTGCAGGAGGCATTCGAGTTGTGTGATGAGTTCTTTGTCTTTTGAATTTCAGCTATTTGATTGCTTCAATGGGACTGCAAGCATTGTGGAGCTTGGGACTTGCATGTCTCGATGGATATGCCCTTCGCGTCAACCGGAATCTCAGTAATGCTGTCTTAGTGAGCTTGTTCGTCGTTGGGGACTGGGTAATTATGAAAGTCCTTTTGAAGCTCTTTTCGTGCAGTGTGTTGCTCTGATTTCGTGCTTTCTACAGATTTTTATTTGAATATGCTCTACATCATTGTTTTTCATAGACTGATATTCGGTATGGAGCATATGCTAAAAACGAAATCAAATGATCATTGAAGGCTATTTTGTCTGCTAGGTTAATGATCATGTTCTACAGAAATGTAGAATTTTATACTTGTAGCTTTATTAGGCTAATGATCATTTTCTAGTTCCATTGTTCCCTTCCTCTCTGCCACTCAAGAATACACACATCGCTATAAGCACACATATCACATGAGTCACATTTAAGCTAGTACAAAGTATGTGTATCGTTATTGATTATTTCTCTTTTAACGGAGTTTGCTGTTGCATACTTGCCAAAGTTATTCATGGACTCTGTATTTTCCATATAATGCATCTAGATTTAGCCAAATGGTCATTACCGATCTATCATGTAGAAAATTTAATCTCAGTGTTTCATTTTGTCCTGTTTACTAATTCTTTGTTTCTAGCAACACTAATGAAGCCCAATTATGCAATGCAGGTTACGGCAATTCTTACGTTCGCTGCATCATGCTCAGCTGCTGGTGTGATAGTTCTTTTTGAAAGAGACATTTCTTTTTGCAGAAGATACTACCAACTGCCTTGTGGGAGATTTCAACTGGCCACGGCATTTGCTTTTCTGTCTTGGGCGCTAAGTGCTACATCGGCTCTGATCATGTTTTGGCTCCTGGCGTCCTTCTGATTTTGTATATAACCATGCATAGCCCTGTTCATACCGCCTCGTTTTCAGCTCATTTTAGCATTATATAGGATGATTTTCCAGATGTGTAACAGACCAGTTACCACACATACCAAAACTTGGAAATGTTGGGAATTTGTAAACTCCACAGAGCTAGCATTTCCTAGGATTCACTGGAAGCTTTGCTCCAGATACTGATACGCTGAATCGGCTTGTCCTTATCTTCGTGTTCATTCTCTATAGCATTAAATATATTAGTCCTAGCGGTGCAGCTGTGTATGTGACAAGTACTTCCTCTGTAGTTTTGGGTTGTACCAATGTAATTGGTGAACTGTTAGAACATTCTGTCTCTGTTGGGGAAGTGTAAACAACATTTCTAGTATTACTGCTCTTTAGCGGTGTTGCAAACCAACATGGAGAATCTGGGGAATTTCAGGCACCAAAAGCAAGGACTTGATTCTGACAGAGATATCATCCAAATGATGTACTACATCAATTTTGGATCCAACCGGTCTGGTTTTGTTTCATAGTTGTGCATGAAAACGTTGTGAAAAAAGGTTTGGCAGTTTTAGGCCTTGTACTAGCTGTTTCTGAATTTCAAGAGCAATGTGTGCCGTGTTGGCGACCTGAATAGCATGTCTGCACGAGAACATCTGGTACATTCAGCTGCCAGATACTGCAAAAGAGATCACAGGTGAGAGGTTAATTAAACACGCCTGCTTTGCTCTCTTCTACAACCGGCCAGACTTCCACCAGTTTCAGAACAACCACGTACATTCGCCATGCCTCTGATTTCCTTCCATTGACTAATTAAACACGCCCGTTTTGCTCTCTGTGAACTAAGTAAACCATCGCCTCGCCTGCTCGTGTGGTGTCGTCCGTCATGGACCTCGGGCGCCTCGTCGCCGCCGTTGTTGTACTGTCAGCAGTCATCCTGCGGTCGGCCATCGTCGGCGCGGAGAACCATCACGTCTTCCTGGACTGGGAGGTGTCCTACGCCGTGCGCTCCCCGCTGGGCGTCGCCAAGAGGGTCATCGCCATCAATGGCCACCTCCCCGGGCCTCTGCTAAACCTCACCACCAACGACGTCGCTCACGTCAATGTCGTCAACACCCTCGACGAGCCTTTCCTCCTCACATGGTACTCTGTCCCTGAGCTAGCTATCCATTATTTCTAGTAACAATGAATCAATCCATCACAATTCACACTGTCACTGTGTTGATGTTTATGCACAGGAACGGTTTGCAGATGCGGAGGAACTCGTGGAACGACGGGGTGGCGGGGACAAACTGCGCGATCCCGCCGGGCGAGAACTGGACGTACGTGTTCCAGGCCAAGGACGAGATCGGCAGCTTCTTCTACCGGCCCTCGCTCGGGCTGCACACCGCCGCCGGCGGCCACGGCCCCATCCGCGTCAACAACCGCCCGGTCATCGACGTCCCGTTCCCGCACCCCGACGCCGAGTTCGACCTCCTCATACAGGACTGGTACAACATGGACGCGGCGCAGATGAAGGAGCGCCTCGACGGAGGCCGCGGCCTGCCGCCGCCCGACGGCGTCCTCATCAACGGCCTGGGCCCCTACGAGGCGGAGCTCGCGTTCCAGGCCGGGCGCACGTACCGGCTCCGCGTCTCCAACGTTGGCACCAGGACGTCGCTCAGCTTCCGCGTCCAGGGCCACAAGATGCTGCTGGTGGAGGCGGAGGGCGCCTACACCGCGCAGAAGCACTACGCGTCGCTGGACGTGCATCCCGGGCAGTCGATCTCCGTCATCGTGGCGGCGGACCAGCCCCCCAGGGCCTACTACATCGTCGTTAGCTCGCTCTTCGTCGGCCCGGAGCTCTACGGCGTCGGAACCATCCGCTACGCCGGCTCCGGCGACCAGTCGCCGCCCGGCAACGCGCCGCTCGAAGACAGGTCCTCGCACAACGGCTACAACCGCTCCATGGAGCAGGCCAAGTCCATAAGGTACGTGCACGTCGACGACACAATATGCAATAAAAAAAAGTAAATAAAAGATGACCGGCGGTATCTGTGTGGCTCACTGATCACTGATCACTCAGGATGAACTTGACGGCCGGCGCGGCGCGGCCCAACCCGCAGGGCTCCTTCCACTACGGGCAGATCAACGTCACCCGCACGCTGCTCCTCCGGAACGACGAGTCCGACATCGGCGGCCGGCGGAGGTGCACGGTGAACGGCATCGCCTTCGCCAACGCCGGCACGCCGCTGAAGCTGGCCGACTACTTCAGGGTCGCCGGCGTCTTCACGGTCGTCTCCGGCTGGCCGGAGAGGAGGAACCACACCCTCGCCACCATGGCCATCGACGCCTCCTACAGGGACTTCGTCCAGATCGTGTTCGAGAACAGGCTGCCGTCCATGCAGACCTGGCACCTCGACGGCTACAGTTTCTTCGTCGCCGGGTACGTACGTAAAATCAATGCCCTACGTTGCCGTGCGACTCTTGATTCAATCTTCTGCTCATATATGTTGTATATCTTCGGTGAAATTTGACAGGATGGGATGGGGCAAATGGAGCCCAGACGCAAGTTCGACGTACAATCTGGTCGACGCCATGTACCGGTCTACCGTCCAGGTGTATCCGACGTCGTGGACGGCGGTGCTGGTGTATCTGGACAACGAGGGCATGTGGAACCTGAGGTCGCAGCATCTGGAGAGGAGGTACCTAGGCCAAGAGGTGTACCTGAGAGTCAGTCAGGGAAACTCATCTGAAGTCCCCGATCCCAGAGACGAGATGCCCATGCCTTCCAATGCTCTCTTGTGCGGCAAAGTTAAAAGTCTTAGAAGTTGGTACAAGTTAGTGCCAAGGCCGGCGTGACACACCACCCCGATCGATCTGATTTTTCACGGATGTAGAACAAAAAAAATCTGTTATATAAGTTCGTAAAGGAAGCCCGAATGAAGGACGCGGTTTTTCCACAACTAGCAGGGTGCCCTCCTACGACTAGAACCGTCGTCTCAAGATGCATGCAAAGCATTTTGCAATCAACACCCTGAATTTTGAACATTTATCTTCATGAACCCCTCATGGCGTTATGCATTATTAGCAAGGAAAACAAATTTCGAATAAGACATATATGTATTATTGCATTTTTGTATTATTGCATTTTCGGATGCACATACACGCGACGCATTAACACATGCATTTTCCATAATAATTTTTGTATTATTGCCATTTTTGGATCCATGCATTTTGTACTTTCAAATTATTGCATTTTATATTTTTAGATTATTGCATTTTCGGATTAGTGCATTTTATATTTTCGGATTATTGAATTTTGTTTTTTCAGATTATCAGAGTTTATATTTTCAGATTATTGTATTTTGTATTTTCAGATTATTGCATTTTATATTTTTGAATAACTGAGCGGCAGGTGGAGATGTGTGAATTACCACGAAGGATCCCCAAACGCCACTAATGGCTCATCATATTATACTTGATGATGAGGACATCCCAGATGCTGATACAACCGCTGCACCTACAACAACAATATAAGGACCTATCACACGAGCTCGTGCACAACAACTTAATTATCATGTACTTTCGTTTCTTGGAATCAATCCTCACATACATGAACATATGATGCTGCCTAAATCAGATGTGTTTGTCATACTTAGGAATGATGACCCTAACAAGGATGAGAGGGACAAACAGTGGAGCATGATCTCGCATGAAGAGGATTGAAGATGATGCCACTTATGGAGAATTCGTACATTGAAGCCACCATAGAGAGAGGAGAAGACTTGGACGAAATATACTTCATATTTTCGTCCATATATTCGTACGGTGCTGCGTCACCTTTTAGTTATGGGCCAGCCCCAAATATTTTCGTCCAAATTAAGTGTGAGAACAATTATAGTCCGTATAAGTGGAAGGAAACCGACTTAGGGTGGAATTCGACCCCTTTTCCAAGTCTGGCCGACTCCCCCTTCGTCCCTCCATATATACCCCGTTTAGGTCTTCGTTTAGACGTGGATTTTGTTTAGTTTAAGACTTAGCCATTACTATTCTTCGCCAAAAACTCTAGTGTCGGTTCAGACCTATTGTACTTCGCACTTGCAGAATCCCACATATAAAGCTTTCATCTTTATTCCGCAATATCTTGATTGCATCTATAATTCTTACTAGTTCTTCGATTGCTTGCAGGAATTGATATCAGGTTGATCTAGCTCCGGCGAGATCAATAGCCTCAGGAAGTTGGTGTAGCAATTGTATCGGCGCAACGTCTCGCACGTTTGTAGTCGGATCGTCAACGTCGACCTCCACCCAAATCGTTAGCTACCGTTTCATCGAAAGATCGGGCAACTTTACCCTATCAAGTGGTATCATATTTTAGGTTTATCAGTGAGATCTTACAGTTTACTAGTGTAGATTGCATCTGTTTTTCTTCCTACAGTGCACGAAAAAGCCAAAAATATTAGGGATAGATCTTCTCCTAGAACAATTTCGAGCCTTTGCATCTTTTCTTTTCAGTTTTTGCATTGTTGAATTCGTCTCTGCATCGTCGTGTCGAGTGCTGGTCGTAGCGTTTTGACCTTTACAGTTTCGAGTTCTGTTCATATTCGTCTCGCCGCCGCCGCACCGCCGCCACCAAAAGATAAACCCTAGACGCACCATCCATCATACCATTTATTCCGTCGCGCCACCGCCATCCTTTCCATCTCTAACCGCCACCACCATCCACCATACCATCTATTCCACCGCGCCACCGCCATCCTTTCCATCTATACGCCGCCGCCATCCGTGCCGCCACCATCTTCATACCTCAAGTCGTGTTCGGATTTGTTGTTTACTTTCCCTACAAGCTTTGTGCTCATATTCGATCCAACCATATCTCATATTCGTGTTTGTTTCATACTAGTTTCGGTGTTTGTTTCGTATCAGATTGCAAAAAAAAAAATTGCCCGAAAAAAGTCAATCCGCATCCTAGTCGGGTTGACCATGATTTCTACTAGTCCAGTCCGAAATTAGTGCCAATTGAGACGGTTTTTGACCAGAACTTTGACCGGCTATAACTTTTGCATACGAACTCCAATTTGAGCGATCTTTACCTTCAAATTTTGTAGATTTTAAAGCGCATCCAGCCCTAACACCTTTGGCGATTGCAGCCTTTCGGACTGCTCAGAATTCCCAAAAACGGTCAGGAAGGGGGAATTTTTCTCACTTTTGTGTTATAGTTTCGGCAAATTTCTGTGATCTTCACTTATATCTCGCTTTTGAGCTATTCCAGTGTGCGAGTTGTCGCGGCTTGACTCTGTTGGTGTTCTAGACTCGCGTCTCTAGTTCGGTCTAGCCTAGGACCAGCACGGTACCGTCGTTGAGCATCTATTCAATTTGTTGCATTGCTGTTTTGAATTATTGCTACAGATATTCACAACCACCTACAGGTCCACATACTCCTACACCGTGCGTTGACACCACGTGGTAATCGCTACTCTCAATCTTCTGGAAGCTTGATCTCCTCGGTTGCAAGTCACCACCTGCTGCAGGGTAAGAACGAGTAAGAGTATTGCTTTGCTTGATAGAAGAGCGTTGTTTCCACCACCTTTCTGTGCCACAACCGCCACCATCTAGTTGTGTTTTTTGTGTTTTGCTTTCTAATCATGACAGGTCCGGCCATAACAACCGACCCGGAGCTGATGACCATCCCGGAGCTCCACACCCACTTCACGCACCTCGTCACAGATCATATACAAGACGTCGACAAGCGTTTTGGGGATACCATGAAGAAGCTTGACGGCCTCGACACATCATTCACCGCCAAACTAGACGGCCTCGACACATCCTTCACTGCCAAGCTCGACGAACAGTTTCAGGAGCTGTTGCGTCGCCTCCCACCACCGAACACCTCCGGCCGCACCCAGCGTGTACCTCTACATCATGCCAACACATCGACTGCGGGTGCTTCGTCTAACACGAGACGACATGACGAGTATGAACCAGAGTATGAAGGAGAGCATGAATATGACGATGAACATGACGACGTGGGCGAAATTCCCAAACCTGCAGTTGGACGCCCACGAGTGCATAAACGCAACACGCGTCCCCCTCCACAGCCGTTGGTACGTGACGATGACCATCTTGCCAAACTTAAGTTGAATGTTCCGCCTTTTGATGGTCGTTATAATCCTGATGTGTACCTCTCTTGGGAATTAGAATTAGAACAACGTTTTTCTTGCTTAAATTATCCTGAGGAGAGACGTGTGAAAAAACATTTCTTAATCCCTAGTGTTTTGTGTGTTAGTTAACAATACCAATGATATACTAATCCTATTGCTAAGTATTTCAGTTTGGGTGAAACTCATATCACAAATCCTAAAGCCAAATTGTAGAGAAAAAGAGTTTCTGGAATTCTTCCGAGACCCGGATATTCCGGCTCCCCAACTCGGATATTCCGGGTCATCCCCAGAAAATTGGCTAAGTCAAGTTCAGAAGTACTACTGACTTCAATCGGAAAATCAGCTCGGAAATTTCAAGGACTCGGATATTCCGGTTCACCAACCCGGATATTCCGAGTCAACCTCAAGAAAATTGGCTAAGTCAAGATTCAGAAGTGGTACTGACTCCAATCGGAAAATCAGCTCGGAAATTTCAAGGACCCGGATATTCCGGTTCACCAACCCGGATATTCCGAGTCAATCCCAGGAAAATTGGCCAAGTCAAGATTCAGAAGTGGCACTGACTCCAATCGGAAATTCAGCTCGGAAATTTCAAGGACTCGGATATTCCGAGTCAACCTCAGAAAATCGGCTAAGTCAAGTTCAGAATTGGTTCTGATCTCAACCGGAAATTCAGCTCGGATATTTTCAAAGGCCCGGATATTCCGGGTGACCGGAATTTCCGGTGTTACTTAAACCGGAATTTCCGGGTGCCCAAGACAGCCAACGGCCAGATTTTAAGGGGGAGTATAAATACCCCCTCACTCACTCAAGAACATGCAGCTCTCAGATTTTCTCTCTCCTACCATTCTTGAAAGCTCAAATCATCAAGATCTCCCAATCCCCCCACCCAAATTCATTGATCTTTGGAGGATTGGAGGAGAAGGCCCGGATCTACATCCTCACCGAAGGGATTTGCATTTCTCCCCCATTCACTTGGGGATTTCGTGGCTAGGGTTTCTGGTGGGAAAACCTAGTTCACCATTGTTGTACTCTTGGTGTTACCTTGACCTTTTGTGGTCCTTGACCTTTTGTGGTCTTCTTGGGAGCCCCCAATTCAGTTGTGGGTGTGTGCCTCAAGCGTTTGTAAGGGATTCGATCTCCGCCCTAAAAGGGGATCAATAGTAGAAAGTGGACTCGAAACCTTTGTGGTTGAGTTCATCGGAGAAGAAGGTGAGCCTTTGTGGCGTTGCGGCTAATCTGTTGTGGTAGCGCACACCTCTCCAAACGAGACGTACACCCTTGGGTGGAACTCGGGATTACATCTTCGTCTCCGCGTGCTTCACTTGGTTCCCTTTACCTTTGCTCCCTTACTTGCTTATCTTATTATTGCTTAGTTTCTCATTTAGGTAAATTCACCGTAGTTGCATATCTAGAGAATTTACCTTTGTGTTGAGCCTAAATTTGAAAAGACCTAAAATTTGTAATAGCACCTATTCACCCCCCCCCCTCTAGGTGCCAGATTCCCGTTCAATTGGTATCAGAGCCTTGTTCACTTTTAAGGGCTTAACCGCCTAAGTGCAACTATGACGGAATCCGATGCCGAGAGGGCCGCCCGTGAAAAATTAGAGGCGGAGAAGGAGGCGTTAGGCAAAGGGGCAACCATGGCCGATCTTATTGATATGAGATCGTCCTTGGAGGCCCAACTCCTCAAGATGAATGAGATGCTCATGGCACTCTTGAAGTCTAAGGAGTCCGAGGCTACTTCTCCCTCTCCTCCTCCTAAGGAACATGCGGGGAACTCTAAGGAGTCATCTTTGGATGGGTCCAAAGATGTTACCTCAAGTGTTCCCGGGATGGCGGAAAAGGATGAACCACCTAGTGTAACGCCCCGGGATTTTCCCAATTAGAAAATTGCTTGTTTTTCTTTTTGCATCAACATGACATCATCATGCATCATTTGCATTTGTCTATCTTAATTTAAATTATTGCATTTAAA
Source organism: Poa annua (assembly GCA_026929855.1). Lineage (NCBI taxonomy): Eukaryota > Viridiplantae > Streptophyta > Magnoliopsida > Poales > Poaceae > Poa > Poa annua. The sequence continues at coordinate 89,130,343 of CM049431.1, forward strand.
TTCAACTTCATTTAAATTCTTTCCACTTTTACCTTCAAATGCCCTTTTCAAATAAATTCAAATAAAGTTTCAAATTATTTATAAATAATCAAACCAGTAATTAATATGACTAATTTGAAACTATTAAAAATTGTTCAAAAGTTGTATTTATGTTTCTTTCTGATTTGTTTTCAAATTACATAAACCAGAAAAGAATAAAAAGCAAAACATTTTGAAAACTGGAAAAAATAACCTCCCTGGGCCGTTCTCTCTCTCTGAGGCCCATCTCTCCTCCTGGCCGAAGCCCAACTCTGGCCCAGTCCCCCTTTCTTCTTCTCCGTACAGTCAACAGAGAAGAGGAGGTCGCTTTCCACCGAGCCATGGAGTCCCCACCACGTGCTCCCCTCCTCCCCTTCTTAGCCCCCTCCTCTGCCTGCAGACCCGAACCCTAGCCATCCTCCTCCTTCTCCCTCTCAGCCGCCGCCGCCTCCCCTCTTCTCCCCACCTCGATCCTCCTCTGTTTCTTCTCCACCACGCACCACCGGAGACCACCTCACCGCCCCCCCAACTCCGGTGCCGTCGAAGGGCCGAAAGGAGACCTAGAAGATGCACCTCGTCGTCGCCAAGCTCCTCCCCCACATTATTTGGACCGGGAGCCCCTGCTGCAGCCGCCCTCGTCCACGACGCCCCGACGCCGGCGGAGCAACTCCGGCGGAATTCGCGGCCACCGGACCTCCTCGGCACCGAACTACTACGCCACCACCCTCCCTGTGAGCTCACGGTCCCTTTCCCCTCTCCCCGGGCTCGCTTTCCTTCCCACGCCCTCGAATCCTTCCTCGTCGTTCTCGTCTCCGCCATGGACGGACGAACCGAGCTTGAGCTCGGAGTTTTGGGACTTCTCCTTCTTCCCCGTCACGGTTTTTCTTCATCCACGGCACACCCAACACACCCCGCCCTGTAGCACACACGCACGCGAGCGGCCCCGCCCGTTTTGGTCATCGCCGGCGACGATCCCCGCCGACGTGCCCACTGTCGACTGAATCTTGTTCAGATTCTTCAGTGTCCGCCACCCTCCTCTTTCCTGTTAAAATAAAAGAAATCTAAACCTATCAGTAACACCACCCGATCCATCTGGCTAGCGCAGCGCTCCCGCTCGTCCGCGCGTTGCGGGTTCGAATCCCCGGGGCAGATGAATTAAGCCCCCTTTTTCCCTTTTGTGATCACACTGACCGGCGAGCCCTGCTAGTCAGCCACCGCGGGCACCAACACCCCCGCGCGCGCCCGCGTGGCCCCGGGGCCCCACTGGTCAGTCAGGGGGTGTGTTTGCCCCTCGGTGACAAAAGTCCCAGAGACAGAGAAGCTGGGATATTTACACCACGCCCCCTGCCTTTCTGGTTCCCACACAGAGGCCCCCACCGACGCTGTTTCCTCACCAACATGTCCCTGCCTATTTTCAGAAACACCCCTAAACTTAACATGCTAATAACTTTTAATCTATAACTCCAAATAAAATAATCTTTATATGTTTTTATATCAGAAAAATGCAATGAACATTAATATGCCATTTGTATGCCATTTTGCATCTGTTATTTTAATTGCTTAGTATAATTTGTTAATTGCAACTAAACAATTAAATATGGAATGTTAGGGGTAATAAATAAATAATGCCCTATTCCATTTAATTTAATTAGATCACCCATGCCATGTGTTACCATGTTAACCAACATTTAATATTGCTGAGTAAATAAATAACTTGCACCTAAATATTAATTGTCGGGGTTGCTTTCCCGCTTAATTTGGATTACCTGCATTGTATTGCATCTTGCCATGCCATGCATCATTCTCGTATGATCATGCTGAATCTTCTGCCGTAGTTGTAAAATGCATCTTTTACGCTTTCCAGTGTTTGTTGCTTCTTCCCGGATAAGACGTTGAGATGTGTGAGCAACGACAAGATCTGCTTCCATGCGGGATTCCAGGCAAGCAAAAATTGCTTGTTTACCTATACATTGTCTTTCATTCCTGCCGTTGATCTCTGCTACCCTAGTTATCGATTCTTGAACTGCGATCCCATCACCTGTTTATCCTGCAGCCCATACAGCTTTATCACCACATCCCATCACCTGTTGTTTGTTTATCTGTTGGCCTTGCGCGTCGTAGCGCATGCTTAGAGTTGTTTGTGCGAGTCGTCTGTTGGTCTTATGTTCCATCTGCTTAGTATGATATATTATTCTACCTTAATAAAATGTTGTATTATTTTGGGGTATTATAATTAAATGATAAGGCACCAGGCGGAAGGCCTTGCGAGGTGCTTTGTTCTGCTCAGTGTCGACCTAGGAACTGAGATTTTGTCCTCGGATCCAATTTTGAGCGCACTAACCACTTGTGGGTGGCCCAATGGAGCCCCCCTCGACTTTGAACGGATCCGCAGCTCGTCCATGTGCCGCAAGTAGTTCGGGTTTTCCATTTGCTCATATGCATGCGCATGATGATGATGATGATGAGAGGTTACATGATACGGGGGGTCATATAGGTGTGGTGCGTACGTAGCGGACAGTTCCTACTGTGGTTTGAGCCGCATGGTGCGTAGGCACAAACTAATGAGTCCGCAATTGAGATTCGGCCGGACTCCTGACGCGGGTAACAACTCATATGGGTGGCACTTGGACTTGCTGTAGTGAAGGAATAAGTCGTGTTGAGAAGCCCTGATGCTTGCTTGGGTTGATCATGCGAGTATGGGTATAGTAGTGCACCCCTGCAGGGTATAATCTTATCGATGAGCCGTGTCCACGGTTATGGACGACTTTGGTGATGATGCTGGCTAACAAGATCTAGACAACTTGCACCTAATTACTGTTAATTAATTTGACTAGTAATATAGAATTATTTTTACAATAAATTATAATTAAAACTGTTCAATGTGTGAGTTTCCCGAATTGCTTCCTCATACTTGGTTGAGGGGGTTAATTCGAGAATGAGTTATGTTTGGTGTTAGTTGTAGATGTTTACCTTATGCGCTCTCTTATCCCTCTCTAATTAGACGGAAGTTGTAGCGTGTCTCTTTAGGTTGCTAGTGCTGCTGCCGCTAAGTCCACCTCCCCTATATTTTGGGAGATGGTGTAGAAAGTAGGCAAGTCGGTTTTGCTTGCCAGGGAGTGCCCTGACCCTCTTTTGGGATGTGCTTTATGTGCAGTTAACAGGTTTGAAGTCAGACGACGTTAGCTTGGGAATCCCTCCGGCTTGGCTGGGCAGGGATGTGGCGCCATCGCTTATCTTCAGGACTCTTAGTCCAATTTGCATCTTATCCGTAGTCGGATACTATTTTTGCTTCCGCTGTCATTTGTATCTTTGTATTGTATCATTTGTATCTTGACTCGTTCGAGTCGTTGCTGTAATTTATCTTCTGTTGTATTTGTGGATGTATCGGAACTGTTGTAATGTTATCACAATTCCACCCACATAATGCGCATGTTTCGGCGTGCACATTATGTCTGGTGGGCGACCTAAAATCGTTATTATGCGGATTTCGGCGGGAACGCTTAAATCTACATAGTACCGATTTTAGGGCGTCACACATAGCTCCTCTAACACCCCCAAAGGAGAGGAATTTCATAATGTCAACCATAATTACTCTCCTAACCCTCCTATCCCTCACCCTCATGTAAACTTTAGAAGTGATCCTCCTAAGCTTAAACCGACTCATTTCTCTCAATGGGTATTTCTAATGAAGTCTCATCTATGTAGTGCCTCCATTGAGCTTTGGCGCATCATTGAAGAAGGATACAAGCCCCATGATCCAACCAACTTGACAAGAAGAGAGGTGGTTGATAGCCAACTCAACGCCACCGCTCTTCATCAACTCCAAATGGCCGTTGGAGAGAAGGACATGGCGCTCATTCAACAATTCTCCACCGCCAAGGAAGTTTGGAATGCTCTTTCCGACATCTTCGTTGGGAATGAGAGCATGAAGAAGAACCGGTATGATGCCTTATGCAATGAGGTGGAAGGGTTCTACAAGTTGGATGGAGAAAGCCACGAGGACATGTACCGGAGGTTGGTGTTGGTTTACAACTCCTTCAAGAACCTCGGGGCGGAGTACATCAATGATGCTTGGATCAAGAGGAAGTTTGTGACCGCTCTCATGCCCTTTGAGGACACGGATTTGAAGACACTCCAAGAGAGACATGACTTTGCAAAGATGACATCCAATGAAGTTATGCAAGAGATGACCGCATACAAGGTGGCCTCCAAGATTGCACAAGATGCAAGAGCTAGAGCCATAGGGATGCACAAGCATGCCTCAATTGCTTTGAAGGCCACGGTTGAAGAAGAGGATAAAGAGGAGTGTGATGATCAAGTCGAGCTATCTAGTGAAGCTCTCTCAAGCACTCTCACTCAACACATGGGTCTTGCGGCAAGAACCTTTTGGAAGAACCCCGGAAGGGCCAAAGCAAGGATTGACAAGAAGTTTCCCCCCAACGGAGGAAAGCCATTCAACAAAGTGAGGCTTTGCTATAACTGCGATGACAAGAGCCACTTTGTTGCCGATTGCCCATGGGAGAGAACAGAGGATCATGGTGGGAGGCTCGTGGCCAAGACGAAGGGCAAGGGGCCCATGCCCATGAAGAAGCCCTTCTTCAAGAAGAACCAAACGATTGTCTTGGTGACTAAAGAGCAATATCCCACCGATGATGAAGATAGTGACAAGGAGGATACTCCAACGCAAGTGGCCGCACTAGCCATGTCTTCCACACCTCCATCACTCTTCTCCTCACCAAACGAGATCCCCGTCATCAAGAATGCAAGATGTCTTATGGCGAAGACATCCGAGGTACAACTATCCCACAAAGCCATTCAACAAAGTGAGGCTTTGCTATAACTGCGATGACAAGAGCCACTTTGTTGCCGATTGCCCATGAGAGAGAAGAGAGGATCATGGTGGGAGGCTCGTGGCCAAGACGAAGGGCAAGGGGCCCATGCCCATGAAGAAGCCTTCTTCAAGAAGAACCAAAAGATTGTCTTGGTGACTCAAGAGCAATGTCCCACCGATGATGAAGATAGTGACAAGGAGGATACTCCAACGCAAGTGGCCGCACTAGCCATGTCTTCCACACATCCATCACTCTTCTCCTCACCAAACGAGATCCCCGTCATCAAGAATGCAAGATGTCTTATGGCGAAGACATCCGAGGTACAACTATCCCCCAACTCCATATCACATGACATTGATGATGCTATGAGCTTAGAAGTCAAGGAAGAAATCATTGCTTTTGATAAATTCATGACTAACTTGCAAGGAGAAGGAAAGAAACACTTTGGCTCAATCATGAGTCGTATAGGTGAGCTTGAGGATGAGCTTGAACTAAAAGGTGAGATTGAGAGAGAGGATGCACACGCTAAGGTGTCTCTCCAATCCTCTCTCGAAGATGAACAAGAAGCTCATGCTCTCCTCGAGGAGCAACTTGCAAAGATCACTAAGGATCGTGATCTCTACTTTGCTAAATGTAAAATTGTGCAAAATGAAAAGTCCGAGCTTGTAGTTGCTCATGCTAGACTTTGCGAAGACTTCGAGTCACTTGACAATGCTCACAAGGTGTTGACAAGTGATCACGAACGTCTTCTCAAATCTCGTGATCAACTCCAATCTCGGATATCTACTCTTGAGAAACCTAGCACCTCTACTCCTTTGAATGCTAATGCAAATGTTGTGAAGGGTATTGCTAGGGTTGTGTTTGTTCCTTCTATGCCAACCAAGCCCAAGACCTCTCTTGATAAAGGTAAGGGGACACTCACTACTCCTCTTCATGAGCGAGTGCCCCACAAGGGTAAGGAAGGTCTAGGCTATGTTGCTAAGGAGAAGAAGGAGATCAAGAAGAAGACCAAGTCCGCACAAGCCAAGAAGGTTGACATTGCGAGTGGAAATGCCATAAGGGGCACTCCCACTCGTAATGACTTTGCGGGCATATCTAACCCCAACTATGCTTTATATGTTGATTATTATGGGGATGTCTATGCTAGATACATTGGTCCTTTTGATGGTTACATTGAATATGCTATTTGGGTACCAAAGACCCTTGTTGCTAACCAAAAGGCACCCATTGCAAAATGGGTACCTAAACCCAAGAATTGATTGTGTGTAGGGCCTTGCTTCCGGAGGATCGAAATGGATAATTGATAGTGGGTGCACTAGTCATATGACCGGAAGCAAGGATATTGTAACGGAGTTGAAGCCCAATGATGATCAAATGACCGTTACATATGGTGATAATTCTAAGTCTAAGGTAATATGGCTCGGCAAGGTGGTAGTGGCACCGGACATCACACTTGTGAATGTCTTGCTTGTCGAGTCCCTAGGTTTCAACTTGATCTCCGTCCATTCCTTAACTTGTTTGGGTTATACCGTTGTCTTCGAAAAGGAAATGGTCATTCTCTTGCGGAGCAAGTCTCTCAATGTGTCTTTCGTTGGGAACATTGAGAATGGGCTCTATGTGGTTGACTTCTCCGGAGTCACCACTTCCCATACAATGTGCCTATTCGCAAAGGTGGACTTGGGTTGGCTATGGCATCGCCGACTAGCCCATGTCAACATGAGGACTTTGCAAAGTCTCCACAAGGGTGGCCATATCCTAGGACTAAAAGACCAAGTTTCTTTCTCGAAGGATCGAATGTGTAGGGCGTGTGTTGAAGGAAAAATGCATGACATCTACCATCCAAGCAAGACCATCATTTCGTCAAAGAGGGTTTTGGAGCTTCTCCATGTTGACCTCTTTGGTCCCATTCCGGAAGCTAGTCTTGGTGGCAAGAAATATTGCTTGGTGATTGTTGATGACTAGTCAAGATACACATGGGTTTTCTTCTTCAAGACGAAGATGGAGACTCAACAAACTATCATCGACTTCTCCAATGAAGCTCAAAGTCAACACAATGTCCCTATCTTGGTGATACGGAGTGACAATGGGTCCGAGTTCAAGAACTACACCTTAAACGAGTTCCTTAGTGAAGAAGGGATTCGTCATCAATATTCCGCTGCTTATACTCCCCAACAAAATGGTGTAGCCGAAAGGAAGAACCACACACTTATTGAGATGGCAAGGTCGATGATGGCCGAGTTCAAGTCCCCTCACAACTTTTGGGCCGAAGCCCTCAACACAGCTTGCCATTCATCCAACCGGCTCTTCTTTCGCAAAGGACTCATGAAGACACCTTATGAAGTGCTTACCGGGAACAAGCCCAATATCTCCTACTTCCGAGTATTTGGTTGTAAGTGTTTTTATCTCATCAAAGGTGTTCGTTTGGGCAAGTTTGATTCTAAGTCTCTTGAAGGGACATTTGTGGGCTACGGATCCGAATCCCACACTTATAGAGTCTATGATAAGGCCTCGCGCATAATCATAGAAACTTGTAGTGTGGTGTTCGAGGAGAATGACGGCTCCCTCGTGGAGCAAAGTGGTGTTTCCGGTGTAGGTGATGATGAACCTCAAGATGCTATCCGAAGAATGGGGTTGGGAGTCCACCGCCCCGTTGAACTCTACTATGAGGTTGATCAACAAGGACCAAGTTCTTCACAAGTGGTGACCACCCCAACACAAGAAACACCCATCGACAACACCGTGCCCAATGCACCTAGCCAAGAAGAAGAACAAGATTCTACAGCTGCTCCTGGAATGTCCAGAGGACCGGAAAATCCGGGTCAAGATGGACTCGGAAATTCCGGTGGTCCAGAATTTCCGGTTCCTGAACCCGGAATATCCGGTCCTGCTGACATTCCCGGTGGCAGTTCGCAAGGCCAAGATCAACCCTCTCCCTCACCAATGGACACCACTCCAATGGTTGATCAAGGCCATCAATTCAGTCAAGGCGGAGACATGAATGATCAAGATGATCAAGCGATTCCTCCTACCACTCGGAGGGAAATCGAGATCCGCCGCTTGAATAGGGTTGGCACCTCACAAGAATTAAGAGCTCTATCTCTTGACAAGGTGCTTGGTGATGTGAGAAGCAAGGTCTCTACCCGAAGACAACTCGCAAGCTTTAGTGAACATCAAGCTCACATCTCCATGGTGGAACCCAAGAAGGTCTTTGAAGCTCTTGAAGATAAAGATTGGCTTGATGCCATGCATGAAGAGCTCAACAACTTCGAGCGCAACAAAGTGTGGAAGTTGGTGGAAAGACCCAAAGATTGCCGCAATGTTATCGGCACCAAGTGGATATTCAAGAACAAGCAAGATGAACATGGCATGGTGGTGAGGAACAAGGCAAGATTGGTGGCTCAAGGTTACTCTCAAATTGAAGGCATTGACTTTGGAGAAACCTACGCGCCCGTGGCTCGACTTGAGTCAATCCGTATTCTTCTTGCCTATGCCTCTCACCATAACTTTAAGTTGCAACAAATGGATGTTAAATCCGCTTTTCTAAATGTTCCACTAAATGAACTTGTTTATGTTAAGCAACCACCGGGGTTCGAGGACCTCAAGTATCCGAACCATGTCTACAAGTTGGATAAGGCACTCTATGGCCTTAAACAAGCCCCAGGAGCGTGGTACGAGCACCTTAGAGAACTACTTGTTGACCGTGGATTCCAAGTTGGGGAAATCGACCCCACACTTTTCACTAAGAAAGTTAATGGGGAGCTTTTCATTTGTCAATTATATGTGGATGACATTATATTTGGATCGACTAACAAAGCATTTAACAAAGAATTCTCTAAGCTTATGACTGACAGGTTTGAGATGTCTATGATGGGCGAGATGAAGTTCTTCCTCGGATTTGAGATCAAACAATTGAGGGAAGGAACGTTCATCAACCAAGCAAAGTACATTCAAGACATGCTCAAGAAGTACGAGTTGCTTGATCTCAAGGGTGCCTCTACTCCAATGCAAACCAAATGCCACCTTGAGCTCAACCCGAAGGGTAAGGATGTGGATCAAAAGGTATAGCGCTCCATGATTGGATCTCTCCTCTACCTTTGTGCATCTAGACCGGATATAGTGCTAGCCGTAGGAGTGTGTGCAAGATATCAATCGGCACCTAAAGAAAGCCATGATGTGGCGGTCAAGAGAATCTTTCGATATTTGGCTTATACCCCAACTTATGGATTGTGGTATCCCAAGGATGCAAATTTCTCATTATGTGGATTCACGGATTCCGATTGGGCGGGAGATCATGATGATAGGAAGTCAACCTCCGGTGCTTGTCAATTTATTGGGAGGTCCTTGGTGAGTTGGTCTTCTAAGAAGCAAAATTGCATATCTCTCTCCACCGCCGAAGACGAATATGTTGCAGCCGCTAGTTGTTGCACTCAGTTACTATGGATGAGGCAAACTTTAAAGGAGTACGGAGTCGATTGCGACAAAGTGCCTCTTTTATGTGACAACGAAAGTGCCATCAAGATTGCCTACAACCCGGTGCAACATTCAAGAACCAAGCATATTGAGATCCGCCATCATTTCATAAGAGATCATATGTGGGCACAAGGGATCAATTGGCGGATATCTTCACGAAGCCCCTTGAGGAAGGAAGGTTTTGCTTTTTGAGGAATGAGCTTAGTATCATTGATTCGAGGTCCTTAGCTTGATCGCTTGCACACTCACCTAGGGCGTAATTGCATCTTATCTAGTTTAGATGTAGGCATGGAAATAGGGGGAGTGCGGTCCTAATACATTGGACCATCCCTCCCCCCATTATGCCGATAGCAAGTGTTCTTTTATCTCTATATTCATTCTTGTGACTAATGAGCTAAATCGACGAGTATTGGTTATGTACCCAAGATACATCTTCGCGATAACATGCCATACACTCCTACATGGTGGCCTCGGCCACCGACCTCTTCTCCTTGAAGAGTTGATGTTATTTGGAGCTTTTTGTTGCTATTTGCCCTCCTTTTCATGCATGTGGGAAACCTACTCAACTTGGCTCTTTTGGTTCGATTTGGTTGTTGTGAGTTGAGTATGGTGTACCAATATCAGTTTGGAAATCTATCCCAAGCCTACTTTCCCCTGAAAACATTTCTCTCTATTGCACACAAGTCATCCGTTTGAAAACTGGGATTTTGGTTCAGCAGGTCGGAATATCCGGTTCATTTTGAACCGGAATATCCGGTGACTCGGAATATCCGGTGTAAGTTACACCCGGAATATCCGGTCTGGCAGTTTGTCCAGAAATATAAGGGTAGGCTCGGGGTGAAGGGCTCATTAGTGCCCTTCTTCCACCCCCGACCTCTCTCTCCTCCAGCCGCCGCCCCTGCTGTTCCCAAGTCCCTCCGGAGCACTCCGACCGCCGGGGAACCTCTTTCCCGGCCGGATCTGCTCCTCCTCCGCCCCGGGAACTCACTCCTTCAAGCAATGGCCTCAATGGATGAGGGTAACTTCACTTTTCTTCTTCCTTATGTGCTTGCACTTGGATCTTGATGTGGAGTTATTTGTTTCAATGTTGCTTGGTAGAGATTGTTCCTAGGACTATTCCCTGTCTTCTACATACATTAGTTTTGCATTATGTTGGATCGATCTAGTTTTAGACCGAGTCAATCTCAGATCTGCAGTTTCTGTCTGACTCGGAATATCCGGTTCAGATTGACTCGGAATTTCCGGTCCCCCGGAATTTCCGGTCATGTCTGTACCGGATATTCCGAGTCAAACACTGCAGTTTTAAGATTAACTCATGTTTAACTACATATGATTCATCAAATGCCTATCTAATGTGTGTATTATCTCCTGACTTGTGTGCACTTACCTTATGCTACCCTCTATGCTCAAATTCACAGGTTCAGGTGGAAGTCCGTCCGCAGGGGGATCAAGGAACACAGGTAGAGCACCTGTCCATAAGCAACCAGTCAACAAGGGAAAGGCCCCTGTAACTCAGAGGAAGAAGAAAGTTGTTGCCAGCAAGCCCTCTTCCAAGAAGAGAAAGAATGTCCCTAGTCCCAAACGTCAGGACTACTCCAAGATGAATTCTGTGGATTACTCTCAGCTGAGGCAGGGGGACTGGTACCTCAGCGCAAGAGACAACTCTCTCGATGATCGCAGCTTTTGGTGCCAAGCGCAAGAGCACATATTTGTGGATCTCTATCTCTCACTGTCGAAGCCCATTCGACCCATGCACCCGTTTGACTTTGCATCTCTGCAGAAAAAAACTGCATTTGCTGAGGCCATCCACATTGTCAAGACCATGGGTTTGGAGAGGTTGGCGCTCATCCGTTGTGCCTACAACGCGCAGTTTGTAATGCAGTTCTTCGCCACTCTAGTGATCAAGGGTGACTCGAAGAAGACCATGAAGTGGATGACTGGGGAATCATACTGTGAGTCCAACTTCGAGTAGTTTGGCAAGGTACTGGGCTACAGGTTTGATGGTGACAATCTCCAAGGCACTCGCATGCACACCCCCTACAAGCTCAACAAGAAGGACACAACTCACTTATATGGTGTGGGAGCCACCCCTGGATTCACTCGTGACTTGCTCCCTTTGTATGATGTTCTTGTGCGCATCCTGCGTGAGAACATTGCACCGAGTGGTGGCAACAACGACAACGTGGTTACCCCTCTCTGCAACCTGCTCCTTCACGCCAACCGCATTGTGGAGGACTGGGGTTTTGATACTGACTGGAGAGTACATGTGATGGATTACATCTACAATGAGATGTATGAAGCTTTGACCACCAAGGTCTCCATACCTTATGCTCCTTACATAATGAAGCTCCTCCAGTTTAAGTTCCCTGACTACAACTTCAGCAGCAGTGATTTGGTGCCACATGACTTCAAGAAGCTCTATGAGAAGAAGACTGTGGTCAAGCCCCCTCCTAGGCCTTCGACTACATCAGCTACAGCTGGATCTTTCATGGGTGATGCTAGGAGGGCTGCTGCTACCTCTACTCATGTTCCTACCACTCATGCGCATGTCAAGAAGCTGAACTGGTTCCAGCGCAACATCCTTTGCATGAATGTGGACATCCGCAAAGAGCAATACAACGCCTACAAGGATCGCCGTCAGCTGGATTACAAGCAAGACTTGATCCTTCACCATGCTTCTGGCTCTCCTGCTCCTGCTGCTCTGTCTGAGCCCCTGTCCTTTGCTCAGTGGAACCAGGGTTCCTTGGCTCCGTGGACACTGATTGACCAGGACCTTGGCGGCAGCTCGTACACCACTGGCTATGACTATGATGATGTGGGGGAAGATGATGATGAGGAGGCCGCGTCTGAGGAGTATGAAGAGGATGATGATGATGAGGATGCTGGTGATGATGATGATGAGGAGTACCCCTCGGACTGAAGACTTCCATAGGGACGTAGCATCGCTCTTCTTCCTTTTTGGCGTTTCGATGCCAAAGGGGGAGAAGTTGCTCTACTAGGACTTCTTCGGGGATTTGCAAGGGTCGGGCACAAGCTTATGCGTTTATCATTTATTTGCCCTTGTGTCCATTTATCGTGTTTTAAGTTACTTGTGAAACTCTCTTTATTTCGTTTGTGATAACTTTGTATTGAGACAATGGTTGATGCTATCTTTATATTATGGTTGAGACTTCGAATTGATTGTGTTGGTATTCTCTTCATATTCTATATACACAAGGTATGAAAATCTATCTAGTCTCAATTGCTTCCATAATCTTACATTTTGTCTCGTTTCTCCTTTGTGATATCTTGTGGTTGTTGTTATAAAATTGCTCCTATCCTTTGTTATTTTGTGTTGCATACTTGCATTTATTTAGGGGGAGCCATATTCTGCCAAAAACATGATATTGCGTTTTGTTTCTATGCAAATCTTGGTATTGTCATCTAACACCAAAAAGGGGGAGATTGAAAGAACATTTCTTAATCCCTAGTGTTTTGTGTGTTAGCTAACAATACCAATGATATACTAATCCTATTACTAAGTATTTCAGTTTGGGTGAAACTCATATCACAAATCCTAAAGCCAAATTGTAGAGAAAAAGAGTTTCTGGAATTCTTCCGAGACCCGGATATTCCGGTTCCCCAACTCGGATATTCCGGGTCATCCCCAGAAAATTGGCTAAGTCAAGTTCAGAAGTACTACTGACTTCAATCGGAAAATCAGCTTGGAAATTTCAAGGACTCGGATATTCCGGTTCACCAACCCGGATATTCCGAGTCAACCTCAAGAAAATTGGCTAAGTCAAGATTCAGAAGTGGTACTGACTCCAATCGGAAAATCAGCTCGGAAATTTCAAGGACCCGGATATTCCGGTTCACCAACCCGGATATTCCGAGTCAATCCCAGGAAAATTGGCTAAGTCAAGATTCAGAAGTGGCACTGACTCCAATCGGAAATTCAGCTCGGAAATTTCAAGGACTCGGATATTCCAAGTAAACCTCAGAAAATCGGCTAAGTCAAGTTCAGAATTGGTTCTGATCTCAACGGGAAATTCAGCTCGGATATTTTCAAAGGCCCGGATATTCCGGGTGACCGGAATTTCCGGTGTTACTTAAACCGGAATTCCCGGGTGCCCAAGACAGCCAACGGCCAGATTTTGAGGGGGAGTATAAATACCCCCTCACTCACTCAAGAACATGCAGCTCTCAGATTTTCTCTCTCCTACCATTCTTGAAAGCTCAAATCATCAAGATCTCCCAATCCCCCCCACCCAAATTCATTGATCTTTGGAGGATTGGAGGAGAAGGCCCGGATCTACATCCTCACCGAAGGGATTTGCATTTCTCCCCCATTCACTTGGGGATTTCGTGGCTAGGGTTTCCGGTGGGAAAACCTAGTTCACCATTGTTGTACTCTTGGTGTTACCTTGACCTTTTGTGGTCCTTGACCTTTTGTGGTCTTCTTGGGAGCCCCCAATTCAGTTGTGGGTGTGTGCCTCAAGCGTTTGTAAGGGATTTGATCTCCGCCCTAAAAGGGGATCAATAGTGGAAGGTGGACTCGAAACTTTTGTGGTTGAGTTCATCGGAGAAGAAGGTGAGCCTTTGTGGCGTTGCGGCTAACCTGTTGTGGTAGCGCACACCTCTCCAAACGAGACGTACACCCTTGGGTGGAACTCAGGATTACATCTTCGTCCCCGCGTGCTTCACTTGGTTCCCTTTACCTTTGCTCCCTTACTTGCTTATCTTATTATTGCTTAGTTTCTCATTTAGGTAAATTCACCGTAGTTGCATATCTAGAGAATTTACCTTTGTGTTGAGCCTAAATTTGAAAAGACCTAAAATTTGTAATAGCACCTATTCACCCCCCCCCCCCTCTAGGTGCCGGATTCCTGTTCAACGTGTTAGCGCTGCTACTTCTGAGTTCACTAGTTTCGCTTCCGTTTGGTGGTCTGAATATTGCCGTTTGAACCATGCTAATTCACCTACTACTTGGACTGAATTGAAACGTGCTATGTGTACTCGCTTTGTTCCTCCATATTATCAACATGACTTGTTCAAGAAATTAACTCGTTTAGAATAAGGCAAAAATTCCGTAGAAGAGTACTATCAGGAATTAAAGACGAGTATGATTCGTTGTGGTGTTGTAGAGGAACCTGAAGCTTTACTTGCTAGATTTTTTGGTGGGTTAAATAAAGAGATTCAGACAATTCTGGAATATAAGGATTACACCACTATCACTCATTTGTTTCATCTTGCTTGCAAAGCTGAATGTGAAGTGCAGGATCGGCGAGGCGCAACACGACCTATTTTGTGCAGGGCATTCTTCTTCATGGACACCACGAACACCGTCACGGACTGCTGCTCCGACTCCTACCACTACCGCCCCCACACGGTCTACATTGTCTTCGTTTCCACCACTTGCAGCCAAGAGTACACCTACTGGACCAGCCTCGAGTTCGTCGTCGTCCATGGCTTCTACGGGCAAGACTAGCTCCATTAAGTGTCGCAAATGCAGCGGGCTTGGTCACTTTGCACGCGAATGCCCCTCTGCGCGTGATGATTGCTCTTGATGATGGTGGATACGACTCCGCCAGTGACTATGATGAAGATATGTTGGCTCTTCTCGCACACGAGGAGCAATGCACGGCTGCGACCACGGCACAAGATGCCAAATACATGGTTGCAGAACATGCGGAGCAATACCCGAGATTAATTGCGCATCGCCTTTTGAGTGCACAAGTGACAAAAGCAGAACCAAGTCAGCGCAATAATCTGTTCCATATAAAGGGTGTTGTCAAAGATCGATGCATTCGCATTATTATTGATGGAGGAAGCTGCAACAATTTGGCGAGTATTGAGATGGTGGAGAAGCTCTCTCTCACGACACGAGCTCATCCTCGCCCATATTACATTCAATGTTTAACAACAACGGCAAAGTTAAGGTAACACATATCGTTCGTGTGCATTTTACTATTGCTGCATACTCCGATTATGTTAAATGTAATGTTGTTCCTATGCAAGCATGCACTCTTTTACTTGGTAGACCATGGCAATTTGATACAAATTATGTATATCATGATAGCACAAACCAATATTCTTTTGTTCATAATGATAAACCAATTGTGTTACTTCCTATGTCTCCTGAAAATATCTTGAAAGATGATCTTGCTCGAGCCAGTAGAGCACATAATGAGGAGAAAAAGCTGAGCGAAAATCAGATTGTTGCAAAAGAATTGATGCCTTCTAAGAGTACTTCCAACTCTGATCCGAAACATGCTAATGAAATTCGTTTGAAAAGTACTTGCTTACTTGCTAGCAAATCTGATATTTCTGAAATTGATGTGAGTACTACCGCCTGTTATGCTATTGTTTGCAAAGAGGTGTTTTTTTTTAGGACATGCCTCCTTCTTTGCCACCTGCGGTTGCTAACATTTTGCAGGAGTTCGTGTATGTTTTTCCACAAGATGTACCTCCAGGATTGCCACCTATTCGCGGAATCGAGCATCAAATTGACTTAATTCCCGGAGCTTCACTACCCAACCGTGCGCCATATCGAACCAACCCGGAGGAGACCAAAGAGATTAAGCGACAAATTCAAGTACTACTCGATAAAGGTCATATTAGTGAGTCTCTTAGTCCATGTGATGTACCTATTATATTGGTTCCTAAGAAAGATGGTTCATCGCACATGTGTACTGATTGTAGGGCTATCAATAATATTACTATTCGTTATCGTCATCCTATACCACGTTTAGATGATATGCTTGATGAATTGAGTGGCTCTACCATGTTCTCTAAAGTTGATTTGCGTAGTGGTTACCACCAAATTCGGATGAAATTAGGAGATGAATGGAAAACAACGTTTAAAACTAAGTTCGGTTTATATGAGTGGTTAGTAATGTCTTTTGGTCTCACTAATGCACCTAGCACCTTCATGAGATTAATGAACGAAGTTTTGCGTAATTTTATTGGACGTTTTGTGGTGGTTTATTTTGATGATATCCTCATATATAGCACATCTTTAGAGGAACACTTGGATCATTTGCGTGCTGTTTTTACTGCTTTACGCAATGCACGTTTGTTTGGAAATATTGAGAAGTGCACCTTTTGCACGAATCGAGTTGCTTTTCTTGGCTTTATTGTTACAACACAAGGTATTGAAGTTGATCCAGCCAAGATTGAAGCAATTTGGAGTTGGCCGCAGTCTCTAACGGTCACCCAATTGAGGAGTTTTCTCGGGCTCGCTGGATTTTATAGGCGGTTCGTCTGAGATTTTGAATCCATTGCTGCAGCACTTTATGAGCTTACAAAAAAGATGTTCCCTTCGTTTAGGGCGATGCACAACAAGAGTCTTTCATGTTACTGAAAGAAAGGTTAACTCATGCTCCTTTGTTGCAACTTCCTAATTTCAATAAGACTTTTGATCTTGAATGTGATGCTAGTGGTATTGGATTAGGAGGTGTGTTATTAAAAGAGGGCAAACCTGTTACATATTTTAGCGAAAAACTAAGTGGGCCAAGTCTGAATTATTCTACTTATGAAAGAACATTTCTTAACCCCTAGTGTTTTGAGTGTTAGTTAATAATACCAATGATGTACTAATCCTATTGCTAAGTATTTCAGTTTGTGTGAGTTGCATATCACATATCCCAAAGCCAAAATGTAGAGAAAAAGAGTTTCTGCAATTCTTCCCAGAATCGGATTATTGGAACCGGAAATTTCCAGGATCGGAAATTCCGGGTCTCCTATACCTAACAGAAAAATGGCTAAGGAAAAATCAGAAAGTGGTTCAGACTTCAACCGGAAATTCAGCTCGGAAATTTCACTGACTCGGAATTTCCGAGTCACCCTCAGAAATTTGGCTAAGTCAAGATGTCAAAGTGGTTCTGACTTCAACCGGAAATTCAGCTCGGAAATTTCACTGACTCGGAATTTCCGAGTCACCCTCAGAAATTTGGCTAAGTCAAGATGTCGAAGACGTTCTGATCTCAACCGGAAATTCAACTCGGATATTTCACAGTCTCGGATATTCCGGGTGACCCGGAATTTCCGGGTGTCACTTATACCGGAATTTCCGGGTCCCCGAGGCAGCCAACGGCCAGATTTTGGGAGGGGGTATAAATACCCCCTCACTCACTCAAGAACAACTAGCTCTCAGATTTTCTCTCTCCTACTATTCTTGAAAGCTCAAATCAACAAGATCTCCCAATCCATCCACCCAAATTCATTGATCTTTGGAGGATTTGAGGAGAAGGCCCGGATCTACATCTTCACCGAAGGGATTTGCATTTCCTCCCCATTCACTTGGGGATTTCGTGTCTAGGGTTTCCGGTGGGAAAACCTAGTTCACCATTGTTACCTTGACCTTTTATGGTCCTTGACCTTTTGTGGTCTTCTTGGGAGCCCCCAATTCAGTTGTGGGTGTGTGCCTCAAGCGTTTGTAAGGGATTTGATCTCCGCCCTAAAAGGGGATCAATAGTGGAAGGTGGACTCGAAACTTTTGTGGTTGAGTTCATCGGAGAAGAAGGTGAGCCTTTGTGGCGTTGCGGCTAACCTGTTGTGGTAGCGCACACCTCTCCAAACGAGACGTACACCCTTGGGTGGAACTCAGGATTACATCTTCGTCCCCGCGTGCTTCACTTGGTTCCCTTTACCTTTGCTCCCTTACTTGCTTATCTTATTATTGCTTAGTTTCTCATTTAGGTAAATTCACCGTAGTTGCATATCTAGAGAATTTACCTTTGTGTTGAGCCTAAATTTGAAAAGACCTAAAATTTGTAATAGCACCTATTCACCCCCCCCTCTAGGTGCCGGATTCCTGTTCAACGTGTTAGCGCTGCTACTTCTGAGTTCACTAGTTTCGCTTCCGTTTGGTGGTCTGAATATTGCCGTTTGAACCATGCTAATTCACCTACTACTTGGACTGAATTGAAACGTGCTATGTGTACTCGCTTTGTTCCTCCATATTATCAACATGACTTGTTCAAGAAATTAACTCGTTTAGAATAAGGCAAAAATTCCGTAGAAGAGTACTATCAGGAATTAAAGACGAGTATGATTCGTTGTGGTGTTGTAGAGGAACCTGAAGCTTTACTTGCTAGATTTTTTGGTGGGTTAAATAAAGAGATTCAGACAATTCTGGAATATAAGGATTACACCACTATCACTCATTTGTTTCATCTTGCTTGCAAAGCTGAATGTGAAGTGCAGGATCGGCGAGGCGCAACACGACCTATTTTGTGCAGGGCATTCTTCTTCATGGACACCACGAACACCGTCACGGACTGCTGCTCCGACTCCTACCACTACCGCCCCCACACGGTCTACATTGTCTTCGTTTCCACCACTTGCAGCCAAGAGTACACCTACTGAACCAGCCTCGAGTTCGTCGTCGTCCATGGCTTCTACGGGCAAGACTAGCTCCATTAAGTGTCGCAAATGCAGCGGGCTTGGTCACTTTGCACGCGAATGCCCCTCTGCGCGTGATGATTGCTCTTGATGATGGTGGATACGACTCCGCCAGTGACTATGATGAAGATATGTTGGCTCTTCTCGCACACGAGGAGCAATGCACGGCTGCGACCACGGCACAAGATGCCAAATACATGGTTGCAGAACATGCGGAGCAATACCCGAGATTAATTGCGCATCGCCTTTTGAGTGCACAAGTGACAAAAGCAGAACCAAGTCAGCGCAATAATCTGTTCCATATAAAGGGTGTTGTCAAAGATCGATGCATTCGCATTATTATTGATGGAGGAAGCTGCAACAATTTGGCGAGTATTGAGATGGTGGAGAAGCTCTCTCTCACGACACGAGCTCATCCTCGCCCATATTACATTCAATGTTTAACAACAACGGCAAAGTTAAGGTAACACATATCGTTCGTGTGCATTTTACTATTGCTGCATACTCCGATTATGTTAAATGTAATGTTGTTCCTATGCAAGCATGCACTCTTTTACTTGGTAGACCATGGCAATTTGATACAAATTATGTATATCATGATAGCACAAACCAATATTCTTTTGTTCATAATGATAAACCAATTGTGTTACTTCCTATGTCTCCTGAAAATATCT
Source organism: Poa annua (assembly GCA_026929855.1). Classification (NCBI taxonomy): domain Eukaryota; kingdom Viridiplantae; phylum Streptophyta; class Magnoliopsida; order Poales; family Poaceae; genus Poa; species Poa annua. Next base: position 89,149,724 of record CM049431.1, read on the forward strand.
TGAAAGATGATCTTGCTCGAGCCAGTAGAGCACATAATGAGGAGAAAAAGCTGAGCGAAAATCAGATTGTTGCAAAAGAATTGATGCCTTCTAAGAGTACTTCCAACTCTGATCCGAAACATGCTAATGAAATTCGTTTGAAAAGTACTTGCTTACTTGCTAGCAAATCTGATATTTCTGAAATTGATGTGAGTACTACCGCCTGTTATGCTATTGTTTGCAAAGAGGTGTTTTTTTTTAGGACATGCCTCCTTCTTTGCCACCTGCGGTTGCTAACATTTTGCAGGAGTTCGTGTATGTTTTTCCACAAGATGTACCTCCAGGATTGCCACCTATTCGCGGAATCGAGCATCAAATTGACTTAATTCCCGGAGCTTCACTACCCAACCGTGCGCCATATCGAACCAACCCGGAGGAGACCAAAGAGATTAAGCGACAAATTCAAGTACTACTCGATAAAGGTCATATTAGTGAGTCTCTTAGTCCATGTGATGTACCTATTATATTGGTTCCTAAGAAAGATGGTTCATCGCACATGTGTACTGATTGTAGGGCTATCAATAATATTACTATTCGTTATCGTCATCCTATACCACGTTGTAAGGGATTCGATCTCCGCCCTAAAAGGGGATCAATAGTGGAAGGTGGACTCGCAACCTTTGTGGTTGAGTTCATCGGAGAAGAAGGTGAGCCTTTGTGGCGTTGCGGCTAACCTGTTGTGGTAGAGCACACCTCTCCAAACGAGACGTACACCCTTGGGTGGAACTCGGGATTACATATTCGTCTCCACGTGCTTCGCTCGGTTCCCCTTATCTTTGCTCCCTTACTTGCTTGTCTTGTTAGTTTGTTTATCTTGTTATTGCTTAGATTGTCATTTAGGTAAATTCACCGTAGTTGCATATCTAGAGAATTTACCTTTGTGTTGAGCCTAAATTTGAAAAGACCTAAAATTTGTAATAGCACCTATTCACCCCCCCCCCCCTAGGTGCCGGATTCCCGTTCAATTGGTATCAGAGCCTTGTTCACTTTTAAGGGCTTAACCGCCTAAGTGCAACGATGACGGAATCCGATGCCGAGAGGGCTGCCCGTGAGAAATTAGAGGCGGAGAAGGAGGCGTTAGGCAAAGGGGCAACCATGGTCGATCTTATTGATATGAGATCGTCCTTGGAGGCCCAACTCCTCAAGATGAATGAGATGCTCATGGCACTCTTGAAGTCTAAGGAGCCCGAGGCTACTTCTCCCTCTCCTCCTCCTAAGGAGCATGCTGAGAACTCTAAGGAGTCATCTTCGGATGGATCCAAAGATGTTACTCCAAGTGTTTCCCTCGGGAAGACGGAAAAGGATGAATCACCTAGCTCCTCTAACACCCCCAAAGGAGAGGAATTTCATAATGTCAACCATAATTACTCTCCTAACCCTCCTATCTCTCACCCTCATGTAAACTTTAGAAGTGATCCTCCTAAGCTTAAACCTACTCATTTCTCTCAATGGCAATTTCTAATGAAGTCTCATCTATGTAGTGCCTCCATTGAGCTATGTCGCATCATTGAAGAAGGATACAAGCCCCATAATCCAACCAACTTGACAAGAAGAGAGGTGGTTGATAGCGAACTCAACGCCACCGCTCTTCATCAACTCCAAATGGTCGTTGGAGAGAAGGACATGACGCTCATTCAACAATTCTCCACCGCCAAAGAAGTTTGGAATGCCCTTTCCGACATCTTCGTCGGGAATGAGAGCATGAAGAAGAACCGGTATGATGCCTTATGCAATGAGGTGGAAGGGTTCTACAAGTTGGATGGAGAAAGCCACTAGGACATGTACCGGAGGTTGGTGTTGGTTGCCAACTCCTTCAAGAACCTCGGGGCGGTCTACATTGATGATGCTTGGATCAAGAGGAAGTTTGTGACAGCTCTCTTGCCCTTTGAGGAAACGGATTTGAAGACACTCCAAGTGAGACATGACTTCGCAAAGATGACATCCAATGAAGTCATGCAAGAGATGACCGCATACAAGGTGGCCTCCAAGATTGCACAAGATGCAAGAGCTAGAGCCATAGGGATGCACAAACATCCCTCAATTACCTTGAAGGCCACCGTTGAAGAAGAGGATGAGGAGGAGTATGATGATCAAGTCGAGCTATCTAGTGAGACCCTCTCAAGTACTCTTACTCAACACATGGGTCTTGCGGCAAGAACGTTTTGGAAGAACCCCGGAAGGGCCAAAGCGAGGATTGACAAGAAGTTTCCATCCAATGGAGGAAAGCCATTCAACAAGGTGATGCTTTGCTATAATTGTGATGACAAAAGCCACTTTGTTGCAGATTGCCCATGGGAGAGAAGAGAGGATCATGGTGGGAGGCTCGTGGCCAAGACGAAGGGCAAGGGGCCCATGCCCATCAAGAAGCCCTACTTCAAGAAGAACCAAAAGATTGTCTTGGTAACTCAAGAGCAATATCCCACCGATGATGAAGATAGTGACAAGGAGGATACTCCAACGCAAGTGGCCGCACTAGCCATTTCTTCCACACCTCCGTGACTCTTCTCCTCACCAAACGAGAGCCCCATCATCAAGAATTCAAGATGTCTCATGGCAAAGACATCCGAGGTAAAATTGTTCCCCACCTCCATATCCCATGACATTGATGATGGTATGAGCCTAGAAGTCAAGGAAGAAATTATTGCGTTTGATAAATTCAAGACTAACTTGCAAGGAGAAGGAAATAAACACTTTGGCTCAATTATGAGTCGTATAGGTGAGCTTGAGGATGAGCTTGAATTAAAAGGTGAGATTGAGAGAGAGGATGCACACGCTAAGGTGTCCCTCCAATCCTCTCTCGAAGATGAACAAGAAGCTCATGCTCTCCTCAAGGAGCAACTTGCTAAGATCACTAAGGATCGTGATCTCTACTTTGCTAAATGTAAAATTGTGCAAAATGAAAATTCCGAGCTTGTAGTTGCTCATGCTAGACTTTGCGAAGACCTCGAGTCACTTGAAAATACTCACAAGGTATTGACAAGTGATCACGAACGTCTCCTCAAGTATCGTGATCAACTCCAAACTCGGATATCTATTCTTGAGAAACCTAGTACTTCTACTCCTTTGAATACTAATGCAAATGTTGTCAAGGATTAAGCTAGGATCTTGTTTGTTCCCCCGATGGCAACCGAGCCCAAGACCTCCCTTGATAAAGGCAAGGTGACGAGGTGTTAACTCGACAAGTCCCAGGATTGTGCACCCCGGGTTGATTGATGGGGAGAGAGATGAGTGCAAGGTGATCACGACGGCTGACAAGCGAGGTTTTACCCAGGTTCAGGCTCCCGGAGGATAACACCCTACTCCTGCTTGTCTGATTATTGATGCGAGTAGCGATTACAATGGCGAGATTGCGATCTCGCTAGGGTTTGTCGTGGTGGTTCTGAGCGTGTCCCTTGGGACGGGCAACCCTCCTGGCTTTATAGGCAGCCAGGTCTCGGGTGGTTGGTGCCGATGGCATCTACATATATGGCAGGTTATGTTTTCCTAACCGACTTGGACTAGGTTACACGCTATCCCGCGTGGGCCTCCTGTGGGCCTTTCCATCCTTGGTGCGGCCCAGGTAGCATCATCGTGGGCTACCCGCAAGGCAGCCCCACGTCAGTAGCCCCCGAGTGCTTGGTCGAAGCGTAGAGTCGGACAAAGGACTCCTTCCTCCTGGACGCGCCGTTGGATTGCTTGATCTTGAGCTTGAACTCGATTTCTTCAGTCGAACCAGCCACTCCCGATGGGAGTAATCTGTGCAGTCGAATTACTTTGCCTTCATCTTCTTGTGAAGCTTGCTTCTACTCAGCCTGTTTGGCTTACTTGTGGATGGATTCGGCTGCTCGAGCTTACTGCGTTGCCACTCGAATGGTTTCTTCGGGTGCTCGGATCATTGGTTGATCCTACCTTGTTGATTTCAGCTGTGAAGCTTACCACTCAAACAACTCTGTCGAGTTGCTTCAGTTGATTTTGGAGCCGTTGGCTTGATGACGTCATTGATGACGATCTGTTGCACGCCTCTGCGCCCGATGGGACGTGACGTGGTGGGCCCCGCTGTCAGAGCTGACCGCGGTCCACAGTTGTCACGTCTCCGAAGTGGGCGCGAAATTTGCACGGCACGATGACGACGCCTCGGTTTTCGTGCGTAGTGGAAAAAGTGGGCGGTGACGGTTGGTTTCTCCTTGCGACACATGGACGGCTGGATGTGCCCGCTCGGAGCCCTTGTTCAATGGACGGTTGAGATGCTGATCTTCGAGGCATAAGTACTGTGTCTTGACGTTTGGGATTTCATCTTCTCCAATTGCTCCGTGCTTTCTTTCCTCCTGCGCTCTACCATTTCCGCCGCCATCCCGAGCTCCGAGCAATCCATCCGTACACCTTGCAACCTTGACCATGGGCAAGCCAAAGAGCGCTGCCGGCTCCTCCGCCGCCGCAGACGACGCCGGGGTGATGAAGAAACCTAAAGGTGACTGGCAGAGGTCCTCGGTGAAGAAGGCCGAGGTGGAGATGTTCCGCGCGCAAGGTCTGCTGCCACCTGCCGACCAAGTCCAGGTACGCGTCCCTGGCAAGGAAGTCTTCCCCACTCCCCGCGATCGGGAACGTGTTTGCTTTGCGGATTTCCTTCCGCGGGGCTTCGGGTTCCCCATGCACGATTTCGTGCGCGGTCTCTTGTATGCCTATGGGGTTCAGATCCACGATCTGACCCCCAATGGCGTCTTGAGCATCGCGGGCTTCATCGTGCTCTGCGAGTGCTTCTTGGGTGTCGCGCCCCACTGGGCGTTGTGGAAGTCGCTCTTCCTCGTTCGTAAGAACGTGGGGAAGAGCGGGTTGACCTTCCCCGTGGGCGGCTTCGGAATCCAGGTGCGTGGTGACACCGCGTACTTTCAGATGAAGAAGTCCGACTCCGTCCAAGGATGGCTCCGGAGGTGGTTCTACGTCCAGTCGAACCAAGACGGCCTGGACGCGTTCGACAGCGGGCGTGGAATGCGGAAGACCGGCGCCTGGGCGCACCCGCTGTCCGCCGTGGAGAAGGAGGTCGTGCGGCCCCTGCTGGGCCTGCTGCGTGATCTGACCCAGACCCTTGGGCGCGAGGCGGGTGGCGTCTTTCTGATGGCCACCTTCTTCCGTCTTCGGGTGCAGCCGCTCAGCGCCCGGCCTCACCCGATGTGGGCCGCCGAAGGCGTCAGCACCGTGCCGCTGGATGATGAGGAGGTGGAAGCCAACGTCAGGTCCATCACCAACCTCCGAGCCGCGGACACGTGCAACGTCAAGTGCCCGATTTCTCCTTACGGGGCCTCGAACCCCGTTCCTGAGGTAAGTCTTGTCTTGTTTTCTTTTTGTCCTTGTTCGACTTGAGTCTACCTTTCTCTTTGATTCGACTTGTGTCTACTTGCTTCAGGGTCGAGCTCTGTTCATCAGCTTTCCTCCCCTCCCTGAGAACGGACCCGACGACGAGTCGAAGTTTGTCGAGGAGGAGGACGAGTACGAAGAGATTCCCTCCGCGCATTCTCCCCGCGACGAGGTGGAGGAGGAAGATGAAGTGGAGGAACCCGCGCGGAAGAAGCGGAAGCTTCCGAGTCGCGGCGATTCTACCACTGCGTCGTCACCTACCCGGGATGTCGACGTTGCTGAGGAGGAGGTCGTCGCGACGTCTCCGGGTGCGCAGTCCTCGGGTGGCTGGGAGGAACCTCTGAACGTTCCTCCAGTCAGCTCCGCAGCGCCACGTTCGTTCGCAGCGGATGCCTTCGCCTTCCCTGGAGAGCTACGACGACGCCGGCACCCCCAGATGAGCTTCTTTGCAATGTGTCCTTCGAGTTGTACTTTGCAGTTTCGACGTTTTAGTTTGACAGGTGTTCTTGGTTTTGCTGCAGCCACCGTTCTGACAATGTTAGCTCCCCCCTTCGGGATGTGGAGCTCACATCCGCCCCTTCGACTGGGTTGGGGACGCCGGTGGTGGTGGAGAAGGTGCGTGCTGAGCCTGCCGGCATTGCATCGTCTAGCCGCGTGCCTCCTTCGACTGCAGAGGACCTTGAGCTCCTTGACCACGTAAGTCTTTCATGCTCTTTCTTGCGTTCTTGATTTTTCATCGGGTGCGCGATCAGCACTCCCGATGGGAGTAGCCCCCGAAGGTGTGGGTGACTAGTATAGTCGCCCGCAACTTTATTGACATCTTGCTTTTGCTTCAGCCGTACTATCGCCAACAGCTCGACGCAGCCGCGGCTTACGTTCGCCTGGAGAAAGAGAGGGACCAACTGCGTGCCTCGCTGGACCAGGCTACTGGGCGGGTTGATGAGCTTGAGAAGGCTCTTCACGAGTCTCGAGAGCGGGAGCTGGCGCGGGTCGCCCAGGAGAGAACTCAAGTTGGTCGTCTCCTTTCACTCGCCGGTGTTCTTGGGGGTAAGTTTCGGCTTGACGCCTACTGAGTCTTTGATCTTTTTCTTATCCTGACTTTGAATTTTTGCGCAGAGACTTGCGGTGGAGCTCCTCCAGAAGATGCGTCGAGCGACACGGTTGACCTGGCGACCGCTGTTGGCTTCCTCGACCGGGTCTGTGCCTATGCTTCAGACGCGCTGAAGAAGTCTACAGCCGCGTTGCAGAAGTCGACTGGAGCCCTCACCGTGGTGCATCAGAGCATCTTCCCGAACGACCGGCCGCCGGCAACCGTGGACGCCCTGGCTGCGCCGTTTGAGGACGCGACCACCATCGCCGACTTCACGCGGTCGCAGACGGTACGCGGCTCCGAGCTCACCTTCCAGCTCCTGTTAGGCCATCAAGTTCCAGGTGACTTCGAGAAGGTCGTCAGCGGTTTTCCTCGCAAACCCGATGGCCGGACCGCGTCGCTGAGTGGCGTGAAGGAGCGTGCCTCGCAGCAGGCCGCGCAGCTTGTGGCACTCTTCGAGAGGGCTCTTGCTAAGGCGACCGAGGCGGCTGTCGCTCGGAAGGGCCGTTCCCGGTCGCAGTCCGCGGCCTTAGAGTAGACGTAGTTGTAGGAATGCGGCAGTCGCCGCGGTCTGTATTTTGAACTTCATGCTTGTAATGAATATTGCCCTGTCGGGTCTTTTGGTCTTCAATATTGATTTTGCTGACTTTATTTCTTCTGAGTTGATCTGCGCTTCGCAGTCGCATGATTGTATTGACTCTGCGTATCCCTGGCAGAGTGCTGCGCGCGATGATGCTCCACCTTCTCTAGTGGCCGAGCCGAGTGGCGCGGCTTCTTCTTCGGGTGCTCGCCGTCGTCGGGCGGCGCGGTCCCCTCCACGCAGTGTAAATGATCAGCGGATAATCACATATCTGAAGAATAAGGTGGTGGAGCTTGAGGCGACCCTGAAGAATACGGAGCGGCTGCTGCACCGTTCTCAGTCGCATCCCATGGCGGAGTTCTCGCGACGTGAGGATTTTTTGCTTGGGGTGATCGACCTGATCAGTCGGCAGCTGCAAGGTATGTATCCTTTTGGCGGCTGCCGTCCTTGTTGGCTTTCCTTCTCGTTCTGACTTGCATTTTATGTGCGCAGATGTTAATCCCGACTGGGAGGCCGAGCGGGCTCGCGTTGAGGAGCGAGTCACCCGAGAGGCGTCCGGCGACTCCTACGAAGCTCGACAGTTCTGGGTGAACCAGTCGAGGGGGCGCGTCCTTGCCACCATGCTTGATCGTACGTGGCGCGCTGCTTTTCTTCTGGTGAACTGCCGGAAGACACTTTGGCACATCAATCGTGTGTACTTCCCGCATAATGCCAGCCGAACGGGTTGTCTGCCTTGCTGGAGAGGTTCCGCGATGGTGAAGGGCTGAAGGAGGTCGTCGACGCCCAACTTGTGGCTGGTGCGAACGCGGCGCTGGCATACGTCCGGATGCACCGGCCACATCTCCCGCTTGAGAGGGTGCTTGAAGGCCTGCCGGGTGACGACGACTTCGACGAGACCTTGGCGGCTGCGCGTCGGATTATCCGGCAGGTTCAGGACCTGAGCGAGCGCCTTGTAGGCCCCCTTGATGCGCCGAAGGCTGAACCTGCAGTTTAGAGTAGCTGTCGTCTGATGTACAGGGTTAGCTATAGAGGGCAAATGTGCCTGTGTAAGTATGATAACAGATCAAAATACTTTCGAGTTATGAGAGTTGATCTGTTTACTCGAAAGTGAGAGTGCCTGATTTGATTTGCGACCTGTATGGCGCAGTCGCCTAGTATGCTAGGCAGCGGCCTAGGTTTTTCAAGTGTGACCTGTATGCCGCAGTCTCTGATTTTATCAGGTGGCGACTTAGGATTTTTGTAACTTGACCTGTATGGCGCAGCCCCCGAGTCGCTCGAGTGGTGGCCTAGGATTTTGGCTAAGACTTGTCTGGCGCAGCCCCCGAGTAGGTCGAGTGGCGGCCTAGGATTACAAGTGTTACCTTTTTGGCGCAGCCCCCGAGTATGTCGGGTGGTGACCTAGGATTTGGAACTTGACCTGTGCAGCGCAGCCCCCGAGTGGGTTCGAGTGGCGGCTGAGGATTTTTCTGAGAAGGCCTGTTTGGCGTAGCCCCCGATTAAGTCGAGTGGTAGCCTAGGGTTACAAGTGTGACCTGTGTGGCGCAGCCCCCGTGTGTGGCGGGCGGCGCCCTAGGATTTTGAACTTGACCTGTATGGCGCAGCCCCCGAGTCGGTCGGGTGGCGGCCTAGGATTTTTGACTTTATGCTTGTATGGCGTAGCCCCCGAGTAAGTTGGGTGGCGGCCTAAGCTTTTATTTCAACCTGTGTGGCGCAGCCCCCGAGTGGTTCGGGTGGCGACCAAGGATTTTGGCCATGCTTGTATGGCGCAGCCCCCGAGTGGTTCGGGTAGCGACCTAAGCTTTTATTTCAACCTGTGTGGCGCAGCCCCCGAGTGGTTCGAGTGGCAGCCTAGGATTTTTGAGCTTCCTTTGAGTGACAGGTAAAGGAGACAGAATTTCTTCAAATCACTTTATTGATTCTTGCGAACAGGCCGCCTCATTAAAACCCTTCCAGTCCCCTCAGGTACCCTGGTAAGGGAAAGAGTGCGTCTGAAACCTGCCGCGCTGATTTTCTTGTCCAATGGTTGTTTTGAACTAGGCGTAGAACCGGCGGAGTTGTGCTACGTTCCACGGGTTGCTGCAGTCCGCTCCTGTCTTCGAGTCCTTTAGGCGGTAAGCTCCATTGCCTATTGCTTCTGTTACGATGTACGGGCCCTCCCATGGGGAAGCGAGCTTGTGCACCTTCTTTTGCTTGAGTCGAAGAACCAGGTCGCCTGCAACGAACGCTCTTGGTCGCAGCCTCCGAGTGTGATAATTGCGCAGGTCCTGCTGATACACGGCTGATCGTGCCAGGGCGATGTCGCGCGCTTCATCCAGGGTGTCTCTGCTGTCTTTGAGTGCCTCCTCTGCTTCCGACTCATCGTAGGCGACTACTCTCGGTGCGTCGAACTTGATGTCGCAGGGGAGGATCGCTTCTGCACCGTACACCATGAAGAATGGAGTGTACTGGGTGGATCTATTTGGCGTTGTTCGCAGACTCCAGAGGACCGATGGCAGTTCTTCCACCCATGCGCCCGCTGCGCGTTTAGGGGCACGCGCAGTCGTTTCTTGATGCCGCTGCAGACGAGGCCGTTAGCTTTCTCCACCTGCCCATTGGATTGCGGGTGCGAGACAGACGCGTAGCTGAGCTTGATCCCCTGCTCTGAGCAGAAGTCCTTGAATTCTTCGGTCGTGAAGTTCGAGCCGTTGTCGGTGATGATCATGTTCGGTACCCCCAAATCTGAAGATGATTGACCTGATGAAGTTGACCGCTGTGGATGCAGTCGAACTTGTGATGGGCACGGCTTCGATCCACTTTGTGAACTTATCGACTGCAACCAGGAGGTGAGTGTGGCCTCCGGGTGAGGACTTCTTCAGCGGGCCCACCATGTCCAGACCCCATTGGGCAAAGGGCCAGGCTAATGGTATTGTTTTGAGTTCTGATGCTGGGGCGTGCGGCTTGTTGGCAAATTCCTGGCACCCTGTGCATTTCTTCACCAGCTCCTCGGCGTCTTGCATGGCTGTCAGCCAGTAGAACCCGGCTCGTAGCGCCTTGGCCACCAGTGCCCGACTGCTGGCGTGATGCCCGCAGGTACCCGCGTGGATGTCGAGTAAGATGGCTTGGCCGTCGACTGGATCTATGCACCTTTGCAGGATTCCTGAGATGCTTCTTTTGTAGAGTTCTCCGTTGATGACGGTGAAACTTTTGGAGCGTCTGATGATGCGCTTTGCTTCGACTGGGTCGGCTGGCAGCTTCTGATGTAGTATGTATGCTAGGTACGGTCCTGTCCATGTGGCTTCGACTAGCATGACCTCCATGGAGACCTTGTCTTGGCTTGGCGGGTTGGCATCGCCTTTTGTTGTTGCAGTGCTTGCTGTACTCTGAGTCTTGATGGACCTCTGCGTGATGCACTCGAGGAAGACGCCGGGTGGGACTGGCACCCTGTCCGAGCCCATGTTAGCGAGGAGATCGGCTTCCTCGTTGCTTTCACGGCCAATGTGGCGCAGCTCGCAGTCGTCGAAGTTGCCTTCCAACTGATTGTAGAGGTCTCTGTAGGCGATCATGTTGTCAGCGACGGCGTCGCAGGACTTCATGGTTTGCTGTACCACCAGGTAGGAGTCGCCGTAGATCATGAGGTGCGTGGCGCCGCAGTTCTTGGCCATCCGCATGCCGTGGATCAGGCCCTCGTACCCGGCTTCGTTGTTGGACGGCGTCGGAAAGTCCATCTGTAGGACATACTTGAGCTTGTCGCCTTTGGGGGAGATGCATCCGCGTCCCTTTTGCGCCTGAGAAGTTCGGCTTTTTCGGCGCGAATTCGTTCGCCTTCCTTGCGTAGCAAGTACTGGACCGCCAGGTGGTCTTCTCGAGGTGCGTTGGGTGGCGGGAACGTGCCCTCGTCCACATGCTTCATGGCTTGGATCGCCATGTCCCGCGTGATGACAAGTTTAGTCTGGTCCGGCATGTCCACCTCCAGCGGATATGCGGGTTCGTCTTCGTCGTCATGCGGTGATGTGACGGCCATGAAGAATTGCTTGGGGTAGACTTGAATTGGAGAGTTGGTGCTGCCGCTGCTGCTTCTGTCGCCTGCTTCTTGCTCGGGGTCGAAAATTGCCGCAACGTGGCGCGCGGCGCACCCGCTGTCGCGTCTCTTCGCGATTGTCCATGTGCTCACACTCGCCGGGGCGAGTGCGATTGGCTTGGGGTAGACCTGGGATCTCCACGAAGACGAGGGCGCGCGCGACATGGCTGTCGGACGCGGGTCCCTGGTCGCCCGTGCGGGTGCGACGGTGGAGGTGGATCTTGACTTGATCGACCACACGACCGATGTTGGGGTAGCAGACTCAATTCGCGCGGCCGTTGCCGAGATTGTCGATGTAGATGTCTTCTTCGCGGGTGCAGCTGGCGCGACCCCTGCGGGTGCGGCAGATGCGATCTTCGCGGGTTCGGCGGTCGCGATCTCCGCGGGTGCAGTAGATGCGATCTCAGCGGGTTCGGCGGTCGCGATCTCCGCGGGTGCAGTAGATGCGATCTCAGCGGGTTCGGCGGTCGCGATCTCCGCGGGTGCGGCAGATGCGATCTCAGCGGGTCCAGCGGGCGCGATGGTCGGCGATTTTGGTGACGCCGTCGCGCGTAGCGCAGTAGTCGTAGACCTGAGTATGCCACGACTATCGATGCAGCAGAATATGGAGCCGAAGGTGATGTGTATACCTTTGTACAGATCGGCGTACACCGACTGATGAGCTGGCGAGTGGATGACGTACTCGAAGGAGCCGAATCGGATCGACTCCCTGATGGCGGATGCGCCGATCTTCATTGCGGATGGAGCCGGTGCGACCATGATCCTAGCACTTGTTGAACTTCCCACAGACGGCGCCAATTGACGAGGTGTTAACTCGACAAGTCCTAGGATTGTGCACCCCGGGTTGATTGATGGGGAGAGAGATGAGTGCAAGGTGATCACGACGGCTGACAAGCGAGGTTTTACCCAGGTTCAGGCTCCCGGAGGATAACACCCTACTCCTGCTTGTCTGATTATTGATGCGAGTAGCGATTACAATGGCGAGATTGCGATCTCGCTAGGGTTTGTCGTGGTGGTTCTGAGCGTGTCCCTTGGGACGGGCAACCCTCCTCGCTTTATAGGCAGCCAGGTCTCGGGTGGTTGGTGCCGATGGCATCTACAGATATGGCAGGTTATGTTTTCCTAACCGACTTGGACTAGCTTACACGCTATCCCGCGTGGGCCTCCTGTGGGCCTTTCCATCCTTGGCGCGGCCCAGGTAGCATCATCGTGGACTACCCGCAAGGCAGCCCCACGTCACAAGGGGACACTCACTACTCCTCTTCATGAGTGAGTGCCCCACAAGGGTAAGGAAGGTCTAGGCTATGTTGCTAAGGAGAAGAAGAAGATCAAGAAGAAGACCAAGCCCGCACAAGTCAAGAAAGATGACATTGCGAGTCGAAATGCCACAAGGGGCACTCCCACTCGTGATGACTTTGCGGGCATATCTAACCCCAATTATGCTTTATATGTTGATCATTATGGGGATGTCTATGCTAGATATATTGGTCCTTTTGATGGTTATATTTAATATGCTATTTGGGTTCCAAAGACCCTTGTTGCTAACCAAAAGGCACCCATTGCAAAATGGGTACCTAAACAAAAGAATTGATTGTGTGTAGGGCCTTGCTTCCGGAGGATCGAAATGGATAATTGATAGTGGGTGCACTAGTCATATGACCGGAAGCAAGGAGATTGTAATGGAGTTGAAGCCCAATGATGATCAAATGACCGTTACATATGGCGATAATTCTAAGTCTAAGGTAATAGGGCTCGGCAAGGTGGTAGTGGCACCGGACATCACACTTGTGAATGTCTTGCTTGTCGAGTCCCTAGGTTTCAACTTGATCTCGGTCCATTCCTTAACTTGTTTGGGTTATACCGTTGTCTTCGAAAAGGAAATGGTCATTCTCTTGCGGAGCAAGTCTCTCAATGTGTCTTTCGTTGGGTACATTGAGAATGGGCTCTATGTGGTTGACTTCTCCGGAGTCACCACTTCCCATTCAATGTGCCTATTCGCTAAGGCGGACTTGGGTTGGCTATGGCATCGCCGACTAGCCCATCTCAACATGAGGACTTTGCAAAGTCTCCACAAGGGTGACCATATCCTAGGACTAAAAGACCATGTTTCTTTCTCGAAGGATCGAATGTGTAGGGCTTCTGTTGAAAGAAAAATGCATGACATTCACCATCCAAGCAAAACAGTCATTTCATCGACAAGGGTTTTGGAGCTTCTCCATGTTGACCTCTTTGGTCCCATTCCGAAAGCTAGTCTTGGTGGCAAGAAATATTTTAGCCCCGGGCCATGCTATTCCATGATATTGGAAATTATTTGCTTGGTGATTGTTGATGACTATTCAAGATACACTTGGGTTTTCTTCTTCAAGTCGAAGGTGGAGACCCAACAAACTATCATCGACTTCTCCAATGAAGCTCAACGACAACACAATGTCCCTATCTTGGTGATAAGAAGTGAAAATGGTCCCGAGTTCAAGAACTACACCTTAAACGAGTTCCTTAGTGAAGAAGGGATTCGTCATCAATATTCCGCTGCTTATACTCTCCAACAAAATGGTGTAGCCGAAAGGAAGAATCGCACTCTTATTAAGATGGCAAGTTCGATGATGGCCGAGTTCAAGTCCCCTCACAACTTTTGGGCCGAAGCCGTCAACATCGCTGGCCATTCATCCAACCGACTCTTCTTCCGCAAAGGACTCATGAAGACCCCCTATGAAGTGCTTAACGGGAACAAGCCCAATATCTCTTACTTCCGAGTTTTTGGTTGTACATGTTTTTATCTCATCAAAGGTGTTCGTTTAGGCAAGTTTGAATCTAAGTCTCTTGAAGGGACATTTGTGGGCTACGGGTCCGAATCCCACACTTATAGAGTCTATGATAAGGCCTCGCGCATAATCATAGAAACTTGTAGTGTGGTGTTCGAGGAGAATGACGGCTCCCTTGTGGAGCAAAGTGGTGTTTCCGTTGTAGGTGACGATCAACCTCAAGATGCTATCCGAAGAATGGGGTTGGGAGTCCACCGCCCCGTTGAACTCTATTATGAGGTTGCTCAACAAGGATCAAGTTCTTCACATATGGTGGCTACCCCAACACAAGAAACACCCATCGACAACACCGTGCCCAATACCCCAAGCCAAGAAGAAGCACAAGATTCTCCAGCTGCTCCTGGAATTTCCGGAGGGCCGGAAATTCGGCTCAAACTGGAGTCGGAAATTCCGGTGATTCGGAATTTCCGGTCCATACTAAACCCGGAATATCCGGTCCTGCTGACATTCCCGGTGGCAGCTCGCAGCAAGGCCAAGATCAACCCTCTCCTTCACCGATGGACATCACTCCAATGGTTGATCAAGGTCATCAAATCAGTCAAGGCGGAGACATGAATGATCAAGATGATCAAGCGATTCCTCCCACCACTCGGAGGGAAATCGAGATCCGCCGTTTGAATAGGGTTGGCACCTCACAAGAATTAAGAGCTCTATCTCTTGAAAAGGTGCTTGGTGATGTGAGAAGCAAGGTCTCTACCCGAAGACAACTTGCAAGCTTTAGTGAACATCAAGCTCACATCTCCATGGTGGAACCCAAGAAGGTCTTTGAAGCTCTTGAAGATAAAGATTGGCTTGATGCTATGCATGAAGAGCTCAACAACTTCGAGCGCAACAAGGTGTGGAAGTTGGTGGAAAGACCCAAAGATTGCCGCCATGTTATCGGCACCAAGTGGATTTTCAAGAACAAGCAAGATGAACATGGCATGGTGGCGAGGAACAAGGCAAGATTGGTGGCTCAAGGTTACTCCCGAATTGAAGGCATTGACTTTGGAGAAACCTATGCGCCCGTGGCTCGACTTGAGTCAATTCGTATTCTTCTTGCTTATGCCTCTCATCATAACTTTAAGTTGCAACAAATGGATGTCAAATCCGCTTTTCTAAATGGTCCACTAAATGAACTTGTTTATGTTAAGCAACCACCGGGGTTTGAAGACCTCAAGTATCCGAACCATGTCTACAAGTTGGATAAGGCACTCTATGGCCTTAAACAAGCCCCACGAGCGTGGTACGAGCACCTTAGAGAACTACTTGTAGACCGTGGATTCCAAGTTGGGGAAATCGACCCCACACTTTTCACTAAGAAAGTTAATGGAGAGCTTTTCATTTGTCAATTATATGTGGATGACATTATATTTGGATCGACTAACAAAGCATTTAACGAAGAATTCTCTAAGTTTATGACAGACAGGTTTGAGATGTCTATGATGGGTGAGATGAAGTTCTTCCTCGGATTTGAGATCAAACAATTGAGGGAAGGAACGTTCATCAACCAAGCAAAGTACATTCAAGACATGCTCAAGAAGTACGAGTTGCTTGAACTCAAGGGTGCCTCCACCCTAATGCAAACCAAATGCCACCTTGAGCTCAACCCTAAGGGTAAGGATGTGTATCAAAAGGTATACCGCTCCATGATTGGATCTCTCCTCTACCTTTGTGTATCTAGACCTGATATAGTGCTAGCCGTAGGATATCAGGCGGCTCCTAAAGAAAGCCATGATATGGCGGTCAAGAGGATCTTTAGATATTTGGTTTATACCCCAACCTTTGGATTGTGGTACCCCAAGGATGCAAATTTCTCATTATGTGGGTACACGGATTCCGATTGGGCGGGAGATCAAGATGATAGGAAGTCAACCTTCGGCGCTTGTCAATTTATGAGGAGGTCCTTGGTAAGTTGGTCTTCTAAGAAGCAAAATTGTATATCTCTCTCCACCGCCGAAGCCGAGTATGTTGCCGACGCAAGTTGTTGCACTCAGTTGCTATGGATGAGGCAACCTTTAAAGGAGTACGGAGTCGATTGCGACAAAGTGCCTCTTCTATGTGACAACGAAAGTGCCATCAAGATTGCTTACAACCCGGTGCAACATTCAAGAACCAAGCATATTGAGATCCGCCATCATTTCATAAGAGATCATGTGGCCCGAGGAGACATTGACTTATCATATGTGGGCACAAGGGATCAATTGGCGGATATCTTCACGAAGCCCCTTGAGGAAGGAAGGTTTTGCTTTTTGAGGAATGAGCTAAATATCATTGATTCGAGGTCCTTAGCTTGATCGCTTAACACTCACCTAGGGCGTAATTGCATCTTATCTTGTTTAGATGTAGGCATGGAAATAGGGGGAGTGCGGTCCTAATACATTGGAGCATCCCTCCCCCCATTATGCCGATAGCAACTGTTCTTTTATCTCTATATTCATTCTTATGACTAATGAGCTAAAACGACGAGTATTGGTTATGTACCCAAGATACATCTTCGCGGTAACATGCCATACATTCCTACATGGTGGCCTCGGCCACCGACCTGTTCTCTTTGAAGAGTTGATTTTATTTGGAGCTTATTGTTGCTATTTGCCCTCCTTTTCATGCATGTGGGAAACCTACTCAACTTGGCGCTTTATGTTTCGTTTTGGTAGTTATGAGTTGAGTATGGTGTACCAACGACAGTTTGGAAATCTATCACAAGCCTACTTCCCCCCTGAAAACATTTCTCTCTATTGCACACAAGTCATCCATTTGAAAACTGGGATTTTAGTTCAGCAGGTCGGAATATCCGGTTCATTTATGAATCGGAATATCCGGTGACTCAGAATTTCCGGTGTAAGTTACACCCGGAAATTCCGAGCGGGCGGTTTGTCCAGATATAAGGGCAGGCTCGGGGTGAAGGGCTCATTCGTGCCTTTCTTCCACCCCCGACCTCTCTCTCCTCCAACCGCCGCCCCTTCTGCTCCAAGATCCCTCCGGAGCACTCCGACCGCCCGGGAACCTCTTTCTCGGCCGGATCTGCTCCTCCTCCGCCCCGGGAACTCACTCCTCCAAGCAATGGCCTCAATGGATGAGGGTAACTTCACTTTTCCTCTTCCTTTTGTGCTTACACTAGGATCTTGATGTGGAGTTATTTGTTTCAATATTGCTTGGTAGAGATTGTTTCTAGCACCATTCCCTGGCATCTACATACATTAGTTTTGCATTGTGTTGGATCGATCTAGTTTTAGACCGAGTCAATCTCAGATCTGCACTGTTTCTGTTTGGGTCGGAATTTCCGACTCATCTTGACTCGGAATTTCCGGTCCCCCGGAATTTCCGGTTATGTCTGAATCGGAATTTCCGAGCCAAACACTGCAGTTTTAAGATTAACTCATGTTTAACTACATATGATTCATCAAATGCCTACCTAATGTGTGTATAATCTCCTGACTTGTGTGCACTTACCTTATGCTACCCACTATGCTCAAATTCACAGGTTCTAGTGGGAGTTCGTCTGCCGGGGCATCAAGGAACACCTCAAGGGCACCTGTTCACAAGAACCCTGTCAACAAGGGTAAGGGTCCTGCCTCCTCCAGCAATCCACCTATTCAAAGGCAGAAGAAAGCTGTTGCTAGCAAGCCACCATCCAAGAAAAGGAAGAATGTGAAGGAGATATGCCCTAGAGGCAATTAATAAAGTGTATTCTTTATCATATCTCGTTTGTTCATAATAGGTTTTTGTGTCATGCTAGAACCGTATTAACTTGAAACATTAATGCGGGTGTGATACGCAAACAACCAGGTCCCTAGTAGCCTCTACTAAGACTAGTTTCGTTGCGCGATTGATGATCGAGGTTTCCCGGTCATGGGGCATGGTGCCGGTCGGCAATGAGAGTCATATCGCTGGAGAGTGATGTGATGGACATACCCAGATTTGGAGAACGTAGTCGTTACGCCTTTGACCGTGAGATCAACTCTTATTGATATTCCCGGAAGATACTTTGATTGCACCAAACGTCGTATCTTATTTAGTATGACAATAACGGTGATACTTTTGGGTATTGGAAAGGAGTATTGAGACGAGGGGGCAAGAGCGGAATTTGCCAGTCCGCGTATCAGGATAGATACTCTCGGGCCCACTCGGTGAGATCTTGTCTAATGAGCTTGCAAGCATGTGACTAGGTCACGGAGACATGAGATCATGAACGAGTAGAAGATAGCGTCGTCGGTAACGAGGTCGGGATTAGGTATGGAGATATCTATGGAACGACACTCGGACGTGCTAAGTATCGCTATGGCAAAAGGTTTAAGACTTCACGTTCAGGTTTGATAGATGAAAGTCATTCGTTATATCTCAGGGATTAATTCATGGGGTCCAGGCCTACGGGTTAGTCGTTGATCATTGAGGAGTCTTGATCATACCTGATATTATATCGAACCGCTAGGGTAACACACTTAAGGGGTTTCGACAAGACAACCGGAAAGGAAGGAGATCACCGGGAGCGTCCCGGGAGAGGTCCGATGGAGATCGGGCAGCGCCGAAAGAGTTTTCGGAGCTAGGAAATATTATATATATTATGTTTGATATTAATTAGTGTTATTAATATGCAAATATGATTTTATATATTTATTTTCATATTTATTAAGGCAGATTTCCCTAAATGGGCCTTCCAGACGAAAGAAGGCCCAAGAGGGGGGGAACCCCCTTGGGAATTCGGTGGGGCTTGGGGGGCGGCCTAGGTGGGCCACAAGGGGCCCACCTGGGGGCCGGCGCACCCCCTTGGCCGAACCAGGCTATGTGGGGATAGTCCCACATTGCCTGGCTGGCAAGGTTGGCTCCCCTTGGGAGCCTATATAAGAAGGGGCACCCCCAGCCTTTTAATCCACCAATTAATTCCTGATTTCTCTCTCGATCTCGTGGTTCCCAAGTCGGAGCCGCGCCGAGCAAGAGAAAGAGGGGATCTCCTCCACCATAGCCGCTGCCGCGCTGCTGGTGTTCCGGTCCAAGTCTTCCGCTGCTCGTCCTGGACTGGAGCTTCGGAGGCGTCGTCTCCACCGTACGTGTGCGACTCCCTGCGAGGTGCTGCGCTAGCGGTACTCGGAGGCCTGCTTCCTCTACACGACCTTGAGGTCGGCTTCGTCGGTCTGCATCGACAACGTTTGTGCGGGAACGTAATCCCCGCTTTTGGTCTACAAGGGTACGTATTCCGATCTCCGTTCGTACTACTATATCTGCATAGAATAGATCTTGGCTAGTTTAAGGATATCGTTGCTAGGAATTTTTTTGTTTTCTGCACACGATCCCCTTCAGAATGTTCATATTCCTCAACGTCATAACTACTCAAAGATGAACTCTGTTGAATACTCTCAGCTCAGACAAGGGGATTGGTACCTTAGGCCAAGGGACAACACTCTGGAAGATCGCAGCTATTGGTGTCAAGAGTAAGAGCACATACTCGTGGACCTCTACCTCTCTCTGTCGAAGCCCATTCGGCCTATGCATCCGTTTGATCTTGCAACTATGCATCCGTTGAAGCTATTCATATTGTAAAGACAATGGCCTTGGAGAGGCTGGTGCTCACTCTCAGCTTGTGATGCAGTTCTTTGCCACTCTAGTGATCAAGGGTGACTCGAAGAAGACAATGAAGTGGATGACTGGTGAATCTTTTTGTGAGTCCAACTTTGAGGAGTTTGCCAAGGTTTTAGGCTACAAGTTTGATGGTGACAATCCTCAAGGATATCGCATGCACCACCCTTACAAGCTCAACAAGAAGCAGACCGTGCACTTATATGGTGAGGGAGCCACACCTGGCAATTCTCGAGACTTGCTTACACTTTATGATGTTCTTGTGCACATCCTCCGTGAGAACATTGCACCAAGTGGTGGCAACAACGACAATGTGGTGACCCCTCTATGCAACTTGCTCCTTCATGCCAACCGCATTGTGGAGGACCCTGGTTCTGATGCAGACTGGAGTGTGGATGTTATGGATTACATCTACAATGAGATGTATGAAGCCATGACCACCAGGCTCACTATTCCCTATGCTCCTTACATCATGAAACTCATCAAGTTCAAGTTTCCTGACTATAACTTCAGCAATGATGAGATGGAGCCGCATGACTTCAAGAAACTTTATGAGAAGAAGACAGTGGTCAAGCCCCCTCCTAGGCCTTCTTCTATCTCAGCTCAGGGTGGATCTTTTATGGGTGATGCTAGGAGGGCTGATGCTCCTACTTATGTCCCAGCCACTCATGCGAAGGTAAAGAAGCTGAATTGGTTCTAACGCAACATCCTGTGCATGAATGTGGACATCCGCAAGGAGCAATACACTGCCTACAAGGATCGCCGTCAGCTGGCCTACAAGCAAGACTTGATCCTTCATCATGCGTCTGGCTCTCCTGCTCCTGCAGAACTCTCTGATCCCCTGACCTTTGCTCAGTGGAACCAGGGTTCTTTGGCTCCGTGGACTCAGATTGACCATGACCTTGGCGGTAGCTCGTACACCACTGGACATGATTATGATGATGAGGAGGAAGATGATGATGAGGAGGCAGAGTATGAGGAGGAGGAGGAGGATGATGATGATGCTGATGATGATGATGAGGAGGAGACCCCCTCGGACTGAAGACCTTCACGGGACGTAGCATCGCTCCTCTTCCTTTTTGGCGTTTAGATGCCAAAGGGGGAGAAGTTGCTCTAGTAGGACTTCGAGGATTTGCAAGGGTTCGGGCACAAGCATATGTGTTTACCATTTATTTGCGCTTGTGTCCATTTATCTTGTTTGAAGTTATTTGTTGAACTCTTTTATTTTCTCTGTGTGATGACTATGTGTATTGAGACAATGTTATGCTATCATTATCCTATGGTTGAGACTTCAAATTTATTGTGTTGGTATTCTCTTCATATCCTATATACACAAGGTATGAAAATCTATCTAGTCTCAAATGCTACCATAACCTTACATTTTGTCTCCTTTCTCCTATGTGATATCTTGTGTTTGTTGTTATAAAATTGCTCTTATCCTTTGTCATATTGTGTTGCTTACATGCACTTGTTTAGGGGGAGCCATTTTCCGTCAAAAACATGATATTGCATTTTGTTTCTTTGCAAATCTTGGTATTGTCATCTAACACCAAAAAGGGGGAGATTGAAAGAACATTTCTTAATCCCTAGTGTTTTGAGTGTTAGTTAACAATACCAATGATGTACTAATCCTATTGCTAAGTATTTCAGTTTGTGTGAGTTGCATATCACATATCCCAAAGCCAAAATGTAGAGAAAAAGAGTTTCTGGAATTCTTCCCACAATCGGATTATTGGAACCGGAAATTTCCAGGATCGGAAATTCCGGGTCTCCTATACCTAACAGAAAAATGAATAAGGAAAAATCAGAAAGTGGTTCTGACTTCAACCGGAAATTCAGCTCGGAAATTTCACTGACTCGGAACTTCTGAGTCACCCTCAGAAATTTGGCTAAGTCAAGATGTCAAAGTGGTTCTGACTTCAACCGGAAATTTAGCTCGGAAATTTCACTGACTCGGAATTTCCGAGTCACTCTCAGAAATTTGGCTAAGTCAAGATGTCGAAGACGTTCTGATCTTAACCGGAAATTCAACTCGGATATTTCACAGACTCGGATATTCCGGGTGACCCGGAATTTCCGGGTGTCACTTATACCGGAATTTCTGGGTCCCCGAGGCAGCCAACGGCCAGATTTTGGGAGGGGGTATAAATACCCCCTCACTCACTCAAGAACAGCTAGCTCTCAGATTTTCTCTCTCCTACTATTCTTGAAAGCTCAAATCAACAAGATCTCCCAATCCCTCCACCCAAATTCATTGATCTTTGGAGGATTGGAGGAGAAGGCCCGGATCTACATCTTCACCAAAGGGATTTGCATTTCCTCCCCATTCACTTGGGGATTTTGTGGCTAGGGTTTCCGGCGGGAAAACCTAGTTCACCATTGTTGTAATATTGGTGTTGCCTTGACCTTTTGTGGTCCTTGACCTTTTGTGGTCATCTTGAGAGCCCCCAATTAAGTTGTGGGTGCGTGCCTCAAGCGTTTGTAAGGGATTCGATCTCCGCCCTAAAAGGGGATCAATAGTGGAAGGTGGACTCGCAACCTTTGTGGTTGAGTTCATCGGAGAAGAAGGTGAGCCTTTGTGACGTTGCGGCTAACCTGTTGTGGTAGCGCACACCTCTCCAAACAAGACGTACACCCTTGGGTGGAACTCGGGATTACATATTCGTCTCCACGTGCTTCGCTCGGTTCCCCTTATCTTTGCTCCCTTACTTGCTTGTCTTGTTAGTTTGTTTATCTTGTTATTGCTTAGATTGTCATTTAGGTAAATTCACCGTAGTTGCATATCTAGAGAATTTACCTTTGTGTTGAGCCTAAATTTGAAAAGACCTAAAATTTGTAATAGCACCTATTCACCCCCCCCCCCCTCTAGGTGCCGGATTCCCGTTCACATTATCTATGACCCAAAGAATTTGTTATACATTCTGCTGATGAATCATTGAATCACCTTCGTAGTCAAGCTAAGTTATATAAACGGCATGCAAAGTGGGTCGAATTTACTGAGTCTTTTCATTACATTATTAAACACAAAAAGGGTAAAGATAATATTATTGTTGATGCTTTGTCACGTTGTTATACAATGCTATCTCAGCTTGACTTCAAAATATTTGGATTGGAAACAATTAAGCAACAATATGTGCATGACGCTGAATTTAAAGATGTGTTGCAGAATTGCAAAGAGGGCAAAACTTGGAACAAATTCGTCCTCAATGATGGATTTGTGTTCCGTGCTAACAAACTATGTATTCCAGATAGCTTTGTTCGTCTTTTGTTGTTACAGGAGGCACATGGAGGAGGTTTGATGGGTCACTTTGTAGTAAAGAAGACGGAGGATGTACTCGCGACACACTTCTTTTGGCCACGGATGCGTAGGGATCTTGAGAGATTCGTTGCTCGCTGCACTACATGTCAAAAAGCTAAGTCACGTCTTAATCCCCATGGTTTATATATGCCTCTTCCTGTTCCTTGTGTACCTTGGGAGGATATTTTGATGGACTTTGTTTTGGGATTGCCTCGTACACATAAGGGGAGGGATAGTATTTTTGTTGTTGTGGATCGGTTTTCTAAGATGGCACATTTTATTCCTTGTCACAAGAGTGATGATGCTGCACATGTTGCTGATTTATTCTTACGTGAAATTGTTCGTTTACATGGTGTGCCCAATACTATTGTTTCAGATCGTGATATTAAATTTCTTAGTCATTTTTGGAGATGTTTATGGGCTAAATTGGGGACGAAATTGCTGTTTAGTACTACATGTCATCTCCAAACTGATGGACAAACTGAAATTGTGAATAGAACTTTGTCTACTATGTCGAGGGTTGTTCTCAAGAAGAACTTAAAATTATGGGAAGATTGTTTACCTCATATTGAGTTTGCTTATAATCGTTCAATACATTCTACCACCAAGATGTGCCCTTTTGAATTTGTTTATGGTTTTGTTTCTCGTGCACCAATTGATTTATTACCTTTACCATCTTCGGTGCAAAATAATTTAGATGCTTCACAACATGCTGAACTAATAATCAAATTGCATGCTACTACTAAGGCCAATATAGAACATATGAATGCTAAATTTAAAGTTATTGGTGATAAGGAAAAAAGCATGTTGTGTTTGATGTTGGAGATCTTGTTTGGTTACATTTGCGCAAAGAACGTTTTCCTGATTTGCGTAAGTCCAAATTAATGCCACGAGATGCTGGTCCTTTTAAAGTGTTACAAAGAATTAATGATAATGCATACAAACTTGAGCTTCCTGCAGAATATGGTACTGTAAGCACTTCATTTAACATTGCAGATTTGAAGACATACTTGGGAGAGGATGATGACATTGCGTCGAGGACGACTTCATTTAAAGAAGGGGAGGATGATGAGGACATCCCACATGCTGATACAACCGCTGCACCTACAACAACAATACAAGGACCTATCACACGAGCTCGTGCACAACAACTTAATTATCATGTACTTTCGTTTCTTGGAATCAATCCTCACATACATGAACATATGATGTTGCCTAAATCAGATGTGTTTGTCATACTTAAGAATGATGGCCCTAGCAAGGATGAGAGGGACAAACAGTGGATCATGATCTCGCATGAAGAGGATTGAAGATGATGCCACCTATGGAGAATTCGTACATTGAAGCCACCATAGAGAGAGGAGAAGACTTGGACGAAATATACTTCATATTTTCGTCCATATATTCGTATGGTGCTGCGTCACCTTTTAGTTATGGGTCAGACCCAAGTATTTTCGTCCAAATTAAGTGTGAGAACAATTAGAGTCCGTATAAGTGGAAGGAAACCGACTTAGGGTGGAATTCAACCCCTTTTCCAAGGCTGTCCGACTCCCCCTTCGTCCCTCCATATATACCCCGTTTAGGTCTTCGTTTAGACGCGGATTTTGTTTAGTTTAAGACTTAGCCATTGCTATTCTTCGCCAAAGACTCTAGTGTCGGTCCAGACTTATTGTACTTCGCACTTGCAGAATCCCACATATAAAGCTTTCATCTTTATTCCGCAATATCTTGATTGCATCTATAATTCTTGCTAGTTCTTTGATTGCTTGCAGGAATTGATCTACGGATCAGGTTGATCAAGCTCCGGCGAGATCAATAGCCTCAGGAAGTTGGTATAGCGATTGCATTGGCGCAACGTCTCGCACATTTGTAGTCGGATCGTCAACGTCGACCTCCACCCAAATCGTTAGCTACCGTCTCATCGAAAGATCGGGCAACTTTACCCTATCACTTGAGCTTCCTCGGGTAATTAATTAGGAACTCAATCACTAGTGAAGCTATAAATATGCCCTCCAAACCCTCACAAACTTTTTCTGAGCAAAATGCACACCTTGGAAGCTTCTGGTGTCCTAGCCCACCTAGGGTTTCCCAACTAATACAAGAGTAACAAGCACAACAATGAAATCAAGGTGCAATATAGCTTTAGCTGGTTAAAATGTAGATGTAGACCTGTTTATTTTTACTTCGAGAGAAGGGAGATTGGTCGGTAGTTTTATGACCAGTCAAGATTTTGAGATTTAACAAACGATTCATTGTTGGGACAAGAATGTGAGATAGAGAATCATACCGCTTTCCCCCTTCAACTACCCACATGGGGTCCAAGGGACCTCCTGGCTGCTCAAACCATAGTTGGGCGCTACCCGACCGAGTCGAGTGACAAAAATATGTTGCTTTGGGCTCTCATTAGGCTATAGCCGGGAAACACTAGAGAGGTAAAACTAGGATATGATGTAAAATTAGATTTTCACACGATCCAAATCATTAGGCCCTCTTAATAGTGTGGTTACCCTACACGTCAAATGTAGATGATACAACCTCTCCTATGATTTTCAGTTTCAAGATATATTTTATTTTATTCTAGAAACCCTTGTTCATACATGGGCTTTTTCTTGTACGAAATGGGCCACTTCAAATAGGTTCATTGCTCCTGCCCAAAAACAATTAACCCGACATGGACTACGTGAGCTCCAAGTAGTTTACCAGATAAATTGATAAGTCTAACGTTCCCATTCCACCAAGTGAAGCCGGTGGTTTCCTAGTCACGATGTAGGTGCTTAGGGTGCTTGTGCATTAAAATAACACTAATTAACATATAATCATCTAAGAGTGCTTGTGCATTAAAATAACACTCATTAATATATAATAGACACATATAAGAGAGGTGCTTGCGAAGTTGCAATGGATAATTACATTTTGTGTAGGTTCTTAGGGTGCGTTTAGTAGTAAAGTTAAAGTATGCTACTAAGAAAATTGATTCTGAAAATAACATGGTTTTAAATACTTTGAGATGTTTAACTTCACCAATAACTGTAGCATTATATACCATGGTATTAGCAAAAGCTAAAGCGTATTGTTATACTATTAGAAAAAGTACTTTAGTCTTGGAATACTTTGATTTAAGGAAAATTTCAAACTTAACGATGTGACTATATTCTCTCTTTATAAGCATTCACACGTAAGTACCTTGTATTGCACAAGTGGGGGAATTTCTTCCTCACAAGAGATCATGGACTAAGTATCCCTATTTGAAAAGTTATTCTTGTTCTGGGTTCGAAAATAGGAAGTTACTTTATTCTTGGTATGGGTCATACATAGGATATTTAGGTTTGACCAATTACAAAATAACAAGACAATCGTTATTCTTATTCTCATTCTGCACTGAAGAACCAGTTACTTTTTTACTTTTTTTGGAAATGGAAAAGCTTAACCGAATAATAACGCAATCGGCAATCTTGAAGCTTCACACCGCGTACTCACTTCTTCTGCAGTCTTGCAGACATGTGTCCCTGTATACAACGTTCGCTTACACGCTTTTATTGCCATATTACACTTTCACAAGCCTCCTTCGGAGGGCCTTGTTGGCTGATGCACCACATATTCACAGTTGACACCTAAAGACCATTACAATCTGAAAGAAAATACAAAGAAAAATACTTGCATGTAACGCATAAACTGCAAGTCTGCAGCTCGTATTAGCAATACCAATACTGCAGTTGCTCAGCAATCAGCGTGACACCTGCGTGTACACTACCACGGACGGAAGCTTCCATGAATCTCCATGATCCATGCTATTGAGGGCGCCGACGGTGCGCCGGAGACCGCCGCGCCGGGCCGGTGTCAGCTGACGAAGTCGTCTGGGTGAAGAGCTGGTACCGGCCGGAGTCGCCGGGAAGACGGAAGTAGGACGACGTCGGCGACGAGGAGGATGATGACTCGTCGAAGAAGAGGTCGCCGAAGGAGACCTGCCCTTCCTTCCTGTACTGCGCCACAGCCCTGTAGAGGAACGGGATGAGGCCCTCCATCACCAACGAGCTCTGCTAAACCTTTTGCTTGACAACCGAAGAGGGAAGAGAGAAGTGGTGGTTATCTTGCGAGAGAGGTTTATTTGCTTGTGTCTCTTTGCTAGGAGGACATGAGCTTAAAAAGGGGGGGGAGGGGCAGAACATAACGAGCCTCGGATGAGTGGATAGAGACCAAATGGAGTACTCGCCTAGGATCGATTATTAGTGCTCCCTGACAGCTTCATCTTAGCTCTCAAATCAATCAATCAAATTGTGTCGTGTCAGAGACTCACGCACGCATACTCATCAATCAGGTGATCAGGGAAACTTCAGCTAGCCAGGACAGGCTTCTTCCGGGGTGGTTAATTGCTGCGTGCAATGAGATTCCAGCAGGATCGGAGACTTGAACGCAAGGGATGGTGAGTCTTAGAAGCCGAGTTTTCCAAGTCGACAGGGACGTGCGATAAAAATTCAATCTTTCGTAATTTCTCCAACAGCTAGCTAGAGCTTACCTGCTACTACAAAAGAAAACTAAGCCGGATCATGATTGGCTCTCCGGCGGAGTTGTTGTTTATCCAAGTCTCCCGTTGCGTAAGCCGTGCAGGAAAATTCAGCGTGATCTCTCGCGTCACCATGGGCGTCCGACCCTGTCCTGCAGTGCAGCTAGCTGCTGTCAATTACATTACAATCCCGGGTGCTGACTTCTGCGATACACTTGTCGAGCCGTTGCGTGGCCAACTTGGCTTAAGAACTATTAACAAGGCAAAGATCAAGGCTCGTGCGCCATGATTGGTAAGGTTGACTGAGTATAATACAGTGTTGTGGATGTGATGCTGAAGATGCTCATCAGACAGCGGTTCATATCAGATCACTGTTTTTTTTATTGGCTTTGTTTTCCTTTTCTGAAGGGAGGTTCATACCAGCTCACAGTTTTTACAATATATTTTCTTAACGCGGGTTCGATACCAGATAATATGCAGCTATTTTTTGTGTTCAACAACTCGATAGTCGTCTGCAGCTATTTGTTTGGAGCCGGCAGTCTAATTTGTCTATTGCGTCCATAGCTGCATCTGCTCAGGATATGATGGACTATTCTACTCGCACTGACGTGGCTGTCTCAACTAAGTTCAGTCTAAGTATATTTTAATAGCAATAATTTTAATTTTATTAATATTAATATTAATATTACTAGCTGTTGTTAGGCTGCGTTCGAGAAGAGCAATGTTTGGGCCAGAAGCCCAGCTCCAAGGTGATTTAGGCCTGTCGTGCCACAGATGAAAAGGACCAACGCAAATACGTCAATCTGTCTGAGCGATTAGGCTGGGGGTTTAGTCCCATACCGCTTATTAACAGAGCTAGGTACGCCGGAGGATGCTAATATATAGGGCACCTGGTGCAACCTTTGAACATACTTACCTGGATGGGGTCGATGGGTGATCAAGAAGATCCATGGCCTGGATTAGTGGCCTCCATTGCACTTGGGAGGAGCACTAGTCTACCATCTCCTCTAGTAGGAGAGTGGACATCATAATTTGTGTTAGAGGGGGTACGCGTTCGCGCGGCCCCTGCTAATATCTAAATAAGTTTGCATTTGTTATGAAATTGAACTAATCTGTTGTGCTCACTGAGTGTTCAGTACGAAGTCATAGCAGTACACGCCTTCTGAGTTCTGATACGTCCATACCAACTCCTTTGTTAAAATTCGTCCATGCCTTTCTTACATGCATGGTACCTTCAGATTTGATTTTCAAAGAGTAATGCACACCACAATTGCCTCTCACCCTAACGTAATCTACCTGGCTTGTATACCAAGAAAAAAAAAGTTCTGTTTTCCCCGATCTTGCCATATTGTAGTACAAAGTTCGTTTTCCTTTTAGATCAGAACGTTTTGGGCTTCTACTTCTGTAGACATGCGTTATAGTCTAATCAAATCTAAAAGTTTGTAAATAGGTTGTGGTGTTAGTTTGTCTGGACACTGATGATCAAGACACCAGTTCTTACCAGATCAATGTTATTTATTTTGATTTTGAATGTAGGTTAATAACAAACCATGCATTTGTTTTGAACTAGCTGCCAGATTTTTCTTTTGCTTGGAAATAGCTGCGTCTGCTGGATAATGTTATTGTATTGACACTGATGTGGCTGTCCCAACTAACTGAGTTAAGCTGTCTGGGCTCAAAAGAGTTCCGATCAAACCAGACAAGTGTGCACTTGCTCAAAAGTTTCTTTCTATCAAATCGGATGCTTTCACTGAGCCTCGATCGATCGATTAGTTTTTCAGAAAGAAAAACTAGCACATTGGTCCTGACGTCTCCAGTGTGCAACGGTGAACTCAGTGATATGCGCTAAGAAATGGGTTGCGTCTAGTGTTCCGTTCCAAACAAGGCTGCTATTAGTAGGGCAAGCCTTCCGTGCAATTTTTTCCTTCGCTCTACCTGATAGTCAATGGTATGCCAGTCCGATCGATCGAGTATTTTTTCAGAAAAAACTTTGCATCACATCTCCATAGTAAGAGTTGTTAGAGTAAGTCCAGCAATTTTAATAAAATGTCTCCCCTATATATCTATGTCTCTCCATTTTCTTATGGACCTCTTCTAAAAAAAATCTTCCCTAAAACTTGTTCAACTCTAGCAATTTTCCTAAAACATCTCCCATATTTAATCTTTTAAAAATATTGTATAACTAACATTCAAAATCCAATAGCTACCTTCGCAATTGCTAACTTATCGCTGAGATAGGGCAGTCTTCCACCTCCCCTACATGTAGGGGAGATGAGCGAGCAGAACCGGGACGCCTATAAATTGAGAAGCGTTGAGGGAGCTGCTGGGCGGTTGTTTTTTATCTTTTCCCACTAAAAACTTATAGGTGAGTGTTTGAATGAACTGCTGGACTTGCTCTTAGCATAAAACTAGCATAACGGTGACCAAATTCCAGAAAAATACCACTTTTCATCAGTCGCAAAAATCTACCACATTTAGATTTAGGTTAGTTTGTTGCATTGTGCACAAATCACGGTCTAAACCCAAATTGACAGTGATTTCTACAAAAGGACGCACTCCAACTTGGTGACGTGGCAGCAGGACCCAATTATCAAACTAATTAAAAAAATATAAAAATCAACAAGCTGATGTGGTACTATCGGCCCAACCAATTAAAAACTCTAAGCTAGTAAGATACAAGCACACCTCCATAGAAAGCTTCCATAACCCAAGTATGAACAACCGTTTACATCTCAATCGAAACAATGGTAGCTATATCAAAACAGATGACATAATAGACCAATCAACATATCTAACAAACATCTATATCTAACAAATATCAAAGCTAGAGTGAGGATATGGTAGCTTATCTGCTTTCAATGTAATGCTATCCATAAGAAAATGGAGCATCCATGTGTTAATTAGATCATAGGCACCACTCATGGGGAGACACTTTAATATAGTAGGTGCGTTTATATATTCTTGTCTAATATTTTTTTAACATTGTAGGTTGTGACTCAAGCTATATGACCCTTCCGGGGCATAACTCACATGGTACTCTGGGTGGTAGTAGGGAAATTTCAGTGTGACCGTTGATATTGCTCCTTTTGCTGCCATCTGCTATCTGGGCAAGATAGGTAGATCAATTATAGGTAAGAGGTTCAATCTCAGTGTGACCTTTTTATAGTTCAGTCTCGCTCGTCATGTAAGGCACGTTCATACAAAGAATATGTAGTTTCTAGCATGCTACATATGATATCATTTCCTAAGAGCATCCACAATGTTGGAACCCTCGATGTGGCGCAGCACCGATGCAAGAAAACGCCTGGGATTTTCATGGGGACTACCAAACTCTGGTGGGGTTTCTTTCTTTGTGTCGCCGGTTTATGTCGTGTTGTGGCTACCCTAATTACGTCAAAGTTATTTGTGTTGGTTCAATCTAACTACAGTATCACCAGTTGGAACTGTTAAAATCTAGTTGCCGCCAACCACAAATATATTGCAACAGTGAAACGTGCATAAGAGAATGCCGTGTTTTCTTAATAAATAGGTGACCCAACATTTCAGGACTAGCATAGCATATCACTGTTATCCTATTTTATTTTTCCAATAGAGGTTCATACCAGACCAGTGAACAAAAAGTTTCACACACCAAAACATTTGCAGCTATTTGGTCGGAGTCAGCACTCAGCAGTCTGATTTGAATGGATAATGTTGTTGTATTGGCACCGATCGTTGTGGCTGTCCCATCTAAATGCAACAGTTGTTAGGCTAAGCACAAGTAATTGAAACGGGGACTCGGTATGCGTGGACTGGGCTAATGAGCATCCCGTTTGGCCCAAGAAGCCCAGCTCCAGGACGTTCTTTCAGCCCGTCAGCCAGCGCCTGGAGGCAACACGTCCGAGCGAGCAGCTAATCTGGACGTTTAGTCCCATACCGCTTAGTAACAGACGGAGACATACGAGAGGAGGCTTTATATACGTCGCCTGGTGCTATGAGAAAATCACTTACCTGGACGGGGTCAATGGGTGATCAGGAAGACCCATGGCCTGGATTAGTGGCCTCCATTGCACTTTGGAGGAGCACTATTCCACCATCTCCTCTTGAAGGAGAATGGACGTCGTAATTTGTGATAGAGGGGGTACGCGTCCGCGCGGCCCCTACCAAATTTAATTCAAATTTCTTTAGAACCGTTGGAGATTTGATGAAATCATTACTTTTCAAATTTTTCTAGATATATTTCCAGTTCGAAATTTGTTTGTGTTGTCT
The DNA here is from genome assembly GCA_026929855.1 of Poa annua. Classification (NCBI taxonomy): domain Eukaryota; kingdom Viridiplantae; phylum Streptophyta; class Magnoliopsida; order Poales; family Poaceae; genus Poa; species Poa annua. The sequence continues at coordinate 89,181,243 of CM049431.1, forward strand.
GTTAGTTCAATGTTATTTTCATCACAAGCTTTTCCGGACACATACACTCTGCCTTTTTCTGTGCGTGATAATTCTTTTCTTGCAGCTTAGTATGTGAATGATCATTGTAGAACTTTATGGGTTGAACGAATCGAACGGCCTGGAATGTCCTGCCAGGGTTCGACGTCTGATGCGGAAATGACTGGGACCTTCTGCTCTGCTTTTCAGCGCATTCTGGGAGTTTCTTGCTGACGGCTATCAGTGTCTATTAAACATACAGACGCTCGGCATATCCCTTGCAATCTGTTGCTAACCGCAGCTCCTTCCCTTAGAGTATATCAGCCGTTCTCTCCGTTGGGTGGGCATGGCGCTGTCATACTCGTCGGAGCCGGAGCCGCCGTTCCGGCCGAGGGAGAAGATCGTGGAGAAGCAGAGGTTCTTCCAGAGCGTCCACAAGCCGACGTACCACAAGGGCCGCTACGACGCGGTGACCTCCGTCGCCATCCCTCTCGCCCTGGCCGCCTCCAGCATGTTCCTCGTCGTAAGTTGAAAATCCATGCATGTATTCCACTGTGCTTCTTCTTCTTCACATGCATCCTCGTTGTAATATGATGTTTATCTGTACATTTGCATGCATGCGCAGGGCCGCGGGATCTACAACATGTCTCACGGCATTGGGAGGAAGGAATGACCGTTGATTTGGAGATCGATCAATGCCTGGTGCCCAGTACATAGAGCCATCGTAACAGTTGTATGTATGTATGTAGAAAGCTACTGTATGTTTGTACTTAGAACGAAAAGTGTTGGAGTATGTCGCCAATTTTAAGCTTGGAACGAGCAAAAGATGGATGCCTTGCTATTCATACGATATTTTTTGAGCGCTGCGCTGATGTTCGATTGCAAGGGTCCGACCTTCAAAGATCACCGTGGCCGAAGTGTTGATCAATTCCAGGTGCTGATGGCTACCTGCAGCTGCCAAGGCAAGACAGTTAGATCAATTCCAGGTTCTAGGTTCCCTGTCTCTCGCATGCATGGTTGAAGCAGAAGCATTACATCATGTAAAATTTCACCGTCAAGTGTAAACCACATGTTAGCAATTGATGGTAGCTCACAAGAGCATGTACTCCGTATATATGCGTAGTTCTTATGGGCGCCATCAAGTGCCATAATGACTTTTCTTGGTTCGGTCTAACTATGCCTAACAAGGTTAACACCAGCAGCTATTTGTTTCAAGTCAGCAATCCGATTGGATTAGATGCATCCGCCGAGTTGGATGGTACTGTCGTATCAAAATCTTCCTGTACTACTTGTTTGTATCAAAATCAAAACACATGTTTCCAGTTCGTGTCAAAATCAAAATCAAAACCCGGTAGCTTTCCGTGAGCCTCAAGTCCTCAACGAGTCTATTATATATCTCTCTCTCTCACGAAAAAACAAGTCTCCGACGTCGGTAACTGTGGCGGCGTTAGTGTTATGGGCCTCCCGTTTGTCCCAACAAACCCAACTTCAGAACGTTCTTCGAGCCCATATATTGGCCAGCACCTGGGAGCAACACGCTCCAAAGGCAAGAAAAATAAAAGAAAAGAGCGACCCTACAGGCTGGACGTTTAATCCCGTACTGCTTAATATAAACACAGCTGAGACAGCCGGGAGAGGGCCTTTATATACGACACCTGGCGCTACAGATAAACTAAACCGAACGGGGTCAATGGGTGATCGACAACACCCATGGCGTGGAGACGTGGAGTAGTGTCCTCCATTGCACTTAGGAAGAGCACCGGTCCACCATCTCTAATACTCTAGGAGGAGATGGACGTTCTAATTTGTTACAGAGGGGGCCCCTGCCAATCTATGTTCAAAATATTCCAGTCATGCTACGGGAGTAGATTTTTTCTTGTTTTCTCTACCTGCAAGGCAAAACAACCCAACGTCAGCCTTTATTTTGGGCCAAACAAGTTAAAAACTCAAAAAAAATGTGTTGCATGCATTGATTTAAGATCGTTCATGAATTTGCACACTATAATTGTTTACCCTGCCAGAGTTCGACCAGGGCCGATCCTGAGGGGGGGCGGGAGGGGCGGCCGCCCCGGCCCCTGAACCAAGGGGGCCCTAATTCCTTGCTAGGTATATACCGTGGCGCCATTAGAGCAGCTTGGAGAATTTTCTCGCATGGTTGAGATTGACGAATGGAAGGGTTAGGGACGATGTTAGGAGAAGCTATGTTGAAGTGGACCAGATTTGGGCCTTTTCCTTTGTTATGGTCGGCCTTATTCCGTTGGTCAGTGTGGGCATTTTTCCTTTTAGCTAGGTTCCTAAAAAACAGCAACGCACGAGTCCTAAAAAACAAAACAAAAGGCTGGGATCGACTCAAAGAAAAAAAGGTAGGTACGAGGGACAAAGTGAGGTGGGGCTAATGCAGTAATCAGACTGGAAACGAATAAAACTATAAACTTTATAATATCATAGATCTTATTATGCTTATAAGTCGCATATTAAAGAAGGATTAGCATGTTGATTTGATCCATACAATACACAAAATAAGAAAAACTACAATTTATCATTTCATCGATTGTCGAATGCATTCACAAAATTCTTCATTGTCGAAAATAACTAATAATGTCATCCAAAATGTACATATCTAACAACGAAAAACTAATATCTGCAAAATATATTATACAAATAAAGCATTGAAATGCACTTCATATATTTATTTGTAAAATTTAGTATAAAGTAAAAAATATTTCTTAATATTTTAATAATTATATAAGGGCCCTCAATTCTAGCTTCGCCCCAGGCCATCAAAATCTCAGGACCGGCCCTGAGTTCGACGTCTGATGCGTAAATGAATTTGACATTCCCATTGGCCTAAGACCGAAAGACATTGCACCATCAATCCTACGCACGCACTCTCCACGGCAAAAACTTTTTTGGGTGACAAGGCTTTGGATCATGAATTTTGGATTAGAAACTTAAATATTACCGGGGGCATCTGGGTCAACCACATCACCGAGTATTTCACTCTTTGGAGTAAACTACACAAGAGGTCTGAATGAGATATGCCCTAGAGGCAAATAAATAAGTAGTATTTATTGCATTATCCCGTGAGTTTATAATAGGTTTGTGTATTATGCTATAACTGTATTAATCGGAATTATTGATACACGTGTGATACATAGACAACCAGGTCCCTAACAAGCCTCTATATGAGCTGGTCCATTGGGCAACAGTTGATCGAAATTCCCGATCAAGGACAATGACGTCGGTTGACAATGGGGTCATCTTGTTAGTTGAATAAGGTGATGGACATACGCAAAATATTGCAATAAGATCGTATTACGATGTTTGTCATTTGCAATAGATAAGAATATGATAGCTTATTCCTTAGACCGTGAGACCGTACTTATTGATGCTTCGTAGGGGTGCTTTGAGAGCATCAAACGTTGTGTCTTATATAGCATGACAATAACGGTGTCCATCTTGGGTATTCCGAAAAAGCATCGAGACGTAAGGATCAAGAGCGGGATTTGTCCATTCTTGTAATGGAAAGATACTCTGGGCCCACTCGGTGATATTGCATCTATATAGCTGCGTAGCTTATGACTAGGTCATGGAGATGTAATATCGCAGACGAGTTAATAACCTTCGTCGGTAACGAGATACAACAAAGACATCGGTGTGTCTACGATCATATCTCGGACAAGGTAGTATCGCAGAGACAAAGGGAATGAATATTATATTCATGGTTCAACGACGATATTCGTAGAATGCACAGGGGCCGTCATATACATCCAGGTATCCCTGACGGTCATTGGTGCGCGGAGTGTCTCGACCATGTCTGGAGTGTTCTCGAACCGTAGCGTAACAAACTTAAGGTCTTAACGACACCGGGAGATAGGTTCTGGAATATTATAGAAATTTGTTGGAGAGAGAGAAATGATCCGGAAAGAGTTCCGGTGGTCCGGAAGGAGTTCCGGGAAGGTCTGGAATGGTTCCAGGGATGTCCGAAAGTTGTTCGGGTGTTTCCAAAATTGTTTCGGAGTCATGAGATATTGAATTATATATAAATATATTAATTATGAATTAATGGGATTTTTATATTAATTTAATTTAATTAAATAAAGGAAAAAGGGGGCTGTGGGAGCTGAGAGGGCCCAAGAAGGGGGAGCCGCACCACCTAAGGAAGGGGAGGCTTGGTCCCCCTAGTCCGAGTTGGACTAGGAGTGGGACAAGCCCAAGGGGGGTTCGGCCGAACCCCCCTCCCCTCTCCTCCTTTAGTCCCACATGGGGGAGTCAGGGAGTTTGCACACCCCCTTCCCCCTTTATATAGCAAGGCATATTAATTGGATTAATTCATTAGAAAATACAATTAATTGTATTGCAGGCCGGCCGAGCTGTTTCTCCGCCCGTTTTGCCCCCTCTCTCCAACTAAGCTATACCGCCGGGCACCGTTGCCCTGCGGGATTCCAGATTTCAGCTGGATCTGAATGACCGGGGGTTGTCGCTAAGCTCCGTATGTTTGTGAGTGCTCGGAGGTAACTCTTTTGAGGAGCCTGGGCAACATCGTCTCCCCCCCTTGCAGCCGCTCCCCTCTCTGCCGCCGGCGCACCCCCTGGTGCCGGCGCCCCGCCTTCTTCCGCCCGACGCTCGTCGACGCAGATCATCGTCGACACCCCGGCGTCATCGTCTTCGTCATCGCGGCAAGTTCTCCGCGACCTCGAGGTCGGCTACGTACGACTTCATCGTCAACGCTTGTGCGGGAGCGTAATCCCCGCTATCGATCTACATGTAGGTAATGTAACCCGTTCCGCCACCGTTATCACATGTACTAGATAGATAGATCCTGGCTAGTTAGGGTTTCGTACGCTAGAAAAACTATTGTTTTCGACATCGTAACTCCTTCAAGGTCTACCTTGCCAATGACACTCTGGACTCTATCTCATGGAAACACAACAACAATCGAAAATAATTCACGCCCTCAGCCTACTTGGCACAGGTTGGGAAGACAACTTAATTTTTTCATGAAGATGGTGGTGTGGGGTAATTGGGACCCCCAAACTGTTAATTATTTGATTGGTTAATTTTTAAAAATCAAGTGTGGGCATCAAATCACCTTTCTCACCTGAGTTGGACAAATTTGTGGCATTTGTCAACCGCACATCTTATAATAAAATGTAGCTACTTTACCCACATTTGGAGAGGCGTGAAAGAGTGGCTTGGCTTCATGGACTTTGGCCCTTATCAATGGCATAGCTCCACTACAGCCAAGGAATGGTGATGCTCCATATGGCCGGCGGCCTAAGGGGATCTCCTCCTTAGTCCTCCTTGTCGCTTTAGGAAATTTGTAATGAGCAAGTGCGTGGTTTTCAGAAGTGTTGCTTCTAGCATGATCTATGCCAACCATTGTCCTGTAAAGCATCAAGTGCAATGGCGCACTTTAGGGAGGTCGTGGGCGCAAAGCATTTGAGTAACATTATGCCGAGTAGGAGTTGTATTAGAGCCACTTGGCTGGTTTTGTAACCTGAACACTAAGCTCTTCGTAGTCAATAAATTAGGCAGAGCTTTTGCCTTGTTCCAAAAAAAAACAGATAGATTAATTCCAGGTGCTGGCTTCCCTGATACACTTGTCGAGTAGTTCTTAGCTCTATTCCTTTACATGAAAGAGTAGTTCTTGGGTTCCATGACAAAAGAAGAGAAAAAATCTCACGCGACATGTGCATAAGCATTAGGATCATGCAAATATCCACTCTGATGTTTAAAACCATATCTTAGCAGTTGAGCCTATCTGATTGTTCAGCCTCGCTCGTGGTATAAGATATTGTAGTTTCTAGCTTGCTATGTGGGATATGCGATTGTTACGTACGTCTCCGAGTGGTATAATGATGTCTTGATTTAATCTAACTACGTGTAACTGGTTTTGCTGCCATGTACTCCTAGCCGTCGACCACAAAGATGTGAAATGTCAAAACAGTGAGGCCACAGAGTAGGACTAACATGTAAAGTCGCTTAGTGTTGTTGTACTTACAGTTTAGCACTGACGTGGCCGTCCAAGCTTCCAGCTAGCAGCAGTTCGTCTTTTTTTATCTTCTGAGCAGAAGCTCGCATTCCACGGAAACACAAGACAAGTTTGCACTAGGTATCAAAATCGAAATCGGGCTGCTTTCTTGTGTCGGCGTCGCATTAGGCCGGCCCAAGAAGCCCAGCTACCGAACGTTCTTTCAGCCCGTCAGCCAGCGCCTGGAGGCAACACGTCCGAGCGAGCTAATCTCGACGTTTAGTCCCATACCGCTTAGCAACAGACGGAGACACACCGGAGGAGGCTTTATATACGTCGCCTGGTGCTACGAGAAAATCACTTACCTGGACGGGGTCAATGGGTGATCAGGAAGACCCATGGCCTGGATTAGTGGCCTCCATTGCACTTTGGAGGAGCACTATTCCACCATCTCCTTTTGAAGGAGAATGGACGTCATAATTTGTGATAGAGGGGTACGCGTTCGCGCGGCCCCTTCTTTAAAAAAATATTTGAATTACCTCTATTGTTTAATTCTCCTCAGCATTGTTTGTCAGGGGACTCAGGGCAAGACAAGTGACAAACAGTATATCAATTCGTTGGGCTGCTAGCATGACTAAAGGAGAGAACTGTCTTGCATCTTGCATGGCTGTGGCAGAAGATCATGTAGTATTTCACCCTCAAGTTTAAACCACATCTTAGCAATTGATTATATTTGATATTTAAACCTACGTCCTACTAAAGTTTAAACCACAGCTTAAGCACGTTTCCGAGTGGCATAATATATCCTGACCGAACCAGATAGAGTTGCAACGCTGCTAACTAAAGTGCCTTTTCAGTAAAATCCTTGTGCTCCTTTTTGATTGCTAAAAGGGTGGATTTTCTAGACAAAACCTTATGGACCCTCAAACTGCTTTGAGGATCAAAGCGTTCCGTTGTCTGATGATCAAGAATAGAATCTTAACCGAAGCAAATCATCTGAAAGAGGACGGAAATCAGTGGAACTTTGTGAGTTTTCTGATCGCCATGAAACTCTAGAACATTTATTCTTTGTTGTCCTTTAGCTTAGTATTTCTGGAGCATTATGTCTATACCGCTGGATGTCCATACTTTACCTTCTTGGTTTAGTGATCAGTGCAATGTTGGGTTTATTTCTTTTTCGGGCAGAGATAGAAAAGCTGTAATGATAAGATCTATTGCTATTATCTGGGACATCTGGAAAACGAGAAACAAATCTTATGTTCAAAGGATACGACCTAGGGATCCTACAAATGTCACTCTCTCTGCTTGTCATTAGATTTAAAGCTTGGGTGAGATTACAAAAAAATGGACTACGAAGGTTGCTGCTGCAGGGGGCAAACAGATTGGCAAGAGTGACGCAGGAAATCTTTGGACAGACCACGGAAGGACTACAGTTCGTAGAAGAACTTCTCCTGGGGTTTCTGTGGCTGCTCTACGCTTGATCTCTGTCTACCTCTCTCTGTAGTAGGATCGCCCTCCAATTCAACAAAAGTTTAGAGGACTCTCTCTCCCGGGCCGTGCGCGCGCGCGGCTCCGGAGAGCTCCCAACCCTAGCTGCGCCGACGCACCTCAATCTCCTCCTCCTGGCCGGTGGGCGAGGGTGGGGCACGCCCCGACGGGCTCCTCTCGCGCGGGGGGAGGCGTTCTACGGGCGGAGCTGGGGGCGTTTTGGCGGCGGAGTTGGCCGGCGTTCGGCAGGAGAAGCTGTGGAGAGGGAGGTGGATGCAGCCGCGGAGGAGGGAGCGGGGCGAGGTAGGAGGTCAACGGGGCTGGAAGGGGGCGACGAGACAAACCCTAGATCTGGAGGCGGCAACGCTAGCTGCCGGGCGCCCCCCTGGCGCGCGTCTGGCCACTTCCAGGAGGCGGGCGAGCGGAGGCGCCCTCCTGACGACACCGGCGAGCAGCAGCATCGACAGCAATGGCGGGGAGCGACGAGGCAAAGCCTCGACCTTGGAGGCTGCGGCGCTTGCGGCCAGGGCGTCCTGGCGCGCGCTCGGCTACCTCCTGGACGAGGTCGAGCAGATGCGCTCTCCCGAGGGCGCTGGAGGTGTGGAGGATGTTAGCAATGGCGAGGGGTCGGCGTGGTCAGCCCAAATACTTGGGGCGGCGGCGCTTGCGGCCAGGAGGTGCTCCCGGCGCGCGCTTGGCTACTTCCTGTATGCAGGCGAGCAGCGGCGCCCCCCGGGCGGCACTGACAAGGAGGTTGGTGGAGGAGTGAAGTCCCAGGTCTGATCTGAGGCCTGATCTGGGCCTCTGGAGTCGGTCTCAAGGCTCGCCGACAGCATGGTCACGACTCTGGTGGTGGTATGCATCCCAGGAGGTGTTTGGGCAGCGTTTTCCTCGGCTGAGAGGGGCAGTGGTGGTCCAAGGCGTGGTGGCTTCTTTGGCGGGGTGCTGCGGCGGTGTGAATGACAAGGTTGGCGGCCACTTTCCGGCGATTGGGGTGGGAGGTGCTTGACAAGCCGGACGAAAGTCTTGCCCGTTTTGGTGCAGGCGGCGACGACCCTCGTGGGCGCCGTTCCCCTCCTTGGAGGCGTCACCGAGGTACGTCGGCACCCCGCCCTCAACCTGGCTCGATTGATGCCTCCGGGTGAAAGCCTAGGTTCGGTGGAACCGACGCGATGGCGGCGTTCTTGGCGTCGTTACTCTGTTGGAAGCTTCGTGTTGGAGACTCGGGGTGGTGCTCTTGGGTGTGCTCCTCCGGTGCTCGCCGCAATCCAAGACTGGCCTTCTCAGGCGCAATGTACGCCGTCGACTGGAGCCCTTTGTGGGGACCGGATTCGGTCGAGACGCGGCTCTGTTTGCTTAGTCTAGGACTGCCATCTAGTAGCCTCCGACTGCAAAGGCAGTGAGGCTTATACCACATTTGAGATGTACTGGAGAAACACGCATCATGCGTCGAGCTACATGTCTAAGTCAGGCTGCCGCGTTGTCTTAATGAGTAGGAGTTGGATAGTGTTGTGTATTGGCAGGGCTTATTAGCGGGTGTGGCAATTTGGCCCTGATGTATTTTTTAGAATCGTTTGGTGTCACAGCCCCAGCTAGCAGCAGGTTTTATTTTTGTTTTCTTAGCGGAGACTCTTTTGTTTTCTGAAAGGCCCAGCTAGCAGCAGCTAGGCTGGGGCGCTGGGCTATAGGCCCAAGAAGTGGATAGGCCCACGAAAACGAAAAGCAAATTCGTATCAAAATCAAAATCGGGCTGGGGCGCTGGTCCAGGAGGCAACACGTCCGAACGATGGATTTTTAGTCCCGTACCGCTCGTTGATGGGGTGAGGCACACGAGAGGAGGCTTTATATACGTGGCCTGGTGCTATGAGAAAATCACTTACCTGGACGGGGTTTATGGGTGATCAATAAGACCCATGGCCTGGATTAGTGGCCTCCATTGCACTTTGGAGGAGCACTAGTCCACCATCTCCTCTTGAAGGAGAATGGACGTCATAATTTGTGATAGAGGGGGTACGCGTTCGCGCGGCCCCTGCTAATCTAAATTCTAATTTTTTGAATATCTACGCTCTGTACTTTTGATCTGTTCGAAATTCAGTTAATTCAAAATATTGTTGACGTAACCACCTCTGAAGAGGGTACCACGGATATAACTGCAGGACTGCTAAAGAGTCAGAAGATCTAACCTGTCCTCTATGCATCGCTATCCAAACGATATTAGAACATCGATGTATTCGATTTGCAAGGACGCCTTCCCTTCAAAGATCACAAACACATCCAAAGCATAGGTAATCCATGCGGAGCCATACTTTTATATATGGTAATCCATGCGGAGCCATACTTTTATATATGGTACATTATAGGAGCGTTTACAGATTATTGCATTGTACCTTTCCTCAGATTATGATGGAAACTATATGACCCTGCCCATGCGGGTATCAACCACTGCTGGTTTTGAAACTTCTGAAAACTCCAAAGCTTGAGCTAGTGTTAACCTACGGTTCTTCCAAGCATCTTCTGCCCACGCCTTCATTCGCTCACCTTCTGCCTTCCTATTCGACTGGATAAGCAACAGTTCTGCATACCCTCCTGCAAATTGGACAAGTAGCCACAAAATCCAGTGTTAGCTCAACTTAGAAACAGGAGGACGAGCCTCCATATAAGCACTATACCCATATGAGCATTGTGACTACTTTCACTGGTTATGGATAGTGTTCTGTAGTAATACTCAACTTGTCAAGACTCAACATTTAGGATCTGTTTCGTAATTCAGGAAAATTCCTTAGGAACCATAATTATTACAAATCTGTCTGCGTGCTCCAGCTACTGAAAAAACAAGGGTTTACAATGCAGACGTACTCTACTAAGTGGATATGGATTCATATTAATAGGTTGCCCTTCAAGGTTTAACCAGATCCACCCCATGGTCTCATTTAGACAGGAGGTAAGGAAAAAGGAGAAGAACCTGGCATAAGCTAGAATGAACCAATTGAGGGGAAAAAGAACTACATTCAATCGATTATGCAACAATTTTCAATAAATATGACAGCTATGGTTTAAATAAGTAACACACTTTTCTAATCCTATAAGTGTGTCATGGTAGAATAATCTAGACAAGAGTAGATGAGGATTCAAAATATAACCTCGAGCAAGGGAGATGATATCTCTCCAATCGACCTGACTTCCTGTGCCTGCAGAATATAAATAGGAAAACATTGCATTACCTGAGCAATTAAAAAGAACAAATACCATAGGAGATTATTCTTTTACCCTCAGAATTGATGGCAGGTGCTTTCAATACTTCTAGAGCTTTCCTATATAACCCCTGCAAGCCACAGATAGTAAAATAAGCAGACAACATGTAGAGGTCATTTGCACGAGAAAAAGAACACCCATAAATTACGCCAAGCATTAAGAATCAATAAATATGATAACTGATTTGAGAAATAATAAGAATTGGCCTCTCCTTAACTCGTTAAGATTTACGACCAGGTGAACATCAAATTTTCTAGATGTTGACGCAAAAAGCTGAAATAAGAGTTGTTGATTTACTGACCTCCTGAACCATTATTGAGCTAGAACCTTCTGATTTTGCTTTCAGTTTGTACATTCTAGCCACACAGGTCAATACAACACCAACCTTTGGGTGATTTGAACCTGCAAGGATTACAAGGTTACATGATAGTTAACTCAGACGTCAAATTCCTCAATGCTTTATTTTCTGATATTCATTAACAAGCTTAGCGTGCCAAACCAAATTGTTCTTCAGCCTTCTGTAGTGCTCTTGTAAGATAGTCCTCTGCCTGACCAAACATCCTGTAAAAGCAGAAAGAAAATGCCGTCAGTAGGGTCCCTAAAAAGGACAAAAGGCTAACACCCGTCCAAAGGACAGTTGTATTGAACTTCAGCACACAAATATTGGTGCTGGACACTAACGAAGAATTTCATTAGAAATGGAAAAGAGAAGGTATCATCCAAAGAATGACAGTAAAGACTGAATGTTACCCAGAATGAGATAAAAGTTGGCCGTAGGAGCAAGTTGCACCGAGAGAAACCTCTTCAGGAGCCATGTTTCCAGCTGCTAACAAATTTCCGGACATATCTTCTGTGCTTGCTGCCTCAAGAACCTTCTCATACAGTTGTGTTGCCAAAGGAAAATCCCCAGTGCAGTGCAGATATTCAGCGTATGAAAGGACGGCATTTTCTGTAATGAACACCAATAAGGTCTATGCCTGCACTAGTCACAGGGGGGAAAGGACATATGTTCCACAGACTATTATATCTGTTTGGTTATTACCTACTCCAGCATAGCAGTCCCTGGACCCACCAAAGAGCGTCTGGGCTGATAAAGGACAACTGTAAATCATTTGGATAAAACAATGATCCGTCTAGCAGTGATACGCAGGAAACCAAAAGGAAAAATAACCTGTGTCTATTTCTCCATTAAGAAGAGCAGCAAGTCCTTTGATAGCATCGACCCGAAATTTCAGATGGTCCTGATCAGACCATTTGATTTCATCATCTTTGATTGACAAATCAACCGAGTCATTTGGGGACATCGAAGAGGAGACATCCTGTGTTCAAATTAACCATGATGGTAACTCTATTTAGGGCTGTAAAATGGAAGAAAAAATTGCTTGTAGCAACAAACCTGGCCTGCTTCCATGCGTAGCCCCATTAGTGCTTCCCACGCGGCAACTGCACATTTAATTACCAATATCGCATCAGAAATGTCATTCAAGAGCACTGAACGAATTATTATCCGTCGTTCCCCTCATTCTATCCGACATTCCTCTCTTTCAAACAATTTTATAGGTAAGTAAAAAGCTGTTTTTTCTATCAGTTGATACCTTCCACTATTTGATAGTACTAAGAATGAAAGGACTATCACATAACCAATGAACGCATTCCGGGGTATCTATAAGATGTTTTGGGTGTAAAACATGTTGTCTAGATTCACACTAAAATGAGTGTATATGTACACTAAAACATGTCAAGATACATGTGTGTACATATGAATGTAAAAAATTGCTAAGACATCTTATATTATGGAATGGAGGGATTAAGAATGAAAGGACTATCACATAACCAATGAGCGCATTCCGGGTATCTACAGTTTTTCTTCCATGTTGTCTGCTAAAACAGTAACAAGTATCTGAGGCTTGAAAGCTCTTTGCTTTGTAAGCCCCAACCCACACAACAACTAGTGTCAACAAGAACAAGGACCTATAAAAGCACCTCTGAAAGCTGCAGACGGTGCAACTTGTTGTGTTGCTTTGAGTTTTTCCATTGCATCGTCGAGCCTTCCACTGCACAGAAAAACAAGAATAGTTTTACTCAAAAATGTACTCAACTAAGAAACCCAAATTATTAAAGGCAGTGGAAGGTTGTTGTCTTGCTGGCAGCCGAACCTCACTACACAAAATGAAACAAATAGATCTCCATTTCCAAACATGGATAACAACTACATTAGAAAACTTACAAGTTAAATTCGTATACTACTCTATCGCTTATAGTATTATCTTCATGCTTCAACGCAACATGCATTTTTGTCCCGGGGACACCAAGCCTAAAATGTAGCAAGTAGGCAAGCCGAAAGGCAAGAAGCAAGCACTCCTAATCTTATCTCTCAAGTCGTCCTTTCCATTTTGTAGTGTGTGCTAGTATAACTAAAGGCTAATAAAGCATGCCTAAATGCACGTGGCAAACAGCAGCCGTACAAAATTAGTGAGGCTATACTAGAGGTAGAGGAGCATCCAAATAAATTTACAACTCACAGCACAAAAAATGACAAAACTGCAAAATAATGCAATAATGTATCAGACCTCCGGTAGAGTAGCGTGGACATGGCGAGCATGAGCGTCCCCACGGCCTCGGCGGCGCCCTCGCCCCCGCCCTGCAGGTTGGTCGCCCCCTGCTGCAGTATCCGCATCGCGTCCTCTGATACAAAACAACAAAAACAACCAGCAGCAGCAAGCAGTTCAGCGCGCAAAACGCGAGAAATATCCTCAAAGTCAAACCCTAACGCGCACTGGCTGGCTGGAACTACGGGGCGAGAGGGGAAGATAAGATGGAGGGGACGGGACCTGACGAGCTCTGATGCCCGAGGGCGTAGCGGACCATCTCCGCCGCCACCCTCTCAGGCTGCGTGGCGGCGACGGCGGCGTAGTGGCGCGCCCGCGGCGTCGGGGCGGAGAGCGCCCTCGCGAGAGCCGATCGAATCGCGTTCATGGCTGCCGCCCCTGCTGTGGTGGAAGCGGCGGGGGAGAAGAAGGGTCTAGGAGCGGTGGAGGAGAGGTGACACGAGTCGGGCATTTGTCGTTGTGGCACGTAGCCACGTACCAAGCTGCAATGCAAAGCGAAAAATAAGGATTCTCTTTATTTGACACGCAAATGAGAGTACCACAATACAATAGATCATGTTAAAAATAAAGCACTCATATTGATTGAGATGAATTATTTCCTAATTTCAAAAAAAAAAGTTATTTCCTGGCGTATATTTTGGGATTGAGACTATTTTACTGTAATGTTTCGATGCAGAGGCGGCACCGGCCGACCCGGTGCCAGGCGGCTAAGGTGCTTTTATGGCTTATAAGACAAAAGAAAAAGCTAAGAAAAAAGTCTAACCAAACACTCTCTAAGTTTCTTGATCAATTTTTTTTCTGTTTCTCGATAAAACATGCACGCCCTGAGTTTGAGATGTGAGAAACTGCCTAGCAGGCTGACCGTTTTTATTTTCTTACTGGGTTTTGACAAAGAAAGTTTTGCCGGACGGAACGGGGGCGATGATACAATGCCGACTGGGGGCATTGTCCTATTGGACATCTACATGATCTAGTGGAAATTGAGTGGGGGTGATACCCAGAAGTATATTGGATCGTTGAAATCTTCGATGTGTAACTATTAGTATCGATCCCACGAGAGTAGAAGGTATAAGTATTTATCCTCTCAAATAGGAGTGTCACTTCTCTTATTATCTATGCACTAGACAAACTAAAATGATTAAAAGATGGTGTTTTTTGTGTTTTTTGTGTAGAGTTTGTAATAAAGTAAAAAGCTGAAAAATAAAATATGACAAGTAAAAGCTCTCAAAGAGGAAACTCAATCCTCTAAGCAGTAACAGGACAAACTCAAGTGTGTGGATTTCTTAGAAGTGGAAAACGTCGTCAAGGGCTACATAGACTTCATGGCATAACTATTTTTAGAACAACACGGTAAAATAATTTGTCAAGTTTTAATATTCTTTGGACGGAGTCTTAATTAGGTGTAGCTAAATAAATAAACTAAACCCTTTAATCCTTTATGATGGATCCCATGGCCAAGTTTATGTGTAACACAAGAATCATTAAGATATAAGTGTCCCCGATATATATCCCCCTAATACAAATTTATGTATTGCACTAAGGTTTTCTGTCCTCCGGAGTCCTACCCACTCCATTACACTACAGTGCAGCCCTATGAGACCATATAGGTGAAATAAAGTGCAGTCGACGTTCACACAATACCAAAAACAACATAAAAGATAAAAACTTGATCAAATATGTTATGTAAAAATCACTGTCAATCTATCCTCTGCCCTCAAGAACATGGGAAATACTCAAAACAAAGATGAAGATCTCCCACGAGTTTGGATTTATCCGCGAAAAATGCACCAACTCTCAATGTGAGAAAGGCAAAGCAAAGTACCTAAGAGGCTAACAATATGGTGGTGGAAGTGTCATGAAAACCGCAGTTTTAGAACTCACAAGTAAAAAGATTCCAAATAAAAATATGATCATGCAAGGCATAATGAAAATTACTCCTAGAGAGATCGTGGCGAATGACAAAGTCACCGTTGGCTTCCCCGACCGTAGCGCATAACATAAAGTCATTACGGTTGCTTTAGACAAATAGAAGTCATACAATCAACTGGAAATTTAAGTGTGGCATAGTTTTCAAGTTTCTCTAGACCAACCATTTAATAATTTCACTTTACTATACCATCATGTTTACCATCAAGAAAATTAATATCTCAAAACAACATCAATGATTCAAGTGACACAATTTAATGATCTACAAGATTAACGTATCATTTTAATTATACCATCTACCACATTTAGCATTTTTTGTTCTCAACCAAACACCAATCAACTTATTTAAAAGATAAACTCTCCAAGTAATTAAACAATGAGATATGAGAGTATAACATAACAAAGCTAACAACTTTAACAAGAGATGCATGAAAAACAAGAGTTAGAGAGGAAACAATAACATGAAAAGAATACTCAACGAATATAAGTGAAGAATACGAGTATTCATATGAAAAAGCGGAGCGTGTCTCTCTCCCACACAAAAGAATGCTAGGATCCATATTTATTCAGAGAATGAAAATAATAAAAACAAAAACAAACAGACGCTTCAAGATTAGCACATAAGATGTGATGGAATTAAAATATAGTTTCACTAGAAAGGACCTCATAATTTGTCGATGAAGAAGGGGATGCCTTGGGCATCCCCAAGCTTTGACGCTTGAGTCTTCTTAAATTATATTGGGCTGAACCTCAGTGGCATCCCAAGCTTTGGCGTTACTATCCTCTTAATCACATTATATCATCCTTCTCTCTTGATTCTTGAAAATTTCCTCCACACCAAACTTAGAGTAACTTTATTAGAGGGTTAGTGCACAAAAAATTATGATATTATGTAGGAACACAATTTCTACCAATGCTACTGGAAATTAGCTACAGCCATTGATACTTAATAGGATAAAAATATCCAATCAAAATAGTAAAAGAGGCATTGCAAAAGAAAATGGCTGAATCTGTCAAAAACAGAACAATCCGTAAAGAAGAATTGTTTCGAGGCACTTAACTTGCTCAGATCAGAAAACTCAAAACTAGTGAAAGTTGCGTATACATCTGAGGATTGCGCACAAAAAAGGGAAGATTTTTTTGACGTTCCAGTAGGGAGATATGAATTTAACGGTGGACAGCAGAAATCTGTTTCAGCACATGAATTGAATTTAAGCATCAACTTTCAACTAGAGGATTAACTTGACACAACATTGCAATAAAATAAAGATACAAAGGAATTGCTACAGAGGTAGGAAAAGTCCTTGCCACAAGCAAAACAAAACAAAATAACAGGAACTAGAAGTGGGTTGTCTCCTATAAGCGCTTTTGTTTAACGCCTTTGAGCTAGGCACAAAGTAAAACTCAAGTATTATTAAGAGATGAAGCATCAACATCAATAACTTCCTACGAAACATGGTTGGTTGTAATAGGTGTTTTTGGTATCCATGAGTATGTCCTATTATGTAAACCATCACTTTTAGCCATATTGGGAGGTTTGGGTTTGGGGATATAAATGAACTTTTGCTACTTTCCTACAAAAGCCTTATCTCTCTTAGTTTTAATAGAAGAAAATGTTGAACCCAAAGTTTCCATAACATCTTCTAATTCATCAATTCTATGATTATGAGTATCAAGGGTGTGCTAGTTTCTAAAGCAGTGATTCTTCCATTAATGACATCCATTGATTCTCAAGAAAAGTTTTTTAATAATATCCTCCAAAGTGATCTCAGTTTTAACTTCTTTAGTAAGGGGTGGTGATCCTACCAAACTTTCAATTAAATTGCAGGCTTCAAAAGCAGGTGTACCAAAAAAATTACCCCCCGTGAGAGTGTCAAGAACATACCTATACCAACTAGAGATACCAACATAAAGATTCCTAAGGAGGATTAAAGTGGAGTGTTTGTTTTTCATGAGCATCATTTATTCTATACCAAGCATCTTTTAAATTGTCTCCTCCTTGTTGTTTAAACGAACGAACTCCAACTTCAGGACTATCCATTTTTAGCAATTTATAACCAAACCAAAATAACAATATGCATTTTATATAGTTTTATGCATTTTCAGGGACTAACCTCTTAACAAGATGCCACAATGCCAGTTCCCTGTTTTCTGTTGTTTTTGGTTTCAGAAAAGCGCTTAAGGAAATATCCGCCAAATTGGAAACGAGCCAACCAGTATTTATTTTTGGAATATTTGCGACCAAAAGAACCAAAGACGAGACGAAGGCGGACCCCGAGGGGCCCACACCGCCTCGTGGCGTGGGGCCCATGATAGTCGTGTCGGGAGGTGGTGTGGCGCTCTCGGACGCCCACCAACCTAGGTCTTTCACCCATATAATCTCCCGTGACGTAAAAACTCGAGACGGTTAATCAATTTTTCCTACACGGGTCCCGAGCCGCCGCCACTACTTCGGGAGAGATCAGAAATGCTCCCCGGCACCCTGCCGGGAGGGGGAATCGTCCCCGGAGGCTTCTACGTTGCCATGACCGCCTCCGGACTGATGCGTGCGTAGTATACCTTGGACTACGAGTCCATAGCAGTAGCTAGATGGTTGTCTTCTCCTCTTGTGCTATCATGTTTAGATCTTGTGAGCTGCATATCATGATCAAGATCATCTTTATGTAATTCTCCATGTTGTGTTTGGTGGGATCCGATGAATATTGAGTACTAAAGTTATTGCTTCATAATATATCATGTGTGTGCTATTTAATGATCTTGCATGCTCTCCGTTACTTGTGTATGCTCTGGCCAAGTAGACGCTTGTAACTCCAAGAGGAGGTATTTATACTCGATAGTAGGTTCATGTCTCTATTTAATCTGGGACAGTGACAGAAAGCTCTAAGGTTGTAGATGTGTTGTTGCTACTAGGGATAAAACAGTAGTAATTTATCTAAGGATGATGCTAATTACTTACTTTACGCAAAGTGCTTAAGGCGATAATCTGTTGCATGCAACTTAATACTGAAAGGGGTGCGGACGCTAACCGGAAGGTGGAGTATTAGTCATAGATGCGGTTGGAACGGTCTATGTATATTGTTGTAATGCCCGAATGAATCTCACACTAGACACCATATCATTAGTATATGCATTGGGTTGCTTATCATTATTCTACTAATTGCTTATCATTATTCACACTAGACACCATGTAATTTGTTTACCACGCATGGATGAATGTTATTAGGGTTAATTGGTTATCTGCCATACCTAGCTGAATTCTATCGGTCTGTGCTATACCCGCGATGTTTCTATGTTATGTGCCCTGGTTTGCTCGCATATCGCCCAAACGCTCGGTTCCCTCTGGTCAACCTCCTTAGACCCGCACTTGGCCTGACTGGTGCGTCGGGCTGGCGCGGCTAGGCTGGAATTTCCGCGGCTCGTCTAGTGTGCGGCTCGGTTGGGATTTCCTTTGGTCGGCGCGTGGGGCCGGGAACTAGTCTGACTGGTGGGGTTGTCGCGTGGGGTCAGCGTGGGGTTGGCGCGTGGGGCCGGGACACTAGTTTGACTGGTGGGGTCGGCGCGTGGGGTTGTCACGTGGGGTCAGCGTGGGGTTGGCGTGTTGGGTCAGCGCGAGTCAGTTAGGGTTTGCCCGCCCACCCCCCGCCGCGGATAATAAAAGGGGGCCGCCCTCGCCGGAGAAACGCCATTTTCTCTCCCTATCTCTCCCCTTCCTCCCTAGAAAATATGGTGGAGCCCGCCCTCGCCGCAGAGCCCCCCCCCTAATCGCCGATGTCGGACTCGGAGCTCTACTCTCCTGAGGAACTGAAAGAGCATTTTCCCTCATGTGTGGTTTTGGTAATTATATGACAATCTATATGGACTAATGTTTGCATTGAGATATCCTTATAGATCTTGTCCATGAAATTGTGGAGTTCATGTGTTGGACTCTTGAAGCTTATGTGTTGAGTGAAGCTTCTTGTAAGTATGTCTTGAAGGATTCAAGACATCATATTAGTGAAGAAATGTTGGAAGATACAAGTTTGATCAAGATATTGATCAACACACAAAGCTACAAGATGTACCAAGAGCGATCATGTATCTCTTGGGATGGTAAACACTTGTCCGCATAGCTTTGTGAACTAACCCATTATATATGTGTGTGTGGTATCATTATATGAGGTTAGGTATATTCCCATGGGCCTGCATCAAATGAAGATTTCATATAGCTCATGGAGGATGACGTAATGTGGTGATCGTCATCAAGGTGAGATGTGCAAGACCAAGAGAAACTTCTTGATGAGATCCTATGCTTGGTGCTTGCAATGGATACATGAAGACGGAGCTAAGAGAGACTCTCCCATTGTGAGCATGGGGGAGTATTTGGAGAAGTCTTCATCAAGCATGTGCTTGGACGCGCAATCAAGAAAATATGAACCACTTGAAGAGATCAAGATAGTATTCATCCAACTCAAGTGGAATGCTCAAGGCAAAGGTATGATCTTGATAGGGCTATAGGATAGATAGGCGTACTATCAAGAGGGGCTCTCAAGTTAGTAACTTGATCGCATCGTTGTGGAGAGCTCAAACCTTTGCATACTTGGCATATCATATTTCTTGGTTCTTATTTGGCTTTTATGGTGGTGAGGAACTAGAGTTTGGTTCATCTCCATGTCAAGCTCTTGTTCATCGGAAACGGTCTTACTTTGAAAAAATTGTTGGCTTTCATCCATGTGAGGATTTAGAGCTTGGTTTATCTCCATACTAAGCTCTAGTTCATCAAAAACGGATTTCGTATGAATATCTTGTTACGTTTTTGATATTGGAGGTTTTACCGGTTTACATGTTTTAAGAAAGTTAAACCTTTTCCCATTTGGTTTTATCCTCACATGATGTACTATTATGTTTCTATGCATATTCAAGTAGAGCTCGTTGTAACGATTCCAACGAGCCAAAAATCATCGAAAACGGAATCCGGATGGAAAAGATATTGCAGTTTTGGTTTTGCTGTTTCTGTCAGTTTTCAGTCACTCGGAATATCCGATTCTGGACTGAAGCAGAATATCCGATTCTCGCAGTTTTTCTCGAAAAAGAGGCACTGATTGGAACCGGAAAATCAGATCGGAAATTTCACTTTTGGGCGGAATTTCCGGTCTAAATTCTGGGTGCAACGGTTCTATTTTCTGGGGGGGGGGGGGGGGGGGGTATAAATACCCCTCCCCTTCTTCCCTTGCCCAACTAAGGTAGCACGAATTTCCTCTCTCTCCTACTTCATTGTTGACCTTGGAAAACTTTATTCCTCTCAATCCCTCCATTGATTCTTCCATATTCTTTCGGGAAAGTTGAGAGGAGATCTAGATCTACAATCCTACCAATCCATCTCTCCTCTAAGTGAGGGGAACCTAGTGGATCTAGTTCTTGGAGTTCCTTTGTGGTTATTCTCCTTTGTTCTTCCTCTCCTCTCCCCCCATAAGCATTAGTTACTTTTGGTGGGATTTGGGAGTGAAGGATTTGACTCCTTTGTGGTTTTCTTTGTTCTTCCTCTCTTATTCCCCCCATAAGCATTTGTTGCTTTGTTGGAATTTGAGAGTGAAGGATTTGAGCACTTCGTGTACTCTTGCCATTGCATTTGCATCGGTTTGAGCCCTCCACGAGGATTCGTGGTGGTGATACTTGTGAGGTTGTTACTCTTGGGTCTTTGGACCCTAAACGCCTTTTGTGGCCAATACCTTTTGTGGTCACTTGAGAGCCCCTAGTTAAGTTGTGGGTGTGTGCCTCAAGACTTGGGAGCCCCAAATTAAGTTGTGGGTGTGTGCCTCAAGAGTTGTACGGGATTCGATCTCCGCCCCAAAGGAGATCAATAGTGGAAGATGAACTCGCAACCTTTAGTGGTTGAGTATATCAGGAGAAGAAGGTGAGCATTTGTGGCGTTGCGGCTAACCTGTTGTGGTTGCGCACACCTCTCCAAACGAGACGTACACCCTTTGGGTGGAACTCGGGAATACATCCTCGTCTCCGCGTGCCTCGGTTATTTCCATACCCGAGCTCTTTACTTATGCACTTTACATTGTGATAGGCTTCGTGCTTGAAGTCATATATCTTGCTATCACCTTTTTACTTGTATTGCTTAGCATCCGTTGTTGGTGCACATAGGTGAGCCTAGTATTTATATCTAGGTTGTATTCTTGTTAAAGTAAACCTATAGTTTTATTCCGCCTTTATCAAGCATACATGAATTTCCGGGTCATTCTTGGACCGGATATTCCGGCTCCTCGGAAAAAGTTTTAAATCACCTATTCACCCCCCCTCTAGGCGACGTCTATCCGTTCAATTGGTATCAGAGCCAGGTTATCTCATTATCAGAGCCTAGAGATAAAGATGTCGTTTAGAGATCTAGTGCACAATCCCTCTTATAGATTCGATGGCACAAATTATGATGTTTGGAAAATTCGCATGCTTAATCTTTTTAGAGACATGGGTTCAAATTTAGAGAGTATTGTAGATATGGGTTTTTCTCCTCCAAAGGATTCACAAGAATTATCTTTAGAGGACGATAAAAACTCTTATCTCGATACTCTAGCATCTAATGGTCTTATATGTGCTTTGAGCGATGTAGTCCTTGCGTCAATCATGCCTTTTCGGAGCGCTCATGAATTATGGACAAAACTTCAAGATATATATGAGGTGTCCAACATTTCCAAGGATGATTGTCCTCCTTCCACATCTGGTCGTGATGAGCTCACGACTTCCTCCACTTCACCGACATGCGGTTTGCCACAAGGTAATGATATGGTGAGTGGTGATAGAAATTGCAATCTTGATGGTGAATCCACTATTGACTATACTTCGCACCTATCTTATTGCAATGCTATATCTTTGGACTTAAACACCTCTAGCACTACAAATTTCATACATGCTAGTGTTGATAGTCCTTACATATCATGTAGTAGTTGCTTAACTAAATCTCATGATGATATGCTTTCCTTGTCTTGTCGCCATGATCAAAATATTTCTATTTCCTCTAGTACTTGTTTGGCTAACAATGTAGAGGAATCCCAACAATTGTTGGAACAAGACTTGGACCTCAATGGTGCTTCAAGTTTCTCTTCATCGTCTTCATCCACTACTCACATTTGCCTAATGGCTAAGGAGTATAAGGTATCTCCTACCGTGCACTCCAATATATCTCATGATGATGATGATCTAATTAAGGAGAAGTTTGACATTGTCTCTCATGCTCTCTTAAATAATAAAAATGCTCATGAGAACTTCTTAGAAATCATGACTACCCTTTTTGAGCTCAAGGAGACCTTTGAGGCTATGGAGACCCGTTGTCATGAAGGGTGGGGTCTTGCTCGTGATTCCGCGGGTGAGGTCCACAATCTTGAGAATTCTCTTGAGGAAGAGCAAGAAACTCGGGTTTCTCTCGAGAAGAGATTGGAATCTAGTGAGGAGTTAAACAATGAAGTAATTGCTAAACTCACTAAAGAACATGACCATGCTATTGCTAAATGTAATGTGCTTAGTAAAGAAATTTCTAAGTTAAACAATGAGCTTGTCATGATGTCTTCTTCCATTTCTAATGTTAATGATGCTTGTGCTACTAACTCCACTTTGTGTGAAGCATCCATTTTAAAGGAGAATGTTGAGCTAAGGGCTCAACTTGATTTGCTAACTAGTAAGTATGGGAATTTGGAAGAAACTCATGAAAATCTTTTTAGCTCTAATGAGGATCTTCTAGCATCACATGCTAGGCTAAAGTTAGCTCATGAGGCGGTCACTACTAAGGTAACATCTTGTGAGCCTCTTATGGACACTAGCACAACTTCTACTACTAATGCTTTATTGCAATGTGCTAGTACTAGTAATTTTACATCACATACCATTGCTAAATCTTGTGATGAATTACATTCCTTGCCTTGTTGCTCTAACAATGTAGCATCTACTTCCTCTAGTATTTGTTTTGAAACTAACCATTTAGAGGAACTTAAAGAGCTCAAGGCACAAGTCACTTCTTTGAAGAAAGACTTGAAGAAGTGTCATGAAGGGAAGTCCACCCTCGACAACATGTTGAGAGTGAAACAACTTCCTCATGACAAGAGTGGACTTGGATTCAACTCCAATAACAAGAACAAGTCCAATGTCAAGAAGAAGCACAATTTCGTCAAGAAGAAGGGCCAAGAACAAGCTATTGATTCGGCCAAAATTGTGTGCTTCAAGTGCAAGGTTGAAGGGCACCATGTTAGATCTTGCCCATTGAAGAAGAAGCCTCTTAGTGAGAAGCAACAAGGGAAGCGACCTCAAGTCCCAACTCAAGCTTCCCGAGTTGAAGAAGCTTCACTTCCCAAAAAGAAAGGTAAAAACCGACTTTGCTACAAATGTCGTGGGAAGGATCACTTTGCTTCTTCATGCACTCATGGTACCTTATCCAACCCTTCAACTATTGATAATGTTCATTCTCTTCGGAAGGATAAGGTTGGCAATGTGTTTGCCAAAGTTATTGGTACTCAAAGTGGTGTCAAGAAAAGAACCATTTGGGCTGCCAAGCCTATTGTGACTAACCTCTTAGGACCCAACTTGGTTGGGGACCAACAAGCTAAAACTTGATCAATAGGTGTAAGCGGAGGACATTGGAGACTTGACTACATCATGAAGAATTAAGGGATCTTCATCATTTATATTTTCTCAAGTCAAGTTAATTGGATTATATTATCTTAGCATATATCTAATGCTCCTCCTTGCGGTAACTTGTATTTAATTCATATGTATACATTGAAAGTTACTTGCACCCTTGCATGTGTTTGGTTTTGTACCTTACTAGTGTTTTATATGTGTTGTGCACTCTACTTACTTTTTATTGAGTAATCAAGCTTGTGTATGTTGGTTTGCACACCATGTATGTTTTGAGCCTCTTGTCTATTTGCTTTCATCTTAATTGGCTCTTATAAGGATATTAATGGACTATCCCATTTTGGGGGAGTGTTGTGCTTTTTGGACAACACTATCCTAAAATGTGTATTCATGAGGATTACCACTTAGTGGTGATATATCAATGTTATCTACTCTCTTTGTGGTATGTCTTACTCATGATAAATTCAAATTCTAATGTCCATTAATTATCTCTTGGATTTCTTTTGCCTCTTGTTAAAAAGAATGGATTATCACATTATGGGGGAGTAATAAGCTATGTGCATATTACAAGCCTAGAAAATGTGAACATGTGAGGTAGTGTCACCTAGAGCTGATATTGTTGATTATCTTGTTCCTAGGTGACATGGTACTCAAACAAGTTCCATATTTGCTTAAATAAATTTTGTTCACCCATCTTTTGGTATCTTGTTTGTGAGAGAGTTTCTTGATGATTAGTATGATCATTGAATATGAGAAGTCATCAAGAAACTCTATATAAGCATGTTTTTCAATTCTTATCTTTTGCCACATGCTTATGTTTTGTGAATATGATCTTGAAAATATTTTCCATCTATCACCGAGAGCTATCTCCGTACAATCATTGTCTTTGACAACTGATAATTATATTGTGGTAAATTTATTGATCATATTCACATTGGCTATTGTTCTTAAGTTGTATTTTTCTATCGCCAAGTTTGTTTTGGTTAACCATCCTTTTGTCCTCTTTGCTTCATTTGGATCCTTTTGTTGCTCTACTCATAATTTGTGTTGAACTTTCTTGAGTTAGGAAAAGCAATGATCCCATTGTTGTGCATTTACATTCGAAGACTTAATTCTAAGTAACGCACTATTCTTGGGAGAGCTATCCTACATTGAGTAGAACATCATCCTTTTAATTGTTATCGGGTCTTATTGATTTTCTTGAACTTTGTGTTCAAAAAGATATATGGAGGGTAATGATCCCACTTGTGTGCATTTTGTATTTACATAGAAGATCTTAAAAATGCACTATTCATGGGGAAGCTACTCTATACTCTTTAGAACACTATTCTTTAAAATTGGTTTGGTATCTTATTGCTCTTCTTGAACAAGACTAATGTTTTAACAATGTATATGGTGAGTGATGATCTCATTTGTGTGCATTTTGTATTCATATACAAGATCATAAAGAATGCACAAATCTTGAGGGAGCAATCCTATATGTTATTGAACATTAGTTCTCTTCAATTGGTATTTGAGCCCGATGACATGTCTCTTTGAAAGACAAACATTTTTCGTCTTTGGTACTTTGTGCCATCATGAAAAGTGTAAAGGGATTGGTTTATTTGTTGAAACCTTACTCTTCTTTGTGGAGTTGGCTATCTCATCCCATGGTTCCTAAACTACCTTTTTGGATGAGGTAAACCTTCGAGCATGCTTGTTTGATTTATTTCTTATGATCATTGGTTTAGCCTTGACCTTGTTTTCATTTGATATCTTTTCAAATAGGTTTCTCCAATCATGTTTTGATTTGAGTCTTTGATATAATATGGACATACCTTTCTCTTGCCACACTTTTGTGTAGCTTCTTGATTTATTTGGTGTTTTGTCCAAATTGTATCTCGTTTGGTTTTTGAAAGTTTTGTGCATGCATATTTACTATTTGTATATCTTATGGCATGCTTACTTTCGTTGATCCAATATATAGGATAAACTCCATCAAATCTTAAATGGCTAAGATGTGCATGAAATTCTATTTCATATCAATATGCACATATTTATGTGAAGTTTGTCCTATGTATTGTAGTTGGTCTAACTACTTTGGACCCAATTAGTTTGGGTGCCATAGTGTACTTGATTTGTTTTAGGTACATGGGAGATGCATTGTAAGCTTGTCTCGTTTTAAAGAAGATGTCTTCACCATGTGCTTCTTGGAGTCAAGCTTGGATGATTGTGAACTCTCATCTTCTACACCGTCAATGCTATCTCGGTAACAAGTATCTAACTCATGCATATACTTCTAGCTCTCAACCTTGTGTAGGTTGTTCTTGGCATGAGTTTCTCTAAGCTGCATTTGATATGGTTTTTGCAAAGTTTCTTTCAAAATATCTTCATTGCTAATGTGAGTAAGCCGGGATGATTACACATCAAGGGGATTTATATAATCATCTTCATGATTCACCGATCTCCAATATGTTAATCTAGCAAATTCATTTCAAAGTCTCTCATGTGCAATATTGATGAATTCTCCTAAATCATTTGCCTTATGTGATATTTGTTTTGTGTCCCGAAGTATCACAACTATCACTTATCCTATGTGGGTATATGTGATGCTTTGAGAACTTGGTGTTGGAAGTTCATCTATACCCTCTAAGAATAATTTGAGCTATGTGCTTTGCTTTTAAGAAAAAATCTTATCGGGGTATTTATGACTTCCTCTTGGATATCATGTGCTTTACCTTGTACCTACATTGTGTGTGCATGTTTCTTTGTGGACTTAGTGACCAATTAGAAACTTATACACATGAAGGTAGTTACATATTTTATTGGTATTCAAAATCTTTAGTGATCACCTTTTATTACTTTCTTGATTCTTTGGTGATCTCTAAAGGCACAAGCTTTGTTTTTCTATTGGTTTCACATTGCCTCTTAATAAGCTTGTGATCCTATTTGATTTATCCTCTTGGGTGTGCTTGTTTGCGAAATACATGATACGCACTATGTGCATCATAATTTGAAAGACTATGATGTTGCTTAGGCTCATCCTTGTTTAGTCTCCTAAATTGTATTTCCATGTCACACCCATCCTTTCCCGGTTGAGCAAGCCTCTATTCAATCTTGCACCTTTTTGTGTTCAAAATAATCTAGGAGGGAGTGAGGATTCCATGTTATGCACACCATATTGAAATACAAATCTTTTCATTGTGCATGTACCTTGGGGAGTTCCCTCTTGATTTTTAGAACACTTGGTTGATCTTATCATAACATCTTCTTGTGCTCAATCTTATCATAACATCTTCTTGATTGCTTGCTTCTTTGTAAATGCTTTTCCCCTTTACAATTGGTATCCTTCCAGTGGATTTCAATTGATATCTTTCTTGTGCAATTTTTGGATCCTCAATATAGTTTGATCCCCTCCATCTATTCGTCATTGGATAAGTGCATTTGATTTCACTCATACCATGAGAAATGCATAAATCATGAAGGAGATCTTATTATGTTACCTTTCCAAAGCTTTTCGTCCATTTCGGCAATCGTTGCCAATGGGGGAGAAGTTTTGGAGGGTTGTATGGAATTGGATTTGTACTTTTGTTTATTCTTAAGTATTTGCCTTTCTTGCCTTTGCATTCGTTGCTTGGTTTTATATATATAGTGGAAACTCCACCATCGGTAATGGTTGACAATATATGCAATGAATTCATGTTCATACACACGTGCATAAATTATGGGGGAGTTTGCTCTATATATGTGGATGGACTAGCACCACATACTTTTGTAGTATTTGATGTTAGTGCAACCATTCTTGTTCGTTATAATTCAAATTATGAACCCTCTCAAAAGAGATTGTCATCAATTACCAAAATGGGGGAGATTGAAAGAGCATTTTCCCTCATGTGTGGTTTTGGTAATAATATGACAATCTATATGGACTAATGTTTGCATTGAGATATCCTTATAGATCTTGTCCATGAAATTGTGGAGTTCATGTGTTGGACTCTTGAATCTTATGTGTTGAGTGAAGCTTCTTGCAAGTATGTCTTGAAGGATTCAAGACATCATATTAGTGAAGAAATATTGAAAGATACAAGGTTGATCAAGATATTGATCAACACACAAAGCTACAAGATGTACCAAGAGCGATCATGTATCTCTTGGGATGGTAAACACTTGTCCGCATAGCTTTGTGAACTAACCCATTATATATGTGTGTGTGGTATCATTATATGAGGTTAGGTATCTTCCCATGGGCTTGCATCAAATGAAGATTTCATATAGCTCATGGAGGATGACGTCATGTGGTGATCGTCATCAATGTGAGATGTGCAAGACCAAGAGAAACTTCTTGATGAGATCCTATGCTTGGTGCTTGCAATGGATACATGAAGACGGAGCTAAGCGAGACTCTCCCATTGTGAGCATGGGTGAGTATTTGGAGAAGTCTTCATCAAGCATGTGCTTGGACGCGCAATCAAGAAAAGATGAACCACTTGAAGAGATCAAGATAGTCTTCATCCAACTCAAGTGGAATGCTCAAGGCAAAGGTATGATCTTGATAGGGCTATATGATAGATAGGCGTACTATCAAGAGGGGCTCTCAAGTTAGTAACTTGATCGCATCGTTATGGAGAGCTCAAATCTTTGCATACTTGGCATATCATATTTCTTGATTCTTATTTGGCTTTTATGGTGGTGAGGAACTAGAGCTTGGTTCATCTCCATGTCAAGCTCTTGTTCATCGGAAACGGTCTTACTTTGGAAAACTTGTTGTCTTTCATCCATGTGAGGATTTAGAGCTTGGTTTATCTCCATACTAAGCTCTAGTTCATCAAAAACGGATTTCGTATGAATATCTTGTTACGTTTTTGATATTGGAGGTTTTACCGGTTTACATGTTTTAGGAAAGTTAAACCTTTCTCCATTTGGTTTTATCCTCACATGATGGACTATGATGTTTCTATGCATATTCAAGTAGAGCTCGTTGTAACGATTCCAACGAGCCAAAAATCATCGAAAATGGAATCCGGATGGAAAAGATATTGCAGTTTTGGTTTTGCTGTTTCTGTCAGTTTTCAGTCACTCGGAATATCCGATTCTGGACTGAACCGGAATATCCGATTCTCGCAGTTTTTCTCGAAAAAGAGGCACTGATTGGAACTGGAAAATCAGATCGGAAATTTCACTTTTGGGCGGAATTTCCGGTCTAAATTCTGGGTGCAACGGTTTTATTTTCTGGGGGGTATAAATACCCCTCCCCTTCTTCTTCCTTTGCCCAACTAAGGTAGCACGAATTTCCTCTCTCTCCTACTCCATTGTTGACATTGGAAAGCTTTATTGCTCTCAATCCCTCCATTGATTCTTCCATATTCTTTACGGAAAGTTGAGAGGAGATCTAGATCTACAATCCTACCAATCCATCTCTCCTCTAAGTGAGGGGAACCTAGTGGATCTAGTTCTTAGAGTTCCTTGGTGGTTCTTCTCCTTTGTTCTTCCTCTCCTCTCCCCCCATAAGCATTAGTTGCTTTTGGTGGGATTTGGGAGTGAAGGATTTGACTCCTTTGTGGTTTCCTTTGTTCTTCCTCTCTTATTCCCCCCATAAGCATTTGTTGCTTTGTTGGAATTTAAGAGTGAAAGATTTGAGCACTTCGTATGCTCTTGCCATTGCATTTGCATCGGTTTGAGCCCTCCACAAGGATTCGTGGTGGTGATACTTGTGAGCTTGTTACTCTTGGGTCTTTGGACCCTAGACGCCTTTTGTGGCCAAGACCTTTTGTGGTCAAGACCTTTTGTGGTCACTTGAGAGCCCCCAGTTAAGTTGTGGGTGTGTGCCTCAAGACTCGGGAGCCCCCAATTAAGTTGTGGGTGCGTGCCTCAAGAGCTGTACGGGATTCGATCTCCGCCCCAAAGGAGATCAATAGTGGAAGGTGAACTTGCAACCTTTTGTGGTTGAGTTCATCAGGAGAAGAAGGTGAGCCTTTGTGGCGTTGCGGCTAACCTGTTGTGGTTGCGCATACCTCTCCAAACGAGACGTACACCCTTTGGGTGGAACTCAGGAATACATCCTCGTCTCCGCGTGCCTCGGTTATTTCTATACCCGAGCTCTTTACTTATGCACTTTACATTGTGATAGCCTTCGTGCTTGAAGTCATATATCTTGCTATCACCTTGTTACTTGTATTGCTTAGCATCAGTTGTTGGTGCACATAGGTGAGCCTAGGATTTCTATCTAGGTTGTATGCTTGTTAAAGTAAACCTCTAGTTTCATTCCGCCTTTATCAAGCATACCGGAATTTCTGGGTCATTCTTGGACCGGATATTCCGGCTCCTCGGAAAAAGTTTTAAATCGCCTATTCACCCCCCCTCTAGGCGACGTCTATCCGTTCAGGAACTACACGACATGCAGGAGATGGAGCGAGAGGAGCGAGATGAGCGGCTAGCAGAGAAGAACCATCGACGGAAGCAGAAAGGTCTCTCCCCTCTGCACGAGAAGAAAGAGCAACCATACGAAGTTGCGCGTGGAGATCTTCCGCCACAAGCCCAGTCTACGAGTACGGTGCATCAGAGTCCTCAGATGAGCCCTACTCCGACGAGGAGCGCGGGCCTGCTGTCGTGGACCAACCTCCCGCGCCCGTCGTCATTGCGCCCATCACCGAGCCCAATGTTGTCGACGAGGACATCTCTGGCGAGGGGAACTCCGACGACATGGACGACTCAGACGATGAGGATGACATGGATGACTCCGACGCCTCCGACTCCGACGACGAAGACAAATCTGACGCCTCCGAGGACTCGGATGTCACCGTCGGTCCACCGTAGCACCCATGATGAAGAAGAAGAAAAAGAAGTAGAAGTGTTAGCATTAGTATTAGTAATAGTAGTAGTATAGTACTTGTAACTGACTGTGTTATATGGAGATAATCGTTTGTTTCTATGGAATAAATCTTTATTCGAATCGTCTATCTTGTTTGACAAATGCATTTACACCGTGATTGGACATGACAGTTAGGCTAGGCTAGCTGTGGTGAGCAAGCAGTTCTGCGACGCGTTCAATGGCCATGCCTATCCGTGCATGCTACATAGACAGCAGGATGGACTACGGCATTCCATGCACGTATTCAATGTGCACGCAGTGCCACGAACTAGAAGGCTCTCAGATGTGTCTCGTCGTACGACTCGTAAATATTGGTTTGCTTTGGATTCTTCCTTTTACGCTAGTAAGGATAAACATGAATGGATACATGCCGCTCCTTCTGCCCTATGATCAATGTAGACATAAATTAACTCAGACTGCCGGGGGCGGTGGAGCTGTAACGCAAGTACGCGATTGGCGCGATGGACATAGCTATAGCTAGTACTCCCAAATCTGAACTAAGGTGTCGCATGCCTGGTTGAGCCGCTGGTGTGCTTCAGACGCACATCGTTCATCACCTCCTCAAACTTGGCATCAAAACGTCGACGCTTCTCCGCGCGGCGCTCCGAACGCACATACTTGGTGAAAACTCGCGCATCCAGCTCGACTTGGTCGACGATCTTGAGTAGGTAGGCTCCATCGTCGGTGGAGACTGGAGAGCGATTCGAGACTTGAGTAGGACTCGTCGTCGTCGCTGGACTCGGTAAACGCTGCCGCCGGCGGCGGCTGTGGGGTTGCCGCGGCCCGGGAGGACCCAGCCTCCCCATCGTGACGTCGCTGCGGTGGTCGTCGCAGCGTTGTGCGCTCCCCCTCCTGTTAGCTAGGGTCCTCCTCCTCGCTGCAGCTGCAATGGCATTCGATTCACGGGGGCGACGCTACTCCTCCTCGTAGTCGCTCTCGGATGGGTCGCTCTCGGATGGGGATGACATGGCGGTGAGAATGGTGGTGGGTGGCGAGAAGGCGGTTGGAAGGGTTTAAATGGCCGCGTTGTTGGCGGGAAATGCTACGCAACGGAAACTGGCACATAGATTCCATCAAACACGTACATTCCAGCGAGTACGCTAAACTGTCGAACTTGGTCAAAAAAGAGTGAAAAATGTTTGGTACAAATGAACAGGTTTGAAGCTAAGTTACACAAACATTTTAAATTAGAAATGTGGCCGCTAACCCTACCTTCGGAGCTCATTTAAAACACATTTTTAAGCGAGTTCACAATTTTTGCTTAGAAATGGAGCCGTTTACCCTACCTTTGGAACTCATTGGAAACACAATTTTCAGCCAGTCCACTGTTTTTGGCTTAGAAATGGGGCCATTTACCCTACCTTTGGAGCTCATTTGAAACACATTTTTCAGCGTGTCTACAATTTTTGCTTAGAAATGGGGCTGTTTACCCTACCTTTGGAGCTCATTTGAAACACATTTTTCAGTGTGTCCACAATTTTACCTTAGAAATGCATGGGGCCGTTTACCCTACCTTGCGAGCTCATTTGAAACACATTTTTCAGCGAGTTCACAATTTTTGCTTAGAAATGGGGTCGTTTACCCTACCTTTGGAGCTCATTGAAACACAATTTTCAGCCAGTCCACTGTTTTTGGCTTAGAAATGGGGTCGTTTACCCTACCTTTGGAGCTTATTTGAAACACATTTTTCAGCGTGTCTACAATTTTTGCTTAGAAATGGGTCTGTTTACCTTACCTTTGGAGCTCATTTGAAACACAATTTTCAGCCAGTCCACTGTTGTTGGCTTAGAAATGAGACCGTTTACCCTACCTTTGGAGCTCATTTGAAACACGTTTTTCAGCGTGTCTACAATTTTTCCTTAGAAATGGGGCCGTTTACCCTATCTCGAAAATTTGCAAATTTATATGGATTAGGGTGCATTTGGTGTGCCAAAATACCCATTTTATGTCACTGAGACAAATGGGGGTGGGCGAGCCAAAATCCTCGTTGGGTCCGCCGTGGTCCACTCGTCAGCGGGTGTACAACCCTTGTCCTACGCGCGCGTCCAATCAGATCCCAGAATGAGCTTCTCGCGGATCGCCCCGAGTCTACCTGCAGATTCCTTCTAGAGGAAATCGGACGGCCGCATATTCCTTATGGAGGAAATCGGACGACTGCAGATTCCTTGTAGAGGAAATGGCCATAATTTTTTAAAAAATTATCGAAAAATTGAAAAACCGACGCACATAGTCTTCTTATGTCATATGCTAATGACTCAAGTTAAAAAACATTGTCTACATACATTCAAAAGGAGAAGGGCATGGATCTCAGGTGATATCGCATAACTTAAACTATGAGGTCTAAGATTGGAGAGAAGTGGTTTTGGAATTGCAAGATGAAATTTTCAAAAGCCTCACTAGAACTTCATTTTGGAGTGACTAAGAAGGATCCATGCTTAGTTTTTTATTTTCATGTTTTAAACTTGTTTAAATATTGGTCAAACTTAGGTTTGACCGATTTGGAAATAACCATACAAAATTAAAAAAAATTCGAAAAATTGTAAAACCGACGCACATAGTCTTCTTATGTCATATACTAACGACTCAAGTTGAAAAACAAGGTCTATATACATTCAAAAGGAGGAGGGCATGGATCTCAGTTGATATCGCATAGCTCAAACTATGAGGTCTAAGGTTGGAGAGAAGTGGTTTTGGAATTGCAACATGAAATTTTCAAAAACCTCACTAAATCTTCATTTTGGAGTGACTAAGAAGGATCCATGCTTAGTTTTTCATTTTCATGTTTTAAACTTTTTTAAATGTTGGTCAAACTTAGGTTTCACCGATTTTGAAATAACCATAAAAAATTCAAAAATAATCGAAAAAAATGAAAAACCGACGCACATAGTCTTCTTATGTCATATACTAACGACTCAAGTTGAAAAACATGGTCTACATACATTCAAATGAGAAGGGCATGGATCTCATGTGATATCACATAACTCAAATGTGCAAATGAGAATTCCAACATGATAATTTCAAAATACTCAGAAAAGTATCATTTAGGAGTGAGTAAGAATGGTCTAGGCTTAGTTCACGCCCAAATTTTAGACAAATGTGCGCTTGTGCGCGCCCAGAGCACGCCGGGTATGCTCTGAGCGCGCCCGGAGTGCGCACTTAAGGTGTTCGACAGAAGTACAAGAACAAATATTACAAATTTCCGCAAATGTTCAGAACTTTCTCTTGCTCCTTGTGTTCTTAGAAGGATCTACGGCCTTGCTCCGGGTGCTCCTTGCTACGCCCTCGCACTGCTTGTTCTTCTTGGCTTGTTTGTTCCTAGTTTGTGGTGATGCTTCTGCTGGTGGTGATGCTCCTGTTGCTGGTGGTGATGCTCCTACTGCTGCTGATGCTCGTGATGCTCGTGTTGCTGGTGATGCTCGTGATGCTCTTGTTGCTGGTGGTGATGCTCCTGTTCCTGGTGATGCTGGAACCCAGGTACTTCCAGTAGCCGAAACTGGTGGTCTCGGAGGCGAAGCTACAAATTCCTCTTCCTCTTCCATTCCAGCAACTGCTGCCGAAAAAATGTCTCTCCTTCAGGATCTTCTCGTTCCGTATCTTCTGGTGCTCCCCATTCTTCACGAGCAGCTCTTTTCTGCGCACGAGTCCTTTTCTGCCAGTAGCCTTTAGTTTACCCTTCTTGCTTGTCTTTTCCCTGGCATTCTAAATTCAAGTGAAACAAATATTACCTAACAAATATGGAAAACTCTTAGACACACGTACTTTCAGCAAACTCTCTTGCTACGGCTTTTGCTACTTTGGCGGCTGCTTCTGCTGCTCTGGCGGCAGCAGCTGCTGCTGCTTCTGCTGCTTCATCTGCGCCCATCCTTCGTCTGTTACAAATGTAGAGGCGACTGCATTGTTGCAATTCTTTTGCATGTGCCCTAGTTCCCCTCATCTTTTGCACGAACGCCTCTTTACGGCTCTACCCTCTGCATCTTGTCTTACTCTGTTTACCCTTGGTCTTCCAGGTGCTCTGTTTTGCGCCGGAGGGAATAGTTTGAATCCTGGATGATACTCATCCCATTGTTCTTTTCCCAATAAAGCAGGCACATTATCAGCATATGCTTACTTAAACTTGGCAATAGAGAAATATTCAGACACATACTGATCAACTTTGCCCAATTCGCCTTCGAGGTAGGTCATGAAGTAGACGACATGTATACGTGGCTTGCCACTGAGCTCCCATTGCTTGCAACTATATTTCTTGTTTCCCAAATCCACTAGATACCTCCAAACATGGTCTTTGAAGGTATATGTCAGCTCAGCTAATAGGCCTATGCATCTTTGCATCTTCATAAAACCCTGCATATTTCTTACTCGTGCATGCAAATTCTTGATCACACTTGGGATGATGATATGGCCATCCTATGAGTGTCCAATTCTATTGCGCAATACCATCTTCTCCATTATCAACTGCCTGATGATGTCAAATATTTCCCACACCATTAGACCTTTCAGGTGCTTAATCATTGCGTTGAAACTTTCGATAACGTTGCTTGTCACATAGTCCACCTTGCAAGATGTTCCAAATAAGCTTCTCGTCCACAGCTTTCCGTGATGTGCATCCAAGTATGGTTCGTCGGTGGGATTTTCATCGTACATGGTCTTCAAGTGGTGTCTATACTTCTTCTCGCTGCATGTGTACGATGTTGGCCAAAGGTTTGCATCAAATACTTTCCCCTTAAATTGCTTCTTGAAATTAGCAGCAATATGTCTCATACATTCCAGCAATATGTCTCATACATTCCCTATGCTCTGCTTGAGGAAACACAATTCCTATATCTTTCTCCAAACCCTTGCAAGCATCTATATGGATAACCAATCCAGCAGGGT
The DNA here is from genome assembly GCA_026929855.1 of Poa annua. Classification (NCBI taxonomy): domain Eukaryota; kingdom Viridiplantae; phylum Streptophyta; class Magnoliopsida; order Poales; family Poaceae; genus Poa; species Poa annua. The sequence continues at coordinate 89,216,815 of CM049431.1, forward strand.
CCCCTATAACCTTGTGTAAATTGCACAGAAACCACCTCCAGCTCTTCTTGTTCTCCAGCTCCACCACACCATAAGCAACTGTAAAAAGCCAGTTGTGTCCATCAACTGCACAAGCAGCTACCAACTGTCCTTTCCATTTTCCAGTTAGAGCAGTTGCATCCACAGCCAAATATGGCTTGTAACCTTTACGAAACCCTTCATGGCAAGCCTTGAAAGGGACAAAAGCCCTCCTGAAGAAAAAAAATTCAACAAACTTTCCATCCACTTTGGACCGCACAACCATATCATCGATTTCTACCAAACTACCTGGACTTGCCTTCTCCACCTCACCTTTGAATGCGTATAACAACTGAAAGCTATCTTCCCACGCTGAACCTCTTATCCTCGCTAGGGCCAGTTCTCTAGCCTCCCATACCTTCGAGTAATTCAGACACCCTTGCATCTTATATTTTGCACTGATTGCTTTGGAGAGTTCAGTTGCTCCAATCCTTTGGTCCTCTCTTAGCGCTGGAGTCATCTTACTTGCAAGCCACCCTTTGGTTGCTAAGTGTTCTTTACGGCGGTCCACCTTAGGGGCACACGTGTGTTCATGCATGTTATACTTTATCTCTACCATGTTTTTCGCATCATGCATGTCACGAATCTTCTTTGGCACAAGAGCGGCATGCAACTTCCATTTGCATCTCTCATCTGGGTAGTGAACTGTATACCTGTCTTTCTGACTCTTCACAATGTCGAAAGTATTGTTGCTGATGAGACAATATGTTGTTGAAGGGGATCGGGTGCAGAACACAATAATTTTCCTAGCAACGATATCCCTAAAACATGCCAAGATCTATTCTATGCAGTTATAGTAGTACGAACAGAGATCAGAATACATACCCTTGTAGACCGAAAGCGGGGATTACCCCGCACAAACGTTGTCGATGAAGACCGACGAAGCCGACCTCATGGTCGTGTAGAGGAAGCAGACCTCCGAGTACCGCTAGCGCAGCACCTCGCAGGGCGTTACACACGTACGGTGGAAACGACGGCCTCCGAAGCTCCAGTCCAGGACGAGCAGCGGAAGACTTGGACCGGAACACCAGCAGCGCGGCAGCAGGCTATGGTGGAAGAGATCCCCCTCTCAACTCGGCGCAACTCCGACAAAGGGAATCACGAAATCGAGAGAGAATTGGGGAATTAATTGATGAATTAAAAGGCCAGGGGTGCCCCTTCTTATATAGGCTCCCATGGGGGAGCCAACTTGCTCACCAGGCAATGTGGGACTATCCCCACATGCCTTGGTGCGGCATGGCTGGTGCGCCAGCCCTGGTGGGCCCCATTTGGCCCACCTAGGCTGGCCTCCAAGCCCCCCACCGAATTCCCTAGGGAATTTTTCCCCTCTTGGGCCTTCTTTCGACCAGAAGGCCCATTTAAGGAAATCAGCCTAAATAAATTCGAAAATAAATATATAAAATCATATTTAGACATTAATTACACTAATTAATATCAAACATATTATATATAATTTATTCTAGCTCCGAAAACTCTTTCGTCGCTGCCCGATCTCCATTGGACCTCTCCCGGGACGTTCCCGGTGATCTCTTTCCTTTCCGGTTGTCTTGTCGAAACCCCTTAAGTGTGTTACCCTAGCGGTTCGATATAATAACAGGTATGATCAAGACTCCTCTATGATCAATGACTAACTCGTAGGCCTGGACCCCATGAATTAATCCCTGTGATATAACGAATGACTTTCATCTATCAAAGCTGAACGTAAAGTCTTAAACCTTTTGCCATGGCGATACTTAGCGTGTCCGAGCGTCGTTCCATAGATATCTCCATACCTAGCTTGACCTCGTTACCGACAACGCTATCTTCTACTCGTCTATGATTTCATGTCTCTGTGACCTAGTCACATGCTTGCAAACTCATTAGACATGATCTCACCGAGTGGGCCCTAGAGTATCTATCCTGCTATGCGGACAGGCAAATCCCGCTCTTGACCCCTCGTCTCAACTACTCCTTTCTGATACCCAAAAGTATCACCGTTATTGTCATACTAAATAAGATAAGACGTTTGGTGCAATCAAAGTATCTTCCAGGAAAACAATAAGAGTTGATCTCACGGTCAAAGGCGTAATGACTACGTCCTCCAAATCTGGGTATGTCCATCACATCGTTCTCCAACGATATGACTTCCATTGCCGACCGGCGCCATGCCCTATGATCGGGAAACCTGGATCATCGATCGCGCAACGAAACTAGTCTTAGTAGAGGTTACCAGGGACCTGGTTGTTTACGAACCACACCCGTATTAATGTTTCCGCTTAATACGGTTATAGCATGACACAAAAACCTATTATGAACAAAACGAGATATGATAAAGAATACACTTTATTAATTGCCTCTAGGGCATATCTCCTTCAGTCTCCCACTTGCACTAGAGTACAAATTAATCTAGATTACAACTTGGTAAAAGCTTAACACCCATAGCAAACTGGTGTTTTTCATGCTTGTCAAACGGGAGAGGCTTCGTCAGCGGATCTGCCACATTCAGATCCATATGCACTTTGCAAATCTTCACACCGCCTCCTTGTACATACTGATATATCACATGGAAGCATCGGATTGTTTGGCGGTGGAGTGAGACCTTGGGTCCTTGGCGTTAGCAATGGCACCCGTATTGTCACAGAAGAGGATCACGGGGTCTTGCACGCTCGGGAACACTTCAAGTTCAATGACGAACTTCCTCAGCCACACAGCTTCATTCGCGGCTTCGCAAGCAGCAATGTACTCCGACTCCATTGTAGATTGTGTGATAATGGGTTGCTTCCCACTTCTCCAGCACACGGCGCCTCTATTCACTTTGAACACATAACCTGTCTGTGACTTAGAGTCATCGGGGTCTGAGCAGAAACTTGCATCCACGTAACCTGTTACGCCAAGTTCTTCATCGCAGCCACCATAGACAAAGAACATTTCCTTTGTCTTATTGAGATACTTAAGAATGCTCTTAACATCAATCCAATGCGCCATTCCAGGATTACTCTGGAACCGGCTTGTCAAACTTAGAGCTAATGCCACATCAGGTCTAGTACTCAACATTGCATACATAATCGATCCTATGGCTGAAGCATAAGGATGTTTAGTCATTTCGGCCTTATCCAGTTCCGTTACCGGACACTATGCCTTCCGCAATGTTTTATTCTTGATAACCGGCAGCGAACCCTTCTTTGCCTTCTCCATACCGAAACACGTCAGTATTTTATCAAGATAAGTACTCTGACTCAACGCTAATAGGCGTCTTGATCTATCAAGATAGATTTTTATGCCTAAGACGTATGCAGCTTCTGCTAAGTCCTTCATGGAAAATTTACTGTTTAAATATTCCTTCACGCTATTCAGAAGTTCCACATCATTCCCAATCAGCAATATGTCATCTCCATATAGTGCTAAGAACACAACCGAGCTCCCACTCATTTTCTTGTAAATGTAGGTCTCTTCCAAATTTTGGACAAATCCAAAACCTTTGATTACCTCATCAAAGCGAAGATTCCAGCTCCGAGATGCTTGCTTCAATCCATAGATGGATCGCTGAAGCTTGCATACCTTGTTAGCATTTCCTGGATCGACAAAACCTTCCGGTTGTACCATGTACAACTCTTCCTCAATGTTTCCATTTACGAAGGCTGATTTGATATCCATCTGCCATATTTCATAATCGTTTTCGTGGTATCGGCATAATTGATAGAAGACGGGGGTCCTATAGCCTACGTATGTATTGCGGGGAAGAAGGTTGGTATCGTCGAGGTCGGGATTGAACACGGCGAGTTTACCCAGCTTCGGATCCCACTGCGGTGGCGGGATCCTACGTGCTGCTATAATTCACTATGAGGCAATAGCCGTGTACAGGTTACAATGAGTAGGATGCCTATCAGATTGTCTCTGCCCTAAAGGCTCCCTGGTGGCCGGCTTATATAGGCGGCCAGACCCCAGGGTACAAGGTAAGTACTTGTCCGGCAAGTAAACAGAGTCCTAGACCTAGCCGGCTTAGTTACCGCCTTCCGTCTTGGGCTCGGTGGCTTGGTGGGCTTAGGCCTTCCGCCTTCCTTGGACCGTCCGCCTACTTCCTTGCACGTCAGCTATCTGGGCCGCCCGGCAGGCCTTGGCCTTACCACCCTTGGGCCACCCTGGACTAGCCGGATTGATCCATGCTGGTTATACCCCTAGTTGATATATCCCCAACATTAGCCCCCAGAAAGGTTGAAATTCTCCAGGCGCCGGCTTCTTCTTGATTCTTCATCTGCCAAAGTTGGCGGCTGCAGGACTTGAACCATTCTGAAAATCAACGAGGCACGCGTGCCTTGATGTTGACACGCGGCCGCCTTTATCCATCATGGGGAAAGACGGCTACTCGGCAATCTTTGCCGAGCATTCTTCTTGACGGTTACCGCCTAGCCGGCTTCACGACAGTTTGAAAACAGACTAAGCGGGAATCTCGCCACGATCACAAATTGCGGGAAAAGAGGAGGCATGGAGATCGTGCAATCATGGGCTGCAACGGACGTTGGACACGTGTCCGACTAAAAACGCCGTTGCACAGGGAGCAACGCCTGGCCCCATAAATAGGTAGCCAAACGGTCCATTTCTTTACCCTGCCTTTTGCTCTCCTCGCGCCCTTGCCTCTTCCGCTTCTTCGCTCCCAGCCTCCGAACGAGCTCCGGCGAACTTCTCTCCTCCGGCGACCTCTTCTGACGGCGATGTCCACCGGTCCAGCTCTCTCGACGGCGTCGAGCGGTCCGGCGACCGAAGCCGCGCTCGCAGCATCGATGGGCGGCGCCATTGCTCGCCTCGCCCCGGCGGCGACGGCGGGTAATGTCTCCGTCGTCCCCCCTCGGGTTTCTGCCACGCGCGCCCCGGCGGCGGGCCCTTTCTCTCCTCCACCAAATACCGCGGCGGCGGCGGCGACGAGCGCCCCCGGCGACGAGGAAGAAGAAGCGCCGGACCTCGGGTCCCGCTATTGGCTGCCTTCCATTGTCGACGAGGACGCCCTCCAAGATTTGGAGGCAGTCGGCTACCTCCCCACTCGGGAGGATTGCCGGTGGAGGGCCGCCTTGGGAGACATCATTCCGGCTCCGGAAGCCGGAGAACGGGTAATCCTTACCTCCCATCTGGTCAGGGGAATGGCTCTTCCGCCTTCCGCCTTCTTTAGCGAGGTCTTAGATCACTACGGGCTCCAGCCCCATAATATCGCACCCACTAGCATATTAGTCTTAGCCGGCTTCACAGCTCTTTTCGAAGGCTATCTAGGTATTAGGCCTAGTTTAGACTTCTTTAGATACTGTTTCCGTTGCCGGCGACAGACGGTGCCGGACGGTGGGCTGGCAACCTGCGGCAGTATCACCTTCAACTGCCGCCAGGGCCGCCAATGGTATCCCAAGATACCATACCTCGAGTCCGTCAAGGGCTGGACCTCCACCTTCTTCTACTGCCAAGACATGGCAGCGCCGGGCCGTCAAGTTGGCATCCCGGCATTCGTCAACGCGCCACCCATGCCTCGCCCATGCTGGGACGAGGCGGTGCCCAAGTTGACGGAGGAACTCCGCCTTATTCAAAGGCGGATCGAGTTCCTCACGAGGACGATGGCTCCCCCCCAGCTAGATGGGGTCGACACCGTCATTTGCTGGCTCGGCCGGCAAATCCTCCCCCTGCGACACAGCCCGCTCAAGATGTGTCAGTATTCGCCTACTGACACAGCCTCTCTTCGCGTTAGCGAGGAGATATTGCCGGTCGCCGACCTGGCATTCCGGCTCCACAGCCTCGTCAAGGCGGGGTCGGTGAAGGCGGCCGAGGGCGTGCCCATGCACACCCACGATAATCCTCCCCTCGAGGTAAATATTTTCTTCCCTTGCCCCTTGTTTGACAGCTTTGTCGGCTAGGGTTGAGTTCCTTTAACATATCTTATTTTCCAGCTCTCCGAGTTGAGGGAGGATGACCTGGCTCCCTACTTCTACGAGTCGGAAGCCGGGAAGGCGAAGAAGCGCAAGGCGTCCGGCGCTGCTTCCTCCACGGCGAACGCCGAGAGGAAGAAACGGATTGCATCGGCTACCGAGCCGACTCTCGCCAACATTGGCGAGAATGCGGGGATTAACATCCCCCGAAGGTACTCAACTTTGCCTTTGCCAGATGGCGAACCTCTTGAATATTGACTGACTTACTGTTCTTGCTTTGTATTTGACAGGGAAAGGGTCGCAACTTCCCGGCTGCCAACCAGGCTCCTTGGCAAAGGAAAGCGGCCGCAAGGCAGCTCGCCGGCCACCGTGCCGCCAACTCCCCCGCCCCACGCCGGCAGCTTCATGGCTGACGCTCGGCGCCAACCTCCAGCCCCGGCTTCGGGTGCTCCGCCAAAGATCCCCTCCACCGATCGCGCGCCGGCAACTCCTCTACTACTGGCTGAGGCTACGGCCGATGATGCCGCTCAATCGCGCGCCGCCAATGAAGGGTTGCTGGAGACGACTGCCGGCGGGTCTCGGAGGGCAGCTCCAACTGCGGGAGGCGGCAAAGTCAGAGACCCTTGGTCTACCTTTAAGGAGGCCAAGGAGTCAACCTTGGCTTTTGCCGCCTTTGCCTCGCAAGCCTTCGACGATTTGGAGGGCGACCTATCTGTAAGTTTCTCCGGCATATACATAGTCTTTTCCCCCGAGCACTTAGATGGCTTAGTCAAAAGAAATTTTGACTGCCGGCTTAGTGGTTTTTCGACAATATGTCATATGCTTTTGGTTTTTGTTACAAGGCCTTGTGTCCGCCAACGTCGAGCTTGTATCCTCGCGAGTCGAGATAAACCGGCGCCATCGCGACCTGAAGAAGGAGTGCGAGGCCAAGGACAAGCGGATCGCCGAGCTGGAGGCGGCCCGCAAAAAAGATGAAGGTAGAGTTGATCCCTTTCTTCAACTATGCTTTTGACTTATGCTTCCGTCAATCATTTAGCTTAGCGAATCCATATTTGTAGAACTGCTAGACCACGCCCAGGATATCCTGAAGGCGTCCACTGATATGCAAGCTCTTATGAATGAAGCTTCAGATTTGGCGGCCGCTAACTTGGAGTTGAAGGCGGCTCATCAGCAGGAGATGGAGGCCCAGCAACTCAAGTTTGCGCAGGAATCCAGCCAACTCACTGGTGAGCTGGAAAACATGCGCAACAAGTTGGCGGAGGCAGAGAAGGTGGCTGCGGAAGAAATATCCAAGCAGACTTCTCGCGCCCAAACTGCAGAAGACGCGCTGGCAACTCATATGATTGAGTTGTCGGCTTTCCATAACTCGGTCCTTGGTAATTTCTCGCTTCTTTTTTGATACTGCCATGTTGTTTTTAGCCTGAGCCAAACTTATGGCTTTATTTTTGATGTAGTTCCCGCCGGTTTAGGCGATGACAAGGTTGTCAGCCCCCGCCAAGATCGCCTTGCGCGTCTGGGCGAGCTGATCGCCGAGACTTTGGCGGCGTCCAAGCGGTTTGCCGCCAAGTTCTTCACTTCCTCTGGCAGCCAGGAGCCGACCGAGTTCAGCGACGTGCCCGCCATCCTGGAGCAGGCGACTAAACTTCACAAGAGCTCGCTGAAGTCGGCGGCGCGGGGTGGAGCCAAGACTGCCCTTGGGTTGTTCATGGCGCACTACCCTGAGGCGGAGATTGAAGCCGTCACCGAAGGCATGCCGTCAACGTACGAAGACGGTAGCGAGGTCGAGCCGGTCGCTATTCTGGACAGCGTTGCCGGCTACGTCACGCGAGTTGCCGACATGGTGGACACTTCCATCTTCTACCGGCGTCATCCTGTGCCTGGCGGAGAAGGAGCTGGAGCTGCCGGCGCGGCTGAGGCGGAGGGGAGCGATAGTTCTGGGGCTGAAGTTGTCAGCCCCCAAGTCTGATGTAGACGCTCCCCCGGGCCATATCTTTTTCTTGTCCTTGCCTGCCACCAGCCTCATTTTGTCGGCCCCTGAAACAATGCAACATTTGTAATATTTTGTATATACTTTTGCTGTTGCCTTGTTAGGCGGAAACTAGCTGACAAGTTTTCACTTTGTCTTTATTTATATGGCCCGCCTTAATTTTACCCTGACTTATATGCTTGACTTTTTGTACGTTGACGAAACCTCAGCCGGTAACTTTAGCTGAAACAACCAGGGCTAGACCATTTGTTTAGAATCAGAGACCAAAGCCAGCATGTTGGTGCCAAAGACATACTACTAGGCGAACCACATATAAGTAATCAGAGGTAAAGGAATTAGGCGGCGCAAAAAGTTTATTTTTTGCTTTAGGTTGGCTCGAAAGCTGCAAGTATCTACCAGTTTGAACCTTTGCACGGAGCTAAGAAATAGGTAACTTAGATACATAGGGGAAATATGATTGCAAGAAAAGACAAAAGATGGCATGCATCTCAACACAGATGAGGAACCATAGACTTTTATTTCACAACCATATTTAACTTATTACAATTATAAATTGCTAAGTGTAGAAAGGACGTAGCTGCTCAATATTCCAAGGCCGTTTTGTTTGCTCGAACGGGTCGTCAATGCCTCTCTTGCGCTTGGTTCCCCTTTTTCCTGCCGCCTTCTTGCGCATTTTCTTTTCGTCTTCGTCTCGGATGTCGGCTAGGTAGTAGGAACCATTGAGCTGCGCCTTTGTGACTATAAACGGTCCTTCCCATGGCGGGGATAACTTGTGCAAGCCTTTTCTGTCTTGAATTAGGCGGAGAACCAGGTCACCTGTTCTGAAGCTTCGCTTCCGCACTCTCCGGCTATGATAGCGGCGGAGTTGTTGCTGGTACAAGGCGGAGCGATGGAGAGCTACGTCTCTTTCTTCGTCTAGCAGGTCTAGGCTATCCTGTCTTGCACCTTCTACGTCTTGCTCGATGTAGGCTTGAACTCTTGGGGAGTCGTATTTCATGTCGGTAGGTAGCACTGCCTCTGCGCCATATACTAAGAAGAAAGGAGTGTAGCCGGTAGATCTGTTTGGTGTTGTGCGCAAACTCCACAATACCGACTGCAACTCATCTGCCCAGGCGCCGGCTTCCCTGTGTAATGGAGCTTCGAGACGAGGCTTAAGTCCTGATAAGACTAGGCCGTTTGTACGCTCTACTTGTCCATTTGATTGAGGGTGTGACACGGATGCCAAATCAAGCCGGATGCCCAGATCGCTGCAGTATTCTTCTATGTCGCCTTGGGACAGATTGCTGCCATTATCGGTGATAATGCTGTGTGGAACTCCAAACCGAGAGATAATTCCCCAGAGAAAATTGGTGGCTGTTCGTGCGTCAAGTTTGCTGATCGGCTTGGCCTCGACCCATTTGGTGAACTTGTCGACAGCGACCAATAGGTGAGTGTACCCACCGCGCGCCTTTTTGAAGGGACCCACCATATCCAAGCCCCAGACCGCGAACGGCCAGGTGATTGGGATCGTCCTTAGCTCCTGTGCCGGCAAGTGAGGCTGACGGGCGTACAACTGGCAACCTTTGCATGTTTTGACGATGTTCTCGGCATCTTCTTTGGCGGTGAGCCAGTAGAAACCTTGGCGGAAAGCTTTGGATACAATGGACCTAGCGGAAGCATGATGCCCGCAGGTGCCAATATGTATGTCTTTTAGAATTTCCCGGCCTTCTTCCGGCTGTATACACCGCTGATAAATGCCGCAAGTGCTTCGCTTGTACAGCTCGCCTTTTATTATCGTGAATGCCTTGGCTCGCCTTATGATCTGCCTTTTTAGTACCTCATCGTCTTCCGGCAACTTTTGGTCGATTAGAAAATCGAGGTACGGGACTGTCCAATCCGGCTGTGTTAAGTAGACAGCGAGACTTGCCGCTTCTACCGGTTCTTCTGAGTCGGGGTCCATCAAATCGGCGCCTTTAATGGATGGCTTGTGCAACTGCTCCAGGAAGATATCTTTTGGTACCTTTTTGCGTTCCGATCCCAGTCTTGCAAGTGTGTCTGCCGCCTCATTCTCAGCTCTTGGAACATGCCGGACTTCGTAGCCTACGAAGTTTTTTGCAAATTCGTCGACTTTGGCTCTGTAAGCCGCCATTGTTGCGCTTTTCGCATCCCATGTTCCGCTTACTTGCTGTGCGACCAAATCCGAGTCGCCGTAACAGAGGATTCTTTTGACGCCTAGGTCGCTTGCCACGTGTAACCCATGAAGCAGAGCTTCGTACTCGGCAACATTGTTGGTTGCTGTGAAGTGGATTTGTAACACGTAGCTTAGCTTGTCACCTTTAGGCGTACGCAGAACGACTCCAGCCCCCGAGCCTTTGAGCATCTTTGATCCGTCAAAGTGCATGACCCAATATTCTGACTCGGGGAGTGCTGTTTCCTCCATGGCCTCTGTCCAGTCGGCGACAAAGTCTGCAAGTGCTTGAGATTTGATGGCGGTCCGTGGTTTATAGACTATATCAAAAGCGGCAAGTTCGATGCCCCATTTGACGACTCGACCTGTTGCCTCTGCATTGTTGATTATGTCTCCCAATGGTGCCTTGCTGACTACTGTCACTGTGTGTTCCTGGAAGTAATGCCTAAGCTTTCTGGCGGCGAAGAATACACCATAAGCCAGCTTTTGGTAATGCGGATACCTCTGCTTGGAGGCGGAGAACACTTCACTGATGAAGTAGACCGGTCGCTGCTCACACGGCGTGGCTTCGCTCTCCTTTCTTTCCAAAACCAAGACAACGCTGACAACAGCCCTGTTGCCGCGATGTACAGCAGCATTGGTTCCTGTGATCGAGGTGCTGCCAATATCGGAGCGGATGAGAGGGCCTCCTTAAGCTGCTGCAAGGCGGCGTCTGCCTCTGCTGTCCACTCGAAGTTGTCGGATTTCTTCAGTAGCCGGTAGAGGGGCATTGCCTTTTCCCCTAGGCGGCTAATGAAACGACTGACGGCTGCCGCCGATCCGGCTAGGCGTTGCACGTCCTTCAGACACGTAGGTCTGGATATGTTTTGGATGGCCTTGATCTTCTCCGGGTTAACCTCAATCCCTCGTTCTGAGACGATGAATCCAAGGAGTTTGCCGGCTGGGACGCCGAAAACGCACTTGGCGGGATTGAGTTTCATTTGATACCTCCGGAGATTCTGAAAAGTTTCTTCCAAGTCCTCTAGGAGATCTGCCTTCTTTTTTGACATTACCACGATGTCGTCTACATAGACGTGAACATTGCGGCCGATCTGTTCGTGCAGGCAATTTTGCATACATCGTTGGTATGTTGCCCCTGCATTCTTCAGACCGAAGGGCATTGTAATGTAGCAGAAAGTCCCATACGGAGTTGTGAAAGATGTTTTCAGCTGGTCTGACTCTCTCATCTTGATTTGGTGGTATCCTGAGTAGGCGTCCAGAAAACAAAGCAGCTCGGAGCCTGCTGTGGAGTCTACGACTTGGTCAATTCTAGGCAGCGCAAAGGGATCCTTTGGGCAACATTTGTTAACACCGGTATAGTCAATACACATCCTCAGCTCTTTATTCTTCTTTGGGACAAGTACAGGATTTGCCACGCAATCGGTGTGTACAACTTCTTTTATGAAATTGGCGGCCTTCAGCCTATTTATCTCCTTCCCTATAGCCTTGCGTCTCTCATCTCCAAAGCGTCTTGTTGCTTGTTTCACCGGCTTGGATCCTTTTATGACGTTGAGCGAGTGCTCGGCAAGTTCCCTCGGTACACCAGGCATGTCGGAAGGCGACCATGCAAAGATGTCACGATTCTCACGGAGGAACTCGACGAGCGCGCCTTCCTATTTGCTGTCAAGGTTGGAGCCGATGACAACTTGCTTAGACTTGTCACCTGGGATGAGGTCCGCCTTTTTGGTGTCTTCTGAAGCTTCGAAAGTCTTCTTGACATCCATCTTTGGCTTTGGCATGGAGTTGTCTGAATCCGCCCCGAGCAGCGCGAGTTCTTCCTTGTGGATGACGGCTTCTGCGAAGGCGGCCATGCCGCGCTCGCACTCCTTGGCTTTCTTGAAGTTGCCGGAAATCGTGATGGTTCCGTTTTCTCCCGGCATTTTAAGCTTGCTGTATATGTAGCACGGCCTTGCCATGAACTTGGCGAAAGCCGGTCGTCCGAAGATTGCATGATAGGCGCTTTTGAAGGGGACAACCTCAAACCTAAGGAACTCTGAGCGGTAGTTCTCTTTTGGTCCGAAAGTTACCTTCAGCCTGATGCTCCCCATTGACTTTGCTTGCCTGCCGGGCACTATGCCATGAAATGTGAGGTTGCTGTGATCCAGCTGATCCTCTGATAGGTTCATGCGGCTTAGCGTGTCGTAGTACAGGATGTTGAGGCTGCTGCCGCCATCCATGAGTACCTTTGTGAGTCTGAAGTTGTCGACAATGGGGTCGACGACAAGGGCGTACTTGCCTGGGTGAGGGACGTGATCAGGGTGGTCGGACCGGTCCCAAGTGATTGTTGCCTCCGACCAGTTCAAGTACTGAGGGACGTCCGGCATTGTCGCGTTGAGTTCACGCATCTCCGCCTTATCCGCCTTAGCCGAAGGCGTGCCGACAAAGCACACCAGAGATTCTTTGACCTTCGGATATGGCTTCTTTTTCTTGGCGGCTGCGTCATCTTCGCTTGAGATAGACATGTCGTCGTCGTCCTCATCCTCCTTACCGTCTTTCTTGTCGTTCTTCTTTGACTTCTTTGACTTCCAGCCGACTGTGGGATCCTTTTTGAAGTCGTCCATGAAACGACATTCGCCAAGCATATGGTTGACCTTGCCCAATGAGGCGTGGATGGGACATGGCAAGAGTTTTGCCTGTTCATAAGTGATTCGCGCCGCCTTAGGCCCTGAGCCGGCTTCGCGACTATCTTTCTTATTCTTCCACTTCTTTTTGCCGGCGTTCCCTTGGAACGCTGCGGCAACCTCATTGGAAGGCCCGGCTTTGTCATCCGCCGCCTGCTTGCGCTTGTTGTTCCGCTTTGGTATGATGTTGAGGTCTGGGTCATCGTCCCTGGCATCGTCATCCGCCGCCGCGTATTGGGCGGCTAGGTTGAGCATCTCACCAAGGTCCGTGATTTGCTCGCGGACGAGCCTATGACGGAGCAAGGACTTCTTCTGCAGGCCCGTGTAGAAGGCATGGATAGCCTGCACGTCCGAAACACCATGACAGTTGGCCTTTTCGGATATCCAACGGCTGACAAAGTCTGTCATGGTTTCGTCCGGCTTTTGGACACAACGTTGCAAATCCGTGTAGGTATTTGGACGTTTGTACGTTCCTTGGAAGTGCTGGGAGAAAACCTTTTCCATGTCGTACCAGCTATGGATGGACTTTTCAGGAAGGTTGTCGATCCAAGCTCTTGCCGTGCCTTCCAACATGAGAGGTAAGTAGCGGACGGCAATGTGGTTGCTCCCGCCGGCAATCTCTATGGCCATGGCGTAGTCGGATAGCCACGAGTCTGGCTTAACGAGGCCGTTGTACCGAGAACAATTTTTTTGACACTGATGTCATGTCCTTGGGAAACGGCTCTCTGCGGATAGCGTCACCGAAACACTTTGGTCCAGAGTATAGCGGCTCCTTTCCTCTTGCTATGTCTTGTAGGCGGTGTCGTGCGTCTTTTGGATCGAGCTGCCGTGCGCCTCTGTTTGCGTCCGGCTCGTCCTGTGCTGCCCGGCTTATGCTGCGCCTGGGCCCTTCTACCTCCTCTCTCCTCTTGCTGCCAGTGCTATGCTGCGGAGACCGGCTGCGGCCTCTCCTGGGAGGGTCATTGCCGGCATCTTTTCTAGGCGGCTGCCTGTTGTTCCGGCTACCGCCATTGTCGCGTCTTGGCTGAGGTGGAGGTGGTAGGTCTCCTCTGCTTCCCGACCTTGAATTCTCGTCCCGCCTTTGTTTTGGCGGTGGTGCCTTCTTTGGAGGTGGCGTTGCTTTCCTTTTGTCGCCATGGCTACTGGAGCCAGACGGGCCTTCGGGGTCGGCATCTGGTGCAGCTTTGCACTTGCCTGACTTAGACTCTAGGTCTCCCCCGCGGGCATCCGCCATGTGGCCGTAGGAATCAGCGCGAGCTTGTTGTTCTAGGGCCTTGCTTACGAAGTGTCTTGCGTTGGCCAACTTCTCTTCCGCCGTGTAAGTGTTGTCTTCCAGGGTATCTAGCGCGGCAGCCGCATTGAGGATAGGGGTGCAGAAGACAACATCCCCCCTTCTATCCACTCGCTGTGGTGCCGTACGCCAATCGAACCTTAGGTCTTGAGCCGCTGTCGTCGCTTGCGTAGGCGGCTCTTTTCCACGGCGGTTTTTTGATGACCTTTTTTCCTCGAAGAGTTGCCGGTTTGTTTTGGCCGACATCCTCTCCTGTTCTTTCTTGATCTTCTTCGCAAGGCTCTCAACGTGCTCCTCTCTTTTTCGTAGGAAGTCAGAGTGCTTAAGCATGTTAAGCCTAAGCTCTTCCACTTCGTCGAGTGGGGTGTTTTTGTTTACCGGAGTATTCATGATCTCGTCTACTTCTTTGATGACGGAGAGCAAATCCGTGGGTTTGCTGCTGCCGCCTTTCTCGAGGCCAGTTTTCTTCTTTGCGCACACCTTGTCGGAACTTTCAATGAGTTGGCCGGCAGTGGTGTCTCCGGCTTCTTCCGCCGGCTTGATTTGCGCTTCCGAAGTAACTGGGGTTGTTTCGTGACCGACAACAACCATCATAGCCAGCTTGTCAGGCATGTCTGTATCCGCTGTACCCTCTGAGGGAGTCGGATTACCACTGGAAAAGCGGGTTTTGATCTTCTCTTCGAAGAGACTAGCATCATCATCGGAGTCAGAATCTATGTTGACTTGAACGGTAGATCTGGATCCGGCATCTGACATCGCATCCTCCTGTAGAGCAGGGAGGATTGATTCAGGATCGTTGTTTTCCGGCTGGGAGTCGGATCCCAGTCCGACAACTCCGACAAAGTGGAAGTCAGATTCCGCCGACTCCTGGGAGAAGGCGGATTCAGATCCATCTTGCCGGTCGACTGCTTGGTCGAAGGGTTGGTGGGTGGGGTTGTAGAAACGCGGCAGGCCGTACGCCTCTGGCGTGTACCCGATGAAGACGTCGATCCCTCCGATCGGCACGATTTCGCATCCGATAAGGTAGTCGTCCGCCGGGAGCCAGGATTCATCTGAGTTGACGTAGCTATGGCCGCCATATCTTGTGACGCGACCGACGGCGATATGCTTGCCCACGCCGCCAAGTGTTCCCGCCTGGAACGTGACGCCAGGAACCTTATGCCCCACGGTGGGCGCCAACTGTCGTGGTATCGGCATAATTGATAGAAGACGGGGGTCCTCTAGCCTACGTATGGATTGCGGGGAAGAAGGTTGGTGTCGTCGAGGTCGGGATTGAACACGGCGAGTTTACCCAGCTTCGGATCCCACTGCGGTGGCGGGATCCTACGTGCTGCTATAATTCACTATGAGGCAATAGCCGTGTACAGGTTACAATGAGTAGGATGCCTATCAGATTGTCTCTGCCCTAAAGGCTCCCTGGTGGCCGGCTTATATAGGCGGCCAGACCCCAGGGTACAAGGTAAGTACTTGTCCGGCAAGTAAACAGAGTCCTAGACCTAGCCGGCTTAGTTACCGCCTTCCGTCTTGGGCTCGGTGGCTTGGTGGGCTTAGGCCTTCCGCCTTCCTTGGACCGTCCGCCTACTTCCTTGCACGTCAGCTATCTGGGCCGCCCGGCAGGCCTTGGCCTTACCACCCTTGGGCCACCCTGGACTAGCCGGATTGATCCATGCTGGTTATACCCCTAGTTGATATATCCCCAACAATCGTAATAGGCAGCAACTGCAAACAAAATCCGAATAGACTTAAGCATCGCTACCGGTGAAAAAATTTCATCGTAGTCAATCCCATGAACTTGTCGGAAACCTTTTGCGACAAGCCGAGCTTTATAGACGGTCACATTACCATCAGCATCAGTCTTCTTCTTAAAGATCCATTTATTCTCGATGGCCTTGCGCCCTTCGGGAATATCCATCAAAGTCCACACTTTGTTATCATACATGGATCCTATTTCGGATTTCATGGCTTCTTGCCATTTCTCGGACTCTAGACTCGCCATTGCCTCCTTGTAGTTCGTAGGTTCGTCTTGTTCAATTAACATGACGGTGCAAACCATGTTGCCATACCATTCTGGTGCGATCCGAGATCTACCAGATCTACGAGGTAGAATACTTTCCTCGACAGTTTCTCCCACTCCATCCACAGAGGACGTTTCCGAAATTGGTTCCGTTGCGCCACTCAGAATCTCGAGTTCAGGATCAACGATCTCATCGAGGTCTACCTTCCTCCCACTTACTCCTTTCGCGAGAAACTCCTTCTCTAGAAAGGTACCGGTCTTCGCGACAAACTTTTTGCCCTCAGCTTGGTTGTAGAAGGTGTTCCAACGGTTTCCCGCGGATATCCTACAAAGACGACTTTCTCCGACTTTTGTTCGAGTTTGTCGGGCTGTAGTTTCTTAACATACGCCTCACAACCCCAAACTTTCAGAAACGATAACTTAGGCTTCTTGCCATACCATAATTTATACGGTGTCGTTTCAAAGGATTTGGAAAGAGCCCTATTTAAAATGAATGCGGTTGTTTCTAACGCATAACCCCAGAAGGACACGGACAAATCGGTAAGAGACATCATAGATCGGACACTATCCAGTAGAGTACGATTACGTCGCTTGGACACGCCGTTACGTTGCGGTGTTCCGGCAGGCGTAAGTTGGGGTACGATGCCACAACTCTTCAGATGTGTGCCAAACTCAAAACTCAAATACTCGCCACCACGATCGGATCGGAGGTGCTTGATTTTCTTGTTAAGCTGATTTTCAACTTCACTTTGAAATTCTTTGAACTTTTCAAAAGTCTCTGACTTGTGTTTCATCAAATAGATATAACCGTATCTACTCAAGTCATCAGTGAAGGTGACGAAGTAACGATAACCATTGCGTGTCGAAACGCTCATCGGTCCACACACATCTGTATGTATGATCCCCAATAAATCTGACGCCTGTTCAACGAAAACTTTGAACTGTGTCTTCGTCATTTTTCCCATAAGGCATGATTCGCATGTATCGAGGGATCCGAAATCCAACGAGTCCAAAAGTCCATCGGAGTGGAGTTTCTTCATGCGCTTTACACCAATATGACCAAGACGGCAATGCCACATATACATGGCGGTATCATCACTACACTTAATCCGTTTGGCTTCTATGTTATGGATGTGAGTACTACGATCGAGATTCAACAAGAATAAACCATTATTCTCGGGAGCATCAACATAAAATATATCATTCATATAAATAGCACAACTGCTTGATAATGATTTAAATGAATAACCGTCTTGTAACAGGCAAGACCCACTTATAAAGTTTACACTCAAGGATGGTAGAAAATAACACTTATTTAAAACCAAAACTAATCCCGATGGTAGATGTAGAGGGAGCGTGCCGACAGCCACCACGTCGACTCTCAATCCGTTGCCGACGCGCATCGTCAGCTCATCCTTAGCCAGCCGCCGTTTATTCTGTAACTCTTCCCGAGAGTTACATATATGAGCAACAGAACCAATATCAAATACCCATGTGTTGCTCCGGGCGGATGTAATGTACACATCTATAACATGTAAATCAAATATACCTTGCTCTTAGTCGACTGTCTTGCCATACTTCCTATCCTCCAGGTACTTGGGGCAGTTGCGCTCAGGTGATCCGATGGTCACCACCATCTTCTCCAGCTTGATTTCTAATTTGGCCACTTCGAGCATCTTTAGGATTTCCGAAAAGGGTTTTGACGTCCCTTTCATGCCGTAGTCCACGATGACGTTCTTATAGATAGGGGGCAGAGAAATCAACACCCTATCAATAACCAGCTCTTCTGGGATCACACTTCCCAGATCATTCAGGAGCTGAACGCAGCCAAACAACTTGGCTAAGTGCTCACTAATATTGTCGTGCTCTTCCATCTGGGCTGAGAAGAAAAGCACGGATGCTTCGAACCTCTCAGCCTTGACTTGTCGTGCAAAAACAACCATGAGTTCATTGATTATATCATAAGCACCCTTGTTCACGAAGTGGATTTGCAGGTCTGCCTCCATGGCAAAGAGCATGCCACTCTGGACATAAGAAGAAATCTCCGCCTTAACCTCATGGACATTCCTTTCGATTTTCGAGGCGGTGTTTGGAAGATCACCTAAGGGGGCATCAAGAATGTAGGCCACCTTGTGGGTTTCAAGAATGGACTTCAGGTCGCGGAACCAGGACACGAAGTTAGACCCATCGGTCTTAAGCTTCTCTTTCTCAATGAACATGTTTAGGTTAAATGAGGGGTGAGACATCTACAATGGAATTTGCAACAACATAAGACTATGTTCATAATAATTTTGAGTTATAGTATTTTTAGAAAATAACTAACATAAATCCCACTCAAACGAACATCCCTCCTGGTCGTTTAACTGATTACACAACCCCCATCCATTGCACCACCCCTCATCGTCAGAGCCGGCGGCACAACTTCAAGAGTAGACAACTGTCCACCACACCAATTTTGTGACTCGTGCTCGACCTTTCGACCTCCGTGTTCCGAGGCCATATCTGAAGGGGATCGTGTGCAGAAAACAAAAAATTTCCTACCAACGATATCCTTAAAGCATGCCAAGATCTATTCTATGCAGATATAGTAGTACGAACGAAGATCGGAATACGTACCCTTGTAGACCGAAAGCGGGGATTACGTTCCCGCACAAACGTTGTCGATGAAGACCGACGAAGCCGACCTCAAGGTCGTGTAGAGGAAGCAGACCTCCGAGTACCGCTAGCGCAGCACCTCGCAGGGCGTCACACACGTACGGTGGAGACGACGGCCTCCGCAGCTCCAGTCCAGGACGACCAGCGGAAGACTTGGACCGGAACACCAGCAGCGCGGCAGCGGGCTATGGTGGAAGAGATCCCCCTCCTCAGCTCGGTGCGGCTCCGACTAGGGAACCACGAGATCGAGAGAGAAATCGGGAATTAATTGGTGAATTAAAAGGCCAGGGGTGCCCCTTCTTATATAGGCTCCCAGGGGGAGCCAACTAGCTAACCAGGCAATGTGGGACTAACCCCCACATGCCTGGTGCGGCTAGGGAGGGTGTGCCGGCCCCCTAGTGGGCCCCTTGGCCCACTTAGGTCGGACCCTCTTGGCCCCCACCGAATCCCCAAGGGGATTCCCCCCCTCTTGGGCCTTCTTTCGACCAGAAGGCCCATTTAGGGAAATCAGCCTAAATAAATTCGAAAATAAATATATAAAATCATATTTGCATATTAATTACACTAATTAATATCAAACATAATATATATAATTTTTCCTAACTCCGAAAACTCTTTCGGGGCTGCCCGATCTCCATCGGACCCCTCCCGGGACGCTCCCGGTGATCTCTTTCCTTTCCGGTTGTCTTGTCGAAACCCCTTAAGTGTGTTACCCTAGCGGTTCGATATAATAACAGGTAAGACCAAGACTCCTCTATGATCAACGACTAACTCGTAGGCCTGGACCCCATGAATTAATCCCTGTGATATAACGAATGACTTTCATCTATCAAACCTGAACGCAAAGTCTTAAACCTTTTGCCATAGCGATACTTAGCATGTCCGAGCGTCGTTCCATAGATATCTCCATACCTAATCCCGACCTCGTTACCGACGACGCTATCTTCTACTCGTTCATGATCTCATGTCTCCGTGACCTAGTCACATGCTTGCAAGCTCATTAGACATGATCTCACCGAGTGGGCCCGAGAGTATCTATCCTGCTATGCGGACTGGCAAATCCCGCTCTTGACCCCTCGTCTCAACTACTCCTTTCCGATACCCAAAAGTATCACCGTTATTGTCATACTAAATAAGATACGACGTTTGGTGCGATCAAAGTATTTTCCAGGAATAACAATAAGAGTTGATCTCACGGTCAAAGGCGTAATGACTACGTTCTCCAAATCTGGGTATGTCCATCACATCGTTCTCCAACGATATGACTCCCATTGCCGACCGGCGCCATGCCCCATGACCGGGAAACCTCGATCATCAATCGCGCAACGAAACTAGTCTTAGTAGAGGCTACTAGGGACCTGGTTGTTTACGTATCACACCCGCATTAATGTTTCCGCTTAATACGGTTCCAGCATGACACAAAAACCTATTATGAACAAACGAGATATGATAAAGAATACACTTTATTAATTGCCTCTAGGGCATATCTCCTTCAGTCTCTCACTTGCACTAGAGTACAACTTAATCTAGATTACAACTTGGTAAAAGCTTAACACCCATAGCTAACTGGTGCTTTTCATGCTTATCAAGCGAAAGAGGCTTCGTCAGCGGGTCTGCCACATTCAGATCCGTATGCACTTTGCAAATCTTCACATCGCCTCCTTGTACGTACTGACGTATCACATGGAAGCGTCGGAGAATGTGTTTGGCGGTGGAGTGAGACCTTGGCTCCTTGGCGTTCGCAATGGCACCCGTATTGTCGCAGAAGAGGATCACGGGGTCTTGCACGCTCGGGAACACTCCAAGTTCGATGACGAACTTCCTCAGCCACACAGCTTCATTCGCGGTTTCGCAAGCAGCGATATACTCCGACTCCATTGTAGATTGTGCGACTATGGGTTGCTTCCCACTTCTCCAGCACACGGCGCCTCCATTCACCTTGAACACGTAACCTGTCTGTGACTTACAGTCATCGGGGTCTGAGCAGAAACTTGCATCTACGTAACCCGTTACGCCAAGTTCTTCATCGCAGCCACCATACACAAGAAACATTTCCTTTGTCTTATTGAGATACTTAAGAATGCTCTTAACAGCTATCCAATGCGGCATTCCAAGATTACTCTGGAACCGGCTTGTCAAACTTAGAGCTAATGCCACATCCGGTCTAGTACTCAACATTGCATACATGATCGATCCTATGGCTGAAGCATAAGGATGTTTGGTCATTTCGGCCTTACCCAGTTCCGTCACCGGACACTGTGCCTTCCGCAATATCTTATTCTTGATAACCGGCAGAGAACCCTTCTTTGCCTTCTCCATACGGAAACACTTCAGTATTTTATCAAGATAAGTACTCTGACTTAGTGCTAATAGGAGCCTTGATCTACCGCGATAGATTTTTATGCCTAAAACATACGCAGCTTCTCCTAAGTCCTTCATGGAAAATTTACTGTTTAAATATTCCTTCACGCTATTCAGAAGTTTCACATCATTCCCAATCAGCAATATGTCGTCAACATACAGTGCTAAGAACACAACCGAGCTCCCACTCATTTTTTTGTAAATGCAGGTCTCTTCCACATTTTGGATAAATCCAAAACCTTTGATTACCTCATCAAAGCGAAGATTCCAGCTCCGAGATGCCTGCTTCAATCCATAGATGGATCGCTGAAGCTTGCACACCTTGTTAGCATTTCCTGGATCGACAAAACCTTCCGGCTGTACCATGTACAACTCTTTCTCAATGTTTCCATTTAGGAAGGCCGTTTTGACGTCCATCTGCCAGATTTCATAATCATAATAGGCAGCTACCGCTAACAAAATCTGAATAGACTTGAGCATCGCTACCGGTGAAAAAGTTTCATCGTAGTCAATTCCATGAACTTGTCGAAAACCCTTTGCGACAAGCCGAGCTTTATAGACGGTCACATTACCATCAGCATCAGTCTTCTTCTTAAAGATCCATTTATTCTCGACGGCCTTGTGCCCTTCGGGAATATCCATCAAAGTCCACACTTTGTTATCATACATGGATCCTATTTCGGATTTCATGGCTTCAAGCCATTTCTCGGACTCTAGACTCGCCATCGCCTCCTTGTAGTTCGTAGGTTCGTCTTGTTCGACTAACATGACGGTGCAAACCATGTTGCCATACCATTCTGGTGTGATCCGAGATCTACCAGACCTACGAGGTAGAACATCTTCCTCGACAGTTTCTCCCACTCCTTCCACGGAGGACGTTTCCGGAATTTCTTCCGTTGCGCCACTCGGAATCTCGAGTTCAGGATCAACGATTTCATCGAGGTCTACCTTCCTCCCACTTACTCCTTTCGCGAGAAACTCCTTCTCTAGAAACGTACCGGTCTTCGCGACAAAAGTTTTTCCCTCAGCTTGGTTGTAGAAGGTGTACCCAACGGTTTCCCGCGGATATCCTAAAAAGACGACTTTCTCCGAGTTCGGTTCGAGTTTGTCGGGCTGTAGTTTCTTAACGTACGCCTCACAACCCCAAACCTTCAGAAACGATAACTTAGGCTTTTGGCCATACCATAAATCATACGGCGTCGTTTCAACGGACTTGGACGGAGCCCTATTTAAAATGAATGCGGCTGTTTCTAACGCATAACCCCAGAAGGACACTGGCAGATCGGTAAGAGACATCATAGATCGAACACTATCCAGTAGAGTACGATTACGTCGCTCGGACACACCGTTACGCTGCGGCGTTCCGGCTGGCGTAAGTTGGGGTACTATGCCACAACTCTTCAGGTGTGTGCCAAACTCAAAACTCAAGTATTCTCCACCGCGATCGGATCGGCGGTGCTTGAGTTTCCTATTAAGCTGATTCTCAACTTCACTTTGGAATTCTTTGAACTTTTCAAACGTTTCAGACTTGTGTTTCATCAAATAGATATAACCGTATCTACTCAAGTCATCAGTGAATGTGACGAAGTAACGATAACCATTGCGTGTCGAAACGCTCATCGGTCCACACACATCTGTATGTATGATCGCCAACAAATCCGACGCCCGTTCAACGAAACCTTTGAACGGTGTCTTGGTAATTTTGCCCATGAGGCATGGTTCGCATGTATCAAGGGATCCGAAATCCAACGAGTCCAAAAGTCAATCGGAGTGGAGTTGCTTCATGCGCTTTACACCAATATGACCAAGACGGCAATGCCACAAATACATGGCGGTATCGTCACTACACTTAATCCGTTTGTCTTCTATGTTATGGATGTGAGTACTACGATCGAGATTCAACAAGAATAAACCGTTATTCTCGGGAGCATCAACATAAAAGATATCATTCATATAAATAGCACAATTGCTTGACACTGATTTAAATGAATAACCGTTTTGTAACAGGCAAGACCCACTTATAATGTTTACACTCAAGGATGGCACAAAATAACACTTATTTAAAACCAAAACTAATCCCGATGGTAGATGCAGAGAGCTTGCCGACAGCCACCACGTCGACTCTCGATCCGTTGCCGACGCGCATCGTCACCTCATCCTTCGCCAGCCGCCGTCTATTCCGTAACTCCTCCTGAGAGTTACATTTATGAGCAACAGAACCAATATCAAATACCCACGTGTTGCTCCGGGCGGATGTAAGGTACACATCTATAACATGTATATCAAATATACCTTGCTCTTTGTCGATCGTCTTGCCAGACTTCCTATCCTCCAGGTACTTGGGGCAGTTGCGCTTCCAGTGACCCTTCCCCTTGCAGTAGAAACACTCCACGCTAGCTCTGGGACAAGACCTGTTAGTCCTGGGCTTGGCAGCCAACTTTGCCTCCCTCCTGGACTTCCAGCTCTGCTTTCCTTTGCCACCGGATTTCTTGAAATCAACGGTCTTGTTGACCATCAACAGCGTGTGCTCCTTCTAAATCTCTACCTCAGCAGTCTTGAGCATCACGAACACTTCACCCAGGGACTTAGCCATGCCCTGCATGTTGTAGTTCATGAAGAAGCCTTTGTAGCTTGGCGGCAACGATTGCAACACCCTATCAATCGCCAGCTCATCGGGAATCTTGCATTCCAGAGCATTCAGGCGTTGAACGTAGCCAGACATCTTGACTACATGCTCGCTCACACAGCTCTGCTCTTCCATCTTGGCCGAGAAGAAAAGCTCGGAAGCCTCATATCTCTCAGCCTTAGCCTGCGGCGCGAAGACAGCCTTAAGATCCGAAATGATCTCAAAGGCGCTCATCTTCTCAAAGCGCTTCTGCAGGTCGGCTTCCATGGCGTAGAGCATGCCACTCTGGACAAAGGCAGAATCCTCCGATCGGGTCTGGAAGACCTTCTTCTCATCCTCAGAGGCATCATCTGCGGGAGGGTCACCTATGGCGGCCTCAATGACGTAGGCCACCCTATGGGGAGTGAGGAGGATCCTCAGGTTGCGGAACCAGGCCATGAAGTTTGACCCATTGGTCTTAAGCTTTTCTTTCTCAAGGAACAGACCTAGGTTAAACGAGGGGCGAGACATCTACAATGGAACATAAGACTTTGTTCATAATAATTTTGAGTTATAGTATTTCAGAAAATAACTAACATAACTCCCACTCAAACGAACATCCCTCCTGGTCGTTTAAGCGATTTCACGACCCCCATCCATTGCACCACCCCTCATCATGAGAGCCGGCGGCACAACTTCAGGAGTAGACAAAATCGTCCGCCACACCAATTTTGTGACTCGTGCTCGACCTTTCGGTCTTCCTGTTCCGAGGCCATATTTCTGAATATGCTAGGCTCGCCACCAAAGACCTCCACGCTGACGCTTGTGCAACATGGCTTACACCCACTGTATGCGAACAACGAGATGTCTGACACCCGATCATCACGGCCTGCCTCATAACGTAGAACTTTCTTGGTGGTGCGCGTTGGAGGGAGAACACTAGTGGTATTTTGAAGGGATCATCTTATATAGCTACAGCCGTGTAACTAATGTATACTATACACACAATCACACAATATAAGATGCACACAAAACATCAAATGTAATGCAATGTGATATAGTCCATTGCGCCATGGTCGTCTTGGCGCCCGCAGTTCATAAACAATTTAATAAACCTACCTTGACCATATCACATAGCCCCTGCAAAATAAAGTTAGACGCTTCTACTTTATCTTTTGCATATTTTACGTGGCTTGGGGCTTTCGTAAATAGAACCTCTTCATACCTACGAATCTTAAGACCACAACAACGATCCAATAATTGCATGTTTAAGCATCCCTTTCGGGCCCTCCATTGAAAATGCGAAGACCAACTAAAGAGAGAGAAACTGACACCCGCCAGCGACATATACGGTACAAGCCGTATGTCAGTAGTGGAACCAGTGTCGCGTAAGCGTACGCGTAAAGTCGTTCCGGGCCGCTTCATCAACTCAATGCCGCTGGAATACACAAGTGCACGCTAGAGGGTAGCAAATAACAGGAACGGTGCCCCCGTGCAGAGCACGGGTTCTAACAGCGTACAGCTATATCTACGATAGATCGGCTCTGATACCACTGAAGGGGATCGTGTGCAGAAAACAAAAAATTTCCTACCAACGATATCCTAAAAGCATGCCAAGATCTATTCTATTCAGATATAGTAGTACGAACGGAGATCGGAATACGTACCCTTGTAGACCGAAAGCGGGGATTACGTTCCCGCACAAACGTTGTCGATGAAGACCGACGAAGCCGACCTCAAGGTCGTGTAGAGGAAGCAGACCTCCGAGTACAGCACCTCGCAGGGCGTCACACACGTACGGTGGAGACGACGGCCTCCGAAGCTCCAGTCCAGGACGAGCAGCAGAAGACTTGGATCGGAACACCAGCAGCGCGGCAGCGGGCTATGGTGGAAGAGATCCCCCTCCTCAGCTCGGCGCGGCTCCGACTAGGGAACCACGAGATCGAGAGAGAAATCGGGAATTAATTGGTGAATTAAAAGGCCAGGGTGCCCCTTCTATATAGGCTCCCAAGGGGGAGCCAACTTGCTAACCAGGCAATGTGGGACTAACCCCCACATGCCTGGTGCGGCTAGGGAGGGTGCGCCGGCCCCCTAGTGGGCCCCTTGGCCCACTTGGGTCGGCCCCTCTTGGCCCCCACCGAATCCCCAAGGGGATTCCCCCCCTCTTGGGCCTTCTTTCGACCAGAAGGCCCATTTAGGGAAATCAGCCTAAATAAATTCGAAAATAAATATATAAAATCATATTTGCATATTAATTACACTAACTAATATCAAACATAATATATATAATTTTTCATAGCTCCGAAAACTCTTTCGACGCTGCCTGATCTCCATCGGACCCCTCCCGGGACGCTCCCGGTGATCTCTTTCCTTTCCGGTTGTCTTGTCGAAACCCCTTAAGTGTGTTACCCTAGCGGTTCGATATAATAACAGGTATGACCAAGACTCCTCTATGATCAACGACTAACTCGTAGGCCTGGACCCCATGAATTAATCCCTGTGATATAACGAATGACTTTCATCTATCAAACCTGAACGCAAAGTCTTAAACCTTTTGCCATAGCGATACTTAGCATGTCCGATCGTCGTTCCATAGATATCTCCATACCTAATCCCGACCTCGTTACCGACGACGCTATCTTCTACTCGTTCATGATCTCATGTCTCCGTGACCTAGTCACATGCTTGCAAGCTCATTAGACATGATCTCACCGAGTGGGCCCGAGAGTATCTATCCTGCTATGCGGACTGGCAAATCCCGCTCTTGACCCCTCGTCTCAACTACTCCTTTCCGATACCCAAAAGTATCACCGTTATTGTCATACTAAATAAGATACGATGTTTGGTGCGATCAAAGTATCTTCCAGGAATAACAATAAGAGTTGATCTCACGGTCAAAGGCGTAATGACTACGTTCTCCAAATCTGGGTATGTCCATCACATCGTTCTCCAACGATATGACTCCCATTGCCGACCGGCGCAATGCCCCATGACCGGGAAACCTCGATCATCAATCGCGCAACGAAACTAGTCTTAGTAGAGGCTACTAGGGACCTGGTTGTTTACGTATCACACCCGCATTAATGTTTCCGCTTAATACGGCTCCAGCATGACACAAAAACCTATTATGAACAAACGAGATATGATAAAGAATACACTTTATTAATTGCCTCTAGGGCATATCTCCTTCAATATCTGCATATGCTAGGCTCGCCACTATAACCTCCACGCTGACACTTGTGCAACATGGCTTACACCCACCGTATGCGAACGACGATATGTCTGACACCCGATAGTCACGGCCTGCCTCATATCGTAGAACTTTCTTGGTGGTGCGCGTTGGAGGAAGAACACTAGTGGTATTTTTGAAGGGATCATCTTATATAATTACCGCCGCGTAACTAATATATACTATATATATAATCACATAATATAAGATGCACACAAACATCAAATGTAATGCAATGTGATATAGTCCATTGCGCCATGGTCTTCTTGACGCCCGCAGTTTATAAACTATTTAATAAACCTACCTTGACCATATCACATAGCCCCTGCAAAATAAAGTTAGACGCTTCTACTTTATCTTTTGCATATTTTACGTGGCTTGGGGCTTTCGTAAATAGAACCGCTTCATACCTACGTACCTTATGACCACAACAACGATCCAATAATTGCATATTTAAGCATCCCTTTCGGGCCCTCCATTAAAAACGCGAAGACCAACAAAAGAGACAGAAACTGACACCCGCCAGCCACAGATACGGTACAAGCCGTATGTCAGTAGTGGAACCAGTTTCGCGTAAGTGTACGCGTAAAGTCGGTCCGGGCCGCTTCATCAATTCGATGCCGCTGGAATCACAAGTGCACGCTAGAGGGTAGCAAATAACAGGAACGGTGCCCCCGTGCAGAACAGTGGTTCTAACAGCGTACAACTATATCTACGATAGATCGGCTCTGTTACCACTGAAGGGGATCGGGTGCAGAAAACAATAATTTTCCTAGCAACGATATCCCTAAAACATGCCAAGATCTATACTATGTAGATATAGTAGTACGAACGGAGATCGGAATACATACCCTTGTAGGCCGAAAGCGGGGATTACGTTCCCGCACAAACGTTGTCGATGAAGACCGACGAAGCCGACCTCAAGCTCGTGTAGAGGAAGCAGACCTCCGAGTACCGCTAGCGCAGCACCTCGCAGGGCGTTACACACGTACGGTGGAAACGACGGCCTCTGAAGCTCCAGTCCAGGACGAGCAGCGGAAGACTTGGACCGGAACACCAACATCGCGGCAATGGGCTATGGTGGAAGAGGTCCCCCTCTCAACTCGGCGCAACTCCGACAAAGGGAATCACGAAATCGAGAGAGAATTGGGGAATTAATTGGTGAATTAAAAGGCCAGGGGTGCCCCTTCTTATATAGGCTTCCAGGGGGGAGCCAACTTGCTCACCAGGCAATGTGGGACTATCCCCACATGCCTTGGTGCGACATGGATGGTGCGCCGGCCCTGGTGGGCCCCATTTGGCCCACCTAGGCCGGCCTCCAAGCCCCCCACCGAATTCCCTAGGGAATTTTTCCCCTCTTGGGCCTTCTTTCGACCAGAAGGCCCATTTAGGGAAATCAGACTAAATAAATTCGAAAATAAATATATAAAATCATATTTACACATTAATTACACTAAATAATATCAAACATATTATATATAATTTATTCTAGCTCCGAAAACTCTTTCGTCGCTGCCCGATTTCCATCGGACCTCTCCCGGGACGTTCCCGGTGATCTCTTTCCTTTCCGGTTGTCTTGTCGAAACCCCTTAAGTGTGTTACCCTAGCGGTTCGATATAATAACAGGTATGATCAAGACTCCTCTATGATCAATGACTAACTCGTAGGCCTGGACCCCATGAATTAATCCCTGTGATATAACGAATGACTTTCATCTATCAAAGCTGAACGTAAAGTCTTAAACCTTTTGCCATGGCGATACTTAACGCGTCCGAGCGTCGTTCCATAGATATCTCCATACCTAGCTTGACCTCGTTACCGACAACGCTATCTTCTACTCGTCTATGATTTCAAGTCTCCGTGACCTAGTCACATGCTTGCAAGCTCATTAGACATGATCTCACCGAGTGGGCCCTAGAGTATCTATCCTGCTACGCGGAATGGCAAATCCCGCTCTTGACCCCTCGTCTCAACTACTCCTTTCCGATACCCAAAAGTATCACCGTTATTGTCATACTAAATAAGATACGACGTTTGGTGCAATCAAAGTATCTTTCAGGAATAAGGCGTAATGACAACGTCCTCCAAATCTGGGTATGTCCATCACATCGTTCTCCAACGATATGACTTCCATTGCCGACCGGCGCCATGCCCTATGATCGGGAAACCTCGATCATCGATCGCGCAACAAAACTAGTCTTAGTAGAGGCTACTAGGGACCTGGTTGTTTACGCATCACACCCGTATTAACGTTTCCGCTTAATACGGTTATAGCATGACACAAAAACCTATTATGAACAAAATGGGATATGATAAAGAATACACTTTATTATTTGCCTCTAGGGCATATCTCCTTCAGTTGTAACTGCTAACCGAAGTTCATCCATATTTTTGAATCTTGTCCCTACAACATGCGATGGAGCAGTCCTATCCCATTCAAGCTCTGGCTTGTCATCTCCATCGTATTCATCTGCAATCATCATGTCATCGTTCTCCTCCTCCTCTTCAGGAGTATCTTGTCCAAGCATAGCGGCAGGGGCCATATGGCCCAATTCATCCACAAACTGAGGAAACATCCTCTCATATTCATCGTCGTTCCGTGGCACACGATAGTCGGCTTCATCGTCTGAACGCATAGCATCTTCAACATCTGTTGCAGTGGGCTGACTTGAACTACTAGTGGCTTACTTGTACTGCCACTGGGCTGACTACGAGGTAACAGTGGAAGGTTTGCATTAGCAAATGCCCCCTTTCCCGTTGAAATCTTTCGTAATTCATGTACAAGTCGTTTTCGAACGACCTCAATCCTGATTTTACCGAATCGCTCGGTCGCGCTCTGAACAAATAAGTATCCAATTGCAGTGTCATCGACGAGTGAGATGAAACTGTCCTCCACAATTGACCAGTATTTGAGAACAACAGTATCAACCGGCCGCCAGCTGTACCGGGCACACATAGCATTAAGCAAATCCTTTAGAGAAAAAGACGTTTCTACCAACAACTTATACCAATAAGTATTGCCTAACTCCTGATCGTCCTCCCAGCGCGAGGCAAATTTGACTGACAAGCGAAAAGCAGTATTCGGATTCATCCCATTGAACAAAATTTATGGTGATAAAGGTCAAATTGAAGCCGTATTCAACTACATATATCACAAAATCTAGACAATCGATAGATTAATCGACAGATTATGTACTTAGATCCCCATCCAATTGTTATCTGAATCCGATTTCATCCAGTCCTCGCCTTCAAAAGGCGGAACGGGCGGAACGGTGGGTCCTGGAACTGCCGCCATGGATGCGTCTTCCAAGCGGAGGTTCAGTGCACCACCGGCGGACGGGGTGGCGCTAGGGCGGTGGTGGTAAGGCGGCAGTGGTAAGGCGCGGGGCGGCGTGTCCGATTGGGATTTGGGGGGTGGGAGGGGGAAGACGATGATTCAAACCTACCAACGGTCCAATTTGAAAAGCGCATACCAAAGAAAATTCCAACCGAGCCGCACACTAGCCGAGCCGCGGAAATTCCAGCCGAGCCACGCCAAGCCGACCCCACCAGTCAGGCCAAGTGTGGGTCAAAGGGGGTTGACCAGAGGGAACCAAGCGTTTGGGCGATATGCGAGCAAAACAGGGCACATAACAGATAAACAACGCGGGTATGGCACAGACCGATAGAATTCAGATAGGTATGGCACATAACCAATTAACCCATGTTATTATTATTTATGGAGAGACAACACTAGTGAACTGTGGACCCGGTCCTTCTCATTAATCTGATAAAACCACAACTGGAAACCTGTTACTTTCTGCAAACATAAATCTTTCTTCCACAGATACGTTTAATCCTTTGTTACAGCAAGCCGGTGAGATTGACAACCTCACTGTTAAGTTGGGACAAAGTATCTTGATTGTTTGTGTGCATGCTCCACGTTCGCTGCTGACGCTGGTATTGCACCGTGTCAACGTCGCCGCCAACAACCTCAAGGGAATCCTTCATCTCCTACTGGTTCGATAACCTTGGTTTCATACTGAGGGAAACTTGCTGCTGCACTACTTCACACCTTTCTCTTGGGGTCTCCCAACAACACACCCACCATGTGCATCAGTGGGCGCCTGAGGTGGCCTCCTCACCTCCTGGTGCGGCTGGCAGTGGGGCCGCGCCACAAGGCGATGTGGCCGCCTCGTGGACCCTCTTCGTCTCGTCTTCAGTTTTCCTGGACGCAAATATTCCAAAAATAATTCCTGGTTGACTCGTTTCCAATTTGGCGGATATTTCCTTAAGAGATTTTCTGAAACCAAAAACAACAGAAAACAGGGAACTGGCACTGTGGCATCTTGTTAATAGGTTAGTCCCAGAAAATGCATAAAACTATATAAATGCATACAAAACATGTAATAATATCATATAACATAGCATGGAACACAATAAATTATGGATACGTTGGAGACGTATTAACATCCCCAAGCTTAGTTCTACTCGTCCTTAGTAGGCAAAAACGATAAAAGAAGAATAATTTCTGAAGTGACATGCTTAAACATAATCTTGATCATGTAATAATGTAAGGCATGTAAACTGAGATCAAATGAATAAGGGATGTAGTTTATATTGATATCAAACGAGTAATGAATAAACAAGTAGGTGAAGCAAGCAAAACTTTCAATGATATAGTACTAGATAGCAATGAACCATGCAAAGTAGATATTAAAGATGATTTAAGCTTCAAGCACAACAATATAATCATCTAATGCTTCCAACAAACATGACAACTTTATGAAATGATCAAGTCAAGTAATATCAATATGCACGTAGAAGATCAATATATTATTTGTTCAAAAGAAACAAGCAAGCGTTCAACGTTGGTTCCTGGCACCAGGATGTTATGGCTAAGAGAATGTTAACGGAGGTTTGGAAGGCGAACGGAAGAAAGGCTCACAAAGCTGTAGATGATCACTAGATAAGAGAAAGTCATATAATTGAAGCTATGCAAGGAGTAGTGATTGCCATACAACGGATGCACAATGAGCTATAAGTATATGAAAGCTCTCAAATGGAACTAGTGGGGGTGCATCCAACTTGCTTGCTCACGAAGACCTAGAGCACTTTTGAGGAGGCTCATCATTGGAATATACAAGCCAAGTTCTATGGTGTAAAGTTTCCCACATAGTTATGCACCTAAGACATGAAAACTCTCTCATATGGAGTAAAGGTGCTAAACATGAGCACAGATGATGATCACAAATTATATGGTGCTATAGCATGAGCACAAGTGATGACTATAGATGATATGGTGATGTAACATAAGCACAAGTGTGTGATAAAGAATAGTAATGCTGCCCCCTTTTTTATTTCCTTTCCTTCTTTCTTTTTTCTTCTCTTTTTCTATTTTTTTCTTTTTCTGTTTCTCTTTTCGATGGCCTCCATGGCTCTTTTCACTTTTAGGGGCAAGCATCCTAATATGACAACACACTAATGATGATAAAACAACATACTAATGATATAAGTAACTGTATGAATGTGCCATAAGAATGCATATGAGAACGGTGCCTCTGCCAGTGTAGCAGGTTATGCAGTGCTCTAGCGTAACATGGGTAAAACCACACATCCGATTTATAGAAACACGCAAAACAATATATAAGTAATGAATGACAACAAGTCATGTAATCTAAGATGGATGTTGCATGGCAATATATGTCGGAACAACTATGAAAATGTTGTAGTAGGTAGGTATGGTGGATGTTTTGAGAAAGATATTTGACGTATGTGTAGGAGAACAAGATGAAGATCTTCCGCGAGTTTGGATGTACCCGTAAAAAATGCATCAACTCTTAATGTGAGAAAGGGCAAAGCAAAGTACTGAAGATGCTAGCAATATGGTGGTGGAAGTGCCATGAAAACCGCAGTTTCAGAACTCATAGTGTGAGATTCATTCGGGCATTACAACAATATACATAGACCGTTCCAACCGCATCTATGACTAATAATCCACCTTCCGGCTAGCGTCTGCACCCCTTTTAGTATTAAGTTGCATGCAACAGATTATCACCTTAAGCACTATGTATAAACTAAGTAAGTAACATCATCCTTAGACAAAGTACTACTGTTTTATCCCTAGTAGCAACAGTACATCTACAACCTTAGAGCTTTCTGTCACTGCCCAAGATTAAATAGAGACATGAACCTACTATCGAGCATATATACCCCCTCTTGGAGTTACGAGCATGTACTTGGCCAGAGCATACACAAGTAATGAAGAGCATGTAAGATCATTAAATAGCACTCACATGAAATATTATGAAGCAATAACTTTAGTACTCAATATTCATCGGATCCCAACAAACACAACATGGAGAATTACATAAAGATGATCTTGATCATGATAAGCAGATCACAAGATCTAAACATGATAGTACAAGAGGAGAGACAACCATCTAGCTACTGCTATGGACCCGTAGTCCAAGGTAGACTACTCACGCATCAGTCCAGAGGCGGTCATGGCGACGTAGAAGCCTCTGGGACGATTCCCCCTCCCGGCAGGGCGCCGGGGAGCAGTTATGATCTCTTCCGAAGTGGTGTTGACAACGGCGGCGGCTCGGGACCCGTAGAGCAAAAAGTGTTCAATTGTGCTTTGTTTTTAGGTCAGAGGGTTTATATGGGCGAAAGACCTAGGTCGGTGGGCGCCCAAGGGGGCCTCCTCACCTCCTAGCGCGGTTGGCAGTGGGCCGCGCCACCAGGCGATGTGGCCGCCTCGCGGCCCCTCTTCGTCTTGTCTTCGGTTTTTCTGGATGCAAATATTCCTAAAATAATTCCTGGTTGACTCGTTTCCAATTTGGCGGATATTTCCTTAAAATATTTTTTGAAACCAAAAACAGCAGAAAACAGGGAACTGACACTGTGGCATCTTGTTAATAGGTTAGTCCCAGAAAATTCATAAAACTATATAAAATGCATACAAACCATGTACTAATATGATATAACATAGCATGGAACACAAGAAATTATGGATACGTTCGAGACGTATCAGGCCCCAATTCGTGGCTTGACCGAATCCGTTAAATTTTATAAGAGTTGGAGTAAAAAAGTCATAATCTTTCAGATTTTTTTAATCAGATATTTCCTTTGGTAGAACGGGTCTGCTGATCATGTATGCATTTTACATGCCAAATATTTAGTACACAATAAACAAAAATCTGATGTATGCATTTTACATGCGTCAGGGGGCCAATACCCCCCCCCCCCCACACACATAACGTGCGTCCGCCCCTGACTGGTGGGGTGCATCGTCGGCATACTTCAGACCGGTCACCTGGAGCTCTTTTCATCGGCTCTATCTTCGACAAGATCGCCGCTCCTTTTGGTTCACGCCGCGCGGGAGGCCGGCCTGGACTGCGCGGCCTTCCTCGTCGTCGCAGGCCCGATCCTCCTCAGCGTTCCTCCCAACAAGCCTCAGAGTGTCTGGAGTTTGTGCAGCATGCGTGGTAATGCATGTGCTCACCGGGGCAAGGGCAGCAAAAGCTTGCGGTTTGGGTGACTGGGCTGCAGCTCCGGGGCCCGGATTCGGTTCATGCATAATATTGCGCTTAGCTTACCTCGTCCTCGTCGATCTTTCTGCGAAGTTGGGTGCGGCGCCGTCAACCTCAAGCGGCTCCCACTCCACCGCCGTCAGATACTCTGCTCTCTCCTGCTAGCTCCACTGCTCCAAAGGCTCCCACGGCGGCCCGCCTGATCGATATGTGGTCACTCATCTCGGCCTCCGACCAGAGGCAGGGCGCAACCGTGTAGTGGTGCGTCAGTTTTTGTCCGATGTTGAGATACAAGAGAAGATGTTGCGGCTAAATGCCTGCCAGCGAAAAATTAGTACGGAGTAAAAGACATTTATTTTCATATTTTTTGTAGAAACATGAACTTACCCTATGAAACACACGCATGTCAGTTTTTTGTTGTTGTAAAAACACGAACTAACCCTATGAAACACACGCAAACAACGTCAATATGAGCACCTCCAAAACATCAACCCGGTGGAAGAGTTCTTGAAATTGAAAAGGTTATGATAGACGTCTCGCAGTCAACGAGAATGTAACTTCCCACCGAAATAGTATTATCCCGTAATATGAAATACATGTATTAAATTTGGGTTTTGAACTCCGATAAGTTGGGATACAACTACATTCATACTATACAAAGCGATATTAGTTTTTTTCTTCATATTCTATGTTGCACGATATACACGAGAAGCATGTGGAATAAATTACACCGTAACATCCAACAAATAATATTTGGATAGTGAAATGTCCTTATAAATCCTGAAACTTGTTTATACTATCTCTATAGGGTCCAAAGTTGACCCCATGAAAAAAATGTTTTAAAAAGAAAGGCTACATATTGCCTCATCTCACTAAATAAAACGGGAAAGTCAGTTACATGGGCTCTTACTCTCCTAAGTACTAAATATTGTCATTCAAATATTTTGCATCAGATGGCCCTATTATCGGCATCAATATTATGAATGTTGAAGAGTATTGTAACTTGTTTTTTGGAAGACTAGCATTATTTGTGCTCCAACTATTTCAAGAGACGGTCATGAAAATGGAGCCCAGTGCTTTCCTTTCGATGCTAGTGGTGTGCAAAATGCTTGCCCACTACTATTCTCTCAATGTTGAGTGGTTGATCCAAGGTCGTAAGTTGGAGCACGTGAAGACCAAGCCAATTCTTGAGGCTGCCTGTATATCTATGGCGAATCATCACTTGATAGTGGCGCATCCCTTTTTCTTTTTTGAGCTTTTCGTCACACTTTGTCTCATGTCTAAGACACGGTTTTCTTATACATAAACACTCTTATTCTATCTAATCGAAAGGCAAATGACTACCGGTTACTCATAAAATCATCACTTGATCAATATGTGGGATTTCGACTTTGGCTCTTAATTGTAAAGTCTTCAGATCCCTTCATCGGACACCCACGGTTTTGGAGACGATCCGATGTCCAATCATGGTCTTATGGAATGCACCCAAAAAAGTAAATTTTATCTTAGGGGCGTCCAATTCTCCCAAATATGTGAATTGCATTTATATCTGAGAAGGCCGTTGAAGTATGATTGATTAGTGGATTTCCAAACACATTTATGTCTCGTGCAAAGCACATTTTAAAGTTGGATCCATATGTTGTAAATTCTTATATGTGAGTAGCCCAAAGTTCATTGGCCATGGTAATGTGTGAAACTCATTGATTATTCTTCTGAGAATCTGCTTGTGGTAGTATGGCTAGAAGCGTGGTTGTACCTCTAGCTGACGAAAGTTCAAATCCTAAATTTGACATTGGTGGGTTCTCATTTAGTCGAAATATTCCAACACAATGTTCACTTCATCAATCTCAGAGGCTTAGCCCGCCGGCTCTGTCTTTTTTATATGTGCTCAGCGATCTGTATCGTATTGGACAGAGCCAAACTCTCAGCACGAAAAGCATCAGTAACATGGGCGAGTGTACCAGCTACAGAAAACCTGACATCTCCGTCTTGATCACGACATATCTCTCCCCAAACCGCCTTCTTGGTAGACTCATGGAAAGATGCATCAATTTTCAGCTTCACAGAATCAGGAGGAGGTTTCTGCCAGCGATTCACAGTAGGAAATTTTAGTTTAGCTGTCTTCACAAGGTACTGCTTCCATTCATCCACATACCTGCGTACAGTAAACTGGAATTGTTCCACGGTCATGTGATCCTCTCCATGTTTACCCCTATATCTTTCTGTCCAACTACTCCATAGCAAAGCAATAGTTAACAGTTTTTCATCATTTTGTAGGGATAAAACCTCCTGTAGAACTTCCATAGCCGATTGACATGGGAGTAATTTCAGACGGACATCCTCCAACAGTAAGCTTCTCCACCGCTGTTTTGCAAATTTACAATTTAAGAAGAGATGTCCTCCATCGTAAGTATTTAGGGAAAATTGAGTCTGTACCATTAAAAGATCCGCTCTTTTGCTCTATACCATCGAAAGATCCAACTTGAGGTGTGTACCATTAAAAAACTAATGTTCTTTTGATTCATACCACTTCCGTCAAGTACCAGTTAGTTATGACAATAATACCCTTTCCTTTAAACAAAAGACAACACCTCCTCAGCTGATCAAATAAGCACGCAGTCGATTAAATTTAACCATGCATTATGAGCTGAAAATTTTTGGCGGCATAAACAGGACTATATAAGGATCCCACAATATATGATAACATTTGAACATGATTTATCACACACAAGTACAGCAGCCCAACATGACCTAATCAAGATAAGCTAACAGAATACACAACCAATTGGCAAGGTAGCAAAAGACCATGGATCATAGTTCAAAAGACTAACAGATTGCATATAGCACCATAGTTCAGTACGCGCTGAGATCAGACTAAGACAACTACTCGATTATAAGCCTACGGTTTATTCCTCCTGGTGATATTGATGCCATCCTCCTTGTTGTCACACCTGGGCTTGCTGAAGAAAGGGATGTCATCCTCCTTGTGGTCACACCTGGGCTTGTTGGAGAAAGGGATGCCATCCTCCTTGTGGTCACACCTGAGCTGGAAATTACTTTTGGATTGACGAGAAAATCGGATGGCTCCACAACAATATTTGATGACTCAATAGATTCAGTTTTTGTTTTCCTACAAAGCACACGTAGAATTATTTGCAACATATTCAGATTCAGTTTTGGTTCACATATATAAGGCATATGCTTCTGATTTAACCATACCTTTGTTGTTTTGGTTTTTTTGGGCGAGGTGGCGGAAATTCTTGTTCTAGTTCAGCTTGTGTTGCAAAACAACCCTTCTCAATGTGTCCAAACTGGAAGCACCTTTTGCATTGATACGGTCCTCTTTTTCCTGGCTCTCCACTAGCCTTGATTCTTTGCTTTCTTGGTCTACCAGCGGGCCTTTCTAATGGTGGAGGAATAACTTCAAAAGGTGGGTCATTTTTTGGCCACTGAGATGCGTCACTCATTGGAGTGACCTCGAAATGATAAGCTAGCTTGAACCTCTCTATCGAATAGTAGTCATCAACGAAGTCCTCAATTTTTAGTTGTCGCACTTTGCCAATTAAAAATATGGCATGAGTGCATGGTTTTCCCGACACCTCCCACTGCCCACAGCCACATACCCTTTTCGCAAGGTCAACACCATACCTCCAAGTCTTCCCTTCATTTGTTGTCCCTGAAATCTCAGCTGATAGCGATACACTCTTGGTAAAATCATAGTGCAACCCTCTGCTCTTCATGTTCAACTCATATAAGGCACTTGGGAGGATATGCCCTTCAAGTTTCTCGGCTATGACTTTCCTTGTGGCTATTTTATCCATGATTTTCTCTCTGATTGTATCCATAAGGTACACAACTGGAAGCTCCTTTGCATCCTTAATCCAATTGTTGAAGCACTCAGAAATGTTGTTGTTAACATAATCAACCTTGCATACTTTGGAGAACTTCGATCTGCTCCATACCAGGTTGTGGTACTTGTTTAACCGGGGTTAGCTTTAGGACAAGTTCCAGCAATTTTTTCCATCAGTGCATCATGCCTACGGGTTGTACATGCCCATGCGTAAGGCCACATATACTTCATGACATCACGTTTAAACTTCTTCCTGAAATTAACCATTAGGTGTCTAAAGCACTCCCGATGCTCTGTTCACCTTTAAAAACTTCCTTGACCAGTAGGAGCCTTTCCTACTGTCATAAAAGTTTTCAAAAAAAAACTTCCTTGACGGCATATGCTAATCCCTTACAAGCATCTGTGTGGATTGTTAATCCAGGGGGAGTCCCAACAGCTTTTCTCAGGTTGTCCATGAACCATGTCCAATTTCCATTTGTTTCTTAAAAAAAATGCCATACGCAACTGGATACATCTAGTTGTGTCCATCAGTAGCAGTTGATGCAGCCAACTATCCTTTATATTTTCCAGTGAGGTGAGTGGAATCAACACCAATATATGGTCTACACCCAGACAGAAACCCATCAACACACCTCTTATACTCACAAACATCCTAGAAAAGTGCATTTTCCCTTTGATCTTCTTGCAATCAATCTCCACAATGCTTCCTGGGCAAGATTATTCTAGTGCTGCTTTGAATCTCCATAACAATGTGAAACTCTCCTCCCAAGTACCTTGTAGAGCATTCATTGTTGTCTTCTTCGCAGTCCACACTTTCCAGTAGGACAATTCAATGCTATATTGTTTCTCCAATCTTTTTTGTAACTTCTTTGCACTAAGAGTAGGATCCTCCTTAACAATATCTTTCACTCGGCGAGATAGCCAACCTACGCTAGCTTCACGTGCCTTGTTTCCGTTAGAACATGTGTGCATGTCTAAACTTGAGAGTTTTTGTACCTACATATACACAAGCGAACCATTACGGCAATGCACTAATAACAAAGAGAAACTTCAAGCCAGCACTGATGACATAAATATAGAAGATATAAAGAAGGGAGAAAAAATACCTTAAATGTGTTGCAGCCATGCAATTTCTTTGCATAAATTCTCCACTCACATTCAAGATCTGCACACCTTGCCCTGTACCTTTCACTATCACTATGTTCAATCTTACTCTGAAACTCATTTTTTATGGCATATGTCTTGATTGTTTCCATAAACTCAGCTTTTTCTACAAATGTATGTCCCTCCTGAACAACTGGATTTTCTTTGTCATATGTTGTGTGAGCCACAAGGAAATCCTCCACTAAACCAGCCCCATCATTAGGAACCGCTTCGGCGTCAAAGTATGGCTTAGGCCTTGACCTCTTTTTGTTCGGCACCTTTGCTTCAACATTCGCTGCCTCATCATTAATCTCTTTCTTGAAGTATCTCCACTCTTCATCTGCACCGGCGGGATCATCCCCATCAGGATCACAGCCAAAAGTCATGAAGTGTTCTTTCTCCTCCTCTTCAGTCCTTGGTGGCCCCACAATTGTTTCACCAAATTCAGGTGATTCTCTCAATTCTGGTCCCATGTCCACAACAGCAACATCAGTCACATCTTGCTCAATCACTTCAGCTATAGTAGGCATCTCCTTGAGCATTACATTGGCGTGAGGCACCTCCTTGAGCACTATATTGGCATTAGTCACCTCCTTGAGCACTATATTGGCAGCAGGCACCTCCTTGAGCACATTGGCAGCACGCTTGTGCACTACATTGGCAGCACGCACCTGCTTGTGCACAACAGGCTCCTCCATGTCCTCAAGTCGGCCAACTATCATCATCAACTTCAACACTTCCGATGACTTTACGAGCTCAATAAGTTGTGCATCTGAATCCAACCTGCATTTCATAACATCCCCCGCAATAACCCAGAAATTTGCCCTTTGGTAGTTACCCCATTGAAAATATGGACCAATATCTTTCTCAAGATCAGTGAGTGCATATTCTTCAGAATAAACAAACCAGCTAACAGTTCTACCCTTATTGTACAGTTTCTTACCATCTACAACAGTGAAGTAAGCACTCACATGAACCTCTAACCGACAACCTTTTTTTGGTTCAATCCTGTACCAAACACAAACACATGCAATACAAAACGAAAATAAGAGCCTTCTCAGAAAATCGTACTGTAGGTAATGTGCTCATAATAAATAAAGGAATTTCATCTATATAGACCAGAAGATTACCCAGCTTCATCAGGAGGATCCATCGGAGCGACGAGCTGTTGGCGTCGAGGAAGACAAGGGAAGTAGCACGGGCAAGGCGTCCGGAGGCGCACGAGCTCGGCGTCAGGGTCGTGCTACGGTCGGACGAAGCTCTACGGCGGCGGCCGCAGCAGGACGAACGGACGAAGATGGACTGCGACAGCCTTAGTGCCGAGCGGCGGGGGCGTCAGGAAGAGCATGAGCTCGGCGTCGCGGTCGTGGCGTCGCCGGACGAAACGCTACAATGGCCTTTGCCGCAAGACGACCGGGCGAAGAGAAACGGCGGCGACTGCGCTAGGTTTTCCGGCGGCGAGATTTTCCCCTTTCCATGCCTATGGGAACATGGCTTGGCACGGATGGAGGTGTGCCACCGAGAAGATCTGCCGCCGGAGTGGTCGCCGCCTGGCTAGGAGGACGCGGTGGTCGCCGCTGGGCTAGGAGGACGCGGTGGTCGCCGCCCGGCTAAGGCTCGCGGTGGTTTGGGCTTTCTGTCCCACGACTTCAATTCGACAGGGATAGTCAGATGAGCACAGGGGTAAAAAGGTAAATGCTAAAATCATTAATCGGTAAAAGAAAATATTTCTCTAACAGAAGTGGACGGAGTGACAAAAACCAATAACGTGGCAAACTTTCGATGCTACAAACCTCAAGTTGGATCTTTCGATGGTATAGAGCAAAAGAGCGGATCTTTTAATGGTACAGACCCAATTTTCCCAAGTATTTATGACATATGGCACACCTCGTATCAAGCTTGACACCTTTCCTGGCAATATTCATATATACAGGATGGCTGTTATGAGCAAGTCTCCATAAGAAGTGGTGTACCTTTCGCGGACAGTCAACTTTCGAAAGTTTTTGGAACACCTCCTGTTGTTGTTATATAAGATAGTAAGAAACGACGAAGAGCGGAACGATCAAACCAACGGGGACACGAGATTTTAACGTGGAAAACCGCTCCAAACAACGGAGAGGAAAAAACCACGGGCGCCAGCCATCAATACTTCACTATATCGGGGTGAGGTTACAAACGTCGTGGGTTTACAATGTGTGGCTTACCCCAACATGCGACTTACAAGATGTATTTATAGAGGGCAGAAACCCTAAGTCGGTTGTGATCCGACTCGGATACGATCACCATATGAATTTGGATCACCATAAAACAACACTCCACCTTAAGACAAATTTCATCTTGTAGTATGAACGCAAACCTTCACTCCTGAAACAACAAAGAGAACACTTTCGGCGCCAAATAGGCTCTTGTGCTAAATAGTGATACCAACTAAGCCTGAGCATAGCTCAAACTTAGATACAGGAACAAACTTTGTCATCATATCAGCTGGATTATCAAGAGTACTAATTTTGCATACCTTCAACTTACCTTGTGCAACAACATCACACACATAATGGTATTTGATGTCAATGTGCTTTGTTCTCTCATGGAACATCTGATCCTTAGTAAGGTAAATTGCACTCTGACTATCACAAAACATGTTAATGCAAGTATCAACTCCACAAAGCTCAGCAAACAAACATTTCAACCAAACAGTTTCTTTAACTGCTTCTGCAATGGCCATGTATTCAGCCTCCGTGGTGGATTGGGCAACAACCGGCTGAAGTGTTGCCTTCCAACTAACAGCACAACCACCAATGGTGAACACATAACCTGTGAGGGACCTCCTCTTATCCAAATCGGCAGCAAAATCTGAATCCACATAGCCAACGAGTCCCTCACCAGCTCTGCCAAACTTCAAGCTAGCATCAGACGTGCCACAGAGGTACCTGAAAATCCACTGAACAGCTTTCAATGTTCTTTAGCAGGATTAGCCATGTATCTACTCACCAAGGACATATCATAGGATAAATCAGGACGTGAACAGACCATAGCATACATCAAGAAACCAACAACACTAGAATAGGGAACTCTAGACATGTACTCCAAATCATCATCAGTAGAAGGACATTGAGTAGATGACAACTTAAAATGAGAAGCAATAGGAGTACTAACAGACTTTGTATCATGCATGTTAAAACGATGAAGACCTTTCTTTATGTAACTCTGCTGACTAAGAAATAAGAATCCAGACTTTCACGCTCACAGCCAGGATGTATAGTCGGTACACAGAAGTAATTTAACTCTCCGGACACGGAAAGCAGCGTGTTAAAACTGAAAACGCAACGACGGCGTGCTACACGTAGCTAGTTTACTTTTCATCAACAAGAAAGTCCATTGTTAATCCTTGAGCTATCCCATAAGTCTACTTCTGGTCATAAATGGTTTTTTCAGTACAAAATGATAGAGTTGTCGGTTTCTACATAATAATAGAAAAAACACAGCTCAAAATAATATAAATCTGACTACAAGCTAATCTATAAGCCAACCCGCATGAGAGTGAAAATCCTCCGGTTTGGTCAAAATAGTCCGCTTCTATCATGTTCCGTCTCCCATGGTCTCGTTTCGCCTAGGGGTTTTGTCATCGTGATTTGACGCCCCGCTAAACGACGTCGTGGTTGTTGTCACTACAATAAAACTATGTAGTAGAAACCTTTTTTAGAGAAACTATATCATATGTCTCTTACAACCTATTCTAGTTTGATGTGGACACAACGCTAGCCAACAGAGGTAGATCGATAGGCGTCGTGTGTGCCAATATGTTACTCACAGGAGAAAGAAGTGCTCATGTTGGTGCTTTGTGGTGTTATGTACTGACGTTGTTTTGTATTAGACGACTTCCATTTCCTTAAAAATATGAGTGAAAACACAAGCACTAGTAGAGAACAAGCCAAAGTATCAAAAGGAAATACCTCATCTGTCCCCGTCGTATTACAAACCGGGATAGATGGGTGCCTGCAGAGCCCAGACGCATGTGCAGCGGGCCATTTGTCCCAGTTTCAGTCACAAACCAGAGACAAATGGGGCGTGCCTCACGGCACCAGCCTTTTTGTCTAGAACCGGGACAAAAGATTCATGCCTATATATACTCAGCAGCCCCCCCTCTTTCAAAACCATTGGAGACATTTTTTATAAAATGGTAGGAGGGGGTGTGTGCTAGTTTATTTTTTTACATATGCATGCAAGGTGTTCGATGAAATGCTTGAGAGAGTTCACAAAATGATTTGATTTACACTTAAAGTTTATCCTTCTTTTCGATTGAGGTTAATTTTTCTCTCATTTCATTTGTCATTAATTGATATTGTGCGTGCATGTTCAGTGGTTATTTCTCGATGTTCTATAATGGTTATTGATATAGTTAATTATATAATGCAGATGGACAGACAATGGATGTATGGTGACCGACGCACTGCCGAGTACATGACGGGTTTGAGGAAATTTCTCGACAAAGCCAAGGCTCACAGTACCAATAGTTTCATCTGTTGTCCATGTGTCAACTGTCAGAATAAGACAGATCACCCAAACGCGAGAACCCTTCAAAGCCATCTTATTCAGCACGGTTTCATGCCCAGCTATAATTGTTGGACGAAACATGGAGAAAAAAGGGTTATGATGGAAGACAATGAAGAAGAGGGATGACAACTATCCTATGTTCCCGGAGTACGGTGATACTGCAACGGGGGAAGCTGAAGATGAAGAGGCACCAGATGAGCCCGCTGACAATCTTGGTCGGGCCATTGCTGATGCAAAGAGAGAGTGCGGAACTGAAAATGAGAGGTTGAAGTTCGACCAGATGTTAGAGGATCAAAAGAAATTGTTGTATCCAACTTGCGAAGATGGTCAGAAAAAGCTGGGTACCACACTGGAATTACTGCAGTGGAAGGCAGAGTGTGGTGTGACTGACAAGGGATTTGGAAAGTTGTTGCAGATAATTAGGAAGATGCTTCCAAAGGTCAACGAGTTGCCCGGCATCACGTACAAAGAAAACAAGGTTGTGTGCCCTCTAGGATTAGACGTGCAGAAGATACATGTCTGCCCTAATGACTGCATCATCTACCGTGGTGAGTATGAGAATTTGGATGCATGTCCGGTATGCACTGCATTGCGGTATAAGATCAGACGAGATGAACCTGGTGAAGTTGAGGGTGAGCGTCCCCGGAAGAGGGTTCCTGCCAAGGTGATGTGGTATGCTCCTATAATACCACGATTGAAACGCCTATTCGCGAACAAAGAGCATGCCAAGTTGTTGTGATGGCACAAAGAGTACCGTAAGAAAGACGCGATGTGCAGACACCCCGCTGATGGGTCGCAGTGGAGAAAAATTGAGAGAGAGTTCCCGGAATTTGCAGATGACGCAAGGAACTTAAGGTTTGGTCAAAGTACAGACGGATTCAATCCGTT
The DNA here is from genome assembly GCA_026929855.1 of Poa annua. Classification (NCBI taxonomy): domain Eukaryota; kingdom Viridiplantae; phylum Streptophyta; class Magnoliopsida; order Poales; family Poaceae; genus Poa; species Poa annua. Next base: position 89,261,666 of record CM049431.1, read on the forward strand.
TGGGGAGCAGAGCAACAGTCATAGCACCTGGCCTGTGACTCTATGTATTTATAACCTTCCTCCTTGGTTGTGCATGAAACGAAAGTTCATTATGATGTTATTGCTCATCCAAGGCCCGAAGCAACCTGGCGACGACCTTGATGTGTACCTTAGGCCATTAGTTGAAGAACTTTTACAGTTGTGGCGGGAAGAAGGTGTACGGGTGTGGGATGAGCACAAACATGACGAATTTGACCTACGAGCTTTGCTTTTTGTAACAATTAACGATTGGCCTGCTCTTGCTAACCTCTCAGGGCAGTCGACCAAGGGGTACAATGCATGCACACATTGTTTGCGTGAGACTGAATGTTTATATTTGGATAAATGTAAGAAGTGTGTGTATCTGGTGCATTGTCGATTTCTTCCGATCAGGTATACCGCAAGGAAGAAAGGCAAGCAATTTAAAGGTGAGGCTGATCACAGTAAGAGGCCTGTCAACCGTACTGGTGAAGAAATATTTGATATGGTAAAGGATCTAAAAGTAATCTTTGGAAAGGGTCCTGGAGGACAACAGGTTCTGAAAGACGCTAACGGGCACGCACCCATGTGGAAGAAAAATTCTATATTTTGGGAGCTACCATATTGGAAGGTCCTAGAGGTTCGATCTGCTATCGACGTGATGCACGTGACGAAAAATGTTTGCGTGAACCTGCTAGGCTACTTGGGCGTGTACGGGAAGAAAAAAGATACAGAGGAAGCACGGGAGGACCAGAAACGTGTGAAAGAACGAGACGGCCTAAGTCCCGAACACTACGAAGGTCCTGCCAGCTACGCTCTTACCAAACAAGAGAAAGTAATATTCTTTGAATGCCTAAGCAGTATCAAGGTCACGGCTGGCTTCTCGTCAAATATAAAGAGGATAGTAAATGTGAGACTCCAAAAATTTCAAAACCTAAAGTCTCATGATTGTCACGTGATTATGACGCAATTGCTTCCGATTGCACTGAGGGGGCTACTACCGGAAAATGTTTGAGTGCCCATTGTGAAGCTTTGTGCATTCCTCAATGCAATATTTCAGAAGGTAATCGATCCGGCGATTCTACCAGGGTTGCAAAATGATGTGGTTCAGTGTCTTGTCAGTTTTGAGTTGGTGTTCCCTACATCCTTCTTCGATGTTATGACGCATCTCCTGGTTCACCTAGTCGAAGAGATTCAAGTTCTCGGTCCTGTATTTCTGCATAATATGTTCCCATTTGAGAGGTTCATGGCAGTCTTAAAGAAATATATTCATAACCGTGCTAGGCCAGAAGGAAGCATCTCCAACGGCTACGGTAACGAGGAGGTCATTGAGTTCTGTGTTGACTATATTCATGACCTTAAGCCGATTGGTGTTCCACACTCACGACATGAGGGTAGACTGAGTGGAAAAGGCACACTAGGAAACAAAACATTTTTTTAATGGATGAACATTCTTTCACTGAAGCACACTATACAGTTTTACAAAGTTCTACCTTGGTGGCCCCGTATATCGATGAACACAAGAATCTTGTACGCTCCCTACAAGCGGGGAAGTCTGACAACTGGATTGTACATACACACATGGCGACTTTCGGCGGTTGGTTGCGAGCACATCTCCAAAATAAAGGCAATGCTGATGAACAATTAAACTTGTTGGCCAGGTCATCATCTGCAACTATATGTACTTTCCAAGTGTACGAGATAAATGAGAATACATTTTACACGAGTGTCCAAGATAAAAAGAGCACGAACCAAAATAGTGGTGTTCGCATTGATGCAACAAACAACAATGGGCAGAAGAACACATATTATGGTTGCATAGAGGAGATATGGGAACTTGACTATGGACCTTCTTTTAAGATCCCTTTGTTTCGGTGCAGATGGGTCAATCTGAAAGGCGGGGTTGAGGTAGACAAGATGTATGGAATGAAAACAGTGGATCTAAACAATCTTGCGTACGGAGACGAACCATTCGTGCTAGCCAATGATTTGGCTCAGGTTTTCTATTGAAGTACATGTCTAGCTGACATAAAAAAATAAATATCCTGGGACTGGAGGAGCCGAGGCATCACATAGTTCTTTCAGGAAAAAGAAACATCGTGGGAGTGAGGACAAGACAGACATGTCAGATGATTATAATAATTTTGATGAAATTCCGCCATTCGTAGTGAACATTGACCCAATCATCAAGTTGATCGAAGAAGATACTCCATGGTTCCGACCCAATTGAACTGGCGCGTTGTGTGATGGAGATGTTGGTGCGATGTGTAATAATTAATATATTAAACTTTTTATATGAAGAAGATGCTCCATTTTTACCTGCATATCAAATGGATCTGTCGGCGTTGATAGAACAAAACACATGATTTCACCTGCATACAGACCCACGGTGGCTCCTGAGTGCCTGCATATCAAATGCACCGTGGGGCGTATGCAGTGAATCCGAGTGATTTGTATTCCTCAGTAGATGAATTGAACTATTCTTTTGATAGAACAAAACACACGATTTCACCTGCATACAGCCCCACGGTGGCTCCTGAGTGCCTGCATATCAAATGCACCGTGGGGCGTATGCAGGGAATCCGAGTGATTTGTATTTCTCAGTAGATGAATTGAACTATTCTTTTGATAGAACAAAACACACGGTTTCCCCTGCATCCAACCCGACCGTGGCTCTTGAGTGCCTCGCATGACAAATGCACGGTCGGACGTATGCAGGGAATCTGAATGCTTTGTATATCACCACCCGGGCACTAGAAGGAGGATACACTGAGTGCTCCCCTCGTCCGAGAGGGGGCTATATATAGGGTCACGTGGCTCAACCAGTAGTACTGATAGTGTTGATCCAACAGCTCACAAGTGCTCAAAAGAAGCACACCCGTGATCCAACGGCTAACAAGTGTTTGAAAGAAACACACGATCCGTGTGCTTCTTTAGTCCCGGTTTGGAAGTGAAAGTGTTGATCGAATAACTCGGAAGCAATCAAAAGAAACACACACCTGATCGAACGGCTAACAAGTGTTTGAAAGAAACACACGATCCATGTGCTTATTTAGTCCCGGTTTGGAAGTGAAAGTGTTGATCGAACATCTCAGAAGCCATCAAAAGAAACACACACCTGATCGAACGGCTAACAAGTGCAAAAGTTATTCAAATTCATATTAAACTAGTTTTAAACTAATTAAAATAATTATGATAGCAAACAGAAAATGGGGTTGTATTAGTTAGTCAAATTAAAACACTTTTCATATTGAAAGTTTTTTCAAATTCCAAAGTTTGCAAAAGGTATTCAAATTCATATTCAAACTAGATTTAAACTAATTAAAATAATTATGATAGAAAACAGAAAATGGGGTTGTATTAGTTAGTCAAATTCAAACACTTTTCATATTGAAAGTTTTTTCAAATTCCAAAGTTTGCAAAAGTTATTTAAAACAGAAAACAGAAAAAGAAAATAAAAACATAAAAATAAAATGACAAAAACCCTATCTATACCGGGCGTGGCTTAGCCCGGGACAAATGGGGGTCTCATCTATCCCGGGTCGTGGCTCAGCCTGGGACAAATAGGGGTCATATGTCCCAGGCGACAAATGCCTCTCCCCTATATAACCAACACTTAGCCACGGTTCCAGCCACAACCCGGAGCAAAAACATATCGACGCCGTCAGGCTGCCAAATTTTCCCCTCGAGCGCCGCCGCCTCCTTCCTCGACTCCTGCCGGGCCTCGCTCCATCCTAGAGCGCCACCGCCTTCCTCCTCGACTCCGGCGACTAGGTGAGCCCTCTCTTCCCTCTCTCTGCGCCACAGCGGACGCTGCCCTGATGTTCCTCGACTCCGGCTAGCTCCGCCCACCGCCACCCCGACACTGCCGCCCCTCTGACGACCCCGACTCCGGCTAGCTACGGCGTCGCGCGCTCTATCTCCGCGCCGGCGGATGCGTGTCGGGGCGGCCGCACCCTCGCCGGCGGACTCTGTTCTTCTCTCCTCCGCAAACGCACGCCGCCGCCGCGCCTCCGACGACCAAGAAGTGGCGGTGCCGCCACTCCCAGGTAGCCCGCGTTCGTGCACCTCGGACGCGCATACGCGCGCGGCCTGGCTCGCCGTAAATCGACGCCGGCGACGTGGTCGCCGCCGCGGCCGATCTCCCCCGCCGATGACGTCACGGTGACGTTGCGGTGGGGTCTGTCTATCAGCCTGAGTTTTTTCTAGATAGGAAAAAAATCCCAGAAAATGATTAAAACTGGAAAATCAATATCTTTAAATCTATCCATCCAAAAAATATGGAAAATATATCAAAATGCTGACAACAAATAAACTTAAATACTTATGGTATTATGCAAATATATTTCAAAGATTCAAATACGATGAATAGTTCGAGACAAATTTTACAACACGTAAGTCTAAAAAAGAAACACACAACACGTAATGCGCGCACATCCCCGTCGTCTCATAATACCATTTTTTCAATATTTTTGATTATTATTTCATTGGTTTCTTATCTTATTCTCTCATAAAGTACGCGAAGCAGCAACAGGGCACCAATTTGTGTGGATTCTATGTCTGCGAGTTCATCCGAATTCACTTCAATGAGGGGGCAGACTGGAATGACGTATGTAAACAATATATTCAAACTTGTTCACTTTTCAAATGAAATTATTTTCATGATGTTGATATATCGGTGTTGGTCTCTCCTTTTTAGTTTGAGATGATCCGGAACAGGTTGATGCAAAAGACCGCTTACTACCAATTACGGAGGAAATTGCGGGCTTTTTGCTTGACTATGTCATAAAGTCAGGCGTAGAATGCAGTAGCCGAAAAAACCATCCCAAGGAAAAATTAGGGTCTAATGCCTCTTCTGTCATGTAATTATCTCTGGTTGTAAATATTTAGACATGATCTTACGGTTGTAAATATTTGTTTCAGAGAACTCGTGTATTAGCTAGTATTCATGACCATCCCAAGGAAAAAATCATGTATTCATGATATATATTATATAGTAGCGTATAATATGCAACTCGATCTTGTTTGAAATGAAACATAAATATCAAAAACAGAAATGCAAAAGAATCAGTAAAATAGAAAACAGTAAACAAAAAACAAAACATGAAACAAAAAAAGAAAACAAAAAAAAATCATACTGTCCCGATTCGTATTACGTACCGGGACAAATGAGAGCCAGAGGCTGGCTCAATTGGCCACGTGACCTCCCTAGTAGTCCCGGACCGTGACGTGTCCGGGCCAAATAGGGGAGACTATTTGTCGCGAGCATGGTGTCCCGGGCGTGTGCCTGGGACAAAAAGCCCTCCCGACCCGGGACGCTTATTAGCTAGTTCTGCTCTAGTGAAGGCTACCAAAGGTGCGTTGTCTCAGCTCACATATGGGTGAAAACACAAGGCTACCAAAGGTTACTTAAAGGGTAAATACTATATATAGCAGGCCGATGGGAACGAAACCTTCGGACTGCTCCGACGCCGTCAGTCTCGTCTCCATTGAGCGGGCTCGATTTGCTCCTTTTCTTCGTAGTTAAGCCCGTGGAATTAAATCCGGGTTAAGACGGCCAGTTACCAAAACAAAATCCCCCAAATCACTCCTTCCTTCTTCAGACTCTCTTCCATTCGTGTCGCCCCTGCGCAAGTACTCGACACGCTCGCCCCATCCCTGTGCTCCATCAAGCTCGCTTGCTGATCTCCTCTCCCCTCCTCCTCCATGACACCGCTCGTCGATCTGATCCGCCACAAGGAGGCGCCGCCGGGGCTGCACTGACCAGCCGCCGGTGCTGTTCGTGTTAAAGGCGGCTCAATCGTACATTCGTACCGTCAAGGCTCCTTTCTGGACTGGTAGGATTCGGATGTTTTGAGCGCTCACGACAACCATCTCCATTGTCTAGACAACTACATGATTCATTCTAACACCAACCGACTGAGGTACCAATGTCTGCCTATTTCCAGCATGCCTTTAGATCTAATTTTACAGCCGATTCATATAATTGATATCCATATCATGCATCTGCTAGACTTTTAGATCTGCGATCATGTTTGAGGCAAGTTTTTGCTCAAGATCTTTTGCTTCCATGTATTGTATTTGTTTTGCTGGGTGATAGTGATATGCAAGCGTATGGTCTTGCAATATTCCCAAGTTTTATACAGATGAATAGATGATGATGAAGTTTCCATGGCCGCACTGAATAAAATTTGTTATTGTGGAAGCAACACAAATATAGTTTGGAATAAGTTTTTGTTATATGGAAGCATGGTGTGGAACATGCTTCTCCTTTCATATTACATGTTTCCTACCACATAGATGCCTGCTTCCCACAAGCAAGCATTAGAGTACGTAATATCGTATATTCCTTGGACCCACTCATCACTTCCTTCTAGTAAACGATTATATTGTACATAGACTTTGCTTCAAGCAATGCCTACCATACTCCTATGGTTCTCACATATATATTTTTCTATAGTGTAACAGGTAATCTTTGGCGAAGGGCTTTTGCGTGTATCAGCGACGGTGATGTCGATCCCACCATTCAGAACATGACGAAGGTTGTGGCCTGACACATCGGGCTGCCATAGCGCCGTCTTGGTCTCATGCTATTGTTGGCACTACGGGACCTCACATCACTGGCTTGGTTGCCGCCTCGCCGGAAATAATGTCGCTGCATAGCATCGTCGACGACCACCTTTGCCATGACGTTCTTCGTCAACATTTTTCTCGGTACAAAGAGCCGCGGCTCCAATTTGTCGCTCCTACTTGATGCTTCTCTAATATCATGTACCCTTCTCTATGTACTTTGGTGGTTGGGTGGCGTGGCACGTTTAGGACATTGCCATAACGGTGGAACACAATGGACATTTTTCTTACTCTCCCCAAATGCCACAAAATCTAACCCTGCAATCACCAATTAGTGTTGTACATGTAAGCAATTTGTGATACCATTGGAAGCAGATGATGTCTATTTGGAAGCAAATTATACTCTTGAAGCATTGTTGACAGAAACAAATCTTTTAACCGCTTAGAGCAATTTACTGTTGTCGGGAAACATATATTTGCACTTTCGAAGCACATCATTTTCCATGTTGAAAACTAAATACTAGATCAAAACAATATCCAAGTAACATGGAAGCAATCTCGGCCACCCATAAAAGCAAGTTGTATACTTTCCGAAAGCAATTTTTTTCCTGTTTTGAAATCAATCTTGATACAGACAATCTTTGTCTCACTGGAAGCAATATAATGTTACACTTGAACGAATTATTGGTCCTTTGAAGCACATTTTTCTGTGTTGGAAATAAAGCACTAGACTAAAACTATTTTGATTTGTGAGAAGCAATATTAATTGTCTGGGAGAAGCACACTAGTGGAAATCGGGGCTCTAGTCCCGGTTCCAGAGGGCCTGTAGTCCCGGTGTAGCAACCGGGACTGTCAGGCCGGGACTAGAGCCCCCGGACCCTTTGGTCTCGGTTTAACTCGAACCGGGACCGGAGCCCCCCCCCCCCCCAATGAGCGCAGCGCACGTGGCCGCGGCAGGGCGTGCGGGGGGCGAACCCTTTAGTCCCGGTTCGTAATACGAACCGGGACTAGGGTTTTTATTTTTTTTTAAATTTCAGGGTTTTGCTTTTTTCATTTCAGGGTTTCCTTTTTTTTATTTCTACCGGTTTTCTGGGTAGGGGTTTCGGATGGTACCACGTCGATGCGTGACGGTAGGGGGTTTCGGATGGTACCACGTCGATACTATAGTCGATGTGTGATGGTAGGGGGTTTCGGATGGTACCATGTCGATGCGTCGGGGGTAGGGGTTTCGGATGCTACAGCTTTGATGGGCGAAAATCACGTATAAATTATTATACGAACCTAGATGAAGTTGCATCATGCATATATACAATTACATGAAGATCATGTGTTCATAACACATATACATTTAAGTACGCGTGGTACATGAATATCACGTTTCCCGGTTCCAGAGACTTAGAAATATTTTGTTACATGGAGATCACTATATATTACATGTCCGCACTAGTCAACATAGTGGTACTCTCCGGTCTCCGGTATGACTTCGGTGAGATAAAATCCCGTCAACTCCTCTGCAATTGCCCTGAAGCGGGTCTTTATTGGTAGCTCGTTGCGCTTTCTTGCCAACTGTAAAAAATGATATCACAATGAATACATGAGATATGAAATGAATAAAACTCATCACGATTGATGATACAAAAATAATGTTGTGACTAGAGCTTTACGTACTTCGATACTTCTTTTGCTCTTCAAACTCTCGTTTACCACAGTGTGCATGTACTCGCAAACGAAGAATCCACATAGATCAGTACCGGTTGGCTGTTTAAGACAAGTCTATAGAAGAATACAATTTAATCAAATAATAATAAAGTATGATAATGATGCATGGGCCTAGTTATAGTACTACTTACATCGTTAGTACGCCAGCGCAGTTTCTCTGGCCATCCACTGTTCGGATGTTCCGCGAGGAACATTTTCCAAACGCTGCATGACAAGAAACTGAATGAATGAGTCATAAATTCCTTGATATTAGGAAATGAACGAAAGAGGCGATAAGAAAAGAAAGTACCTTGCCACCAAATCAAAACAGGTCTTGTATTGTTTAGGGCATCTTCTTAACGAGTCAAGGACAACAATTTCTCCTTTCCGCAAGTCAATAACGATAAGAATGTAGTGGTAGCTGCGCACGTTTATAAATAGTCATGCATAACTAATCAATTAAACTTAACATTGGGTGAGAAAAATAGAATGTGTAATAAGCAGTAACACTCACTTGAAGTTGTAAGGCCATAATATATATTTTTTGTAAGCTTGTCGCTTGAAAAACATTAGCAAATTACCCGGTGTATCCTTGTTAAGTAGTGGATTAATTATGTTATCTTCATGCATTATAGAGGGGTCAATGAACCCAATGTGGTTGATTTTCTTCTTCTTGCATTCGAGCATCTTCATTCTGAGTAATAAAGCACACAAAATATTATAGAGAGGATTATCACAGACAATGAACGAGTAGAGCTAATTAAAACATTAAATTACAGGAATAGATGACTTACAGACAATATGAACTTATGATGTTTTTGTCGAGGGCCCGGAGATTGTATAACTGAAAGATTTCGGCGAAGTAAAGGACAACGGAGTATTCTTGGAAATAATGCTCTTCCTTAACTGCCATCTGGAGAGCGACTTTACTCGTATCCTTATTTACGGTATCCTTGTACCAGGCTTGAAATTGACGCATTCTTGTGGGTAAGTCGCCGTCAACAAAATTCTCCCCGTGAACATAAGTACGAACAACATCCGCGAAGGGGATATCATCTCCCGAATATACCAGCTCCCGCACATTGATGTTTTTGAGAGCTCTGTCATCAAGCACCTTGAGCGGGGGGGGGGCGACTGTGCGTCTTGTTCTCCGAGTTGGGCAACTTGTTTCCCTTTTTTCGATCGATCATCCATCTCTTCGTCATATGACTTACCAATGTTGCGATCATAGTCTGTTGGCGGCGATGGTGGGGGGTTGTATAGGGCATCGATGCAACGGTCAATTTTTTCCTGAGGAATTCCGGCAGTAAATTTTGCAGGAGGCAATTGTTTCGCTAACGCTTTCTGTTTCACGCCAGCAAGCCAGGCATCCGTATGTTCTTTGCATGCGATATCGTTTTCCTCGACGGTTCTCTCCCAAGGTAACTTTGGAGTAGGCGGCGGTGTTTTCTGCTTTCTAGGTTTCTTCCTAACAGGAGAACCAGACTGGCGCCTACTCGAGAGCGACTTAACATTCTGGCGGACTGGCACAGACTGCGATGGCCTCACGCTAGGAACCCTCTCTGGGGGCGGTTGGCTTTGCTGTTGAGCTGGAGATGGACTCGGGCTGGGGTCCCTATCGGGGAGGTGTGGGCTTTGCTGATGGGGTGGAGATGGACTCCGTCTTTGATCCCTCTCGAGGAAGAGTGGACTTGGCTAGTGAGCTGGACTCCTAGAACGAGGAGTGGACTTTGCTTGTTCTGGAAGGACGATGTATTTCTTGGGCCATAGGGCGAAGGCATGCTTGACGTCTGCCAACGTTTTCTCCTCGTCACCTCCAGGTAACTCAAGTTCCAAGGATTCAAATCCCGGCATAATTTCGTCCACCCCGACACGAGCGTAGCCATCTGGAATTTGACCACAATGGTAGAGTTCTCCAGGTTGAATTACTAAAGCTTGCCCCACCGCCACCTTCAAAGTTATGTTTCGCATTGCTATATGTAGCTCACAACCTGTAGGCTCTGTGATGTCATCCACTGGGTAGGCACCAACGTCGACCTGACGCGTGGAACCAACGCTGCTTCTACGCTGAGATGGGGCGGCATGCGCTTCATGGTCTAATTGGTGCCGCTCCTGAGGTTCCGCTCTTTGCTCCTTCAATGCTTTTATTTCCGCCCGTTGCTCCTTCATTTCTTGTTCCAATTGTAATAACCGGTCGGCCTCCTTCTTCTTACCTCTGCTACGGCTTCTATAAGTGTGAGCGGATTCCGGCCACGCAGTCTTAAACGTAGCACCGCCAGGAAAGCCTCGAGCTCGTCCAACATGTTCAGGATTCCCCAGTGCCCGTGTCAGCTCGTCATCCTCTCTATCGGGTTTGAACACACCATTGCGAACATCATTAATTGCTTCTTCAAGCTTCTTTTTTATACGCTCCACAAGAACCTTCCATTTTCCCCTTCCAACAATCTCTCCGGTTTGAGGGTCCAACATTGCCCCATGCGCGAACAACCAGAATTTCGACCTCTCGGGCCGGTCAAGTGTCTGTGGACGGACCCCCGATTGAAGCAGTTTTTCTTCATAGGCTAACCACTTAGGAATGGCGCTCTTGTAGCCACCTGTCCCCAATGTATGGTGGTGTTCCTTCAGCTTAGCATTCAATTTATTTATCTCCGATCGGGACACAGCCATAGGTGATTCCCTATACGCCTTAAACGCCGCCCATTCAGATTCTATCTTCTTCCCTTGTGCTCCACTGAAATCTGGCACTTCTTTTGTTTCTACATATTGATTCCATAACTTTTTCTTCCAGTTCCGGAATTGTTCCGCCATCTTAATAAGAGTCCACCTCTTGAGGTTGTCCTTCTTCACTTTAGAGAGATCTGGCGGGAGGGTGAAATGTGACAACAGCGTGTTATAGACCAAATCCTTAAGAACTTGGTGGACATAACATGGGTCGTCCACATCTGCGGCCGCCGGCTTATTCCATTCGCGTATGCTGATTGGGATCATGTCCCTAACAATAACTCCAGCTTGACTTATAAATTTGTTGCGGTTCTGTTTTGGTTCGAGCGGTTCGCCGGAATCAGCAATTTCCTCAATCGGTAACTTTGGATCCTCGCTCGTCATTCTTTTTGCCTTGCCTCGAGGAGCACATGCTGGCTGCTTTTTTGCAGATTTGCTCGATCCGGATGGCTAAAAGAAAAATAAGTCGTTAATAAATGCATGTAGTTAACAATAACATATCGCCATATTTATTATAAACACATATACACCTCTCCGCCGGAGTTTGCTATCACCACATCAAAGTCTTGTGACTCGATTCCAAAGTCGTTCAAAAATTGGTCGAAATCATAATCATCTACATCTCCTCCAGCTCGGGCATCATTAAAAATAAGTTGTTCCATTTGGTCTTCCATCTCTTCGTCTCGTTGAAATTGTGCTTCTTCTATCTGCTCGTCTCGCAAGTGCTCCATAGCTCAAATGTACCTGCAATCAATCAAATTTGCAATCAAGTTTAGATTTATTCTAAAAAAGATACAAGTATGCAATCCTATAAATTACAAGAATATGAATATTGGGTTGAATGATTGTTTAAAATATTCTATAAATTACAATGTACCTGTTTACTACTCAAGCATGTCAAACTAATGCACCCAAGTGTAATTCTCATAAATAAAACTGGGAGGAAGTAGCTGATACAACTGGGTCATATATATTATATATATTACAATCATCTCAATTTGCATATCTAACACACAAAAGGTCTAAGATTTAATTTCAGACCTCGGCTAACTCACATCACAGTTCAAACAAATATCTGCAACCCAAATTCCATACACATAATGAAGGAAATATCTCATCTTCAGACCTCAAGTTCTCCAACAACTTTAAATTCCATCAGCTTTATATACATGTTGTAGACATATCGAGGAATCTAGAATTCCATCAGCTTTATATACAAATAGTTCGAATTTTCTTTACTACTGGATCATATAGGCATGTCTTTTACACCTGAAATCGAGGCAACGACGAGGAGGAGCGGCACAGCCTCGGCAAGGAGGAGGAGGTGGGAAGCACGGCCTCGGCAAGGAGGAGGAGGTGGGCAGCACGACCTCCGAGCGAGGAGGAGGTCGGGCGGCGCGGACCGGCGAGCAGCACCTCGGGCGGGCAGATTCTATCTTCTGAACTCCACTCTATGGATCAAGACATAATCAGAGCAAGGTTTAGCTGGAAAAAAATTAAGAAATTAAGAGTAAGAAGATTGTAAGAAGACATGATGTTCAAATCAGAAGTTATGCTGAAAAAGGGTAATTTGGCAGTGTTTAGCTGCAAATTCAGACAACACGAGCATCTTGTTCTGAATTTTGGAGTATAAAGCTAGCAAAAAGAAGTGAGTTTAAGCGGAGCATCTTGTTCTGAATCTGCCAGTTACATAAACCCATCTGAGTTTGCTGAACACCAACTATTTGCAAGCAAAGGAGATACAGTTAGGTAATTAACCACATGACATGGAGTATGTAAGGAAGTCAAGTGTTAGTTCACATACTTATAACTTTCTGGAGGAACGACAATACATGGCGAACACAAGTATTTTTTTTTTGACAAAACACTTATTTGTGGATGGAGAGAGTATATATTATCTGATTCAGCACTTCATAAAAATGGCGAACACAAGTAAACTACGGGGCATAGGTCAATATGTCAATAAAATGACGCATTTGCAAGGCATGGAAGGAAGCCATGAGGCTATGGTGTATTCACATCACTAAATATCACCCATTTTTCATCTTGATTTGAATTTAATATAAATTCTTTTGGATGAACTAAGGCATTGACAGCATATTTAGGGTCACTCAGATGGATGAACTAATATAAATTTTGGATGGTGTATTCATATTTTGGATGAACTAATATAAATTTCACCCATTTTTCACATCACTAAATATCACTAAATATCACCCATTTTTAGGGTCATCACCACAGATCAACTAAGGCATTGACAGCATATTAAACATAGAGAAGCATGAGTCCTATTTTTCTTACGGATGGGAAGAAGGCCGCCGCTGCAGCAGCCACCTCGGGCGCGAGGAGGAGGAGGAGGTCGGGCGGGCAGCACCTCGGGCACGAGGAGGAGGAGGTCGGGCGGCGCAACACCTCGGGCGCGTGGAGGAGGAGGTGGGCAGCACGGCGAGCGCGGACGGCGGCGCGGACGAGGACGAGGAGGAGCTCGGGCGGCGCGGACGGCGAGCAGCACCTCGGGCGGGTAGAGGCGCGAGGAGGAGGAGCTCGGGCGGCGCGGACGGCGAGCAGCACGCGCGGCGGAGAGGAAAGGGCGGCGGCGCCGGAGTAGCTAGGGTTTCAGGAATGGAGACGAATTTGGGGAAGAATGGGAAAAAAATTGGCCGCGACACACTAAGTGTCAGCCCCGAACCCTTTAGTCGCGGTTCCAGCCCCGAACCGCGACTAAAGGGTCTTTAGTCCCGGTTGGTAACACCAACCGCAACTAAAGTCTTTTTTTTTCTTTGCTTCTTTTTCTTTTTACTGGTTTTTGTTTTTGTCTTCTTTTATTTACTTTGGTTTACTTATTTTTTGAATTGTTTTGTTTCTAGTTTATTTTTCTGTTTTGCTTTATATTCTTTCATTTTCCATTTTTTGATTTATTTTTGTTTGGTATCTAGTTTTCATAAATATCATTTTCCTTTTTTTGAGTGCAAAAAATGAGGTTTTTTGTGAAGTGAGTACAGAAAATATGATTCCAAATGGCACCCAACTATTTTTCACTAATAGTGGTGCACATATGATGGATGATCCCCAAGTATGAGTTTTTTCTTACAATTCTAACTAATTTCCCCTAGTTAATTGAGTTTACGTTGGTTTATCGAAAGTAATTCAAATTTGAACTACAACTATTTGATAGTTTGGTCTGAAACTTTTGGAAAAATCATTTTAAGGTACACAACTAGTGGTTATATCACAGAAACATTAATAGTTCTAGAAAATATCACCTCTTCCGATGATTAGTCGTAGCGACCGTTTTGATCGTTTTTAAGAAAAAATGTAATAAAGTGATAAACACCTCAAAAAATCAAATCCTTTGGCATGGGCTCCTTATATGTGTACTAGTTGCTAGGAAAAATGATAACTTGATTTTTGCCTACATTTGCAAAAAAAGTCTTCACAAAAAGGTTTATCATGTATGAACATCTAGAAGTTTCAAGCCAAATGACCAAGTTATGGTCATTTCGACGACATAGTTTGTGATAAAGATCTCATACTCCACACATAGGTGCATATTGGTATATTAAACAACCATGCCAAAGGGATTCTTCAAATTATTTTCATAAATATCATTTTCCTTTTTTTGAGTGCAAAAAATGAGGTTTTTTGTGAAGTGAGTACAGAAAATATGATTCCAAATGGCACCCAACTATTTTTCACTAATAGTGGTGCACATATGATGGATGATCCCCAAGTATGAGTTTTTTATTACAATTCTAACTAATTTCCCCTAGTTAATTGAGTTTACGTTGGTTTATCGAAAGTAATTCAAATTTGAACTACAACTATTTGATAGTTTGGTCTGAAACTTTTGGAAAAATCATTTTAAGGTACACAACTAGTGGTTATATCACAGAAACATTAATAGTTCTAGAAAATATCACCTCTTCCGATGATTAGTCGTAGCGACCGTTTTGATCGTTTTTAAGAAAAAATGTAATAAAGTGATAAACACCTCAAAAAATCTAATCCTTTGGCATGGGCTCCTTATATGTGTACTAGTTGCTAGGAAAAATGATAACTTGATTTTTGCCTACATTTGCAAACAAAGTCTTCACAAAAAGGTCTATCATGTATGAACATATAGAAGTTTCAAGCCAAATGACCAAGTTATGGTCATTTCGACGACATAGTTTGTGATAAAGATCTCATACTCCACACATAGGTGCATATTGGTATATTAAACAACCATGCCAAAGGTATTCTTCAAATTATTTTCATAAATATCATTTTCCTTTTTTTGAGTGCAAAAAATGAGGTTTTTTGTGAAGTGAGTACAGAAAATATGATTCCAAATGGCACCCAACTATTTTTCACTAATAGTGGTGCACATATTATGGATGATCCCCAAGTATGAGTTTTTTCTTACAATTCTAACTAATTTCCCCTAGTTAATTGAGTTTACGTTGGTTTATCGAAAGTAATTCAAATTGGAACTACAACTATTTGATAGTTTGGTCTGAAACTTTTGGAAAAATCATTTTAAGGTACACAACTAGTGGTTATATCACAGAAACATTAATAGTTCTAGAAAATATCACCTCTTCCGATGATTAGTCGTAGCGACCGTTTTGATCGTTTTTAAGAAAAAATGTAATAAAGTGATAAACACCTCAAAAAATCAAATCCTTTGGCATGGGCTCCTTATATGTGTAATAGTTGCTAGGAAAAATGATAAACTTGATTTTTGCCTACATTTGCAAAAAAAAGTCTTCACAAAAAGGTCTATCATGTATGAACATCTAGAAGTTTCAAGCCAAATGACCAAGTTATGGTCATTTCGACGACATAGTTTGTGATAAAGATCTCATACTCCACACATAGGTGCATATTGGTATATTAAACAACCATGCCAAAGGGATTCTTCAAATTATTTTCATAAATATCATTTTCCTTTTTTTGAGTGCAAAAAATGAGGTTTTTTGTGAAGTGAGTACAGAAAATATGATTCCAAATGGCACCCAACTATTTTTCACTAATAGTGGTGCACATATGATGGATGATCCCCAAGTATGAGTTTTTTCTTACAATTCTAACTAATTTCCCCTAGTTAATTGAGTTTACGTTGGTTTATCGAAAGTAATTCAAATTTGAACTACAACTATTTGATAGTTTGGTCTGAAACTTTTGGAAAAATCATTTTAAGGTACACAACTAGTGATTATATCACAGAAACATTAATAGTTCTAGAAAATATCACCTCTTCCGATGATTAGTCGTAGCGACCGTTTTGATCGTTTTTAAGAAAAAATGTAATAAAGTGATAAACACCTCAAAAAATCAAATCCTTTGGCATGGGCTCCTTATATGTGTACTAGTTGCTAGGAAAAATGATAACTTGATTTTTGCCTACATTTGCAAACAAAGTCTTCACAAAAAGGTCTATCATGTATGAACATCTAGAAGTTTCAAGCCAAATGACCAAGTTATGGTCATTTCGACGACATAGTTTGTGATAAAGATCTCATACTCCACACATAGGTGCATATTGGTATATTAAACAACCATGCCAAAGGTATTCTTCAAATTATTTTCATAAATATCATTTTCCTTTTTTTGAGTGCAAAAAATGAGGTTTTTTGTGAAGTGAGTACAGAAAATATGATTCCAAATGGCACCCAACTATTTTTCACTAATATTGGTGCACATATGATGGATGATCCCCAAGTATGAGTTTTTTCTTACAATTCTAACTAATTTCCCCTAGTTAATTGAGTTTACGTTGGTTTATCGAAAGTAATTCAAATTTGAACTACAACTATTTGATAGTTTGGTCTGAAACTTTTGGAAAAATCATTTTAAGGTACACAACTAGTGGTTATATCACAGAAACATTAATAGTTCTAGAAAATATCACCTCTTCCGATGATTAGTCGTAGCGACCGTTTTGATCGTTTTTAAGAAAAAATGTAATAAAGTGATAAACACCTCAAAAAATCAAATCCTTTGGCATGGGCTCCTTATATGTGTAATAGTTGCTAGGAAAAATGATAAACTTGATTTTTGCCTACATTTGCAAAAAAAAGTCTTCACAAAAAGGTCTATCATGTATGAACATCTAGAAGTTTCAAGCCAAATGACCAAGTTATGGTCATTTCGACGACATAGTTTGTGATAAAGATCTCATACTCCACACATAGGTGCATATTGGTATATTAAACAACCATGCCAAAGGGATTCTTCAAATTATTTTCATAAATATCATTTTCCTTTTTTTGAGTGCAAAAAATGAGGTTTTTTGTGAAGTGAGTACAGAAAATATGATTCCAAATGGCACCCAACTATTTTTCACTAATAGTGGTGCACATATGATGGATGATCCCCAAGTATGAGTTTTTTCTTACAATTCTAACTAATTTCCCCTAGTTAATTGAGTTTACGTTGGTTTATCGAAAGTAATTCAAATTTGAACTACAACTATTTGATAGTTTGGTCTGAAACTTTTGGAAAAATCATTTTAAGGTACACAACTAGTGGTTATATCACAGAAACATTAATAGTTCTAGAAAATATCACCCCTTCCGATGATTAGTCGTAGCGACCGTTTTGATCGTTTTTAAGAAAAAATGTAATAAAGTGATAAACACCTCAAAAAATCAAATCCTTTGGCATGGGCTCCTTATATGTGTACTAGTTGCTAGGAAAAATGATAAACTTGATTTTTGCCTACATTTGCAAAAAAAAGTCTTCACAAAAAGGTCTATCATGTATGAACATCTAGAAGTTTCAAGCCAAATGACCAAGTTATGGTCATTTCGACGACATAGTTTGTGATAAAGATCTCATACTCCACACATAGGTGCATATTGGTATATTAAACAACCATGCCAAAGGGATTCTTCAAATTATTTTCATAAATATCATTTTCCTTTTTTTGAGTGCAAAAAATGAGGTTTTTTGTGAAGTGAGTACAGAAAATATGATTCCAAATGGCACCCAACTATTTTTCACTAATAGTGGTGCACATATGATGGATGATCCCCAAGTATGAGTTTTTTCTTACAATTCTAACTAATTTCCCCTAGTTAATTGAGTTTACGTTGGTTTATCGAAAGTAATTCAAATTTGAACTACAACTATTTGATAGTTTGGTCTGAAACTTTTGGAAAAATCATTTTAAGGTACACAACTAGTGGTTATATCACAGAAACATTAATAGTTCTAGAAAATATCACCTCTTCCGATGATTAGTCGTAGCGACCGTTTTGATCGTTTTTAAGAAAAAATGTAATAAAGTGATAAACACCTCAAAAAATCAAATCCTTTGGCATGGGCTCCTTATATGTGTACTAGTTGCTAGGAAAAATGATAAACACCTAAAAAAATTAAATCCTTGAACATCTAGAAGTTTCAAGCCAAATGACCAAGTTATGGTCATTTCAAGCCAAGCCAAATGACCGTGGCAAGACATCTCTGATGATCTACAACCGTCCGACAAGACATCCCTAATGATATGCAACCGTTTGAAACGGTCGCAGATCATCAGAGACGTCTTGCCGCTGGTTGCCCAGAGATGCCTCTGCCGAGGGAGGGTTCACCTTCAGCCTTCACTGAGTGCTCTCTGCTACCCGTGTGCTGCCAAAATGAACTACAATGAGTAGACACTGAGTGCTGAACATGTCCGGGAGGGGGGATATATATAAGGTACGTGTGCTTCTTTAGTCCCGGTTGGTAACAACAACCGAGTCATGTGGGTCACGAAGTGGTCGTCATACTGCTGATCCAACAGCTCAGAATCTCTCAAAAGAAACACACCTCAGATCCAACGTCTCACAAGCACTAGAAAGAAACACACGATCCATGTGCTTCTTTAGTCTCGGTTGGTAACACCAACCGGGACTAAAGAAGCACATGGATCGTGTGTTTCTTTTAAGCACTTTTGAGCCGTTGGATGAAGAGATGTGTTTCTTTTGAGAGATTCTGAGCTGTTGGATGGGCACTATCATGACCAGTTCGTGAGTCACATGACCCTATATATAGCCCCCTCTTGAACATGTTCGGCAGTCATTTGTCTCCTCATTCTACTTCATCGACAGAATACAAAGCATTCGGATTCCTTGCATACGTCCAACGGTGCATTTCATATGCAGGCACTCACGAGCCACCGTTGGGCTGTATGCAGGTGAAATCGTGTGTTTTGTTCCATGCATCTACAAAATACTTCAGTTCACTTGTTCTTCTGATACAAAGCATTCGGATATTACACATCAACAATAATATCCCTCTCTAGTGTTTACTTGTTCTTCCGATTGCGCCGTAACCACGGACAATCTTCTTCATTTAACTTGATACTTGGATCAGTGTTGACTTTAAAGGGCGGAATGTCATGAAACTTATCGTAATCTTCTGACATGTCTGTCTTGTCCTCCACTCCCACAATGACTCTTTTCCCTGAGAGAACTATGTGGCGCTTTGGCTCATCGTATGATGTACTCGCTTGCTTATCTTTTCTTTTTTTCGGTAGGGTAGACATGTCTTTCACATAGAAAACCTGAGCAACTTCACTGGCTAGGACGAATGGTTCATTCTCGTACGAAAGATTGTTGAGATCCACTGTAGTCATTCCGTATCGTGGGTCTACCTCTACCCCGCCTCGTAGGTTGAACCATTTGCACTTGAACAAAGGGACCTTAAAAGTAGGTCCATAGTCAAGTTCCCATATCTCCTCTATGTAACCATAATATGTGTCCTTTGTCCCGTTGCAGTTTGTTGCATCAAAGCGTACTCCACTGTTTTGGTTGGTGCTCTTTTTATCTTGTTTGGGTGTGTAAAATATATTTCCATTTATCTCGTACCCTTGAAAAGTCAATATAGTTGAAGCTGGTGATGTGGCCAACAAGTATAGCTGTTCTTCAACATTGGTGTCATTAATGAGACGTCTTTTTAACCAACTGCTGAAAGTCTTCATGTGTTCTCCATCAATACAATCTTCAGATTTCTCCGGGTACTTGGAGCGTAAAACATTCTTGTGTTCCTCGACATACGGACCCACCAAACTGGAATTATGTAGAACGGTGTCGTGTGCTTGAGTGAAAGAATCCCCGTCTTGACATATTGTTGCTTTCTTTCCGAGGGTGCCTTTTCCATGCAGTCTCCCCTCATGACGTGATTCAGGAACACCGATCGGCTTCAGATCAGGAATAAAATCTACACAAAACTCAATGACCTCCTCTGTTCCATAACCCTTGACGATGCTTCCTTCTGGCCTAGCCCGGTTGTGCACATATTTTTTTAAGACTCCCATGAACCTCTCAAAGGGGAACATGTTGTGTAAAAATACAGGACCGAGAACAGAAATCTCTTCGACTAGGTGGACTACAAGGTGCGTCATAATATTGAAGAAGGTTGGTGGGAACACCAATTCGAAGCTGACAAGACATTGGACCACATCCTTCTCTAAATTTTTTAGAGTTAGTGGATTGATGACCTTCTGAGAAATTGCATTGAGAAATGCACATAGCTTCACAATGGGTTCTCGAACATTTTCCGGTAGAAGCCCTCTCAATGCAACCGGAAGTAATTGTGTCATAATCACGTGACAGTCATGAGACTTTAGATTCTGAAATTTTTGCTCTGCCATGTTTATTATTCCTTTTATATTTGATGAGAAGCCAGATGGAACCTTCATACTGCGAAGGCACTCAAAAAATATTTTCTTCTCTTCTTTAGTAAGAGCGTAGCTTGCAGGACCTGGCTGATTCTCTGAATGAGTATCGTCTCGATGCATCTCTTCGCTCATACGTTGATGGGTCTGCCTTCCTTTCGGTGTACCTTTTTTTGACTTCCCATCTTTTGACTTCCCATACACGCCTAAGAAGTTTAGCAAATTGCAACAAATGTTCTTTGTCACGTGCATCACGTCGATTGCAGAGTGAATCTCTAGCATTATCCAATATGGCAGCTCCCAAAATATAGATTTCTTCTTCCACATGGGTACGTGGTTGTTTGCGTCATTCGGAACAGTGAGACCGCCAGGACCCTTTCCAAAGATTACATTTAAATCCTTGACCATATCATGTATAGCAGAACTAGAAGGGCGGGTAGGCCTCGGCCGATGATCTGCCTCACATTTGTAATGCTTGCCTTTCTTCCTTAACGGATGCTTGGGTACAAGAAACCGACGATGACCTAGGTACACATTCTTGTTACCTAAATGTATACTATCAGTCTCAGCTAAACAGTGCGTGCATGCATTGTATCCCTTGTTTGACTGTCCTGAAATGTTGCCTAGAGCAGGCCAATCATTGATGGTTACAAAAAGCAAAGCTCGTAGATCAAATTCCTCCAGTTTGTGCTCATCCCACACACGTACACCTTCCTCACACCACAACTGCAAAAGTTCTTCAACTAATGGCCTGAGGTACACATCAATGTCGTTGCCAGGTTGCTTCGGGCCTTGAATGAGCACGGGCATCATAATGTACTTCCGCTTCATGCACAACCAAGGAGGAAGGTTATAGATACATAGAGTCACGGGCCAAGTGCTGTGACTGGAGCTCTGCTCTCCAAAAGGATTAAAGCCATCTGTACTTAGGCCAAATCTTAAGTTCCTTGCGTCATCTGAAAATGTCGGGAACTCTCTGTCAATTTTTCTCCACTGGGACCCATCCGCGGGGTGTCTCAACATCAAGTCTTTTTTACGATCTTCTTTGTGCCAACGCAACAACTTGGCATGCTCTCTATTGCTGAACAAACGTTTCAACCGTGGTATTATAGGAGCATACCACATCACCTTTGCAGGAATCCTCTTCCTGGGGCGCGGCTCGCCCTCAACATCACCAGGGTCATCTCGCCCGATCTTATACCGCAAAGCACCGCATACAGGACATGCATTCAATTTTTCGTGCTCACCGCGGTAGAGGATGCAGTCATTAATGCAAGCGTGTATCTTATGCACCTCTAATCCTAGAGGGCATACCACCTTCTTTTCTTCATACGTACTAGACGGCAATTCGTTATCCTTTGGAAGCATCTTCTTAACTATTTTTAACAAATTTTCAAATCCCTTGTCAGAAGTACCATTCTCTGCCTTCCATTGCAACAATTCAAGTGTGGTACCTAGCTTTTTCTGGTCATTTTGACAAGTTGGGTACAACAATTTGGCGTGATCAGCTAACATACGCTCCAACTTCAACCTTTCGTTTTCACTTCCACAGTCCATTTGTGCATCACGAATGGCCCGACGAAGATCATCGTCGGGCTCATCAATAATGGGATCTTCTTCAGTTTCGTCTTCTCCCATTGTAGTATCACTGAACCAAGGATACTTGTCATTATCCTCCTCTTCTTCATTTTCTTCCATGATAACCCCTGTTTCTCCGTGCTTGGTCCAACAATAATAACCAGGCATAAAACCATTATGCAAGAGGTGTGAGTGAATGACTTTTGAGGTAGAGTGATCACTCATATTCTTGCAGGCACTACATGGACAACGAATAAAACCGTTCTTCGGCTTGTTTGCCTCAGCCATATGGAGAAAATTATGCATGCCATCAATGAACTCAGGACAACATCGGTCACCGTACATCCATTGTCGGTTCATCTGTATTACATAAAAGTATATCGAACCCCATTATTACACTACTGTCATAAATAATATGTAAGAGCAAATTAATTAATACAATGTCATCCATTAAAATAAGAGTAGAGTATTGACAAGCGGTAATACATAGTTCTCATAAAACATACATTAACTGAAACAAATATAAAAATTATCTAAAGAATTTAAATCCAACAACAAATGCGATCAAAATCGCAACTAAGGTAAATACTGAACCCACAGCATAATGATACCAAGCCTCCCGATTAATGGCATATTTTCTAATCCTTTTTATCTTCAAGCGCATTGCATCCATCTTGATCTCGTTACCATCGACCACGTCGGCAAGTTTGAGCTCTAATTTCATCTTATCTTCTAAGCATTGAAGATAAAGAGCTTCACTTCTTTTCAATTTTGCTTTCAAATCATTGTTTTCTTTATCCAAAAACTCGACAATAGGGTCAGGTTCAATTTCTGGTTCGACTACCTCCTAGATAAAAATAATTCTATGTCAAGTTGGTCGCCATAATTGTCAGAAACATAGAATGAAATAAATAGTTTTGAAAATATACCACATCCGAATCATAGACCGGACGAGGACCGACGGGGACGGATATCAGAACCATGACACTATACATATAATACAAGTTAGAAAATTATACAAATAGTAACTATGCATCTAAATCATAAAAGCTATGTTTTTAAAATAAAATAAAATATAATATAAAGGCTCACCGAGGTGGTGACGGGACGGCGCGGGCGATCGACGTCGATAAGGCTCCTCACCACACTAAAACACATAAATCATTATTTTAGTTTGAGAACAAATTGCACATATACACAAATGAGATCATAACTTAGGCATTACATCGAACACCTTGCTTGCACAAAAAAATTGAAATGAGCAAAATGAGCTAAATAAGCAATGCCGGAAAGAGGATGAAGAGGCTAACCGTGGGGTGGCTTCAATCTCTCCAAATGGTGTAAAATATTATGGATTATCTAGTATTGGGGAGAGGAGATGGAGAAGAAATGGAGAGGAAATGATTTTGAGCTCGGGCTCGGTGGGGAAAATGGAGTTGGCTCGGGCTGGAAGAAGCTGATAAAGTGAGGACCTTTAGTCCCGGTTTGTGTTACGAACCGGGACTAAAGGTCTCTAACGCTGGGGCCCGCCTCTGCTGCCGTGTGCGCTGAACCTTTAGTCCCGGTTCGTAACACGAACCAGGACTAAAGGTCCCTCACAAATCCAGCGGAGTGGCTCTCACCCCTTTAGTCTGGGTTCAAAAAATGAACCGAGACTAAAGGGGTGAACCAAAGCCTCGTTTTCTACTAGTGGCAATATATATTCGGTAGGAAGCAAAATTAAGTTGCAACAAAAATAAAGCGAACTACGGATGGAAATTTTTACAAAATCACATGGAAGTTGATTGCATGCATAAGAAGTTAGTTGCGTGAATCAAGCAGTATAATAAATAGTCCATTCATGTACGGATGCATGCAAAAAAGAGGAGTACTTTTGCCTGCCTGATTGTACGCTCTAGATGAAAACAAACCTGTGGTTCAGGGCCAGTCCGATGGGAAGTTAGGTATCGGCCTCCGATCCCTAGTGGCGCCCTACTTAAAGTGTCACACTCAATTAGACTTATTAATATTGGTCGGAAGAAGTATCCTTTAAAGAAAACTATATACGCTTCAAGTAGATCAAATACTCACAACTATTGGAGTAGCGGTTTCAACGTTTCATCAAACTAGCCTAATCTTTTGTTTGAAAACTATAATTTACCAATAAGTATAATGTAAAAAACCCAAACAAATCCCATGAGTCCGAAAGTTATAGTAAGTCTTGGTATGAAAATTACATGTGGTAGAAAGTCTTGGTTCTTATTTCTTAGTCAGCAAAGTTATAGTAAAAAAATTCTTCATCATTTTAACATGCATGATGCAATGTCTGTTAGTACTCCTATTGATTCTCACTTTAAGTTGTCATCTACACAATGTCCTACTACTGATGATGATTTTGAGTACATGTTTCGAGTTCCATACTCTAGTGTTGTAGGTTTCTTGATGTATGCTATGGTCTGTTCACATCCTGATTTATCTTACTCTATGAGCTTGGTGAGTAGATACACGGCTAATTCTGATAAAGAACATTAAAATTTGTTCAGTGGATTTTCAGGTACCTCCGTGTCACGTCTAAAGCTTGTCTGAAGTTCGACAAAACTGGTGACGGACTTGCAGGATATGTGGATTCAGATTTTGCTGCCGATTTGGATTTGAGGAGGTCCCTCACGGGTTATGTGTTCACCATTGGTGTTTGTGCTGTTAGTTGGAAGAGACACTTCAGCCGGTTTTGCTCAATCCACCACAGAGGCTGAATACATGTTTATTGCAGAAGCACTTAAGGAAATGTAACATCCCAAAATTTTCAAAAAATTAAAACTTTGCATTCATGCATCATTCATCATATTGACATCACATTTAAATCACATAAGAACTAAATAAAAATTCAATTATAAATTTAAATAAATTATAATTCCATAAAGTTGTTTAATTGTACTCCATATAAAATTATTTGATAGACAGGAATGATACTAAAAGATTGTAAATTTGATAAGCTTTCCAAAACATATTTTTATGAAATTTTCTGAAATGATTTGATTAAGTTTAAAAATTATATTTGAAATGAGTTTTGAAAAACAGAAAAGGATTTAGAATTAAAAGAATTGTTTTCGGAGCCGAATTGGGCCGTGGCCGTGGCTATTTGCCGCGCGCGCGGAGCGCAACGGCCCGCCAGCAGCCCAGATCCCTCTCTCTCTCTCGCTGCCACTGACAGGTGGGACCCACCTGTCATCTCCCCCGCGGATCGGTTCTTCCCCAAATCACGTCCTCGCCTCCAACCGAAAACGGCCGATTTGATTTCGTTTCAATACGGCGATTTACTACTCCATTTACCCCGCCTCCTCTCCCTACTAATAGCCCCCTCCGCTCTCGTCCGATTGCCCCAAACCACTCCTCCCGAGAGCCCCTAGGCTGCCCGCTCGAGCTCTCACGATTCCGCCGTCGCCGACGGTAAGAACTTAGCCGGTTGCGCAACTCCGGCCACCTCGGACCCCCTCTCCACCCCCTTTCGATTCCTTTTAACCATGCGCACCGAATTGACACAGAGGGGCATTTGTTTTCGCAGCGAAACCACGCCTCCGTCCACGACCGAGAAGAACCGCCGCCGCGCGCGTCTCCGGCGAGCTCTTCCGGGGAGATGAGGACGCTCTGGTAATCGCCACCGCGCCATCGCATTCCCCTCGACGTCACGCATCCCCTGGTGATCTTCGTTTCCCTCCTAGCGCGGTAGAATGCCGCGAGCGCAAACGCCGGCAATGGCTCCGCCGCGCCCGCGCGTCTCCGGCGACTCGCGCCGCCCGCATTAGGTCAACGTATCCTGGACCGTTGGATCTAGATCCAACGGATCCGTTTTATTTTATTTTTCGTCTCTGCGATTAATCTGGCGCGTCCGATTTCATTTAGATCTAACGGCTCCCGATCGCGATCCGCGTCGAACCGGTACGGGCGAATCAGATCGCGCCGCGTGGCCGTTTCTTTTTCTTTTTCGAATAGAATTTAGAAATTAAAACAGGAAACTATTAAAACTTGCAAAATTTATAACTTCCATTGTATAAGTCCAAAATTGATAAACTTTATATCATTGGAAAACCCTGCTCATGTAGTTTATTTCTATACCATTATTTTGTCATTTTAGTGTCTGTAAATTTTAGGAATTTACAGATTGGCATTTCGGCTATTTAAATTCATAACATAAATAATAAAAATGTTTTTCAAAGAAATTTAATTGCTTTAGTGTTGTATTATTGCCCTCTGTCTAGAAATATTAATATGTGTCTTATTTGAAAACTTTCATAAACAATAAAAGTTGTAGTTGTAGAATTCAAGTTTTTGCTATATTGTTTCTAATTATTTAATTGATAAGTAAAATAAGAAATTTCTAGAAATTGCATTTCATACTTTTAAATACAGAAGATATAAATTATTAATAAGTGTGTCCTTTATACTCATGGCATATCATGCATGCATACATATTTATGTTTGGTGTTGTGTGATATTGTGTGGTTATTTATTTTATGTATTTCTTGTGCTAGATTGTGAAGAAGAGGAAGGACTTGCTTGTGATTCTTATTCTTGTTGTGCTTGCTCCTCCTGCTACCAAGGCAAGTGACATTCATAATATACCCAATATTTTCTATATGCATTAGTAGTATATTTTGAGTAGTATGCATGATAGGAATTTTTGAACTATTTATAATGCTAAGTTAGTTTATACTTTGCAAATATCCTAGTAGTGTGTAGCCACCCTTTCCCATGAAGCCATTCAAAGTTTTATTAGATGCTTAGCTATGCTATAAAAGTGTTTACATACCATGCTATAGCAATGTTTCTAAGTGTTAAACTTAAAATGCACATCTGGGTGGAATTGGTTGATATGGTTTATGTTGAGTGGCTTTTGGGACTATGCTTGTGGTTGTCGTCGCCTAGGATGAATGTCTATTCTACTTAGTGCCATGAGCATGGTGGTTGTTACCCAGAAGTGCACTTGTGGACGGCCACCTAGGAACAAAGAGATTACAAAGTCCCTCCAAGTTTAGAAGCTTTCTGTGCAGCCTTTTGACAATGGGCTCTGTCTAGAATAACTATGTTGTGAGAGTGCAACCTGTCAGCTTGACAAGCAGATGTAGAGTTGGTAGGTGGAACGGGTCTTGCTAGTATGGTTGCATTCTTCTTCTGAAAGTTCTTGTCTCAATTCTCTCCTTTCCTTAATACACTCCGCGTGTATAGGATGTTTGGGTTAATTGAGTCTAAAGGTGAAAGTGCACAACCTCTGCAGAGTCGACAATCTAAGTACTTAGCCGTGTCCCCGGAAATGGACTACTTTGAGCAACTGGACAAGGATGGACGGAAGAATCTCAACACTGTTTTCATAAAGTAAAATTTGATTTAAGGAAAGAACTGTTGGTGCACTTGAGCTTTATCCCTTGGTGCCAAGTCTTGAGAAATAAAAGTGTTTTACAAAAGATAGGAGAAAACTTGCTTTCTGCAAAATAGCCTCCAACCCCGCCAAGCCAAATATGCATATAGATTCTAGACTTGTCATTTTATATCTACCATAGTCACTTGCCAATACATCATTGTGTTGACCTCCTTTGGGGGTTGCATATTCAAATGTGCAGGTAATTCTGATGAAGAATGAGATTGGACTCGAGTCTACACCCAACATGTCTGCCTGTGGCGCATGCTTGAAGATGAGGCTCATTGTTATTCGCTTTCGTTGTGAACTCTGAATTTTAGCTAGCCTTCATGGCTATGCAACTTGTAATAAAGCTATACTTAGCTATTATTTTTGGATCTCGTTGTAGCAATTTTAATACTTACGCAGTGGTACTTTATATTTTGTACTGTGATGCTGGCAGTGATCCAGGGACTAGCACATAACACAGGTGTTCCAACTTTAATAAGAGTTGGGACGCTACAAAATGGTATCAGAGCAAAGTGTTGCATGTAGGTTTGAGCCCTTAGGATTGGTTAAGCCCCTTTTTGGTCATAATATTACCATCTTTGAAGTATGTTGGATCCTAGCGGCATAGTGGGATGAAGCGGCCCGGGACAAACTTTACATGTCCGCGTACATGAGACCTGTTCCACAACATAAGTGGCTGGCCGGGTGTCTGTCTCTCTCACTATAGTAAAAAATCCAATTTTCAAAGAGTTGTTAATATTAGTTGATCACCTTAAGATTTTGACATAGTATTTTCTAAATTAATAATACACACCATGACTAGTACTTCTTTACCTTATGCATTTCTTGTTTTAATTCCTTTCTTTCTACCTAAAGGATGACGAGCTTCCACTTCACCACCGCGGAGGACTTCGAGAACACCCGTTTTGGCTGCTACCTCCTCGACATCGGCGAAAAGATAGGGTTACCGCTACCCCAAGTCAAGGGCTTCATCCTGAAGAAGTTTAACAAAGAGGGTTGTTGGGGAATAAAAGCAACTCAGCCAGGACGTGGAGAAGAGCCCCCACTGGAGATCAAAATGGTTAGCGACTCCAAAGATAAAGGACTCAATCTAGTCATGCAAGATCTGATTGGGTGCCTCTACAGACCCTACAGCACAGAGTTGAGGGGCCACTACTCCATTTTCTTTGGAAGGAGAAACGAGGATGGAGAACCTTACCTTTCTGACGTCGGAGAAAGAGGCAAAGCAAAACCCCTTAGCCTTTATTTCCAGGAGTTGGAAATCCTTGTCACAGAACTTTATGAGGATAGGCGCACCGAGCTCCTGAAGAACGATGATTTGTGTGCCTTACTCAAGGAAAACGAGGAGAAGATGAAGGCTCAGGAGGAAGTAACTAAAGCACAAGAAGAGAAGTTCGCTGCACAAGAGGAGAAGTACAGGAGACAGGAGAAAAGAGTTCAAGAGAAGAACAAGACTATCAGAGAATAGAAGGCAGAACTCGAGAGCAATGAAGTCGAGTTCGAGGCCGATAGTGACTTGATCAAACGACTTCGTACTGAGAAGAGGGAGCTGCAAGAAAAGAACTCTGCCCTGGAGAAACAAGTAAAGGAACTCAAGGAGGTACTCGCCAATGAAGGAATCAAGATTTAGGAAATTGAAGAGGAAGAAGATGACATGGTCGAGTAGTTAGTTAGTGAGACTTATCTTAGTCTTGTATTGACCTACCAACTTGTGGTAAGGCAGTACTTTCCCTTGTATCCTTGGA
The DNA here is from genome assembly GCA_026929855.1 of Poa annua. Classification (NCBI taxonomy): domain Eukaryota; kingdom Viridiplantae; phylum Streptophyta; class Magnoliopsida; order Poales; family Poaceae; genus Poa; species Poa annua. The sequence goes on from CM049431.1 coordinate 89,291,016, forward strand.
ACCTCGCGAGTTTATTTTCCAAACTTTTATACCATTTTTCCTTAATCCAAAGGTTTTGATTTGTGTGTTGGTTGTTTTATAAGTTGTTTGTTGTTGATGGATTGCTTGACTTGATTGTTTTGTGCATGGGTAGGCTTCCTCCTTATAGTTCTATCTATCTTTTACTCATCCATGCTAAAAGCCCCCACAGATGCCTCCAAGTCGTGATTCCGACAACAACGAGGCTATGCAACAGCTGATGGCAGCTCAAGCCCAACTGATGACTATGATGACTCAGTTCATTGCAGCAACCAACAACAACAACAACAACAACAATAACAACAACCCACCACCTCCACCACCACTGCCACCTCCAGTGGACAAACTTGCAAGATTTCTAAGGCTTAGGCCTAATAAGTTTTCCTCTGCTACTGAACCAATAGTGGCGGATGACTGGCTCCGTTCAGTCAACAAGGACTTGGTAACTTGTGAGTGTTCTGAGGCAGAAAAGGTGAGGTTCACTGCACACCTATTGGAGGACCTGCTGGCTTGTGGTGGGAGACCTATCAAGTGACTCATCCCTTGGATTGCATGACTTGGGATGCGTGCAAGGAAGGTTTCCGCAATGCTCACATTTCCTCTGGCATTGTCGGCCCAGTGGGAACTGGGGTATCAAGAGCCCATTCCCCCCAGGCCTTGCACGCGGGCCAGTCGGACGAAACGACTAAAGACCAGGCGTCACCGCCTGGTGGGATCTTCGAGAGGCGATTCCCCTCGAGGGCCTCAAGGGACCCCTCGCCTCAGGGGAACCCCCCCCCCCCCCCCCCCAAGGCACCAATCCGCCTGAGGGGAGTCCAACAGGAATCTCCCCTCAGGTCTGGAGGGAAACGTCGCGGCCAAGGAAGCACGGCAGAGCGCACGTGACCTCTGCCACGCTCACGCAGTGACGCGCACACCCCCATCGTTGTCCCTGGCGATAAAGTGGTCAACAAAGCTGCTTCGCCTGCTGCGTAGCTGTAAGGACCTTCTACTCTGACGATAAAGCAGGTGGACGGCGCAACCCTCCAACGGAGATCGTCATCGCGGGCTCCACCTCAGAGACTGCCCGCTCTGCTGATAGTACCGCGCGGTCGGCCATGGCGCCACTTTTATCAACAATGGACCGAGTGACGTGGGGCTGCCTTTCGGGTAGCCCACGATAAATCTACCTGGGCCGCACCAAAGACATGAAGGCCCACAGAAGGCCCACGCGGGGCACCGTGTAACCTATTTCAAGTCGGTTAGGAAGCATAACCTGACATATCTGTAGTTGCCATCGGCACCAACCACCCGAGACCTGGCTGCCTATAAAGCCAGGAGGGTTGCTCGTCCCAGAGGACACGAAAATAGCTACGGCACAAACCCTAGCGAGATCGCAATCTCGCCATTGTAACCACAACTCGCATCAATAACCAGACAAGCAGGAGTAGGGTGTTATCCTCCGGGAGCCTGAACCTGGGTAAATCCTTGCTTGTCAGCCGTCGTGACCACCTGCACTCATCTCTCTCCCCATCAATCAACCCGGGGTGCACAACCCTGGGACTTGTCGAGTTAACACCTCGTCAATTGGCGCCGTCTGTGGGAAAGTCAAACAAGTGCTAGGATCATGGTCGCTCCGGCTCCATCCGCAATGAAGATCGGCGTGTCCGCCGTCAGGGAGTCGATCCGATTCGGCTCCTTCGAGTACGTCCTCCACCCGCCAGTCCACCAGCCGGTATACGCCGATCTGGAAAAAGGTATACACATCACCTTTGGCTCCATATTCTGCTGCATCGATAGTCGTGGTATACTCAGGTCTACGACTACCGCGCTCCGCGCAACGGCGTCACCCAAATCGGCACCCATCGCGCCCGCCAAACCCGCGAAGATCGCATCTGCCGCACCCGCGGTGGCCGCGCCCGCCGAACCCGCGAAGATCGCATCTGCCACACCCGCGGTGGCCACGCCCGCCGAACCCGCGAAGATCGCATCTGCCACACCCGCGGGGACTGCGCCCGCTGCACCCGCGAAGAGGGCGTCTACATCGAAAACTCCGGCAACGGCCGCGCGAATCGAGCCTACTACCCTAACCTCGGTCGCACGGTCGACCAAGTCAAGATCCACCTCGACCGTCGCACCCGCACGGGCGACCAGGAGCCCGCGCCCGACAGCCATGTCGCGCGCGCCCTCATCTTCGTGGAAATCCCAAGTCTACCCCAAGCCAATCGCACTCGCCCCGGCGAGCGTGAGCACATGTACAATCGCGAGAAGACACGACAGCGACCGCGCCGCGCGCCACGTTGCAGCAATTTTCGACCCCGAGCAAGAAGCGGGCGACAGAAGCAGCAGCGGCAGCACCAACTCTCCGACTCAAGTCTACCCAAAGCAAGTCTTCATGGCCGGCACAGCACCGCATGACGACGAAGAAGAACCCGCATATCCGCTAGAGGTGGACATGCCGGACCAGACTAAACTTGTCATCACACGGGACATGGCGATCCAAGCCATGAAACATGTGGACGAGGGCACGTTCCCCCCACCCAACGCACCTCGAGAAGACCACCTGGCGGTCCGGTACTTGCTACGCAAGGAAGGCGAACGAATCCGCGCCGAAAAAGCCGACCTGCTCAGGCGCAAAAGGGACGCGGATGCCTCGAGTGCCAGGCGAGCCGCCCTCTCCTTCACATCCTCTACAGAGGTTAACGAAGGAGCACGGCGAACCAGAGCCCGCGTTCCCCACATGGCAGAAGCCGATCGAACAAGGCTCACCCGCAATCTCGACTCGTCCTTCGTCACCGAAGATGAGAACGGGATACCCGTCCCAAAAACGGCGAATGCCGCCCTGATATCAGTCAAGACATACCTCCGGCTCACGCAGCCACCGGAGGGGGACGCGCGCTCCCTTCTCCACAAGCAACAAATTGCCTCCATAAGGGCAATCGAGGAAGCTCTGGCGGCCAAGGGGCCAAGTAACCGAGTGCACGAACCAACAACCTCGGGCATCCCAGCGACACAGCGACAGCCAGTCAAGGACCTCCGCGACGTCCTGACACAGAAGACGGTGGACCGCAACCGCAAGGAGCGCTGGGCTAGTGCGGCAAACGCGGACGACCATGCTGACCGCGACTTCGAGCCATGTGGCGCGGCATGCTTTAGCTTCAACATCCGCGACACCCGCATGCCTAAGGGCTTCAAGTTGACGGCCGGCACACCAAAGTATGACGGGAAGCAAGACCCAAAACTGTGGCTCGAAGACTACCTCATCGCTTGCACCTGCCAAGGCGGAACGTCGACTACAGCAATGCAGTACATCCAGCTCATGTTGACAGACTCGGCACGCGGGTGGCTCACAAGCCAACCCAAAGACTCTTTCCGAACATGGGAAGAATTCCAGGATAACTTCATCAAGAGTTTCTCGGGAACATTCGCAAGGCCAACGGCCTACATCGAGTTGCAGGCCTGCAAGCAAGGAAAGGATGAGTCGCTCCGCTCTTACATCCAACGGTGGACACTCCTCCGCAATACCATGGAACCCGTATCAGAAGATCGAGTGATGGACGCCTTCATGCACGGCGTCGCTCGCCGCGACCTCCGGGAGGAATTTGGTAGGCTCCAGCCGAAGACCACAATAGAACTCATGAAGACAGCCAACCAATGGGCCGAAGGAGAGGACTACGTCCGCGAGACTTCTCCCAAAAAAGAGGGCGAAACAAGCAACTGGCGCGAGGCACGTCAAAAGAAGAAGCCACGTTACACCCACGATTCAATCGAATTTGTAGAAGCGGGCTATGAAACCCCCCGTGAGGACAAACGTGACAGCAACCGACAGTACGACCAAAGTCGCCAGCCCAGCTCGAGTCAGTACAACCGTGGCAGCAGCAGCATCGGCCACAATGATGGAAGTCAGAAACGCGAGTGGAAGCACCTGTTGACCCCAGCAGAGGAGCTGATGCAACCCTGTAAGCATCACTCGTTCCGCAACCCGGAGACAAGCAAATGGGGTTCCAGCCACCTGTTAAAGGATTGTCGCAAAGCAAGAAAGATATACCATGCCATGCAGCAAATCATCGCCCCGGTACAGGCCGTACAGGCGGCTCCACAGCTAGCCATCCAGGCAGCACCCGCAAACAACAACCAAGTGCAGGCGGCGGGAGCGTTCCCCCAGCCGCAGCAACAGCAACAACGTCAGGCGACAGCAGCCGACACGTACCCAGCCACACGGGGACAGCTAAACATGATCCAAAGGGGACCTCCGTCGAACAGGCGCCAGCAAATTATCACACGCCAAGTACTTCAAGCCATCAACAGCCCGTGCGCGGTACCAGACTACCTGCGTGGGTCAGAGACACCAATCACATTCTCCAGGGCAGATCACCCATCAGAGGTAACCCGACCCGGGCACGCCGCACTCGTGATTGAGGCCTTGGTCGGCGACTATAGCCTGAAGAAGGTGTTCCTAGACGGAGGCAGCGGCATCAACATCATATTCGCCGACACCCTAAGAAGAATGAACAGGTCGACGGAGAAATTGCCGGAATCGGAAACCACCTTCCACGGCATAGTACCAGGGCAAGCGATCACGCCCATGGGAACAATCACACTCGACGTCATCCTCGGTACACCCGAGCACTTCAGGAAGGAGTCGATCGACTTCGAAGTCGTCGACTGGAAGTCACAATACCACGCCATCCTCGGGCGCCCGACCTTTGCCAGGTTCATGGCAGTGCCCCACTACGCCTACCTGATGATAAAGTTGCCCGGGCCGAAAGGAGTAATCACCGTCCGCGGCGACTTCGGGCTCTCCAACAGCTGCGACCGCGAGTTCGCCAAAATTTCTGAGTTCTTCGGAGTCGAAGAGCACTTCAAGGCCATATCAGCCGACAACGACAAGACCGTCTTCCCGGCTCGCAAGAAGCCCGCCAAGGACGCAACGTTCAACACGAACGACGACACCGTAACCCATCAAGTCCATCCGTCTGACAGCAGAAAGACGGTCAAGGTCTCATCTAGTCTGACCCCAGAATAGGAAAGCGCGCTCGTCGAGTTCCTACGTGAGAACTGGAAGATCTTTGCATGGCAACCTTCTGACATGCCAGGGATACCCAGGGAACTCGCCGAGCACTCCCTGAAAGTCCACAAGGACGCAAGACCAGTCAAACAATCCATGCGACGCTTCTCAGGACCCAAGCGAGACGCGATCACCATGGAAGTCGACAGACTACTGCACGCCAAGTTCATACGAGAGATCAAGGATTCGGACTGGGTCGCCAACCCGGTTCTAGTGGAGAAAAAGAAGACGAAGAAACTACGCATGTGCGTTGACTTCACTGCAGTCAACAAATGCTGCCCCAAGGATCACTTCCCGCTACCGCGGATAGACCAGATCATCGACTCAACAGCAGGTTGCGAGCGCCTGTCCTTTCTGGATGCCTACTCAGGTTACCAGCAGATCAGGCTGAAAGTCGAGGACGAAGAGAAGACTGCCTTCATCACACCCGACGGCGTCTTTTGCTACCAGACGATGCCGTTCGGGTTAAAGAACGCAGGTGCCACGTACCAGCGGACAATGCAAGCATGCCTCAAGGGCCTAATCGGACAGATCGTCCAAGTCTACGTCGACGACATCGTTGTCACGACCCGAAAGGAGGATACCCTAGTCGACGACCTCCGCAAGGTCTTCGACGCACTCGATGTGTACCAGATCAAGCTCAACCCAGAGAAGTGCGTGTTCGGCGTGCCAGCCGGAGAGCTACTAGGGTACCTCGTATCCGCAAGAGGAATCGAAGCAAACCCCGAGATGGTGCAGAACATACTCACAATGCCAGCACCAACCAAGCTCCGAGAGGTGCAACGATTAGCCGGCCGAGTCGCAGCTCTCAGCCGGTTCATTAGTAAGTTGGGAGAGAAAGCCTTACCTTTCTACCAACTGATGAAGAAGACGGACAAGTTTGAGTGGACACAGGAGGCGCAGGACGCATTCGACCATCTCAAGACAACCCTGACAACCTCTCCAGTCCTTGTGGCACCACTGGAAAATGAGCCGCTGTACTTATACGTCTCAGCAACAAACAGGGTGGTAAGCACGGTGCTCGTAGTCGAGCGCGAAGAAGAAGGGCACAGTCACCCGGTGCAGAGGCCCGTCTACTACCTTAGCGAAGTACTCACCTTGTCCAAGCAGAACTACCCTCATTACTAGAAGCTGGCATACGGAGTCTTCATGACCTCCAGAAAGGTCGTCCACTACTTCTCCGAGCACCCGATCACGGTGGTAAGCTCCTCCGGACTAGCAGACATTCTCACAAACCAACGCGCGACAGGACGAGTCGCCAAGTGGGTTGTCGAGCTAGGACCATGGGGGCTGAAGTATGCTCACCCGAAGTCCATCAAGGCCCAAGTCCTCCCGGAATTCACCACCGAGTGGATAGAAGCCCAGCTACCAAATATCCCCGACTTGTCCAACGCATGGACAATGTACTTTGATGGCTCTAAGAAATTCAAGTCAGCCGGGGCAGGAGTCGTGCTCATATCCCCCAAAGGAGACAAGCTCAAATATGTCCTGCAGATGGACTTCCCGACGCCGTCCAACAACGAAGCCGAATACGAGGCCCTGATCCATGGCATGCGGATGGCCAAGAACTGCGGCGCCACGCACCTCATGATATACGGGGACTCCTACCTAGTGGTACAGCAAACCATGAAGTCCTGCGACGCCGTCGCCGAAAACATGATCGCCTACAGAGACCTCTACAATCAATTGGAAGGCAACTTCGACGGCTGCGAGCTGCGCCACATTGGCCGTGAAAGAAACGAGGAAGCCGACGCCCTTGCTAACATGGGCTCAGACAGGGTGCCAGTCCCACCCGGCGTCTTCCTCGAGTGCATCACGCAGAGATCCATCAAGACTCAGAATACAGCAAGCACTGCAACAGCAAAAGGCGATGCCAACACGCCAGGCCAAGACAAGGTCCCCATGGAGGTCATGCTAGTCGAAGCCACATGGACAGGACCGTACCTGGCGTACATACTACATCAGAAGCTGACAGCCGACCCAATCGAAGCAAAGCGCATCATCAGGCGCTCCAAAAGTTTCACCGTCATCAACGGAGAACTCTACAAAAGAAGCATCTCAGGAATCCTGCAAAGGTGCATAGATCCAGTCGACGGCCAAGCCATCTTACTCGACATCCATGCGGGTATCTGCGGGCATCACGCCAGCAGTCGGGCACTGGTGGCCAAAGCGCTACGAGCCGGGTTCTACTGGCTGACAGCCATGCAGGACGCCGAGGAGCTAGTAAAGAAATGCACAGGGTGCCAGGAATTTGCCAACAAGCCACACGCGCCAGCATCGGAACTCAAGACAATACAATTAGCCTGGCCCTTCGCCCAATGGGGTCTGGACATGGTGGGCCCGCTGAAGAAATCCTCACCCGGAGGTCACACTCACCTCCTGGTTGCAGTCGACAAGTTCACAAAGTGGATCGAAGCCATGCCCATCACAAGTTCGACTGCATCCACAGCAGTCAACTTCATCAGGTCAATCATTTTCAGATTTGGAGTACCGAATGGGATCATCACCGACAACGGCTCGAACTTCACAGCCGAAGAATTCAAGGACTTCTGCTCAGAGCATGGGATCAAGCTCAGCTATGCGTCTGTCTCGCACCCGCAATCCAATGGGCAAGTGGAGAAAGCCAATGGCCTCGTCTGCAACGGCATCAAGAAGCGACTGCGCGTGCCCCTAAAACGCGCAGCGGGCGCATGGGTGGAAGAACTACCGTCAGTCCTTTGGAGCCTGCGAACGACGCCAAACAGATCTACCCAGTACACGCCATTCTTTATGGTGTATGGTGCGGAAGCGGTCCTCCCCTGCGACATCAAGTTCGACGCACCGAGAGTAGTCACCTACGACGAGTCGGATGCAGAAGAGGCACTCGAAGACAGCAGGGACACCCTTGACGAAGCACGCGACATCGCCCTGGCACGGTCAGCCGTGTATCAACAGGACCTTAGCAACTATCACACTCGGAGGCTACGACCAAGAGCGTTCGTTGCAGGCGACCTGGTTCTTCGACTCAAGCAAAAGAAGGTGCACAAGCTCGCTTCCCCATGGGAGGGCCCGTACATCGTGACAGAAGCAATCGGCAACGGAGCCTACCGCCTGAAAGACCCGAAGACTGGAGCAGACTGCAGCAACCCGTGGAACGTGGCACAACTCCGCCGGTTCTATGCCTAGTTCAACCCAATCATTGTACAAGAAAATCAGCGCGGCAGGTTTCAGACGCACTCTTTCCCTTACCAGGGTACCTGAGGGGACTGGAAGGGTTTTAATGAGGCGGCCTGTTCGCAAGAATCAATAAAGTGATTTGAAGAAAATTTGTCTCCTTTACCTGTCACACAGAGGAAGCTAAAATCCTAGGCCGCCACTCGAACTACTCGGGGGCTGCGCCATGCAGGTTGAAAGAAAAGCTTAGGCCGCTACCCGAACTACTCGGGGGCTGCGCCATACAAGCGTGAGTCAAAAAATCCTAGGCCGCCACTCGAACTACTCGGGGGTTGCGCCACACAGGTTGAAAGAAAAGCTTAGGCCGCTACCCGAACTACTCGGGGGCTGCGCCATACAAGCGTAAGTCAAGAAATCCTAGGCCGTCACCCGACCGACTCGGGGGCTGCGCCATACAGGTCAAGTTCAAAATCCTAGGTCGCCACCCGACACACTCGGGGGCTGCGCCACACAGGTAACACTTGTAATCCTAGGCTACCACTCGACCTACTCGGGGGCTACGCCAAACAGGCCTTCTCAGAAAAATCCTCTGCCGCCACTCGAACTCACTCGGGGGCTGCGCTGTACAGGTCAAGTTCAAAATCCTAGGCCGCTACCCGACATACTCGGGGGCTGCGCCAAACAGGTAACACTTGTAATCCTAGGCCGCCACTCGACCTACTCGGGGGCTGCGCCACACAGGTCTTAGCCAAAATCCTAGGCCACCACTCGAACAACTCGGGGGCTGCGCCATACAGGTCAAGTTACAAAAATCCTAAGTCGCCACCTGTTAAAATCAGAGACTGCGGCACACAGGTCACACTTGAAAAACCTAGGCCGTTGCCTAACATACTAGGCGACTGCGCCAAACAGGTCGCAAATCAAAACAGGCATTTTCACTTTCGAGCAAGCAGATCAATTTTCATGACTCGAAAGTATTTCAATCTATTACATTACGACTTGCACAGGCACATTTACCCTCTATAGCTAACCCTGTACATCAGACGACAGCTACTCTAAACTGCAGGCTCAGCCTTCGGCGCATCGAGAGGACCTACAAGGCGCTCACTCAGGTCCTGAACCTGCCTGATAATTCGGCGCGCAGCCGCTAAGGTCTCGTTGAAGTCGTCATCACCAGGCAGGCCATCAAGCACCCGGTCGAGCGGAAGATGCGGCCGGTGCATGCGGACGTATGCCAACGCCGCGTTCGCCCCAGCCACAAGTTGGGCGTCGACCACCTCCTTCAGCTCTTCACCATCGCGAAACCTCTCCAGCAAGGCGGACAGCCCGTTCGGCTACGCATTATGCGGGAAGTACACGCGATTGATGTGCCAGAGTGTCTTCTGGTAGTTCTCCAGAAGAAAAGCAGCGCGCCACGTATGATCAAGCATGGTGGCAAGGACACGCCCCCTCGACTTGTTCACCCAGAACTGCCGAGCTTCGTAGGAGTCGCCGGATGCCTCTCGGGTAACTCGCTCCTCAACGCGAACCCGCTCGGCCTCCCAATCAGGATTAACATCTGCAAGCATAAAATGCGAGTCAGAACAAGAAAGCCAGCAAAGACAGCAGCCGCCAAAGGGATACAAACCTTGCAACTGCCGGCTGATCAAATCAATCTCCCCAAGCAAAAAATCCTCACATCGCGAGAACTCCGCCGTAGGATGCGACTGGGAGCGGTGCAACAGCCGCTCAGTATTCTTCAGGGTCGCCTCTAGCTCAACCACCTTGTTCTTCAGGTATGTGATAATCCGCTGATCATTTACACTACGTGGAGGAGCAGGCGCCGCCCGACGACGGCGAGCACCCGAAGAAGAAGCCGCGCCACTCGGCTCGGCCACAGGAGAAGGCGAAGCATCACCGCGCACAACATTCTGCCACGAATACGCAGAGTCAATACAATCATACGACTGCGAAGCACAGTTAAACTCAACAGAAAGAAAGTCAGCAGAAAGCAATATTGAAGGCCAAAAGACCTGGAAGGACAATATTCATTACAGAACAAGAAGTTCAAAATACAGACCACGGCGACTGCCGAATTCCTAAAACTAGGCCTACTCTAAGGCTACGGACTGCGACCGGGAACGACCCTTCCGGGAGGCAGCCGCCTCAGTCGCCTTAGCAAGGGCCCTCTCGAAGAGTGCCACAAGCTGCACGGCTAATTGCGAGGCACGCTCCTTCACGCCACTCAGCGACGCGGTTCGGCCATCGGGTTTGCGGGGAAAACCGCTGACGACCTTCTCAAAGTCACCTGGAACCTGATGCCCTAAGAGGAGCTGGAAGGCGAGCTCGGAGCCGCGTACCGTCTGCAACCACGTGAAGTCGGCGATGGTGGTCGCGTCCTCAAATGGCGCAGCAAGGGCGTCCACGGCTGCCGGCGGCTGGTCGCCTGGGAAGATACTCTGATGCACCACAGCAAGGGCCCCAGTCGATTTCTGCAACGCGGCTGCGGACTTCTTCAGCGCATCTGAGGCATAGCCACAGACCCGGTCGAGGAAGCCAACAGCAGTCGCCAGGTCAATCGTCTCACTCGACGTGTCTTCCGGAGTAGCCCCACCGCAAGTCTCTGCGCAAAGAATCCAAGGTCAGAAAAAGAAAAAGATCAAAACACAGTAGGCATCAAGCCGAAACTTACCCCCAAGAACACCGGCGAGTGAAAGGAGACGGCCGACTTGAGTCTTTTCCTGGGCGACCCACGCCAGCTCCCGCTCTTGAGACTCATGAAGAGCCTTCTCAAGCTCATCAACCCGCCCAGTAGCCTGGTCCAGAGAAGCACGCAGTTGGTCCCTCTCCTTCTCCAGGCGAACATAAGCCGCGGCTGCGTCAAGCTGCTGACGGTAGTATGGCTGAAATGAAAGCAAGATGTTAATAAAGTTGCGGGCGACTATACTAGTCACCCACACCTTCGGGGGCTACTCCCATCGGGAGCGCTCGCGCACCCGATGAAAACTCAAGAGTACAAGTACAAGCACAAAAAGACTTACGTGGTCCAGGAGGTCGAGATCCTCTGAAGCCGAAGGGGGGTCGCGGCTCGACGATGCAACGCCAGCAGGCTCAGCACGCGCCTTCTCCACCACAGCCTGGGTCCCCAGTTCAGTCGAAGGGGCGGATGTGTGCTCCACCTCCCGAAGGGGGGAGCTAACATCGCCAGAACGATGGCTGCAGCGAAAACAAGCACACTTGTCAACAACTCAAACGTTGCCACTACAAAACGCAACTCGAAGGAAACACATCATCAAGAAACTAACCTGGGGATCCCAAGGTCGTCGTAACTCTCCAGGGAGGGCGAAGGCATCCGCGCGAAGGAGCGAGGAGCCGCTGAGCTGACTGGAGGAACATTCAGGGGCTCATCCCAGCCACCCGAGGACCACGCACCCGACGACGTCGCGACGACCTCCTCCAGAATAACATCGGCATCCTTAGCAGGTGACGACGCAGTTGCAGAGTCGCCACGGCTCGGGAGCTTCCGCTTCTTCCGCACGGGTTCCTCCACTTCATCCCCTTCTTCCACCTCTTCGTGGGGAGAGTGTGCGGAGGGAATCTCTTCGTCGTCATCCTCCTCCTCGACAAACTTCGACTCGTCGTCGGGTCCGTTCTCGGTAAGAGGAGGAACGCTGGTCAATAGATCCCGACCCTGAAGCAAGTAGACACAAGTCGAATCAAAAAGAAAGTAGACGCAAGTCGAGCAAAGACAAACGAAAAACAAGCCAAGACTTACCTCAGGAACGGGGTTCGAGGCCCCGTAAGCCGCAATCGGGCACTTGATGTTGCACGTGTCCGCGACTCGAAGGTTGGTGATGGATCTTACTTTGGTTTCCACCTCCTCGTCGTCAAGCGGCTCGGTGCTGACACCCTCGGCGGCCCACATCGGGTGAGGCCGAGCGCTGAGCGGCTGCACTCAAAGACGGAAGAAGGTGTCCATCAGGAAGACGCCACCCGCCTCACGCCCAAGGGTCTTGGTCAGACCGCGCAGCAGGCTCAACAAGGGCCGCACGGCCTCCTTCTCCACGGCAGTCATCGGGTGCGCCCAGGCGCCGGTCTTCCGCAGTCCACGTCCACTGTCGAATGCATCCAGGCCGTCCTGGTTCGACTGAACGTAGAACCATCTCCTGCGCCATCCCTGGACGGAGTCGCACTTCTTCATCTGGAAGTACGCGGTGTCACCGCGTACTTGGATTCCGAAGCCACCCACGGGGAAGGTCAACCCGCTCTTCCCAACGTTCTTGCGAACGAGGAAGAGCGACTTCCACAACGCCCAATGGGGCGTGACACCCAGGAAGCACTCGCAGAGCACGATAAAGCCCGCGATGCTCAAGACGCCATTGGGGGTCAGATCGTGGATCTGAACCCCATAGGCATACAGGAGACCGCGCACGAAATCGTGCATGGGGAACCCGAAGCCCCGCGGAAGGAAATCCGCGAAACAAACACGTTCCCCATCGCGGGGAGTGGGGAAAACCTCCTTGCCAGGAACGCGTACCTGGACTTGGTCAGCAGGTGGAAGCAGACCCTGCGCGCGGAAGAGCTCCACCTCGGCCTTCTTCACCGACGACCTCTGCCAGTCGCCGGCGGGCTTCTTCATCACCCCGGCTTCGTCGGCGGCGGCGGAGGAGCCAGCGGCGCTTTTCGGCTTGCCCATGGCACCGTAAGGCAGCACAAGGTGTACGGACAGATTGCACGGAGCTCTGGATGGCGGCAAAAATGGTAGAGCGCAGAGGAAAGGGAGCACAGGGCGATTGGAGAAGATGAAATCCCAAGCGTCAAGACACAGTACTTATGCCTCAAAAAATCTCATCTCAACCGTCCACAGAACAAGGGCTCCGAGCAGACACATCTGGCCGTCCACGTGTCGCGCGAAGAAACCAACCGTCACCGCCCACTTCGTCCACTACGCATGAAAACCGAGGCGTCATCATCGTGCCACGCAAATTTCGCGCCCACTAAGGAGACGTGACAACTGTTGACCGCGGTCAGCTCTGACAGCGGGGCCCACCAATCACGTCCAATCGAGCGCAGAGGCGTGCAGCGGATCGTCACCAGTGATGTCATCAAGCCAACGGCTCCAAAATCAATTGAAGCAACTCGACAGCGTAATTCGAGTAGTAAGCTTCAAAGCTGAAATCAATAAAGTAGGATCGGAAGACGATCCGAGAACCCGAAGAAACCATTCGGGTGGCAACAGAGTAAGCTCGAGCAGCCGAATACATCAACAAGTAAGCCGAGCAGGCTGAGTAGAAGCAAGCTTCGCAAGAAGATGAAGGCAAAGTAATTCGAGTGCAAACGTTACTCCCATCGGGAGTGGCCGGTTCGACTGAAGAAATCGAGTTCAAGCTCAAGATCAAGCAATCCAATGGCGCGTCCAGGAGGAAGGAGTCCTTTGCTCGACTCTACGCTTCGACCAAGCACTCGGGGGCTACTGACGTGGGGCTGCCTTTCGGGTAGCCCACGATAAAGCTACCTGGGCCGCGCCAAAGACAGGAAGGCCCACGCGGGGCACCGTGTAACCTTGTCCAAGTCGGTTAGGAAGCATAACCTGCCATATATGTAGTTGCCATCGGCACCAACCACCCGAGACCTGGCTGCCTATAAAGCCAGGAGGGTTGCTCGTCCCAGAGGACACGAAAATAGCTACGGCACAAACCCTAGCGAGATCGCAATCTCGCCATTGTAACCACAACTCGCATCAATAACCAGACAAGCAGGAGTAGGGTGTTATCCTCCGGGAGCCTGAACCTGGGTAAATCCTTGCTTGTCAGCCGTCGTGACCACCTGCACTCATCTCTCTCCCCATCAATCAACCCGGGGTGCACAACCCTGGGACTTGTCGAGTTAACACCTCGTCACCGAGTCCATGGACGAATGGAGCACGGTGGACTCGTGCTCCGCCCTGCCACTGGCAAGTGGGAGCCACCTTGAAGGCCAAGCCAAAGGAGAAGGCCCGAGGCGCCTATAAAAGAGAGAAGACATCCATCGTAGCAAAGGTCGGCCCTTTGCGTGCAAAACACCCTTGTAAACCCTAGCAGCACTGGTTAGGTTAGAAGATCATCGCTTCCCTCCCCAGGCAAGAACTGCCTCAAGGGGGCTTCCGGCAAGCTCAATTGTACTGTAACCTTCCACATATAATACAGACAGGCAGGAGTAGCGGTCTTACCTCCTCACGAGGGCCGTGCACCTGGGTAAAGGACAGTGTTTTCCTTGGTCGGGTGTGCGTCTTCTTCGGGTCCGGCGAGCAACGTCGCGGAGCCACTTGAGGGTTTAGACCTCCGCGTTCAGTCCCCTCTCGAACTACACTTCAGGAAGTGACTACCCCCGATTCCTGGGAGTCATAACCCGACATTTGGCGCGCCAGGTAGGGGACTGAGGCACGTCAAACCCCTTCGAGTTCGTCTCCGCGCCATGGTGAACACGCGCGCCACCCGCGTCGCACGAAGCAACCGACGTGCGCCCGCAGGAGCGCGCGCGCGCCCAGGTACCGCGACCACCCGCGCACGGCGGGGCCGACCCCGCCACGAGGAGCATGTCTCTTCTGGCCCTCACGCGGAGGCACCAGAGCACGACGCCGAGCACCAAGAGGACGCGCAGTCGTCGCACCTGACGCAGCGCCCGAGCGGCTCGGGTCCGGGGAGGACAGACCCTGCGCCCCACACCGCGTTGCTCATGGCGCAGGAGCTGCTCCGCTACCAGCCCACCGCTGAGGCCCACGAGCAGTGGCTCCAACGCCTCAACCACCTCGTCGGCATCGCCACGACGCGCCCCGCTCCGTCGCAGTCCAACATGCACCCCTCTCTCGCGGGCACGGTCGCAACAAATGCGCCTCCGCCACATCCGGGGCCTGCACCGGCTGCGGCACAAAGGGCTGCTTCGCACGCGTCCTCGCCACACGATTGCTTAATCGTGCAGCGCACCGCGCCCGACGCTCGTGTGGGGATGGAGCTCCAGCGAGACCGCCAGAACAGGCTCGTGGAGGAGCTCGGCCAGACGGGACAGCAGAACCGCGGCGCGCTTCAGCACGGGGTCGCTACGTACTCGGGCTGCATGGCGTTCACTCGCTCTCTGCGTCGCGTGGTCTGGCCGCAGAAGTTCAGGCCGGCTCTCCCCAAGGGCTACGACGGCTCCAGCAACCCCGTCGAGTTCCTTCAGCTCTACACCACCTCCATCCAAGTTGCGGGGAGTGACGACAAGGTCATGGCCAACTGGTTCTCTCACGCGCTTCGCGACTCCGCGCTGTCGTGGCTCCTCAACCTCCCGGAGGACTCTGTGAACTCCTGGGAGGAGCTCTGCAAGCAGTTCGTCTCCAACTTCAAGGGGACGTACGAGCGCGCCCTCACCCACAACGATCTGCGTGCTGTGGTGCAGAGGAAGGATGAAACGCTCCGCATGTATATCCAGTGCTTCAGCCAAGTGCGCAACAAGATCCCGAACATCCCCGACACTCAAGTCATCGCCGCTTTCCGCGAGGGCGTCACAAACAGCAGGATGCTCGAGAAGCTAGGCATCCACGACAAGCTCACCTCCGTGGTCAAGCTGTTCGACATGGCGGACAAGTGCGCCAAGGCTGAAGAGGGACTCCTCTTCTTGAAAATGTCCTCGAGAGGGGACGATCATGCTGAGGGGTCCAAGAGCCAGAAGAAGAAGGAGGAGCCCAAGCGCAAGGCCACCGCAGTTCTCGCGGCAGAGCCTGACACAAAAGGCACCAGCAGGGACTCCCCCGAGGCTGGAGAAAGGAAAGATGATCACCGCCCTTTCTGCATCTACCACAACAGGCGCGGCAACTCTACGGAGTCTTGCTACGACCTCAAAAGGTTGAGCAAGGAGCGCGAGCAAGCAGAAGGCAGTGGCAACCGCGGTCGAGGCCGTGGCTACCGCGGGAGCGGACGCAAGGGCAGCTACCAGAGACCATTGGAAATCAGGCCAACGCCACAGAAAAGAACGGCAACCTCCCTGACGAGGAAGATGGCGGCTACCAAGCCCCGAGAGGCGCCATTGCCTGCATCCTCGGGGGGGCGCAGGCGCCAAAGTCGAACCACCAGTTCAAGCAGTTCGCCCGCGAGTTCAACGCCGCCCTCCCAAGCACGGAAACCTCCAGGCCCCTCAAGTGGTCGCAGTACACCATCGCCTTCGACGCTCAGGACCACCCCAAGTCCACCAAGACTGTTGGAACCCTCCCGCTGGTCTGCACCCCCACCATCGACAATGTGGCTGTCTCCAAGACGCTCATCGATGGCGGAGCAGGCCTGAACGTCATCTCCATAGATACGTTCGAAGCGCTTCAAGTGCCCTACGAGCGGCTTATGCCCTCAAGGCCCTTCATGGGGGTCACCAGCGGCTCGATCGAGCCTCTAGGCCAGGTCAGGCTGGCCGTCACTTTCGGGAGCGAGGAAAATTACCGCACTGAGCACATCGACTTCGATGTTGCGCACATCGACATGTGCCATCCCCGGCTACCCCGCGCTCGCGAAGTTCATGGCCGTCACGCACCATGCATACAACATGGTCAAGATCCCCGGCAGCGCCGGCACGATCACCATACGTGGGCATGTCCTGGACGCTACGCGCGCCGTTGAGACGGCCTACAAGACCGCGGCCATGGCCTTCCCTGCAGACGAGGACCAAGAGCCTCTCGAGAGGCCCAAGAAGAAGAAGCAGTTGTTCTGCCAGGAGGCAGCTGCTACCAAGAAGATCTCTCTGAGCTCAGGGAGCTCGGGGGCTGAAGGCTCGGGGGCTAGCGTCACCATTGGCTCCGCTCTGCCTCCCAAATAGGAAAGCGCGCTCGTCGCCTTCCTCCAGGCAAACTCTGACATGTTCGCATGGACACCGTCAGATATGTCTGGTGTACCGAGGGAGGTGATCGAGCACCACTTGGCCGTGTGCCCAAACCCGCGCCCCGTCAAGCAAAAAGCAAGAAAGCAAGCCCCCGAGAAGCAAGCATTCATCGTCAAGGAGGTCGAGAAGCTCAAAGCGGCAAAAGTCGTTCGCAAAGTCGCGCACCCCAATTGGCTATCCAACGGCGTGGTAGTCCCAAAACCCGCCGACGGAGTCCGCCTCTGCATCGACTACACTGATGTAAACAAGGCCTGCCCCAAAGACCCTTATCCCATGCCCAGAATCGACCAGATCGTGGATTCCACGGCAGGCTGCGACCTCCTCTGTTTTCTCGATGCCTTCTCTGGTTATCACCAGATTAAGATGGCTAAAGAGGATGAGGAGAAGACGGCTTTCCTCACCCCATGCGGTGTGTATTGCTACGTCTGCATGCCCTTCGGCCTAAAAAATGCTGGAGCCACTTTCCAGAGTGTCGTCGTGGCGAACAGACAGATGCCATAGGATGGCTAATGTGTGGGGCCGATGGACGCTAGGGGATCTCGGGGAGGGATTGCGCGATGAACTCGCGCGCGGGTAAACACAACCGACACGATGACACGAGGATTTACCCTGCTTCGGGGCTCTCGTGAGGAGATAAAACCCCTACTGCAGCATCTAGCCTACTCGGTATATTTCTCCTCTTTATATCCGGGCTACAATATGCTCCGCGAGCTGCTAGGTATGCCTCCATGAAGTTTTGGGAGCAAATGGAAAGGGGGGAAAAGAAGTGGTGGGGGGCTTGGCCTCTCTCCTCCCTCTCCCCTGGTGCCCTTTATATAGGAAAGCCCAGGGGACAAGCCGGGGACAAGGGGACAGGAAACACTGTTCACTGCGCACTGTAGCTGAGATGACTACTGGGGTCTTGTCGGGACTGTTCACTGTGTCACGCGCAGTGTACTATTGTCCCATCCGCGCCACTGTAGCAGCGGCTGCCCATGCACTGTATCATGACCGTGACATGTCTTGTCCTTGGCTTTGTCCTGTAGTGTTTGGCTTGATATCTTCTATGCTCAACCCGACATGGGTATGCCGGATAGCAGTCTTCTCCCGAAATCCGACATGGGTATGCCGGATAGCAGTCTTCTCCCGGAATCCGACATGGGTATGCCGGATAGCAGTCTTCTCCCGGAATCCGACATGGGTATGCCGGATAGAAGTCTTCTCCCGGAATCCGACATGGGTATGCCGGATAGCAGTCTTCTCCGGAATCCGACATGGGTATGCCGGATAGCAGTCTTCTCCCGGAATCCGACATGGGTATGCCGGATAGCAGTCTTCTCCCGGAATCCGACATGGGTATGCCGGATAGTAGTCTTCTCCCGGAATGCGACATGGGTATGCCGGATAGAAGTCTTCTCCCGGAATCCGACATGGGTATTCCGGATAGAAGTCTTCTCCCGGAATCCGACATGGGTATGCCGGATAGAAGTCTTCTCCCGGAATCCGACATGGGTATGCCGGATAGAAGTCTTCTCCCGGAATCCGACATGGGTATGCCGGATAGAAGTCTTCTCCCGGAATCCGACATAGTAATTTTGTACCAACAACCCCAGAGCCTCCTCTCACCCTTTTCCTATTTAAATTCCTCAGTTCCTGCAACATTAGCACAATAACCCCATACCTTCAGGGTACCGGGGAGGTACATCCCCGACACTAGTCCCCGAGTTTATGGGGGATTCACAGAATCGCGCATCAACTTAAAAATCAAATAGTTCTAGGAATTTTCCATACCGAAAGTCTTGTTAAAAATCCCATCCCCGACACTAGTCCCCGAGGCTGCTGGGGACTCGCAGAGTCGCGCGCAGACTCGGAAAAAATCCAACGTCACCGTTCTCACTTGCTCCACCGAGTACCTGCAAAAAATACAATCATATGCCGGTTCCTTAGCCACTCTGGGCGTTTTACCAACATAGATGTCTTCGGCCACCGCCGGTCTGACACAAACACACAACACATGCCGGCGTTTAGCCACTCTGGGCGTATACCGACACGGACGCCTCATGTGCCGGCGTTTAGCCACTCTGGGCGTATACCGACACAGAGTCTCATGTGCCGGCGTTTAGCCACTCTGGGCGTATACCGACACAGACGCCTACGCACACAATGTCACACAGGTATCTCGGTATGTCGGTATGTCGGTATGTTGGCCCCTCTGGGCATATCACACATATTTTGGTATCTTGGCCACTCCGGGCGCATCACAAGTGTTTCGGTATCTCAGGTGTTGCCTTTGGCAAACTTTTGATATACTGAAATAAATAACGATCTGAAAATATCGCCCGATGCCATGATACATTGGCGAACCGAAATAAACGGGGATCTGGAGATATGGTATGATGCCACGATATATTGGTGAACCGAAATAAACGGCGATCTGGAAATTGTGCATGATACCGCGATACGTGGGCCAACTGATACCACAGATCATATGCAATGTATCTTGAGAAAATAACCAACCATAAGACGGATCCAAGACAATCAATATAATGACCGACATCCCCAGAATTTTTGACATGAATATCCTCTCGGTAAGGCGATTATCCAACATGGGTACCATCTCGGTAAAACCAACATCCCCTTTTAATGTTAGCGCAGACAGGTATGTATAACAAATATTTGACGGAAGTGAAAACTTTAAACGACACGCCCAAGAGAATTTAACGCGAGACATAAGAGTACAACTAACCGGCGAGGCAGGCATGGGGATATCGGTTTCACCGAGTCCCCGGGTAAATTTTCAGATACAACAGGAAGACAAAGGAGTACGGCAGTCCCCGAGTCCAGTTTCGGGATGCCGGCTCACAAACTACACAACAGGAACCAAGATACGCCAAGCATATAAATAAATATAAACCGCGCTACTCCACCGACTAAGCATGCAAGGTAGAACTAATCAATAAGCCAGTCCCCGGGTCAAGACATCTTGCTCCCGGGGAAAAAACAGATAGATGACAAACAGGTGAAACAGGGCAGTCCCCGGGTTACGATATCTCGTTCCCGGGTAAACAATTAAACTAATCATGCATGGGCAGTTCCTGAACAAATTTAAGATAACGTAAATGTAAGGTACATATGACGATACTCACGGAGCACAAGAGCGGTTGGGGATGTCGGAGGCGACATAACCCGGGTAACTGGTGTGCAACTGCCAGGGGTCCATTGATGATGAGTGTCGGGGTAGACTCCGACGGCTGGTGCCTGTGATGCAGGGATGCTGGTTTGGGATGTTGATGACCGGTTTCCGCGATGCGGGGACGTCGATGACCTCCACCCGCGGTGCAGGGATGTCGGAGAGCTCTACCCGCAGCGCAGAGATGTCGGCGACCTCTACCCGCAGTGCAGGGGCGTCAGCGACCTCAACCCGCGGCGCAGAGATGTCGGCGAACTCAACCCGCCGCGCAGGGATGTCAGCAACCTCAACCCGCAGCGCAGGGACGTCAATGACCACTGCCCGCAGCACAGGGATCCCGGATTTAGGATCCCGGATTTTGGGACGCCGGTGACCGCTACCCGCGGCGCAGGATGTCAGTGACCACTGCCCGCGGCGTAGGGATCCCGGATTTAGGATCCCGGATTTTGGGATGCCGGTGTCCGCTACCCGCGGCGCAGGATGTCAGTGACCACTGCCCGCAGCGTAGGGATCCCGGATTTAGGATCCCGGATTTTGGGATGCCGGTGACCGCTACCCGCGGCGCAGGATGTCAGTGACCACTGCCCGCAGCGTAGGGATCCCGGATTTAGGATCCCGGATTTTGGGATGCCGGTGACCGCTACCCGCGGCGCAGGATGTCAGTGACCACTGCCCGCAGCGTAGGGATCCCGGATTTAGGATCCCGGATTTTGGGATGCCGGTGTCCGCTACCCGCGGCGCAGGATGTCAGTGACCACTGCCCGCAGCGCAGGGATCCCGGATTTAGGATGTCGGGTCCCGTCCGAAATTGTTCCCGCAAGCGCCACTCTGCCCCACGGTGGGCGCCAACTGTCGTGGTGGTGTCACGGCAGATGCCATAGGATGGCTAATTTGTGGGGCCGATGGACGTTGGTGGATCCGGGGAGGGATAGCGAGCTGAGGAGCTCACACGGGGAGGATCCCGGTAAAACCGAGATCTCCCAAGAACACGAAACAAGAACAAAGTGCAAAGGGGAAGATCTAACAAATACAAACAAATGCACGAAGGCACAAAGCACACACACGATATACCCAGGTTCAGGGCCCTCGTGAGGAGGTAACACCCCTACTCCTGCCTTTCCTCTCTATATATTGGTGGTATAAGGACTACAACTTGCTACAAGATCTGTCAAAGGAAGAATTACAAAGAACTGGATGAACTCAAGGCGAGGAGGAATAACTGCTCTAGGAGTAAATGTGACTATAGCTTTGGCTCTGAAGTTGGTCTCCCCCTCTCAGGAGCAGTTATGGCGCCTTTTATAGAGGTCCGGCCGGGAGGGCCGGAAACCCTAATTTGGCTTGGCCCCACCGGACAGGCCTAGCCGGGATGTCGTCACGGGCTAGTGCGACCTAGTCGCCGGGCTATCCGGTGTAGCCCCTTCGTCATCATCTCGTTAAGGACAGCAGGCGCCGTCCTGCATCATCATTGTCCCCTTGTCAGAGACAAGACATGTCTTTGCCCATCCCGGATAGCCTTTTCCGGATTGCCGGGCTAGGCATGTCAGGTCTTGTCGTACCACGGTCGTACCGGCTGACGCGCTCCCGTGTCAGGCGGGAGGTGACCATGCTTCCGTGTCAGGCGGGAGGTGACCATGCTTCCGTGTCAGGCGGAACGGTACTTCCCCCCACGATAGACGGGAAAGCCTGCTCTAGACCGTTGACGGCCTACCGGGAGCCCTCTCGCCGGCTACCTCCTCGCTTGCCACTATGAGCCTCTTCTGCATAAGATCAAGATCGACACATACACTCCGGTTAGCACTTACCCGGACTACTTATCCGGTAAAGCCGAGTACTCCATCATCCGGGAACCTCCTCGGAGTCCTAGATCCGGGATCCTTTCCGGAGGTGTCCGAGCTCATCTCAGGATGAGTAACTCTAGGCCTAGCCTCCCGAAGATGTCTTAGCCTATCAGCAAAGACATCTTCGAGAAGCTAGTTCTTAGAGGAACCACCCGCTCATGCTTGTGCTGCGATTGTGAGGGTCGGGGGTGTCTATTTATAGCTGCCAGAGGTGACCCTTGCGGCTGCCAGGAGGCACTTTGTCCTCTTCCAGTGTCCAAGGGTCAAGCTGCCCTTTCGGCACACCAGGAGGTGTCCTTTGCTGTCGCCAAAGGTCAAGTACTGTTGATAATTACTATACTATACCGGGATCTGCCCCTACCCGGGGGGCAGCCCCCCGACACAGAGGTTAATGAGGATAGCCCTTGGCGGGCAAATTGGGCGAAACGCTGAAGCATATGTCGATGACATCGTCGTGAAGTCGCGAGAAGGAAATACTCTTCTCGGAGACCTCGAAGAAACCTTCGCCAGCCTGCGCAAGGTTAACATCAAGCTCAACCCCGCCAAGTGCGTCTTTGGAGTACCTTCAGGCAAATTGCTGGGGTTCCTCGTGTCTCATCGGGGCATAGAGGCGAACCCAGACAAAATCAAGGCCATAGAAGGCATGCAACCTCCACACAGGCTCAAGGACATGCAACGCCTGGCAGGATGCATGGCCAGCTTGGGTCGATTCATCTCCAAGTTCGGCGAAAGCGCCCTGCCGTTTTTCAAAATCATGAAAAGAACGGGCACTTTCAAGTGGACCCCTGAAGCTGAAAAAGCATTTGAGGACTTGAAGAAGTACTTGGCCAGCCCACCTGTAATGGTCGCCCCAAGGCATGGCGAGCACCTAAAGCTGTACTTGTCAGCTACTCCACAAACAGCCAGTGATGTCCTTGTGGTGGAAAGAAAGGAGCCTGTACTTCACAAGAAGAGTGCAACCACTCCCAAGAAAAAGCCTCCTGATAAGGAGCTCGAAGAAGAGGCAGCCCTCACAAACCCAACGCCAGGCCCAAAGCCACTTGAGGCCCAGGAGGAGCGCTTCGAGGGCAAGTCCCTCGAGGCCACGTCCCTCAAGGCCAAGTCCCTCGAGGCCACGTCCCTCGAGGCCGAGTTCCTCGAGGCCACGTCCCTCGAGGCAAAGCCCCTCGAGGCCGAGTCCTTCGAGACTAAGTCTCGCGAGGCCAACACCCTCGAGCCCTAGGACAAGCCCCTTGAAGCCAACCCCATCGAGGGCCAAGCTGGGCCACCTCAGGCGAAAGACGCCAAGGAAACAGGAACTACTCTCGTCGAGCATCCAGTTTACTTCGTCGGCACAGTACTGCGTGATGCTCGCGAGCGGTACCCGATGCAGCAGAAGCTTCTCCTCGCACTCCTCATCGCCTCAAGAAAGCTGCGACACTACTTCCAGGGGCACCCCATCACGGTGGTAACCTCTTTCCCCCTGGAGCAAATTCTACGCAACCCAAATGCAACAGATCGTGGTCGCAGGATGGAACATCGAGCTACAGCCATTCAATTTGCGCTTCGATACCACAAGGGTAATCAAAGGAAGAGCGCTGGCAGACTTTGTCGCCGAATGGACTGATCCAACCCCTGAAGAGCCCTGGGAAGAAGAGCACGAGTCCTCTGGAGCCGCAATACTTAGCTACTGGACCATGAAGTTCGACGGAGCTTTCACTTGTCGCCACGGTGGGGCAGGCTTAGTCCTGACCTCACCCAAAGGCGACAAGTTGTATTACGCAGTCCAGCTGTGCTTCGGAATCGACAAGATATCCAACAACATCGCCGAGTATGAAGGGCTGCTTGCTGGCCTATGCGCCGCAATCGCCCTAGGCGTCAAGCATATACTCATCAAGGGCGATTCCCAGCTGCTTGTCAACTTCTCCAACAAAAGCTACAATGCCAAGGACGACCACATGGCCGCATACCTTGAAGAGGTCCGTAGGCTGGAGAAGAACTTCAGGGGAACGGAGCTCATGCATATCCCAAGAAAGGAAAACCAAGAGGCTGATGACATCGCCAAGCGCGCATCAAAGAGGCAAGCCCAACTGCTAGGTGTCTTTGAAGAAAGGCTCGTCAAGGCATCCATAAAGCAGCCCCTAGAGGCCCTGCCTACAAACACAGACGAAGCGCTCCTGCCACCATCTACAAGCGGAGCTCCAGGCTGCGGGCCCCCCACAGGGGAGCGTCTGTTGCTCACAGCGGTGCACCAAGAGGCAGGATGGATCGACGAGATCAAATACTACCTCCAAAAAAGGGATCCTTCCCGAGGAAGATGCTGAAGCAGAGAATTTCCCGCCAAGCAAAATCGTACCATCCTCGAAGGAATTCTCTACCGCAAGCGCCCAAACGGCATCGCGCTCAAGTGCGTCCCTCCTGGAGAAGGAAAACTACTGATTAAGGACATCCACAGCGGGGAATGCGGCCACCATTCGTGCGCCCGCACCCTCGCAGGAAAAGTCTTCAAGAGCGGCTTCTACTGGCCTCAAGCGCTTCAAGATGCAACGGACATCATTCAATCTTGTCACGCCTGCCAATTCCACGCCAAGCAAATCCACCAACCAGCGCTGGGGCTACAAACCATTCCGCTCTCGTGGCCGTTTGCGGTCTGGGGGCTGGACATCCTGGGACATTTCCCAACGGCGCAAGGTGGATATCGCTACCTCTTCGTGGCCATTGACAAGTTCACAAAATGGCCTGAAGTGGAGGCGACGCGCACAATCACAGCAGGCGCGGCGGTGAAATTCATCAGAGGCCTGGTCTGCCGCTTCGGAGTGCCTAGCCGCATCATCACCGACAATGGCTCGCAATTCACAAGTGGCATCTTCAGAGCCTACTGTCAGAAAATGGGCATCAAGCTCTGCTTCGCCTCAGTCGCCCATCAGCAAAGCAACTGACAGGCCGAGCGCGCAAACGCATAGGTCTTCAAAGGCTTAAAGACCAGGACCTTCGATATCCTCAAGGGCCACGGCAAGGGCTGGATCAAGGAGCTACCCTCGATGCTCTGGTCCATCCGTACCACGCCACCCAAGCCCACCGCGGAAACGCCGTTCGCACTCGTCTACGGAGCCGAAGCAGTCCTCCCCGCAGAGATAAAGCATGGATCCCCACGGGTCCTTGCCTTTAATGAGGACCAGCAAGAGGACCTCCACAACGACGACCTGCTGCTCCTTGAAGGGCTAAGACGCCGCGCCGCCCTCCGTGCGGCCAAGTACCAGCAGTCCCTGAGGCGCTACCACAGCCGCAATGTGCGCTCGCGCACCCTGGAGGCAGGCGATCTCGTCCTCAGGCGAATCCTCTCCAGGGAAGGCCTCCACAAGCTGTCCCCAATGTGGGAAGGTCCCTACAGGGTCGCCCACATCGCCAGGCCTGGCGCGGCTCGCCTCGAGACGCAAGACGGCGTCCCCGTCAAGAATCCATGAAACATCATGCATCTGCGCAAGTTCTACCCGTGATCATTATCACGTCAAGGCATTTAGCGAAAGAGGCAGCTCACGGCTCAACCTCCAAGCACCTTTTTGTCCCTCAAGGTTAAAAGCTCAAGGCTTAAACCTCGCAAACTTTTTTAGCCGCAAGGAACAAGTTAAAAAAGTGATTATTGTCACGCCCATGATCATTGTCACGTCGAGAAGTCAAGCGGACGAGGCAGCCTACGGCTCAACCTCTAAGCATTTTTTCATCTCTAGAGGTTAAAACGCCAAAAGGCTTAAACCTCCAAAAACATAGCTTTGTCTCCTAAAGGAACAAATGCCAAAGTGGTCTTGCCACACCCGTGATCATTGTCACGTCAAGAAGAAAAGCGGAAGAGGCAGCCTACGGCTCAACCTCCAAGCAATGTCGTCTCTAGAGGTTAAAACGCCAAAAGGCTTAAACCTCAAACACATGCTTTGTCTCCTAAGGGAACAAACGCAACCGTGGTCATTGCCACGCACGTGATCATTGTCACGTCGAGACTCCTAGCGGACAAGACAGCCTACGGCTCAACCTCCAAACATTCTTGTCTCTGGAGGTTAAAACGCCAACGGCTTAAACCTCCAAAGCTCCAAAGGCTTCACTCGAGGGAAAACCCTCCGAGCTCTCAATTAAAACGAGCCACCTCAGGCCGTTGAGAGTCTCTGCCACCAACAGGTGGTCCCCATGCCTCGACATGGTCAGAGCATTAACTTGGCAACCCCAAGCATAATGACTCAATCTCGTTCCTAAGTGAACTTAGCGCTTCGGCGCCGCTTAAAAAATGTGTTTGGGGGGTTTTTATTTACGCATTACTAGTGTTGAAGTGTGCGCTTATATATCTCCACATGCGTACCTCGCGAGCGGGGGCTGAGTACGTTGCCAGTGCCTCAAATGACACACCGGCAGCACTGCAAAATCCAAGAGTCCAAGCTCTGGCTGGAGGGCAAGATCCCACAAACACGCCATCTCTACAGAGGACCTTGGTACTTACTCTCCTCGCAAGGAACGCCTGAGGGGACCTATAAGCGTGCACGAGTCCCTTGAACCGTGTTTCAGCGTTTGGGTTTGCCCCTCTAATACCTGCAGGGAAGAATTCCCCCGCGAGCCTGAAGGGGCATCCGTGAGCGACCCCTCAAGTGGGCAACCTCGCCAGGCGAAAAGCCTCCCCAGGAGCGACCCCTCACGCGGGCAACCTCGCCAGGCAAAGAGCCTCCCCAGGAGCGACCCCTCAAGCGGGCAACCTCGCCAGGCAAAGAGCCTCCCCAGGAACGACCCCTCAAGCGGGCAACCTCGCCAGGAAAAGAGCCGCCCCAGGAGCGACCGCTCAAGTGGGCAACCTCGCCAGGCAAAAAGCCTCCACAGAGCGAAAACCTCGAGAAGCTAAGTCTCGCACCCACGCTTTAAGAGCGTTTTTCTCTCCCTAGCGCGCGCCTTTGCCCCTCAAGCGACTTCGCTTTCCCTTACGCTTCATGGACTACTCGCACGTCTAAGGGGGGCACTTGAGCATCGCGACTCAAGGCTCTTACCTCTCCTAGGCCTAAACTCCCCCCGGCCTTGCGGAGGCATTGCTCCCGCATACCGAGGTGGCGGAGTCATGGCACGAAGAGATGGGACCTAACGATGCAGAGACCAAATAGACATGAAGATGAGTCCAAAGAGACCTCACGAGGGGCAGACAAGCTCGAATTAAAACAGCAGTTAAAAGTATATTACAAGCCAAAAGTCTCAAGGTGTCTAAAGCACACAGCTGGTTCAGATACAAGCGCTCGCAGGCGCAGTCAAGAAAGGCTCAGGGGGATGCAGCATCACTTCGATCCTCCTCCGCAGCACCATCTTCTACCTCGGCGGGGCGGGCCTCCTCCTCCGCAACACCATCTTCTACCTCGGCGGGGCGGGCCTCCTCCTCCGCAGCGCCATCTTCGACCTCAGTGGAGCGGTCCTCCTCCTCCGCAGCACCCTCTTCGACCTCGGCGGAACGGGCCTCCTCCTCCCTGAAGTCCGGTGCAGCCTCCGCACGCCTGAAGCGGTTGTAGAAGTGTCGGGTTATGACTCCCAGGAATCGGGGGTAGTCACTTCCTGAAGTGTAGTTCGAGAGGGGATTGAACGCGGAGGTCTAAACCCTCAAGTGGCTCCGTGACGTTGCTCGCCGGACCCGAAGAAGCGCACACCCGACCAAGGAAGACACCGTCCATTACCCAGGTTCACGGCCCTCGTGAGGAGGTAAGACCGCTACTCCTGCATGTCTGTATTATATGTGGGAGGTTACAGTACAATTGAGCTCACCGGAAGCCCCCTTGAGGCAATTCTTGCCTGGGGAGGGAAGCGATGATCTTCTTCCTCCTCCGGCCAGAGGCTAACCTAACCAGAGTTGCTAGGGTTTACAAGGGAGTTTTGCACGCAAAGGGCCGACCCTCGCTACGATGGAAGTCTTCTCTCTTTTATAGGTGCCTCGGGCCTTCTCCTTCGGCTTGGCCTTCAAGGTGGCTCCCACTTGCCAGTGGCGGGGCGGAGCAAGAGTCCACCGTGCTCCATTCGTCCATAGACTCGGTCCATTGTTGATAAAGGTGGCGCCATGGCCGACCAGCGGCCGACCGCGCGGTACGATCAGCAGAGCGGGCAGTCTCTGAGGTGGAGCCCGTGATGACGATCTCCGTTGGAGGGTTGCGCCGTCCACCCGCTTTATCGTCAGAGTAGAAGGTCCTCACAGCTGTGCAGCAGGCGGAGCAGCTTTGTTGACCGCTTTATCGCCAGGGACAGCGACGGGGGTGTGAGCGCCACTGCACGAGCGTGGCAGAGGTCACGTGCGCTCTGCCGGGCTTCCTTGGCGACGACGTTTCCCTCCAGGCCTGAGGGGAGATTCCTGTCGGACCTCCCTCAGGCGGGTTGGTTCCTCGGGGGGAGGATCCCCTGAGGCAAGGGGTCCCTTGAGGCGCTTGCTTCCTCTTCAGGCCCTCGAGGGGAATCGCCTCTCGAGGGTCCCGCCAGGCGGTGACGCCTGATCCTTAGTCGTTTCGTCCATCTGGCCCACGAGCGAGGCCTGGGGGGAATGGGCTCTTGATACCTCAGTTCCCACTGGGCCGACAGTAGCCCCGGGCCCATGATGGGCATGACTGAGCCCATGGGCTTAGGCGAAGCATCGTGGGCCCTTAGTGCCCAGCCGGCCCGAGCCACGCGACACTTGGACGATTAACGGCTTCGCACGATCTGGGGTGTGAGTCGTGGGGGGTCCCACCACGTCCCGGTAACTGCTCTTGGAGGGGACATAAAGACCGAGCACTGCGGCCGGGAGCCGTTACCGTTTTCAACTCCTCGCAGAAAATTCCGCTCCACCGAGCTCTCCGCCTCCGTGCTCTCCTGCGAGTTTCTGTTCTCCGACTCCTTCCACCTCCGCACCCGTGACAATGAGTCCTCTCAAGAGCAAGGGTAAGGCCGCCGCGGGGTCCTCCTCCCTGGCGGAGGCCAAGGAGACCGTGATGGTCGGGGCGCTGCTCGACGTGCGCGTCAACGAGAAGGCGCTCTCCAAGGTCCGATACCTGGTGGCGGACCGGACGGACGAGCACGGCGCCACCGCCCTGAAGCCCGCGGCGCACGGGAAGCGCCCGCGGGGATTTTTCCCGGTCTTCCAGCACTGCCTGGCCGCCGGACTGGTGTCGCCCTTCTCTCCGTTCCTGGAGGCGGTGCTGGCGTTCTACCAGGTGCAGCTGCTGCACCTGCACCCCAACTCCGTCCTCATCCTCGCCGTCTTCGCCTACCTCTGCGAGGCGTACCTGGGCCTGAAGCCCACAGTGGGGTTGTTCCGGTGCTTCTACACGCTCCGGAACACGGCGAAGAACGAGCGCTCCGGGTGCGTCTCGTTCCGCATCATCGACGGCATGGGGGGCGTCTACATCCCCATGTCCTGGAGCGAGGGCAAGTCCATCACGTCCGTGACAAAGAAGGTAGACGACTTCCGCCAGAAGTGGTTCTTCGTCGGGGTGGAGCGTCCCTGCGCCTTCCTCGAGGTCCCCGACGAGCCTCCGGTGAAGAACTCCCATTGGGGCAAGGCTACCTTCGACGGCGCCAAGAATGCGAGCCTGATGGGGCGCCTGAGCTTCCTTCGCGAGGAGGGCCTCACAGGGCAGATGGTCGTGGCGGACTTCGTGACCCGCCGCATCGGGCCCCTCCAAGGTCACTCGGTCCCCATGTGGATGTACTCGGGGCCGAACGACAAGATGCGGCTCCACGTCGAGGACAACAACAAGGACGTCGTCGACAACATCCTCTCCGCGCTCTTCGTCAACCCCTCCGTGCTCCCCGCGGATGAGGTCCGTGCGGCGCTCTGGCCCCTTCACCAGTACAACCTGACGGAGCGCATGGCCCGCCTGGAAGGGATGCCTTCGTTCTCCCCGACAGGCCCGGCGGACTCAGATGTGTCGATACCGGCCCCACGGGGAGCGGAGGGGGCCGATTCTCCCTCGGCTTCCGGAGCTGGCCTAGGCGAGGAGGAAGCCACAGCTGGGGAGGTCTCCTCTTATAGGGCTGGGCCTTTTACTGACGAGATTCGCGATATCTCGTCAGGCGATGAAGACGCCTTCGTGGTGGCGCCCTCGCGCCCCGTGGAGGAGGAAGCTGAGGAAGGGGAGGCCTCAGGCGCGGAGGGCTCTCCAGGAAGGTGCGGGCTTCGCACCAAGGCCGTCGTGGATCACATAGGGGCGAGGCCCTCTGACGTCCCTTCCAAGAGGAAAGCGGAGGCGCCCCCCGTTTATTTCGGTTCGCCAATATATCAGGGCATACTGCAATATCTCCATATCGCTATTCATGTCGGCTCGCCATTATATCGCGGCATCATGCCATATCCCCAGATTCCCGTTTATTTCGGTTCGCCAATGTATATGGCATCGGGCAATATTTCCAAATCGTCATTTGTTTCGGTTTGTCAAAGTTCGCCAAAGGCAACACCTGAGATACTGAAACATCTGTGATGTGCCCAGAGGGGCAGAGATACCGAAACATCTGTGAAGCGCCCAGAATGGCAGAGATACTGAAACACCTTTGATACGCCCGCAGTGGCCGAGATACCGAAACATGTGGGATATGCCCAGAGTGGCCGACATACCGACATACCGACATACCGAGATACCTGTGTGACATTGTGTGTGTAGGCGTCTGTGTCGGTATACGCCCAAAGTGGCTAAACGCCGGCACATGAGACTCTGTGTCGGTATACGCCCGGAGTGGCTAAACGCCGGCACATGAGGCGTCCGTGTCGGTATACGCCCAGAGTGGCTAAACGCCGGCATGTGTTGTGTATCTATGTCAGACCGGCTGTGGCCGAAGACATCTATGTCGGTAAAACGCCCCGAGTGGCTAAGGAACCGGCATATGATTGTATTTTTGCAGGTACTCGGTGCAGCGAGTGAAAACGATGAGGTTGAGATTTCTTCTAAGTCTGGGCGCGACTCTGCGACTCCCCCGCAGCTTCGGGGACTAGTGTCGGGGTTGTATTCCCCGGGATCCCTAAAAACATGGTATTTGGTATGGAGATTTCCTAATGACTATTTGTTTTTAAGTCTATGCGCGATTCTAACGAATCCCCCATAGACTCGGGGACTAGTGTCGGGGATGTAATTCCCCTGTACCCTGAGAATATGGATTTGTTTCTTAGTGTTACAGGTATAAACACATTTAAATAGGAGAGGAATAAAGAGAGAAAGGAGAAGAGAGTTGGTGGGCCAGTCTGGCCGGCATGGCGCTATTGTGATGGGCCGGCATGCCCTTTAACCCGGTCAACCGGATAGCACCAGCCCGGATGGGCCAGCAGGCCCAACGTCGCCCCTACCCGGTCAACGAAGCAACCGTCCCCGACCTCGCCCGCGCCTCGCGTCTTCAACAACATCGTCTCCCCCGAGCTCTCCCCAACCGCCTCCGGCACCTGCGACTCCGGCACCAACTCGCCCCCGAGCGCGACCACCCGGGATCGCCCCGACCTCGGCGCCCCCTCCTCCGGCATGGCTCCGCCCCCGGCTCCGACCCCGGCGGCCCCGACATCGCCGACCTCCGCATCTTCCCGGCTTCGCCGCGCCACCCCGACCCCCGGCATCGACCACGCCGCCCCGAGTTCGTCCACGACCGCGCCGCTCCGACCCCCGGCATCGACCACGCCACCCCGAGCTTCTCCACCCCGGCGGCGCCAACCCCGCCACCGCGCCTTCGAGCTCGCGACTCTGGCGTGCGTCCCCGGACTCCTCCGCCTGCGTCTCGGGTCGACCACCACCTCCGGCCTCCTCCCCGCCTGCGTCCCGGCTTCCCCGACTTCCTCTCCATCCTCGGCGACCACGCCGGCATCTCCCCCGACTTCGATCCGGCAGCCGCCCCCGACCTCGTCCTCTACCTCAGTTCGGCCGCGCTCGACCGACCTCGGCACCGCGCGCCCCCGGCAGCCCCTCATCTCGGCGACACCCGAGATGGCTGCGCGGGATCCCCTCGTCCACTACCAAGCCGCCGGCGCCCCGAGTCCAGCTCCGGCACGCCGCCCCCCTCGCCTTGCTCCGCTCCGACACTGCAGCCCGGCATCAGAGGGGACGGCAACGCCCCGGCATCCCCTGCAGCCTGGCGTCCCCGACGCCAGCCGCGCACGACCACGCCTCCGGCACCGCCGCCAAGCCCGGACTCGCCCAGGGGTCCGGCCATCCCGGTCTTGCCCGGATGCTCCCTCGACCTCGGTCTCCTCCGACATGCCCACGGCCGCACGACCTTCGCGTTGACCTCGGACACACCGGCATCTCCATATCCGCTTCGGGCTCGCGAGTGGATACCGGTTAAAGGTTGAGATTGGCTAAATCCCCGTATGATTCGGCAAGATAGCAGAATTATCATCACTGCAGGAGATGAGAAGATGCCAGGACAGGCACAACAGGACAAAATGACAGTACCAATGATGTGACTAGAGTACACTGTGACTGCGCAGTGAACAGTGCTGATGGGACCCCAGTGGTCATGTCGGCTACAGTGCGCAGTGAATAGTACTTCTTGTCTCCTTGTCCCCAGCTTGTCCCCTGGGCTCTCCTATATAAAGGGCACTAGGGGGAGGGGGAGGGGAGAGACCACCACCCCACTACTTCATTTCCCCCCTTCCCATTTGCTCCCAAAACTTCATGGAGGCATATCTAGCAGCTCGCGGAGCATATTGTAGCCCGGATATAAAGAGGAGAAATATACCGAGTAGGCTAGATGCTGCAGTAGGGGTTTTATCTCCTCACGAGAGCCCCGAAGCAGGGTAAATACTCGTGTCATCGTGACGGTTGTGTTTACCTGCGCGCGAGTTCATCGCGCAATCCCTCCCCGAGATCCCCTAGCATCCATCGGCCCCACAAATTAGCCTACCCGTAGGCATCTGTCTGTTCGCCACGACGACACTTCTTCAGGAGGGATGCACTTGAGCGCGATGCCGTTTGGGCGCTTGCGGTAGAGATTTCCTTCGAGGATTTGGTACGATTTTGCTTGGCGGGCAATTCGCTCCGCTTCAACATCTTCCTCGGGAAGGATCCCATTGTGGAGGCAGTCTTTGATCTCGTCGATCCATCCTGCCTCTTGGTGCACCGCTGTGAGCAACAGACGCTCCCCTGTGGGGGGCCCGCAGCCTGGAGCTCCGCTTGCAGGTGGTGGCGGGAGCGCTTCGTCTGTGCTTGCGGGCAGGACCTCTAGGGGCTGCTTTATGGATGCCTTGAAGAGCCTTTCTTCAAAGACACCTTGCAGTTGGGCTTGCCTCTTTGGTGCGCGCTTGGCGATGTCATCAGCCTCTTGGTTTTCCTTTCTTGGGATATGCATGAGCTCCATTCCCCTGAAGTTCTTCTCCAGCCTACGGACCTCTTCAAGGTATGCGGCCATGTGGTCGTCCTTGGCCTTGTAGCTTTTGTTGGAGAAGTTGACGAGCAGCTGGGGGTCGCCCTTGATGAGTATATTCTTGACGCCTAGGGCGATTGCGGCGCGTAGGCCAGCAAGCAGCCCTTCATACTCGGCGATGTTGTTGGATATCTTGTCGATTCCGAAGCACAGCTGGACTGCGTAATACAACTTGTCGCCTTTGGGTGAGGTCAGGACTACACCTGCCCCACTGTGGCGACAAGCGAAAGCACCGTCAAACTTCATGGTCCAGTAGCTGGGCAATGCGGCTCCAGAGGGCTCGTGCTCTTCTTCCCAGGGCTCTCCAGGGGTTGGATCAGTCCATTCGGCGACGAAGTCTACCAGCGCTCTTCCTTTGATTACCCTTGTGGTATCGAAGCACAAATTCAATGGATGTAGCTCGATGTTCCATCCTGCGACACGATCTGTTGCATTTGGGTTGCGCAGAATTTGCTCCAGGGGGAAAGAGGTTACCACCATGATGGGGTGCCCCTGGAAGTAGTGTCGCAACTTTCTTGAGGCAATGAGGAGTGCGAGGAGAAGCTTCTGCTGCATCGGGTACCGCTCGCGAGCATCACGCAGTACTGTGCTGACGAAGTAAACTGGATGCTCGACGAGAGTAGTTCCTGTTTCCTTGGCGTCTTTCGCCTGAGGTGGCCCAGCTTGGCCCTCGTTGGGGTTGGCTTCAAGGGGCTTATCCTGGGCCTCGAGGGATGTGTCCTCGAGGGATGTGGCCTCGAGGGACTTGGCCTCTAGGGACTTGGCCTCGAGGGACTTGGCCTCGAGGGACGTGGCCTCGAGGGACTTGGCCTCGAGGGACTTGGCCTCGAGGGACGTGGCCTCGGGGGACGTGGCCTCGAGGGACGTGGCCTCGGGGGACGTGGCCTCGAGGGACTTGTCCTTGAGGGGCTGGGCCTCGAGTGTGTTAGCCTCTTGAGGCTCCTCAGTCCCTTCGGCATGAACCTCTTGCAGCGGTTGACTCGGGGCAGTCCCCTCTTGAGGCTTTGGGCCTGGCGGTGGCTTTTTGAGGACTGCCCTTTCGTCGAGCTCTTTATCAGGAGGCTTTTTCTTTGGAGTGGTTGCACTCTTCTTGTGAAGTACAGGCTCCTCTCTTTCCACCACAAGGACAACACTGGCTGTTTGTGGGGTAGCTGACAAGTACAGCTTCAGGTGCTCGCCAGGCCTTGGGGTGACCATCACAGGTGGGCTGGCCAAGTACTTCTTCAAGTCCTCAAATGCTTTTTCAGCTTCAGGAATCCACTTAAACGTGCCCGTTCTTTTCATGATCTTGAAAAACGGTAGGGCCCTTTCGTCGAACTTGGAGATGAATCGACCCAAGCTGGCCATGCAGCCTGGCAGGCGTTGCATGTCCTTGAGCCTGCGTGGAGGTTGCATGCCTTCTATGGCCTTGATTTTGTCTGGGTTCGCCTCTATGCCCCGATGAGACACGAGGAACCCCAGCAATTTGCCTGAAGGTACTCCAAAGACGCACTTGGCGGGGTTGAGCTTGATGTTCACCTTGCGCAGGCTGGCGAAGGTTTCTTCCAGGTCTCCAAGAAGAGTATTTCCTTCTCGTGACTTCACGACGATGTCATCGACATACGCTTCAGCGTTTCGCCCCATTTGCCCGCCAAGGGCTATCCTCATTAACCTCTGGAAAGTGGCTCCGGCATTTTTCAGGCCGAAGGGCATGCAGACGTAGCAATACACACCGCATGGGGTGAGGAAAGCCGTCTTCTCCTCATCCTCTTTAGCCATCTTAATCTGGTGATAACCAGAGAAGGCATCGAGAAAACAGAGGAGGTCCCAGCCTGCCGTGGAGTCCACAATCTGGTCGATTCTGGGCATGGGATAAGGGTCTTTGGGGCAGGCCTTGTTTACATCAGTGTTATCGATGCAGAGGCGGCCTCCGCCGGCGGGTTTTGGGACTACCAAGCCGTTGGAGAGCCAAGTGGGGTGCGCGACTTCGCGAACGACTTTTGCCGCTTTGAGCTTCTCGACCTCCTTGACAATGAATGCTTGCTTCTCGGGGGCTTGCTTTCTTGCTTTTTGCTTGACGGGGCGCGCGTTTGGGCACACGGCCAAGTGGTGCTCGATCACCTCCCTCGGTACACCAGACATATCTGACGGTGTCCATGCGAACATGTCAGAGTTTGCCTAGAGGAAGGCGACGAGCGCGCTTTCCTATTTGGGAGACAGCGCGGCGCCAATGGTGACAATAGCCCCGGAGCCTTCAACCCCCGAGCTACCTGAGCTTAGAGAGACCTTCTTTGTAGCAGCTGCCTCCTGAGAGAACAACTGCTTCTTCTTCTTGGGCCTCTCGAGAGGCTCTTGGTCCTCGTATGCGGGGAAGGCCATGGCGGCAGTCTTGGAGGCCGTCTCAACAGCGCGCGTAGCGTCCAGGACATGCCCACGTATGGTGATCTTGCCGGTGCTGCCGGGGATCTTTACCATGTTATACGCATGGTGCGTGACAGCCATGAACTTCGCGAGCGCGGGGTAGCCGAGGATGGCGTTGTACGGCAGGCCGATGTGCACAACATCGAAGTCGATGTGCTCGGTGCGGTAATTTTCCTCGCTCCCGAAGGTGACGACAAGCCTGACCTGGCCTAGAGGCTCGATTGAGCCGCTGGTGACCCCCATGAAGGGCCTCGAGGGCATAAGCCGCTCGTACGGCACTTGAAGCGCTTCGAACGTATCTACTGAGATAACGTTCAGGCCTGCTCCGCCATCGATGAGCGTCTTGGAGACAGCCACATTGTCGATGGTGGGGGTGCAGACCAGCGGGAGGGTTCCAACAGTCTTGGTGGACTTGGGGTGGTCCTGAGCGTCGAAGGCGATGGTGTATTGGGACCACTTGAGGGGCCTGGAGGTTTCCGTTCTTGGGAGGGCGGCGTTGAGCTCGCGGGTGAACTGCTTGAACTGGTTGTTCGACTTCGGCGCCTGCGCACCCCCCCCCCCCCCCCCGAGAATGCAGGCAATGGCGCCCCTCGGGGCTTGGTAGCCGCCATCTTCCTCGTCAGGGAGGTTGCCGTTCTTTTCTGCGGCGTTGGCTCGATTTCCAGCTGAATTCTGGTAGCCGCCCTTGCGTCCGCCCCCGCGGTAGCCACGGCCTCGCCCGCGGCTGCCACCGTCTTCTGCTTGCTCGCGCTCCTTGCTCAACCTTTTGAGGTTGTAGCAGGACTCTGTAGAGTGGTCGCGCCTGTTGTGGTAGATGCAGAAAGGGCGGTGATCATCTTTCCTCTCTCCAGCCTCGGGGGAGTCCCTGCGGGTGCCTTTTGTGTCAGCCTCTGCCACGAGAACTGCGGTGGCCTTGCGCTTGGGCTCCTCTTTCTTCTTCTGGCTCTTGGACCCCTCGGCATGATCGTCCCCTCTCGAGGACATTTTCACGAAGAGGAGTCCCTCTTCAGCCTTGGCGCACTTGTCCGCCATGTCGAACAGCTTGACCACAGAGGTGAGCTTGTCGTGGATGCCCAGTTTCTCGAGCATGCTGCAGTTTGTGACGCCCTCGCAGAAAGCGGCGATGACTTGAGTGTCGGGGATGTTCGGGATCTTGTTGCGCACTTGGCTGAAGCGCTGGATGTACTTGTGGAGCGTTTCATCCTTCCTCTGCACCACAGTGCGCAGATCGTTGTGGGTGAGGGCGCGCTCGTACGTCCCCTTGAAGTTGGAGACGAACTGCTTGCAGAGCTCCTCCCAGGAGTTCACAGAGTCCTCCGGGAGGTTCAGGAGCCACGACAGAGCAGAGTCGCGTAGCGCGTGGGAGAACCAGTTGGCCATGACCTTGTCGTCTCCCCCCGCAGCTTGGATGGAGGTGGTGTAGAGCTGCAGGAACTCGACGGGGTTGCTGGAGCCGTCGTAGCCCTTGGGAAGAGCCGGCCTGAACTTCTGCGGCCAGACCATGCGGCGCAGAGAGCGAGTGAACGCCATGCAGCCCGAGGTGTACGTAGCGACCCCGTGCTGAAGCGCGCCGCGGTTATGCTGTCCCGCCTGGCCGAGCTCCTCCATGAGCCAGTTCTGGCGGTCTCGCTGGAGCTCCATCCTGTAGCGTACCTGCACTTTAAATAAGGCAGATACCTGTGTATAGTGCAAATCCTTGGATCGATTCATTTGCACACACAGTTTACGATGTAATATCACAACAAAGCGTCAATTTTATTACATCGATGATCCAGAATTACAAAATATTCGATACAAGTTGCAGAGCATAAAGCTAGCATTGAAAAAGTACACTGCGGAAATACAATAGCAGTGAGTCTCTATCACTTTCATGCTGCCACAGGCGAAAACATGTTGGTTGTAGACTCGAAACCTATAAACGAAACCTCACTCGTCATCTGAACAATCTGCAATAAGAAAAATATTGCAACAACGTGGGTCAGATTCCATTGAAAATGGAGTCTGGCAAGTGACACTATGGTGGACACTTAATGGAATAACTCTAAAACCTATATGCATATTTCGCTGGTGGAGTTCAAGGCTATTTTGCATAAAGCCAATTTTTTCCTATCTTTTTGGAAAACACTTTCTTCAAATCAAGACAAGTATGGCATGAAAACCATAAATCTCATCTTCCCTTGTTCACCCATCAAGTTTTATTTCTGAAGTTGGAATGGTGGAATCCTCCGTTGACGTCCGTGATCAGCTGCTCAAATTGTCTGTACCGGGGACACGGCTAAGTACTTAGTTTTACACTCTGCAGAGGTTGTGCACTTTCACCTTTAGAATCAATTTGTCCGAGAAATCCTATACACGCGGAGTGTATTATGGAAAGGAGAGAATTGAGACAAGAACTTTCAGAAGAAGAATGCAACCCTACTAGCAAGACCCGTTCCACCTATCATCCCCCTACATCTGCTTGTCAAGCTGACAGGTTGCACCCTCACAACTTAATTATTCTTGACAGAGCCCATTGTCAAAAGGCTGCACGGAAAGCAATCGTAACTCGGAGTTCTTCAGATTCCTCTGTTCCCTGGGTGGCCATCCACAAGTGCACTCTCAGATGAAAACCACCATGCTCATGGCCCCAAGTATAGTAGAAACTATCTTAGGCGAAGACCACCACAAGCACAGCCCTGAGTAGCCACTCAACATAAACCATTCAACCAATCCACCCAGGTGATTCATTAACTTAGTGGATGTGTACTCTCAGGTGAAAACCACCATGCTCACGGCCCTAAGTAGAATAGACATTCATCCTAGGCGACGACAACCATGAGCATAGCCCTGAGTAGTCACTTAACATTTTGTAAAACTTTTCATCAATTGCTTAGCATCAATACATCTACTAAGTATGATATAGGATCCTAGACACAGGAGTAAGGGAATTCTACACAGGTTTAGCATAGCAATACTATCCTACTCATGCATATAAAAATACTAAGTAATGCATATAGAAAATAATAGGAAGTTTATGAGGTGTGCCACTTGCCTCTGAATGTTGTCGTTGTTCACAAACTCTTTTCAACAACGAACGTTTGCTCTCCGTTCAATCTAAACAATATAAGCAAACCACAATACAACAATCAACAAACAACACAACAAACCTGGACAACAACACAAGGCATATAAAAGCAAAAACAAATTTCACAAAGGTTCATCACATAATTCAATATGCAAAAAGAATTGATGTGCTGAATATGGTTTTTAATGGGCTGGTCTTAAATAGAAATTTATCACACATTAATTTGGTCAAAAACATTTAAATCAAACTTAATGGTCTTAAAAGGCTTTTAATACCACTTAATTACCTTAAAAACACTGTTAAGACACTTTAAATGTTTTACCATCAGTTTTAACTTTTTTCTATAATTACAATTTTATTCAAAACTTATAAACAATACTACTGGTTAAAAGATAAAGTTTGTGACATTTTGCAAAAGAAACATATTAACATTATTCCTAGGATTAAAGTATAACAAAAATACTTAAATTAAGCCTCTGCTTTTTAAACCATCAAAATAATGCTCAAAATTGTTTTCTAACAGGGGCATAAAACTTCACATATTTTAAGGTTTCTAAAACTATTTTATTTGCAAAAATTGGATATATAGAATTAAAGATATACCATATTTACTCAAATTACTCATTTGCAATTTAAATAAATTTAGACTACTAAAAAATGTAAATCAACATAACCAAAGTATTCTTCATGTCAGGGGCTTTCCAAGGATATTTACTATATAAATTTTGAACTTCTAGAATTAAATCAATACCTAAAACAATGTTTTACACGTTTCTGTAAATAACAAGTTAGTGCACGATTAAAATACAAGTTTTTATTATACCACTGTATTCTACACGTTCATACGATTCCATAGACTACAAAAACATCAAAAACAGAGTTACGGTTGATTTAATATGAATTTTAGAACTTATGTATAGTTAGAAAAACGAAAATATTGAATATGTGACCTATGACGTTTTTCTAATGGCTGCTTCCCTTCATCAAGTGATATGTACGTAACAAGATAGAAGGAAGCACATCAGCATCTCACCGACGAGAGAAGATGACCGCGGCGGTGGATCGGCCGGGCGATTGCAGGCGGACGCGGACGGTCGGCGTGCTGTGGTCGTCGACGACGGGTGTGGACGGCGACAACCTTTCGGAAGCTCCCGGACGCGATGGAGACAACGGCGACGCGCGGCTGGACACGGCGGAGAGGAAGACGGTGTCGGAGTTGAGCGGCGATTCCCGGAGCTGCGTGGAGAGGCGGACGGAGTGGCGACGGCGACGATGACCTTCGGGTCGAGCTCGGCCTTCACGATTTGGCTGTGGAAATGAAGCAAGGAGGGTGTTTAAAGGAGCACACGGACGTGGGAAAGAGTAAGGAGCAAGAATCGGCGGCGGGGACTCACTCTACTCGTCGGAATCAAAGAAATACGGTGGCGGTCGAGCGAAACTCCGGCGAAGAAATTCGTCGGCCTGGGGGCGTATTGGAGAGGGCTTTTGGGGGGGGGGGGATGGAGGAGGAGGTGGAGGGCTATTTATAGAATCCGACGGTGCTTGATTTGGTGCAGTAATTTTCCCGCAATCAATCGGACATTAAATTTGACCAAAAACGCTCATGTTTAATGAACGACGAAATTAGAGCAATTTAGTGCGTTTAAGAGAGGGCTTTTATGGGGGAATGAAAGAGGAGATCAAGGGCTTTAATTAGAAAGAAACGATTCGTCATTTGGTGCTCTAAATCAACGGGAATCATGTTGAGAAGTGGGCACGGGAGAGATTTTCGTGTGCGGGGCGTTGCTGGAGGTTGAAGACGACGCTGACGTCATCATGACGTCAGCCTTTTTTTCTTTTTCTTTTTCTGATTTTTCTTATTTCTTTCATAACTTTTGATTTAAGACTCCAAATCAAGTCAAAAAAAATTCTAAAAATTTTTAAAAATAATATCTTTGTGTTAAACCAGTTGTGGACATGTTTTGAACACTTTTCAAAAATCAAAATTTTTAATTATTGATTAATTACAAATTTGCCACTTAATGTCAAATTTGAAACATGGCTTAAATAATTTCGTTTTTGGCTAAATAAAATTTATAAAAATACAACACTTATATAAGTTTAAAATTAAGTTATTTAAACTCATTTTCCAATATTAAATATTTTTTTTACTTTAGTATAATATTAAATAACATCACACATTTATTTGAAATGAAAAGGGAAATATAATGTATTCATTTTTAATTCAAAATATTTTGTGCACCGTTAAGTTTTATATTAAGATAATTCAATTGAAACCTCATAACAACTTTGGAAAAGATTTTAGTTTTACTTCATTTCTTATATAGAAAATATATTCATGCAAGTCATTTTATGTTTTGAAAATAAATGAAAATCATTTGATCTAATGAAATGTTTATTTGGATATTCCATTAAAAATATGAAGTTATTAAGGTTATAAACTATAGACTTGTAATATCCAAACTATATTTTGAACTCAGGTAAACGAATAATAATCTTTTGGCAATTAGACAATGTTTTCAATAGTTTAAAAATAACACTTCTAATTATTATTTTAATTTTATGTATTGCTATTGCTAAGTAGTTGAATTCAAATACTTATAAAGAAACCTTTTATTTCATGAATATGGTTTGAAGGTTTGTAAAACATTTGTCATATTAGATATTGAGGTTTTAATAATTACAATGGATAATAAATTGTTTAACTTGAAACAACTTTTGAAAATAATATTAACTGAGATATTTGAAAGTATTAAACTCTTTCAATATGTTTGAAGTCTTTCATAGTTCGTTTCTTATGGATTTTAATATTTTATTTTATTCAAAACAAAAGTTTTAAATTTTAGTGATTTTTGAACATTATAAAATGTTGGGATGTTACAGACTACCACCCTTAAAAGGAATCTCGTCCCCGAGATTCAGAGAGGCTAGGAAGGCAAAGCAATGCTTGAATGATTCTGATAACTCGGGATGTTTTGAGACATGAAATTTCTGACGTGAAAACTGGAAACTAGCAGGGGATGAATTTTCTGATTTGGTGAGGCCAGAAGAACGACGGTTTGGGATCTCCGGATTGAGGTAACGGGGTTTAAATCAATCTGGGTGGCTACCACCCTTAAAAGAGATTTTTATGATCAGTCTAGGAACTTTGTTTAATCTTGTTTGTTTCTCTGATGTAGAGCGTACAAGTATTCAGATTACAATGGCATGTGGTGGATACAGAAAGTTTTAACACTCACGTTTTCCACTCGGTCCTTGGAGAGATTTATCCTTCTTCCACTCAGGGCAGTCACTGGCATAGTGTCCCGTATCTTTGCACTTGTAGCATCTTATGTGGCTAAGATCTTTCTTGGATTTAACCCTTTGTCCTTGTTCCTCCAGGTTCTTCATGAGAGACTGTCGCATTACTTCTTTGGCTTGCTGGTTAGCTTGTTGCACCAAGGGATAAAGTTGACACTGAATTGGGACATGGTTTATTCCTTCACACAGGAAGCAAATAACCCGTCTTGTGCGGCATCATTTAACTGGGCGTCTGGTATGACCATGGGGCCACTCATCAGAACAATCTTTGGACGTATGTCCTATCTCTCCACAAGTTTTGCATGCCTTTAGTCTGGTCATAAGGTTCTCTTCAAAATCACTATGGTTT
This sequence comes from Poa annua, assembly GCA_026929855.1. NCBI lineage: Eukaryota > Viridiplantae > Streptophyta > Magnoliopsida > Poales > Poaceae > Poa > Poa annua. The sequence goes on from CM049431.1 coordinate 89,333,568, forward strand.
TGATCAATCTTAGGCAGTTGGTCATTGATCAACTTCCACAACTGACTCTGTTTCTCTAATAGTAGTCGCATAGTTGTATGCAAATCATTGATGTTGGTATTGGGGTGAGACATCTGTTTGGTTTAGAAAGCAATGAGTTGAATTATTTGTACTTATGGAGGAATCCTAGTTCAATAAAACAAAACAAGGCAACCAATATATAACATAATCAATCAACATCTAACAAACATCAAGCAACAAGGTTCACAACAAACAAAGAATCTAGTATTGTCATATAGCCAAGTTGATATGATCAATACACTAACACGATATCGTTATTCTATTTAGGTGGTGGTCAATCTACCTCCTTCGTGAGTGCTTCAAGTTCTTGTTCAACTTTATTGGATATCTTAAAAGTGTTGGCCGAATCCTGTTTCTTCAGTGGTCTTCCATGCATGTAGAACTTCATGTTGCATCGTAGCTTTTCCATATGAAGCAGCAGAATCAGACTTAGACTATAAGAACATGGTCATCTAAAAAAAAAGATAAGATGTTTTCAGAAGGTTGATAGTAGATGAGAGTATGAGGAAGACAAAATAAAAAGTTTTGTTTTCAGAAAACTGAATAAAATAGATTTTGAATCCTATGGTCAAATCCTATTTCTATCCAAACCTAGGGTTTCGAACCTACAGGCAACACAGTGCTCTGATACCATCTGTAGCGTACCTACACTTTAAATAAGGCAGATACCTGTGTATAGTGCAAATCCCTGGATCGATTCATTTGCACACACAGTTTACGATGTAATATCACAACAAAGCGTCAATTTTATTACATCGATGATCCAGAATTACAAAATATTCGATACAAGTTGCATAGCATAAAGCTAGCATTGAAAAAGTACACAGCGGAAATACAATAGCAGTGAGTCTCTATCACTTTCATGCTGCCACAGGCGAAAACATGTTGGTTGTAGACTCGAAACCTATAAACGAAACCTCACTCGTCATCTGAACAATCTGCAATAAGAAAAATATTGCAACAACATGGGTCAGATTCCATTGAAAATGGAGTCTGGCAAGTGACACTATGGTGGACACTTAATGGAATAACTCTAAAACCTATATGCATATTTGGCTGGTGGAGTTCAAGGCTATTTTGCATAAAGCCAATTTTTTCCTATCTTTTTGGAAAACACTTTCTTCAAATCAAGACAAGTATGGCATGAAAACCATAAATCTCATCTTCCCTTGTTCACCCATCAAGTTTTATTTCTGAAGTTGGAATGGTGGAATCCTCCGTTGACGTCTGTGATCAGCTACTCAAATTGTCCGTACCGGGGACACGGCTAAGTACATAGTTTTACACTCTGCAGAGGTTGTGCACTTTCACCTTTAGACTCAATTTGTCTGAGAAATCCTATACACGCGGAGTGTATTATGGAAAGGAGAGAAATGAGACAAGAACTTTCAGAAGAAGAATGCAACCCTACTAGCAAGACCCGTTCCACCTATCATCCCCCTACATCTGCTTGTCAAGCTGACAGGTTGCACCCTCACAACTTAATTATTCTAGACAGAGCCCATTGTCAAAAGGCTGCACGGAAAGCAATCGTAACTCGGAGTTCTTCAGATTCCTCTGTTCCCTGGGTAGCCATCCACAAGTGCACTCTCAGATGAAAACCACCATGCTCATGGCCCCAAGTATAGTAGAAACTATCTTAGGCGAAGACCACCACAAGCACAGCCCTGAGTAGCCACTCAACATAAACCATTCAACCAATCCACCCAGGTGATTCATTAACTTAGTGGATGTGTACTCTCAGGTGAAAACCACCATGCTCACGGCCCTAAGTAGAATAGACATTCATCCTAGGCGACGACAACCATGAGCACAGCCCTGAGTAGTCACTTAACATTTTGTAAAAAAATTCATCAATTGCTTAGCATCAATACATCTACTAAGTATCATATAGGATCCTAGACACAGGAGTAAGGGAATTCTACACAGGTTTAGCATAGCAATACTATCCTACTCATGCATATAAAAATACTAAGTAATGCATATAGAAAATAATAGGAAGTTTATGAGGTGTGTCACTTGCCTTTGAATGTTGTCGTTGTTCACAAACTCTTTTCAACAACGAACGTTTGCTCTCCGTTCAATCTAATCAATATAAACAAACCACAATAAAACAATCAACAAACAACACAACAAACCTGGACAACAACACAAGGCATATAAAAGCAAAAACAAATTTCACAAAGGTTCATCACATAATTCAATATGCAAAAAGAATTGATGTGCTGAATAATGGTTTTTAATGGGCTGGTCTTAAATAGAAATTTATCACACATTAATTTGGTCAAAAACATTTAAATCAAACTTAATGGTCTTAAAAGGCTTTTAATACCACTTAATTACCTTAAAAACACTGTTAAGACACTTTAAATGTTTTACCATCAGTTTTAACTTTTTTCTATAATTACAATTTTATTCAAAACTTATAAACAATACTACTGGTTAAAAGATAAAGTTTGTGACATTTTGCAAAAGAAACATATTAACATTATTCCTAGGATTAAAGTATAACAAAAAATACTTAAATTAAGCCTCTGCTTTTTAAACCATCAAAATAATGCTCAAAATTGTTTTCTAACAGGGGCATAAAACTTCACATATTTTAAGGTTTCTAAAACTATTTTATTTGCAAAAATTAGATTTATAGAATTAAAGATATACCATATTTACTCAAATTGCTCATTTGCAATTTAAATTAATTTAGACTACTAAAAAATGTAAATCAACATAACCAAAGTATTCTACATGTCAGGGGCTTTCCAAGGATATTTACTATATAAATTTTGAACTTATAGAATTAAATCAATACCTAAAACAATGTTTTACACGTTTCTGTAAATAACAAGTTAGTGCACGATTAAAATGCATCTCACCGGCGAGAGAAGATGACGGCGGCGGTGGATCGGCCGGGCGATTGCAGGCGGACGCGGACGGTCGGCGTGCTGTGGTCGTCGACGACGGGTGTGGACGGCGACAACGTTTCGGAAGCTCCCGGACGCGATGGAGACAACGGCGACGCGCGGCTGGACACGGCAGAAAGGAAGACGGTATCGGAGTTGAGCGGCGATTCCCGGAGCTGCGTGGAGAGGCGGACGGAGTGGCGACGGCGACGATGACCTTCGGGTCGAGCTCGGCCTCCACGATTTGGCTGTGGAAATGAAGCAAGGAGGGTGTTTAAAGGAGCACACGGACGTGGGAAAGAGTAAGGAGCAAGAATCGGCGGCGGGGACTCACTCTATTTGCCGGAATCAAAGAAATACGGTGGCGGTCGAGCGAAACTCCGGCGAAGAAATTCGTCGGCCTGGGGGCGTATTGGAGAGGGCTTTTGGGGGGGGGGGGGGGGGAATGGAGGAGGAGGTGGAGGGCTATTTATAGAATTCGACGGTGCTTGATTTGGTGCAGTAATTTGCCCGCAATCAATCGGACATTAAATTTGACCAAAAACGCTCATGTTTAATGGCGGACGAAATTAGAGCAATTTAGTGCGTTTAAGAGAGGGCTTTTATGGGGGAATGAAAGAGGAGATCAAGGGCTTTAATTAGAAAGAAACGGTTCGTCATTTGGTGCTCTAAATCAACGGGAATCATGTTGAGAAGTGGGCACGGGAGAGATTTTCGCGTGCGGGGCGTTGCTGGAGGTTGAAGACGACGCTGACGTCATCATGACGTCAGCCTTTTTTTCTTTTTCTTTTTCTGATTTTTCTTATTTCTTTCATAACTTTTGATTTAAGACTCCAAATCAAGTCAAACAAATTTCTAAAAATTTGTAAAAATATTTTCTTTGTGTTAAACCAGTTGTGGACATATTTTGAACACTTTTCAAAAATCATAATTTTGAATTATTGATGAATTACAAATTTGCCACTTAATGTCAAATTTGAAAACATGGCTTAAATAATTTTGTTTTTGGCTAAATAAAATTTATAAAAATACAACACTTATATAAGTTTAAAATTAAGTTATTTAAACTCATTTTCCAATATTAAATAATTTGTTTGCTTTAGTATAATATTAAATAACATCACACATTTATTTGAAATGAAAAGGGAAATATAATGTATTCATTTTTAATTCAAAATATTTTGTGCACCGTTAAGTTTTATATTAAGATAATTCAATTGAAACCTCATAACAACTTTGGAAAAGATTTTAGTTTTACTTCATTTCTTATATAGAAAATATATTCATGAAAGTCATTTTATGTTTTGAAAATAAATGAAAATCATTTAATCTAATGAAATGTTTATTTGGATATTCCATTAAAAATATGAAGTTATTAAGGTTATAAACTATAGACTTGTAATATCCAAACTATATTTTGAACTCAGGTAAATGAATAATAATCTTTTGGCAAATAGACAATATTTTCAATAGTTTAAAAATAACACTTGTAATTATTATTTTAATTTTATGTATTGCTATTGCTAAGTAGTTGAATTCAAATACTTATAAAGAAACCTTTTATTTCATGAATATGGTTTGAAGGTTTGTGAAACATTTGTCATATTAGATATTGAGGTTTTAATAATTACAATGGATAATAAATTGTTTAACTTGAAACAACTTTTGAAAATAATATTAACTGAGATATTTGAAAGTATTAAACTCTTTCAATATGTTTGAAGTCTTTCATAGTTGGTTTCTTATGGATTTTAATATTTTATTTTATTCAAAACAAAAGTTTTAAATTTTAGTGATTTTTGAACATTATAAAATGTTGGGATGTTACACATCCCCACACGAGCATCGGGCGCGGTGCGCTGCACGATCATGCAATCGTACGGCGAGGTCGCGTGCGAAGCAGCCCTTTGTGCCGCAGCCGGTGCAGGCCCCGGAGGTGGCGGAGGCGCATTTGTTGCGACCGTGCCCGCGAGAGAGGGGTGCACGTTGGACTGCGATGGAGCGGGGCGCGTCGTGGCGATGCCGACGAGGTGGTTGAGGCGTTGGAGCCACTGCTCGTGGGCCTCAGCAGTGGGCTGGTAGCGGAGCAGCTCCTGCGCCATGAGCAACGCGGTGTGGGTGCAGGGTCTGTACTCCCCGGGCCCGAGCCGCTCGGGCGCTGCGTCGGGTGCGACGACTGCGCTTCCTCCTGGTGCTCGGCGTCATTGACGTGGGGCTGCCTTTCGGGTAGCCCACGATAAAGCTACCTGGGCCGCGCCAAAGACAGGAAGGCCCACAGAAGGCCCACGCGGGGCACCGTGTAACCTAGTCCAAGTCGGTTAGGAAGCATAACCTGCCATATCTGTAGTTGCCATCGGCACCAACCACCCGAGACCTGGCTGCCTATAAAGCCAGGAGGGCTGCTCGTCCCAGAGGACACGAAAATAGCTACGGCACAAACCCTAGCGAGATCGCAATCTCGCCATTGTAACCACAACTCACATCAATAACCAGACAAGCAGGAGTAGGGTGTTATCCTCCGGGAGCCTGAACCTGGGTAAATCCTTGCTTGTCAGCCGTCGTGACCACCTGCACTCATCTCTCTCCCCATCAATCAACCCGGGGTGCACAACCCTGGGACTTGTCGAGTTAACACCTCGTCAATTGGCGCCGTCTGTGGGAAAGTCAAACAAGTGCTAGGATCATGGTCGCTCCGGCTCCATCCGCAATGAAGATCGGCGTGTCCGCCGTCAGGGAGTCGATCCGATTCGGCTCCTTCTAGTACGTCCTCCACCCGCCAGTCCACCAGCCGGTATACGCCGATCTGGAAAAAGGTATACACATCACCTTCGGCTCCATATTCTGCTGCATCGACAGTCGTGGTATACTCAGGTCTACGACTACCGCGCTCCGCGCAACGGCGTCACCCAAATCGGCACCCATCGCGCCCGCCAAACCCGCGAAGATCGCATCTGCCGCACCCGCGGTGGCCGCGCCCGCCGAACCCGCGAAGATCGCATCTGCTGCACCCGCGGTGGCCACGCCCGCCGAACACGCGAAGATCGCATCTGCCACACCCGCGGGGATTGCGCCCGCTGCACCCGCGAAGAGGGCGTCTACATCGACAACTCCGGCAACGGCCGCGCGAATCGAGCCTACTACCCCAACCTCGGTCGCGCAGTCGACCAAGTCAAGATCCACCTCGACCGTCGCACCCGGACGGGCGACCAGGAGCCCGCGCCCGACAGCCATGTCGCGCGCGCCCTCATCTTCATGGAAATCCCAAGTCTACCCCAAGCCAATCGCACTCGCCCCGGCGAGCGTGAGCACATGGACAATCACGAGAAGACGCGACAGCGACCGCGCCGCGCGCCACGTTGCAGCAATTTTCGACCCCGAGCAAGAAGCGGGCGACAGAAGCAGCAGCGGCAGCACCAACTCTCCGACTCAAGTCTACCCAAAGCAAGTCTTCATGGCCGGCACAGCACCGCATGACGACAAAGAAGAACCCGCATATCCATTAGAGGTGGACATGCCGGACCAGACTAAACTTGTCATCACACGGGACATGGCGATCCAAGCCATGAAACATGTGGACGAGGGCACGTTCCCCCCACCCAACGCACCTCGAGAAGACCACCTGGCGGTCCAGTACTTCCTACCCAAGGAAGGCGAACGAATCCGCGTCGAAAAAGCCGACCTGCTCAGGCGCAAAAGGGACGCGGATGCCTCGAGTGCCAGGCAAGCTGCCCTCTCCTTCACATCCTCTACAGAGGTTAACCAAGGAGCACGGCGAACCAGAGCCCGCGTTCCCCACATGGCAGAAGCCGATCGAACAAGGCTCACCCGCAATCTCGACTCGTCCTTCGTCACCGAAGATGAGAACGGGATACCCGTCCCAAAAACGGCGAATGCCGCCCTGATATCAGTCGAGACATACCTCCGGCTCACGCAGCCACCGGAGGGGGACGCGCGCTCCCTTCTCGACAAGCAACAAATTGCCTCCATAAGGGCAATCGAGGAAGCTCTGGCGGCCAAGGGGCCAAGTAACCGAGTGCACGAACCAACAACCTCGGGCATCCCAGCGGCACAGCGACAGCCAGTCAAGGACCTCCGCGACGTCCTGACACAGAAGACGGTGGACCGCAACCGCAAGGAGCGCTCGGCTAGTGCGGCAAACGCGGACGACCATGCTGACCGCGACTTCGAGCCATGTGGCGCGGCATGCTTTAGCTTCAACATCCGCGACACCCGCATGCCTAAAGGCTTCAAGTTGACGGCCGGCACACCAAAGTATGACGGGAAGCAAGACCCAAAACTGTGGCTCGAAGACTACCTCTTCGCTTGCACCTGCCAAGGCGGAACGTCGACTACAGCAATGCAGTACATCCAGCTCATGTTGACAGACTCGGCACGCGGGTGGCTCACAAGCCAACCCAAAGACTCTTTCCGAACATGGGAAGAATTCCAGGATAACTTCATCAAGAGTTTCTCGGGAACATTCGCAAGGCCAACGTCCTACATCGAGTTGCAGGCCTGCAAGCAAGGAAAGGATGAGTCGCTCCGCTCTTACATCCAGCGGTGGACACTCCTCCGCAATACCATGGAACCCGTATCAGAAGATCGAGTGACGGACACCTTCATGCACGGCGTCGCTCGCCGTGACCTTCGGGAGGAATTTGGTAGGCTCCAGCCGAAGACCACAATAGAACTCATGAAGACAACCAACCAATGGGCCGAAGGAGAGGACTACGTCCGCGAGACTTCTCCCAAAAAAGAGGGCGAAACAAGCAACTGGCGCGAGGCACGTCAAAAGAAGAAGCCACGTTACACCCACGATTCAATCGAATTAGTAGCAGCGGGCTATGAAACCCCCCGTGAGGACAAACGTGACAGCAACCGACAGTACGACCAAAGTCGCCAGCCCAGCTCGAGTCAGTACAACCGTGGCAGCTGAAGGGGATCGTGTGCAGAAAACAAAAATTTTCCTTCCAACGATATCCTTAAACTAGCCAAGATCTATTCTATGCAGATATAGTAGTACGAACGGAGATCGGAATACGTACCCTTGTAGACCGAAAGCGGGATTACGTTCCCGCACAAACGTTGTCGATGAAGACCGACGTAGCCGACCTCAAGGTCGTGTAGAGGAAGCAGGCCTCCGAGTACCGCTAGCGCAGCACCTCGCAGGGAGTCGCACACGTACGGTGGAGACGACGCCTCCGAAGCTCCAGTCCAGGACGAGCAGCGGAAGACTTGGACCGGAACACCAGCAGCGCGGCAGCGGGCTATGGTGGAGGAGATCCCCGACTCCTCTTGCTCGGCGCGGCTCCAACTTGGGAACCACGAGATCGAGAGAGAAATCAGGAATTAATTGGTGAATTAAAAGGCTGGGGGTGCCCCTTCTTATATAGGCTCCCAAGGGGAGCCAATCTTGCCAGCCAGGCAATGTGGGACTAACCCCCCACAGCCTGGTTCGGCCAAGGGGGTGCGCCGGCCCCCTGGTGGGCCCCTTGTGGCCCACCTAGGCCGGCCACCAAGCCCCCACCGAATTCCCAAGGGGGTTCCCCCCCCTCTTGGGCCTTCTTTCGTCCGGAAGGCCCATTTAGGGAAATCTGCCTTAATAAATTCGAAAATAAATATATAAAATCATATTTGCATATTAATAACACTAATTAATATCAAACATAATATATATAATATTTCCTAGCTCCGAAAACTCTTTCGGCGCTGCCCGATCTCCATCGGACCTCTCCCGGGACGCTCCCGGAGATCTCCTTCCTTTCCGGTTGTCTTGTCGAAACCCCTTAAGTGTGTTACCCTAGCGGTTCGATATAATATCAGGTATGATCAAGACTCCTCAATGATCAACGACTAACCCGTAGGCCTGGACCCCATGAATTAATCCCTGAGATATAACGAATGACTTTCATCTATCAAACCTGAACGTAAAGTCTTAGACCCTTTGCCATAGCGATACTTAGCATGTCCGAGCGTCGTTCCATAGATATCTCCATACCTAATCCCGACCTCGTTACCGACGACGCTATCTTCTACTCGTTCATGATCTCATGTCTCCGTGACCTAGTCACATGCTTGCAAGCTCATTAGACATGATCTCACCGAGTGGTCCCGAGAGTATCTATCCTGCTATGCGGACTGGCAAATCCCGCTCTTGACCCCTCGTCTTAACACTCCCTTCCAATACCCAAAAGTATCACCGTTATTGTCATACTAGATAAGATACGACGTTTGGTGCAATCAAAGTATCTTCGGGGAATATCAATAAGAGTTGATCTCACGGTCAAAGGTGTAACGACTATGTTCTCCAAATCTGGGTATGTCCATCACATCGCTCTCCATCGATATGACTCTCATTGCCGACCGGCGCCATGCCCCATGACCGGGAAACCTCGATCATCAATCGCGCAACGAAACTAGTCTTAGTAGAGGCTACTAGGGACCTGGTTGTTTACGTATCACACCCGCATTAATGTTTCCGCTTAATACGGTTCGAGCATGATACAAAAACCTATTATGAACAAACGAGATATGATAAAGAATACACTTTATTAATTGCCTCTAGGGCATATCTCCTTCAGTCTCCCACTTGCACTAGAGTACAATTTAATCTAGATTACAACTCGGTAAAAGCCTAACACCCATAGCTAGCTGGTGTTGTTCATGCTTATCAAGCGGAAGAGGCTTCGTCAGCGGATCTGCAACATTCAGATCCGTATGCACTTTGCAAATCTTCACATCGCCTCCTTGTACGTACTGACGTATCACGTGGAAGCGTCGGAGAATGTGTTTGGCGGTGGAGTGAGACCTTGGCTCCTTGGCGTTCGCAATGGCACCCGTATTGTCGCAGAAGAGGATCACGGGGTCTTGCGCGCTCGGGAACACTCCAAATTCGATGACGAACTTCCTCAGCCACACAGCTTCATTCGCGGCCTCGCAGGCAGCAATGTACTCCGACTCCATTGTAGATTGTGCGACTATGGGTTGCTTCCCACTTCTCCAGCACACGGCGCCTCCATTCACCTTGAACACGTAACCTGTCTGTGACTTATAGTCATCGGGGTCTGAGCAGAAACCTGCATCTACGTAACCCGTTACGCCAAGTTCCTCATCGCAACCACCATACACAAGGAACATTTCCTTTGTCTTATTGAGATACTTAAGAATGCTCTTAACAGCTACCCAATGCGGCATTCCAGGATTACTCTGGAACCGGCTGGTCAAACTTAGAGCTAATGCCACATCCGGTCTAGTACTCAACATTGCATACATGATCGATCCTATGGCTGAAGCATAAGGATGTTTCGTCATTTCGGCCTTACCCAGTTCCGTCACCGGACACTGCGCCTTACGCAATATCTTATTCTTGATAACCGGCAGAGAACCCTTCTTTGCCTTCTCCATTTGAAAACGCTTCAAAATTTTATCAAGATAAGTACTCTGACTTAGTGCTAATAGGCGCCTTGATCTATCGCGATAGATTTTTATGCCTAAAACATACGCAGCTTCTCCTAAGTCCTTCATGGAAAACTTACTGTTTAAATATTCCTTCACGCTATTCAGAAGTTCCACATCATTCCCTATTAGCAATATGTCGTCAACATACAGTGCTAAGAACACAACCGAGCTCCCACTCATTTTCTTGTAAATACAGGTCTCTTCCACATTCTGGATAAATCCAAAACCTTTGATTACCTCATCAAAGCGAAGATTCCAGCTCCGAGATGCCTGCTTCAATCCATAGATGGATCGCTGAAGCTTGCACACCTTGTCAGCACTTCCTGGATCGACAAAACCTTCCGGCTGTACCATGTACAACTCTTCCTCAATGTTTCCATTCAGGAAGGCCGTTTTGACGTCCATCTGCCAGATTTCATAATCATAGTAGGCAGCTACCGCTAACAAAATCCAAATAGACTTAAGCATCGCTACCGGTGAAAAAGTTTCATCGTAGTCAATTCCATGAACTTGTCGGAAACCCTTTGCGACAAGCCGAGCCTTATAGACGGTCACATTACCATCAGCATCAGTCTTCTTCTTAAAGATCCACTTATTCTCGACGGCCTTGCGCCCTTCGGAAATATCCACCAAAGTCCACACTTTGTTATCATACATGGATCCTATTTCGGATTTCATGGCTTCAAGCCATTTCTCGGACTCTAGACTCTCCATCGCCTCTTTGTAGTTCGTAGGTTCGTCTTGCTCGACTAGCATGACGGTGCAAACCATATTGCCATACCATTCTGGTGCGATCCGAGATCTACCAGACCTACGAGGTAGAACATCTTCCTCGACAGTTTCTCCCACTCCTTCCACGGAGGACGTTTCTAGAATTGCTTCCGTTGCGCCACTCGGAATCTCGAGTTCAGGATCAACGATTTCATCGAGGTCTACCTTCCTCCCACTTACTCCTTTCGCGAGAAACTCCTTCTCTAGAAAGGTACCGGTCTTCGCGACAAAAGTTTTGCCCTCGGCTTGGTTGTAGAAGGTGTACCCAACGGTTTCCCGCGGATATCCTACAAAGACGACTTTCTCCGACTTCGGTTCGAGTTTGTCGGGCTGTAGTTTCTTAACGTACGCCTCACAACCCCAAACCTTCAGAAACGATAACTTAGGCTTATGGCCATACCATAATTCATACGGCGTCGTTTCAACGGACTTGGACGGAGCCCTATTTAAAATGAATGCGGCTGTTTCTAACGCATAACCCCAGAAGGACACTGGCAGATCGGTAAGAGACATCATAGATCGGACACTATCTAGTAGAGTACGATTACGTCGCTCGGACACACCGTTACGCTGCGGAGTTCCGGCGGGCATAAGTTGAGGCACTATGCCACAACTCTTCAGATGTGTGCCAAACTCAAAACTCAAGTACTCTCCACCGCGATCGGACCGGAGATGCTTGATTTTCCTATTAAGCTGATTCTCAACTTCACTCTGGAATTCTTTGAACTTTTCAAACGTTTCAGACTTGTGTTTCATCAAAAAGATATAACCGTATCTACTCAAGTCATCAGTGAAGGTGACGAAGTAACGATAACCATTGCGTGTCGAAACGCTCATTGGTCCACATACGTCTGTATGTATGATCCCCAACAAATCCGACCCCCGTTCAACGAAACCTTTGAACGGTGTCCTGGTCATTTTGCCCATGAGGCATGGTTCACATGTATCGAGGGATCCGAAATCCAACGAGTCCAAGAGTCCATCGGAGTGGAGTCGCTTCATGCGCTTTATACCAATATGACCAAGACGGCAATGCCACAAAAACATGGCGGTATCGTCACTACACTTAATTCGTTTGGCCTCTATGTTATGGATGTGAGTACTACGATCGAGATTCAACAAGAATAAACCATTACTCTCGGGAGCATCAACATAAAAGATATCATTCATATAAATAGCACAATTGCTTGACACTGATTTAAATGAATAACCGTCTTGTAACAGGCAAGACCCACTTATAATGTTTACACTCAAGGATGGCACAAAATAACATTTATTTAAAACCAAAACTAATCCCGATGGTAGATGCAGAGGGAGCGTGCCGACAGCCACCACGTCGACTCTCGATCCGTTTCCGACGCGCATCGTCACCTCATCCTTCGCCAGCCGCCTTCTATTCCGTAACTCCTCCTGAGAGTTACATATATGAGCAACAGAACCAGTATCAAATACCCACGTATTGCTCCGGGCGGATGTAAGGTACACATCTATAACATGTATATCAAATATACCTTGCTCTTTGTCGACCGTCTTGCCAGACTTCCTATCCTCCAGATACTTGGGGCAGTTGCGCTTCCAGTGACCCTTCCCCTTGCAGTAGAAGCACTCCACGCTAGCTCTGGGACCAGATTTGTTAGTCCTGGACTTGGCAGCCAACTTTGCCTCCCTCCGGGACTTCCAGCTCTGCTTTCCCTTGCCACCGGACTTCTTGTAGTCAACGGTCTTGTTGACCATCAACAGCGTGTGCACCTTCTTAATCTCTACCTCAGCAGTCTTGAGCATCACGAACACTTCACCCAGGGACTTAGCCATGCCCTGCATGTTGTAGTTCATGACGAAGCCTTTGTAGCTTGGTGGCAACGATTGCAACACCCTGTCAATCGCCAGCTCATCGGGAATCTTGCACTCCAGAGCATTCAGGCGTTGAACGTAGCCAGACATCTTGACTACATGCTCGCTCACACTGCTATGCTCTTCCATCTTGGCTGAGAAGAAAAGCTCAGAAGCCTCATATCTCTCAGCCTTAGCCTGCGGCGCAAAGACAGCCTTAAGATCCGAGATGATCTCAAAGGCGCTCATCTTTTCAAAGCGCTTCTGCAGGTCGGCTTCCATAGCGTAGAGCATGCCACTCTGGACAAAGGCAGAATCCTCCGATCGGGTCTGGAAGACCTTCTTCTCATCCTCAGAGGCATCATCTGCAGGAGGGTCACCTATGGCGGCCTCAATGACGTAGGCCACCCTATGGGGAGTGAGGAGGATCCTCAGGTTGCGGAACCAGGCCATGAAGTTTGACCCATTGGTCTTAAGCTTTTCTTTCTCAAGGAACAGACCTAGGTTAAACGAGGGGCGAGACATCTACAATGGAATTTGCAACAACATAAGACTTTGTTCATAATAATTTTGAGTTATAGTATTTTAGAAAATAACTAACATAACTCCCACTCAAACGAACATCCCTCCTGGTTGTTTAAGCGATTACACGACCCCCATCCATTGCACCACCCCTCATCATCAAAGCCGGCGGCACAACTTCAGGAGTAGACAAAATCGTCCGCCACACCAATTTTGTGACTCGTGCTCGACCTTTCGGTCTTCCTGTTCCGAGGCCATACCTCTGAGTATGCTAGGCTCGCCACCAAAGACCTCCACGCTGACGCTTGTGCAACATGGCTTACACCCACCGTATGCGAACGAAGATATGTCTGACACCCGATCATCACGGCCTGCCTCATAACGTAGAACTTTATTGGTGGTGCGCGTTGGAGGGAGAACACTAGTGGTATTTTGAAGGGATCATCTTATTCAGCTACCGCCGTGTAACACACAATCACACAAAAATAAGATGCACACAAAACATCAAATGTAATGCAATGTGATATAGTCCATCGCGCCATGGTCTTCTTGGCGCCCGCAGTTTATAAACAATTTAATAAACCTACCTTGACCATATCACATAGCCCCTGCAAAATAAAGTTAGACGCTTCTACTTTATCTTTTGCATATTTTACGTGGCTTGGGGCTTTCGTAAATAGAACCGCTTCATACCTACGAATCTTATGACCACAACAACGATCCAATAATTGCATATTTAAGTATCCCTTTCGGGCTCTCCATTGAAAATGCGAAGACCAACTAAAGAGAGAGAAACTGACACCCGCCAGCCACATATACGGTACAAGCCGTATGTCAGTAGTGGAACCAGTCTCGCGTAAGCGTACGCGTAAAGTCGGTCCGGGCCGCTTCATCAACTCAATGCCGCTGGTATACACAAGTGCACGCTAGAGGGTAGCAAATAACAAGAACGGTGCCCCCGTGCAGAGCACGGGTTCTAACAGCGTACAGCTATATCTACGATAGATCGGCTCTGATACCACTGAAGGGGATCGTGTGCAGAAAACAAAAAATTTCCTACCAACGATATCCTTAAACTAGCCAAGATCTATTCTATGCAGATATAGTAGTACGAACGGAGATCGGAATACGTACCCTTGTAGACCGAAAGCGGGATTACGTTCCCGCACAAACGTTGTCGATGAAGACCGACGTAGCCGACCTCAAGGTCGTGTAGAGGAAGCAGGCCTCCGAGTACCGCTAGCGCAGCACCTCGCAGGGAGTCGCACACGTACGGTGGAGACGACGCCTCCGAAGCTCCAGTCCAGGACGAGCAGCGGAAGACTTGGACCGGAACACCAGCAGCGCGGCAGCGGGCTACGGTGGAGGAGATCCCCGACTCCTCTTGATCGGCGCGGCTCCAACTTGGGAACCACGAGATCGAGAGAGAAATCAGGAATTAATTGGTGAATTAAAAGGCTGGGGGTGCCCCTTCTTATATAGGCTCCCAAGGGGAGCCAACCTTGCCAGCCAGGCAATGTGGGACTAACCCCCCACAGCCTGGTTCGGCCAAGGGGGTGCGCCGGCCCCCTGGTGGGCCCCTTGTGGCCCACCTAGGCCGGCCACCAAGCCCCCACCGAATTCCCAAGGGGGTTCCCCCCCCCCCCCCCCCCTCTTGGGCCTTCTTTCGTCCGGAAGGCCCATTTAGGGAAATCTGCCTTAATAAATTCGAAAATAAATATATAAAATCATATTTGCATATTAATAACACTAATTAATATCAAACATAATATATATAATATTTCCTAGCTCCGAAAACTCTTTCGGCGCTGCCCGATCTCCATCGGACCTCTCCCGGGACGCTCCCGGAGATCTCCTTCCTTTCCGGTTGTCTTGTCGAAACCCCTTAAGTGTGTTACCCTAGCGGTTCGATATAATATCAGGTATGATCAAGACTCCTCAATGATCAACGACTAACCCGTAGGCCTGGACCCCATGAATTAATCCCTGAGATATAACGAATGACTTTCATCTATCAAACCTGAACGTAAAGTCTTAGACCCTTTGCCATAGCGATACTTAGCATGTCCGAGCGTCGTTCCATAGATATCTCCATACCTAATCCCGACCTCGTTACCGACGACGCTATCTTCTACTCGTTCATCAATCGCGCAACGAAACTAGTCTTAGTAGAGGCTACTAGGGACCTGGTTGTTTACGTATCACACCCGCATTAATGTTTCCGCTTAATACGGTTCTAGCATGATACAAAAACCTATTATGAACAAACGAGATATGATAAAGAATACACTTTATTAATTGCCTCTAGGGCATATCTCCTTCAGCAGCAGCAGCATCGGCCACAATGATGGAAGTCAGAAACGCGAGTGGAAGCGCCCGTTGACCCCAGCAGAGGAGCTGATGCAACCCTGTAAGCATCACTCGTTCCGCAACCCGGAGACAGGCAAATGGGGTTCCAGCCACTTGTTAAAGGATTGTCGCAAAGCAAGAAAGATATACCATGCCATGCAGCAAATCATCGCCCCGGTACAGGCCGTACAGGCGGCTCCACAGCTAGCCATCCAGGCAGCACCCGCAAACAACAACCAAGTGCAGGCGGCAGGAGCGTTCCCCCAGCCGCAGCAACAGCAACAGTAACAAGGTCAAGCGACAGCAGCCGACACGTACCCAGCCACACGGGGACAGCTAAACATGATCCAAAGGGGACCTCCGTCGAACAGGCGCCAGAAAATTATCACACGCCAAGTACTTCAAGCCATCAACAGCCCGCGCGCGGTACCAGACTACCTGCGCGGGTCAGAGACACCAATCACATTCTCCAGGGCAGATCACCCATCAGAGGTAACCCGACCCGGGCACGCCGCACTCGTGATTGAGGCCTTGGTCGGCGACTACAGCCTGAAGAAGGTGTTCCTAGACGGAGGCAGCGGCATCAACATCATATTCGCCGACACCCTAAGAAGAATGAACAGGTCGACGGAGAAATTGCCGGAATCGGAAACCACCTTCCACGGCATAGTACCAGGGCAAGCGATCACGCCCATGGGAACAATCACACTCGACGTCATCCTCGGTACACCCGAGCACTTCAGGAAGGAGTCGATCGACTTCGAAGTCGTCGACTGGAAGTCACAATACCACGCCATCCTCGGGCGCCCGACCTTTGCAAGGTTCATGGCAGTGCCCCACTACGCCTACCTGATGATAAAGTTGCCCGGGCCGAAAGGAGTAATCACCGTCCGCGGCGACTTCGGGCTCTCCAACAGCTGCGACCGCGAGTTCGCCAAAATTTCTGAGTTCTTCGGAGTCGAAGAGCACTTCAACGCCATATCAGACGACAACGACAAGACCGTCTTCCCGGCTCGCAAGAAGCCCGCCAAGGACACAGCGTTCAACACGAACGACGACACCGTAACCCATCAAGTCCATCCGACTGACAGCAGAAAGACGGTCAAGGTCTCATCGAGTCTGACCCCAGCATAGGAAAGCGCGCTCGTCGAGTTCCTACATGAGAACTGGAAGATCTTTGCATGGCAACCTTCTGACATGCCAGGGATACCCAGGGAACTCGCCGAGCACTCTCTGTAAGTCCACAAGGACGCAAGACCAGTCAAACAATCCATGCGACGCTTCTTAGGACCCAAGCGAGACGCGATCACCATGGAAGTCGACAGACTACTGCACGCCAAGTTCATACGAGAGATCAAGGATTCGGATTGGGTCGCCAACCCGGTTCTAGTGGAGAAAAAGAAGACGAAGAAACTACGCATGTGTGTTGACTTCACTGCAGTCAACAAATGCTGCCCCAAGGATCACTTCCCGCTACCGCAGATAGACCAGATCATCGACTCAACAGCAGGTTGCGAGCGCCTGTCCTTTCTGGATGCCTACTCAGGTTACCAGCAGATCAGGCTGAAAGTCAGGGACGAAGAGAAGACTGCCTTCATCACACCCGACGGCGTCTTTTGCTACCAGACGATGCCGTTCGGGTTAAAGAACGCAGGTGCCACGTACCAGCGGACAATGCAAGCATGCCTCAAGGGGCTAATCGGACAGATCGTCCAAGTCTACGTCGACGACATCGTTGTCACGACCCGAAAGGAGGATACCCTAGTCGACGACCTCTGCAAGGTCTTCGCCGCACTCGATGTGTACCAGATCAATCTCAACCCAGAGAAGTGCGTGTTCGGCGTGCCAGCCGGAGAGCTACTAGGGTACCTCGTATCCGCAAGAGGAATCGAAGCAAACCCCGAGAAGGTGCAGAACATACTCACAATGCCAGAACCATCCAAGCTCCGGGAGGTGCAACGATTAGTCGGCCGAGTCGTAGCTCTCAGCTGGTTCATTAGTAAGTTGGGAGAGAAAGCCTTACCTTTCTACCAACTGATGAAGAAGACGGACAAGTTCGAGTGGACACAGGAGGCGCAGGACGCATTCGACCATCTCAAGACAACCCTGACAACCTCTCCAGTCCTTGTGGCACCACTGGAAAACGAGCCGTTGTACTTATACGTCTCAACAACAAACAGGGTGGTAAGCACGGTGCTCGTAGTCGAGCGCGAAGAAGAAGGGCACAGTCACCCGGTGCAGAGGCCCGTCTACTACCTTAGCGAAGTACTCACCTTGTCCAAGCAGAACTACCCTCATTACCAGAAGCTGGCATACGGAGTCTTCATGACCTCCAGAAAGGTCGTCCACTACTTCTTCGAGCACCCGATCATGGTGGTAAGCTCCTCCGGACTAGCTGACATTCTCACAAACCAACGCGCGACAGGACGAGTCGCCAAGTGGGTTGTCGAGCTAGGACCATGGGGGCTGAAGTATGCTCACCCGAAGTCCATCAAGGCCCAAGTCCTTCCGGAATTCACCACCGAGTGGATAGAAGCCCAGCTACCAAATATCCCCGACTTGTCCAACGCATGGACAATGTACTTTGATGGCTCTAAGAAATTCAAGTCAGCCGGGGCAGGAGTCGTGCTCATCTCCCCCAAAGGCGACAAGCTCAAATATGTCATGCAGATGGACTTCCCGACGACGTCCAACAACGAAGCCGAATACGAGGCCCTGATCCATGGCATGCGGATGGCCAAGAACTGCGGCGCCACGCACCTCATGATATACGGCGAATCCTACCTAGTGGTACAGCAAACCATGAAGTCCTGCGACGCCGTCGCTGACAACATGATCGCCTAAAGAGACCTCTACAATCAATTGGAAGGCAACTTCGACGGCTCCGAGCTGCGCCACATTGGCCGTGAAAGCAACGAGGAAGCCGACGCCCTTGCTAACATGGGCTCAGACAGGGTGCCAGTCCCACCCGGCGTCTTCCTCGAGTGCATCACGCAGAGATCCATCAAGACTCAGAATACAGCAAGCACTGCAACAGCAAAAGGCGAAGCCAACACGCCAGGCCAACACAAGGTCCCCATGGAGGTCATGCTAGTCGAAGCCACATGGACAGGACCGTACCTGGCGTACATACTACATCAGAAGCTGCCAGACGACCCAATCGAATCAAAGCGCATCATCAGGCGCTCCAAAAGTTTCACCGTCATCAACGGAGAACTCTACAAAAGAAGCATCTCAGGAATCCTGCAAAGGTGCATAGATCCAGTCGACGGCCAAGCCATCTTACTCGACATCCACGCGGGTATCTGCGGGCATCACGCCAGCAGTCGGGCACTGGTGGCCAAAGCGCTACGAGCCGGGTTCTACTGGCTGACAGCCATGCAGGACGCCGAGGAGCTAGTAAAGAAATGCACAGGGTGCCAGGAATTTGCCAACAAGCCACACGCGCCAGCATCGGAACTCAAGACAATACCATTAGCCTGGCCCTTCGCCCAATGGGGTCTGGACATGGTGGGCCCGCTGAAGAAATCCTCACCTGGAGGTCACACTCACCTCCTGGTTGCAGTCGACAAGTTCACAAAGCGGATCGAAGCCGTGCCCATCACAAGTTCGACTGCATCCACAGCAGTCAACTTCATCAGGTCAATCATTTTCAGATTTGGAGTACCGAATGGGATCATCACCGACAACGGCTCGAACTTCACAGCCGAAGAATTCAAGGACTTCTGCTCAGAGCAGGGGATCAAGCTCAGCTATGCGTCTGTCTCGCACCCGCAATCCAATGGGCAAGTGGAGAAAGCCAATGGCCTCGTCTGCAACGGCATCAAGAAGCGACTGCGCGTGCCCCTAAAACGCGCAGCGGGCACATGGGTGGAAGAACTACCGTCAGTCCTTTGGAGCCTGCGAACGACGCCAAACAGATCTACCCAGTACACTCCATTCTTTATGGTGTATGGTGCGGAAGCGGTCCTCCCCTGCGACATCAAGTTCGACGCGCCGAGAGTAGTCACCTACGACGAGTCGGATGCAGAAGAGGCACTCGAAGACAGCAGGGACACCCTTGACGAAGCACGCGACATCGCCCTGGCACGGTCAGCCGTGTATCAACAGGACCTTCGCAACTATCACACTCGGAGGCTACGACCAAGAGCGTTCGTTGCAGGCGACCTGGTTCTTCGACTCAAGCAAAAGAAGGTGCACAAGCTCGCTTCCCCATGGGAGGGCCCGTACATCGTGACAGAAGCAATCGGCAACGGAGCCTACCGCCTGAAAGACCCGAAGACTGGAGCAGACTGCAGCAACCCGTGGAACGTGGCACAACTCCGCCGGTTCTATGCCTAGTTCAACCCAATCATTGTACAAGAAAATCAGCGCGGCAGGTTTCAGACGCACTCTTTCCCTTACCAGGGTACCTGAGGGGACTGGAAGGGTTATAATGAGGCGGCCTGTTCACAAGAATCAATAAAGTGATTTGAAGAAAATTTGTCTCCTTTACCTTTCACACAGAGGAAGCTAAAATCCTAGGCCGCCACTCGAACTACTAAGGGGTTGCGCCATGCAGGTTGAAAGAAAAGCTTAGGCCGCTACCCGAACTACTCGGGGGCTGCGCCATACAAGCGTGAGTCAAAAAATCCTAGGCCGCCACTCGAACTACTCGGGGGTTGCGCCACACAGGTTGAAAGAAAAGCTTAGGCCGCTACCCGAACTACTCGGGGGCTGCGCCATACAAGCGTAAGTCAAGAATTCCTAGGCCGTCACCCGACCGACTCGGGGGCTGCGCCATACAGGTCAAGTTCAAATTCCTAGGTCGCCACCCGACAACTTCAGGGGGCTGCGCCACACAGGTAACACTTGTAATCCTAGGCTACCACTCGACCTACTCGGGAGCTACGCCAAACAGGCCTTCTCAGAAAAATCCTCAGCCGCCACTCGAACTCACTCGGGGGCTGCGCTGTACAGGTCAAGTTCAAAATCCTAGGCCGCCACCCGACATACTCGGGGGCTGCGCCAAACAGGTAACACTTGTAATCCTAGGCCGCCACTCGACCTACTCGGGGGCTGCGCCACACAGGTCTTAGCCAAAAGCCTAGGCCACCACTCGAACAACTCGGGGGCTGCGCCATATAGGTCAAGTTACAAAAATCCTAAGTCACCACCTGTTAAAATCAGAGACTGTGGCCCATAGGTCACACTTGAAAAACCTAGGCCGTTGCCTAACATACTAGGCGACTGCGCCAAACAGGTCGCAAATCAAAACAGGCATTTTCACTTTCGAGCAAGCAGATCAATTTTCATGACTCGAAAGTATTTCAATCTATTACATTACGACTTGCACAGGCACATTTACCCTCTATAGCTAACCCTGTACATCAGACGACAGCTACTCTAAACTGCAGGCTCAGCCTTCGGCGCATCGAGAGGACCTACAAGGCGCTCACTCAGGTCCTGAACCTGCCTGATAATTCGGCGCGCAGCCGCTAAGGTCTCGTCGAAGTCGTCATCACCAGGCAGGCCATCAAGCACCCGGTCGAGCGGAAGATGCGGTCGGTGCATGCGGACGTATGCCAACGCCGCGTTCGCCCCAGCCACAAGTTGGGCGTCGACCACCTCCTTCAGCCCTTCACCATCGCGAAACCTCTCCAGCAAGGCGGACAACCCGTTCGGCTGCGCATTATGCGGGAAGTACACGCGATTGATGTGCCAGAGTGTCTTCCGGCAGTTCTCCAGAAGAAAAGTAGCGCGCCACGTACGATCAAGCATGGTGGCAAGGACGCGCCCCCTCGACTTGTTCACCCAGAACTGTCGAGCTTCGTAGGAGTCGCCGGATGCCTCTCGGGTAACTCGCTCCTCAACGCGAACCCGCTCGGCCTCCCAATCATCATTAACATCTGCAAGCATAAAATGCGAGTCAGAAAAGAAAGCCAGCAAAGACAGCAGCCGCCAAAGGGATACAAACCTTGCAACTGTCGGCTGATCAAATCAATCTCCCCAAGCAAAAAAATCCTCACGTCACGAGAACTCCGCCGTAGGATGCGACTGGGAGCGGTGCAACAGCCGCTCAGTATTCTTCAGGGTCGCCTCTAGCTCAACCACCTTGTTCTTCAGGTATGTGATAATCCGCTGATCATTTACACTACGTGGAGGAGCAGGCGCCGCCCGACGACGGCGAGCACCCGAAGAAGAAGCCGCGCCACTCGGCTTGGCCACAGGAGAAGGCGAAGCATCACCGCGCACAACATTCTGCCACGAATACGCAGAGTCAATACAATCATACGACTGCGAAGCACAGTTAAACTCAACAGAAAGAAAGTCAGCAGAAAGCAATATTGAAGGCCAAAAGACCTGGAAGGACAATATTCATTACAGAACAAGAAGTTCAAAATACAGACCACGGCGACTGCCGAATTCCTAAAGCTAGGCCTACTCTAAGGCTGCGGACTGCGACCGGGAACGACCCTTCCGGGAGGCAGCCGCCTCAGTCGCCTTAGCAAGGGCCCTCTCGAAGAGTGCCACAAGCTGCACGGCTAACTGCGAGGCACGCTCCTTCACGCCACTCAGCGACGCGGTTCGCCCATCGGGTTTGCGGGGAAAACCGCTGACGACCTTCTCGAAGTCACCTGGAACCTGATGCCCTAAGAGGACCTGGAAGGTGAGCTCGGAGCCGCGTATCGTCTGCGACCGCGTGAAGTCGGCGATGGTGGTCGCGTCCTCAAACGGCGCAGCAAGGGCGTCCACGGCTGCCGGCGGCTGGTCGCCCGGGAAGATACTCTGATGCACCACAGCAAGGGCCCCAGTCGATTTCTGCAACGCGGCTGCGGACTTCTTCAGCGCATCTGAGGCATAGGCACAGACCCGGTCGAGGAAGCCAACAGCAGTCGCCAGGTCAACCGTCTCACTCGACGCGTCTTCCGGAGGAGCCCCATCGCAAGTCTCTGCGCAAAGAATCCAAGGTCAGACAAAGAAAATGATCAAAACACAGTAGGCATCAAGCCGAAACTTACCCCCAAGAACACCGGCGAGTGAAAGGATACGGCCGACTTGAGTCTTTTCCTGGGCGACCCGCGCCAGCTCCCGCTCTCGAGACTCATGAAGAGCCTTCTCAAGCTCATCAACCTGCCCAGTAGCCTGGTCCAGAGAAGCACGCAGTTGGTCCCTCTCCTTCTCCAGGCGAACATAAGCCGCGGCTGCGTCAAGCTGCTGACGGTAGTATGGCTGAAACGAAAGCAAGATGTTAATAAAGTTGCGGGCGACTATTCTAGTCACCCACACCTTCGGGGGCTACTCCCATCGGGAGCGCTGATCGCGCACCCGATGAAAACTCAAGAGTACAAGTACAAGCACAAAAAGACTTACGTGGTCCAGGAGGTCGAGATCCTCTGAAGCCGAAGGGGGGTCGCGGCTCGACGATGCAACGCCAGCACGCTCAGCACGCGCCTTCTCCACCACAGCCTGGGTCCCCAGTTCAGTCGAAGGGGCGGATGTGTGCTCCACCTCCCGAAGGGGGGAGCTAACATCGCCAGAACGATGGCTGCAGCGAAAACAAGCACACTTGTCAACAACTCAAACGTTGCCACTACAAAACGCAACTCGAAGGAAACACATCATCAAGAAACTAACCTGGGGCTCATCCAGGGAGGGCGAAGGCATCCGCGCGAAGGAGCGAGGAGCCGCGGAGCTGACTGGAGGAACATTCAGGGGCTCATCCCAGCCACCCGAGGACCGCGCACCCGACGACGTCGCGACGACCTCCTCCAGAATAACATCGGCATCCTTAGCAGGTGACGACGCAGTTGCAGAGTCGCCACGGCTCGGGAGCTTCCGCTTCTTCCGCACGGGTTCCTCCACTTCATCCCCTTCTTCCACCTCTTCGTGGGGAGAGTGTGCGGAGGGAATCTCTTCGTCGTCATCCTCCTCCTCGACAAACTTCGACTCGTCGTCGGGTCCGTTCTTGGGAAGAGGAGGAAGGCTGATCAACAGATCCCGACCCTGAAGCAAGTAGACACAAGTCGAATCAAAAAGAAAGTAGACGCAAGTCGAGCAAAGACAAAAGAAAAACAAGCCAAGACTTACCTCAGGAACGGGGTTCGAGGCCCCGTAAGCCGCAATCGGGCACTTGATGTTGCACGTGTCCGCGACTCGAAGGTTGGTGATGGATCTTACTTTGGTTTCCACCTCCTCGTCGTCAAGCGGCTTGGTGCTGACACCCTCGGTGGCCCACATCGGGTGAGGCCGAGCGCTGAGCGGCTGCACTCGAAGACGGAAGAAGGTGGCCATCAGGAAGACGCCACCCGCCTCACGCCCAAGGGTCTTGGTCAGACCGCAGCAGGCTCAGCAAGGGCCGCACGGCCTCCTTCTCCACGGCAGTCAGCGGGTGCGCCCAGGCGCCGGTCTTCCGCAGTCCACGTCCACTGTCGAATGCATCCAGGCCGTCCTGGTTCGACTGAACGTAGAACCATCTCCTACGCCATCCCTGGACGGAGTCGCACTTCTTCATCTGGAAGTATGCGGTGTCACCGCGTACTTGGATTCCGAAGCCACCCACGGGGAAGGTCAACCCGCTCTTCCCAACGTTCTTGCGAACGAGGAAGAGCGACTTCCACAACGCCCAGTGGGGCGCGACACCCAGGAAGCACTCGCAGAGCATGATAAAGCCCGCGATGCTCAAGACACAATTGGGGGTCAGATCGTGGATCTGAACCCCATAGGCATACAGGAGACCGCGCACGAAATCGTGCATGGGGAACCCGAAGCCCCGCGGAAGGAAATCCGCGAAACAAACACGTTCCCCATCGCGGGGAGTGGGGAAAACCTCCTTGCCAGGAACGTGTACCTGGACTTGGTCAGCAGGTGGAAGCAGACCCTGAGCGCGGAAGAGCTCCACCTCGGCCTTCTTCACCGACGACCTCTGCCAGTCGCCGTCGGGCTTCTTCATCAGCCCGGCTTCGTCGGCGGCGGCGGAGGAGCCAGCGGCGCTTTTCGGCTTGCCCATGGCGCCGTAAGGCAGCACAAGGTGTACGGACAGATTGCACGGAGCTCTGGATGGCAGCGAAAATGGTAGAGCGCAGAGGAAAGGGAGCACAGGGCGATTGGAGAAGATGAAATCCCAAGCGTCAAGACACAGTACTTATGCCTCGAAAAATCTCATCTCAACCGTCCACAGAACAAGGGCTCCAAGCAGACACATCTGGCCGTCCACGTGTCGCGCGAAGATACCAACCGTCACCGCCCACTTCGTCCACTACGCACGAAAACCAAGGCGTCATCATCGTGCCGCGCAAATTTCGTGCCCACTAAGGAGACGTGACAACTGTTGACCGCGGTCAGCTCTGACAGCGGGGCCCACCAGTCACGTCCAATCGAGCGTAGAGGCGTGCAGCGGATCGTCACCAGTGATGTCATCAAGCCAACGGCTCCAAAATCAATTGAAGCAACTCGACAGCATAATTCGAGTAGTAAGCTTCAAAGCTGAAATCAATAAAGTAGGATCGGAAGACGATCCGAGAACCCGAAGAAACCATTCGGGTGGCAACAGAGTAAGCTCGAGCAGCCGAATACATCAACAAGTAAGCCGAGCAGGCTGAGTAGAAGCAAGCTTCGCAAGAAGATGAAGGCAAAGTAATTCGACTGCAAACGTTCCTCCCATCGGGAGTGGCCGGTTCGACTGAAGAAATCGAGTTCAAGCTCAAGATCAAGCAATCCAATGGCGCGTCCAGGAGGAAGGAGTCCTTTGCTCGACTCTACGCTTCGACCAAGCACTCGGGGGCTACTGACGTGGGGCTGCCTTTCGGGTAGCCCACGATAAAGCTACCTGGGCCGCGCCAAAGACAGGAAGGCCCACAGAAGGCCCACGCGGGGCACCGTGTAACCTAGTCCAAGTCGGTTAGGAAGCATAACCTGCCATATCTGTAGTTGCCATCGGCACCAACCACCCGAGACCTGGCTGCCTATAAAGCCAGGAGGGTTGCTCGTCCCAGAGGACACGAAAATAGCTACGGCACAAACCCTAGCGAGATCGCAATCTCGCCATTGTAACCACAACTCGCATCAATAACCAGACAAGCAGGAGTAGGGTGTTATCCTCCGGGAGCCTGAACCTGGGTAAATCCTTGCTTGTCAGCCGTCGTGACCACCTGCACTCATCTCTCTCCCCATCAATCAACCCGGGGTGCACAACCCTGGGACTTGTCGAGTTAACACCTCGTCAGTCGTGCTCCGGCGCCTCCGCGTGAGGGCCAGAAGGGACATGCTCCTCATGGCGGGGTCGGCCGCGCCGTGCGCGGGTGGTCGCGGCACCATGGGGTACGCGTGCTCCCGCGGGCGCACGTCGGTTGACCCGAGCGGTGCGGGTGGCTTGCGTGTTCATCATGGCGCGGAGACGAACTCGAAGGTTGTTGAAGCGCCTCAATCCCCTACCAGACGCGCCAAATGTCGGGTTATGACTCCCAGGAATCGGGGGTAGTCACTTCCTGACGTGTAGTTTGAGAGGGGATTGAACGCGGAGGTCTAAACCCTCAAGTGCCTCCGCGACGTTGCTCGCCGGACCCGAAGAAGACGCACACCATACCAAGGAAGACACCGTCCTTTACCCAGGTTCACGGCCCTCGTGAGGAGGTAAGACCGCTACTCCTGCCTGTCTGTATTATATGTGGGAGGTTACAGTACAATTGAGCTCGCCAGAAGCCCCCTTGAGGCAGTTCTTGCCTGGGGAGGAAAGCGATGATCTTCTTCCTCCTCCGGCCAGAGGCTAACCTAACCAGAGTTGCTAGGGTTTACAAGGGAGTTTTGCACGCAAAGGGCCGACCCTCGCTACGATGGAAGTCTTCTCTCTTTTATAGGCGCCTCGGGCCTTCTCCTTCGGCTTGGCCTTCAAGGTGGCTCCCACTTTCCAGTGGCGGGGCGGAGCACGAGTCCACCGTGCTCCATTCGTCCATGGATTCGGTCCATTGTTGATAAAGGTGGCGTCGTGGCCGACCAGCGGCCGACCGCGTGGTACGATCAGCAGAGCGGGCAGTCTCTGAGGTGGATCCCGCGATGACGATCTCCGTTGGAGGGTTGCGCCGTCCACCCGCTTTATCGTCAGAGTAGAAGGTCCTCACAGCTGTGCAGCATGCGGAGAAGCTTTGTTGACCGCTTTATCGCCAGTGACAACGACGAGGGTGTGAGCGCCACTGCACGAGCGTGGCAGAGGTCACGTGTGCTCTGTCGGGCTTCCTTGGCGACGACGTTTCCCTCCAGGCATGAGGGGAGATTCCTGTCGGACTTCCCTCAGGCGGGTTGGTTCCTCGGGGGGAGGATCCCCTGAGGCGAGGGGTCCCTTGAGGCCCTCGCTTCCTCTTCAGGCCATCGAGGGGAATCGCCTCTCGAGGGTCCCGCCAGGCAGTGACGCCTGGTCCTTAGCCATTTCGTCCGTCTGGCCCGCGAGCGAGGCCTGGGGGAAGGGGCTCTTGATACCCCAGTTCCCACTGGGTCGACAAGAAGGCATCCACCTGCTCACGGAGGGACGACGAGACGCGCTGCGCGCCCTCGCCGGGAGCAACTTCGGTCACCAAGCGGAGGTCGAAGTCCGGCACAAGGAGCTTGATGTTGGTGAAGATGCGATCAACAGCCACCCCCAAGAGCTGCCTGCTCTCGTCTTCGATCAACACGCGAAGCTCGGCGGCGGGGCCCTCCAGCGCCGCGAAGAGCTGGTCAAAATAGGCCAGGAACGCGGCGGCGTTGTCGTGGCTTCGGGTCCCAGGACACGGCGCATCTGCGCCGAGCTGCGCCGCAAGCTCACAACCGCGCGACCAGCTTTTCAAACAGGCGGTCACACTGCTTCGCGGGTGCACTGAACAAAGGGCCAGCGCCGTGAGTCGCCCCATCGCGAGCTTCCTCCGCTCGGTGCCAACCGGCCTTGGCGCGCTTGAAGCGGCGCGCCAGCTTGGAGTTGGCCCTCTCGAGCTCAGCGAGCCACTGAGCGTCCGCAAAATACTCGGCCTTGAGGCGGTCCTCCCGTTTCTGCAGCCGAGCGCTGTACTTCTGAAGAAGGGACCGACGGAGATGTCTCTCGTGCTCCGCGAGGGCCCTCTGCGCCGCTCTCGTCCTCTTGGCGAAGTGCCGCTCCGAGTGCTCGTCAGAGCGCTTCTGAGCAGCGACGTGCTCGTCGAACTTCGAGATCGCTCGGGCCAGGCCTCCCTCGCGCGCTTCGAGGGCCTCACGCTGGACAGCCAAGTCCTTCTCCATCTGGAGACACTGCTCCTCGCGCCGCTGCAGCTCACTCCCCCTGAGGGCCTGCTGCCGATCGCGCTCTGCCAAGCACATGCGGTTCTCCTCCAGAGTGGCATGCGCGGCCTGGTACCCCTCAGGGGACCCCTCGCCTCAGGGGACCCCCCCCCCCCCCCAAGGCACCAATCCGCCTGAGGGGAGTCCAACAGGAATCTCCCCTCAGGCCTGGAGGGAAACGTCGCGGCCAAGGAAGCACGGCAGAGCGCACGTGACCTCTGCCACGCTCACGCAGTAACGCGCACACCCCCGTCGTTGTCCCTGGCGATAAAGTGGTCAGCAAAGCTGCTCCGCCTGCTGCGCAGCTGTAAGGACCTTCTACTCTGACGATAAAGCAGGTGGACGGCGCAACCCTCCAACAGAGATCGTCATCACGGGCTCCACCTCAGAGACTGCCCGCTCTGCTGATAGTACCGCGCGGTCGGCCACGGCGCCACTTTTATCAACAATGGACCGAGTCCATGGACGAACAGAGCACGGTGGACTCGTGCTCCGCCCTGCCACTGGCAAGTGGGAGCCACCTTGAAGGCCAAGCCGAAGGAGAAGGCCCGAGGCGCCTATAAAAGAGAGAAGACATCCATCGTAGCAAAGGTCGGCCCTTTGCGTGCAAAACACCCTTGTAAACCCTAGCAGCACTGCTTAGGTTAGCCTCTGGCTGGAGGAGGAAGAAGATCATCGCTTCCCTCCCCAGGCAAGAACTGCCTCAAGGGGGCTTCCGGCAAGCTCAATTGTACTGTAACCTTCCACATATAATACAGACAGGCAGGAGTAGCGGTCTTACCTCCTCACGAGGGCCGTGAACCTGGGTAAAGGACGGTGTTATCCTTGGTCGGGTGTGCGTCTTCTTCGGGTCTGGCGAGCAACGTCGCGGAGCCACTTGAGGGTTTAGACCTCCGCGTTCAATCCCCTCTCGAACTACACTTCAGGAAGTGACTACCCCCGATTCCTGGGAGTCATAACCCGACAGGCATAATGAACCTGAAGAAAGAGGAATTTCGTAGCTTGAGGCAGGGAGGTAGAACTCTGAAGGAGTATATGGATGACTTCTGTATGCTATCAAGGTATGCACCAGAAGACATCGACACTGATGCTAAGAGGAAGGAAAAATTCCTTAATGGACTTAGGGGAGAACTGAAGATACCCTTGTCTGTGGCATATGCTCCTAACTATCAAGTTATGCTGGATCAAGCAATCACTCTGGACAATAACATAAGAAAAGAAGAGAATAGGAAGAGGAAGTTTGGTGCAAGTAAGGTTAATTCTGAAGGGACATACAAGAAACCACACACCTCTGAAGTCAGTGGCCATAAACCCTGGAATTATTCCAACAGTGGTAGTGGCCAAAAACATCATGGTCATAACCACAATGGAGGATACAAATGAAATAATGGTGGATTCAAGGGAAACCATCACCATGGCCATAAACATGGAAATGGTAATCCCCGTCCTAACTATGAAGGGAAGAAAGACTTGTCTAATGTGACTTGCTTCAAGTGCAAGAAGACATGACATTATGCAACTGAATGCCCAGAGAGAAAGGCTGATGAAAATTTCAAGCCCAATCATTTCCAGAAGGGACAAGTGGACCACATCAATGTGGAAGAAGTTCATGATGAACCTGATGCTGTGATTGGTAAGTTCCTGCTCAATTATTTTCCAGCATTAGTCTTATTTGATACTGGAGCATCGCATTCATTCATATCAAGAGCTTTTGTAAACAAACATGGGCTAGCCGAGGAAAGCTTAGGAAAACCTATAAGAGTGAGTTCACCAAGGGGTGAGATGATAGTATATTCTGGATGTAGGCAATTAGAGTTAAAGATTGGAAAATATCTTTTTCCAACAGACTTAGTCATCCTAGAAACCCAAGGTTTGGATGTTATCATTGGAATGGATTGGATGGCCCGTTTTGAAGGAATCATAGACTGTGCAAATAGAGCTATCACCCTCACCACCCCAGAGAAACAGAAGATTAAATTCAGATCAACTTTCGAACTTAAGAAAGTTAGGCTAAATTCTCTTAAGGGGGTTAGCCTTGGTGATGTGCTGATTGTCCAGGAGTACCAAGATGTTTTCCCAGAAGAACTACCGGGAATGCCACCCGATAGAGATGTGGAGTTTCTCATTGAACTGAAACCGGGTACCGGACCAATAGCTAAGAGACCTTATCCTATGGCCGTCGATGAACTAAAAGAGCTCAAGAAGCAACTGGAGGAACACCTTCTGAAAGGATTTATCCGCCCAATTTCTTCGCCCTGGGGAGCGCCAGTTCTGTTTGTTAAAAAGAAAGATCAAACCTAGAGACTAGTCACGGACTACAGGGATATAAATGAACACACCATAAAGAACAAGTATCCGTTACCTAATATAAATGAACTATTTGATCAACTGAAAGGTGCTTTTGTCTTCTCCAAGATTGATCTTCGATCAGGTTACCTCCAAATGAAGGTTAGAGAAATATTCTAGCCTATTTCATGAATATGATGAATAAAGTGTTCATGGATTTTCTGGACAAGTTTGTGGTAGTGTTCATAGATGACATTCTAATCTACTCCAAGAGTCACAAAGAACATGAAGAGCATTTACGTCTAGTATTGCAGAGACTACGTGAACATAAGTTGTAGGCCAAATTCAGCAAGTGTGAATTTTGGTTAGAACAAGTCGGATTTCTAGGTCACATAGTATCTAAAGAGGGTACAGCAGTGGATCCTGAAAAGGTTTCAGCTGTAACCAATTGGGAGCCACCAAAGAATGTTGGAGAATTACGGAGTTTCCTTGGTCTAGCAGGATACTACCGAAGATTTATTGAAAACTTTTCCAAAATCTCCAAGGCCTTGACGGAATTATTGAAGAAGGAGAAGAAATTTGAGTGGACTGAGGCATGCGAAGCCAGTTTTCAGGAGTTGAAGAAACGTCTAGTTTCAGCCCCAGTTTTATGCTTACCTGATTTGAAGAAAGAATTCCAAGTGTACTGTGATGCTTCACGCCAAGGCCTGGGAAGTGTGCTGATGCAAGAAGGCAGAGTGGCATCTTATGCCTCTAGACAACTCAAGAAACATGAAACAAATTATCCAACTCATGATCTCGAGTTAGCCTCAGTAGTACATGCCCTGAAAACTTGGAGACCCTACCTAATGGGAAAAAGATGTGAGGTATTCATGGACCACAAGAGTTTGAAGTACATCTTTACTCAGAAATAATTGAACATGAGACAGAGAAGGTGGTTGGAACTTATCAAAGATTATGATCTGAGTCTCCAATATCACCCGGGAAAAGCAAATGCAGTAGCAGACGCCCTGAGCCGTAAAGTGTATGTGAATGGCCTCACAGCAGGAGAAATACCCAAAGATCTATGCAAGGCATTCAAGGACCTCAGATTGGAAGTAGTACCAGAAGATTTTGTAGCCTCATTAGTAGTACAACCTACTTTGATGGACAAGATACGTGAAGCTCAGAAAGGAGACAAGGAAATAGAAGAAATCAAAGTCAATTTGAGAGCAGGAAAAGCTAAAGGATTCCATGAGGATGAGCAAGGGATTTTGTGGTTTGAAAAACGCGTATGTGTGGCCAATGATCCTGATCTTAGAAAGTTAATTCTGCAAGAAGCTCATGAGACACCTTATTCCCTTCATCCGGGAAATACCAAGATGTATATGGATGTAAAGGAGAGGTTTTGGTGAAACTATCTGAAAAGAGAAATAGCAAAATATATCGCTAAGTGCGATGTATGCAGTCGAGTAAAAGCAGAACATCAGAAACCAGCAGGACTCTTGCAACCTTTGAAAGTACCGGATTGGAAGTGGGATTCTATTGGGATGGATTTCATCACCGGGTTACCAAGGACCAGATCCGGTTATGATTCTATTTGGGTTATTGTTTGTCGTCTAACCAAAATAGCTCACTTTATACCTGTGAAGACCACTTATACAAGTGCTAAGTTAGTTTATATTTACATGAAAATAATAGTGTGCCTTCATGGTGTTCCCAAGAGTATAGTGTCTGACAAAGGAACCCAGTTCACATCTCATTTCTGGAAACAGTTGCATGAATCACTAGGAACCAGATTGGAATTCAGTACGGCTTTTCACCCGCAAACAGATGGCCAAACTGAAAGAGTAAATAAGATTTTAGAGGATATGTTAAGAGCTTGTGCGCTCGATTATGGATCTAGCTGGGACGATAATCTACCTTACGCTGAGTTCTCCTACAATAACAGTTACCAAGCCAGCATTGAGATGGCACCGTTTGAAGCCTTATATGGAAAGAAATGCACAACCCCATTGTTGTGGAGTTGTAGGAGAACGAAGTTTCTTTGGACCTGATATAATCCAAGAGGCTGAAGAAAAGGTCAGACTGATTAAAGATAGATTGAAGATAGCACAATCACGCCAGAAAAGCTACGCAGATTCTAAACGTAGAGAAGTCACCTACGAGATGGGTGATAGAACCTATCTTAGAGTGTCACCACTCCGGGGTGTAAAGAGGTTTGGAATCGAAGGAAAGTTAGCACCTCGATTCATTGGACCATTCAAAATTCTTTCTCGCAAAGGTGAAGTGGCATATGAGTTAGAACTGCCAGAAGTTCTGTCTGCGGTTCATAATGTGTTCCATGTTAGTCAGTTAAAGAAATGTCATCCCGAGATGATGGGAGTTCCTTTAAAGGATACTGTACCTCTCGAGAAAGTACAATTGGAGAGTGACCTGACCTACGAAGAGAAGCCCATCAAGATATTGCAGACCGCAGAAAGAATCACCCGTACCAAAACCATCAAGTTTTGCAAAGTCCGGTGGAATCATCACACCGAGGAAGAAGCCACCTAGGAACGAGAGGATGACCTCCGAGAAGACCATCCACACCTATTTGCTGACCTTTCAGAATCTCGAGGGCGAGCTTCCTCTTAAGGGGGTTAGTCTGTAACATCCCAAATTTTTCAAAAATTTAAAACTTTGCATTCATGCATCATTCATCATATTGACATCACATTTCAATCACATAAGAACTAAATAAAAATTCAATTATAAATTTAAATAAATTATAATTTCATAAAGTTGTTTAATTGTACTCCATATAAAATTCCTTTATATAAAATTATTTGATAGACAAGAATGATACTAAAAGATTGTAAATTTGATAAGCTTTCCAAAACATATTTTTATGAAATTTTCTGAAATGATTTGATTAAGTTTAAAAATTATATTTGAAATGAGTTTTGAAAAACAGAAAAGGATTTAGAATTAAAAGAATTGTTTTCGGAGCCGAATTGGGTCGTGGCCGTGGCTTTCGGAGCCGAATTGTTTTCGGAGCCGAATTGGGTCGTGGCCAGCAGCCCAGATCCCTCTCTCTCTCTCGCTGCCACTGACAGGTGGGACCCACCTGTCATCTCCCCCGCGGATCGGTTCTTCCCCAAATCACGCCCTCACCTCCGACCGAAAACGGCCGATTTGATTTCGTTTCAATACGGCGATTTACTACTCGATTTACCCCGCCTCCTCTCCCTACTAATAGCCCCCTCCGCTCTCGTCCGATTGCCCCAAACCACTCCTCCCGAGAGCCCCTAGGCTGACTGCTCGAGCTCTCGCGATTCCGCCGTCGCCGACGGTAAGAACTTAGCCGGGTGCGCAACTCCGGCCACCTCGGACCCCCTCTCCACCCCCTTTCGATTCCTTTTAACCATGCGCATCGAATTGACACAGAGGGGCATTTGTTTTCGCAGCGAAACCACGCCTCCGTCCATGACCGAGAAGAACCGCCGCCGCGCGCGTCTCCGGCGAGCTCTTCCGGAGAGACGAGGATGCTCCGGTCATCGCCACCGCGCCATCGCATTCCCCTCGATGTCGCATCCCCTGGTGAGCTTCGTTTCCCTCCTAGCACGGTAGAACGCCGCGAGCGCAAACGCCGGCAATGGCTCCGCCGCGCCCGCGCGTCTCCGGCGACTCGCGCCGCCCGCGTTAGGTCAACGTATCCTGGACCGTTGGATCTAGATCCAACGGATCCGTTTTATTTTTATTTTTCGTCTCTGCGATTAATCTGGCGCGTCCGATTTCATTTAGATCTAACGGCTCCCGATCGCGATCCGCGTCGAACCAGTACGGGCGAATCAGATCGCGCTGCGTGGCCGTTTCTTTTTCGAATAGAATTTAGAAATTAAAACAGAAAACTATTAAAACTTACAAAATTTATAACTTTCATTCTGTTAGTCCAAAATTGAAACTTTATATCATTGGAAAGCCCCGCTCATGTAGTTTATTTCTATACCATTATTTTGTCATTTTAGTGTCTGTAAAATTTAGGAATTTACAGATTGGCATTTCGGCTATTTAAATTCATAACTTAAATAATAAAAATGTTTTTCAAAGAAATTTAATTGCTTTAGTGTTGTATTATTGCCCTCCGTCTAGAAATATTAATATGTGTCTTATTTGAAAACTTTCATAAAACAATAAAAGTTGTAGTTGTAGAATTCAAGTTTTTGCTATATTGTTTCCAATTATTTAATTGATAAGTAAAATAAGAAATTTCTAAAAATTGCATTTCATACTTTAAAAAACAGAAGATATAAATTATTAATAAGTGTGTCCTTTATACTCATGGCATATCATGCATGCATACATATTTATGTTTGGTGTTGTGTGATATTGTGTGGTTATTTATTTTATGTATTGCTTGTGCTAGATTGTGAAGAAGAGGAAGGATTTGCTTGTGATTGTTATTCTTGTTGTGCTTGCTCCTCCTGCTACCAAGGCAAGTGACATTCATAATATACCCAGTATTTTCTATATGCATTAGTAGTATATTTTGAGTAGTATGCATGATAGGAATTTTTGAACTATTTTATAATGCTAAGTTAGTTTATACTTTGCAAATATCCTAGTAGTGTGTAGCCACCCTTTCCCATGCAGCCATTAAAAGTTTTATTAGATGCTTAGCTATGCTATAAAAGTGTTTACATACCATGCTATAGCAATGTTTCTAAGTGTTAAACTTAAAATGCACATCTGGGTGGAATTGGTTGATATGGTTTATGTTGAGTGGCTTTTGGTACTATGCGTGTGGTTGTCGTCGCCTAGGATGAATGTCTATTCTACTTAGGGCCATGAGCATGGTGGTTGTTACCCAGAAGTGCACTTGTGGACGGCCACCCAGGAACAAAGAGATTACCAAGTCCCTCCAACTTTAGAAGCTTCCCGTGTAGCCTTTTGACAATGGGTTCTATCTAGAATAACTAAGTTGTGAGAGTGCAACCTGTCAGCTTGACAAGCAGATGTAGAGTTGGTAGGTGGAACGGGTCTTGCTAGTATGGTTGCATTCTTCTTCTGAAAGTTCTTGTCTCAATTCTCTCCTTTCCTTAATACACTCCGCGTGTATAGGATGTTTGGGTTAATTGAGTCTAAAGGTGAAAGTGCAAACCTCTGCAGAGTCGACAATCTGAGTACTTAGCCGTGTCCCCGGAAATGGACTACTTCGAGCAACTGGACAAGAATGGGCGGAAGAATCACAACACTGTTTTCATAAAGTAAAATTTGACTTAAGGAAAGAATTGTTTGTGCACTTGGGCTTTATCCCTTGGTGCCAAGTCTTGAAAAATAAAAGTGTTTTACAAATGATAGGAGAAAACTTGCTTTCTGCAAAATAGCCTCCAACCCCACCAAACCAAATATGCATATAGATTCTAGACTTGTCATTTTATATCTACCATAGTCACTTACCAATACATCATTGTATTGACCTCCTTCGGGGGCTGCATATTCAAATGTGCAGGTAATTCTGATAAAGAATGAGATTGGACTCGAGTCTACACCCAACATGTCTGCCTGTGACGCATGTTTGAAGATGAGGCTCATTGTTATTCGCTTTCGTTGTGAACTCTGAATTTTAGATAGCCTTCATGGCTATGCAACTTGTAATAAATCTATACTTAGCTATTATTTTTGGATCTCGTTGTAGCAATTTTAATACTTATGCA
Source organism: Poa annua (assembly GCA_026929855.1). NCBI lineage: Eukaryota > Viridiplantae > Streptophyta > Magnoliopsida > Poales > Poaceae > Poa > Poa annua. Next base: position 89,369,683 of record CM049431.1, read on the forward strand.
ATGGTACTTTATATTTTGTACTGTGGTGCTGGCAGTGATCCAGGGACCAGCACATAACACAGGTGTTCCAACTTTAATAAGAGTTGGGGCGCTTCATGAAATTATTTGGTTGAATGGTTTGTTTGCTGAGCTTTACGGAGATGATACCTGCATCAACTTGTTTTGTGACAGTCAGAGTGCTATTTACCTTACCAAAAATCAAATGTTTCATGAGAGAACAAAGCATATTGATGTCAAACATCATTATGTGCGCGATGTTGTTACGCAAGCGAAGCTGAAGGTATGCAAGATAAGTACCCATGATGATCCTGTTGATATGATGATAACACTCGTTTATGTATCTAAATTTGAGCTTCACTCAAACTTAATTGGTATCACTATTTAACCCAAGAGGTTATTTAGGGTCAAAAGTGTTTTCTTTGTTGTTTCAGGGTGAAGGTTCTCACTGATACTACTAGATAAAATTTATCTCAAGATGGAGAGTTGTTTGATGATGATACAAATTTGTATCTCTCATGTCTAAAAAAATCATTCGTTCAATATCATGCCTCCCGGCGGTCCGCTCGTTTTCGTCCAACCCTTCATCAAACCGTCCGCGTTTCCTTCTCGCGAAATTGTTGCTCCTGAGATACGTTTCCCTGACCTTGCCCTTCTCGGCATCCCAAATCGCCAATCCCCGGCGAGGGCATGTAACAGGCCGTTGCGCTAACGGAGGCCCTGCAGATCCCCGCCGAGCAGACCACGCCGCTCACGGTGGCCATGCAGATCCTGCCCAGGAGACCACGTTGGCGTCGAGACGCTCGCCGTGCTCCCTAGTCCGCACCCACGACGACCGCACGCTCGTGTGCGGACGAGGACGACCGTCTAGACATGAGGGGTTGCAGATCCCGTCGAGGAGGCCAAGCTGGCGCATGGGACGCTCGCCGCCGTGCTCCCCGCTCACGACGACCCCACGCTCGGCATGGACAAGGCTGACCTCCGCGACGTGTTCCTGTTCCTATACGTCCACTCCTACAACGTGTGGCCCTCCACCGCCTCCACCTCCCCGTTCAAGGTCCGCTTATGATCAATCCATGGCAGGCGCTACTCTGTGCCATCTCTCTCGTTCTGATGACTGTGTGTTCGATGTAGGTATTGGTGAATGGTAACTAATGTACTCATACAGTCATACTTCTACCAATCTAGCGGCCACGGTTCATTGCTGCTTTGAAGTTAGTGGCCAATGGAGTGTCTCATGATTCAGTCCATTATCAGGTTGCTTGGTAATTGCAATGGAGCAAAGTTCAGAATGCAATATCGTATCCTATGTGTGCACCATTCAGCAATTTCCTGATTGGATCTTGAAAATAGTGTTGCTTTAATTATTTCCTTACTTTCATTCCAGTTATGTGCAATTTTACTTTGTTCGATCAATTGTTTATAGGTGCTTACTCGCACCTACCTTTTATTTTTTTTGTATGCCAAATATTCTCAATTGCTCAAATCAAGATTTGTGTGAAAATCTTACACAATCTATATCAAATGACCAAATTCATGATAGTGTTGCGTGTCTTCACCGTACTGATGGCCTCTCAAAGTCAAAGACATGTCATTCCATGTTCCTGTCTGAATTCACAATGGCAACATTTGACCAGCTTCAGTATTAAAAATCAACAGATTTTCGTGCACACGATAGGTTCGTGGTATTGATTAAATAGGTGCATCAATTTTCATGAAAGGCCACTGTCACAGAATGGCAGCACACTGGTTTTCCCTCCACGTGAGATGAACCTGGTAACCTTAACTTAATGTCTCTTGATTTTACAGACTTAGTTATCCCTGACCTTACTGCATTTTTTCATAATACTCCCTCCGTTTCTTGATGTAAGGTGTATAGTTTTCGGAGAAGAAAACCAAAATATAAGATTTAATGTAATTTATGGACAATTTTGCCCATCCACAAAATCCCAATATTTAACGAAGGGGGTTATTTCAATTTGTGGTTAGTTGGGACTCGTGTTTTCTATTTTTTACAGAAAGTAATTGAGTCTAACATATGCTAAATAGTCATATCTTAATATCCGTGTAGAAAACTATACGCCTTAGATCCAGAAATAGAGGGAGTATAAGTTTTCTGAACTAAAATATTCCCTTGTACCGAAATTTTTTTTTTACTTTTTTTAGATAGTTTTCTTGAACTAAATTAAACTTGTTGAAATTTATTGCAATGAAAGTTAGCTATGAGCTTCAGTCAACTCATAATTCCTAACCACTATGTGTCTGATAATTGCCATGGATAAAACAAGTATAGTTTTCTTCTGATTTTTGATACACATGCATCTGTAATGGATTGTAAATTTCAAGTAGACCCATAAAAATCTATTACATTATAAGTTTCTCACTATTTCTTGCTCTTTCTGGAATAAGACTATCGGAATATTTTCTATACCAACATGCATGAAGTAATAGCATGATATCTAATGAAAAAGTGTTCATAGGCGAAACTGTTGCTGTAAGTTTAATGAAAAAAGATGAATTGTTTTCTAATGTGCTATTTTCATTGTAGTAGAATTTCTTGTTTTCCAATGTGCTATTTTGTCTTCTTTCTCAGGTTTTGAAAAAGGTTCAATGAAAAAAGATGAATTATAACATTGGCTTCCTTCAGCTGAAAATATTACTCCTTTGATTGCTTTGACCATCTTGGGGGCTTTCTCTTGACTTTAGGAAAATCAGTTCCCCCTTACCAGTTGTATAAAATGTGCTGCCTTTAGTTTGGTATGTAGCAGAAGTTTTTATTGAAAACTGAGCACCCCTAGGCACAAGAAGCACACGAAGTCGTGTCGTCTCCTCCCATTGCTTTGTTCTTCATGGGTTCCAAAGGTGCCGCGCAGGCTCGCTGCAGCTCTGTATCGCCCACACTCGACTTCTTCTCTTTGCCGCCTCTGGCTCATGCCGACCTAAGAGGACGAAGAAGGGTGGGAGGCATGAAGCGGTTGCTGCTGCCTGAGGACTACAGGGAAGGGAGCAACTAGGGAACAAGAAAGAGAATATGAATAGAAGAAAAAGGCCCGGAAATATCAGACTTTGTCAAGTTGAAACCAAAATTGTTGAGCTATGCTGGTAACCTCCACGTATTTCATAGAGTGTAATGATTGATCGATTGATACGATTCATAGAATTAGTTCACTAGGTAATATTGCACGTTCTGCATAATCTGAGAACATATGAATAGTATAACAATGACACTATACTGGCCATAGTTCAGAGACGGCCATAAAAGAATTATTGTAGAGGTTCTCAAGCTTTCTAACAGCAATGCGATTTATTAGTTAGATCAAATATTAGATTGTCCAATGGACATATCATGTACATCGGATTTGTGGTAGGGATGAGGACGAGGCATCATACAAAACATGAAAGAATTCAGCCATAGTTTGAACTTATTGCATTCTTTTTTATTATTTTCATTTGTGTTTGTTTAATTGTAAAAATAATATAAATAAGTTTATTGGAAAGATATCAAGTTTAGTATTTAAAATGGTTGACAAAATGGCCGGGGCAAGCAAGCCCTCAGGTCGGTACGAACTGAAAAAGAGAGACAGAAAAAGATAAGGGAGTTGGAGAAGGGATGATGTGTATCAGAAATGGGTAAGAGATGGATATATGAGATAGAGGCGAGAGTTAAACCAAATGAAAATACCAAGACAAAAAACGTGTTAGGGAATAGACATTTGTTGGCATATGAATGGATAGTATGTGACATTATTCTAGACCCTCATTTTCAGATCAAACTAACAATTTGATACACATTTTCGTTATCTCGTAGCAACACACGGGTATTTAGTTAGTAAACTAAAAAAAGGCTTAGAAGAGCGGAGCCCCCGTGGTACGTGTCCCCGTTGATTTGATATTTCCGCTCTTCATCGTTTTCTTGTTATCTTTTATAACAATTTTCAGATTTGATATAACTCAAGAGCATTACCGCTAACCACCGTAACTAAATAGGCAGTCCTGGATTTCAAAGAAATGAAACATTTCGATACTCAAAAGACACTCGACAGCATATGCTTCCGAGTGAAATAAACACTGTTCCCAACGTCAACGAAAATCTAAAAGCAAATTAGACATGTAGGTGTCCATAGTCCGCGTGTAATAAATAATAAAAAAAAGCGAAACAGTACTATCAATCAATTGCAGTGACGCGGTATTGCGAATCAGGCCCAATGGGAGCAGCATCTGTGCAGCATCTGTCAGGCCGGGCTAATATCCGCAGATTCAGTATATCAGCTCTCTGACGAAGTATTTGCCGCGAAAAATCGTTTTGCTTCTGCAGCTCGCATTGCTTCTGCAGCTTGCAACTCCTTCAACATAAATTCAGGAAACACTGTGTTTTCACATGCTCGTAGTCTGTCTACTCGTTCTTGCTCTTCTGCTCTTTGTTGTTTTATTTCTTCCTCTTCTTCTTCTTCTTTTTCTTCTTCTTCTTCTATAGGTGGCTCTGGCCTCTGAAGCCTGCTAGCTAAGGTTTCCATCCCCATCAATGACCAATGGAGCCAAACAGTCGTGAGGTACTCTCCACCTTCACCCAGGCTTTTCGCGTGCAGGTAGCCCCTGCATCTGCTGGCCGAATAACAGAGCATCTCCACCCACACGCCTTGTATCACCCTCCTCATGTCCCACTCATCCAACTCCATCAGCCCTCTGAAGCCTGCTAGCTAAGGTTTCCATCCCCATCAATGACCAATGGAGCCAAACAGTCGTGAGGTACTCTCCACCTTCACCCAGGCTTTTCGCGTGCAGGTAGCCCCTGCATCTGCTGGCCGAATAACAGAGCATCTCCACCCACACGCCTTGTATCACCCTCCTCATGTCCCACTCATCCAACTCCATCAGCCCTCTGAAGCCTGCTAGCTAAGGTTTCCATCCCCATCAATGACCAATGGAGCCAAACAGTCGTGAGGTACTCTCCACCTTCACCCAGGCTTTTCGCGTGCAGGTAGCCCCTGCATCTGCTGGCCGAATAACAGAGCATCTCCACCCACACGCCTTGTATCACCCTCCTCATGTCCCACTCATCCAACTCCATCAGCCCTTCAGCGAGCTTGCATGCATTGCGAATCAAATCAGTATGTTCGTCTGCGGACAGCTTTACCCTATTCACAATTTGACGCGCCATGTTTGCTTGTGGCGAGAAAAAAATGTTTTCTTGTGGTTCCTTGCTATTCTCCAAGACTTCCTCGATGCAGCGGGCGGCGATGGTGACGAGATTCGGTGCGGTCCCAGGCATGATCATCTCTGGATGGGTGGAAAGCAGGTAAACCATGTAATTGGATATCTCTCTACCCCTTTGATCGTCATCTCCTCCAGGGGACGTATTGGGGTTGGGGTAATGATAGCAGAGGTCCGTAGCAATGTGCCAGAGGACGACGCTCTCACTGAATGGCCTATTCAGGCTCCATCCCAGCTGATGGTACATCCGCAGCGCATACTGGCCCCTGAACTCATTGAATCTTCTGTATCTAGCAGAGTTCCCGCGTATGTAGTCTTTCCACCCATCTGTCGCGTGCTGACGAACCAGACGCGTAATCTCGGAGGCAGAATGTTCCTGCCAAATGTACGAGTGCTCGTTAAGGTGCTCCCTAAGATACTTGAACGTAGCAAACTTCAACAGAAGGGTTTGCTGCTTCTTGCGACAACACAAGGACATGATATTGTTCTGTGAAACCATGCCGTGCCATCCGGCAAACTCTTCTTCCTCTTCTTTCTTGAAAGAACCATAGAAGAATGAGAAGATCAGTAGGAGCTCCTCCAGAGCAGTGCAGCAAAGCAGGATGTAAGTTACCCTGACGTCATTGACATCATAACCATCCTTGTTGCTTACGGCAAAGAGAACAATGGAAGCCAAGAGCAGGACTGGAAGCAAGAGCAGTGGGAGGAGGCCAGCAAAAGTGGCCGTTGTTCCAAGTTTGGTGTACAGGAGCTGAAAAATATACTGGATGTCCTGCTGCAAATCTTCATATGCTTCATCGTCGTCCATTGTCAGCGAATTTTGTAACAAATGAAGCCGGCAAGTGTATGTAGCAGACAGATCGACAAACATCCGATAGATGTAATCAATCTGAGACATTTCAGGCGATACCTCACCGCCCCTGCCATTTACGTGCAAGTCCACTTGTTGTACATATGCCTTAAGAGAAGAGGCATGTCGTCCTTTAGGTCTCCTAAACACATATGCTACCATACTCTCCCCAATACCCTTGAAATTAAATGTGTTAGTGCAGCGGCTCCACAACATGCCAATGAAACCTTGATCTCCGTTTGAAGGTGCAATGGTGGCCCTCATCATATTACTAATGCTAGCTCTCTTCAGGGTCCATGGCTTCAGGGCGAATTTGATGGTGCCAACAATGAAGAGCAAGACCGCAGCCTGCAGCAGGAGCTTCTCGCCGGACCACCACGCGCAGAACACGTACAAGGCTACTGTAACCTGAGACACCACGGTTAAGGCATGACGCTTCCACAGCTCATTATCTTCAAGGCTGTAGGCAGTTATCCATGGCTGGCCACCGAGGTGGATCAGGAGAACGGGCGCCCAAACAACATCTAGGACGCTGCTCCCCCCATCAAGCGCCTGCTGTTTGTGGCGGTTGAAGAGGGTTGTCAGAGCGTAGATGGCTATGGCATCGCCTCCTACATACGCGATCCAGACAAGCACCCGCAACTTGCGTAGGGAAGGAGATCTACGTACCCTATCAGAGAAGTAGAGGATGAACTGTGTGAAGAGGCTGCCGAGGACGAGGATGCGCAGCTGCCACTCCTCCCACAATCGCATCGCACCAGAGAGACCCATCTGATCTTGTTTCCCTTCGCGCACTCAGTTTACAGACACAGGTACACAAATGAGAGGATGACTCATTTCAACTCAATTGTCCATCCTAAATGGTCGGGTACTGCGCCATCGTCATATGTGTACTGAATTATTTACTAATCCTTGCATCGCGGGGCACTTGCCTTCAATGTATGATCCGCATCTGACTATCTTGTTTATACCAACTGGGCGGTAGGTAGGCCGGCGAGGCAGACCTTTATCATATTTTACTTGACTTGGCCCAAGACCCAGCTCGATTAGTTGTTAGGGGCGCCTGATGGAAACACCCTAAAGAAACATCCGGAAAACCATATATAATAAGAAAAAAATGTCTTACGAAAAACCAACTGTACGAGAAACCAACAATACACCTTGAAGACGACAGCACCTGATGTTTATGATCGTTGATGCATAAACATATATACACCATGTACATCAAGTAGCATCAACATCCGAAAGTATCGATCACGGCTCCCCTAAAACATCAAAGGGAAGAAACAACCAGATTTCAAAACAGATTTCCATAAAAGTGAGTTGTTCTGTTTTGACGAGGCCCAAGAAGAGGTCGCCGTATATGCCGAACTCTTCGGTTATGGGCAAGGCCAATTTCCAATTAGGTATCTAGACATCCCAATTCATTATCGGAGGCTCACGATTGCCGAATGGAAAAGCGTCGAAGAAAGGCTACAAAAACGATTAAGTAGTTGGAAAGGAAAATTACTCCCCTCGAGGAAGACCGGTACTCATCAACTCAGTGCTCACCAATATGGTACGGTATATGTTATCCTTCTTCGTTCTACCAAAAGGTGTGTTACAAAAACTAGATTATTACCGATCTTGATTCTTTTGACAAGGGGATAGTGAGAAGAAGAAATATCGACTAGATAATAGAGTGTGGTTTGTACACCCAAGGATCAAGGAGGGTTGGGAATTCATGATCTAGAGGTTAAGATACAACCCTTCTTAGGAAATGGTTGTTTAAATTACTGACCGAAAATGTACATTGGCAAACCCTTCTGTTATGGAAATATGTTGGCTCCAAACCCTTATCACAAGTTTCTTGGAAACAAGGTGATTCGCATTTTTGGGATGGTCTGATAGCTGCAAAATCAAAGTTCTTCAGATTAGGACATTTTTCAATTAAAGATGGATCTCAGATAAGGTTCTGGGAGGACTCTTGGCTAGACAATGCCCCTCTCCGTGAACAATATCCGACATTATATAATATTGTTCGTTACAAATGTGATACCATTAAGAAGGTAATGGCGACCTCACCCCCTGATGTAACGTTCAGAAGAAATTTGATTGGCCAAAGGCTAATTGCATGGCAAGCCCTTTTACATCGGCTTGCCAGTGTACAACTCTCGGCCGAGCCAGACGAATTTCGATGGAATCTGGATAAGAATGTCAAATTTTCAGTAGATTCCATGTATAATGTGTTATCCCATCTTCACATACTAGTTGATAATAACAAGATGCTTTGGAAGATAAAGGTGAAGGGGATCGCAGGCAGAAAATAATAATTTTTTAACAACGATATCATTAAACTAGCCAAGATCTATGCTATGTAGATATAGTAATACGATGGAGATCGGAATACATACCCTTGTAGACCAAAAACGGGGATTACGCTCCCGCACAAGCGTTGACGACGAATACGACATAGCTGACCTCTAGGTCACGAAGAACTTGACGCGATGAAGCCGACGAAGATGATCCAGAGGTCTGGTGGAGGAAGCCGACCTCCCAGCACCACTAGCGTGGCACCTCGCAGGGCGTCACACACATACGATGGAGACGACGTCCTCCGAAGCTCCAGTCCAGGACGAGCAGCGGAAGACTTGGACCGGAACACCAGCAGCGCGGCAGCGTGTTATGGTGGAGAGATCCCCTCTCAACTCGGCGCAACTCCGACAAAGGGAATCACGTAATCGAGTAGAGAAAGAGAAATTAATTGGTGAATTAAAAAGGCAGGGGTGCCCTTCTTTATATAGGCTCCAGGGGGAGCCAACCTTACCAGCCAGGCAATGTGGGACTATCCCACATGCCTAGTGCGGCCACACAAGGTGCACCGGTCCTAGGTGGGCCCCATTTGGCACAGTTCCCTGTTTTCTGCTGTTTTTGGTTTAAGAAAAGTACTTAAGGAAATATTCGCCAAATTGGAAATAAATCAACCTGGAATTATTTTTGAAATATTTGCGTCACGAGGAACCGAAGACGAGACGAAGAGGGGCCGCGAGGGGCCCACACCACCTGGTGGCGCGGCAGAAGGAGGAGCCGCGCCGGGAGGTGATGTGGCGCCCTCGGGCACCCACCGACCTAAATCTTTCGCACATAAATACCTCACTGACCTAAAAACTTCATACAGTTAATCACTTTTTCTCCACGGGTCCCGAGCCGCCGCCGTTATCAACGCCAATTAGGGGGAGATCAGAACTACTCCCCGGCACCCTGCCGTGAGGGGGAATCGTCCCCGGAGGCCTCTACGTCGCCATGAACGCCTCCGGACTGATGCGTGAGTAGTCTACCCTTGGACTAAGGGTCCATAGAAGTAGCTAGATGGTTGTCTTCTCCTCTTGTGCTATCATGTTTAGATCTTGTGAGCTGCCTATCATGATCAAGATCATCTTTATGTAATTCTCCATGTTGTGTTTGCTGGGATCCGATCAATATTGAGTACTAAACTTATTGCTTCATAATATATCATGTGTGTGCTATTTAATGATCTTGCATGCTCTCCGTTACTCGTGTGTGCTTTGGCCAAGTAGATGCTCGTAACTCCAAGAGGGGGTATTTATGCTCGATAGTGGGTTCATGTCTCTATTAAATCTGGTGCAGTGACAGAAAGCTCTAAGTTTGTAGATGTATTATTGCTACTAGGGATAAAATAGTAGTACTTTGTCTAAGAATGATGTTACTTACTTACTTACTTACTTTACAGACAGTGCTTAAGGCGATAATCTGTTGCATGCAACTTAATACTGAAAGGGGTGCAGACGCTAACCGAAAGGTGGATTATTAGTCATAGATGCGGTTGGAACGGTCTATGTATATTGTTGTAATGCCCGAATGAATCTCACACTAGACACCATATCATTAGTATATGCATTGGTTGCTCATCATTATTCTGTCAATTGCCTAGCTGTAATTTGTTAACCACTCATGGATGAATGTTATTATTTATGGAGAGGCACCACTAGTGAACTGTGGACCCTGGTACTTCTCATTAATCTAATAAAACCACAACTGCAAACCTGTTCTTCCAGATATATGTTTAATCCTTTGTTACAGCAAGCCGGTAAGATTCACAACCTCACTGTTAAGTTGGGGCAAAGTATTTTGATTGTTTGTGTGCATGCTCCACGTCAACAGCTCTTTTCTGGCGCCGTTGATACCTCGAGGGAACTCTCCATCTCCTACTGGTTTGATAACCTTGGTTTCATAACTGAGTGAAATTTGCTGCTGTACTACTTCACACCTTCCCATTGGGGTCTCCCAACAACACACCCACCGGTGCATCACTTGACCATATCACATTGCCCCTGCAAAGTAAAGTTAGACGCTTTCTACTTTATCTTTTGCATATTTTACGTGGCTTGGGACTGCCGTAAATAGAACCGCTTCATACCTCGAACCTTATGACCACAACAACGATCCAATAATTGCATGTTTAAACATCCCTTTCGGGCCCTCCATTGAAAATGCAAAGCCAGCTAAAGAGAGAGAGAGAGACAAACAGACAGACACCCGCCAGCCACATATATGGTAGAAGCCGTATGTCAGTAGTGGAACCAGTCTCGCGTAAGCGTACGCGTAAAGTCGGTCTGGGCCGCTTCATCAACTCAATACTGCTGGAATCACAAGTGCACGCTATAGGGTAACAAATAACAGGAACGGTGCCCCGTGCAGAACATGGGTTCTAAAAGCGTACATCTATATCTACGCATAGATCGGCTCTGATACCTTTGAAGGGGATCGCAGGCAGAAAACAATATTTTTTCTATCAACGATATACTTAGATCTATGCTATGCAGATATAGTAATACGACGGAGATCTGAAGACATACCTTTGTAGACCGAAAACGGGCATTACGCTCCCGCACAAGCGTTGACGACGAAGACGACGTAACCAACCTCTAGGTCGCGAAGAACTTGACGCGACAAAACCGACGAAGATGATCCCGAGGTCGGGTGGAGGAAGACGACCTCCTAGCACCACTAGTGTGGCACCTCGCAGGGCATCACACACATACGGTGGAGACGACGGCCTCCGAAGCTCCAGTCCAGGACGAGCAGCGAAAAACTTGGACCGGAACACCAGCAGCGCGGCGGCGTGTTATGGTGGAGAGATCCCCTCTCAACTCGGCGCAACTCCGACAAAGAGAATCACTTAATCGAGTAGAGAAAGAGAAATTAATTGGTGAATTAAAAAGCCAGGGGTGCCCTTCTTTATTTAGGCTCCGGGGGGAGCCAACCTTGCCAGCCAGGCAATGTGGGACTATCCCACATGCCTGGTGCGGCCACACAAGGTGCGCCGGCCCTAGGTGGGCCCCATTTGTCCCACCTAGTCAGGCCCCATCCAATCCGAAGCCCTGGGGGGAATCCCCCCCCCCCCTCCGCCCATGGGGCTTCTTTCCACAAGAAGGCCCATTTAGGGAAATCAGCCTTTAAAAATTCAAAATAAATATATAAAATCATATTTAATCATTAATTACACTAATTAATATCAAAGATATTATATACAATTGATTCTTGCTCCGAAAAATATTTTTCGTTGCCCGATCTCCATCGGACCATTCCCGGGACGTTTCCGGTGATCTCTTTCCTTTCCGGTTGTCTTGTCGAAACCCTTTAAGTGTGTTACCATAGCGGTTCGATATAATTATAGACATAATCGAGACCCCTCTCTGATCAATGATTCACTCTTAGGCATGGACCCCATTAATTAACCAATGTGATATAAAGAATGACTTTCATCTATCAAACCTGGACGTGGAGTCTTAAATCTTTTTCCATAGCGATACTTGAAGGGGATCGCAGGCAGAAAACAAAAAAATTCCTAGCAACGATATCCTTAAACTAGCCAAGATCTACACTATGCATATATAGAAGTACGGCGGAGATCGGAATACATACCCTTGCCAATAAACTATGTTTATTAAGTGCCTCTAGGGCATATTCCCTTCAATACTTAGTGTGTCCGAGACTCGTTCATAGATATATCCATACTTAGCATGATCTCGTTACCGACAACACTATCTTCTACTCGTATGTGATATTATGTCCTGGTGACCTAGTCACATGGTTGCAAACTCTTTGACATTATCTCACCGAGTGGGCCCTAGAGTATCTATCCTGCTATGCGTACTGACAAATCCCGCTCTTGACCCCTCGTCTCAACTACTCCCTTCTGATACCCGAAAGTGCCACCTTTATTGTCACACTATATAAGGTATGACGTTTGATGCGATCAAAGTATCTTCCAGGAATAACAATAAGAGTTGATCTCACGGTCGAAGTCGTAATGACTATGTCCTACAAATATGGGTATGTCCATCACATCGTTCTACCAACGATATGACTTCATTGCCAACTGACGCCATGTCACATGATCGGGAAACCTCGATCATCAATCGCCCAATGAACTAGTTTTAGTAGAGTCGACTAGGGACCTTGTTGTTTATCTACCACATGTGTATTAATGTTTCCGTTTAATACAGTTATAGCATGGTATAAAACATATAATGAACAATTGGGATATGATTAATAAACTATCTTTATTAAGTGACTCTAGGGCATGTTCCCTTCAGAAGGTACCATTGAAAACTAAAGTGTTCGGATGGTACCTTCGTCATGGAGTTATGCTAACCAAATACAATCTTACTAAATGAAACTGGCATGAAAATAAGAGTTGTGTTTTCTGTCATCAGGATGAAACAATAAAACATCTCTTCTTTCAATGTCGGTTTGCGATGTCTATATGGTCAACCATCCAAGTAGCATCCAACGTTTATCCCCCACGAAGTGTGGCCAATCTCTTTGTGAAGTGGTTACATGGTATCGATAATTGGTTTAGAAAGCATATTAGGGCCATCATATGGTCGCTATGGCTATGTAGGAATGATAAGGTGTTTAACAACAAAACGGTTTCTCCTTTGCAGGTCATCTACCGGTACACTCCGTATATGGTTGTCTCTTCAGTGGATGGAGCACCGAGATCTATTTATGGAGGTGTGTGCACGGTTGGAGTCCACGGCGAGGATATTTTTTCTCATCATGGGTGGCATCATGATCTACGCATCGGGCCTCCACCACCTCAGGCGTAGTGGCAATTGATCAATTTTGATATGTAATACGTCTATTCTCAGATTGGGATTGTGTACTTTGTGATAGCTGTGTGCATCATGGTTATGCAGAGGCTAGGTGTAAACGCTTAATCATTTTAAGTAATATAAAACGCACTTTATCCAAAAAAAATACATTACAAAGAATCAGTTCGGTCAGTCCACCTTCCATTGACTGCATCACCTCATTGGATAAAAACACATTACCATATACTTCATAATGTATTTTTAACACAACAAATAGGCACATTACCATACTTCATAATCTCTATATCTATACCTACCTAATAATAAAAGCTGTAAGTCTTCTTGTTTCGTCCGTCGTGAAAAGACTGGTTTACCCTCGAACAAATCTCGTATTTCTGAGCATTGCCACCGTCAAGTGAAAATAACTGTTCGTTCCGCGTTGCGTTTCATGCTGGCGAGCTTGGAGTCTTGGACTCGACGAGCGCCGCGGACGCCCGCGCCCCGGCCTCCGCCGTGCCCTTCCATCTTAGCATCTCCAGCAGACGCTCTATTACCGCCGGCGACGTCCCGACCCGGCGCAGCGTGGCGTCTCAGATGCGTTGCTCTTCGTGCGAGCTGTGCACTATGAGATCCTCGGCGAAGGAGGGGAAAATACGGCGGCTACGGACCGCAGCCAGGGAGGCGAAGCCGGCGCGGTGACGGACCGCAGCCAGGGAGGTAAAGCCGGCGCGGCGGCTGGGCCGTATGCGTTTGCGCGAGGAGCCGGAAGAGCTCCCATTGCGCCGCCTCGAGGAGTCCATTCCGCGCGGAGCCTCCCGAACGTCGACCCCGCTGACGAATCTGTAAAGAGAGGTGGCCGGAACGGCAACCCTTAGTCCCAGCGCGCTGGCCGGCGGCCGCTGGCATCCAGTGACACATAGAAGGTCGTCAATGCAGTGTCACAGATCCGATGCTCTTGAAGGAGAACGATCCAAGTCGGCTCGATCTTCCTTTTCAATTTTTAACCTCGATTTGTAGTACTGGTCGTGGAACCAATTTGATTTCCGCAGTTCAGCTTCATCTTGCTGGTTCAGGTGTGCAGTATTTGGGTTGACCTGCCATATGGATGTACAGATATGTTTGCATTGATGTGATGGTCCTCAGATATCTAATGCTTAGTCGATGTTCCATTATGGAACAGAGGCTCTGAAGTTGGTCTTGCTCGAGCAGCCTCCAAACATATTAGGGCATGTACAATGATAGAGAAGGTCGACTTTCTTTTAGCTCTTCACGTCACTTAGACAAGACAACAAGTAGTAGTCATACAATGCGTTAACTCTTGTTGTCATCTCTATCAATTAATGAGAATTAATTAAATTTAGTACTCCCTCCGATCCATATTAGTGGGCACAACTTTATCTAGATACACATGTATCTAGTCTAAATACTTAACTCGATACATATGAATTTAGACAAAGCTATGCCCACTAATATGGATCGGAGGGAGTAAGAAAGTATGTTAATAAGGGAAGGCATATGGTACAATGCACAAAATAGTCTTCTCTTAATTTTAAGAGATCATCCCTTAGGTAAGGGAAGACAACCCCTCTCTCTTCATTCTCTTTCCTCCAACTAAGCAAAAATCTGACGTGGCATCTCTAAGAGAAGACTGACGTCACCGCATTGTACATGTCCTTAGGCACGGACGCGGCTAGGGAGTGCCCGCGCACGTTTTAGTCTACCACGGTGCCCCCTGTCGGAAGCAGACAAAGCTAGAAACGGAAAAGGCGCTCTTTCCCTTTCTGATTGTGCGCGCGAACGAGGAGACACGCCGGCACGCCGTGGGAGTGCGCATCCCAGGTTTGTCCCGAAAGACAGCCAGCTCCTGATTTCTAAAGTTAGTAACATCGATAACACCAGAAACACCACATGAAAGCTTTGCCACATAATCCAGCAGGAGCAGCTGCATCATTTTCGCTAGAAAACTGAACCAAAATCATTGAGACCTCTTGCAGATGTATAATAGCAACATGAACTTTGTCACGTCGCTTAGCCGAAGTGTAGAGAACAATGGTTTGATCCTGTGATGATGAAGCACAAAAAACCCTGTCCTGTGTACAGAATTTCTGCACTAGCCATTTAGACCATAAGTCCGAACTGAAGAAAAAGGACTAAGCGCTATATTTCTATTCAACACTCCCCCTCACGTCTAGGTTATTTAGCCCTTAGCGTGGGATAGGAGCGGACCGCAAAATATATTTTTTAATCCACGTGAGCGCGGTCTCGAACTCGAGACCTCTTGGCTCTGATACCATATAGAATTTCTACACTAGTCATCTAGACCATAAGTCTAAACTAATGAAAAGGGGCTAGACACTATATTTATATTCAACACCGTGTATTGTAACAAATAACAAAATAACAGTTAGATGTTGTTTTTCTTCATTGGAACATAGTTGGGATCATAATTCATGTCAGTTTTTTTCTCAAAAAAATATTAATAATTCATGTCAGTTTAAAGAAACAAATTTTGAGAAACTACTTATTTTAAGACAAATAAAAACGGCTTAACAAAAAATGCACTCTCTTCTGCATCATGTAACTAACTTCCTTTCTGATTTAAGAGATGTAAAATTAGAAGTACTCCCTCCGTTCTAAATTAATTGACTCAAATTTAGTTCAACTTATACTAAATCCGAGTCAATTAATTCAGAACGGAGGGAGTACTCCTAGTGGCTTGATCTAAATTCTCTAGTCCTAAAGATTGCAGCTGAGCAAGATGAGCATGAAACACATGTTTGTAGGGGAAACTGAAAGGATCGGTATGACACCTAGAGGGGGGTTGAATAGGTGCTAATTCAAATTTTAGTTCTTTTTCAAATTAAGCTTGACACAAAAGGTAAATTCTCTAGATATGCAACTATGGTGAATTTACCTATATGACAAGCTAGCAACTAAGCAAGAGATAATAAAGGCCATAAATAAGGATAGAAGTAACCAAAGTGAAACCACGAGACGACAAGGATGTATTCCCGAGTTTCTCCCTTAATTGGGAGTACGTCTCGTTGGAGAGGTGTGAACCAACACAATGGTTCAACGGCCACAAAGGCCTCACCCAAATCTCCGGTGAACCGCACCACAAAGGTTTGGTACACTTTCCACTATCAGAATCCTTCGAGGCGGAATCCGGAGCCTTTACAACAACGATTCGGGGCACGACCCACAAAGAGCTTGGGGGCTCCCGAACAGCTACAATCTGTCACAAAGACAAGAAGGTAAGTACAACAATGGGCTAGGTTTTCCTAATGGAAACCCTAGCAAGTGTTCCCTCAAGTGAATGAGGGGGAAATGAAGAACGGCTCGGTGAAGATGTAGATCGGGTCCTTCTCCTTCAATCCTCCAAAGATCAACGAGTTTGGATGGGGGGATTGGGAGATCTAGTGATTCTTGGCTTGCAACAATGGAGTTCCTCTTTTTCTTGGTCAAACACTCTAGCTGGAAGAAGGAGGAGGGGTATTTATACCCCTCCAAAGATGTAGCCGTTGCAGCCATTCACCAGGCCGGAAACTCCGGTCCTAGTGGCCGGAAACTCCGGCCAGGGGCGGAAACTTCGGCAGCAGGAGGCCGGAAACTCCGGGCCCCACCAGGGGCTGAACACCAGTTTCTTCAAACTGAGCTTGGACATCTTCGAGGTACCTGAGGCCGGAAAGTTTGGCCTGGGGCGGAAACTCCGATCCATAGGACCGGAAACTCCGGCCCCACCAGGGGTTGAGCACTACTTCGGCAACAGAGGCTTTGGGAAAGATTCCGGTCCTCAGGGACCGGAAACTTCAGGCAGGGGCGGAAACTCCGCCCCCCACCAGGGGCTGAACACACTTTTCAGTGCTGCCTCTTTTTCTCCTTTTTGGTGCTGATGCATCTGAAGTGTTCCTAAATTATCCTGCATCACTTAACACCAACTTAATACATCCACATGTTGTTAACTAACACAAAAAACACAGAGATCATAGAAATGTCCTTTCAATCTCCCCATTTTTGGTGTTAGATGACAACACATGGATTTGCAATAAAAGTAATTTCACTAACATGTAATGATAGCTGAAAGAGCTCCCCCTAGATGTGTGCATCAAGAATATTTGCTTTGGAATGCACGTGCACACATATAGAGGCAAATTCGAACAACAATTTGCAAGCATGATAAGTAGGCAATACATTTCACAAATAAGACATAGTATAGTATGGGTTGAGTTTTAGGAGAAAAACCATACCTTGTGCATAACACTGAAGATATTAACCCCATATAACCAAGGCACAATAGTAGTCTCAACCACATAATATAAGAAATCCAAATGTCTTACACACATAGTTCATGACATAGAGAAGGCAAATAAGTTCGAAATTCAAATATGAAATAACATAACAAGGACACAAGCGCAATAAAATGATAGAGGCACATGCTTGTGTCCCAACCCATGCAAATCCCAGAGAGAACCTAATAGAACTAATTCTCCCCCTTTGGCACCGAGACACCAAAAAGGGAAAAGAGCATAACTAACGAGCCCATGAAGATCACTCGGTGTCTTCATCCATGTCGTCATCTCCTTCGTCGTCGTAGTCCTCATCGGAGAGGTTCATGGGAGCCTTGCCGGTGTTGTCAGACGAGGTAGGAAAGGAGGTCACATCCGCATAATCAGCCCAAGGAAAGACATCCTGATTCCATTGGTCAATAGGGACCGTGTCAGACGAAGAGGAGGAAATGATGGGAATGCCAGCTTCATCTTGTTCCGGAGGAGGAGTAACATTTCCATTTTTCATTTTGCGCATCTCCTTAATCATCAAGTTTTGGTTGCTCAAAATATGTTTCTCTCTCACATAAGACCCATGATTCTCCTTGTGAATAGCAACATCCATGCACAACAGTTTCCTCTTCCACCAAGAGAGCTTGCTAAATTCCGCGTTTACCTTGGCCTTCCCTTGAAGACAAGAGGGGGATCGGCATTCTTGCTTATCCTCTTAGGTAAAGGGGCATCGTCTTCGTCACTAGTTTGGGGAGGAGGTGCACGAGAGGAAGACGCTTGCTTTGTGTGCTTGGAGAGAGTATGAAGAGTACCCTTTGCATGCTTGGTGAAACTAGAGCGATCAAGTGTGGGCACCTTGGAGAGAATGAGCTTCGTCACATAGGGAGCATAGAGTGGGTTCTTGTGCTCGAAAATGGCCCAATGCATCTCGCACTTGATGAAATTCATCACATCCACTTCTTGGCCTCGGCATTCCGGACCGGCTTGAAGGACCTTGTGAGCATGGTAGAGTAGGTTGACAAGACCCCCTCGAATAGCATCCACATTCCCGGCTTGAGGAGCAAGGTTGAGCCGAACCATGCGGAGGAAGATGTTGAAAGTGGGAAGGAGGTCTTGATTAGAGCCCACTGAAGAAGCAACGGTGTAAAGAGGGCGCAAGCGGCGCTTGTTGTATGATGTCCCTTCCACATGCATCCTCATCCCAACTGGAGTAGTGGCCCCCTTGAAGTCATAGCCCAAAGCTGCCGCAAACTCCACAAAGTTGGAGGTGCACTTGCGTGGTCCAGTCATCCAAGTCATCGTGACATCATCATCGTTGTCAAACACCACCGTGGCAAAGAACTGCTGCACCAGCTGAATATCATAATCCTGCTGAGTGTAAGAGATGAGCTTCTCCAGACCAAGCTTCCTAGCAATCCAAACAGCCTCCTGAAAGTATGCTTTCTTGTTCAACGCCTCAAGATCCAGAATCTTCTGTTCACAGACCGCGTGCTTCTCAATCCGGGCATAAATCTCCTGCATAATCAACTGCTGCTCCCTCCTTGGGAAATTGGGTTTGGTGGTGTTGGGAGGCAAGTCATAGAACTGTTGTGACCTCATACGACGGAACTCTAGCTTCCCCATGCCCAGAAGGTGGTCAAAGAGTCAAAATGAGCTTGCTCGACCTCTTCTTCATTATCAAAACCACCAAGTTCAGCTTGTCTAGTGGCCTCCTCATCGATAGTGCTCTGTTGTCTCATGTGGCCACTGCTGCTATCAAAGATAAGCTTGTCCCGTGTTTGAGCTCTTTCTTTACTTGAAGCAAGGAGCGGATTCCGGGTGACCACCTTTTTCCTCTAACCTGTGAAACAGAGAGTACAGGGATAGCATGGAGATAAGTTTGCATGTCCAAGAAAGCCAAATGGAGAAAATTAAAAGTGTCAAAATTTCTCTCAGATATGAGCTAGACCGGAGTTTCCGGCCACAGGGGCGGATATTCCGGCATACACCGGAGATTCCGGTGTATGAAGGACCGGAGTTTCCGTCCTGTGGCAGAAAACTGCAATCTAGTTCAAATCTAAGGAAAAATTGAGCACAACTAATTTTCTAGAGATTAAAATGCCAACACTAGGGTTCTACACCATGCAGCATAGGCAAAACTTCTCTCAAAACAAGATCTAGAGTGAAAACCTAGAGAGAGAGAGAGAAGAGAACCTCTGCCCGACATGGTGAAGGTCAAAAGCGAGGGAGAAGGATCCCCAGCACTTGTACGGAGGAGGAGCTGGTGGCACGGCGGATTCCGGTGGCGGGGAGTGGCCAGAGAGGTCCTTGGAGGCGGCGGCGACTGGGAGAGGTGTGGGGGTCGGGGTGTGTGGGGAGTTGTGGGACAACTCCTCACCCAGATCCCCTTTGTAGATCCCAGCGAACTGCCCAGACCGGAGTTTCCGGCCTTAGACACAGGAGTCTCCGGCCCAGGCTAGAGATTCCGGTGCTAAGGGCGGAAACTTCAGTCAGACCGGAGTCTCCGGCCTAGAAGACCGGAGTTTCCGGCCCCACCGATTCCAAATCCTAGATTTATGTGTTTTGGACATGCAAAATGCAAGAGGAGCAGGTTTTTAGATGAGATAGGCCTGAGATAAGACAAAAGGTCACTGGAGATGGTACCATGCACTCAAGTTTGGTAAGAGACAACAAAAAGATATTAAGAAGCAACGCTTGAGTGCATTTTCCATAAGAGCAAGAATAAAACAAAGAAATCAAAATAACACCACAAGAGGATCAAATCTTCACAAGGAAGATGTTGGTGGCCTAGGCCACCATGTAGGAGTTTATGTAGTGTGATACCGCGAAGATATATCTTGGATTCACCGCCATTACTCAACATTTAGGCTCACTATTCATAATAATGAACAAAAGGAGACGAAAACAATTCTTACTATTGGCATAATGGGGGGAGGAATAGTCCAATAGATTAGGACCGCACTCCCCCTATGTCCATGCCTACACCTAGACCAAATAGAGAGTTGAGATAGAGGTGTGTATGCAAGGTAGTCAACCAACGCTCCTAGAATCCACGATATTTAGCTCATGCCTCAAAAAGGTGAACCTTGCTTCGTCAAGTGGCTTTGTGAACATATCGGCAAGTTGAATCTTCGTAGGAATATAACCAAGCTCAATGTCACCCTAGTTGATGTGATCTCGAATAAAATGATAGCGAATCAATATATGCTTCGTTCTTGAGTGCTCCACCAGGTTGTGACCAATCCTGATAGCACTTTCATTGTCACACAAAAGAGGCACTTTGTCACAAAGGACACCGTATTCCTTTAAAGTTTGCCTCATCCAAAGTAATTGAGTGCAATCACTAGCGGCCGCCACATACTCGGCTTCGGTGGTAGATAAGGATATGCAATTTTGCTTCTTGGAAGACCAACTCACCAAGGATTTCCCAAGGAATTGACATGCACCGGAAGTAGACTTCCTATCATCCTTGCAACCGGCCCAATCCGAATCCGTGTAACCGGCAACAGAGAAGTTAGACCCCCTAGGATACCACAAGCCAAACTTTGGGGTATAAACCAAATATCGGAAGATTCGATTCACCGCTATCAAGTGACTTTCTTTATGAGCCGCTTGATACCTTGCACACACTCCTACACTCAACAGAATGTCGGGTCTAGATGCACAAAGATAAAGCAAAGAACCAATCATAGAGCGATAGAGTTTTTGATCGACATCTTTACCCTTTGGACTAAGTTCAAGATGGCATTTGGTGCCCATAGGAAACCTCTTCTCTTTAGCATCTTGCATCTTGAACCTCTTGAGCATATCTTGGATGTATTTGGCTTGAGAGATGAAAGTCCCTCCACTTAATTGCTTGATTTCAAAACCAAGAAAGAATTTCAACTCTCCCATCATGGACATCTCGAACCTATCCGTCATAAGCTTTGAAAATTCATCATTGAAAGTTTTGTTAGATGAGCCAAAAATAATATCATCAACATAAAGTTGACATATGAAAAGCTCACATTTTACCCTCTTTGTGAAGCGAGTGGGATCGATTTTCCCCACTTCAAAGACACGGTCTAGCAATAGCTCTCTTAGGTGCTCATACCAAGCACGAGGTGCTTGTTTGAGACCATAGAGGGCCTTATCAAGCTTGTAGACATGGTTTGGGAAGTGTGGATCCTCAAATCCCGGTGGTTGCTTTACATATACCAACTCCTTTAAAGGATCATTAAGAAATGCACTTTTCACATCCATTTGTTGCAACTTAAAATTATCATGTGATGCATAGGCAAGTAGGATACGGATGGACTCAAGACGAGCCACGGGAGCATAGGTCTCTCCAAAATCAATGCCTTCAACTTGAGAGTACCCTTGAGCTACCAATCTCGCCTTGTTCCTTACAACCATTCCATGCTCATCTTGCTTGTTCTTGAATATCCACTTGGTGCCAATAACATTGCGGCAATCTTTTGGCTTCTCTACTAGATTCCATAATTTGTTGCGCTTGAAGTTGTTGAGTTCTTCATGCATGGCTTCCAACCAATCCGAATCTTCAAGAGCTTCGAACACCTTCTTTGGTTCAATCATAGAGATATGAGCTTGATGTTCACTAAAGCTTGCCAATTGACCTCTTGTGGAGACCTTGCGAGATACATCACCAATGATGGCTTCAAGCTTGTGACACTTGATTTCCAATTTTCTCTTGACTCTTGCTTGACGACGGGTTTCGATATCCCCATTGTCGCGTGGGATTTCGGCTTGATCACCTAGATCATTTGAGTCCCCGCCTTGACCGTTTTGATGAGCGTTGCCATCTTGTTGCACATTTTCAATGATGGGAGAAGATGGATGCTCTTGCTCTTGATCTTGACTAGAGTTGAGAATAGGAGTGCTTGAATCTTGTGAGGCCTCTTTGTCAACTTGAGAAGGAGCTTGTTCTTGTTCTTGGATAGGTGTCTCATTTGCTTCCATAGAGGGTGCCACTTCAACTTGTGATGATGGAATCTCCACTTGAGTGGAGCTTGTACTTCCTTGAGGAGGCTCATGATGAATCTCGATGGGGCGATGAAATCCAACTCCCATTCTTTGTACTGCATCTTGAGGTTCCTCGTTATCTACATCACAAACATGAAATTGCGCCACTTGGGAGCCGTCATTCTCATCAAACCTCACACTACAAGATTCTACAACTCTCCCTAAGGATTTGTCATAGACTCTATAAGTGTGAGAGTTCGCACCATACCCAACAAGAACACCTTCTAAGGCTTTAACTTCAAACTTAGAAAGATGTACACCTTTGATTTTGTAGAAACACTTACAACCAAAGACTCGATAGTAGGAGATGTTGGGCTTGTTGCCGGTAAGCATTTCATATGGAGTTTCCTTCTTCCCTTTGCGAAAGAATAACCGGTTGGAGGAGTGACACGCCGCGGAGATAGCTTCGGCCCACAAGAAGAGTGGAGACTTAAACTCCGCCAACATGGACCTAGCCATATCCATAAGAGTACGGTTCTTCCTCTCGGCTACACCATTTTGTTGAGGGGTATATGCGGCGGAATATTGATGTCGAATTCCCTCGTCGCTAAGAAACTCATTTAGGGTGTAGTTCTTGAACTCGGAGCCATTGTCACTTCTAATGGCCAATATGGGAAGATTGTGTTGACGTTGAACTTCATTGGAGAAATCGATGATGGTTTGTTGAGTTACATCCTTCGTCTTGAAGAAGAAAACCCAAGTGAATCTTGAATAGTCATCGACAATCACCAAACAATATTATTTCCCACCAAGACTTGGTTGAGGTACGGAACCAAAAAGATCAACATGAAGAAGTTCCAATACCCTTGATGATGAGATGATGGTCTTGCTTGGATGGGGAGAATCATGCATCTTTCCTTCAACACAAGCCCTACAAAGACGATCTTTACAAAAAGAAACATTCTCATTTAGTCCAAGAATGTGGCCACCCTTGTGGAGACTTTGCAAAGTTCTCATATTGACATGGGACAAGCGGCGATGCCACAACCACCCCACGCCGGCCTTTCCGAATAAGCATATTGCTTGAGTGTTGGTTGACCCCGAAAAGTCTACCACAAACAACTCATTTTCAACATACCCAACGAACATGACCTTTAGAGTCTTGCTCCTCAAGAGTACCACCATATCAAGAGTAAAGTGGACATCAAAGTTCATCTTATTAAGAGCACGAACGGACATAAGATTGTGACCTAGAGACTCAACAAGCATGACATTTACAAGGGTGATATCCCTTGCAACTACCACCTTGCCGAGACTCTTTACCTCGACTTTGGACTTGTCACCATAAGAGACGGTTGAATGATTTATATTTGGTCTCAACTCCGTCATGATGTCCTTGCTTCCGGTCATATGACTAGTGCATCCACTATCAACCACCCATTTAGATCCACCGAAAGCATAGTCCTACAAGAAATCATTTCTTGCATTTAGGTACCCATTTCTCAATGGGTCCCTTTCGGTTAGCAACAAGGGTCTTAGGAACCCAAATAGAATAATCAATGTAACCATCATAAGGACCAACATATTTTGCATAAACATCACCATAATAACCAACATAAAGAATGTAGTTGGGATTGTTATGCCCCGCAAAGTCACTACGAGTGGTCTTGCCCCTAGTGGCATTACCACTCGCAATGTTAGTCTTAGCTTGTGCGGGCTTGGTCTTGTTCTCCTTGGTGTTGCTCACCTTCTTCTTTGCCTCGGCCACATACCCAAGACCTTCCTCCCCTTGGTGTGGTTTTAGCTCAAACAAATGAGCAAAACCCTTATCTTTACCTTTGGGAATAGAGGTCTTAGCATGATCCACCTTCAACCTAGCATTTTCTTCAATGACATTTTCATGAACACGAGGAAGAATGGTTATGCTAGTTGAGCAAGTTTTAGAGAGTTGAGTTTGGAGTTGCTCATGTGACTTAACAAGGATGGAGTGGGTCGTTTCCAAGACCTTGTGAGCTTTATCAAGCTTCTCCATATCCTCAAGAAGTCTAGTATTCGCAACCCCAAGTTCAACTTTCTCCTTTTTAATCACTTTATATTTGGCAAAAACATGATCTCTATCCTTAATGATTTTACTAATGATTTCATCATTTTTAGCATCAAGAGACTCAAGTCTTTCCTTTAGAGTGGTTCTATATTGACTTTCTTCATCAAGAGAGCCATTTAGAGAAACTATGGAAGCATTCAAGGAAGCAATGGTGAGAGAATCCTCTCTCTCAATCTTACTCTTTTCTTGAAGAAGTTCTTCGGCCGCACATAGTTGTCTCACGAGAGACTCAACGTGTTCTTTGGCTTCACCTTGCAAGTTAGCCACCAAAGTATCGAAAGAAACTAGCTCTTTCTTAATCTCAAGACTAGATTGATCATGAGTAGTCTTAGGTGAGGCAGATGATACCTCGGTGACATGAGCCATGAGGCACCGTGCGTTGTTGGTGGAGACATTGTCATTGGGGGATTTAAAGAGTGACGGTGATGATAGTGGAGTAGATACAATAGCTAATGCGGCAACCTCTTTATTAGGTGTGTCTTCATCATCGGAGTCACTTGTGGCATATTCTTCTTGGGCCACTAACACAATTCTTGGTGCCTTCTTGAAGAAAGGATTCTTTGGTCTTGCGGACTTCTTTTGAATCAACTTTGAGTGGTCCTTCGGGACAAGCTTCCCACCATTTTGCGCACGGTTCTCATAAGGACACTCTCTTATGTAGTGATTCTTGTCATGACAATGTAGCACGTCTTTGTCCTTGAGACAAGCTCTTTCTTGCCACTTGAGTTGTTATCTCGATCAACACGAGCTTTAGCACTAGCCGGGTCATTCCAAAACACTTTTGTGGCAAGTGCAATGTGACCATTGAGGGCTTGCTCAAGATCATGTGGAGCAATGTTGCTAGGACAAGCTTCAACTTCATCATTGGCATCTATGCAAGTCACCTTGGCCTTCAAGGCAAGAGAAGGACCTTGTCTCATTCCCATGGCTCTAGCACGGTTATCTTCGGCATTCTTGGTGGCAACCTTGGAGGCTTGGACTTCTTGCATAACTTCATGGGAAGACATTTGATGATAGTTGTATCTTCCTTGAATAGACTTCAACTCCATTGGCTCCGAAGGCAAGAGAGCATTCACGTACTTCCTCTTGACCCAAGCATCATCAACATAAGTTGCTCCCACATCATAAAAGGCTTTGGCAAGAGGAAGCCTTCGGAAGCATTGCTCAAGGATTCATATCTATTTCTCTCCATTGCTAATCGGGTTACCCATCGGGTCGCCCATGGGTACACATGTCTATCATACCCTACTCATGACTAATCGGGTCGCCCACGGGCGAGACCCATGGACGAACATAGCAACCCATACCCTGCCCATTAGGGTCGGGTGCCCGTGGGCGGACATGCCCATGGGCGGAATTGCCGGCCTTAAGAGGGAGGGAGGGGGGCGGCGTGGTCGGCGACTTCCGGCGTCGCGGGAGAGGGAGGGAGGGGGAGGCGGGCGCGACCGCACATGCGAGGAGGGCGGCGGCGGGGGGCAGGCTGGAATCGGGGGGAGGTTGGGGAAACTGATAGCCTTTTGCAAATTACTCCCAGCAGTTTCTTATAATGACGTTCAGGTCCTTAGCGGGGGGATGCAAAACCGTCTGAGTACTGTTCATCGCGGGAATTGGTGAAATCCGGCCGTCCGATTTGATCGGACGGCTGAATTTTCGAGGAAGGAGGGATCGGTAAAAACTTCTGCCATTATATATAGAGTATGTAGTGCATGTGTTATGCTTCTAGATGATAGAACGAAGGTATAGAATCAAACAAAGCATGATACTTCCAATAATTTCTAGAACGCTGGGGCAAAAGTTTTACCCCAACCATTTATTAAGAAGAAGGTGTTCGGTTTATTAATGGAATAAACCGGGCGAAAAACATGCAACAAACACCAACAACATGGAAGGAGGCAACACAATCACAACAGACGACACATAAAACAAACAACACCTCCCAATAATAAGTTGGCTCATATGAACATTTTAGCCTGCTCCTTCAACAACGCACGCATCTTAGCCTCAAACTTCTCCGCGGCCGGCACGCTCGCTCCAAATTCAGCTGAAGCTCCACCCGCTTCAGCCGCCACACCGTCTCTTTCTGATCCGCCGTCTAGGTGTGGTGGCCCTCGTCCAACTCCAGACAGCACTCAGCCACTCCGTGCAGCGCTGCCGCCTGAGAAGTAGAAGCTTGCACGGTTGCACCAAATATTCTTGCTGCTGCCCCAGTGCTCTGCTAGGACGATCACACAATCGCCGCCTTGCCCGTCTGGTAAAAAATCCGTCATCGCCGCCTTGCCCGTCACCGCACAATGATCCAAAAACATGCCGCCATCACACAATGACCCAAAAGCATGCCGCCGCCAGAAGAACCCACCGCCGCCCCATTATAACCAAGATTCATGCTGCCACAGCAAATCTTGCCGTGGCCGGAAAAAACCAAGACACTGCGACCAAAATCATGCAATTTTTTTACACCATGGCTACATTATGATCGGCTATCTCAACATCGACATCCTAAACAACGTCTACAGCAACACATCGGCTACAACTCCAGTCAAATCTATGTGAGGCCGTGGAGAACAAAAGTCAGCAGCAAAACGGACCATGGAGATCTGCTCGCGGCGAAGATCCGACGGCCCAAAGCACCAAATCTCTGTGAGGCGTGGTGCATAGCCACCAATATACTCTTTTCGTTCTAAATTAGATGACTTCTATTTGTCAAAAATAGCATGTATCTATACTTGTTTAGATACATGAGACATAGACAATCTAGCAAAGCAATAGTTAACCGTTTTTCATCATATCACTGAACATTATTCCCATTGGTACCCAATCGTAAGTTGAGTTTGTCATCGCATGCTGGAGGTTTAAGCAATCAGTTTCAAAGAACACTTGTGGATGTTCATTTGCTCAGCAATCTCAGCATGAAAATCATCAGTAACATGGGCGAGTGTACCAGCTACAGCAGACCTGACATCTCCATCTTTGATCACGACATATCGCTCCCCAACCTGCCTTTTTGGTAGACTCATGGAAAGATGCATCAAAATTCAGCTTCACAAAACCAGGAGGAAGTTTCTGCCAGCGATTCTCAGTAGGAAATTTTAGTTTAGCTGTCTTCACAAGGTACTGCTTCCATTCATCCACATACCTGCGTACAGTAAACTGGAATTCTTCCACGGTCATGTGATCCTCTCCACGTTTACCCCTATATCTTTCTGTCCAACTACTCCATAGCAAAGCAATAGTTAACAGTTTTTCATCATTTTGTAGGGATAAAACCTCCTGTAGAACTTCCATAGCCGATTGACATGGGAGTAATTTCAGACGGCGAATATCCTCCAACAGTAAGCTTCTCCACCGCTGTTTTGCAAATTTAGAATTTAAGAAGAGATGTCCTCCATCCTAAGTATTTATGACAGACGGCACACCTCCTATCAAGCTCGACACCTTTCCTGGCAATATTCATATATAGAGGATGGCTTATGAGCAAGTCTCCATAATATAAGAAGTGGTGTACCTTTCGCGGACACTCAACTTTCAAAAGTTTTTGGAACACCTCTTGTTGTATCGGCTGGGTATTAGATCCTTGGCCCACTTGAAACGTGTTGCTTCTTATCTCCATATTAACTAAGAGCTTGTAAGCAGACTTAACTGAAAAGATTCATTTAGGATCGAAATGCCATGCAACAAAGTTGTCTGTGTGATCTCTAAGAGGAATACTCAGGATTAAGGGGTAGAGTGTGTACGCGTACGTTCATAGAGTGAGTGCGTGGGTGAGTGCGTATAAGCGTTTGTGTTGTACCGTGTTTCGAAAAGAAAAAAAGCTCATTTATTCTCAAGAGTGCCTTCAGATGTTGGACATATGATGAGAGGAGGTGGCGAAGATATTGAGAGTTTGTCAACAATTCAATCTCATTTTGGGGATGACAATTCCAAATGAAGTGTTGACCACAACAACTAACTTACAAACGGAGAAGTCCAGGAAGTCCAACAGTAGGAAGAGCACAGAGGAACCCTCATCCCTCACGACGCGGTTAAGGCAGAGAAAGTCTCAGTGGTACGGACATGGAGTTCCCTCCTCTTCTTTCCACGTTTCGCCTCGTGCATAAGAACTTGCTAACGAAGCTAATTGACTGGTTCCATGGCATGCATGAAGCATCACCGGGTCTTCTGGATAAGGACTTCCACCATGATATAAACCGATGGAGTCACACTTGTCAAACTTTGGGACAATGATTTGTGATGGATTATGTGGCTCCTGGCTACCTGCTTCCTGTACTCTCTAGGACGATAAGGAAGTTACTATAAATACGCCTTTGACCTTCAGTGGTTGGTGTTCAACACCTGAACCTGAACACGTCAATGCAGATGTCCCAACTGATTCCAGCTCCTCCTGTTACCAAACTCTTGGCTGCTAAAAATGCCAAGATGGTTTCAAGATCAGCAACTTACACTGAATCGACAGCTGCAGCCAAATAGAGCACGTAAGTGCAGACCTCCATCAGTCGGCTCAGTCACACGGATATTACTGCCTCAAGGATCGGTCGAACTCGCCGTCGCCGCCGTGCTACACGCTCATATATAGTCGGCACACGGAAGTAATTTAACTCTCCGGACAAGGAAAGCGGCGTGTGAAAACTGAAAACGCAACGACGGCGTGCTACGCATAGCTAGTTTACTTTTCATCAACAAGAAACTCCATTGTTAATCCTTGAGCTATCCCATAAGTCTACTTCTCGTCATAAATGGTTTTTCCAGTACAAATGAATCCTCAACTTTCCTAACGGTCCAAAATGATAGAGTTGTCCGTTTCTACATAATAATAGAAAAAACACGGCTCGAAAGAAAATAAATCTGACCGCTAGCTAATCTATAAGCCAACCCACACATTAGTGAAAATCCTCCGATTTGGTCAAAATAGTCCGCAAGTTCTATCATGTTCAGTCTCCCACGGTCTCGTTTTGTCTAGGGTTTTTGTCGTTCTGATTTGACGTCCCACTCAATGACGCCGTGGTTGTTGTCACTACAATAAAACTGTATAGTAGAGAAGTTTGTATAGAAGAACTCTGTCCCATGTCTCTTACAACCTAATTTAGTTTGATGTAGACACATCGCTAGCCAGCAGATGAAGATCGATAGACGACGTCGTTTGTGTCAATATGTTACTCACAAGAGAAAGAAGTGCTCGTGTTGGTGCTTGTGGTGTTATGTACTCACTCTGTTTCATATTAGATGATATCCATTTGTTTGAAAATAGATATATACAGATTTGTAACATGTCTAGATACATTCATTTTTATACTATAAAGCAAAGTCATATAATTTGAGATGAATGGAGCATTTTGTTTTGGGTTGTTATCATTTTTCATAAGAAAATAAAAGTGTAATCACGGTCCTGCTCGTAGCTATGTTGTAACTAAAGTGTACCGGTCTTGATCTTTTCCTTTCGTGTCGTGGTTTTGCTAGTATGACATAAACATCAACGAGATGGTTCGTTTTGTACCTGAAAAAAAGAAAAGGAAAGCCTGTGAAATTGTTCAAGTACTCAAAATGGATTTTCTTCTTTGATTAACTCGGACTGCCAGTACTGTCCCGCGGGAGAAATAAATTGTTTCGGACTGCTGACGGCGTCCCTTCGGCAGTGGCAGCAGCGCCATCTCTTATCATAATCTCTCTCCCGTTGATGCCTACAAATCGACGGGAGCTGCGACGTAGGCATTAATTCGAGCTCCTGTCGAGATAATGACGCGCTAGTCGCCTGATGACACGCGTCTGACATTTGATAATTAATCGAGCTGTTTCCAGAAACAACATGTCGATATGATCTTTTCCTTGTCCACAATGTCCAGCCGATTGTCGTCTTGAAAACTGACTTGTTTCTGTTCCGGCCGTAAGCTTACAATCGTCACCGCCCACGTACACCGCACGCATTTGCACCTGCATTAGTGCGTTGTCTCAGCTCACATATGGGTTGAAAACACGAGACTCGCAAAGGTTCTTAAGTTTCATACTCCTTTTGATTTATTAGTTGTCGTTGAATTGGATGTATTAATATCAGCAGGAAGTAGTAGATCAAATACTTACAACTATCGGGCAGGGGGTTCATAAAACTAGCCTAATTTTTGTTTTAAACTATAATTTATCTGAAGGTATAATATAAAACAGCTCGACCAAATCTCATGATTTAATCTGTTTGATAACGTTTTCAACAACCTGGATCCACAAGTCAGATACAAAGCTGTTGAGGAGCCGCTTTTCTCCGGATTTTCCGGCAGAACTGAACGAAACTATATTGGATAAAGTGTTTGCATTTTTTAACTTTGGGCCAAGATTGATAAAAAACATACTATTTTTAAAATATTGAAATTTCAGTAGTTCAGAACAAGTTCATCGACGTGAATATGTGTTGTAATATTTTCATATTCTTTTGAACTTTAAAGTTTTTATAGAATCATGGCCAAAAATTACAAAACTACGAACAATTTTGAACAAGCAGAAAAAACGAGGTGGAAATTTCCTAGTTCACTCGCATGTAGTTTTGAATTACTGTATTTTAGTTTGTTAAGTTTGAATTTTATTGATTTCTTGGCCAAAACTTAAAATCCAAAAACATTCCCATCAGTTATGGCCATGTCTTGTCTACGTATGACCCGGTCTTCACGAAAAAAGGGATGGCCACCTATTATGCCCCTAGTTATCGGAAACAATGTGAAACTAAGTTAATTGGGAGATTTTGGTTTTCTGCACTCGTTTTCTCCAAATTTGTGCATTTGTGATTACTTCAATTGTGTTCTTTGTAACCCTAGACCCAGTAGTTACGGTTATATGATATTGCATATTTCAATTAAGTGTAAATATGAGCATCAAACTTTAATTCATTGTATTTTTGACAAGCACACAACTCCATCACAGTTAGTTGATGTAATGATGTTATTCCGAGACAAAAAAAAGTTGTTAGTGTTACTTTTGAAGCAACACACGGTATGCAGCATGTTTTTTCATCTTTCTATCTCTATTCGCAGGCGTGAAATGATATAGCCTAGGCGTATGAAAGTTATACATTTTAGTTTTATATCTCTGTTGTAAAATTTTGTGTGCAGCTACATTCAAATATTTAATTGGTGTTGCACAATAGTGACCAAAAAACTTTTATTCTAGTCACATGCGCCCTAAACAGTCGTGGGGCCGTGGGGTTTATATCCACTCGGTTTTCTTTAAGAAAATAATGCTGGCATTTTTTTTTCTAAAAAAAATAATGCTGGCATCTTGCCTGGTCGTGGAGTACTATGTACGTGTTTCGACGTGACAAAGAATGGTTACTGTTTTCCATTCTTTAGGCGCAACATGCTGATTGTATGTGTCTTCATGAGCAACAACTTGCGGACCGGGGGACTGTGTCACTAGAAATGCTGATCACTTGCTCTGGGACATGCATGCATTTGCGCGGTTATGACAATTAAGGTTAACACCAAGAACACTGTGAACCAGTTACGTTAACAATAACTTTAAGATGTACCCGACTCTCCTAACCACTATTCGGAAGTCAATCGGGTTTACAGAGCACAAGGCGCCATATGTACATAGTATGATCACAAGCAGTGGCGCAGAGCACATTTCACGCACCCTTAAAAGAAGAAGGGTATCACCATTCATATGTGTATGTACGTTGTATAAATCGCAAGAAGTGTACATTTCATTTTTTTTTTCTAGAACTTTGAAGTACTATTTTTGTTATTTGGAACACACGGAGATCCCTAGATATCGGAAGCGAAAACCGATACTCCCTCCGATCCATATTATGTGTCATGAGATTTCAGATAAGATAGTACAACCAACATGGTGTACCTTCCGACAAGTTTTATGTATCGGAGGGAGTATCTCGTATGACCATTTCATATTAAGCATGCATGTTGACCAATGATGTACAGTACAGTGTATAGAGCTGTCCTGATCAGCAATGAAGAGCGAGGACGCCCCCGCAAGCCGCGCACCGCACAAAGGTGGCTGGCTGGCCGGCCGGAGAACAGGCAAATCGCAGAGGGGCGATGTACACGTTGGTCAGTCTTCCCACGTCAATATACGTAACGTAGCTATCTACCAATCTCACCAATAAACACCAGCAGAGCGAGACACGGTTCACACGCCCACGCGCCACCACCACCATAAGAAACGGTCAGGGAGAAAACATCTCGACGTCCCAAGTATATACATGTATATATATATTTCTCCTCCCCTAGACGGATATCATCATCATCATTAGTTAAACCCCCCGGCGAAAAAAGAGAGCTAGATCACTCACACGTACGTACTGTTTGTTGTGAGGTAGGTGGCCATCGCCTCCATCCATCTATCCCGCGCGCTTGCTAGCTAGCTCCTTCCACCTCCGAGAAAACTTGCATGCAAAGTGCGGTAGCGTGCGCGCGCCACCGCGGTGGGTGCAGTCCGCTTACCTGAATCGGCGTCGTCGGAGGCCGAGGTCAAGCCACACCCCGCCCACCTCCCGCGGAGACCCATACACCGCCTCCCTATATCCCCCTGATCGATCGCCCACTTCACGTACTCGCTTCTCAGTCACCGGATCGATCGAGACGCAGCATATCGAGCTCGGTAACATCGATCGATCCAGACATGGTGACGATGTCGGCAGTGTCGGCGCCGGCGTCGTCGTCGGTGGTGGCGGAGCTGGAGGGCACGCTGCTGCGGGACGCGTGCACCTTCCCCTACTACATGCTCGTCGCCTTCGAGGCCTCCGGGCTGACCCGCTTCGCGGCGCTGCTGCTGCTCTGGCCCGCGCTCCGCCTCCTCGACCTCCTCCTCCCGGGCCGCCGGCTCGCGGCGCGGTGCGCGGCGTTCGTGGCCACCGCGGGGGTGCCCCGGGCGGAGCTCGAGGCCGTGGCGCGCGCCGTGCTGCCCAAGTTCATGGCCGACGACGTCGACCCCGCGGCGTGGGCGGCGTTCGGGGCATGCCAGGGGAGGCGCGTCGTGGTGACCCGCGCCATGCCCAGGGTCATGGTGGAGTGGTTCGCCAGGGAGCACCTCGGCGCGCACGACGTGGTCGGTTGCGAGGTCGAGTACAGCAGGCTCAGGCGCTGCACCGGGCTCCTCAGGGGCGGCGCCGACGAGGACATCGCCGAACGCGTGCGCGCGCTTTTCTCCAACGGCAAGCAGCCGGACCTCGGCCTAGGACGGGCGGACATGGCGCGATCATCCTTCTTGCCCTTCTGCAAGGTGCGCTACCTACTCTTTCGACAAAGTTTCTTGGTGCATCTTTCGAAAATTCGACAAATTTGTTTTTCCTATGGCTGAGAAAACTTAATTCTAGCCGAACAATTCATACATATTTTGATATTTGGCCCGGTCCAGCAAACATATAGGCCCAGCAATCCTCGGGAAACTCTGATTTTCTCCTCTTTGCTGCTGCAAAACTCTGCTTTTCTCTTCTTTGCTGCTGCAAAACTCTGCTTTCATCCAGGGAAAACACTATTTTTCATTGTTGTGGCGTTCAAATTTTCATGATTTTTTTGTACAGGATTCACAATGTTTTGTTTTTTTCATAATCAAGCCCTCAATATTATGACCTTAATGTGGAGTCAGAATGGAATGCCCGGGGCCATCTCTTTAAAATTCCTAAAAATTACCAAACAAGTTTGAAGCTAAATCTTCAAAACAGCATAATTTACAAAGAAAAAAACTTATAAACCCAGGACATGGCCCAGGGTCTGTCTTTGCAAGAACTTCCATTTATGACTTTTTTAAGTAACTTGTTTCATTAAATCTTGTGAAAAAACTTCCCTGTCACTGTGTCACAAGTCCAAGATCATGTCTTTTTCTTCCACTTTCTCAAATGAAGCTTCAGTTTAATATGAGTATGTTTTCCATGACATGTTCCACCTTCCAACTAACATCTCTTTAAATTCTGTTGGCATGTGTATGATTTTCAATCACTTCTTTGGTTTGCTCCCCATGCATGACACGTGGTCTATGAGGGTGTAACTGAATCATCTATGTGGTATATTGAGTGTGAGAATATTAAACCATTTTCCTAAACAGAATTGCTAAAAGATAGACGCTATTTGTTTTGTTAACGTTCGGCCACCTTTTTTGTCTAGTGTTGTTTCTGTCAACTTTTGTGAAGTCTCACACCCTTTTATGAAGTTCCGGTCTTGTTTTCTTATTCATAATAGCCTTGTTTTCTTGTTGCACTGTCCCTTTTTTTGTACAAGTGTACTTAGGTGGTAAGGAACAAAATTGACCAAACCTTCGAAAGAAATCAGTTCCCTTAATGTCTAGTTGAAACTCGGCCAATGTACAATATCACAATATTATTCAGCATGAGCAATGTACATCTGATCTGACTACGGTATGCTGTACAACCATGCAGGAGCAACTCCAGCCGCCGTTCTCCGCGGACCACGACGTGGCGATGCAACCTAAATGCGCCCCTTTCCGGCCAGTCATCTTCCACGACGGCCGACTCGTGCGCCGGCCGACAGCTCTCATGTCCCTCGTCGTCCTCCTCTGGCTCCCCCTCGGCGTCCTCCTCGCCTTCATCCGCATCACCATCGGCCTCATCCTCCCCATCCAGGCCCTCCCCTACATCGCGCCATTCGTCGGCGGCGCCATCATCACGCGCGGCCGCCCGCCTGCACCCACCGCCACCAACGACGGCGTCCTCTTCGTGTGCACGCACCGCACGCTCATGGACCCGGTGGCGCTCGCGTTCGTGCTCGGCCGGCGCGTTGCCGCCGTGACCTACTCCCTCTCCCGCCTCTCGGAGCTCCTCTCGCCGATCCCGACGGTGCGGCTGACGCGCGACCGCGACACGGACGCGGCACGGATGCGCGCCGAGCTGGCGCGCGGCGACGTGGCCGTGTGCCCCGAGGGCACGACGTGCCGGGAGCCCTTCCTGCTCCGGTTCTCGGCCCTGTTCGCGGAGCTCAGCGACCGGATCGTGCCGGTGGCGACCAACTACCGGGTGGGGCTCTTCCACCCGACGACGGCGAGGGGGTGGAAGGCCATGGACCCGATCTTCTTCTTCATGAACCCGAGGCCGGTCTACGAGGTGACGTTCCTGAACCAGCTCCCCGCCGAGGCCACGTGCGCCGCCGGGAAGAGCGCCGTCGACGTGGCCAACTACGTGCAGAGGATACTCGCCGCCACGCTCGGGTTCGAGTGCACCACCTTCACGCGCAGGGACAAGTACCGGGTGCTCGCCGGGAACGACGGCATCGTCGCCAGCGCCAAGCCCGCGACCGCGGCGGCGGCCACCAAGCCAGGGTGGCAGCGCCGGGTCAAGGTGGTGCTCAGGTTCTTGCTTCACTAAGCTCAAGTACTGAGTAGTAGTTGATTATATACATGTATTTACGCAACAAAAACTGTAAGAGACATCCATTAGCAATTCAAGCTAATCTATACGAGGTTGTTATTGTTTCTTTGTTTTTTTCCACGCGCATCTGTTCGTGGCCGGGTTCATTCCTTTCTGTAATTTTCTTAAGGCAAGTGTGTAATCTGTAATCAGTGAGTGGAAGTTGCTGGTCGTTGAGCAGTCCTCTACGGCTCTACCAACGCTAATCATTTTATATTCTTATTGCATAGAGGAGTTAACATCGATCGGTAATTTCCCTATTAGTTAGGTGAACATGTTTACCTATTTTGTAGGTGAGGGATTTCGTCCCCAATTGGATAATGTATACAGAAGGAATTGTTTATCTGGCTGCCATGTAAGTGAAACGAATCAAGAATGTTTGGTTTTGTCTCGAGACTAATATAACCCGGCTCCCATCTCCCATCTCCCATGGGTCGTTGGGGAGGCGTTTGGAAAATAAGCGAATGTTTGCTTAAGTTTGCAATAAGTAAACTCTCCATTGAAAAATAGAGAACAGAAAATGTCAAGAGTGGGATTTGAACCCACGCCCTTTCGGACCAGTACCTGAAACTGGCGCCTTAGACCTACTCGGCCATCTTGACTTGATATTTAGAACGCATTAGACGTTCTATTTATATACATAGGAAATGACAAATAGACAATGATAGTTTAGAAGTTTTGCCAGTTTGGCCCTCACGCAACAAATTAATCCGTGGGGTTACAATCGTTTTGCAGACAAGAAACTAAACAGGTAGGCACATAATTATCCCTAAGAAAAAGGATAGGTACATAACTAATCCAAATACATCTCCTCCTAGCCAAAACCTGCTTAGCACAAATATGCGCTCCTTTATTAACATCACACTAATATATTTCCAGTTAATACGTCAAGTTGCTGCTGAGCTCCTAAATCTCTCGGAGAATGTAAGCAATTTCGTAACGTCCTTCACCCCGTTATCTCCACAACTTGACCACATCCGACGAATCAGTGTTGATGATCATTTGGTTGACACCAATATCAGCTACTCCATCTCGGATCGTCAATGCCTCCATAGTTATAACATTAGCTGCATGGTCGTACCATATAGCTTGGCCTCTCTTCATGATACCTAAATAGTCACGTAAAATCATACCAATTGCATCTTCCTTCCCCGCTTTGTAGAAACTTGCGCCGACATTCATCTTGAGCAAGTTTTTTGAAGGACCCGCCATCCCGTACGAGCTTTGTTAGTGATTGCATGGACATATCATCCCATTATGGAAAGGTTCAGGGCTATATTTGTTGTCTATTTAATAGACTCTGCAACTGATCTTCCCCTCTCTTCATGAAATCTAGCATTTCTCTCGGACCAAACAGCCAACCTCCACATAATGTGATGGTAGCATCAATTGAAGAAACCCGATCACTGTAAGTGATATCTATTGCCCATGTACTATCATGGAGGTGTGGAACCTTAAGTGTGATGTCACACCCTTGAGTTCCTGCCAGAAGAGCTTTGCCCACGTGCGGGGAAAATAGTCTCACTCCTTCCACATTCTTCGTAGAACGGTAAATTCTTCAATATGCTTGTTGTTCAGGGTAGCCTGACAAGCAATTAATTCCTTAGAACCCTCCACCGACAGTTGCGAACCTTCAGTGGAACATTCATTTTCCATAGCTTTTTCCAATAAGAATTCTCCGAGCCTTTAGAACCCAAATCAGTTCCGGTCGAAGTATGAGCTTGTAAAAGAGCTATGTAGGCTGACCTTGCTCAAAATATGTCATTTATCTCCAAATTCCATGCCCATATATCATCAAATCAAGCCGACCAATAGGAATTTACGATATTACTCTTATATCAACTGATGTAAAAAATCTCATTTAGCATCACTGGATTCCAATCTCCTGTAACCGGACTAATTAATTCTTCGACCAACCATGATCACCGCGGTATTCAAACCAAAGGTTTGTACCTAGGATTAGAATAAATCCATGGATTCTCGGCATTGCCCCATCACCGATTCTCTTTAGTAAGCCGAGACTCAAGGTTTCACGGGACGGCCAACATAAAATCTCGTAGTCCTCCAAGTATGAGATGAATTCCTCTTGTTTTGAGCATTCATAAAATCACCATCATGAAAGTATTTACCTTTCAGACTCGGTCGGTCTGACGGCTGACCAATGGGTCCAACGGTATGCATTGGAGAGCTCCCTTATGGAGATCTTCAAGGGTGAGGAGTTGTTTTGGCGACAGAGGAGTCGCCAAAACTGGCTCCTTAAGGGCGATGCGAATACAGCTTACTTCCATGCGATAGCCAATGGCCGTCGCAGGAAATGCTCGATTCCATGCCTCTGGGAGAATGATCGACTGCTGGAGGTCCCAGCTGAGATCTCGTCACATATCTACTCCTTTTATAAGGAGTTGTTCTCGGCTAGTGCCCGTTCTGGGGTATCCCTGGCTGTAGACTTATGGCCAGTGCGGTCTAGAGTCTCTGACAGGGAGAATGCGGATTTAACCCTCCCATTCCTGCCGGAAGAGGTGCAGAGGGCGGTGATGGAGATGAAAGTCAATTCAGCCCCGGGGCTGGATGGTCTTCCGGTGGCCTTCTTCCAGACTTTCTGGGAAGTGGCTAAGGCCGTGATTATGCCTATGTTCCAAGAGTTTTATATTGGGACGCTGGTGGTATCACGGCTGAATTTTGGTGTGGTGACCCTGATTCCCAAGGTAGTGGGAGCCACGGACATCCGCCAATTTCGTCCCATCACTGTACTTAACGTCATCTATAGGATCTTGTCTAAGGTTTGCGCCGTGAGACTCGCCCCCGTGCTGGAGCGGATCACGCATCCTTACCAGTTTGCCTTTTTGAAAGGCCGGTTCATCCATGATGGAATTCTGGCTCTTAGTGAGATTATTCATGAGGTGAAAACACGCCGCCAGAAAGGCGTGTTCCTCAAGCTAGACTTCCAGAAGGCGTATGACCGTCTGGACTGGGCCTTCCTCCGCTTGGTTCTGGAGCGGAGGGGGGTTGATGATAGGATGATTGGGTGGATCATGCAGCTGGTGATGAGTGGCAACACTACCATTAACGTGAATGGGGAAGTAGGTCCCTATTTTCGCTCTACCTGTGGAGTTAGGCAGGGGGATCCAATCTCCCCTCTGCTATTCAACTCCGCGGTAGATGCTCTTGCGGAGGTCTTAGAGCGTGCAAAGACCGCCGGCCACATCACTGGTGTGGTGGGACATCTTGTCCCCGAGGGCGGAGTGACCCACTTACAGTATGCTGATGACACTATGATCATGGTAGAGGGGTCGGAGCTGGATATTCTTAATCTTAAGTTCCTACTCCTTTGCTTTGAAGCCATGTCGGGCCTTAAGATCAACTTCGACAAGAGCGAGGTGGTGATTCTAGGGTACTCGGAGGAAGATCAGCAGAGGATCGCGGACAACCTGAATTGCAGGTTGGCGTCATTCCCAATTACGTATCTGGGAATACCGATCAGGGACACTCGGATCCTGGCTAAGGATTTCACTCCCCTTGTTGCACGAGTTAAATCAAAATCGGAACCTTGGCAGGGGAGGTTCACCTCCAAGGGTAGCAAAACGATCTTGATTGACTCGTACATGTCCAGTCTCGCCTTGTATATGATGGGGATGTATATCTTGCCAGATGGGATCCATGCTAGCTTTGACAGAGAGCTGGCTAGATTCTTCTGGCAGACGTCGTCTGGAAAACAGAAGTACCATATGGTGAAGTGGGCCGACATTTGCGCCCCCAAGGAGTTTGGGGGCATAGGTATACTTGCGTCACGACACATGAACAAGGCTCTCATGCTACGCTAGGTGTGGAGGATCCTTCGGGGTGAAGGGGGGTCTCTGGCTCGACTTGATTAAAGCTAAGTATCTTAGGAGTTGCCCTTTGTTGGGGTGTGAGCGCAAAGAGGGGTCCCAGTTCTGGCACGCCATCCAATCGATCAAGGAGCATATCAGAGTAGGGGCAGTCTCTGCCGTAGGTAACAGACGAGATATCCTGTTCTGTCTTGATTCCTGATTTGGCGGAAGGCCGCTACGAGCGATGTTCCCAGACCTTTTTGCGATTTGTGCGGAACCTCTTATGTCGATAGCATCTGCCCTCCAGCAGGGGCGTTGGAACATTGGGTTCCGTCGCACGTTCGGCCCAGGGGAGGTTGCGAGCTGGAGGTCATTGCTCGCGGCACTTCCCCTAGCCCTGTCTGACAGCCCGGATATGGTCTCGTGGAGTCTTACGCCGGCCAAGCAGTTCTCCGTCGGCTCCGCTTACCGGGCCTTTTTTAGAGGGCCTGTGTTATCTTGGGCTACCCATCTTTGGAGGGCACCTTTGCCTCTTAAGATCAAGATCTTTACGTGGCAACTTCTCCGCGACCGCCTCCCCTCGGGTGTGGAGGTGGGGAAACGTTTGGGACCTGGTGATGGGAACTGTCCCCTTTGTGCGGTCCCCGAAACGGGGACCCATATCCTGTTCTCTTGTCCCGCTGCTCGGTTCCTGTGAAGCTTCATTGCGGAGGCCTTGGGTCCTGAGTGGCAGGCCCTTGAATTAGCAGAGTTCCTGGAAGTGCAGGCGAACCATACCGGGAGGAGGAGGTCTCTCTTCTGGTTGCTGTTCGCGACAATGACCTGGACCCTTTGGACAATTCGTAACAAGATGGTCATCGAGCATGTCTACCAACGACGGGCCACTGACTCAGTTTTCAAATTCTTGTCGTACATGCAGGAGTGACACCTGTTGGCTAGACAGCGGGACAGGCAGCGGCTGGATGATATTCTCGAGGATCTTCTGAAGGCGGCTCGCCTTTTATCCTCTCCG
Organism: Poa annua; assembly: GCA_026929855.1. Taxonomy (NCBI): domain Eukaryota; kingdom Viridiplantae; phylum Streptophyta; class Magnoliopsida; order Poales; family Poaceae; genus Poa; species Poa annua. The sequence continues at coordinate 89,410,355 of CM049431.1, forward strand.
CCCGGTCGTTGAGCTCTACTGTGTAGAGTTTGTTTCAGGAGTAGTAGTTGTTGTACCTTTGAGCTGTATTGTGCTGTGGTCCCAGCAAAACCTTTGGTTCATTGCACTTCTCTCTTTGTTCCTCGTCGGGTGGTGTTTGTAAACGTTGGATGTTTACTTTATTTATAAAGCGGAGCGCAAGCCTAGTATTTACCTTTCAGAACTCCACCATTCACTGATCCCACGAAGCAGCAGCACCCCTGAAATGAATGAAAAACTCCAACCAAGCACGCAATTTCTGCAGTGCACACCACCATTAAGCTTGCCGCTTTCTGCACCATCAGGGAAGCATTCGCCAAACCGGTAGGTACAGACAGATCCACGCCGCCCGTGCTCTGCCCGCCGCCGTCGCCGCCGCCGCTGCCGTTTTCTTCTTCCCGCGGAGCTGAATAATCAACTAACCTCCCTCCCTTAAAACGGGCCGGCCGGCCGCCATCCGCGCCCGACCCGCTTTGTGCCGCCCCGCACCGCACGCCACGCGGGACTCCCTCCCTTCCCCTGCGCCGAACCTTCCTAGGATGCGCGGCGCGTCCCCCCTCCTCCGGCAGGAACCCTAGGTAGGCAGGCAGGCGCGCGCCGACGCCGATGGGGCGGCCGGGGTACCTCACGCTGCCCATCTTCGCCGTGCTCGCGGCGATCGGCTACGTCTACTACACCACCGTCTTCGTCGCCGTCGCCAGCTGGCTCGGCCTCTCCACGGCGGCCGGGGTCGCCAACGCCGCCGCCTTCACGGCCCTCGCGGCCGCTTGCCTCGCCACCTACGCCGCCGCCGTCTCCCGGGACCCCGGCCGGGTGCCGCCGGCCTTCCTGCCCGATGTCGAGGACGCCGAGATCCCCGTCCACGAGGTCAAGCGCAAGGTGCGTCTGCCGCCCCCACATCCTGGGCCTCTCGCTCTCGGTTGCCTGCCTGCTAGCTGGTGTGGATCTGTCATCCGTGGTGCGAGCCAAACTGGTGCTCGGTTCTTCGGGTGGAATTTGGGAACTCTTGCTTTCGCTGCCGTGCCTGTGTACAAGACATATGCGGCTTAAAGGCAATTCGGCTCATAGAATTGGGATCATTTAGAGATGGAATGCTCCATTTTGTCGATTTCAGCGGAGAGTTGCGACCGTTAGAGAAGGAATTCTGTTATTTGCAGATGATTTGGATCCGAATAGGATTGTTCGATCCCCTGGTACCCCTTCCACCCAATGCGGATCTTCTCTGAGCTGAAGATTTGCTTGGCTAACATTTTCAATTCAACGAGCTTGCGCGCTTGTAAGGTCCAAAGTATTACTACCATAATCACTAAACCAAACATGCCCAAGCTATAAGCAAACCAAACTGACTCTGAACTTGGCAGCTGGCGTCGCTAATCTTTTTTCTAGTGAATACCATGCAAAACTTACGGTTTTGAACTGTATTATCTTGGGTTTCCCAAGGTGGATGCAAGTTTGAGTGGACATAAATAGATAACACTCTGCTTGAGGATGGCTCGGCCTGTTCCCATGGTATCTTTGAGTTTCTGTTTTCCCGCTATGATCAGTGATGCAAAATAAATACTCCCTCTGTCCCAAAATATAAGCGTGGTTGACATCTTTTGGTCAATAACACATTACTTTCACTTATAATATACCTACAAATTTAGTATGAATATATATATATATATATATATATATATATATATATATATGAAATAAAAGTTTTCAGAACGACAAATACAAAAAAAAACTTTCATACAACCACAATTCATATACTTTGGTATACAGTAGTGCTAAAAGACCATGCAAAATAATACATGCCTTCCATTTTGAGATGGAGGCAGTAGAATATTAACATGTTATATAGTCAACACGAGTTTCCAGCTATGCCTCTTCTTGAAGAGATTGAGCAATAAACTGATTTAGGAAAAATGTTTGATGCGTTCAACCAAATTTTCACTACCAGAAAGTTAATAGATCTAAACTCCCTAGAAATGTAAGGTTCCAAGCTGGCAATACAGTGTTATGTTGCCTTATTTTCGAAAAAAAATGGGAAAATAAAACAGAGAATAGTATGAGAGTAGGTTGAGGTGGGCAGGTGGCATTATCTTTCAGTAAGTATGCATATAAATCATGTATCCCATTTTACTTTGGAGTACACTTCTGTGTTATCTCAAAATTTTGAATCTGTTCTGTTTTTGCAGGGTGGTGATTTGAGATATTGCCAGAAATGTGGCCACTATAAGCCTCCACGCGCACACCATTGCCGTGTGTGCAAGAGATGTGTTTTAAAAATGGTACTCGCTAGTACTAATTCTATTGTGATCTTCTATTTTTGCCATCCACTTTCCATTCTCATTAACTTCTTTATGCGCAGGACCATCACTGTATTTGGATTAATAACTGTGTTGGACATGAGAACTACAAGATATTCTTGGTCTTTGTATTGTATGCTGTAATTGCATGCTTCTATTCTATGGTAGTTTAATTTCTGTGATTACTTTAGCAAGTATGAATTCTTTGGGTGGTAGAACATTGAGATGCATCTTTTTTTCTCTCTCTCAGATTCTGATTGTTGGGAGCGTCTTGCACACTGCTCCGAAAGCTGAACAGTTAGGCGGTGATTCTTCTAAAACATCAGTTGTAAGTACTCTGGAAATGTTTTCTCAAGTTACCGGCATGTTGCAGTTATTATGAAGTCATGAACCATCGTGGATACTCCATGTAATATGAAACGTGCAAAATTGGAACTTATCAAATTGGCAGATTATTTGTGGGGTCATTCTTTGCCCATTAACTTTGGCGATGACAGTGCTCTTGGGCTGGCATATCCACCTGATATTACAGAACAAAACTACAATTGAGGTTTGTGACACCAATTTCTCTTGATGTTGGACAGCGATACTGTTTATAGAAATTCTTAATGATGCCCTTATTTCCTAATGGTTGCAGTACCATGAAGGAGTTAGATCAATGTGGTTGGCAGAAAAGGGTGGAGACCTTTATCATCATCCATATGACCTAGGCGTCTATGAGAATCTTATTTCAGTAAGAAGACTAAGAACTATATTATGTGCTGCCCTTTTGGATCTTCCTCTTGGTGTTTAAATGTTTCGCGTCCAAATATAATGCATAATTGTAAGCATCAAACAGTCAACTTTCACAGACAATGTTAATGGCAATCCCTTTATCAGCCGTTTAAAGATATCCACTATTTTGATACTAACTCCAAAGCAAATCCTGTGAACATGGAGTCTTACAAAATTCTTCCCTAGCCATATTAACCTGGATGTTCCCCTACCTGTCCCAAAGAAATAATGTTTACCAAATTTATACACTTAGTTTTTTTGTGCATACTCCAGCCAAAACGTCTTATATTGTGGGATATAGTCTACTCATGCTTTCCTAGCTGAGTGAAGCATCACATGTTATTTGTTCTGACTTTCCTGATTGTTTTATGCACAGGTGTTGGGCCAGAGCATATTATGCTGGCTTTGCCCAGTATCAACTAATACAGGCAATGGCCTTCGGTTCCGCGCATCATATGATATTCCATTATCTACACCACCATCTGATTTACAGAAGATAGCATTACATTCACAATAGGTATGTAGTCCTAACATTGAAGGAGATCTATACTTCTATCCAACTGCCAGAATGTACCATTCCTGAACCACTTTAGATTTTATAGCAGGCCAATGGATACTCAAAACCCATCAAGTGTAAGATACGGGAGGTCTCCCAGCAGCATTTCTTCCACTCCACGGGTCTACTCTGAATGTGGACATGAAAATATTGACCTAGTCATTCTTTTGTTCTTCACACCATCAGAAATATCCTCTCATAATCTGGACTAGGCTGCGCTTGTACGCTACATGTTTAACCAAGGCAATTCTGTTGTAAAGTGTACATACTGTGTTCAAAAGTCATGTCAAAGCAAATTTTCTGAGGTTGCTATACAGATTCGAGGTCAGAAAGTAAATGTCGCATCTCATGCAGATTGATGCAATTTCTTTGCACGGAAACTTGCCCGGCATATGTTTGCAGCGAGCCCAAGAATGTGTCTTCCGTGTAGTTTACTGAAGAGCTCTATTCGAAGGTCAACCCAATGGGGTTGCTGGAGGTTACTCCAGCACCGGTGCGGATCAAAGCTAAACAGTCTGAAATGCATTTGCTAATAATAAATTATCAGACATAAAAATGACATTACTGCCAAGAAAATACTCACACAGAAGAGATAACACTTGTGCCTCTGTAAAAGCTAAAGATTGCTGCAATTATTTGGTCATGTCACCACGGCCACTGTTTGACAACATAAACATGTAGAATTGTGAGTACAATAGCCGATAAGCAATCTTACAGTGTGATGCTGTTAGCTGATTATTTTCTAGGTTACAACAGTCAGCACTAAGCACCAAATATGGCTACATCCAGGTGTAACCTATTTGCCCTTTCCTTTTCCCTTCCCCTTCTTTGCATCAAGTTTGGCTTGCACACGAGCCGCGGCTGCGGCCTTTGCTTCCTCCCTCTTCTTCTTCTCTTCCTCTTTGGTAGCAGCAGCTAGCTCACGCTGTTTCTTAAGTTCCCTATTGAAGGTTATGTATCAAATATCATGTATATTTACGTATCGCATTTGATTACAAAGTGGATAATAGACACTAAATGTAACCTCTAGCTCTCCAGTATTTATAGTATTCTCATGAAACCATGTAACCAAGAACAATAGCTAGAGGGTACACGATATACTTCCTCTCTAACGAATTATAAGATGTTTTGGATATTTCAATGTGGAGTACATACGGACTGAAACGAGTGAACAAACAGACAAAAACTCGTCTATATAAATGCGATTCAGAAAAAGCTCTTACAATTAGGAACAGAGGGAGTATTATTTAATTTCAGTATCCTGTCATGTGCTGTTTCACATTATTATCTGGTATTAATTATTGTCTGAAACACAGGTCAAAACAAGTGTCTTGTATTAAAAGAAGATTGCTTGAGTGGCTTAAAAGCTACAATAACACCTAATACGCACTGACAAAAAACACAAGAAAAGAAGTCCTAAAAGAAAACCCTCATAAAAACAGAAAAGAAATGAAAAAGGATCTACGAGAAAAAAAGCTACGGTTGTCTACAGATGTTATGGGGTGGACGAGTATTCAGAGGTAGAGTTCTCAAGTCTCAGCTCCTTAGCCCCTTCCAACCTCCACATACTAGCTTCATCGAGGATTCTGTCGACCGCCGTGTGATTATTGTGCACTTGATGTGTTAAACATTGAAAGAGAAAACATTTGGGGATATCTTACTCTAGCCTGGCTTTCTCATCGGATACACTGCCCAGGCTTGAACCTTTCCTTGGCTTGCAAGCCACCAGTTCCACCTCGAAAATGAGTGTTGCACTGCAGAAACAAAGCAGACCCAGTTACAGGAAACAAAATACCTGGCAAAACTCTTTCAGTAAAGCTTGAAGTGAACTAGCAAACAAACTTTGCTGGTATCTCTGGTGGCGAGCCTGCAGTTCCATACGCATATTCCGGCTTGCATGTTATTTTTGCAACCTCACCAACCTTCAAGATTCCAATATGTCATAAGGGGATACTATGTCAGAAAACATTCCAGGTGGTCAATCTGAGCAAGCAATTAAACATCCACATACTTTCATTGTTCTTAAGGCTAGATCCCATGCTTTAATGACAGCTCCCTGACCAACTTCAAATGAAAATATAGAATTATCTTCATGTGTGGTGTCAAAAACTTCACCATTTTCAAGTGTCCCTTCATAATGAACTGCAAATAGGTATCATGGCAAATGTTTAGTCTAATATGGAAGATTTAAAAGGTAAAAGTTCACAGTACCACATATAGAAGTGCGTAACAGGAGCAAAGCAGACGAATGAAAAAATGTTGGAAGCAATTATCAGAACGAACTTCAACCGTAACTTTGTACCACTGAACAATTGCCCAGACGAACTGAATAAAATAAATATCTATTGCTATGTTTTGCTCTGAATAAGATATACTAAATGCAGTACCATCAACCAATGGAAGGCTATCAGATGGGCTTATAGCATCATCCTTTGCTTTTCTAACAATCGTCTTAATAACACCTCCATCCCCTGATAAATCTATGGTCTCTGCCATGACCTTGCTGTTCAATGGAGACTCTGAAAGAAAGACCCACCAGAGCATTAGAGTTTTTCAACAGAAACAATTCTTCATCAAACTACTATGCACAGGCATTTTCCTTCGAGTATTCAAATTCATTGGTTGTACATAATTTAGAGCCAATTTAAAATCTGACTTGGAAATTTCACAGCTAGGATATACATATTGCAACAAATGACCGAAGAGACAACCATGAATGGATTGATGAGTCTATAACACTGGATATATTTGAAGAACGACGGGGCGGTGGTGGATATAAATCATAACACGGAAAAAAGAACATTGGATATATTTGTACAAAAGATACTCAATATCTCGCAACAAAGTGCAAAATACAGTCTCAGGCTCCCAAAGAACTCAATTCCAATTGTAATTACCAATTACTATGTTCAGTAGGGGATCTTCTCCGTGAATGCATTTATGTTATGTAACCTGAAAGTTCTCCTGCTTGTATACTCAAAACTTCTGTTTTCACCCGACAAAATAGCCAGGTATTTTCTGCAATTTGTGTGGAGCTGCGTCTCCCTCTGGTCTATCCTTTGTATGCGTATTTTGTACTCTGTATGGCCATGTCCTAATATATACGTATTACTTAAAAAAATATAAAAATAGCCAGGTATAGGTTCCAGCCGCATCAATGTGGCACAATTAACTACTAGTACAGGCCACAAGCACACTCATACCATAAGGCATAATCGGGGTGTTCTAGTACAAATATCATCATAAACCTCAAGGCCTCTAAGGAAACCAATCTACTACAAGTCCATGGCGAATCAGGCAAAGGCGGTGGGATTTACCCGGGATCGACGATGAAATTAAACCGGGACAGCGATTGTCGTGGCAGAGGGGACGTCGGGGGCACCTGGCGAGGAGATTGCCGCGGGGATTAGTAGAAGGGGTCGCCGGAGGAGGAGGGAGATGTATGCGGGCATGCGGCACGTACCTTACCGGAGGTGAGGCGGAGAGGAATTTTGCGAGGAGGAGTTCGGACTTCAGAGTGAAGGGGGAGACGATAGCGGAGAGATCTGGATGGGGACGAGGGGGGTGGAATCAAACGATGGATCGATTCGGTCACTACATTGGAATCTTATTAATTTTGTTTTTTTGCTTTTTATTTGAACCTTAAATGATATTTTAAATAGAACATTAATTAATATTCTCGGTAAGACATGTATTCCTTCGTAAGGTGCAGTCCTTTTGCAAAATACTATACCTCTTCTACATTCTATCAAAAAACAAGTAATATTTTTTTGTTGTGATCCAAATTTATATAAAAATAAACCTAACTTCGGACGGAGCAGAGGAGGAGGGAGGCCCATCGCCGGTAAAATCAGGGTCGATTCGAACTTAGGTTTTGTCTCCATATATACTTTTTATAAGCCAACGGTTTGAAATAAGTCGGTTGTAAATCTCTATATTTGGTAACCTCGCCCGATTATAAGATTTGATGGCTAGCACGATTTTTTCTCTTCCATTATTGGAAGGATTTTCCAGGTTAATCTCATGTCTCCATTTTGTTGATCTTGTTTTTCTTTGTTGTTTATTTACCTATCGTTTATAATAAATAAACCATAAAAAACAACGCAATGAGCTAGGAAGTTATTAACTACACTTATTAGGCCATCTACAATGGGGGTCATCAAATATGTGCTTACAAAAATAAATCAGACTTTTTGTTAAGCACTAAAGCTTATTTCTGTAGGAGAGATGTCAGGCATCTTTATTGTATAAATAATCACCAACACTTCGACAAAAACTGATATGTTTCCTTAAGCATATCGCCCTAAGCACCTTGCATTGTTTATGACCTTACCGCGCAAATGCTAGCACCAGCACCATAAAACATGTGGACTATCATGACGTACCATCCAATTGATGTAGGTAGCGAGATTGCGGCGACACTTAGACATCGGTTAGTGAGGGTGAGAGGAGTATGGGATCCAGACGATCCGCAACAGCTAGCCATCGACTACGCTCGAAGACTCTAATGCCATGATCCAAGAGAGCCAGAGATATGCATAAGGTCGCCAACGATTCAACATCTTGATCATCTCCGTCCGACATCGTTCAAGCTCGGCCAATGTGCGCCCCGAAAAAATTTGAATTGTGAACATTCCATAATCTCCATAAGGTAGCATAAAAGAATATATTAGCAATCCGATTTCTAGGGTTTAGAGTTAGACAAGTGTAGGATATTTGCCCCAAAATCTCGTGGGGGTAAAAAAATTATAATGTGTCCACGGTTACACATGGATTACTAATGAACTTGTTGGGTCTTGGTGTACGACGTTAAACAAAACATGTCATAAATCAGAGAACCGAGATGTGGCTCAACTTACTTTTCTCCATTATGTTCCATTGACTCCTCTTTTTGTGATCTTTGTGCCACCTTTTCTTCTTCCATATCTCTGACATTTTGTCCCATCACACCCGAAGGCGGATAGAAAGAGAAGAGACGGTGGGATATGATGGTGGACACCCTTTAGTGAGAGCACAACACGCCGTGTTTGGGTAAATTTGGCGCGATGTGTTGGTGGATTACAAAACCCTATTGAATTATTCATCCACGGGAACTTGTCTGTGGCAAGATGGTTAGGAGTATGGTTGTATCCCCAGCCCACCAGAGTTCAAACCCCAGGTTTGACGCTGGTGTTTCTCATTTAGGCGGAATATTCTTTCAGTGGGAGGCGATGTTCCCGTCGACAACGAGTCGTCCGTGGTGACTTCGTCAATCTCAAGACCTGAGCCGGAATATGTACACAAATTTGAAAGAACGTACTAAGAAACAAGTGTATGAGTATGTACACATGAATCTATTCGTATGAACAAACGTCATGTGTAGCTCGTTTGAAATTGCCTAAAAGGAGATGGTTATTTAACTGCATGTCCTCGTGCCTCAACCGGGATTACAGTCCTTCCTGATACAAGCATCAAGGAAGGTAGGCATATAGTTCACCCATAAACATCTACGTCTAGAGCAACTAGCTTGCTTAGCACACAGATGTGCAGCCTCGTTAGAAGAGCGATTTACATGAGATAAAGAACATCTAACAAAACTACCAGCTAGTTCAACAACTCGCCGACAAACGTCTGCTATATTCGTTCTGGTATACGACTTTGAGTTGCATAGATTGACAACTTCCAGAGCATCACTTTCCACTGTTATACTTGTAAATCCAAGATCCGCCGCCATCCTTAGGCCATCTCTAATGGCTATAGCCTCCATTGCTCGAGAATCAAGTGCAAATTCATACCAAAGAGCTTGAGCGCGGATAAGTTTTCCGGTGTGATCCCTTAGAACAGTTCCTGTGGTGCCTGAACCGGTGTGAGGATTGTAGCCAGCATCCACATTCACCTTAATGTCATTTTCTGCCGGTGTAGTCCACCTCGGCACCTCTCTCTCCCTAACTTGTATTGCTTTGCATTGTGTCGTGAGATCACAAGCAATGTCTACTCCCCATTGTACCGAGGACTGAATTGATCTTCCTTTGTCTCCATGTCGGCGAGTGTTACGCTCCGACCAAACTGCCCAGCAGCCACATAAAATGATAGGGACACTACTAGCCGGTGTATGTGTTCCCTCAAACAGATCAATAGCCCATGTATCTGGATGAAGCGCCGGGATTTTAACCGAGGTTAATCGTTTTACCTCTTTCCAGAAGAGCTTAGCCCATGTACATTCGAAAAAGGAATGCGCCATTGTTTCCTCCCCTCCACAATCTTCACAGTTTGCAATTTTCTCCACATGTCGGCCTTTGAGAATTGAGCGACAAGGTATGAATTTATGAATAACTCGCCACCAAAAATTACGTACCTTTGGTGGGATCGCAATTTTCCATAGTTTTTTCCAAAACGGTTGTTCCAAACCAGATGAGGTAGATGCCATGCTGTTATTTCTCTTCATTGCTGATAGCTGAGTGTACGCAGATTTAACCGAAAACAGACCCAATTTATCATGCTTTCAGGCCCATACATCATCTTCCTGTCCAATAGGGATTCTACATATGGATTGGACATCCGGTTGGATAAAGTTTGCTGAGAGCTTCTCCATGTCCCACTCAGCATTATTCATATCAATTAATTCATCCACTGTTGTTGCTGTAGCATTATCTAAACGAACCAGCGGTTTAGAGTTGAAGTTCCCTTTAACCCAAGGATCTTCCCAAATACGAATAGAAGATCCGTTTCCAACTCTTTTGATCAGTCCGAGGACCAATGCCTCTCTTCCATGCATAATCGCCCGCCACGTATGAGAAGAATTCTTCTTAATTCTTGCCGCCAGAAAATCCTTGTCATGATAATACCTTCCTTTTAAAACCCTAGCGCATAAAGAATTAGGGTTTGTCAGCAGTCGCCAGCCCTGCTTGGCAAGCATCGCTTGATTAAACAGAGCAAACTCTCTGAAACCCATGCCTCCATCTGCTTTTGGCATAGCAATATCTTCCCATTTTTTCCAGTGCATACGCCTCTTTTTCTCATCTCCACCCCACCAGAACCGAGCTACCACCGTTGTGAGCTTTCTACAAAACTTCTTTGAGAACCGAAAACAGCTCATGGAGAAAGTTGGGATTTCTTGGCACACGGCCTTTATAAAAACCTCCTTTCCCGCACTGCTCAGCAACCGCGGCATGCCCCCATTCAGGAGCTTCTTAACCTTAGCAATGATATGCTCAAATTGTGTATCAGTAGATCTTCCAAGGGCCGTTGGGAGGCCAAGGTATTTCTCTCCCAATGCTTCAGTATTAATCTCTAGTTGTTCATGCACAACCGCCTTAGATTCCGCTGAGGTATTCTTGCTAAAAAATATTGCAGATTTCGCCTTATTAACCATCTGTCCAGATCCCTTCCGATACAAATCCAGAATATTTTTCAGCCTCTCTGCCCCTGCCGTGGACGCCTGGGAGAAAATTAAACAATCGTCAGCGAAAAGTAAGTGAGAAACCCATGGAGCATGAACACCAACCCGAATGCCTTTAGCCAGATGCATTGGACCCATGTTCTTGATCATACTACTAAAACCTTCCCCGCAGAGGAGGAAGAGATATGGGGAGATCGGATCCCCTTGTCGTATACCACGGCTCGGTTTAAACACCTTTGAGAAAACTCCATTTACTCTCACCGAGAAGGACACTGTTTCCACACATCTCATAACCAAATCAATCCACTGATTAGAGAATCCCAATTTTGCCATGATACTTCGAAGATAGCACCACTCGACACGATCATACGCATTTGCCATATCCAATTTAATCGCACAAGCACCTGATTTACCTTTTTTTCCTTTTGAGATAATGAATGCACTCATACGCTGTGAGTACATTGTCCGTGATAAGCCGTCCCGGGACAAACGCGCTTTGTTCCTCTGAAATAATCTCCTCAAGGACAGGCCTCAGCCGAAGAGCTAAAACCTTGGAAACAATTTTGTATAAAACGTTACACAGGGCAATCGGCCTAAATTGGGTGAGATCATTAGGTACCTTAACCTTTGGTATGAGTACCAGAACCGTGCTATTAACCTCCTCTGGCATTTCGCCTCCTTCTAGAAACCTGCGGACAGCTTTGCAGATCGGATCTTTAAGAATGTGCCAATGCTTTATATAGAACCCAGCTCTGAAACCATCTGGTCCCGGAGATTTACTCGGGTGCATCATAAACAAAGCATTATGAATCTCCTCATCTGAAAAAGGCGCGAGCAGCGATTCATTCATTACCTCGGTAACCTTTGTAGGAACCCAATCTGTTACTATTTCCGGTCGAGTATCTTCTTGTGCTGAAAATAATTTTTTGTAGAACTCGGTAGCCATAGATTCCATCTCAGCTTGTGAGGTTTCAATCAGCCCATTATCTCTCCGAAGTGACTTAATTTTATTTGTACGATTTCGTTGTCGAGCCTTGGCATGAAAATATGCCGTATTCCTGTCACCTTCTCGCAGCCACTGAATTCTGGACCGTTGGAGTGCCTGCATTTCTTCCCTCGTTTGCAGCTCTGAAATTCGCCGCATTAGTTGTTTCTCAGTTCTAGACGGTCCTGATCCCAATGACGCCAGTCGAACTCGTTCCAGTCGACTCCGCAAAGCCTTAAGCTGTTTGTGAACCGAACCAAACTCATCACGACTCCAATTATTTAGTTCGTTTCTAACTTTTCCAAGCGCTGCAGCAACTCCGCTGAGAGTATTTACATCTGGAAGCCAGCTATCATTAACAACCTGCTCATACCCTTGATGACGGGTCCAGGCGTTTTCAAAACGGAATGGCCTAGGCCCACTTTCTGCCCCGCACCAGCTAGAGCGTTGTACCCTGATATACAGCGCACAATGGTCACTTTGAGTGGTTTGCACATGTAGTACTTGCGTGTTGTCAAATAGTTCCAGAAACTTATCATCGCCAAGCCCTCTGTCCAACCGAACCTTAATATTATTTCCATCCTGTTGCCTATTATCCCATGTGTATGGGAGGCCGACGTAGCCCAGGTCCTCGAATCTGCAAGTGTCAATAGCATCTCGGAATCCTTCCATCTGCCACTCCTCTCTGCCATGTCCTCCGAATTGCTCTCCCACAGATATAACCTCGTTGAAATCTCCAGCACACAGCCATGGGAGATCATACTCCCTTCTCAAATATCTCATGAGCTCCCAGCTATTTTTCCTCTTAGATCTCGCCGGTTGCCCATAAAAGCCTGTGAACCTCCATTCACGTCCTCCTGTATCATTATTTAACACAAACACATCAATATGAGACCTGCTAAAAGATTTTAGTGTAACAACCGAATCCTGATTCCAATAAAGGACCATACCCCCACTTAGGCCTTCACAATTGACTCCAAAAGCATTTGAAAAGCCAAATCTCCCTTTCAACTCCTGTGCTCTCTTGTCGCTAAGTTTAGTTTCCGAGAGAAAAACCAAACTCGGACGATGCAACTTAATTAAGTTGCTAATCTCATGAACTGTCTCGGGCCGTCCGCATCCCCGACAGTTCAAACACATAAGACTCATTGGACCCGGCGGCACTCCTCGAGGGAGCCCGCCGATCGTGAAGTTGATGAGATTGATCCACCGTTTGCACTTTTCTGTCGTTTAATAGCAACATCATGACCTTCTTCTTTCTCTTTAATTGCCAAGATATTATCCTCAGTCTTCTGTAGCATCTCCATATCACCAGCCCCTTTACTGTCATCCATGTTATTGAAATCAAGGCTCCTCTTAGCTGCCTTATCACCATCAATTAACATGCCGTCTGAATTAGAAGTTTTCAGTGGGCTTGTTGCTGTATCATCCAAGGCCCCTTCTCTCTTATCAGCAAGTGTTGTAGCTAGGCGTAGTAGGGGAAGGCCATGCGGTCGTACACACTGGCCCTCCCTCTTATATCATCGATCACTTACATCGATCTTATCTGGTCCTACAGTCCGCCCAGAGGACCCAAGGGCAAGGAGGCGGCCTTTTTAGCTGTAATGGCTGGCAAGTTGCGAGAACAGAAGGCTCAGGTACGGACTGCGTCGTTTAGGGCGTGATAATTCACGGCGTGTCGGCCGGCGTCAGCGCTGGATACTCAACAGTGCAGCAGCGGCTGCACTGCATGCAGCTGAAGCAGAGACATGGATGGCCATATCGCTTGCCAGAACACTGTGAAGCAGCAGCTGCAGCGCTGCTCGCGGCCCCTCTCCGCTGTTCCTTTTCTCCTCAATAACCAGGCAGAAAAGATGTGCAATTTCAAGCCCTGCCGATGATTTATCTTTGAAAAGGCACAAGGGATTCGAAAGAAGGATGTTATCTGGTTTCACAAATCTCTCTTTCCATCTTCATTACATTACATCGACCACTGACCACATATAAAATCAGACACACATGCGATGCGAGGGAGAACAACAAATCAGTGGAAGAGCTTCTTCCCCGATCGATCGAGCTTCCCGGCCGTGTGATGCTATGCTAGCTACTAGTACGTACATTTCGAGCTTCAGGAGCAGTCGCGCTCGCGCCAGCAGGCGAGCATGGCGACGCAGCGGCGCGCGATGTAGAACCGCGCGCGCTGCTCCCTGACGAGCCGAGCACACCGCCGCGCAAACGACGACGAGGAGCACCCGTCGCCGCTCTTGCCGTCTCGCGTGGCCATTGCCGCCTTCCCGCTCCTCTTCATGGTGGACAGCCTACACCTGGTGGTGTCCCCGGCGCGCAGCTCCATGGACATGGATGGTTCTTTCCTCCTAGCTAGCGATCAGCTCGTTATCGATCGAGCTCGGAAATGGAAGCTTGACGATGGGGTGGAATGGGAGGAGCAGAGGAGACGGTGAGCGAGCGAGGGGGGAAATGGCGACGAGCCAGAGGAGCCAAGTGGTGATGCTCCCGGGGTGGCATTTGTCTGCTTATATCGTGGAGAAAATCGGACGTCACGGAGCGCTGAGTGGAGTGCCGTGTCTGTTGTGGTCGCGTAGGGCAGGGCGGGTACGCCACTTGGTACTTTTTTTGAAAACAAATACGTACTATTCTTTACACGTCTTTCTTGTTCAAATCTCACGTGTACTTTGGCATTTCGCGCCTGTTCCTGAATGAGCTCGCTTACAAACAACATAGTAGCAGTAGTAATGTGCCAAGAGTGACGTTTCTACCAAAATCAAAACCAGAAGGTTGGATTCTAACGCGCAATGCCGGAATTTCACGCTGGAATAATAAGCCATTAGCTGGTCCAGAATTCTGAGTTGATACACCGTGTACACCAAGAAAGTAAGAAATGTCTAGGATGAGAAGCAAACCAAGTGAAAATTTCTCTATCTAATTAAATAAGAACACCCCACTATTTGATTTCTCTCAACATGGAAGTATGCCACATCATCAAATTTTTGATTGATCCAACTCATTAAGCCATCCACATTTATTTTTAGCCTATGGGTTAATCTTTGAACAAAGAAATGGAACAACCAAATAGAAGATTTTCTAATATATATCACTATAAAATTACGCAACAACATGCGAGTTGTTATATAGTTACAAGAATAACAGAGCTTCCTCATTAGATTTGGGCTACTCTGTTTGTAAATATGGAGTACCCTGATATTTCCATTTCAATGAAAATGGAAAGCGGCGAAGCCCGGTTGGAAGAATAACATAACTTCCTCATAAAAACAAGAATGATACTAACATGAATGACTGATGCCGTCCGTAGTAATTCTTTGAAGTATATATACATAAAAAAAAAATACTAAGTTTACATCAATCTTTGTTTACTGTAGTTTACATCAATCTTTGTTTCTGTCCTGTCCGAGAGGCAACAAAACCAAACACAACACAAAAAACGGGCACACCATTCATTCAGGCAGACCGATCGAGCTAGTGGATACCTCGACCCCGCCAGGAATTGAGCTTGTATGCATGCACCGGACATGTCTCCCATGGATCAAACCCCCACACACATTTGAGCCGTAGATTATGAGCATCTGGGGATATCTGACGGCGGAGGCGGCAGCTTCTGGTTGGGCAGCGGCCCGTCGTTGACGAGCCACGCCATGGACAGGCCCCAGCTCAAGTGCACGTCGAAGTGGCAGTGCATGATCCACACACCTACCAACACATAAAAGTCAACACTTCAATGATGCAGTCAACATAAGTCAAACACTCAATAATAAGTAGTTTAATTACGGCAAAATTAAACCTACCTGGGTTGTTGGCGACGAAGCGTATGGCGACCCAGCCGGCGGTGGGCACGGAGACGGTGTTCCGCTGCACGGGGTCGACGAGGTTGTACCTGGCGGCGTCCTTGGCCGCGTCGTAGTCCCCGAACCCGGTGCCGACGACGTGGAAGTCGTGCCCGTGCAGGTGCAGCGGGTGGCTCTCGGCGCCCTGGATGCTGGTGCCCTGCAGCACCACCTCCACGGTGGCGTTGAACTCCAGCGGCACCACCCTCGTGCCGTGCGTCACGAACGTGTTCTTCGGCGGCGTGCCCGTGTAGTTGAACCTGCGCGGCGGCGCCTCCGGGAAGTTGGCCGCGAGCACGCCGGCGTACCGGCGCTGGTAGTGCGCCTGGAGGAGCGAGGTCTTGGCCGGCATCACGAAGGAGACGTTGTTGATGGAGGCCGCGAACCGGGTGTTGTTGGGCCCCTGGCACGTCCCGTTCACCGGGCTCTCGCACGGGTCCGCGCCCAGCCCGACGGCGAAGAAGAAGTGCCGGTCTACGGCTAGCGGCACGCGCGCAGGGTACCGCGCGCTCGCCAGGCTCCGGAACCTCGACGAGAAGTTGGTCACCGCGCCGGTGTCGTTGTACCGCGGGAGAGGCGGCGCCGGGAGGTTCCGGAGGGCGGCCGCTCTCTGCGGACCGTACTCGAGGACGGCATGTGCGGTGGTGTTGTCGAAGGTGCCACCGGTGTTGGTGTAGGGCGCGATGGCCATGGCGAAGGCTGAGAACGACGGGTTGGTCGCCGCGGTGAGGAGCACGTCCATGGTCTGGCCCGGCGAGATGACGAGCGTGGTGGCGGTGAAGGGCTTGACGTAGCTGGCGTCCGCCTGCACGACGGTGAGCGTGTGGTTGGCGACCGCGAAGAAGAGCTCGTCGTTGAGCGCCGCGTTGATGAGCCGCAGCATGTACGTCCTCCCGGGCTTCACCTTCAGCTTGAACGTGTCTGCCACCATGTCACAGAAATCTCAATGCATGTTAGTACGTACACGTGTTTTGATGCACCGTGATTAAGGATTCGGGACTTATATACTAGATCAAAGCCTGAATTAATCTTACTGTTGGCTGAGCAATTGTACGTTGGGCCCGGGAAGCCGTTGAAGGTGTAAGCGTCGGAGACGTTGGGGCCGCCGCCGGTCCGCAGCGCCTGCCTGATGACGGCCTCCGGGTCGGCGTTGAACCACTCGCCGAGCATGAGCGGCACCTCCCTGTAGGGCTTGGGGAACGGGTAGGCGACGCCGCGCGGCGGGAGGATGACGATGGGCCCGTAGAGCGTGGCGCGGAGCCACGAGAAGTGGGCGTGCCACCACAGCGTGCCGCGCTGCCCGACGACGCGGAAGTCGTAGACGTAGCTCTGCCCCGGCCGCACCGGGCACTGCGTGATGTACGCCGGCCCGTCCGCCCACGCGCTGCGCACCTGCCGCACGCCGTGCCAGTGGAAGGTCACCTTGCTGTTGATGCTGTTGTGCACGTTGACGATGAGGCGGTCGCCCTCGCGGACGGTGATCTTCGGCCCCGGGAACTGGCCGTTCACCGTCGGGATGCTCTTCGTCGTGCACAGCCGCGTCACCGACGCCATCGTCACCTACATGCATTGCCAACTCGATCGTCATGCATGCCATTTTCAGAGACACGCAAGCATATGTCTGACAGATCAAAATCACTGTAAAACTGATACAGGTGTGTTGGCTGCAAGGTGCTTACATTGAATGTGTAGCGACGGGTGAGGCCGGCGGCGAGGGCCGGCATGGCGAGGAGGAACGCGATGAGGAGACATGCCGGGGTGGCGCACCGGAGACGGTGAGCACCCATTGTGTAGCTTGCTGCGCTCACTACTGCAACTCGGTAATCTTCGTCTGAATGTCTGATCAATCTCTGAAGTTGTACGAACAAACCGAGATGGGTGGATGGATGGAGGTGGTGAGTGACATGAGTAGGGTTTGGAGTGGCTATATAAACAGCTGCACTACGTCGTGAGATCTTCCATGGTTGCGTGCATGGTAGGGGGTCGCCGAGTCATAGTGGTTGGCTAGGTTTGGTGGGCGTACATAGAAAATGCTCACATAGGGCCGCTGCTTGCTACCTCTTTCTGCTCGATCGGCCGGTGCAAGTTGACGGCCGATTATCTTTTGTCTGAATTAAACCTAGGAAGAAATGGTTGGATTGAGAGAGAGGTAAAATAGTTTATTCACGCTATCTGGTTGCAACATGCAGCAGTGCTGAATTGCTGATGATACGATATTCCACCAAAACGTAGACATGTCTTGGAATACCAGTTTCCTTCTCAGGTAGTAAAAGCAAAGCATGCACTAGCTATCTGAGAGTTTCAGTTAAGCTCAGTCGTAATAAGCAGATAAATGTTACAGGGAAGGTGTGCTTCAATGCAGAGGAATTCCACTGTAGTCTGAATGTGGACAAACTACTCCACAGGTTCAGTTGCGGTGTGCTATTAATCATTGAAACATAGCCAAATGATAATCTCATAATTCTTCTGTACTACCCCTGCTTCACACCAACAATTCAGTCTGGTGTTATATCACCTCTGAAATGAAACCAGTGAAAGCTTTATGTGACCTTTACCACGAATGACAAAAACATTGGTAGCCTTTTATGCCTCCCTGGCTTTCGATTTCTCTTTCAGATAGACTGCTAGGCTCCTGATGCACCACACATATAAGCAATGCAAAATAGACTACAACTTCCTTTGTGAACTTCCCAAGTTAACTGTGGCCCTCCGCCCTCAGGGTCAAATCCATAACCATCATTTCAGCATTTCTTAACCTTTCCATTTTCCCTTTGTGATCTTGTGAATGTCCGAGCTAGCAAATTTGAACCACTGTTCGCGCATATCTATATTCGAACCTTGCAATTTGTGTGCTGCTTTGTTATTGCTTAGAACTGCGGGGTTGTTGCAATGGAGCTTGCTGCTTTTGCTAGATTGGATGTGCATGCTACCCTTTGTGATTTGACCTGGTCTTTTTTGACCGGGACCCAGTTACATTTCTGTCTTGGTAACTAAGGGAAAATCATGGAGGCTAGGCCAGCAACCAGTACATGTCTGAATAAGAGCACGCAAGATCTAATGCTTTAAGGCGAGATAGCTTCCGAAACGGATAAGAATTAGTCACTCGAAATAGCCTTTCGCCCCGCTTTATAAAACGGAGTAGTCCCTACTGTATGTGTGTAGCAAATAACAATGAAAGTTATTTTCTGGCAAGGAAATCAATCCTTGCATCCGTTTTAAATTTGGTCCTCTTATACAGTGCTAGTAGTAAAAATCGACCTAATTAAGCATGGAACACTTGCTTTCAAGACCATAATATCTGCAACTCATTAAGGTTGTGCCATTGGTCTACAACTCTATATACATCTGCATGCTAGTGTTATATGTTTGCCACCGAGAAGTCGAGAACAGAAGAGAAAGAAAGGGGGAACACGGTAACAATCAGCATTTGGTTTGCCGCTTGTATTATCAGCTGCCGGTAGATCGACAGTTGCAAGATCTTCACGTTAGTTGCGATGTGGCAAAAAATACACTTCAGTCAGCCGGTTTCTCATCTGGCGTCAAGTTGAAGTACCACCTTCAGAAGTGTCTTGTGCCTATCCCTCGATCGTAGCCTGAACGTTTGGCGTCATGGAGCGAGTGGTTGAGTGCTTCTCGTCGCCGTTCAGATCCAAGTACGCTTACGGCCGGTGATATTGAACTACGATTCGGTCAGTCTCGAGTTGCCATCGGAGTATCGGCTCAGCTGCCGCGCATGGTGGATTTGATGATCGCCTTGGTTTGGTTCCATCATCATCGTCCAGGAGAAAACAGAAGGAAAGAAACGTGGAGAAAACTACTCGCGACCGGCCGGCAAAACATGGATGGCTACATCACATTTGTTTGCACACAACCATGTTCTAGAGACACTAATTAGTGTTGTGCTAAACGTAACTGCTAATTTAGTCTAACATGAACCATGATCTTACTAACCGTGAGTAGAAATCCTTGACACATGCAAATAGGGGTAGTACTAATCAGTAATTGTGCGACTTCTCATGGCGATGGCCATTCAAGCGGATAATTCCGTCTATGGGCGGACATCGATATTAGTCGCTATGTTCACTCATGGGTCTCGTCCATGGACGACCCGATTATTCGTGGGTAGGCTATAAGCAGACATGTTTACCCATGGGCTACTCAATGGGCAACCCGAATAGCTGACATTTAGGGTCTCGTTGTAAGAAATGATCATATTCCATTACCAATTTAGTACACTCCAGCTGATCCAAATAGTCCAGACGAGCCTAATAACCCGACCCAACTTGAGCAGCCCTAGCGCACAAACCCTAGACAAACCAGTCGAGTTCACACTCTGTCCCTGTCTCCCAGCTCCCAGCCGCAATCCCTCTCCCTCACGAATCAAGAAGAAGTCACAATGCTCTCACCTCCCTCTATAGGAAAGAAGAACGACGACCCTGACTGCCTGCTCCACCGAGCAAAGCTGCTGCATCATCTCCATTGCGCTGCCGCGGCGAATTTTTTGTTGTCGTTCAACTCCCTGCAGTCGCCTACTGCCTTCCGTCGCCGGCAATGGAGGCAATTGATAGCTCGGCTCATGTTGACTCCTCAACTCAACGTAATTCCTGGAGCTGATTGTTGTAATGTTTATGTAGTTATTTTACTGTTTGAAATGCTATAATATTATATATTGATGTGCTGCGTACAAACCCGATGAGTCGCCCATTGGGTCGGGTGACCCGACCGGTACGGACATGGGTCTGAGATCTGACCAATGTGCAGGTTATGGGTAGAAACCTTCGCCCATTTGTTATATAGTTAGTGTCCACGTTGTAACATCCCAGCGTTTAGTAAACCACCGATGGTAGAAATAGAATTTGTGCATTCGCATTCTTGCATCTTAAAATCCAAATAAATTTTTCGCAACTTAAAACACTGAAGAGATCAAAGTTTCTTTCATCTCATTGAGTGGGATATAGTTCAGTTGAGGTGATTGCGATAAATTTTGACATGACCTTTAGGAATTTTACTTGTCTGAGGGAATTTGAGCAAATTCAAATATTTAAATAATTTGAATTTGAAACAACTGAAAGTGAATGATAAGTAAATAATAAACAAAAGAGTAATTCATAAATTAAATAATTACAAGTATGAGTTATAATTATGAAACACAAAAAATGGCTTTATTGATTTACAACAATAATACATTGTCTTTACAAATAATCAAATGGAAATCAAATTAATAAGGGATTACTTAAGAGAAATAAAAATCCTAAGAAGACTAATTCTTGCATTTTGATCTTCCTCGT
Source organism: Poa annua (assembly GCA_026929855.1). Classification (NCBI taxonomy): domain Eukaryota; kingdom Viridiplantae; phylum Streptophyta; class Magnoliopsida; order Poales; family Poaceae; genus Poa; species Poa annua. Next base: position 89,431,487 of record CM049431.1, read on the forward strand.
ATTTTGATCATCTCATCTTGCACCAATCTTCTTCCTGAAAGATAAAAGAGAAACAAAACAAAAACAGAAAATAATCAAGGTGGATTAGTGTTAGGATTACTCTCAGTTTAGGCAGTGAAATGCACTGCTGATCACATCATCGAGTATAAACCTTAACCAAGGTTTAGCATCTGTTCTTATGGTTTAAATAAAATCAGATCAACATCATTGGTTTAGGGGCAAATATTACACTTGGCATCACAAAATAAACATCCAGCATGGATAATATCAAGCCAGCCGAAGGGATCAGATCAACACCAAAAGATCTGGAGGAGGCAAGCAAACAGGCTGCACACAAGCAGCTTAGTCATGCATGCAAAAACCTACTGCTGTCACCAGCACAGCTGAAGCAAGAAGGATAAGGGTTCTCTTCCGTAGCAAGCAAGGGAGGCAAAACCCTTTGGTCATCTGTCCAAACTCATCACACACGCACACACTCATCTGTTCATCACACAGCACACCACACCCCAGATCATCTCCACCAATTCATCCACCCAGCACCACTAAACCAAAACCCCACCTTTGCTGAAAGCAAAGCAAGACGATGGCCAGCAGCACCAAGGAGAAGAAGGGCTGAGCAGCACCAAGGAGGAGAAGGGATGCACATGCACAACGAGGAGAAGGGCTGAGTACAAACAAGAGAAGGTGGGCAATTGATCAAGAGCTGCACAACCTCAAGTGAACCAGGACCTCCACAACAAATCTACTACCACAAACAACTGCCAGAGATTGATCTCAACTCTTGTAGCTAGTCATGCAAGCAATATGATAAATTGCGGATCAACTTTCCCTCAGACACGCATAGAACTGCTATGCATGGCTCATCACAGGGAATTAATTGAATCACAGTAAATAGCATATGTTCTTATCACAACACAAGCCTCAGATTGTTGCATCACATTCTACCAATAATTAATCATCCATGCAAGTATTACAGTAGTTCATCTCAGCAAGGCATCAGCTTTAGCATCATTGGCTAAGGAAAGTTAAATAAATCTTTGGCTAACAGTTAGCCAAACACCTAAATACAAACCCAACCAGCAGCTGGACCAAGTAAAATCCTACTGGGCACTAACTCTTTCAAGAATCAGCACCAGAAACACAAGCAACTACTAATCTGATTAAAGGCAGCCAGGGGATCACTCTAACCACATCATTTTCCTCAAGATAAACGAAGGAATCAGATCCAAACAATTCACAGTTAAACTTCTGCAAACTGAATCTGTGAATTCAGATAACACATCAGTGGCACATCTCTGAACTTAGGAATATAGAATAAAAACATATAAACAGCTCCCAAAATCAGCAACCGATAGAAATCAGTAGTTGATGCTCACAGATGCAATAGTGCAAAAGACCCACTGACGTGGGCGTACCCTCCGGACACCCGACCGTTGGCGTACCCGATGCAGCCCAGCACCTGGAGGCCCATGAAGCCCAACAAACTACAACTTGGAGTACAAGACAAGAACCTCATGTAAACCCTACCTGGCTCCCTTTATAGAGCCAGGCAGGGGCACCCCATAGAGGGAACCCCCACGGGACATACAGATAGGCATAGCCCTAGCGAGACCACGTCTCACATCATCGCGACACGCAAATAGGCACCACCATAAACCCTAGCGAGATCGCAATCTCGCCGCCATTGTAATCGCAACCCGCCATCAATAACAGACAAGCAGGAGTAGAATGTTATCCTCCGGGAGCCTGAACCTGGGTAAAACCTTGCTTGTCAGCCGTCGTGATCACCAACGCTCCTCTCTCTCCCCCTATATCAACCCGGGGTGCACAACCCTGGGATTTGCCGAATTACACCCTCGTCACCCACATCAGTTGACTCAAACAAATGAAGCAACACCAGTCACCAATCCATATGAGCAGCACAACAGCACACGAGCTGGCCAACCCTAAGCACCACAAATATCTGAAGGGAATATGCCCTAGAGGCACTTAATAAACATAGTTTATTGGCAATATCCCAATCGTTCATTATATGTTTTACACCATGCTATAACTGTATTAAGCGGAAACATTAATACAGGTGTGGTAGATAAACAACCAGGTCCCTAGTAGCCTCTACTAAGACTAGTTTCGTTGCGCGATTGATGATCGAGGTTTCCCGATCATAGGGCATGGCGCCGGTCGGCAATGGAAGTCATATCGTTAGGAGTAACGATGTGATGGACATACCCAGTATTTGTAGGACATAGTCGTTACGCCTTAAGACCGTGAGATCAACTCTTATTATTATCCCTGGAAGATACTTTGATCGCACCAAACGTCGTATCTTATTTAGTATGACAATAACGGTGATTCTTTTGGGTATCGGAAAGGGGTAGTTGAGACGAGGGGTCAACAGCGGGATTTTTCAGTCCGCATAGCCGGATAGATACTCTAGGGCCCACTCGGTGAGATTATGTCAAATGAGTTTGCAAACATGTGACTAGGTCACGAGCTGACATAATATCATAGACGAGTAGAAGATAGCGATGTCGGTAACGAGATCATGCTAGGTATGGAGATATCTGAGAATGATGCTCGGACACGCTAAGTATCGCCATGACAAAGGGTTTAAGACTATACGTCCAGGTTTGATAGATGAAAGTCATTCGTTGTATCTCAGGAATTAATTCATGGGGTCCAGGCCTACGAGTTAGTCATTGATCATTGAGGAGTCTTGATCATACCTGATATTATATCGAACCGCTAGGGTAACACACTTAAGGGGTTTCGACAAGACAACCGGAAAGGAAAGAGATCACCGGGAGCGTCCCGGGAGGGGTCCGATGGAGATCGGGCAGCGCCGAAAGAGTTTTCGGAGCTAGGAAAAATTATATATATTATGTTTGATATTAATTAGTGTAATTAATATGCAAATATGATTTTATATATTTATTTTCGAATTTATTTAGGCTGATTTCCCTAAATGGGCCTTCTGGTCGAAAGAAGGCCCATGGGGGGGAAAACCCTCAAGGGAACTTTGTGGGGGAGGCTTGTCCGGCCTAGGTGGGCCAAATGGGGCCCACCTAGGGCCGGCGCATCAGCCTTGGCCGAACCAGGCATGTGGGATAGTCCCACATTGCCTGGCTGGCAAGGTTGGCTCCCCCTGGGAGCCTATATAAGAAGGGGCACCCCTGGCCTTTTAATTCACCAATTAATTCCCAATTTCTCTCTCGATCTCGTGGGTCCCTTGTTGGATCCGCGCCGAGTAGAGGAGGGGGATCTCTTCCACCATAGCCCGCTGCCGCGCTGCTGGTGTTCCGGTCCAAGTCTTCCGCTGCTCGTCCTGGACTGGAGCTTCGGAGGCCGTCGTCTCCACCGTATGTGTGCGACTCCCTGCGAGGTACTGCGCTAGCGGTACTCGGAGGCCTACTTCCTCCACCCGACCTCGGGGTCATCTTCGTCATCTTCGTCGCGCCGAGTTCTCCGCGACCTAGAGGTCGGCTACGGCGTCTTCATCGTCAACGCTTGTGCGGGAGCGTAATCCCCGCTATTCAGTCTACGAGGGTATGTATTCCGATCTCCGCCGTACTTCTATATCTGCATAGTGTAGATCTTGGCTAGTTTAAGGATATCATTGGTAGGAATTTTTTTGTTTTCTGCACACGATCCCCTTCAGTGGTATCAGAGCCGACCTATCGTAGATATAGCTGTACGCTGTTAGAACCTGTGTTCTGCACGGGGGCACCGTTCCTGTTATTTGCTACCCTCTAGCGTGCACTTGTGATTCCAGCGGCATCGAGTTGATGAAGCGGCCCAGACCGACTTTACGCGTACGCTTACGCGAGACTGGTTCCACTACTGACATACGGCTTGTACCGTATCTGTGGCTGGCGGGTGTCAGTTTCTCTCTCTTTAGTTGGTCTTCGCATTTTCAATGGAGGGCCCGAAAGGGATGCTTAAACATGCAATTATTGGATCGTTGTTGTGGTCATAAGGTTCGTAGGTATGAAGCGGTTTTATTTACGAAAGCCCCAAGCCACGTAAAATATGCAAAAGATAAAGTAGAAGCGTCTAACTTTATTTTCCAGGGGCTATGTGATATGGTCAAGGTAGGTTTATTAAATTGTTTATAAACTGCGGGCGCCAAGAAGACCATGGCGCAATGGACTATATCACATTGCATTACATTTGATGTTTTGTGTGCATCTTATATTGTGTGATCGTGTGTATAGTATACATTAGTTACACGGCGGTAGCTATATATAAGATGATCCCTTCAAAATACCACTAGTGTTCTCCCTCCAACGCGCACCACCAAGAAAGTTCTACGTTATGAGGCAGGCCGTGATGACCGGGTGTCAGACATCTCGTCGTTCGCATACAGTGGGTGTAAGCCATGTTGCACAAGCGTCAGCGTGGAGGTTATGGTGGCGAGCCTAGCATATTCAGAAATATGGCCTCGGAACAGGGAGACCGAAAGGTCGAGCACGAGTCACAAAATTGGTGTGGCGGACTTTTGTCTACTCTTGAAGTTGTGCCGCTGGCTCTGATGATGAGGGGTGGTGCAATGGATGGGGGTCGTGTAATCGCTTAAACGACCAGGAGGGATGTTCGTTTGAGTGCGAGTTCGGATAGTTATTTTCTAAAATACTAGAACTCAGAATATAATGAACAGAGTCTGTTTTGCAAACCTTTGTAGATATTAACCATTGTGATAGCATCTTTTCAAATTAGGCGCATTCCTGCGATTGAGAAACTTAAAAGGTTGGGTCCAAACTTCATAGTTTTATACTTTAGCTTGAGGATACTCCTTGTTTAAACCGTTAGCTCTTTGTGTTACAATACCCGCTAGGAGATAAACCCGGAGATTCCGCTAACAAAAGATAATTTTGATTATCGGATTTTGTGCGGATGATATCATCATAGTCCAGTGTATGCTATGATCTCTGCCATAAAGAACCAACGGTGGGTACGAGTTTTTAGATCGCGAACATATGATATGGTCGCTAAACTCGGGGTACCCCAAACGTTGGGTTGATGAAGTTTATCAGTACGTTGACTGATTGTCTTCTCAACCAAGATGGAAGAGAATACACACATTGAGGGAGCACGTGGCGGTCATACTTAATGACGTATGTTCATGATTAATGAACATTGAGACGCCTCGCTCAGCTCAATCACTGGATGACAGACATCGTTGCCAAGTGCAAATCCTCTGTCATGGACTATGTCATGCAAGGGGAATCGTTCACCTTCATGGTTCTTGATTACGGTGGAAGTATCAAGAAGATGAAACAGATCACCGGAAGTCATCAATGATGATGGTGTATATATGATATACATGTTATGAATGTTTTAGCTAAGCAAGTGCTCGCAGTAGTGACTAAGTCTTGAACTAGTCATGTTTTGTGAAAAACCAGGTTTACTGCTTGAGTAGCTTGAAAGGATGAGGCGACATTGCGTGTTGATAACGGCAGTCAAGTTGTTGTGACGGCCATAGACACTCTCCCTCTAGATCTACCATTTGAATAAATTCTTTATGATCGGGTGTTGGTATGATCGTTACGAGTGTGTCTCCTCTAGCGAGACACTTGTTCATACATGATAGTGACAAATTTGTGTCCTACATTTATGAAGTAATGATCATATGCCGATTTGAATTTAGATGGTAGAAGCTTCCGCATTCATAATATTAATGCCAAAGGATACAAACTTAATAAAGACACCACATATGTGTGGCACTACCATTTAGTCATGTCAATGTTATATGCATTAGCTCCACACTGGATGGACCTACAAGTCCTAAGATTTGATCTTTTGACACTTGCAAAATAACCGTGACACCGTTTTCGGAAAACGGGCATATAACTTATTGATAGTCATACATGGAGATGTATGTGGTTCAATAAAGTAATTGACGGGTAGTGGAGACCTTTATTTCGTGAACTTCACTGAACCTTTTGAGTATAGCTTGTTGAGAATCATGCATATGGGTGTATGTGAATCAATGAAGTACTTTAACGTGTAGTGGAAGTATTTATTTCATAGACTTCATGAACATTCGAATAGATATATGGATATCCACTCGGGGAATTTGGCCTGGAAATTTTGATTCAATCAAACAAGTCCAGAATGAAGTAGGAAATAAACTTAACAAGAAAATCAAATTCCCGCGATGCATATCGAGGAATAAAGATTTGAGTTATAATGTTGGCACATCATTGGAAGACTTGTGAGAAGAGTTCCACAAATTACGTCGCATGGAACACCATAGTGTTATGGTGTGTTAGGGCGTCGTAATCGCACCCTATCGGATAGTGTGTGGTAAATGAATCTCTTACCGAATTATTGTAATCATTAGAGTCATATGGTAGAAACGTAAACACTCACGTTAGCAAATAGGTAAACCATTTGAATCCATGGAGACAATGCCATATGAGTAATGGTGTGGCTTTTAGCCTGGATTGTCGTTTCAGCAATTTAGTGTTTCGATGTAATCGAACCTAAAATGGATTAATCTTTGTAGTATACCCTACCTAAAGAGTTAGTTGGGTACATGTCTCACCACATAGGCAAAATCTTTGCCGGGATATACCTTGCGAAAGAAATAGTTTCTTGTCCGAGGGTATAAGTGAGAAAGAAAGTAGAGCAAGACGAAGTTGGTGAACTTCTTCTTAAGACATCAGAGTGGCGCAATCGAAAGTGTTTTCGGTGTCAGGCTCCACAGCTTGAAAAAGCTGATGATTCAAAATCATGATGTTCTGAGCTCATACTAAGAGCGTAGGCATACGAGGTTGTGTTCCACACTGTGTGTTACGACAATCTTGTTATGAAGGTCATATTAATGGAATATGATAGACCTACGAACTACGAAGAAGAGATGGTGGAACTAAGTCCGAGAAATGGCTATGAGCCATTTATGATCCGAAATAAAATCCATATACGATTACCAGGTATTGACTTGGGAGATCTTCTTGATGGCATCTAGGATGTTGATAGTATATGGAGTTTTATGAGAGAGTAGATATTGAGCAGATTCGATTTGTCGTGAAACAGTTCCGACAGACCACATGAGACTTTGTCTCAAGTGACGAAGCCTAAATCTATTCTGGGTCGTTTAGCAATTACTATAATTTCGAATAAGAAATTGATAGATGGATGAGAAAACCATGGTTCTTAATAGTGTAATTAAGAATGGTTTGTAATCCTGAGGATGTTAAACATGTGTGCAAACTTCGGTTGTCCATTCATGGGCAGAAGCAAGCATATCGGAGCTGGAATCTTCACTTTGATCATGTGATCAAAGGATTTTGGAGTTGTCCAAAATAGTTGAAGAAACCTACATTTGCAAAGAAGTGAGTGGGAGCAAAGTAGCTTTCCTTGATCTTATATGCGGAAGACATATTTGAGTGGGAGCTAAGTAGCTTTTCCTTGATCTTATATGCGGAAGGCATATTTGAGTGGGAGCTAGGTGTCATTTGTGATTCTGTATGTAACGACATATTAAATGACACAGATCCTCTAGTAGAGTGTAAAGGATTATTTAAGTGATTAAATTTTCTGTGAAATGAAGTTAGGAGTATTAGGCATCCGATTTATAATTGTATAGATCAGAGGGGGCTTAATAACATTAAGTCGGAGTATTTCCTAAGTCAGGATTCTGAAGTGTTTCAGAAAAGGACAAGCGAAGAAAGAGGTTCTTGCTTGTATGACTAGGTAAAAGATTAAGTTAATCTTGGCTTTTTCAGTGATAGAAAATGATGTTCGACATTCTCTATGTATCACACATAGAGTCTATCAGGCTGAAAGCTCGACTTGGTGTGACCCGAGTTCTTGGTTCAAGAACAGGTTCTAGAGTGATCCTTGTGTGGATCAATGAACAAACGTTAAGTTTATTCTTCAGTGTCTATGAGAACTGAAGATAGGTTTTCTAGTAACGGGTAAAAGTGGAATGACAACTTGCCGTAAAGCAGTTACGATGATGCAAGTTATGACACTGACCCATACGACTAGAAATCTCATATAGGAGATGTCCTTTATTTTGAAGATAGACATGGTTAGTTTGCGAAGTCGCATATGAATGCACTGTCGCACAATCTACATAGGTATATAAATATATCGCGACTTTAGAAGTAGCAAATGTGATTGGACTGAGCAGTTTTCCGAGCGTAGGTGGTCCCCTTAATAGATCTCTTAGACTTTTAAGGCGCATGCTACGCGAATGCTCGAGTCTCACTCCATCCACTGGGATATATTTCACCGTCATCGTAAGATACGGGTTGATGTCAAACTAGGTGACATAGAAGTGTTGCAAAGCACATATAGGTCTCAATGTGTGAGATCTATTGACTGTATTCCTCTTCCACGAGGCGAGCAGGCACCAAGATGCTATGGGTGTTGAGCTTTTACCAAGTTGTAAACTAGATTAAGTGTTACTCTAGTGCAAGTGGGAGACTGAAGGGAATATGCCCTAGAGGCACTTAATAAACATAGTTTATTGGCAATATCCCAATCGTTCATTATATGTTTTACACCATGCTATAACTGTATTAAGCGGAAACATTAATACAGGTGTGGTAGATAAACAACCAGGTCCCTAGTAGCCTCTACTAAGACTAGTTTCGTTGCGCGATTGATGATCGAGGTTTCCCGATCATAGGGCATGGCGCCGGTCGGCAATGGAAGTCATATCGTTAGGAGTAACGATGTGATGGACATACCCAGTATTTGTAGGACATAGTCGTTACGCCTTAAGACCGTGAGATCAACTCTTATTATTATCCCTGGAAGATACTTTGATCGCACCAAACGTCGTATCTTATTTAGTATGACAATAACGGTGATACTTTTGGGTATCGGAAAGGGGTAGTTGAGACGAGGGGTCAACAGCGGGATTTGTCAGTCCGCATAGCCGGATAGATACTCTAGGGCCCACTCGGTGAGATTATGTCAAATGAGTTTGCAAACATGTGACTAGGTCACCAGCTGACATAATTTCATAGACGAGTAGAAGATAGCGATGTCGGTAACGAGATCATGCTAGGTATGGAGATATCTGAGAATGATGCTCGGACACGCTAAGTATCGCCATGACAAAGGGTTTAAGACTATACGTCCAGGTTTGATAGATGAAAGTCATTCGTTGTATCTCAGGGATTAATTCATGGGGTCCAGGCCTACGAGTTAGTCATTGATCATTGAGGAGTCTTGATCATACCTGATATTATATCGAACCGCTAGGGTAACACACTTAAGGGGTTTCGACAAGACAACCGGAAAGGAAAGAGATCACCGGGAGCGTCCCGGGAGGGGTCCGATGGAGATCGGGCAGCGCCGAAAGAGTTTTCGGAGCTAGGAAAAATTATATATATTATGTTTGATATTAATTAGTGTAATTAATATGCAAATATGATTTTATATATTTATTTTCGAATTTATTTAGGCTGATTTCCCTAAATGGGCCTTCTGGTCGAAAGAAGGCCCATGGGGGGGAAAACCCTCAAGGGAACTTTGTGGGGGAGGCTTGTCCGGCCTAGGTGGGCCAAATGGGGCCCACCTAGGGCCGGCGCATCAGCCTTGGCCGAACCAGGCATGTGGGATAGTCCCACATTGCCTGGCTGGCAAGGTTGGCTCCCCCTGGGAGCCTATATAAGAAGGGGCACCCCTGGCCTTTTAATTCACCAATTAATTCCCAATTTCTCTCTCGATCTCGTGGGTCCCTTGTTGGATCCGCGCCGAGTAGAGGAGGGGGATCTCTTCCACCATAGCCCGCTGCCGCGCTGCTGGTGTTCTGGTCCAAGTCTTCCGCTGCTCGTCCTGGACTGGAGCTTCGGAGGCCGTCGTCTCCACCGTATGTGTGCGACTCCCTGCGAGGTGCTGCGCTAGCGGTACTCGGAGGCCTACTTCCTCCACCCGACCTCGGGGTCATCTTCGTCATCTTCGTCGCGCCGAGTTCTCCGCGACCTAGAGGTCGGCTACGGCGTCTTCATCGTCAACGCTTGTGCGGGAGCGTAATCCCCGCTATTCGGTCTACGAGGGTATGTATTCCGATCTCCGCCGTACTTCTATATCTGCATAGTGTAGATCTTGGCTAGTTTAAGGATATCGTTGGTAGGAAATTTTTTGTTTTCTGCACACGATCCCCTTCAATATCCACTAATCACTAATTATCAAACAAGAGCATCCGAGCGGCTCGGGCTCAGATGTGAGAGAGAGGAGAGCTCAACCGCGCCCTAGCGCAACCGTGATGGTGTGGTGGGGCAGTGCCCACGCGGCCATCACATCGCAACCCTGGGACGTCTTCCCCGTGCACCAGAAACACCGGAGGATCGCCGGAGCTCGCAACAAAGCCGACGACAGAAACCCTAGCTCCGGGTCGAGGAGCGCGCGGACAGCCGCGGACGAGAGAGCAGCTTCCCGCGGTGGATCAGAGAGAGGAAAGAGAGGCGCGTCGTTTGCGTGTGGAGGCAGCGGCAGAGGATGTCGGTGTTGGCCGGAGCTGGGCGGCGATGGCGGCGGCGATTTTCTATCGCCAGAGAGAAGCCAGGGGATCGCGAGGTGGAGGAGATTGGATCGGGTTTGGTCAACTGACCGACTCGGTCGGTCGAGTCGGACTGGTTAGACTGTGTGGCTGGCCCACCAGTCAGTGGGCTATGCCCACTTATTTTTTTCTCCCAGCCAAATAAATCATGGAATACACTATAAAAGAAATAAAACAAAAAGATTGCTAATAAATAAAAAGCTTAAATTTTCAATAAAAATAAGTTTTGAATTCAGAAAAATATAATCTATTCAAAACTATTCTACTTTGAATTTTAAAGTAAATTTTGCAATAAAACTATTTATATAGCCTATTTATTCAAATAAAAGATTTAAATTCCAAATTCAATATACATGGATTTATTTATTAAAAAAAATTTAATCCAATTATTTACTTTACTACACATTTCTGAATTATTTAAAAATAATTCATACCTTATAAGATTTAAATCAAATAGGTGAAAATAGACAAAAAGAATAAAAGTCATAACCAAAACAACGCTAAATCCATAGGCTCAAGTTTAAATCATGCATAGCATTAGCATGCATCATAGCATCCATTGCTTCTTTCAAGCATTGTCTTATGAGACAATGATACTTATTTCAGAACCCGAGGTCCCAGGTCAGTTCAGAGCTTCGAATTGCACTACCTCTCAGTCACCAGGCAAGCTCATCACTTGGTCATGTCCGTTGAAATATTTTATAGCAAAGTAATTGTCAAATGCTATATCGTATCACTTATGCATTGAAAAATCAAAATCATATTTTCATAAATAATCTGGCTATTGGGTTACCAGTCCAGGGTGGCTGATTAACCTACTATGGTGGGCAGTGGAACCATGGTTTAATTGTGGTTGATGGAGGTTCCACTGCATATGGGAAGTAATAACCCTAGGAGATAATAACAAATGTCGTCAGTGTTTCTTTGGTCGTCTATCACGCGCAACCATAAGATCTGAAATGGGAAGGAGAGGTAAGCTGTACCCCTTTCCTCTCGTACACCAACAGATGTATAGACTTGGGCCGGGCGGTGTGATCCGCAGGCTTGAGATGGCCGTATAATTATCTCACCTTCGGGTTGTGGCTTCTAGCATCTATTGAAGGTTGGCTTCAGGACCAGTTTGAGACGGGTTTCAAATGGTCAGCAGGTTGAAAGTTGGATTTCCCATCAACCTGTAAACTGAAGTAATGGGGGGTGTGCAGGGATGGTGGAAAGTCGCAGTGATTGGCTTGGATCACCGACCGGGCCCCAGACAAAAGAAGTGTGGACAGGAATGTACGCCTGGCTGTGCAACAAGGCGTGGATCTCTTATGGGTAAAGCAGCGCAACTCTGCAGAGTGTATAAATGTGACATGTTACTCCACATTCCAGGACGGAACGACGAACGCAGCAGGAAAGGAGGCTCCTCAAGACCCTAGCCCTGTGACTCTTGACGGACATAGCTCTTCAGAATAAAAAGCAACCTTTGAAGAAATGTTTTCAAAAACTTGCATTAGCCTACGACAATCCATTGTCTGCGGCTGTTGCTAGCACATCAAACTTCCCACTTTTCCATAATGAACTTGTTGGGTAATGCTGTTACTCACCCTTGCCTTAAACCTCTTTCTAGACTTTGAGGCAGCAGAAGACGAAGGAAGACTCGACATCTACAACCAGGAGAATCTGGTCTACGATGAGCCAGACCTAACAGGCGGAGTTGAAGGCGTAGACTACCTCATCTCCTACGGCGTCGAAGACGAAGAGTCGGACTAGGCGCAGAGTTGTGCCCTAGTGTAGATAGTGAGCCGAGCAACATAGAACTTACTTAATAAGTTGCTGAGCTCTATGGTTTTCAGTTTGTTGTTTCCACTGGTTTGCAAACTCTTCAGTTTGCAACTAGAACCTTGTAGTGCTGATCCTCTTTGGATCAAGGAGGATCTTACCAAACTTGTACACCTTTGGCTTGTAATAATAAGTGGTTGACTGTTGGACCCTTGCAATGTTTCTGTTGTACCACTCTGATGGTGTGATATTTGCGGAACGGTGTTTCGTGAATCTTACATCGATGTCATGCGTGCTGCAATCATGCGGTGGCATGGCGGGTCATCACAGCTGGTATCAGAGCATTTGCTTTGACCTTAGGTTGGAAACCTAGTAATGGGATAGAACCTGTAGGGTATACGAGCAACGGTAAAGAGTTCTCTAGGAATATGATGTATATTCACTTGAGAATAACATGGTCATATTTTTAGTGTGATAATTCTTTATTATGATGCATTAGTACTAATTATAAATTCTTATACAGTATTCTGAAGCCGATGGGTTCCGAGAAGTCGACGTGGGTGCAACATGATACGCTGGAAGACTATCACGGGTCACTTACTGAGCAGTTGAGGTCACTTCTTAGAGCTTTTGGATCCCCTCTTAACATTCCAGTCCACACTTACACATTTAAGGAGGGTGAGGAGTTAGTGAAGTATCGGGTATTAGTAATAATACCCAAGGAGTTTTCACCGTGTCCTCTTCTACCTAGAGGGGAAGGACTGAGTGTCACAGCAGCTTACCACGAGGCTGTTCTGGAGGCGATCGCCACTATTAGGGAGAACAGGGCAGGAGAGTTAGAGGGCACGAGCTTCATAGAATTGCCACATGATGCTCTTTCCACGGAGAGACTGGAGGACCACTCAGTCTTAGTTAAGACTAAGCCTCGCCTAGCGTCTAGGTTGCTAGACATGAACAAACGGGTGGTCAGATCTCTCTATAATACCCACTGTGTCATAGTAGAGGACAAGGATGCGATGCTGGAGGATCTAGAGGATCCTCAGAGGAGGAAGCGACATGGGAAGAAGGTAGCCACGCAGACAGGAGAGCCTAGTAGGGTAGCAGAGGAGGGTACATCTAGGTGGCCATCACAAAATGTGCCATTCCATTACTCACCTACACCAGAGCCCATTTTCTACCCAGTGATACCACCTAGTGAGCCAGAACCACCCATACCACTTGATGATTCAGATTCCGAGGATCCGATAGAGAACTCGGACGGATGGAGGTATAACTGGTTTGCTGGCACACGCCAGGATCCAGTGCCTGTCTACAACACCGACGACAGTGTGGTTGAGATAGCACCACCTACTCCAGTGATTATAGATATCTCCTCTGACAAGTAGGAACCTATGGAGGCTGACCCGACTGAGGAGAGCGTTGTGGAGGATTCCGCGAGCTATGTCGGCATGGGAGGGTTGTTTCTGGACACCTCCAATACCGATTACGTTCCACCAGGGAGGCCCTACACACCAGAGGCGGTGCGCCGGACGTCACGCCACCACGGGTGGACCTCAGGCAGGTATCGCGAGGAGTGACGGACCTGACGCGGGATGGCTCGACGAAAGGTGATGAGTTGTACATTATCTAGTACTTCGGTGAGTATGAGTATGAGTTGTAATAATAAGGGAGCGAGTTCTCCCCAGAACCTGGGAAAAACTGTGTAGTATACCGGATGAGCTTGTAATATATTCGTTGTAAGGTATTGTACGAACCCTAGCATATGTGTGCTTGTGTATGTGTAATGTATTGCTGGTTTTGTTTGGATTTGGATCTTTCTGTGACACGCACTGTGCATTGAGTTGAGCTCAAAAAGCATTGTATGGTGTAATTATGAGTTTCGCTTTTTGTACAGGACGTGAGGGGAAATGGCGTTAGATATAACGGAAGAGGAGAGAGCTCGGGTGGAGAGGGAGACTAAACAAAAGGAGGAAGCAGAAGCTGGAGAAGGAGGGTTGCCACAACCACCACCATTGATGACGCGCAACAGTTTGCACAATACATGATGACGATGGAAGAAAACCATAGGAAGGATCAGGAGAACCAGAACAAGTTCATGGAAGCCCTGCTACAGAAGGCAGGAGGAGAACGGGATCCCGAGGGAGTTCGGGGAGTTACTCTAAAGAATTTCCAAGAGGCAAAACCAATACCGTTCGCAGTGGCAACAGAGCCAATGGACGTGGAGGACTGGCTCCGTGACACTTCCAGGAAGCTGATGACGGTAGGGTGCTCTGATCAAGAAAGGGTGCGCTATGCGGTGCATATGTTATCAGGACCAGCAGCAGCATGGTGGGAGAATGTCGTGAATGTTCACCCAGCGGACAAGGTTGAACGGCAGTTGACCACCTAGAGGGGGGGGGGGGGGTGAATAGGTGGTGACCAATTTTTATGTGTTTTTCAGTTTTTAGGCTAGCGGAAAGTAAGTTGTCTAAATGTGCAACTAGGTGATACAAGTGGAAGACAACAAGGAAACTAAACAAGAAAGGAATGCAGTAAAGGAGAGTGGAGCAAGACAACCATAGGAACTCGAAGACACCGATTTTATCCCGAGTTCCACCCCAAAGGTGTACGTCTCGTTGGAGGGGTGTGAGCTACCACAAAGGTTTGCTCAACGCCACAAAGGCCTCACCCTATTCTCCTGTGAATTCGACCACAAAGGTGCGAATCCACTCTTCCACTAAGGACTCCTTTAAGGGCGGAGAAGATCCCGTACAAACACGTGAGGCACACACCCACAACTGAATTGGGGGCTCCCACAACAACCACAACATGTCAAATCCACAAAGGAATCCACAAAGGATCAAGAACACACAAAGATGAACCTAGCTATCCACAAAGGAACACTAGATTCGTTGCCCCTCAAGAACTAGAAGGGGGAAATCAAATCGCTTCGGTGGAGTTGTAGATCGGTGGCTTCTTCCTCAAATCCCCAAGTATCAAAGGATTTGAGTGGCTAGATTGGGAGATCCGGAAGAAACGAGCTTCTGCACCAATGGAGGAGAGAGAAAATCTGGAAGCTAAGTCTGCTGGAGGTAGGTGGAGGGGTATTTATACCCCTCCCAAAATCTGCCCGTTGTACAGCCCCCAGCCCGGAAATCTCCGGGTTGAGGACCGGAGATATTCGGACTCCGGAAATTTCCGGTAGAAATTCCGGTAGAACTTGACTCTGGGTCAGTACTGATTTAGCTTCTTGACTTGGTCGAAAAATCTCTGGCGCTCGGAGATCTCCGGACAGGGCCCGGAAATCTCCGAGTGCCGGAAATCTCCGGGAGCATTTCCGGCTCAGCTTGAGCTGGAGTCAGTACGCAATTGAGTTCTGGACTTGGTTGAATTTCCTCTACCACTCGGAGATCTCCGGACTGGGGCTCGGAAATCTCCGAGCGCCGGAAATCTCCGAGAGCATTTCCGGCTCAGCTTGAGTTGGAGTCAGTACGCATTCTGATTTGAGACTTAGCAAAAAACTGAAGGGGATCGTGTGCAGAAAACAAAAAAAATCCTACCAACGATGTCCTAAAAGCATGCCAAGATCTATTCTATGCAGATATAGTAGTACAAACGGAGATTGAAATACGTACCCTTGTAGACCAAAAACGGGGATTACGTTCCCGCACAAACGTTGTCGATGAAGACCGACGAAGCCGACCTCAAGGTCGTGTAGAGGAAGCAGACCTCCGAGTACCGCTAGCGCAGCACCTCGCAGGGCGTCACACACGTACGGTGGAGACGACGGCCTCCGAAGCTCCAGTCCAGGACGAGCAGCGGAAGACTTGGACCGGAACACCAGCAACGGCAGCGGGCTATGATGGAAGAGATTCCCCTCCTCAGCTCGGCGCGGCTCCGACAAGGGAACCACGAGAACGAGAGAGAAATTGAGAATTAATTGGTGAATTAAAAGGCTAGGGGTGCCCCTTCTTATATAGGCTCCCAGGGGGGAGCCAACTTGCTAACCAGGCAATGTGGGACTAACCCCCACATGCCTGGTGCGGCATTGGAGGGTGCGCCGGCCCCCTAGTGGGCCCTTGGCCCACTTGGGTCGGCCCCTCCTGGCCCCCACCGAATCCCCAAGGGGATCCCCCCCCTCTTGGGCCTTCTTTCGACCAGAAGGCCCATTTAGGGAAGTCAGCCTAAATAAATTTGAAAATAAATATATAAAATCATATTTGCATATTAATTGCACTAATTAATATCAAACATAATATATATAATTTTTTCCTAGCTCCGAAAACTCTTTCGGCGCTGCCCGATCTCCATCGGACCCCTCCCGGGACGCTCCCGGTGATCTCTTTCCTTTCCGGTTGTCTTGTCGAAACCCCATAAGTGTGTTACCCTAGCGGTTCGATATAATAACAGGTATGACCAAGACTCCTCTATGATCAACGACTAACTCGTAGGCCTGGACCCCATGAATTAATCCCTGTGATATAACGAATGACTTTCATCTATCAAACCTGAACGCAAAGTCTTAAACCTTTTGCCATAGCGATACTTAGCATGTCCGAGCGTCGTTCCATAGATATCTCCATACCTAATCCCGACCTCGTTACCGACAACGCTATCTTCTACTCGTCCATGATCTCATGTCTCCGTGACCTAGTCACATGCTTGCAAGCTCATTAGACATGATCTCACCGAGTGGGCCCGAGAGTATCTATCCTGCTATGCGGACTGGCAAATCCCGCTCTTGACCCCTCGTCTCAACTACTCCTTTACGATACCCAAAAGTATCACCGTTATTGTCATACTATATAAGACACGACGTTTGGTGCGATCAAAGTATTTTCCAGGAATAACAATAAGAGTTGATCTCACGGTCAAAGGCGTAACGACTACGTCCTCCAAAACTGGGTATGTCCATCACATCGTTCTCCAACGATATGACTCCCATTGCCGACCGGCGCCATGCCCCATGACCGGGAAACCTCGATCATCAATCGTGCAATGAAACTAGTCTTAGTTGTCGTGGTATCGGCATAATTGATAGGAGACGGGGGTCCTCTAGCCTACGTATTGATTATGGGGAAGAAGGTTGGTGTCATCGAGGTCGGGATTGAACACGGCGAGTTTACCCAGCTTCGGATCCCACAGCGGTGGCGGGATCCTACGTGCTGCTATAATTCACTATGAGGCAATAGCCGTGAACAGGTTACAATGTGTTTGATGCGTATTCAAGCGTCTGCCATAAAGGCTCCCTGGTGGCCGGCTTATATAGGCGGCCAGACCCCAGGGTACAAGGTAAGTACTTGTCCGGCAAGTAAACAGAGTCCTAGACCTAGCCGGCTTAGTTGCCGCCTTCCGTCTTGGGCTCGGTGGCTTGATGGGCTTAGGCCTTCCGCCTTCCTTGGACCGTCCGCCTACTTCCCTGTACGTCAGCTATCTGGGCCGCCCGGCAGGCCTTGGCCTTACCACCCTTGGGCCACCCTGGACTAGCCGGATTGATCCATGCTGGTTATACCCCTAGTTGATATATCCCCAACATTAGCCCCCAGAAAGGTTGAAGTTCTCCAGGCACCGGCTTCTCCTTGATTCTTCATCTGCCAATGTCGGCGGCTGCAGGACTTGAACCATTCTGAAAATCAACGAGGCACGCGTGTCTTGATGTTGACACGCGGCCGCCTTTGTCCATCATGGGAAAAGACGGCTACTCGGCAGTCTTTGCCGAGCATTCTTCTTGACGGTTTCCACCTAGCCGGCTTCTCGACAGTTTGAAAACAGACTAGGCGGGAATCTCGCCACGATCACAAATTGCGGGAAAAGAGGAGGCGTGGAGATCGTGCAATCATGGGCTGCAACGGATGTTGGACACGTGTCCGACTAAAAACGCCGTTGCACAGGGAGCAACGCCTGGCCCTATAAATAGGTAGCCAAACGGTCCATTTCTTTACCCTGCCTTAGCTCTCCGTGCGCTCTTGTCTCTTCCACTTCCTCGCTCCTCGTCTCCGAACGAACTCCGGCGAACTCTTCTCCCCCGGCGACCTTTCCTCGCGGCGATGTCCACCGGTCCCGCTCCTTCGACGGCGTCGAGCGGCCCAGCGACCGAGGCCGCGCTCGCGACGCTGATGGGTGGCGCCATTACTCGTCCCGCGACGGCGGCGACGACGGACAATGTCTCCGTCGTCGCCCCTCGGGCTTCCTCCGCGCGCGCACCTGCGGCGGGCTCCTCGGCTCCTCCACCGTCCACCACAGCAACGGCGACGGCGAACGCCCCCGGCGACGAGGAAGAAGAAGCGGCGGACCTCGAGTCCTGCTACTGGCTGCCTTCTATCGTCGACGAAGACGCCCTCCAAGATTTGGAGGCTGTCGGCTACCTCCCCACTCGGGAGGATTGCCGGTGGAGGGCCGCCTTGGGAGACATCATCCCGGCTCCGGAAGCCGGAGAACGGGTAATCCTTACCTCCCACCTGGTCAGGGGAATGGCGCTTCCGCCTTCCGCCTTCTTTAGTGAGGTCTTAGATCACTACGGGCTCCAGCCCCATAATATCGCACCCAATAGTATATTAGTCTTAGCCGGCTTCACAGCTCTTTTCGAGGGCTATCTAGGTATTAGGCCTAGTTTAGACTTCTTTAGATACTGTTTCCGTTGCCGGCGACAGACGGTGCCGGACGGCGGGCTGGCGACCTGCGGCAGTATCACCTTCAACTGCCGCCAGGGCCGCCAATGGTATCCTAAGATACCATACCTTGAGTCCGTCAAGGGCTGGACCTCCACATTCTTCTACTGCCAAGACATGGCAGCGCCGGGCCGTCAAGTCGGCATTCCGGCATTCGTCAACGCGCCACCCATGCCTCGCCCATGCTGGGACGAGGCGGTGCCCAAGTTGACGGAGGAACTCCGCCTTATTCAAAGGCGGATCGAGTTCCTCACGAGGACGATGGCTCCCCCCCCCAGCTGGATGGGGTCGACACCGTCATTTGCTGGCTCGGCCGGTAAATCCTTCCCCTGCGGTACAGCCCGCACAAGATGTGTCAGTATTCGCCTACTGACACAGCCTCTCTTCGCGTGAGCGAAGAGATATTGCCGGTCGCCGACCTGGCATTCCGGCTCCGCAGCCTCGTCAAGGCGGGGTCGGCGAAGGCGGACGAGGGCGTGCCCATGCACACCCACGACAATCCTCCCCTCGAGGTAACTATTTTCTTCCTTTGCCCCTTTTTTGACAGCTTTGCCGGCTAGGGTTGAGTTCCTTTAACATATCTTCTTTTTCAGCTCTCCGAGTTGAGGGAGGATGACCTGGCTCCCGACTTCTACGAGTCGGAAGCCGGGAAGACGAAGAAGCACAAGGCGTCCGGCGCTGCTTCCTCCACGGCGAACGCCGAGAGGAAGAAACGGATCGCGTCGGCTACCGAGCCGACTCTCGCCAACATTGGCGAGAATGCGGGGATTAACATCCCCCGAAGGTACTCAACTTTGCCTTTTCCAGATGGCGAACCTCTTGAACATTGGCTGACTTATTGTGCTTGCTTTTTGTTTGACAGGGAAAGGGTCGCAACCTCCCGGTTGACGGCCAGGCTCCTTGGCAAAGGAAAGCGGCCGCAAGGCGGCTCGCCGGCCACCGTGCCGCCAACTCCCCCGCTCCCCGCCGGCAGCTTCATGGCTGACGCTCGGCGCCAACCTCCAGCTCCGGCTTCAGGTGCTCCGCCAAAGATCCCCTCCACCGATCACGCGCCGACAACTCCTCTACTACTGGCTGAGGCTACGGCCGATGATGCCGCTCAATCGCGCGCCGCCAACGAAGGGTTGCTGGAGTCGACTGCCGGCGGGTCCCGGAGGGCAGCCCCGACTGCGGGGGGGGGGGGGGGGGGGGCAAAGTCAGGGACCCTTGGTCTACCTTTAAGGAGGCCAAGGAGTCAACTTTGGCTTTTGCCGCCTTTGCCTCGCAGGCCTTCGCCGACTTGGAGGGCGACTTATCTGTAAGTTTCTACCACTCCGGCATATACATAGTCTTTCCCCCGAGCACTTAGATGGCAAGTTAAAAGAAGTTTTGACTGCCGACTTAGTGGTTATCCGACAATATGTCATATGCCTTTGTTTTTTCTTGCAGGGCCTTGTGTCCGCCAACGTCGAGCTCGTCTCCTCCCGAGTCGAGATAAAACGACGCCACCGCGACCTGAAGAAGGAGTGCGAGGCCAAGGACAGGCGGATCGCCGAATTGGAGGCGGCCCGCAAAAAAGATGAAGGTAGGGTTGATCCCTTTCTCCAACTATGCTTTTGACTTATGTTTCCGTCAATCATTTAGCTTAGCGAATCCATATTTGTAGAACTGCTAGACCACTCCCAGGATATCCTGAAGGCGTCCACTGATATGCAAGCTCTTATGAATGAAGCTTCAGACTTGGCGGCCGCCAACTTGGAGTTGAAGGCGGCTCATCAAAAGGAGATGGAGGCCCAGCAACTCAAGTTTGCGCAGGAATCCAGCCAGCTCACTGGTGAGCTGGCAAGCCTGCGCAACAAGTTGGCGGAGGCGGAGAAGATGGCTGCGGAAGAGATATCCAAGCAGACTTCTCGCGCCCAAACTGCGGAGGACGCGCTGGCAACTCATATGATTGAGTTGTCGGCTTTCCATAACTCGGTCCTTGGTAATTTCTTGCTCCTTTTTTGATGCTGCCATGTTGCTTTAGCCTGAGCCAAACTAATGGTTTTATTTTTGATGCAGTTCCCGCCGGTTTAGGTGATGACAAGGTTGTCAGCCCCCGCCTGGATCGCCTTGCGCGTCTGGGCGAGCTGATCGCCGAGACTTTGGCGGCGTCCAAACGGTTTGCCGCCAAGTTCTTCACTTCGTCTGGCAGTCAGGAGCCGGCCGAATTCAGCGACGTGCCCGCCATCCTGGAGCAGGCGACCAAATTGCACAAGAGCTCGCTGAAGTCGGCGGCGCGGGGTGGAGCCAAGACTGCCCTTGGGTTGTTCATGGCGCACTACCCCGAGGCGGAGATAGAAGCCGTCACCGAAGGCATGCCGTCAACGTATGAAGACGGTAGCGAGGTCGAGCCGGCCGCTATTCTGGACAGCGTTGCCGGCTACGCCACGCGAGTCGCCGACATGGTGGACACTTCAATCTTCTACCGGCGCCATCCTGTGCCTGGCGGAGAGGGAGCTGGAGCTGCCGGCGCGGCTGAGGCGGAGGGGAGTGATAGTTCTGGGGCTGAAGTTGTCAGCCCCCAAGTCTGATGTAGACGCTCCCCCGAGCCATATCTTTTCTTGTCCTTGCCTCCCACCAACCTTATTTTGTCGGCTCCTGAAACAATGCAACATTAACTTGTAATATTTGTATATACTTTTGTTGCTGCTTCACTAGGCGGAAACTGGCTGACAAGTTTTACTTTGTCTTTATTTATATGGCCCGCCTTAATTTTACCCTGACTTATATGCTTGACTTTTTATATGTTGACGAAACCTCAGCCGGTAACTTTAGCTGAAACAACCAGGGCTAGACCATTTGTTTAGAATCAGAGACCAAACCCAACATGTTGGTGTCAAAGACATACTACTAGGCGAACCACATATAAGTAATCAGAGGCAAAGGAATTAGGCGGCGCAAAAAGTTTGTTTTTGCTTTGGGTTGGCTCGAAAGCTGCAAGTATCTACCAGTTTGAACCTTTGCACGGAGCTAGAAAATAGGTAACTTAGATACATAGGGGAAATATGATTGCAAGAAAAGACAAAAGATGGCATGCATCTCAACACAGATGAGGAACCATAGACTTTTATTTCATAACCATATTTAACTTATTACAATTATAAATTGCTAAGTGTAGAAAGGACGTAGCTGCTCAATATTCCAAGGCCGTCTTGTTTGCTCGAATGGATCGTCATTGCCTTTCTTGCGCTTGGTTCCCCTTTTTCCTGCCGCCTTCTTGCGCATTTTCTTTTCGTCTTCGTCGCGGATGTCGGCTAGGTAGTAGGAACCATTGAGCAGCGCCTTTGTGACTATAAACGGTCCTTCCCATGGCGGGGATAACTTGTGCAAGCCTTTTCTGTCTTGAATTAGGCGGAGAACCAGGTCACCTGTTCTGAAGCTTCGCTTCCGCACTCTCCGGCTATGATAGCTGTCGTGGTGGTGTCACGGCAGATGCCATAGGATGGCTAATTTGTGGGGCCGATGGACGTTGGTGGATCCGGGGAGGGATAGCGAGTTGAAGAACTCACACGGGGAGGATCCCGGTGAAACCGAGATCTCCCAAGAACACTAAACAAGAACACAGCGCGAAGGGGAAGATCTAACAAATACAAACAAATGCACGAAGGCACAAAGCACACACACGATATACCCAGGTTCAGGGCCCTCGTGAGGAGGTAACACCCCTACTCCTGCCTTTCCTCTCTATATATTGGTGATATAAGGACTACAACTTGCTACAAGATCTGTCAAAGGAAGAAGTACAAAGAACTAGATGAACTCAAGGTGAGGAGGAGTGAATTCTCTAAGAGTAAATGCAACTATAGCTTTGGCTCAGAAGTTGGTCTCTCTCCCTCAGGAGCAGTTATGGCGCCTTTTATAGAGTTCCGGCCGAGAGGGCCGGAAACCCTAAACTGTCTCGGCCCCACCGGACAGTCCTAGCCGGGATGTCGTCACCGGCTAGTGCGACCTAGTACCACCATGCAGCGCAGCATGTCGCAGCAGTAACCCGGGAGCAAGAGGTAGCCCCCCGGGAGCAGGAGGATGCCGGCAACAGCCAGCGTCAAAAGACAAGTGGCCCAGCTTGGGGTCAAAGTCAGGAGGTGCAGAAGACCTGGGTGGAGCAGAAGAAGCCCCTGACGTATGAGGAGATGCTGAATAAGCCATGCTGCTACCACACTCTGGATGCTAACAAGCCCGCAAACCACTCTACTCGGCAGTGCAACTGGTATCAGCGCACGTTGCAGGAGGGCAGCTCGGGAGGTATTCGGCCAAATGCTACGGCATCTCGGCCCAATATTCCGAGACCCCCTCC
This sequence comes from Poa annua, assembly GCA_026929855.1. Classification (NCBI taxonomy): domain Eukaryota; kingdom Viridiplantae; phylum Streptophyta; class Magnoliopsida; order Poales; family Poaceae; genus Poa; species Poa annua. The sequence goes on from CM049431.1 coordinate 89,454,732, forward strand.
TCCGACGTCGGGTGCCAATAATGTCCGACTTCCCCCTCCTGCGAGAGGACCCCCACCTCGCCCAGTGAACGTGGTGCATACCCGGAACGACAACGGTAACCAAGCCGGACAGCAGCAGGGTAACTACCGGGAGGCGCATCAGAGCTATGTGGTCTTCGTGACCGAGCCTACGGACCGAAAGAGTGTCCGGCAGCGTGCCCTGGAGGTAAATGCTGTGATCCCGGCGGTGCCCAAATTCTTGCACTGGTCTGAGATGGAGATCACCTGGAGCCGGAAGGATCACCCCCGGGTTATGCCCAAGCCGGGAGCGTATGCCTTGGTGGTGGACCCAACCTTTGTCGGACCCAACCTCAACGTCCGCTTCAGCCGGGTTTTGATTGACAATGGCAGTGCCATTAACATCATGTATAAGGACACGATGCTGAAGCTGGGAGTATCCATGAACACCCTGCTGCCCACTGAGACAACCTTCCATGGCATTGTGCCCGGAGTCTCTTGCTCGCCCATGGGAAAAATCTGGGTTGAGGTGCTATTCGGAACTCGGGAGAACTGTCGAACCGAGAGCTTGGAGTTCGAGGTCGTGGACCTCGAGAGCCCGTACCATGCACTAATCGGCAGACCGGCCCTCGCCAAGTTCATGATCTCAACGCATATGGGCTACCTCAAGATGAAGATGCCGGGACCCAACGGCATAATCACCATCTCGGGGGACCACAAGCGCTCCATGGAGTGTGCCTCGGCGGGGTCGTGCTTAGCGGAGTCCCTGGTGATCGCGGAAGAGAAGAAGAGGATCCAGCAGGTGGTGGCGATGGCCAAGACCTCCCAACTCGGAATGCCCGGGATGGTGAACCCGGAGCAGGGTGCGTCATTCCAGCCCCCCAAGGAGACCAAGAAGGTGGGTGTAGACCCCAGCAACCCGGAGCGCCAAGTGATCATTGGCAGCAACTTGGACAGCAAATAGGAAGGCGAGCTCGTCGACTTCCTCCATGAGAATCGGGATGCCTTTGCGTGGTCGAATGACGATCTGCAAGGCGTCCCGAGGGAGTTGGCTGAGCACTCTCTGTTTGTTCGACCGGATGCGAAGCCGGTGAAGCAACCCACTAGGCGCCTCTCGGATGAGAGAAGAGCTGCGGTCATGGAGCACCTAGCTATACTGCTGGCTGCCGGATTCATCATGGAGGTGCTGCACCCGGATTGGATTTCGAATCCGGTCCTGGTGGAAAAGAAGAAAGATGATCCCCTCCTGCTTAAGGTGTGGCGCATGTGCATCGACTTCACCAACCTCAACAAGGCATGCCCGAAAGACCCCTTTCCGCTGCCCCGAATAGATCAAGTGATAGACTCCACTGCCGGGAGTGAGCTTTTAACTTTTCTAGATGCGTATTCTGGTTTCCACCAGATACCTTTGAATCCGGCTGATCAATTGAAAACTGCTTTTATTACCCCTTATGGGGCTTATTGCTATCGTGTTATGACTTTCGGATTGAGGAATGCTGGCGCTACGTACCAGAGATGCATGCAGAAATGCTTGCATGACCAGATAGGCCGGAATGCCGAGGTCTATGTCGATGACATAGTCATAAAAACAAAGGAAAAAGCCTCACTAATAGATGATCTGAGGGAAACATTTAAAAACCTAAGAAGGTTCCGGATGAAGCTGAATCCGGATAAGTGCACATTTGGTGTTCCGGCCGAGAAGTTACTCGGTTTCCTCATCTCAAGCCGGGGAATTGAGGTCAACCCGGGTAAAATCCGTGCCATCGAAAGCATGAAGTTGCCGGTACGCCTCAAAGATGTGCAGAAGTTCACCGGGTGTCTGGCATCCCTAATTCGGTTTGTGAGCCGACTCGGGGAGAAGGCCTTGCCTCTGTACCAGCTGATGAAGAAGAGCAAGACATTTGTCTGGACCCCGCAGGCGGATGCGGCGTTGAATGATTTGAAGAGAATGCTCTCAACAGCACCAGTGTTGGCATCCCCATTGCCCAAGGAACCTATGCTGTTGTATATTGCCGCCACCAACCGAGTAGTCAGTGTGGCTATGGTGGTAGAAAGGGAAGAAGGGGGCAAACTGATACAGAGGCCGGTGTATTACCTCAGTGAGGTGATCTCGGAATCTAAGCAGAACTACCCGCACTACCAGAAGATGGCGTATGGGGTGTACATGGCAGTAACCAAGCTCAAGCACTACTTTCAAGAACACCCGATCACAGTGGTATGCGAAGCTCCTCTCGCCGAGATCATCGGTTGCAAGGATGCTAGCGGCCGGGTAGCCAAATGGGCCATCCAGTTGTCTCCATACGCTCCGGCGTATGAGAGACGTGACGCCATCAAGTCGCAGGCGCTGCCGGACTTTTTGGTGGACTGGGCCGAGATGCAATATGAACCTCCGATGCCGGATTACAATTTCTGGAGGATGCATTTCGATGGTTCAAAGGCTAAGATAGGATTGGGTGCCGGAGTGGTTCTCACTTCCCCAAAGCAAGATGTACTGAAGTATGTGCTGCAAATCCGTTTTCGGGCATCCAACAATGTCGCGGAATATGAAGCTTTGGTTCATGGATTGAACGTCGCCAAGGAAATCGGTATCCGCCGGATAGAGTGTTTCGGTGACTCCGACCTCGTGGTGCAACAGGTGTCGGGGAATTGGGATGCCCTTGATGCAAACATGGCCTTGTACAGATTCCATGTGCAGAAAATATCCGGGTTTTTTGAAGGATGCGAGTTCAAGCACATACCCAGAGGAGAAAACGAAGCAGCGGATGTCTTGTCCAAGCTAGGGTCATCCCGGGATGCCATCCCACCCGGGATAGCCCTAGAACATTTGAGAAAGCCATCTATACAACCATCACCCGAATCAGATTCTATCTTCATCCCCAAAGAACCCGGTTCAGAGGCAGTACCCATGGAAGTAGATGTCGGGAGCATAACATCGAACCCGGGGACTGCCTCCCAGTGCTCAGAGAGGCAAAGACAGATGATGATAGAGTTGATGTCGGCAGAACCAATGGACATAGACGCTCCCGCGTTCCCGGTACGACCTGTCCCGGGATGGGCACAGCCCATTATGGCTTACATATTGGAGGGGACTCTCCCGGAGAATGAAGTGGAAGCCCGGCAGATACTGCAAAGATCAAAAGCATACACTGTCATCAACCAAGAGCTGTACAAGAGAAGTGTCACCGAGGTACTCCAGAGATGTGTGGAACCGGCAGAAGGGCAAGAGATGCTCCTGGAAATACACCAGGGAGAATGTGGACATCATGCATCATCCCGGGCCCTGGTGGCAAAGGTGTTCCGGCATGGGTTCTACTGGCCCACTGCATTGCAGCAAGCAGAGGACATTGTCCGGAAGTGTGGAGGATGCCAGAGATTTGCTCACCGGATACACATGCCGGCGTCAGCACTAAAAACAATCCCCATCACTTGGCCATTTGCAGTATGGTGTTTGGACATGGTCGGGCAATTCAAACCGGCAAGAGGCAACATGACACATATACTCGTGATGGTGGACAAGTTCACCAAGTGGATAGAGGTCAAGCCAATCCGGAAGTGCGATGGACACACCGCTGTGCAATTCCTGAAAGACATCATCTTGAGATACGGATACCCACACAGCATTATCACAGATAATGGAACAAACTTTGCTGTGGGGGAATTCGCTCGAATTTGTGCTGAGAAGGGAATCCGGCTAGATGTAGCATCAGTCGCACACCCGGAAGCGAATGGGCAAGTCGAATGGGCAAACGCCTTAGTCTTGGCTGGTATCAAAGCTCGCTTGATCGAACCATTGTTGAGAACTCCGGGATGCTGGATAGAGGAGTTACCGGCGGTGTTATGGGGTCTCCGGACCACTCCGAATAGATCTACCGGGTACACGCCATTCTTCATGGTATACGGTGCTGAGGCAGTGCTTCCGACCGACATACAATATGACTCCCCGAGAGTGACAATGTTCACTGAGACCGAGGCAAAGGAGGCCCGAGAAGATGATGTGGATTTACTCGAAGAGGCAAGAGAGTTGGCACTGTCTCGATCTGCAATTTATCAGCAAAATCTTCGCCGATATCATAGCCGGAAAGTGCACCCGAGGGTGTTCCGGGAGGGAGATCTGGTGCTGAGGCTCATCCAACGCACGGCCGGAATGCATAAGCTGTCGCCTCCATGGGAGGGACCTTTTGTGATAAGCAGGGCATTGCACAATGATTCTTATTACCTTGTAGATGCACAAGAGGCTAGGAAAGGTGTAATGGACAAATCCGGTGAGGAAACCAAGCGTCCATGGAATGTAGCTCTACTTCGCCCCTTTTATAAAGGGCTTAATGTATGTACATCTCGGTTTTTTATTAATGAAAGTAAGGCACCCCGGGAGGAACCCGGGGACTGCCTGGTTACGTGCATGTCTTATTATTGTTTGTCAAGTTCATTTACTATTTTTATATATACCGGCATCCCGGGAAGGAACCCGGGGACTGCCGGATAGCTGTCTTATGTTTTGTTGTATGCATGCCGGGAAAGTTCCGAGTCCGATTCTCAAAGTCAGAATAATGTATGTCATGTGAAATCATCTTGTGACTCGACTGACGAACGCCGAAATGGTAGTCAAGAGCAAAGAGAGGGAAGGTGGGGAACACGAAAATGGTCTCGGGGACTTGGAGAAGGAACTTATCCGGCATGCCTGTTTTTGTTAACTTAGTTGTTTTTTATGTCGGGAATTCGGTTAGTAGGAACTCGGATTGTTTTAAATAATGTATGCCGTATGAGGAGTTTTGTGACTCGACTGTCGAACGCCGAAATGGTAGACAAGAGCAGAAATTACCTAAGTACGGTCAACATGAAAGGCAATTCGGGAACTAAAAGCTGAGTGCATTGACATAAATTGTTCGAGTAAATAGTTCACGGTGAAACAGAAATAAATTAAGTGTACGATACATATTGCACCCGGCATCCCGGGGATTTAACGAATTTGCTACTAAGTGTTTTAAGCAGTGGGGGAAGTAGGCTTCTCGACGGCGACTTCCGGAGCGACGACCTCGGGAGCGACGACCTCGGGAGCAGCAGCACCGGCAGCAGCAGGAGTAGCTTCACCTTCAGCATCGGCATCACCACTCGGGACGTCGGGATGCACCTCGGTCTCGGTTCCCTCGGGTATCGGCGAAGATGTTGCATCCCGGGAAACCACCTTTTCGGGCGTAGCACCGGAAGCAGCGTCATCTTCCTCCGGGATCTCTTCTTCCCTATCGCCGGAAGCGGCATCATCTTCTTCGGAGTCCTCGTTATCTGACTCAGACTCTGAAGGAACGGTGCTGGCGGTGAAGGCACGGATGCTGGCTCACTTCGCAATACGGTGCGCCACCTCCCGCCGCTACTGGATCTTTTCCGGCTCGGTGACCCAAGGCGACACCGTCCGCAGGCGCAGGATCGCTGCCAGATCAAGACCCTCGTACCAGCTAAGTACTTGGGTCAAGACATGGTCCGCACCAGCTCGCGCACCGGAGCGCTTCCAAGCGTGGATGCGACTCCCGGCGCCCAGGAGTGCGCGCGAGAGCTCCGGGATCGAGAGCTTCCCGCGGATGCTCGGCCACAATGCGCCGTGGACGTGGATCGCGGCGCTGAGGAGCTCCGTCCCGATAGACCGGAGAGGTACTATCCGGGCCTTCAGGGCAGTGAGGTGATCCTCAATGTCCCAGGCATCCGAGATGGGACCCTTCCCGGCACGCTTCTCTCGGGTGGCGGCAACAGCTTTGGCGGCAGCTTCGCGGGAGTGCTCGAACTCTCCTTTAAAAAGAAGAGCTGTCAAACGACTAAGTCATAAGAAAAGCAACAGCAAATAAAAGAGGTAATAGGAGAAGAGGGTTGTCGGATTACTCACTGTTGAGATCCCGGTTCAGCACGGTGAGCTCGGTGAGCCAGGTATCAGACCGCGACCGGAGGAGAGCCAGCTCGGTCTGGGCGTTATCCGCGCGCGCCATCGACTGGTCCAGGGTCTCTCTCTGCTTCTTTGTCGCCTCGATGAAGCCCTTCTTCATCTCCGACATGGCAGCCTGGGTCTTGGCAACCTCGCCGTTGAGGCGCGCAATCTCGGCCTGCGCGGTACCAAGGGCAGCCTTCTGGTCCACCGAGACCTGGCGCGCGACATCCCGTTCTTCCCGGAGGCGATCTTCGCACTTCTTCGCCTGACCGAGTTCAGAGAGAACCCGGTTGAAGATGTTGCGGCGATGTTGGCTGCACTCCTGGTAGCAAGACAAAGAAGGCAAAGTCAGTATGGAAAAAGTAAAGAACCCAGTTGGGAGGATCTCGGGGACTCGGTGTCCGAGTCCTAATTTTTCTCTGAGATTGGAACCTAGTGATCTGCTATTCGGTGGAATCTAGAGCACTAAGCACCAATCTCGGGGACTAGTGGTGATGGAGCAATTTTTTAACCAACCTATCCGGTTGGGAGGGTCTCGGGGACTCGGGGTGCGAGTCCTAATTTTTCTCTGAGATTGGAACCTAGTGATCTGCTATTCGGTGGAATCTAGAGCACTAAGCACCAATCTCGGGGACTAGTGGTGATGGAGCAATTTTTTAACCAACCTATCCGGTTGGGAGGGTCTCGGGGACTCGGGGTGCGAGTCCTAATTTTTCTCTAAGATTGGAACCTAGTGATCTGCTATTCGGTGGAATATAGAGCACTAAGCACCAATCTCGGGGACTAGTGGTGATGGAGCAATTTTTTAACCAACCTATCCGGTTGGGAGGGTCTCGGGGACTCGGGGTGCGAGTCCTAATTTTTCTCTAAGATTGGAACCTAGTGATCTGCTATTCGGTGGAATCTGGAGCACTAAGCACCAATCTCGGGGACTAGTGGTGGTGGAAAGAACAAGTGTGTTTTGGATAAAAGAAGGTTTACCTCGCTTACTCGGGTGACATCCAGCGCGGCCACCTGCAGAGCATGCAGAGCTTGAGCGCTGCGGCTCGGGCCTGCAGCGTGCAAGTCCCCTGCAGTCTCGGAAGCATCGGCGGCAAGCCAGGCCTTGTTGAAGTCATCAACAACCCGGATGCCGGAGCCGCCGGCTGCGCGGGTGGCAGCGATGTCCCGGGATCCTGAAGATACAAAGGAGCTGACCGTTGCTCGCAACATCTGCAAAGCTGCAGTAGGGATCTCGGCAGGAGGCGGTGGTAACGGTGGAAACTTACCCGGGCGTAGCACCAAGTCCTGGGAAGAAGATGTCGGGGCAGTGGTAGCCGGCGCAGATGTTTTTTGCCCAGGAGTCTTGCCGCGAGACTTGGGAATTTGATCTGCTGGCCGGGAGGAAGCTGTAGGCTGTTTCGCCGGGATGGCCTTGGGCGCGGCTGGCCGAGAGGCTCCTCTTCCCGCGGGTTGCCGGCAAGGGCTAGCGATCTCTGCCTCCAGCCCGGGAACCCGGCGCGGGCTATCCGGAAGAACAATCTCTCCCGAGGTGGTCGTGGCCTGCACCGCGATCTCGTCGATCACCGGAGGTGCATCCGAGGTCGCGACGCTTGCCGGCGCGGCACCGGAGGCGGCGGCTTCACTTCCTTGAGCGGAAGGGCGAAGAGGTGAAGGAGAGGCCCGAGCTGGGCTGGGAGTCCGAGTTCCCGGAGGAGGAGGAATAGCAGGTGTCGGGAGCTCGAGCGCGTCACTGAAAGGGAATGTCTTAGTAAAAGTTATGGAGAAAACAAAGTCAAATAACATGAGGCAAGAAAGACGTACCCGGAATCCACAAGGGGAGGACCTCTCTGCCGGCGACGAGGAGGCTTCTCGGTCGTCTGCTTGCTCCCCTTACTCTTCTTGGGGGGTTGCCGGGGTTGTCGGCCCCCTCGGTGTCGGAAGCCGCGCGCTTCCGGCTCTCGGCACGTTTGGTCCGGGTTGTCGGTTTCGGAACCACAGCTGAGGCCCAATTCAGAGGGAGAGCATCAATAACGTCAAGGATCTCGCAGTCAATCTCATCATCATCCAAAGAAATGGAAACTGTCTCTGAAGTTGAAGGATTACCCGGGGCCTTAACGAAAGGGATGGCGAGATGATCCTCGCCGTCCGGATCCTCTCTCGGCATCACTTCCGGTCTCGGGAAATCCGGCGCGTAGTTCCCGTTGACGTGGACGGCGTCTTCTTCGTGTTGACGCTCGAACAACTGCGCAAACAAATTAGGCCGTGTCGGTGTCCAGGTGAGCGCATGTACGAAGGCGAAGGCATGAAAGACTGATATAAGCACCTGGTCAACCGGTTTTCTCCGGGATCCCCCAATGACCCCCCAGCTGTAGTCCTCCGTCATTTCCGTCCGGGCAATAGCTAGGACACGACGGACGACCTCCCCATGGTTCAGCCCAAAGAAACTGGTCCTAGTAGGATCAAAGTTCCCGGACATGTGGCACATCTTGTGCACTCGGTGTTGAAGGGGGCAGACCCGGCGAACGATGAAGCAGCGCAAGAGATCATCCCCGGTCATCTGCTGGGTCAGCACGAGCAGAACGTCGTGCATATATCTGATCTCATCGTCGTCGGGAAGATACTTCCAGCGACCGAATTCGCGCGGGGGACCCATAACGAATTCTGGCAAATTGATGAAATCCGGGTTCGAAGATCCCGGACCATCTCCCAAGGGCTCCCGGTTCTTCACGTAGAAGAAACTGCGCTGCCATTTCCGGCAGGACTCCAGTCCCTTGACTATGGGGAATCCGGAGTCCGTGCGAGGGATGACGGTGGCCGCTCCGCAATCGACCAAGTCTTTTACCTTCTGATCCGGGTTGGGGATGGCTTGTCGGCGAAGGATAAAGTACTTGGCCCAGAGATCCACAAAGGGCCATATGCCGAGATACGCCTCCGCGTAGGTGGTGAAGACCGAGAGCATCATGATGGAATTGGCGGGAAGATGGTGAGGTTGGACGGCGTACGTGTCGAGGAAGTCGCGGAAGAAGGGGCTAGCCGGAAGCCCAAACCCGCGCTCAAAGTGTGATAGGAATACCACGAATTCCCCGGGTTGGGGTTCCGGCGCAACTTCCTCTCCCGGTAGACGGCTCTCGACTTCCGGAGGAATCCGGTGAGTCCGATACAACCAGTCAAGATCCGACTGCTTCGTCTCGGACCCATCCCAACACCCCCGAGCACGTTCTTCACCTATGTCGGAGAAGTAGGCAGAGGTATCCGGGCTACTCTGCAGACGCAGCGGCGGTTAGTCGGAGTTAGTCAATCGGAAACGAGGATGTCGGGGCATAAACGGCTAAAAACTACCGGATTGATGGGAAGCAAGATCTACCGTGGGTCAAATAATCAAAACTAAAGGGAGGAAAAATGGATCGCGCTAGACTCAAACGAGGCACGAATAAGGGTAACCAATCTACATCCTAGCGCCACGGTGGTTCTTCACCGTGCGCCTCGTGCGCGCCGCCCGTGTGTGGTCACCGGCGTCGGCGCAACCGTGCTCGTGCTAGGGCACGGCCGGAGTCGGGCAATTACACTACCAAAGAAATGAATCGGGGTGGAGAGGAAAAACTCACCGGTGAACGAGGAGGTCGGCGACGCGCAAGGGCGACGGCGGGGTGTGAACTCCGGCGAGCGGCGAGCGGGATGTCGTACGGGCGACGAGCGCGGCGGCGGCGACGAGCTCGAGACGGTGGAGAAGAGGAAGTGCGAAGAAGAAGAAGTGAAGGAGACCGTTCCGGTCCTCTATTTATGGGGGGGATTCCGGAGCGGTTTCCGTTTTTCCCGCCCACGATCTCCACGATCGTGGGTGGGATCTGTTTTGTGCCACGAGCCACGTGGCGCTATCCGGAGCGCTCGATCCGGCCACACCGAGGGCCACACGGCCCCAACGGTTCGATTCCGGATCGAATGCGGCTACCCGGCGCGGGAACCCAAGCGACGCCGTGCGTGCGCAGAAGCACTCGAGTGCGCCTCTGCGCAGACGGGACGTCGGGTGGGCCCTGGCTCGCTGTCTCGATTTCATCGGGAAATCAACAGTCAAGATTTGCTGAGATGATGTTACCCGGTCGCAGGCTACGCCTCCCGGTTAACACCATCTCGGTAAGAGGATCTCGGAAAGAATGATCTCGGGGTGGAATAAAAGAATGGTGTCATATGTTCTTGGTAGAGGATCTGTTGTTAAAGCTGATCCCGCACATCATCCGGGGTCACTGTGCGACACCAGCTTCGGGGACTAGTGTCGGGGGGGCTGCCCCCCGGGTAGGGGCAGATCCCGGTATATTGTAATAAATATCCACAGTGATTGACCTTTGGCGACAGCAAAAAACACCTCCCGGTTGGCCGAAAGGGCAACTTGGCCCTTGGGCACCGGAAGAAGGCAAAGTGCCCCCTGGCAGCCGCAAAGATCAGGTCTTGCAGCTATAAATAGACATCCCCGGCCCTCACAATTGCAGCACAAGCATGAGCGGGTGGCTCCTCTAAGAACTAGCTTCTCGAAGATGTCTTTGCTGGCAGGCTAAGACATCTTCGGGAGGCTAGGCCTAGAGTTGCTCATCCTGAGATGAGTTCAGACATATCCGGATAGGATCCCGGGCCTGGGACTCTGAGAAGGTTCCCGGGTGATGGTGTACTCGGCGTTACCGGATACGTAGTCCGGGTAAGTGCTAACCGGGATGTATATGTCGATCTTGGTCTTATACAGAAGAGGAGCGTAGTGGCAAGCGAGGAGGTAGCCGGCGAGAAGGCTCCCGGTAGACCCTCAACGGTCTATGGCAGGCTTTCCCGTCTGTTACGGGAGGAAGTACCGTTCCGCCTGACACGGAAGCATGGTCACATCCCGCCTGACACGGAAGCATGGTCACCTCCCGCCTGACACGGGAGCGTGTCAGCCGGTACGACAACGGTACGACAAGACCTGACATACCTAGCCCGGCAATCCGGAAAAGGCTATCCGGGATGGGCAAAGACATGTCCTGTCTCTGACAAGGGGACAATGATGATGCAGGACGGCGCCTGCCGTCCTTAACGAGATGATGACGCAGGGGCTACACCAGATAGTCCGGCGACTAGGTCGCACTAGCCGGTGACGACATCCCGGCTAGGCCTGTCCGGTGGGGCCGAGACAGTTTAGGGTTTCCGGCCCTCTCGTCCGGAACTCTATAAAAGGCGCCATAACTGCTCCTGAGGGAGAGAGACCAACTTCTGAGCCAAAGCTATAGTTGCATTTACTCTTAGAGCATTCACTCCTCCTCACCTTGAGTTCATCTAGTTCTTTGTACTTCTTCCTTTGACAGATGTTGTAGCAAGTTGTAGTCCTTATATCACCAATATATAGAGAGGAAAGGCAGGAGTAGGGGTGTTACCTCCTCACGAGGGCCCTGAACCTGGGTATATCGTGTGTGTGCTTTGTGCCTTCGTGCATTTGTTTGTATTTGTTAGATCTTCCCCTTCGCGCTGTGTTCTTGTTTAGTGTTCTTGGGAGATCTCGGTTTCACCGGGATCCTCCCCGTGTGAGTTCTTCAACTCGCTATCCCTCCCCGGATCCACCAACGTCCATCGGCCCCACAAATTAGCCATCCTATGGCATCTGCCGTGACACCACCACGACAATAGCGGCGAAGTTGTTGCTGGTATAAGGCGGAGCGATGGAGAGCTACGTCTCTTTCTTCGTCTAGCAGGTCTAGGCTATCCTGTCTTGCACCTTCTACATCTTGCTCGATGTAGGCTTGAACTCTTGGGGAGTAGTATTTCATGTCGGTAGGTAGCACTGCCTCTGCGCCATATACTAAGAAGAAAGGAGTGTAGCCGGAAGATCTGTTTGGCGTTGTGCGCAAACTCCACAATACCGACTGTAACTCATCTGCCCAAGCGCCGACTGCCCTGTGTAATGGAGCTTCGAGACGAGGCTTAAGTCCTGATAGGACTAGGCCGTTTGTACGCTCTACTTGCCCATTGGATTGAGGGTGTGACACGGATGCCAAATCAAGCCGGATGCCCAGATCGCTGCAGTATTCTTCTATGTCGCCTTGGGACAGATTGCTGCCATTATCGGTGATAATGCTGTGTGGAACTCCAAACCGAGAGATAATTCCCCAGAGAAAATTGGTGGCTGTTCGTGCGTCAAGTTTGCTGATCGGTTTGGCCTTGACCCATTTGGTGAACTTGTCGACAGCGACCAATAGGTGAGTGTACCCACCGCGTGCCTTTTTGAAGGGACCCACCATATCCAAGCCCCAGACCGCGAACGGCCAGGTGATTGGGATCGTCCTTAGCTCTTGTGCTGGCAAATGAGGTTGACGGGCGTACAACTGGCAGCCTTTGCATGTCTTTACGATGTTCTCGGCGTCTTCTTTGGCGGTGAGCCAGTAGAAACCTTGGCGGAAAGCTTTTGATACAATGGACCTAGCGGAAGCATGATGCCCGCAGGTGCCAATATGTATGTCTTTTAGAATTTCCCGGCCTTCTTTCGGCTGTATGCACCGCTGATAGATGCCGCAAGTGCTTCGCTTATATAGCTCGCCTTTTATTATCGTGAATGCCTTGGCTCGCCTTATGATCTGCCTCTTTAGTACCTCATCGTCTTCCGGCAACTTTTGGTCGATTAGAAAATCGAGGTATAGGACTGTCCAATCCGGCTGTGTTAAGTAGACAGCGAGACTTGCCGCTTCTACCGGTTCTTCTGAGTCGGGGTCCATCAAATCGGCGCCTTTAATGGATGGCTTGTGCAATTGCTCCAGGAAGAGATCTTTTGGTACCTTTTTGCGTTCCGATCCCAGTCTTGCAAGTGTGTCTGCCGCCTCATTCTCAGCTCTTGGAACATGTCGGACTTCGTAGCCTACGAAGTTTTTTGCAAATTCGTCAACTTTGGCTCTGTAAGCCGCCATTGTTGCGCTTTTCGCATCCCATGTTCCGCTTACTTGCTGTGCGACCAAATCTGAGTCGCCGTAACAGAGGATTCTTTTGACGCCTAGGTCGTTTGCCACGTGTAACCCATGAAGCAAAGCTTCGTACTCGGCAACATTGTTGGTTGCTGTGAAGTGGATTTGTAACACGTAGCTAAGCTTGTCACCTTTAGGCGTACGTAGAACGACTCCAGCCCCCGAGCCTTTGAGCATCTTTGATCCGTCAAAGTGCATGACCCAATATTCTGACTCGGGGAGTGCTGTTTCCTCCATAGCCTCTGTCCAGTCGGCAACAAAGTCTGCAAGTGCTTGAGATTTGATGGCGGTCCGTGGTTTATAGACTATATCAAAAGCGGCAAGTTCGATGCCCCATTTGGCGACTCGACCTGTTGCCTCTGCATTGTTGATTATGTCTCCCAACGGTGCCTTGCTGACTACTGTCACTGTGTGTTCCTGGAAGTAATGCCTAAGCTTTCTGGCGGCGAAGAATACACCATAAGCCAGCTTTTGGTAATGCGGATACCTCTATTTGGAGGCGGAGAACACTTCACTGATGAAGTAGACCGGTCGCTGCTCACACGCCGCGGCTTCGCTCTCCTTTCTTTCCACAGCCAAGACAACGCTGACAACAACTCCTGTTGCCGCGATGTACAGCAGCATTGGTTCCTGTGATCGAGGTGCTGCCAATATCGGAGCGGATATGAGGGCCTCCTTAAGTTGTTGCAAGGCGGCGTCTGCCTCTGCTGTCCACTCGAAGTTGTCGGATTTCTTCAGTAGCCGGTAGAGAGGCATTGCCTTTTCCCCTAGGCGGCTTATGAAACGACTGACAGCTGCCGCCGATCCGGCTAGGCGCTGCACGTCCTTCAGACAAGTAGGTCTGGATATGTTTTGTATGGCCTTGATCTTCTCCGGGTTAACCTCAATCCCTCGTTCTGAGACGATGAACCCGAGGAGTTTGCCGGCTGGGACGCCGAAAACGCACTTGGCGGGATTGAGCTTCATCTGATACCTCCGGAGGTTCTGAAAAGTTTCTTCCAAGTCCTCTAGGAGATCTGCCTTCTTTTTTGACATTACCGCGATGTCGTCTACATAGACGTGAACATTGCGACCGATCTGTTCGTGCAGGCAATTTTGCATACAGCGCTGGTATGTTGCCCCTGCATTCTTCAGGCCAAAAGGCATGGTAATGCAGCAGAAAGTTCCATATGGAGTTGTGAAAGATGTTTTCAGTTGATCTGACTCTCTCATCTTGATTTGGTGGTATCCTGAGTAGGCGTCCAGAAAACAAAGCAGCTCGGAGCCGGCTGTGGAGTCTACGACTTGGTCAATCCTAGGCAGCGCAAAGGGATCCTTTGGGCAGCACTTCTTAACACCAGTATAGTCGATACACATCCTCAGCTCTTTATTCTTCTTTGGGACAAGTACAGGATTTGCCACCCAATCGGTGTGTACAACTTCTTTTATGAAATTGGCGGCCTTCAGCCTATTTATCTCTTTCCCTATATCCTTGCGTCTTTCATCTCCAAAGCGTCTTGTTGCTTGCTTCACCGGCTTGGATCCTTTTATGACGTTGAGCGAGTGCTCGGCAAGTTCCCTCGGTACACCAGGCATGTCGGAAGGCGACCATGCAAAGATGTCACGATTCTCACGGAGGAACTCGACGAGCACGCCTTCCTATTTGCTGTCAAGGTTGGAGCCGATGACAACTTGCTTAGACTTGTCACCTGGGATGAGGTCCGCCTTTTTGGTGTCTTCTGAAGCTTCGAAAGTCTTCTTGACATCCATCTTTGGCTTTGGCATGGAGTTGTCTGAATCCGCCCCGAGCAGCGCGAGTTCTTCCTTGTGGATGACGGCTTCTGCGAAGGCGGCCATGCCACGCTCGCACTCCTTGGCTTTCTTGAAGTTGCCGGAAACCGTGATGGTTCCGTTTTCCCCCGGCATTTTAAGCTTGCTGTATATGTAGCACGGCCTTGCCATGAACTTGGCGAAAGCCGGTCGTCCGAAGATTGCATGATAGGCGCTTTTGAAGGGGACAACTTCGAACCGGAGGAACTCTGAGCGGTAGTTCTCTTTTGGTCCGAAAGTTACCTTCAGCCTGATGCTTCCCATTGACTTTGCTTGCCTGCCGGGCACTATGCCATGAAATGTGAGGTTGCTATGATCCAGCTGATCCTCTGACAGGTTCATGCGGCTTAGCGTGTCGTAGTACAGGATGTTGAGGCTGCTGCCGCCATCCATGAGTACCTTTGTGAGTCTGAAGTTGTCGACAATGGGGTCGACGACAAGGGCGTACTTGCCTGGGTGAGGGACGTGATCAGGGTGGTCGGACCGGTCCCAAGTGACTGTTGCCTCTGACCAGTTCAAGTACTGAGGGACGTCCGGCATTGTCGCGTTGAGTTCGCGCATCTCCGCCTTGTCCGCTTTAGCCGAAGGCGTGCCGACAAAGCACACAAGAGATTCTTTGACCTTCGGATACAGCTTCTTTTTCTTGGCGGTTGCGTCCTCTTCGCTTAAGATAGACATGTCGTCGTCATCCTCGTCCTCCTTGCTGTCTTTCTTGTCGTTCTTCTTTGACTTTTTTGACTTCCAGCCGACTGTGGGATCCTTTTTGAAGTCGTCCATGAAACGGCACTCTCCAAGCATGTGGTTGACCTTGCCCAATGAGGCGTGGATGGGACACGGCAAGAGCTTTGCCTGCTCGTAAGTGATCCGCGCCGCCTTAGGCCCTGAGCCGGCTTCGCGACTATCTTTCTTATTCTTCCACTTCTTTTTGCCGGCGTTCCCTTGGAATGCTGCGGCTACCTCATTGGAAGGCCCGGCTTTGTCATCCGCCGCCTGTTTGCGCTTGTTGTTCCGCTTTGGTATGATGTTGACGTCCGGGTCATCGTCCCGGGCATCGTCATCTGCCGCCGCGTATTGGGCGGCTAGATTGAGCATCTCACCAAGGTCCGTGATTTGCTCGCGGACGAGCCTATGGCGGAGCAAGGACTTCTTCTGTAGGCCCGTGTAGAAGGCATGGATAGACTGTGCGTCCGAAACACCATGACAGTTGGCCTTTTCGGATATCCAGCGGCTGACAAAATCTGTCATGGTTTCGTCCGGCTTTTGGATACAGCGCTGCAAATCCGTGTAGGTATTTGGACGCTTGTATGTTCCTTGGAAGTGCTGGGAGAAAACCTTTTCCATGTCGTACCAGCTATGGATGGACTTTTCAGGGAGGTTGTCGATCCAAGCTCTTGCCGTGCCTTCCAACATGAGAGGTAGGTAGCGGACGGCAATATGGCTGCTCCCACCGGCAATCTCTATGGCCATGGCGTAGTCGGAAAGCCATGAGTCCGGCTTAACAAGGCCGCTGTACCTAGAACAGTTTTTTGACACTGATGTCATGTCCTTGGGGAACGGCTCTTTGCGGATGGCGTCACCGAAGCACTTTGGTCCAGAGTATAGCGGCTCCTTTCCTCTTGCTATGTCTTGTAGGCGGTGTCGTGCGTCTTTTGGATCGAGCTGCCGTGCGCCTTTGTTTGCGTCCGGCTCGTCCTGCGCTGCCCGGCTTATGCTGCGCCTGGGCCCTTCTACCTCCTCTCTCCTCTTGCTGCCAGTGCTATGCTGCGGAGACCGGCTGCGGCCTCTCCTTGGAGGGTCGTTGCCGGCATCTTTTCTAGGCGGCTGCCTGTTGTTCCGGCTACCGCCATTGTCGCGTCTTGGCTGAGGTGGAGGTGGTAGGTCTCCTCTGCTTCCCGACCTTGAATTCTCGTCCCGCCTTTGTTTTGGCGGCGGTGCCTTCTTTGGAGGTGGCGTTGCCTTCCTTTTGTCGCCATGGCTACTGGAGCCAGACGGGCCTTCGGGGTCGGCACCTGGTGCAGTTTTGCACTTGCCTGACTTAGACTCTAGGTCTCCCCCGCGGGCATCCGCCATGTGGCCGTAGGAATCAGCGCGAGCTTGTTGTTCTAGGGCCTTGCTTACGAAGTGTCTTGCGTTGGCCAACTTCTCTTCCGCCGTGTAAGTGTTGTCATCCAGGGTATCTAGCGCGGCAGCCGCGTTGAGGATAGGGGTGCAGAAGACAACATCCCCCCTTCTATCCACTCGCTGTGGTGCCGTACGCCAATCGAACCCTAGGTCTTGAGCCGCTGTCGTCGCTTGCGTAGGCGGCTCTTTTCCACGGCGGTTTTTTGATGACCTTTTCTCCTCGAAGAGTTGCCGGTTTGTTTTGGCCGACATCTTCTCCTGCTCTTTCTTGATCTTCTTCGCAAGGCTCTCAACGTGCTCCTCTCTTTTTCGTAGGAAGTCAGAGTGCTTAAGCATGTTAAGCCTAAGTTCTTCCACTTCGTCGAGTGGGGTGTTTTTGTTCACCAGAGTATTCATGATCTCGTCTACTTCTTTGATGACGGAGAGCAAATCCGTGGGTTTGCTGCTGCCGCCTTTCTCGAGGCCAGTTTTCTTCTTTGCGCACACCTTGTCGGAACTTTCAATGAGTTGGCCGGCAGTGGTGTCTCCGGCTTCTTCCGCCGGCTTGATTTGCGCTTCCGAAGTAACTGGGGTTGTCTCGTGACCGACAACAACCATCATAGCCAGCTTGTCAGGCATGTCTGTATCCGCTGTACCCTCTGAGGGAGCCGGATTACCACTGGAAAAGCGGGTTTTGATCTTCTCTTCGAAGAGACTAGCATCATCATCGGAGTCAGAGTCTACGTTGACTTGAACGGTAGATCTGGATCCGGCATCTGACATCGCATCCTCCTGTAGAGCAGGGAGGATTGACTCAGGATCGTTGTTTTCCGGCTGGGAGTCGGATCCCAGTCCGACAACTCCGACGAAGTGGAAATCAGATTCTGCCGACTCCTGGGAGAAGGCGGATTCAGATCCATCTTACCGGTCGACTGCTTAGTCGAAGGGTTGGTGGGTGGGGTTGTAGAAACGCGGTAGGCCGTACGCCTCTGGCGTGTACCCGATGAAGACGTCGATCCCTCCGATCGGCACGATTGCGCATGCGATAAGGTAGTCGTCCGCCGGGAGCCAGGACTCATCCGAGTTGACGTAGCTATGGCCGTCGAACCTTGTGACGCGACCGACGGCGATCTGCTTGCCCACGCCGCCAAGTGTTCCCGCCTGGAACGTGACGCCAGGAACCTTATGCCCCACGGTGGGCGCCAACTGTCGTGGTATCGACATAATTGATAGGAGACGGGGGTCCTCTAGCCTACATATGGATTGTGGGGAAGAAGGTTGGTGTCGTCGAGGTCAGGATTGAACACGGCGAGTTTACCCAGCTTCGGATCCTACAGCGGTGGCGGGATCCTACGTGCTGCTATAATTCACTATGAGGCAATAGCCGTGAACAGGTTACAATGTGTTTGATGTGTATTCAAGCGTCTGCCCTAAAGGCTCCCTGGTGGCCGGCTTATATAGGCGGCCAGACCACAGGGTACAAGGTAAGTACTTGTCCGGCAAGTAAACAGAGTCCTAGACCTAGCCGGCTTAGTTGCCGCCTTCCGTCTTGGGCTCGGTGGCTTGATGGGCTTAGGCCTTCCGCCTTCCTTGGACCGTCCGCCTACTTCCCTGTACGTCAGCTATCTGGGCCGCCCGGCAGGCCTTGGCCTTACCACCCTTGGGCCACCCTGGACTAGCCGGATTGATCCATGCTGGTTATACCCCTAGTTGATATATCCCCAACATTAGTAGAGGCTATTAGGGACCTGGTTGTTTACGTATCACACCCGTATTAATGTTTCCGCTTAATACGGTTCTAGCATGACACAAAAAACCTATTATGAACAAACAAGATATGATAAAGAATACATTTTATTAATTGCCTCTAGGGCATATCTCCTTCAAAAACTTGATTGGCTCGGAGATCTCCGGTCTGGGGACCGGAAATCTCTGAACCCCGGAAATCTCCTGACTGAAATCCTGATGAAAGACCAAGTGAAGTAGAATTGAAACTTAGGCCAAGTAAGTGTTCCTCTTTATCAAACGACCTATAAAAGAACCTGCAAGCTTTATCACAAACATTAGAATACCTTTTGTGTTGTCATTAGTCACCAAAATCTAGGAGTGCATAGAATGCACTTTCAATCTCCCCCTTTTTGGCGAATGATGACAACACGAAAGGAGAACGGATTTGCAAAATATAGACGGAGCTCCCCCTAAGTGAGTGCACTTCTTTTAGGATGTTTTTGGAATACAAAGTGCACGTTGCTTAGGATCAACACTCCCCCTAGATTTTACAAAACACACAAATACACAATACATACAAGAAGCAACAAACTTAGACAATAGAGTTATTACAATGGAGAATTTAACGGTACTCATGTCTCACACACATGAAGAAAATAAATAGTCACGAAAATAGGGAGCACTTAAAAAAACAAAACGAAAAGAAGGAAGTGCTCCCAACCCATGCAAACCCCGAGAGTCCTAGAGATACTTCTCCCCCTTTGGCATCAAGATACCAAAAAGGGAGGAGGTTCCACTAACGTCCCATGACTCAAGAGTCGGAATCCTGCTCGGCATCATCATCCTCGTCCTCCTTAGCATCATCATCATACTCGAGATCGATGTCCTCTGGCACTGCATCATCCCAATCAAAAGTGAGTCAATCTGCATTCCAATCCTTGAAAGGAATCACAGGCTTCGGATCAGGCATCTTCATATGAGCCATCATCTCTTCTTGGCGCTTCATAATGCGATGGTTCTGAGAGTAGGTGGAGTAGTTCTCACTGTGAATGCAACAGTTCATGTTCATGATTTTCTCAATAGCTCGAACTACCCATGGGCGACTCTTCTTGGCAGCTTTCTTGATGTTGGGATTGGAGGGAACCCGAGAAGGACCACCAAAAATCTCATCCTCGTTGATATCTTGCATCGTGGCTTGTTGTTGAACAAGGTGAGAAGATTTCTGGATAAGCAGGGCTGCCTTGTGGGGCTGAGTACCAAAGGCTGCATCAAAATCATCTCCGTCTTGCTCGGAAAGCTTGTAGAGCCTCTTGATGAGTAACATCACATAGGGAGCATATGGAGGATTTTTCCTCTCAAAAACTGCTAGAGACATCTCCTGGAAAATGAAATCCATGACATCCACTTTGTAGACCTCCTGCTCAACCTCATACTCACCAAGATAGGCCGCATGAGCCTTGGCCATCAAGTTGACTAGAGCCCCAGCAATATTGTCCGCATTACCTGCAATGGGAGCAATAGTCCAACGGAACATGCGAAGCAGAATATCATAAGTAGGGAGAAGACCATTCTGAGAGCCAATCCTTCCTCCAGGCTGATAAAGATCAGACATGACATGCTTGTTGTAAGCAATGCCATGGACATGCATGCGGGCGCCAGCTGGAACAGACAAACCACACAAGGGACAGCCAAGAATCCGAGCAAACTCTCGGAAAGAGGAAGTCAAGCGCTGCCTGCCAGACATCCAGGTCATCCCAATATCCTCTGAGGAGTCAAACACCATAGTAGCATTGAACTGATGGATAAGAGATACGCTGTAGTTGCACTCAGTCCTCATTAAGTGCTCCAGACCCAGAAGTCCACATACCTTGACAGCACCACCAAAATAATCAGCCTTCTTCATTAGTTTGTCAAAGTCGATCCACTTCATGGGGCAGATAGGCTTGTCAATTGAGAACTTCTGATAAACTTCCCTGTAGAGCCATGCCATCTCAGTGCAAAAGTACTTAGGATCATCAGACTCCACATTGTAGGATAGCTCACTTCGCCACTTGCGAAAACTGCCTTTGTTGAAGTCGTCAATGTAACGCCTCGGGATTTATCCCCTTTTAGATTTGTGAGTTTTTCTTTTTTGCATCGACATGGCATCGCATCGCATTAATTTAATTTGTTGCATTTAAATTAAATTTTCCATATTTAAATTCAAATGCATTTCAAATTAATTAAAAATGTGTTATTTTCAAATCTTTTAAAAATGTTAAAACCTAGTTTATTAAATTGTCTATTTGAAACTAAAAATATTTTGTATAGGTTTCGTATTCAAATTCCTTTTCGTTTTTGTTTTAAAAATAGAAAACAGAAAATAATAAAGGGAGAAAAATAAAAGCCCAAGCCCACCTAAGCAAACCCTAGGGTTTCCCCCTGGAAAATTCTTTCCCACCCCCTGCCTTTTTGCAGCTACCCTCCTCCTTTTTCGGATTTTTGCAAAATAATCTTCCCCCTCCTCCCTTTTTTCCTTTTCCCCCTTCCTTTCTTTTCTTTCCTTTTCTTTCTTTTCTTTTCTCTCTTCTTTCCTTTTCTCTCTCCTCTTTCCTTCTCCCGCAGGGGAGAAATCGCCTCAGCCCGAGCGACTCGCTCCCGAGCTGCTTCTGGCCCGCAGCGCCCGCGCGTGACCCGTGCGCGCTTCGCGCCGCGCGCGACCGCCCGCCGCTAGCGCCCCGCCACCGCGCCCTCGCCCTCCCGCAGCGCCTCACGCTGCCGCGCCCCGAGCCGCGCGCTCGCCAGCCCGCGCTGCGCGCCTTCACCATAGCACCGCCGCCAGCGCGCGCGCCCTGCCTGCGCCGGCGCCCGCCGGCCCCGCTCCCGACCGCCGGCGCGCGCCCCCGCGTCGCCCTCCGGCCCGCCGCCGCCTCGCTTCCCCAGCCGATCCGAGCGCGCCCCCTGCTCCGGCCACGCCGCCGCAGCGCCGCCTCCCCGCGCACAGCGCGCCGCCGAGCCCGCGACGCCGCCGCCCCGGCCTGCTCCCCCTGCTCCGGCCGGCCACCTCTGCGCCGTGCTTCCCCGCGCGCGTCCGCCTCTTGCCGCCCCGTCGCCCTGCTCCGGCCTGCCTCCTCCGTGCGCGCCGCCGCCGGCTGTCGCTCCCGCCGTCACCCGTGCGTCTCGCCCGCGCGCGCCGCCACTCCGCCACGCTCCTCGCGCCTCTGCTCCACCGCACGCTCCACGCCGCCCGCGTGCGCGCCCGCCTCCGTGCGCGTGCTCGCAGCCCGCACCGGCCCTTCCATCCGTCGGTTTCCCGTCCGGTGGCGTCCCCACACCCGCCGTCCGCAAGGTGTTCGACACAATGCCCGAAAGACTTTTGGCGTCGCAATTTGGTCCGAGTTGTCCACCCTTCGAGGTGTTGCTACATGCGCGTGCACGTGCTCCTTCCGGTGCCGCGTTGACGTGACCGCCCGTGCCCGTGTCGCGGTGCCCGCCGTGTGTTTTTCCTTCCGGTGTCCGTGGCCGTGCTCCTCCGTGCCCGTGCCCGTCAACGAGGGTGACCGAGTTCGACTACCCGACCACTTCCACGACACCGACAAACGACGATGCCCCGGTTCCGCGACGACTACTTCCCCGACGACGACTACTTCCTCTACGGACCGAAGACGTCGGTTTCGAACCCTAGTTCACCCGATCCGACGTACGAACCCAAACCCTAACCCTAAAACCTATTTTTTATTAAATTCCATCTATCTTGTACATTTCGCATCATAATTGCATTTGTTGCATCTCTTGGGTTTGGTGGTGTAGCGATTCACCTAAATAATAATTATGGAATGTGTGGGCATTTAATTACTATTGATGCCTATTCCATTTAATTTGACTAGATCATCTTTACCATGCCTTGCCATCTTAATGGACATTTAATTTGTGGGGTAGATAAATAACTTCAACATTAATATTAATTGTCGGAATCCCGGTTCCGCTTAATTTGAGTTAAGTGCATCTCAAATTGCATCTCGCCAGGCCATGCATCATTCTCATATGATCATGCTGGATCTTTTGCCGTAGTTGTAAAATGCATCTTTTACGCTTTTCCAGTGTTTGTTGCTTCTTCGCGGATACGACGTTGAGATGTGTGAGCAACGACAAGATCTGCTTCCATGCGGGATTCCAGGCAAGCAAAGTTTGCTTGTTTACCTATACATTGTCTTTCATTCCTGCCGTTGATCTGTGCTACCCTAGTTTACGATTCTTTATCGCGATCCCATCACATGTTATCCTGCAGCCGATACAGCTTTATCCCCACATCCCATCACCTGTTGTATGTTTATCTGTTAGCCTTGCGAGTCGTAGTGCATGCTTAGAGTTGGTTGTGCGAGTCGTCAGTTGGTCTTTTATTTCATATGCTTAGCTTGATAGATTATTCTACCTTAATAAAATGTTGTATTATATTGGGGTATTATAATTAAAAGATAAGGCACCGGCGGAAGGCCTTGCGAGGTGCTTTCTTCTGCTAAGTGTCGACCTAGGAACTGAGATCTTGCTCCCCTAATCCAAGACTGAGCGCACTAACCACTTGTGGGAGGCCCTATGGAGCCCCCCTCGACTTTGACTGGAACTTCAACTTGTCCGGGAGCCACACCTAGTTCGGGTTTTCCATTTGTCTCATATGCATTGATGATACTAGTGTAGTATTTTACTTTGGCGGTGTGCCTTGTTACATGCATATAGGGCGCGGCCTGTTGGTGCGGAGGGGTGTGTCCTGCGGGAGTCCGCACCCTTTTGGCCGGGACCAGCATAGCTCCCGTGGCTCCTGGACTTGTTGCGGTGAAGGAAAAGAGTTGGGTTGAAAGGCCCTAATGTTTTTGACTGGGTTGATCATGCGAGTATGGGTCCAGTAGTGCACCCCTGCAGGGTATAATCTTATCGATGAGCCGCGTCCGCGGTTATGGACAACTTGGTGCGTTGCCGACTAATGAGATCTAGACAACTTACACCTAATCATTGTTAATTATTTTGACTAGTAATATAGAATTACTTTCACAATAAATGGTAATTAAAACTGTTCAACGTGTGAGTTTCCCGAATTGCTTCCTCATACTTGGTTGAGGGGGTTAATTCGAGAATGGGTTATGTTTGGTGTTAGTACTAGTTGGTTATCTTATGCGCTCTCTTATCCCTCTCTGATTAGACGGAAGTTATAGCGTGTCTCTCTAGGTTGCTAGTGCTGCTGCCGCTAAGTCCACCTCCCCTATATTTTGTGAGATGGTGTAGAAAGTAGGCAAGTCGGTTTTATTTGCCAGGGAGTGCCCTGACCCTCTTTTGGGATGTGCTTTATGTGCAGTTAACAGGTTTGAAGTCTGACGACGTTAGCTTGGGAATCCCTCCGGCTTGGCTGGGCAGGGATATGGCGCCATTGCTTATCTTCAGGACTCTTAGTCCAATTTGTATCTTATCCGTAGTCGGATACTATTTTGCTTCCGCTGTCATTTGAATCTTTGTATTGCATCATTTGTATCTTGACTCGTTCGAGTCGTTGTTGTAATTATATCTTCTGTTGTATTTGTGGATGTATCGGAACTGTTGTAATGTTATCACAATTCCACCCACATAATGTGCATGTTTCAGCGTGCTCATTATGTCTGGTGGGCGACCTAAAATCGTTATTATGTGGATTTCGGCGGGATCGCTTAAATCTACATAGTACCGATTTTTGGCCGTCACAGTCAAGACGGAGTTCGGGCCTCTTCTTCTTGCTAGGCCCAGTGGGTTTCCTGAGTAGAGCTGCAGACTCAGCAGGTGTGCTATCTTCACTTGAGGAACCACTGGGAGGGCGTGAATGAACTGGTTTGCCTTTTCCACGAGTAGAGATTTGCTTGAAACGGCCTCGAGGGTTGGAACCTGCAAACACACAACAAAGAGAGGATGGAAAGCATATGGGGTAAGCACTCATGTCCGAGAAGGAAAATGGAACGTACTAGAGAAGTTTTTGCAAACACAGTTTCTGTCCTTAGCTGATTTGATTCTGAGTAGAACGGAGATTTCCGGGTCTGACTCGGAGATCTCCAGGGTCCGGAGATTTCCGAGTCTGACTTGGAGATTTCCTGTCTGCACGAAGTTTTGACAGATCTGAACAAAAACTATGAACGAAAAAAAAAAATTGTGCACGTGGAGTGTAGAGCATGCCAAGGGGAGCAATTCTACCAAAGGAAACAAACAACAACCTCCTAAATCGGCTAGGTTAAACGAAAACTAGTTTCGTCCTAGATTTGAAAAACGAGGAGTTACCGGAAGACATTGCGGAAAGCGTGCAGATGAAAACGAAGCCCTCGAGGAGGAGAAGAAGATCCCCGAAGAACGCGAGAAACCTTTAAATGATCCACCCGCAGCAAGGAACGGAAGATTTGGAGATTTTCGGAGGAGAGAGAGGAATAGGGCACGGGGGGGGGGGGGGGTGAACTGGCCGAACCGGCCGGTCCACCCGTGCTCTTATATAGGCAGAAAAATTTGAACCGTAAATCTCCGGACTGAGGCTCGAAGATCTCCGGGTGCCGGAGATTTCCGGGGCTATTTCCGGATTCGGACTTAGCCCTGGAAAACTTTCGCACGCTCCGAGATTTCCGGACATCGGACCGGAGATTTCTGGACCCCGGAGATTTCCGGCTCTAAATTCGATTCAGCTTCGCCTGAGGTCAGTGCCGAAATTGAAAAGGACTTAGGTGCCAAAAAATCGCATGGGCCGGAGATTTCCGAGTCTCAGCTCGGAAATTTCCGAGACTATTTCCGGTTAATAATCATCACAAGTCAGTGCTGATTTTTGAATGGACTTAGTCTCGAAATTCTCTGGTGGACCGGAGATTTCCGAGTAAGGCTCGGAGATTTCCGTTCAAACCCAAAAACTCCAGGAACAAGAAACAAAAGGGGACATGAGTGGGGAAAAGCATGTTTAAAGATAGTGAAAGGCTTAGGATAGACACTCAAACTGAAAAAGAAGACACACTCAAGTTGCAAGAATCGAAAAGCACAAGAGAAGACCAACCAAGAGTGTGTTTTCCCAAAAGAGCCAAAGACAATGCAAGTGAGAATCAAAAATAAAACCAAATAGTGAAGGGGTTACGGGGCAGAAAACAATAATTTTCTATCGGACGAAACCCTAACTAGCCAGGATCTATCTATCTAGTACATGTGATAACAGTGGCGGAACGGGTTACATTACCTCCATGTAGACCGATAGCGGGGATTACGCTCCCGCACAAGCGTTGACGATGAAGTCGTACGTAGCCGACCTCGAGGTCGCGAAGATCTTGCCGCGATGTCGAAGTCGATGACGCCGGGTTGTCGATGATGATCTGCGTCGACGGGCGTCGGGCGGAAGGAGGCAGAGCGCCAGCACCGGGGCTGGCGCGCCGGCAGCAGAGGGGGGGAGGCGCGGCGGCTGCAGGGGGCGAGACGACGCCTCCCAAGCTCCTCAGTAGAGTAGCCTCCGAGCACTCGCAAACATACAGAGCCTAGCGACGACTCCCGGTCATTCAGATCCAGCTGAAATCGCAGGAGCAGATCTTATCTGGAATCCCGCAGAGCAACGGCGCTCTGCGGTATGGCTTAGGTGGAGAGAGACCCTCTTCCTCAGCTCGGCGCGGCTCCGACTTGGGAACCACGAGATCGAGAGAGAAATCGGGAATTAATTGGATTTTCCTATGAATTAAAACAATTAATATGCCTTGCTATATAAAGGGGGAAGGGGGTGTGCCAACCCCCTTGGCTCCCCCATGTGGGACTAAAGGAGGAGAGGGGAGGGGGGGTTCGGCCGAACCCCCATGGGCCCTCCAACTCCTAGTCCGAGTTGGACTAGGAGGCCCAGCCCCCCCTTTCCTTGTGGGGTGCGGTTTCCCCCTCATGGGCCCTCTCAGGGCCCATTTAGGTGGGAGCCCCTTTTTTTCCTTTATTTAATTAATATTAAATTAATATAAAAATCCCATTAATTCATAATTAATATATTTATATATAATTCAATATCCCATGACTCCGAAACTATTTCGGAACCACCCGAACAACTTTCGGACATTCCCGGAACCATTCCATAGCTCACCGGAACTCCTTCCGGACCACCGGAACTCTTTCCGGATCATTTCTCTCTCTCCAATAAAAACCTATAAAATTCCAGAACCTATCTCCTAGCGTCGCTAAGACCTTAAGTTTGTTACGCTACGGTTCGGGAACACTCCAGACATGGTCGAGACACTCCGCTCACCAATGATCGTCAGGGATACCTGGAAATATATGACGACCCCTGTGCATTCCACGAATATCGTCGTTGAACCATAAGTGTGATATTTATTCCCTTTGTCTCTGCGATACTACCTTGTCCGAGATATGATCGTAGACACACCGATGCCTTTTGTTGTATCTCGTTACCGACGAAGGTTATTAACTCGTCTGTGATATTACATCTTCATGACCTAGTCATAAGCTGCGCAGCTATATAGATGCAATATCACCGAGTGGGCCCAGAGTATCTTTCCATTACAAGAATGAACAAATCCCGCTCTTGATCCTTACGTCTTGATGCTCTTTCGGAATACCCAAGATGGACACCGTTATTGTCATGCTATATAAGACACAACGTTTGATGCTCTCAAAGCACTCCTACGAAGCAACAATAAGTACGGTCTCACGGTCTAAGGAATAAGCTATCACACTCTTATCTATTGCAAATGACAAACATCGTAATACGATCTTATTGCAATACTTTGCGTATGTCCACCACCTTATTCTACTAACAAGATGACCCCATTGTCAACCGACGTCATTGTCCTTGATCGGGAATCTTGATCAACTGTTGCCCAATGGACTAGCTCATATAGAGGCTTGCTAGGGACCTTGTTGTCTGTGTATCACACGTGTATTAATAATTCCGATTAATACAGTTATAGCATAATACCCAAACCTATTATAAACTCATGAGATAATGCAATAAATAATACTTATTTATTTGCCTCTAGGGCATATCTCCTTCAGTCTCCCACTTGCACTAGAGTACAAATAAACTAGCTGCATTTTACTTTATCAGAATCCCTTATCAAATAAGAATCATTTGATAATGCTTGCTTGTGGAAAAGTGTTACTGCACAATCCATGATTGTACACACTTTTGCGATTCACTGGTATCAACTCGCTTGATATCATCACGTCGTCTAACAACATATATGCTAATACCGTAACTAAGTGAGACTTCTGCTTCCCAGCGCTTACTCTGATTATACTAACCAGATAACTGCTCTGAAAAACACACTCAGCCATATAGAGCCCCTTGTAACAATTACAAACTCGCGATATCCACATGCTTTCACACCAATGTAGAAAACTTGACATTCAAATGTCAATCCCTTAACTAACGCACTTCTACTTCCAGCAAATTCTAAATTCACGTTCATAACTGCTCTTTGTTTCAAGAACATCGGTTATAATTCATCGAGCAGATAATAAGGTTTTTGTATGATGTCTAATATTACATAATAGACTCACATGTCATACAACCATTACTTTCACGCATCATTACTCTTAATGATCGATTGGACTCCAAAAGACCATCCTTTTGATTCTATTCTGACTCCTCAGATATAATCCAAAACAACTCGACCAACTATTTAAAATTTCCGTTCTATTTCAAAATAGACACCAACTTTCAAATAGTTTCACAACTTCATCCTATTCTATTTGGTACAGTTTCACAACGTGTTAACTACACACGGCGAATTCGACTCCCACTCAAAATATGTCTCCACATATTTGATAACACGAGCTCCCACTCAAAAACGTATCATCCACATATTTGAGTTCCTGAGCTCCCACTCAAAAACATGCTCTTCACATATTTCTCCTGAGTGAACTAACTATGACTCCCACTTAAATCGACATCTTGGTTAAACCAAAATCATTGATCTACTATCAATTCGATTTTAATACAAACTACAGTATTACATTAATACAAATCCCTCAGACTTTAAGCATGTCTACATAAATGTAGTCAACAAATTTGATCTTGTCCAAGACACATTTCTTGACAAGACATGCTACCGCGTCTTTCTTATAGTCACATTTACATATAACACTTTATATGATGATTAAACAATCTTATTCCTCTAATAAGAATTGCAGCAACAATTACTCTCTTAATCCTTTTAAACGTAACTTGGATTTCCAGGCCGAAAAAGTCTTTGTTCGTATTCTGATACTTTCTCAACTTTCTTTGTATTCATAAAGTGCACCTCGATCTGTCAACCCGATCTGAAATACTTAATACAGTGCTGAGACCCGACAGCAATATTAAATATAACAACACTTTATTTAGAAGTTCCTTTCATGAAAATATTATGATCTCTATGAAGAGGATTGCAAGCAGAAAACAATTTTCTAGTCTCCCTCACTCTTAATCACTAATCTTTCACTAGCAGACATATACTCTTTGGAACACTTTCCAACATAGGTCTGACACTCCAAACTTTCTAATTCCAATCCATAAACCGTAATTCGGAAATCATCTTTTCCTCGGAATTACACAGACAACAAACTGAACTTTGTTTCTAATTGAATTTGGAATACACTCTCATCCAATGCGAGCAATCTACAAAGAACCACTCATGTATATTCCGAATTATCGCATAATCATATACATGTCGACACTACTGTCGATCCTACGAATTCTAGTTGAGAAAAATATCCTTTTCTAAAGTGGACATCGACTATAATGTTTCGAACATATTAGAAGATTTCTAAGACTGATTCTGACGACCACACTTCATTTAACAATAGAGCATGATTATAATTCCCCACATATCACTATATATGACATTATAATTATGTGAAGCAAATTACCACGAGTCCTTTTGTGTTGAAAACATAATTCAAAAATACTGTCCTTTGATCGAATTTCGTGAATACAATTTTCACTGATCTTTCTTCTGAAAAACCCCATTTGATCCATTATCAAATTAATTTCAGACTCCATAATTTATCGGGCAAATACTCCTATTTACCAAGATCATGGAAGAATTCGGATCAAGCTATGAACACCATTAATTAATCATTAAAAATGATACTCAATTAATTTCCGTTAGTATTGTAACTTCAATACCCGATTTCAAGCTTAATCAACCCAGCACTCGAAATACTTAAATGGACCAAAAATATCCATTACTTCTTTCATTGCTTTTATGACTAAACTCGACGGTGTTTGTTCTAGCAATAGAACCTTTGTTCATGGGACAAGCTATTTTATCATATCTACAATTATGAATACTTATCATACAATCAATGTAACTGAGATGTGGAAACTTTATTCATAAGATAAAACAACTGACTTGTTCCATAACATAAAACAACTGAACTTGTCTTATTACATGAATAACTTTGTCTTGCAACAATCAAGACACACACTCGCTCACTATTACAAAAGATCGTATCAAAAACTATTAATGATAACTATGATAACTTGAGGACGTGAACACCGAAAGGCCATCAACTCCTTGACTACCAGCTTCAGCGCCAGGTCACATCAAACTGCGCCGCATATACGTGATAATCAGGACCTGTTTCACAAACAGAGCAATTATCAAAAATTTCATCATATTCCATGGGCGAATTCATAATTCTGCATATATCAAATATATACCTGTAGCATCGAAGATCTCTCCTTCGATGGAATCAACCTTCAGAGACTGGAACTCACGTATGAATACGTAGAAGTTCATATCGTCGGCTTTCAAAATGTACTTACGTACATGCTTCTCATAGCTAGGAGGTAGAGATATCAGGACAGTCCGAATGGCACAGGAATCCGCCATCCAGTAGTCGAAGACCATCGTCAGCTGGAAGTAGATGTCATACAATCTCTTCAAATGTGTCTTCAGACAGGTATGCTCCTCCATGTGAATGGTCTGGAACATTTTCAGCTGTCTGAACTGCTCACGCTTTAATTCATCCCCGAAGTGCGTCTTTATCGCATCCATCATGACGCTTGGCTCCTTGCGTCGAAACAACTCTTTCAACTCGGGTGCCAGGCATACGGTCATGGTGATCTCCACTTCAATGAATATGTCTCGACGCTTACGGAAATCATCTTCCTCCTCCTCGCTAGCAGAATCTCCTGGTCCTTCTCCTACCGGTTCATCGAGAACATACAGAATGTTGTTGTGTTCGAGAATGTTTCTAAAACCCCTGTACCATCTGATGAAGTTGGACCCGTCGGCTTCTAATGTAGCATCCGGGCTCTTGAGGAAGTAACCGAAGTACAGTTGCGTAGTCTACAGATGTGATCGCAAAAGAGGTAAGGTAAAGTTTATAATATGTAGGTGAGTTTTAGTCCTACAATCTCATTATCAAAAACACACCACACCAAGATTATTATCCCTAAAATAATAATGGCGATGACACGACCCTCATCCACTCCACCACCCCCGATCATCACGGCCGGCAGCACAGCTTCAAAGTGGACATAAAATGTCGATCATAACAACTCTATGACTCGTGCTCGATCTTTCGATCTTCCCGTGTTCCGAGGCCATACCTCTGAGTATGCTAGGCTCACCAATCAAACCTCGAAGACCCTGCGCGTGCAACATGGCTTACACCCACTGTATGCGAACGACGAGATGTGTGACACCCGATCATCACGGCCTGCCTCATAACGTAGAACTTTCTTGGTGGTGCGCAACGAGGGAGAACACAATTTTGGTATTTTGTTAGGGATCATCCTATTTATGATGCTACCGTTGTATATCTAGCATATAAGCAATCAATAGGATGCACACACAACAGCACACAATAATGATGCAATGAAGTGCGATGTGACATGGTCGATGCGCCTGGACCTTCATGGCGCCATGTGCCAGGCCCCCGGCGCCCCAGGCATGGCTCCGAGTCTACAGAGCCCTCCATTGCCTCCGACAGTATGAGTAATATCAAAACTTACCGTAACCATGTCACATGAAATAACGCCTCTGCAAAACAAAGTTAGACGCCTCTAGCTTTATTTAGTTTTGCAAGTTTTACGTGGCATATAGGCTTATTCGTAAGAGAATCGCTTCCCTACCTACGAACTTTGTACCACAACGTCGATCGTATAATTGCATGTTTAAGCATCCCTTTCGGGCCCTCCATTGAAAATGCTTTGCCGACTACAGAGAGAGAAACAGACACCCGCCAGCCACAGATACGGTGCATGCCGTATGTCAGTAGTGGAACCAGTCTCGCGTAAGCGTACGCGTAAAGTCGGTCCGGGCCGCTTCATCAACTCAATACCGAAGGCATCGCAAGTGCACGCTAGAGGGTAGCAAATATAAGAAAGACGCCCTCATTCCACATGAGTTCTAACCGTACCAGCAGTACTACGCATAGATCGGCTCTGATACCACTGAAGGGGTTACGGGGCAGAAAACAATAATTTTCTATCGGACGAAACCCTAACTAGCCAGGATCTATCTATCTAGTACATGTGATAACGGTGGCGGAACGGGTTACATTACCTCCATGTAGACCGATAGCGGGGATTACGCTCCCGCACAAGCGTTGACGATGAAGTCGTACATAGCCGACCTCGAGGTCGCGAAGATCTTGCCGCGATGTCGAAGTCGATGACGCCGGGGTGTCGACGATGATCTGCGTCGACGGGCGTCGGGCGGAAGGAGGCAGAGCGCCAGCACCGGGGCTGGCGCGCCGGCAGCAGAGGGGGAGAGGCGCGGCGGCTGCAGGGGGCGAGACGACGTCGCCCAAGCTCCTCAGTAGAGTAGCCTCCGAGCACTCGCAAACATACGGAGCCTAGCGACGACTCCCGGTCATTCAGATCCAGCTGAAATCGCAGGAGCAGATCTTATCTGGAATCCCGCAGAGCAACGGCGCTCTGCGGTATGGCTTAGGTGGAGAGAGACCCTCTTCCTCAGCTCGGCGCGGCTCCGACTTGGGAACCACGAGATCGAGAGAGAAATCGGGAATTAATTGGATTTTCCTATGAATTAAAACAATTAATATGCCTTGCTATATAAAGGGGGAAGGGGGTGTGCCAACCCCCTTGGCTCCCCCATGTGGGACTAAAGGAGGAGAGGGGAGGGGGGGTTCGGCCGAACCCCCATGGGCCCTCCAACTCCTAGTCCGAGTTGGACTAGGAGGCCCAGCCCCCCCTTTCCTTGTGGGGTGCGGTTTCCCCCTCATGGGCCCTCTCAGGGCCCATTTAGGTGGGAGCCCCTTTTTTTCCTTTATTTAATTAATATTAAATTAATATAAAAATCCCATTAATTCATAATTAATATATTTATATATAATTCAATATCCCATGACTCCGAAACTATTTCGGAACCACCCGAACAACTTTCGGACATTCCCGGAACCATTCCATAGCTCACCGGAACTCCTTCCGGACCACCGGAACTCTTTCCGGATCATTTCTCTCTCTCCAATAAAAACCTATAAAATTCCAGAACCTATCTCCTAGCGTCGCTAAGACCTTAAGTTTGTTACGCTACGGTTCGGGAACACTCCAGACATGGTCGAGACACTCCGCTCACCAATGATCGTCAGGGATACCTGGAAATATATGACGACCCCTGTGCATTCCACGAATATCGTCGTTGAACCATAAGTGTGATATTTATTCCCTTTGTCTCTGCGATACTACCTTGTCCGAGATATGATCGTAGACACACCGATGCCTTTTGTTGTATCTCGTTACCGACGAAGGTTATTAACTCGTCTGTGATATTACATCTTCATGACCTAGTCATAAGCTACGCAGCTATATAGATGCAATATCACCGAGTGGGCCCAGAGTATCTTTCCATTACAAGAATGAACAAATCCCGCTCTTGATCCTTACGTCTTGATGCTCTTTCGGAATACCCAAGATGGACACCGTTATTGTCATGCTATATAAGACACAACGTTTGATGCTCTCAAAGCACTCCTACGAAGCAACAATAAGTACGGTCTCACGGTCTAAGGAATAAGCTATCACACTCTTATCTATTGCAAATGACAAACATCGTAATACGATCTTATTGCAATACTTTGCGTATGTCCACCACCTTATTCTACTAACAAGATGACCCCATTGTCAACCGACGTCATTGTCCTTGATCGGGAATCTCGATCAACTGTTGCCCAATGGACTAGCTCATATAGAGGCTTGCTAGGGACCTGGTTGTCTGTGTATCACACGTGTATTAATAATTCCGATTAATACAGTTATAGCATAATACACAAACCTATTATAAACTCATGAGATAATGCAATAAATAATACTTATTTATTTGCCTCTAGGGCATATCTCCTTCAAATAGAGTCCAAAGAAAAAGAGTGTTGGTGGCCGAGGCCACCGTGTATGAGTTGTAGCATGGTACCGCGAAGATATATCTTGGGTCTATAACTACATCTCAACATTGAAGCTCACAAATTATATTTAATTTGAAGTTTTAGCAATGAAATGTCACTATATGCATATTAGGGGGAGGAAGAGTCCAATGTATTAGGAAAACACTCCCCCTAAGTCCATGCGTACCTCTAGGTCTAATAAAGCCTTAAACGTTGGAGTGAGTGTACGGAGTTCAAGCCAAGGCCCGAGAATCTATGATAT
The DNA here is from genome assembly GCA_026929855.1 of Poa annua. Taxonomy (NCBI): domain Eukaryota; kingdom Viridiplantae; phylum Streptophyta; class Magnoliopsida; order Poales; family Poaceae; genus Poa; species Poa annua. Next base: position 89,488,831 of record CM049431.1, read on the forward strand.
TGAGCTCATTCCTCAAGTAGCCAAAACGGGCTTCATCAAGGGGCTTCGTGTAGATATCTGCCAATTGATCCCTTGTACCAACATATGATAGATCAATATCTCCTCGAGCCACGTGATCGCGAATGAAGTGATGACGAATCTCAATGTGCTTGGTCCTCGAATGTTGCACCGGATTGTATGCAATTTTGATGGCACTCTCATTATCACATAAAAGCGGCACTTTGTCCAAGAGGACACCGTAATCTTTTAAAGTTTGCCGCATCCAAAGAAGTTGAGTACATCCGCTTGCGGCGGCGACGTACTCGGCCTCCGCGGTGGATAATGAGATGCAATTTTGTTTCTTTGAGGACCAACTCACCAAAGATCTTCCAAGAAATTTACACGTCCCGGATGTGGACTTCCTATCATCAATATCGCCCGCCCAATCGGAGTCGGTGTATCCACAAAGAGACAAGGTGCCATCTTTGGGATACCACAACCCAAAGCAAGGGGTATGAACCAAATATCTGAAGATTCTCTTCACGGCCATCAAATGACTTTCCTTAGGCGCGGCTTGATAACGAGCACACACTCCAACGCTTAAAACGATATCGGGCCTAGACGCACACAAATAAAGAAGAGACCCAATCATAGAACGATACTCCTTTTGGTCTACCTCTTTACCGTCGGGGTTGAGTTGGAGGTGGCACTTGGTTTGCATAGGAGTAGTCACACCATTAAGTCCAAGCAATTTGAATTTCTTGATCATATCTTGAATGTACTTGGCTTGACATATGAAGGTCCCTTCCCTCAATTGCCTTAGCTCAAAGCCAAGCAAGAACTTGAGTTCACCCATCATGGACATCTCGAACTTATCGGTCATTAACTTGGAAAACTCATCACTGAACACACGGTTAGTAGAACCAAAGATAATGTCATCGACATATAGTTGACAGATGAAGAGTTCACCATTAACCTTTTTAGTGAAAAGAGTGGGATCGATTACCCCAACCTCAAATCCACGGTCTACCAAGAACTCTCTCAAGTGCTTGTACCATGCACCGGGGGCTTGTTTAAGGCCATAGAGAGCTTTGTCCAAGACATAGAAGTGGTGAGGATGGTTCGGGATTTCAAAACCCGGGGGTTGTTTAACATACACAAGTTCTTGCAAGGGACCATTAAGAAAGGCGTTTTTACGTCCATTTGCTGCAATTTGAAACCATGGTGAGAAGCATAAGCGATGAGAATGCGTATCGATTCGAGTCTTGCAACTGGTGCAAAAGTTTCTCCAAAATCGATGCCTTCGACATGAGAAAATCCTTGGGCCACCAACCGTGCCTTGTTCCTTACAACAATACCATGTTCATCTTGCTTGTTCTTGAAGATCCACTTAGTGCCAATAACGTTGCAGCAATCTTTAGGCTTCTCAACTAGGCGCCACACTTTATTGCGCTCGAAGTTGTTAAGTTCTTTATGCATAGCCCCAAGCCAATCGGGATCTTCAAGAGCATCGAAAACTTTCTTGGGCTCGACCATGGAAATATGTGCTTGATGCTCACTAAAATGAGCTAATTGACTTCGTGTGGAGACCTTTGCTCGTATATCACCAATGACCTTGTCGAGAGATAATGCCCTAAGTTCCAAAGACTTAGCAAAGCGAGCTTGACGACGAGTTTCAATTGCCGCCCTTGTTGTGGGGACAATTTCTTGACCATCTTGATCCTTTGGATCCTCGTCTTGACCTTCTAGAGGGCCTTGATCATCATGAGAAGTCTCTTCGTGTGGTGGAGAAGAATGATCTTGCCCTAGAGTAGAACTTGGAGAAGTGGAGTTGTCTTCAATAATCTTGGTGGAGGAGACATGATCTTTTTGTTGATGAAGTTCTTGTTGATGATCCTCATGAGTTTCATCTTGAGAAGAAATAGTATGCTCTTGTTGAGGAAGATCTTGAGATTGTTCTTGAGGGGATTCATCATTTGCTATGGGTGAGCCACCTTGTGGTTCTTGTGATGGTGAGGTCTCCTTGATGGGAGAACTTGCGTCTTCTTGAACAACTTCTTGATGGACTTCAATGGGGCGAAGAAAGCCCACCCCCATCTTCTTAATGGCATCAAAAGGTTGTTCATCACCTACATCACAAACACCAACTTGCTCCACTTGGGAGCCATTATTTTCATCGAATTCCACACTACAAGACTCTATGATAATCCGGGAGGATTTATCAAAGACTCTATAAGTGTGGGACTCGCTACCATATCCGAAAAAAATTCCCTCAATAGATTTAGAGTGGAACTTACCCAACCGGACACCCTTGACGAGATAATAGCACTTACATCCAAACACTCGGAAGTAGCCAATGTTTGGTTTATTGCCGGTAAGGATCTCATATGGAGTCTTCTTCAAGCCCTTGCGGAAGTAGAGGCGATTTGATGAGTGACAAGCGGTGGAAATAGCCTCCGCCCAAAAGTTGACGGGAGACTTGAACTCCGCCAACATAGATCTCGCCATATCAATGAGAGTCCGGTTCTTTCTTTCGGCAACGCCATTTTGTTGAGGAGTGTAAGCAGCGGAATATTGATGACGAATGCCTTCTTCACTAAGAAAGTCGTAAAGAGTGTAGTTCTTGAATTCCGACCCATTGTCACTTCGAACAACCAATATGGGAAGGTCATGTTGGCGTTGAACTTCCTTTGAGAAGTCGATGAAGACTTGTTGAGTTTCATCCTTGGTCTTGAATAAATAGACCCATGTATACCTTGAGTAGTCATCAACAATCACGAGACAATATTTCTTGCCACCAAGACTTTGAAGGAGATATGCCCTAGAGGCAAATAAATAAGTAGTATTTATTGCATTATCTCATAAAGTTTATAATAGGTTTGTGTATTATGCTATAACTGTATTAATCGGAATTATTAATACACGTGTGATACATAGACAACCAGGTCCCTAGCAAGCCTCTATATGAGCTAGTCCATTGGGCAACAGTTGATCGAGATTCCCGATCAAGGACAATGACGTCGGTTGACAATGGGGTCATCTTGTTAGTTGAATAAGGTGGTGGACATACGCAAAGTATTGCAATAAGATCGTATTACGATGTTTGTCATTTGCAATAGATAAGAATATGATAGCTTATTCCTTAGACCGTGAGACCGTACTTATTAATGCTTCGCAGGGGTGCTTTGAGAGCATCAAACGTTGTGTCTTATATAGCATGACAATAACGGTGTCCATCTTGGGTATTCCGAAATAGCATCAAGACGTAAGGATCAAGAGCGGGATTTGTTCATTCTTGTAATGGAAAGATACTCTGGGCCCACTCGATGATATTGCATCTATATAGCTGCGCAGCTTATGACTAGGTCATGGAGATGTAATATCGCAGACGAGTTAATAACCTTCGTCGGTAACGAGATACAACAAAGACATCAGTGTGTATACGATCATATCTCGGACAAGGTAGTATCGCAGAGACAAAGGGAATGAATGTCATATTTATGGTTCAACGACGATATTCGTGGAATGCACATGGGTCGTCATATACTTCCAGGTATCCCTGACGGTCATTGGTGAGCGGAGTGTCTCGACCATGTCTGGAGTGTTCTCGAACCGTAGCGTAACAAACTTAAGGTCTTAGCGACACCAGGAGATAGGTTCTGGAATATTATAGGAATTTGTTGGAGAGAGAGAAATGATCCGGAAAGAGTTCCGGTGGTCCGGAAGGAGTTCCGGGGAGGTATGGAATGGTTCCAGGAATGTCCGAAAGTTGTTCGGGTGGTTCCGAAATAGTTTCGGAGTCATGGGATATTGAATTATATATAAATATATTAATTATGAATTAATGAGATTTTTATATTAATTTAATATTAATTAAATAAAGGAAAAAGGGGGGGCTCCCACCTACATGGGCCCTAAGAGGGCCCAAGAGGGGGGAGCCGCACCCCACAAGGAAAGGGAGGCTTGGGCCTCCTAGTCCGAGTTGGACTAGGAGTGGGAGAAGCCCAAGGGGGTTCGGCCGAACCCCCCCTCCCCTCTCCTCCTTTAGTCCCACATGGGGGAGCCAGGGGGTTTGTGAAGGGGATCGTGTGCAGAAAACAAAAAATTTCCTAGCAACGATATCCTTAAACTAGCCAAGATCTATTCTATGCAGATATAGTAATACGAACGGAGATCGGAATACGTACCCTTGTAGACCGAAAACGGGATTACGTTCCCGCACAAACGTTGTCGATGAAGACCGACGTAGCCGACCTCAAGGTCGTGTAGAGGAAGCAGGCCTCCGAGTACCGCTAGCGCAACACCTCGCATGGAGTCGCACACGTACGGTGGAGACGACGCCTCCGAAGCTCCAGTCCAGGACGAGCAGCGGAAGACTTGGACCGGAACACCAGCAGCGCGGCAGCGGGCTATGGTGGAGGAGATCCCCGACTCCTCTTGCTCGGCGCGGCTCCGACTTGGGAACCACGAGATCGAGAGAGAAATCAGGAATTAATTGGTGAATTAAAAGGCTGGGGTTGCCCCTTCTTATATAGGCTCCCAATGGGAGCCAACCTTGCCAGCCAGGCAATGTGGGACTATCCCCACATGCCTGGTTCGGCTAAGGGGTGCGCCGGCCCCCTGGTGGGCCCCTTGTGGCCCACCTAGGCCGGCCCCTTGGCTCCCACCGAATCCCCAGGGGGGTTTCCCCCCCTCTTGGGCCTTCTTTCGTCCGGAAGGCCCATTTAGGGAAATCTGCCTTAATAAATTCGAAAATAAATATATAAAATCATATTTGCATATTAATAACACTAATTAATATCAAACATAATATATAAAATATTTCCTAGCTCCGAAAACTCTTTCGGTGCTGCCCGATCTCCATCGGACCTCTCCCGGGACTGTCCCGGTGATCTCCTTCCTTTCCGGTTGTCTTGTCGAAACCCCTTAAGTGTGTTACCCTAGCGGTTCGATATAATATCAGGTATGATCAAGACTCCTCAATGATCAACGACTAACCCGTAGGCCTGGACCCCATGAATTAATCCCTGAGATATAACGAATGACTTTCATCTATCAAACCTGAACGTAAAGTCTTAGACCCTTTGCCATGGCGATACTTAGCATGTCCGAGTGTCGTTCCATAGATATCTCCATACCTAATCCCGACCTCGTTACCGACGACGCTATCTTCTACTCGTTCATGATCTCATGTCTCCGTGACCTAGTCACATGCTTGCAAGCTCATTAGACAGATCTCACCGAGTGGGCCCGAGAGTATCTATCCTGCTATGCGGACTGGCAAATCCCGCTCTTGACCCCTCGTCTTAATACTCCCTTCCAATACCCAAAAGTATCACCGTTATTGTCATACTAAATAAGATACGACGTTTGGTGCAATCAAAGTATCTTCCGGAAATATCAATAAGAGTTGATCTCACGGTCAAAGGCGTATCGACTACGTTCTCAAAATCTGGGTATGTCCATCACATCGCTCTCCATCGATATGACTCTCATTGCCGACCGGCGCCATGCCCCATGACCGGGAAACCTCGATCATCAATCGCGCAACGAAACTAGTCTTAGTAGAGGCTACTAGGGACCTGGTTGTTTACGTATCACACCCGCATTAATGTTTCCTCTTAATACGGTTCTAGCATGATACAAAAACCTATTATGAACAAACGAGATATGATAAAGAATACACTTTATTAATTGCCTCTAGGGCATATCTCCTTCAGTCTCCCACTTGCACTAGAGTACAAATTAATCTAGATTACAACTCGGTAAAAGCCTAACACCCATAGCTAACTGGTGCTGTTCATGCTTATCAAGCGGAAGAGGCTTCGTCAGCGGATCTGCCACATTCAGATCCGTATGCACTTTGCAAATCTTCACGTCGCCTTCTTGTACGTACTGACGTATCACGTGGAAGCGTCGGAGAATGTGTTTGGCGGTGGAGTGAGACCTTGGCTCCTTGGCGTTAGCAATGGCACCCGTATTGTCGCAGAAGAGGATCACGGGGTCTTGCGCGCTCGGGAACACTCCAAGTTCGATGACGAACTTCCTCAGCCACACAGCTTCATTCGCGGCCTCGCAGGCAGCAATGTACTCCGACTCCATTGTAGATTGTGCGACTATGGGTTGTTTCCCACTTCTCCAGCACACGGCGCCTCCATTCACCTTGAACACGTAACCTGTCTGTGACTTACAGTCATCGGGGTCTGAGCAGAAACTTGCATCTACGTAACCCGTTACGCCAAGTTCCTCATCGCAGCCACCATACACAAGGAACATTTCCTTTGTCTTATTGAGATACTTAAGAATACTCTTAACAGCTACCCAATGCGGCATTCCAGGATTACTCTGGAACCGGCTGGTCAAACTTAGAGCTAATGCCACATCCGGTCTAGTACTCAACATTGCATACATGATCGATCCTATGGCTGAAACATAAGGATGTTTCGTCATTTCGGCCTTACCCAGTTCCGTCACCGGACACTGCGCCTTACGCAATATCTTATTCTTGATAACCGGCAGAGAACCCTTCTTTGCCTTCTCCATATGAAAACGCTTCAATATTTTATCAAGATAAGTACTCTGACTTAGTGCTAATAGACCTACGAGGTGCGATCCGAGATCTACCAGACCTACGAGGTAGAACATCTTCCTCGACAGTTTCTCCCACTCCTTCCACGGAGGACGTTTCCGGAATTGCTTCCGTTGCGCCACTCGGAATCTCGAGTTCAGGATCAACGATTTCATCGAGGTCTACCTTCCTCCCACTTACTCCTTTCGCGAGAAACTCCTTCTCTAGAAAGGCACCGGTCTTCGCGACAAAAGTTTTGCCCTCAGCTTGGTTGTAGAAGGTGTACCCAACGGTTTCCCGCGGATATCCTACAAAGATGACTTTCTCCGACTTCGGTTCGAGTTTGTCGGGCTGTAGTTTCTTGACGTACGCCTCACAACCCCAAACCTTCAGAAACGATAACTTAGGCTTATGGCCATACCATAATTCATACGGTGTCGTTTCAACGGACTTGGACGGAGCCCTATTTAAAATGAATGCGGCTGTTTCTAACGCATAACCCCAGAAGGACACTGGCAGATCGGTAAGAGACATCATAGATCGGACACTATCCAGTAGAGTACGATTACGTCGCTCGGACACACCGTTACGCTGCGGAGTTCCGGCGGGCGTAAGTTGAGGCACTATGCCACAACTCTTCAGATGTGTGCCAAACTCAAAACTCAAGTACTCTCCACCGCGATCGGACCGGAGATGCTTGATTTTTCTATTAAGCTGATTCTCAACTTCACTCTGGAATTCTTTGAACTTTTCAAACGTTTCAGACTTGTGTTTCATCAAATAGATATAACCGTATCTACTCAAGTCATCAGTGAAGGTGACGAAGTAACGATAACCATTGCGTGTCGAAACGCTCATTGGTCCACATACGTCTGTATGTATGATCCCCAACAAATCCGACGCCCGTTCAACGAAACCTTTGAACGGTGTCCTGGTCATTTTGCCCATGAGGCATGGTTCACATGTATCGAGGGATCCGAAATCCAACGAGTCCAAGAGTCCATCGGAGTGGAGTCGCTTCATGCGCTTTATACCAATATGACCAAGACGGCAATGCCACAAAAACATGGCGGTATTGTCACTACACTTAATCCGTTTGGCTTCTATGTTATGGATGTGAGTACTACGATCGAGATTCAACAAGAATAAACCATTACTCTCGGGAGCATCAACATAAAAGATATCATTCATATAAATAGCACAATTGCTTGACACTGATTTAAATGAATAACCGTCTTGTAACAAGCAAGACCCACTTATAATGTTTACACTCAAGGATGGCACAAAATAACATTTATTTAAAACCAAAACTAATCCCGATGGTAGATGCAGAGGGAGCGTGCCGACAGCCACCACGTCGACTCTCGATCCGTTGCCGACGCGCATCGTCACCTCATCCTTCGCCAGCCGCCTTCTATTCCGTAACTCCTCCTGAGAGTTACATATATGAGCAACAGAACCAGTATCAAATACCCACGTATTGCTCCGGGCGGATGTAAGGTACACATCTATAACATGTATATCAAATATACCTTGCTCTTTGTTGACCGTCTTGCCAGACTTCCTATCCTCCAGATACTTGGGGCAGTTGCGCTTAGGTGATCCGATGGTCACTTCCATCTTCTTCAGCTTGATTTCTAATTCGGCTACTTCGAGCATCTTCAGGATTTCCGACAGGGGTTTTGACGTCCCTTTCATGCCGTAGTCCACTATGGCGTTCTTATAGCTAGGGGGCAGAGAGATCAGCGCCCTATCAATCACCAACTCTTCTGGGATCACACTTCCCAGATCACTCAGAAGTCGAGCGCAGCCAAACAACTTGGCCAAGTGCTCACTGATATTGCCGTGCTCTTCCATCTGGGCTGAGAAGAAAAGCACAGTTGCTTCGTACGTCTCAGCCTTGACTTGTCGTGCAAAAACGACCATGAGTTCAATGATTATTTCATAAGAACCCTTGTTCATGAAGCGGTTTTGCAGGTCAGCCTCCATGGCAAAGAGCATGCCACTCTGGACACAAGAAGAAATCTCCGCTTTTACCCCATGGACAATCCTTACGATTTCCGGGGCAGTGCTGGGAAGATCACCTAAGGGGTTATCAAGGATGTAGGCCACCTTGTGGGTTTCAAGGATGGACTTCAGATCGCGGAACCAGGACACGAAGTTAGACCCATCGGTCTTAAGCTTCTCTTTCTCAATGAACAGGTTCAGGTTAAAGGAGGGGTGAGACATCTACAATAGAATTTGCAACAACATAAGACTTTGTTCATAATAATTTTGAGTTATAGTATTTTAGAAAATAACTGACATAACTCCCACTCAAACGAACATCCCTCCTGGTCGTTTAAGCGATTACACGACCCCCATCCATTGCACCACCCCTCATCATCAAAGCCGGCGGCACAACTTCAAGAGTAGACAAAATCGTCCGCCACATCAATTTTGTGACTCGTGCTCGACCTTTCGGTCTTCCTGTTCCGAGGCCATACTTCTGAGTATGCTAGGCTCGCCACCAAAGACCTCCACGCTGACGCTTGTGCAACATGGCTTACACCCACCGTATGCGAACGAAGATATGTCTGACACCCGATCATCACGGCCTGCCTCATAACGTAGAACTTTATTGGTGGTGCGCGTTGGAGGGAGAACACTAGTGGTATTTTGAAGGGATCATCTTATTCAGCTACCGCCGTGTATCACACAATCACACAAAAATAAGATGCACACAAAACATCAAATGTAATGCAATGTGATATAGTCCATTGCGCCATGGTCTTCTTGGCGCCCGCAGTTTATAAGCAATTTAATAAACCTACCTTGACCATATCACATAGCCCCTGCAAAATAAAGTTAGACGCTTCTACTTTATCTTTTGCATATTTTACGTGGCTTGGGGCTTTCGTAAATAGAACCGCTTCATACCTACGAATCTTATGACCACAACAACGATCCAATAATTGCATGTTTAAGCATCCCTTTCGGGCCCTCCATTGAAAATGCGAAGACCAACTAAAGAGAGAGAAACTGTCAGCCGCCAGCCACATATACGGTACAAGCCGTATGTCAGTAGTGGAACCAGTCTCGCGTAAGCGTACGCGTAAAGTCGGTCCGGGCCGCTTCATCAACTCAATGTCGCTGGTATACACAAGTGCACGCTAGAGGGTAGCAAATAACAGGAACGGTGCCCCCGTGCAGAGCACGGGTTCTAACAGCGTACAGCTATATCTACGATAGATCGGCTCTGATACCACTGAAGGGGATCGTGTGCAGAAAACAAAAAATTTCCTAGCAACGATATCCTTAAACTAGCCAAGATCTATTCTATGCAGATATAGTAATACGAACGGAGATCGGAATACGTACCCTTGTAGACCGAAAACGGGATTACGTTCCCGCACAAACGTTGTCGATGAAGACCGACGTAGCCGACCTCAAGGTCGTGTAGAGGAAGCAGGCCTCCGAGTACCGCTAGCGCAGCACCTCGCAGGGAGTCGCACACGTACGGTGGAGACGACGCCTCCGAAGCTCCAGTCCAGGACGAGCAGCGGAAGACTTGGACCGGAACACCAGCAGCGCGGCAGCGGGCTATGGTGGAGGAGATCCCCGACTCCTCTTGCTCGGCGCGGCTCCGACTTGGGAACCACGAGATCGAGAGAGAAATCAGGAATTAATTGGTGAATTAAAAGGCTGGGGTTGCCCCTTCTTATATAGGCTCCCAAGGGGAGCCAACCTTGCCAGCCAGGCAATGTGGGACTATCCCCACATGCCTGGTTCGGCTAAGGGGTGCGCCGGCCCCCTGGTGGGCCCCTTGTGGCCCACCTAGGCCGGCCCCTTGGCTCCCACCGAATCCCCAGGGGGGTTTCCCCCCCTCTTGGGCCTTCTTTCGTCCGGAAGGCCCATTTAGGGAAATCTGCCTTAATAAATTCGAAAATAAATATATAAAATCATATTTGCATATTAATAACACTAATTAATATCAAACATAATATATAAAATATTTCCTAGCTCCGAAAACTCTTTCGGTGCTGCCCGATCTCCATCGGACCTCTCCCGGGACTGTCCCGGTGATCTCCTTCCTTTCCGGTTGTCTTGTCGAAACCCCTTAAGTGTGTTACCCTAGCGGTTCGATATAATATCAGGTATGATCAAGACTCCTCAATGATCAACGACTAACCCGTAGGCCTGGACCCCATGAATTAATCCCTGAGATATAACGAATGACTTTCATCTATCAAACCTGAACGTAAAGTCTTAGACCCTTTGCCATGGCGATACTTAGCATGTCCGAGTGTCGTTCCATAGATATCTCCATACCTAATCCCGACCTCGTTACCGACGACGCTATCTTCTACTCGTTCATGATCTCATGTCTCCGTGACCTAGTCACATGCTTGCAAGCTCATTAGACAGATCTCACCGAGTGGGCCCGAGAGTATCTATCCTGCTATGCGGACTGGCAAATCCCGCTCTTGGCCCCTCGTCTTAATACTCCCTTCCAATACCCAAAAGTATCACCGTTATTGTCATACTAAATAAGATACGACGTTTGGTGCAATCAAAGTATCTTCCGGAAATATCAATAAGAGTTGATCTCACGGTCAAAGGCGTATCGACTACGTTCTCCAAATCTGGGTATGTCCATCACATCGCTCTCCATCGATATGACTCTCATTGCCGACCGGCGCCATGCCCCATGACCGGGAAACCTCGATCATCAATCGCGCAACGAAACTAGTCTTAGTAGAGGCTACTAGGGACCTGGTTGTTTACGTATCACACCCGCATTAATGTTTCCGCTTAATACGGTTCTAGCATGATACAAAAACCTATTATGAACAAACGAGATATGATAAAGAATACACTTTATTAATTGCCTCTAGGGCATATCTCCTTCAGTTTGCACACCCTCTTCCCCCTTTATATACCAAGGCATATTAATTGGATTAATTCATTGGAAAATACAATTAATTGTATTGCAGGCCGGTCGAGCTGTTTTTCCGCCCGTTTTGCCCCCTCTCTCCACCTAAGCTATACCGGTGAGCACCGTTTCTCTGCGGAATTCCAGATAAGATCTACCCCTGCGATTTCAGCTGGATCTGAATGACCGGGGGTTGTCGCTAAGCTCCGTATGTTTGTGAGTGCTCGGAGGTAACTCCTTTTGAGTAGCCTAGGCGACGTCGTCTCACCCCTGCAGCCGACGCGCCCCCCTCCCCTCTGCCGCCGGCGCACCACCCCAGGTGCTGGCGCTCTGCCTTCTTCCGCCCGACGCCCGTCGACGCAGATCATCGTCGACACCCCGGCGTCATCGTCTTCGTCATCGCGGCAAGTTCTCCGCGACCTCGAGGTCGGCTACGTACGACTTCATCGTCAACGCTTGTGCGGGAGCGTAATCCCCGCTATCGGTCTACATGGAGGTAATGTAACCCGTTCCGCCACCGTTATCGCATGTACTAGATAGATAGATCCTGGCTAGTTAGGGTTTCGTACGCTAGAAAAATTATTGTTTTCTGCACCGTAACCCCTTCAGTGGTATCAGAGCCGATCTATGCGTAATACTGCTGGTACGGTTAGAACTCATGTTGAATGAGGGCGTCTTTCTTATATTTGCTACCCTCTAGCGTGCACTTGCGATGCCTTCGGTATTGAGTTGATGAAGCGGCCCGGACCGACTTTACGCGTACGCTTACGCGAGACTGGTTCCACTACTGACATACGGCTTGCACCGTATCTGTGGCTGGCGGGTGTCTGTTTCTCTCTCTCTAGTCGGCAAAGCATTTTCAATGGAGGGCCCGAAAGGGATGCTTAAACATGCAATTATACGATCGACGTTGTGGTACAAAGTTCGTAGGTAGGGAAGCGATTCTCTTACGAATAAGCCTATTTGCCACGTAAAACTTGCAAAACTAAATAAAGCTAGAGGCGTCTAACTTTGTTTTGCAGAGGCGTTATTTTATGTGACATGGTTACGGTAAGTTTTGATATTACTCGTACTGTCGGAGGCAAAGGAGGGCTCTGTAGACTCGGAGCCATGTCGGGGCGCCGGGGGCCAGGCACATGGCGCCAGGAAGGTTCAGGCGCATCGACCATGTCACATCGCACTTCATTGCATCATTATTGTGTGCTGTTGTGTGTGCATCCTATTGATTGCCTTTATGCTAGATATACAACGGTAGCATCATAAATAGGATGATCCCTAACAAATACCAAAATTGTGTTCTCCCTCGTTGCGCACCACCAAGAAAGTTCTACGTTATGAGGCAGGCCGTGATGATCGGGTGTCACACATCTCGTCGTTCGCATACAGTGGGTGTAAGCCATGTTGCACGCGCAGGGTCTTCGAGGTTTGATTGGCGAGCCTAGCATATCCAGAAATATGGCCTCGGAACACGGGAAGATCGAAAGATCGAGCACGAGTCACAGAGTTGTTGTGATCGACATTTTATGTCCACCTTTGAAGCTATGCTGCCGGCCGTGATGATCGGGGGTGGTGTGGTGGATGAGGGTCGTGTTATCGCCATTATTATTTTTTAGGGATAATAATCTTGGTGTGGAGTGTTTTAGGTAATGAGATTATAAAACTAAAACTCACCTACATATTATAAACTTTACCTTACCTCTTTTGCGATCACATCTGTAGACTACGCAACTATACTTCGGTTACTTTCTCAAGAGCCCGGATGCTACATTAGAAGCCGACGGGTCCAACTTCATCAGATGGTACAGTGGTTTTAGAAACATTCTCGAACACAACAACATTCTATATGTTCTCGATGAACCGTTAGGAGAAGGACCAGGAGATTCTGCTAGCGAGGAGGAGGAAGATGATTTCCGTAGGCGTCGAGACATATTCATTGAAGTGGAGATCACCATGACCGTATGCCTGGCACCCGAGTTGAAATAGTTGTTTCGACGCAAGGAGCCAAGCGTCATGATTGATGCGATAAAGACGCACTTCGGGGATGAATTAAAGCGTGAGCAATTCAGGCAGCTTAGAATGTTCCAGACCATTCACATGGTGGAGCATACCTGTCTGAAGACACATTTGAAGAGATTGTATGACATCTACTTCCAGCTGACGATGGTCTTCGATTACTGGATGGCAGATTCTTGTGCCATTCGGACTGTCCTGATATCTCTACCTCCTAGCTATGAGAAGCATGTGCGCAAGTACATTTTGAAGGCCGATGATATGAACTTCTACAAGTTTGTGTCTGAATTCATATCTCTGAAGGTTGATTCCATCGAAGGAGAGATCTTCGATGCTACATGTATATATTTGATATATGTAGAATTATGAATTCGCCTCTTGGTATATGATGAAGTATTTGATACTTGTTCTGTTTGTGAAACAGGTCCTAATTATCACATATATGCGCACAGTTTGATGTGACCTGGTGCTGAAGCTGGTAATCAAGGAGTTGATGGCCTTTTGGTGTTCACGTCCTCAAGTTATCATAGTTATCATTAATAGTTTTTTTATAAGGTCTTTTGTAATAGTGAGCGAGTGTGTGTGTCTTGATTGTTGCAAGACAAAGTTATTCATGTAATAAGACAAGTTCAGTTGTTTTATGTTATGGAACAAGTCAGTTGTTTTATATTATGAATAAAGGTTCCACATCTCAGTTACATTGATTGTATGATAAGGATTCATAATTGTAGAAGTGATAAAATAGCGTGTCCTGTGAATAAGAGTTCTATTACTAGAACAAACACCATCGAGTTTAGTCATGAAAGCAATGAAAGAAGTAATGGATGTTTTTGGTCCATTTAAGTATTTCGAGTGCTGAGTTGATTAAGCTTGAAATCAAGTATTGAAGTTGCAATACCATAGGAAATTAATTGAGTGTCATTTTTAATGATTAATTAATGGTGTTTATTGCTTGATCCGAATTCTCCTATGATTTTGGTAAATAGGAGTATTTGCTCGACAAATCATAAGTCTGAAATTAATTTGATAATAGATCAAATGGGGGTTTTCAGAAGAAAGATTAGTGAACATTGTATTCACAAGATTCGATCAAAGGACAATATTTTTGAATTATGGTTTCAACACAAAAGACTTGTGGAAATTTGTTTCACAAAATTATAATGTCATATATAGTGATATGTGGGGAATTATAATCATACTCTATTTTAAATTAAGTGTGGTCTGTCAGAATCAGTCTTAGAAACTCCTAATATGTTCGAAACATTATAGTCGATGTCCACTTTAGAAAATAGATGTTTTTCTCAACAAGAATTCATGAGATCGACAGTAGTGTCGACATGTATATGATTACACGATAATTCAGTATATACATGAATAGTTCTTTGTATGATACTCGCATTGGATGAGAGTGTGTTCCAAAACCAAATAGAAACAAAACTTAGTTTGTTGTCTATGTAATTCCGAGGAAAATATGATTTTTTGAATTATGGTTTATGGATTGGAATTAGAAGCTTGAAATAAAGTGTCAGACCTATGTTGGAAGGTGTTCCAAAGAGTATATGTCTGCTAATGAAAATTTGGTGATTAAGAGTGAGGGAGACTAGAAAATTGTTTTCTGCTTGCAATCCTCTTCATAAAGATCATAATATTTTCATGAAAGAAACTTCTAAATAAAGTGCAGTTATATTTAATATTGCTGTCAGGTCACAGCACTGTATTAAGTGTTTCGGATCTTGTTGACAGATCAAGGTGCACTATAGAATACAAAGAAAGTTGATAAAATCTCAGAGTACGAACAAAGGTTTTTTTGAGCCTGGAAATCCAAGTTGCATTTGAAAGGATTAAGAGAGTAACTGTTGCTGCAATTCTTATTAGAGGAATAAGATTGTTTAATCGTCATATAAAGTGTTATATGAGAAATGTGACTATAAGAAAGACGCGGTAGCATGTCTTGTCAAGAAATGTGTCTTGGACAAGATCAAATTTGTTGACTACATTTGTGTAGACATGCTTGAAGTCTGAGGGATTTGTATTAATGTAATACTGTAGTTTGTATTAAAACTTGAATTTATAATAGATCAATGATTTTGGTTTGACCAAAATGTTGATTTAAGTGGGAGTCAATGTTAGTTTACTCAGGTGGAATATGTAAAGAGCATATTTTTGAGTGGGAGCTCAGGAACTCAAATATGTGGATGACACGTTTTTGAGTGGGAGCTCGTGTTGTCAAATATGTGGAGACATAATTTGAGTGGGAGTCGAATTCATCTTGTGTAGTTAACACATTGTGAAACTGTACCAATAGAATAGGATGAAGTTGTGAAACTATTTGAAAGTTAGTGTCTATTTTGAAATAGAACGGGAATTTTAAATAGTTAGTCGAGTTGTTTTGGATTATATCTGAGGAGTCAGAATAGAATCAAAAGGATGGTCCTTTGGAATCCAAATGATCATTAAGAGTAATGATGCATGAAAGTAATGGTTGTATGACATGTGGGTCTATTATGTAATATTAGACATCATACAGAAACCATATTATCTGCTCGATAAAATATAACCGATGTTCTTGAAAGAAGAGCAGTTATAAAAGTAAATTTGGAATTTACTGGAAGTAGAAGTGCGTTAGTTAAAGGATTGACATTCGAATGTCAAGTTTTCTATATTGGTGTGAAAGTTTGTAGATATCGCGAGTTTGTAATTGTTACAAGGGGCTCTGTATGGCTGAGTGTGTTTTTCAGGGCAGTTGTCTGGTTAGTATAATCAGAGTAAGCGCTGGGAAACAGAAGTCTCACTTAGTTACGGTATTTGCATATATGTTGTTAGACAACATGGTGATATCAAGCAAGTTGATGTCAGTGAATCGCAAAAGCATGTACAATCATGGATTGTGCAGTAACACTCTTCCACAAGCAAGCATTATCAAATGATTCTTATTTGATAAGGGATTCTGATAAAGTAAAATGCAGCTAGTTTATTTGTACTCTAGTGCAAGTGGGAGACTGAAGGAGATATGCCCTAGAGGCAAATAAATAAGTAGTATTTATTGCATTATCTCATAAAGTTTATAATAGGTTTGTGTATTATGCTATAACTGTATTAATCGGAATTATTAATACACGTGTGATACATAGACAACCAGGTCCCTAGCAAGCCTCTATATGAGCTAGTCCATTGGGCAACAGTTGATCGAGATTCCCGATCAAGGACAATGACGTCGGTTGACAATGGGGTCATCTTGTTAGTTGAATAAGGTGATGGACATACGCAAAGTATTGCAATAAGATCGTATTACGATGTTTGTCATTTGCAATAGATAAGAATATGATAGCTTATTCCTTAGACCGTTAGACCGTACTTATTAATGCTTTGTAGGGGTACTTTGAGAGCATCAAACGTTGTGTCTTATATAGCATGACAATAACGGTGTCCATCTTGGGCATTCCGAAAGAGCATCAAGACGTAAGGATCAAGAGCGGGATTTGTTCATTCTTGTAATGGAAAGATACTCTGGGCCCACTCGGTGATATTGCATCTATATAGCTGCGCAGCTTATGACTAGGTCATGGAGATGTAATATCGCAGACGAGTTAATAACCTTCGTCGGTAACGAGATACAACAAAGACATCGGTGTGTCTACGATCATATCTCGGACAAGGTAGTATCGCAGAGACAAAGGGAATAAATGTCATATTTATGGTTCAACGACGATATTCGTGGAATGCACAGGGGTCGTCATATACTTCCAGGTATCCCTGACGGTCATTGGTGAGCGGAGTGTCTCGACCATGTCTGGAGTGTTCTCGAACCGTAGCGTAACAAACTTAAGGTCTTAGCGACACCAGGAGATAGGTTCTGGAATATTATAGGAATTTGTTGGAGAGAGAGAAATGATCCGGAAAGAGTTCCGGTGGTCTGGAAGGAGTTCCGGGGAGGTATGGAATGGTTCCAGGAATGTCCAAAAGTTGTTTGGGTGGTTCCGAAATAGTTTCGGAGTCATGGGATATTGAATTATATATAAATATATTAATTATGAATTAATGGGATTTTTATATTAATTTAATATTAATTAAATAAAGGAAAAAGGGGGGCTCCCACCTACATGGGCCCTAAGAGGGCCCAAGAGGGGGGAGCCGCACCCCACAAGGAAAGGGAGGCTTGGGCCTCCTAGTCCGAGTTGGACTAGGAGTGGGAGAAGCCCAAGGGGGGTTCGGCCGAACCCCCCTCCCCTCTCCTCCTTTAGTCCCACATGGGGGAGCCAGGGGGTTTGCACACCCTCTTCCCCCTTTATATACCAAGGCATATTAATTGGATTAATTCATTGGAAAATACAATTAATTGTATTGCAGGCCGGCCGAGCTGTTTCTCCGCCCGTTTTGCCCCCTCTCTCCACCTAAGCTATACCGCTGAGCACCGTTGCTCTGCGGAATTCCAGATAAGATCTACCCCTGCGATTTCAGCTGGATCTGAATGACCGGGGGTTGTCGCTAAGCTCTGTATGTTTGTGAGTGCTCGGAGGTAACTCCTTTTGAGTAGCCTAGGGGACTTCGTCTCACCCCTGCAGCCGACGCGCCCCCCTCCCCTCTGCCGCCGGCGCACCACCCCTGGTGCTGGCGCTCTGCCTTCTTCCGCCCGACGCCCGTCGACGCAGATCATCGTCGACACCCCGGCGTCATCGTCTTCGTCATCGCGGCAAGTTCACCACGACCTCGAGGTCGGCTACGTACGACTTCATCGTCAACGCTTGTGCGGGAGCGTAATCCCTGCTATCGGTCTACATGGAGGTAATGTAACCCGTTCCGCCACCGTTATCGCATGTACTAGATAGATAGATCCTGGCTAGTTACGGTTTCGTACGCTAGAAAATTTATTGTTTTCTGCACCGTAACCCCTTCAGACTTATCTCCGGAATTGGTCCAAATAGATCAACATGAAGGAGCTCCAAAATCCGGGAAGAAGATATGATGGTCTTGCTAGGATGAGGAATATCATGCATCTTGCCTTCCACACAAGCTCTACAAATTCGATCCCTTGGAAAGAAAACATGATCTTTTTGTCCAAGGATGTGGCCACCCTTGTGGAGACTTTGCAAAGTACGCATGTTTACGTGGGCTAGTCGGCGATGCCAAAGCCAACCCACGTCGGCTTTTCCGAAGAGACACATGGCTTGAGAAGTGGTGGCTCCAGAGAAGTCCACCACATAGAGCTCATGCTCCACGTATCCCAGGAAAGCCACTCTTAGCGACTTACTCCACAAGAGGACCACAATGTCCTTATCAAAGAAGGGAGAGATCCCCATATTTGTTAAGGCACGAACCGATAACAAATTATAGCCAAGAGATTCAACAAGCATAACATTAACTAGAGTAATGTCGGGGGCAACTACCACTTTGCCAAGCCCGGTTACCTTAGACCTTGATAAGTCACCAAACGTCACGGTTACTTGATCTTCATTAGATTTCAACTCCGTGACGAGTTCTTTGCTCCGGGTCATATGACTTGTACATCCACTATCAATTATCCATTTTGAACCACCGGGAGCAAGATCCTCCGATGCCTTTGCCATAAGACACCTTGAGCTCTTGGTGATGGAGTTCTCATTTGGCGATGTGAATAGTGATGATGAAGAGCTTGTCGTAGTTGAAGGAGTTCTTGTTGTTGATGGAGAAACGGTAGTTTTTTATGTGGTGGCAAGAGCCGCCACTTCATTTGGCGTTTCTTCCTCCGATTCTTCATCATCGGTAGGATACTCCTCTTGAGTCAACAACACGATGCGAGGCTTCTTGTTAAAAGGCATCTTCTTTCCATAGGACTTCTTGGGAGGCATCTTGGTTTTGTCCTTGAGCACTAGACGTCCACCATGCTCTTCTCTTTTCTCATAAGGGCACTCGGCAACGAAATGGAACTTGTCTTGACAATTGTAACATGTCCTTGACTTGGAGGGTGAGACCCTATCGGCTTGAGGTGCACTCTTGTCAAAACGCATCTTGCCTCTTGAGGGGTTGTTCCAAAATGTGCGAGCCGCAAGAGCGAGATGATCATTGTAAGCAATCTTGACTGCTTCCTCGGACATGGCGGCAAAGCTTCCAAGATCATCATCATCGTTGTCTTCCTCAACGGTAGCCTTCAAGGCAAGGTTGGTTGTGCCTCTTTGCATTCCAAGAGCCCTTGCCCTTGCGTCTTGAGCATTCTTAGTGGCTACCTTATAAGCGGCCATCTCTTGCATAACCTCATTAGACGTCATGAGTCGGTAGTTGTGTCTTCCTTGAAGACTCTTGACATCGGTTGGCTCACATGCCATCATAGAACTAACATACTTCCTCTTGATCCAAGCATCATCAATATGAGAGGCACCAACTTCCCGAAAGCTTGTGGCTATTGTCACCAATCTTCTATACATCATCTCATGATCTTCACCATCAAGCTTGAAGAAGCCTTCGACTTCATTGCTCAAGGAGTCATAGCGGTTCCTCCTCATGCTATCATTTCCAACGAACAACTCGGATAGAGCATCCCATGTATCCTTGGCGGTGGTGAGGTGTTGGATGAGAGACATGTCCTTGTTCCCAACCGCTTTTTGGATCATGTAGAGAGCGGTGGCATCAAGTTGAGCCTCCACCACTTCTCTTCTTGTTAAGTTGGTCGGATCATGCGGCTTGTATCCAACTTGAATGATGCGCCACAACTCGATTGAAGAGCTGCACACATGAGACTTCATCACATATTGCCATTGAGAGAATGTATAATCTTTAAGCAATGGGGGATCACCCCTATGAGAAACTTGCGGATGAGAAATAATGGGATCGGGGGTATGGTATTGGGATGGGGGAGGAGTGGCGTTGTAGCCTTTAGGCACTTCATCTTGGGAAGATGAAGTGTTTTGATGGTTTGAGGAACTAGTAGCATCACCCTTCCCATCCAAAGGCAATTGCTTTCCCTTCAACAATTCGGGGTCCACATCTTGAGTAATGCCCGGAAGCACCGGAGACTTTGAGGGCAAAGCAAGAGAGGTTTCGTTAGATGTCTTGAGAGACTCAAGCATATCATGAAACTTCTTGAACTCGGTTTGTATGGACGATGTCAACTTTGTTTCCAAAGAGTTGATATCGGCCATAGTGGCACCTTTCTCTTGCATTGCCGCCAAAGTTGAACGGCAGTTGACCACCTAGAGGGGGGGGTGAATAGGTGGTGACCAATTTTTATGTGTTTTTCAGTTTTTAGGCTAGCGGAAAGTAAGTTGTCTAAATGTGCAACTAGGTGATACAAGTGAAAGACAACAAGGAAACTAAACAAGAAAGGAATGCAGTAAAGGAGAGTGGAGCAAGACAACCATAGGAACCCGAAGACACCGATTTTATCCCGAGTTCCACCACAAAGGTGTACGTCTCGTTGGAGGGGTGTGAGCTACCACAAAGGTTTGCTCAACACCACAAATGCCTTACCCTATTCTCCTGTGAATTCGACCACAAAGGTGCGAATCCACTCTTCCACTAAGGACTCCTTTAAGGGCGGAGAAGATCCCGTACAAACACGTGAGGCACACACCCACAACTGAATTGGGGGCTCCCACAACGACCACAACAGGTCAAATCCACAATGGAATCCACAAAGGATCAAGAACACACAAAGATGAACCTAGCTATCCACAAAGGAACCCTAGATTCGTTGCCCCTCAAGAACTAGAGGGGGGAAATCAAATCGCTTCGGTGGAGTTGTAGATCGGTGGCTTCTTCCTCAGATCCCCAAGTATCAAAGGATTTGAGTGGCTAGATTGGGAGATCCGGAAGAAACGAGCTTCTGCACCAATGGAGGAGAGAGAAAATCTGGAAGCTAAGTCTGCTGGAGGTAGGTGGAGGGGTATTTATACCCCTCCCAAAATCTGCCCGTTGTACAGCCGCCAGCCCAGAAATCTCCGGGTTGAGGACCGGAGATCTCTGGACTCCGGAAATTTCCGGTAGAAATTCCGGTAGAACTTGACTCTGGATCAGTACTGATTTAGCTTCTTGACTTGGTCGAAAAATCTCTGGCGCTCGGAGATCTCCGGACAGGGCCCGGAAATCTCCGAGTGCCGGAAATCTCCGGGAGCATTTCCGGCTCAGCTTGAGCTGGAGTCAGTACGCAATTGAGTTCTGGACTTGGTTGAATTTCCTCTGCCACTCGGAGATCTCCGGACTGGGGCTCGGAAATCTCCGAGAGCATTTCCGGCTCAGCTTGAGTTGGATTCAGTACGCATTCTGATTTGAGACTTAGCGAAAAACTTGATTGGCTCGGAGATCTCCGGTCTGGGGACCGGAAATCTCCGAACCCCGGAAATCTCCTGACTGAAATCCTGATGAAAGACGAAGTGAAGTAGAATTGAAACTTAGGCCAAGTAAGTGTTCATCTTTATCAAACGACCTGTAAAAGAACCTGCAAGCTTCATCACAAACATTAGAATACCTTTTGTGTTGTCATTATTCACCAAAATCTGGGAGTGCATAAAATGCACTTTCAAAGGTGTTCACCTGGGAGGAGTTCCAGAAAAAGTTCCGCGAAGCACATATTCCTGAGAGTGTGATGGAACTGAAGCGTCAGGAGTTTGAGAACCTCAAGCAGAACAACCTGCCGGTCCACAAGTACATTCGGGAGTTTAACATACTTTCTCGGTATGCTGAAGAGGGTGTTAACACGCCCGGGAAAAGAAAGAAAAGGTTCCTTCGAGGACTGCATCCGAACATGATAATGCAGATCAGACTGACCAAGGCAGCCAGTTTTGAACAGCTGGCGGATGCGGCCATCACTTGGGAAGATGACTTCAAGCAAGTCCAGGAAGAAAGGAATAAGAGGATGAAGGTGGAGCCAAGGAGGGTGCAACCCAGCAAACCGACACCCAAGTTGGTCTTCAAACCTCGCCCTGTCACGGCAAGTAGGGGACCTAACCCGAAGAGTCTGGAGTTCAAACGCAATATCATCTACCGTGGTTGTGGGATGCGGGGGGCAATTCAAGAGTGAATGTAGGACCTCAAAGGTGGTATGCTTTGGGTGTGGTCAGGAGGGTCACATCAGGCCAGACTGCCCGAACCAGAACATGGGAGGAAGACCAGGAATGGGCGGAAGTCGACCAGGAGGAAGTGGACCACCAAGGGGAGGAAATTCTGGCAAGAACGACAATGGGAAGAGAGGCAAGCCTTATGGAAAGCTTAATTGCACCACCTTGGAGGAGGCAGACCGTTTTGACAAGGCTGTCCTAGGTACGCTCCAAATTCTAACTCATCCTGGCAAAGTATTATTTGATACTGGAGCCACTACTACTTTCATGGCTCAGCATTTTGTTGATAAATATGGGATTAGATGTGGGACGTTAGAAACACCTATCTCAGTTTGGTCAGCAGGAGGGATGATTACAGTCACTCAGATGAAAGTGGATCAGGTGATTATGATTTGTGGTCAGACCTACTATGCAAATCTGTATGTGATACCATTGAAGGATATAGATGCCATCCTAGGAATGGATTGGTTATCGGACAATGGAGCAATTATAAATTGTGAGGACAAGACTATATCACTTCGGAGTCCAGGAGGAGGCCGGATTATATATCAAGGGGATCGGCATAACCACTTGGAGGTGGCGTTACAATTAACTTCCATGAAGGAAGTTAGGATATACCGGTGGTTGAGGAATTCCAGGATGTATTTCCACAAGAATTACCAGGTATGCCACCTGATCAGGAGATAGAATTCACTATTGATCTAATTCCCGGTACCTCACCAATAGCTCAAGCGCCATATAAGATGGGTCCGAATGAGTTGAAGGAACTCAAAGAGCAGCTTGATGAACTGGAAAGC
Source organism: Poa annua (assembly GCA_026929855.1). Taxonomy (NCBI): domain Eukaryota; kingdom Viridiplantae; phylum Streptophyta; class Magnoliopsida; order Poales; family Poaceae; genus Poa; species Poa annua. Next base: position 89,512,126 of record CM049431.1, read on the forward strand.
AAAGGAGTCATCAGGGAAAGTGTATCACCCTGGGGATCACCTGTCATCTTCGTAGATAAAAGAGATGGAGGAAGAAGAATGTGTGGAGACTTCAGAAACCCGAATCACGTTACCATCAAGAACAAATATCCTTTACCTAGAATTCAAGATTTGTTTGATCAAGTTCAAGGAACTGGAGTATTCTCCAAGATAGATCTCAGGTCAGGTTACCAACAAATTAAGATAAAACCATAGGATGTACCAAAAACAGCATTTGTCTCCAGGTATGGACACCATGAATACCTAGTTGTTCCATTCAGATTGACTAATGCACCAGCAATTTTCATGAATTTGATGAACAAGATCTTCATGCCTTTTCTGGACAAGTTTGTGATAGTCTTTATCGATGATATCCTGGTATACTCCAAGACTAAAGAAGATCATGCCAAGCATCTGAGGACAATGTTACAAGTTTTAAGAGAACATCAGTTGTATGCCAAGTTCAGCAAGTGCGAATTTTGGCTTGACCAAGTGGAATTTCTTGGTCATGTCATCAGCAAAGAGGTAATTGCAGTCAACCCGGCAAAGGTACAAGCAGTTTTGGATTGGCAATCACCGAAAAACATCAAGAAAATTAGAGGATTTTTGGGAATGACCGGATATTATCGGAGATTCATTGAGGGATTCTCCCGGATAGCTGGGCCAATGACCAAGTTGCTAAGGAAGAATGTTCCATTTGAGTGGACGGACAAGTGCGAAGCAAGTTTTCAGGAGTTAAAAACCAAGCTAACAACATCACCAATCCTAGCTCTACCTGAACCAGGCAAGGATTACATCGTATATTGTGATTCATCCAAGAATGGATTAGGTTGTGTATTGATGCAAGAGCGGAAGGTAATAGCTTATGTTTCCAGACAGCTCAAACCCCATGAAGTCAACTATCCAACACATGATCTTGAGCTTGCAGCTGTTGTTTATGCTTTGAAGAAATGGAGACAATTTCTCTATGGGGCCAGATGTGAGTTGTACACCGACCATAAAAGTCTCAAGTATTTCTTTACGATGGCTGGAGTTGATTAAGGATTATGATCTCAACATCAACTATACTCCAGGAAAGGCCAATGTAGTAGCTGATGCTCTAAGAAGAAAGAGTATGGACAACCAACCAAGTAACAGAGAGCTACCTAAGGAGTTGATGATGGACTTGGAACGGTTGGAAATCCAGTTATTGGAGGTTCAGTTGTTAGGGAGTTTGAATACCCTAAGGGTGATGGAAGAACGACATAGTGACCTTCGGAATGAGATAATCCGACGTCAAGACGAAGATTCTTTCATCAAGGAAGAAATCCGCAGGATAGGAGAAGGAAGACCATCAGAATTCCGGTTGGGTGATTATGGATCATTATGGTTCCATCAAAGATTATGTGTGCCCGACATTCCTCAAATCAAAGGATTGATACTTCGGTAGGCACATGAGACACCTTACTCAATCCACCCCGGAAGTACCAAGATGTACATGGATCTCAAGGAGTTATTCAGGTGGAATAACATGAAGAGGGACATCGCCCAATACGTTGTTGAATGTCATACATGTCAATGAGTGAAGGCAGAATACCAGAGTCCAGCAGGACTACTACAAACTCTAGAGATTCCTGAATGGAAGTGGGAGGAAATCGGAATGGATTTCATCACTGGTTTACCAATGACCAGAAAACATAAGGATATGATATGGGTGATCGTAGATCGATTCACCAAGAGTGCACATTTCCTAGCTGTAAATCAGAAGGATAACGCCGAGAAGTTAGTTGATCTTTATGTTAAAGAGATAGTAAGCAAGCACAGAGTACCTAAGAGGATAGTGTCGGATCGAGGATCCGTGTTCACATCAGTTCGAGGATCCGTGTTCACATCAGTATTCTGGCAAAAGTTGCATGAAGCTCTGCGATCACAGCTAGACTTCAGTACTACTTATCATCCACAGACAGGAGGTCAAACAGAAAGGACTAACCAGGTGTTAGAAGATATGCTACGAGCCTGTGCTTTGGATTTTGGAGGTTCATGGGATGAACACCTGCCACTAGCAGAGTTTTCTTACAACAATAGTTATCATAGCAGCTTGAAGGCAGCACCCTTTGAAGTACTATATGGGCGCAAGTGCAGATCACCAATATGTTGGTATGAGCCCGAAAGTAATCAGGAGTTTGCACCAGATTATGTCAAGGAGAAGCAAAACATAATAGACATAATTCGAGATCGCTTGAAGATAGCTCAGAGCCGTCAGAAGAGTTATGCAGACCAGAAGCGAAGGACATGGGAACCCAACGTAGGAGATCTTGTATACCTTAGGGTGAGTCCGATGAAGGGAGTTAAGAGATTCGGAGTAAAAGGGAAGCTAAGTCCGAGGTATATTGGACCTTTCAAGATCTTGGCACAGAATCGGAATGTAGCCTTTACACTTGAGTTACCTGAGAAGCTGAAGCAGGTACACAATGTTTTTCATGTGTCACAATTGCGAAAATGCTTGAAGGCACCAGAGGATTCCGTTACACATGAGGAATTAGACCTACAAGCAGACTTAACTTATGTCGAAGAACCAGCGAAGATACTAGGAGAAAACTGGAAAAGACTCAGAAATCGGGCAATAAAGTTTTGCAAGGTTCAATGGAAACATCACCCAGAACGAGAAGCCACCTGGGAGAAGGAAGATGATCTGAGACAAGCCTATCCAAAATTCTTCAGGTACACAAAGTTATAACTTCGGGACGAAGTTCTGGTTAAGGGGGAAAGACTGTAACGTCCCAGCGTTTAGGAAACCACGGAGGGTAGAAATAGAATTTGTGCATTCACATTCTTGCATCTTAAAGTCCGAATAAATTTTTCGCAACTTAAAACCCTGAAGAGATCAAAGTTTCTTTCATCTCATTGAGTAGGATATAGTTCAATTGAGGTGATTGCGATAATTTTGACATGACCTTTAGGTATTTTACTTGTCTGAGAGAATTTGAGCAAATTCAAATATTTAAATAATTTGAATTTGAAACAACTGAAAGTGAATGATAAGTAAATAATAAACAAAAGAGTAATTCATAAATTAAATAATTACAAGTATGAGTTACAATTATGAAACACAAAAAGAATGGCTTTATTGATTTACAACAATAATACATTGTCTTTACAAATAATCAAATGGAAATCAAATTAATAAGGGATTACTTAAGAGAAATAAAAATCCTAAGAAGACTAATTCTTGCATCTTGATCTTCCTCATATTTTGATCATCTCATCTTGCACCAATCTTCTTCCTGAAAGATAAAAGGGAAACAAAACAAAAACAGAAAATAATCAAGGTGGATTAGTGTTAGGATTACTCTCAGTTTAGGCAGTGAAATGCACTGCTGATCACATCATCGAGTATAAACCTTAATAAAGGTTTAGCATCTGTTCTTATGGTTTAAATAACTTCAGATCAACATCATTGGTTTAGGGGCAAATATTACACTTGGCATCACAAAATAAACATCCAGCATGGATAATATCAAGGCAGCCGAAGGGATCAGATCAACACCAAAAGATCTGGTGGAGGCAAGCAAACAGGTTGCACACAAGCAACTTAGTCATGCATGCAAAAACCCACTGCTATCACCAGCACAACTGAAGCAAGAAGGATAAGGGTTCTCTGCCGTAGCAAGCAAGGGAGGCAAAACCCTTTGGTCATCTGTCCAAACTCATCACACACGCACACACCCATCTGTTCATCACACAGCACACCACACCCCAGATCATCTCCACCAATTCATCCACCTAGCACCACTAAACCAAAACCCCACCTTTGCTGAAAGCAAAGCAAGATGATGGCCAACAGCACCAAGGAGGAGAAGGGCTGAGCAGCACCAAGGAGGAGAAGCGATGCGCATGCACAAGGAGGAGAAGGGCTGAGTACAAACAAGAGAAGATGGACAATTGATCAAGAGCTGCACAACCTCAAGTGAACCAGGACCTCCACAACAAATCTACTACCACACACAACTGCCAGAGGTTGATCTCAACTCTTGTAGCTAGTCATGCAAGCAATAGGATAAATTGCGGGTCAACTTTCCCTCAGACACGCATAGAACTGCTATGCATGGCTCATCACAGGGACTTAATTGAATCACAGTAAATAGCATCTGTTCTTATCACAACACAAGCCTCAGACTGTTGCATCACAGACTACCAGTAATTAATCATCCATGCAAGTATTAGAGTAGTTCATCTCAGCAAGGCCTCAGCTTTACCATCATTGGCTAAGGCAAGTTAAATAAATCTTTGGCTAACAGTTAGCCAAACACCTAAATACAAACCCAACCAGCAGCTGGACCAAGTAAAAGCCTGCTGGGCACTAACTCTTTCAAGAATCAGCACCACAAACACAAGCAACTACTAATCTGATTAAAGGAAGCCAGGGGATCACTCTAACCACATCATTTTCCTCAAGATAAACCTAGGAATCAGATCCAAACAATTCACAGTTAAACTTCTGCTAACTGAATCTGTGAATTCAGATAACACATCAGTGGCACATCTCTGAACTTAGGAATTCAGAATAAAAACATATAAACAACTCCCAGAATCAGCAACCGATAGAAATCAGTAGTTGATGCTCACAGATGCAATAGTGCAAAAGACCCACATCAGTGGACTCAAACCAATGAAGCAACACCAGTCGCCAATCCATATGAGCAGCACAACTGCACACGAGCTGGCCAACCCTAAGCACCACAAATATCCACTAATCACTAATTATCAAACAAGAGCATCCGAGCGGCTCGGGCTCAGATGTGAGAGAGAGGAGAGCTCACCCGCACCCTAGCGCAACCGTGATGGTGTGGTGGGGCAGTGTCCACGCGGCCAGCACGGCGCAACCCGGGGACGTCTTCCCCGTGCACCAGAAACACCGGAGGATCGTCGGAGCTCGCAACGAAGCCGACGGCAGAAACCCTAGCTCCGGGTCGAGGCGCGCGCGGACAGCCGCGGACGAGAGAGCAACTTCCCGTGGTGGATCGGAGAGAGGAAAGAGAGGCGCGTCGTATGCGTGTGGAGGCGACGGCGGAGGATGTCGGTGTTGGCCGGAGCGGGGCGGCGGCGGCGATTTTCTATCGCCAGAGAGAAGCCAGGGGATCACGAGGTGGAGGAGATGGGATCGAGTTTGGTCAACTGACCGACTCGGTCGGTCGAGTCGGACTGGTTAGACCGTGTGGCTGGCCCACCAGTCAGTGGGCTAAGCCCACTTATTTTTTTCTCCCAGCCAAATAAATCATGGAATACACAATAAAAGAAATAAAACAAAAAGATTGCAAATAAATAAAAAACTTAAATTTTCAATAAAAATAACTTTTGAATTCAGAAAAATATAATCTATTCAAAACTATTCTACTTTGAATTTTAAAGTAAATTTTGCAATAAAACTATTTATATAGCCTATTTATTCAAATAAAAGATTTAAATTCCAAATTCAATATAAATGGATTTATTTATTAAAAATAAATATTTAATCCAATTATTTACTTTACTACACATTTCTGAATTATTTAAAAATAATTCATACCTTATAAGATTTAAATCAAATAGTTGAAAATAGACAAAAAGAATAAAAGTCATAACCAAAACAACGCTAAATCCCTAGACTCAAATTTAAATTATGCATAGCATTATCATGCATCATAGCATCCATTGCTTCTTTCAAACATTGTCTTATGAGACAATGATACTTATTTCAAAACCCGAGGTCCCGGGTCAGTTCAGAGCTTCGAATTGCACTACCTCTCCATCACCAGGCAAGTTCATCACTTGCTCATGTCCGTTGAAATATTTTGTAGCAAAGTAATTGTCAAATGCTATATCGTATCACTTATGCATTGAAAAATCAAAATCTTATTTTTCATAAATAATCTGGCTATTGGGTTACCAGTCCAGGGTGGCTGATTAACCTACTATGGTGGGCAGTGGAACCATGGTTTGATTGTGGTTGGTGGAGGTTCCACTGCATATGGGAAGTAATAACCCTAGGAGATAATAACAAATGTCGTCAGTGTTTCTTGCGCCGTATATCACGCGCAACCATAAGATCTGAAATGGGAAGGAGAGGTCAGCTGTACCCTTTTCCTCTCGTACACCAACGGATGTCTAGACTTAGTCCGGGCGGTGTGATCTGTAGGCTTGAGATGGCCGTATAATTATCTCACCTTCGGGTTGTGGCTTCTAGCATCTATTGAAGGTTGGCTTCAGGACCAGTTTGAGACGGGATTCAAATGGTCAACAGGTTGAAAGTTGGATTTCCCATCAACCTGTAAACTGAAGTAATGGGGGGTGGGCGGGGATGGTGGAAAGTCGCAGTGATTGGCTTGGATCACCGACCGGGCCCCACACAAAAGAAGTGTGGACAGGAATGTACGCCTGACTGTGCAACAAGGCGTGGATCTCTTATGGGTAAAGCAGCGCAACTCTGCAGAGTGTATAAATGTGACATGTTACTCCACGTTCCAGGACGGAACGACGAACGCAACAGGAAAGGAGGCTCCTCAAGGCCCTAGCCCTGACTCCTGACGGACATAGCTCTTCAGAATAAAAAGCAACCTTTGAAGAAATGTTTTCGAAAACTTACATTAGCCTACGACAATCCATTGTCTGCGGCTGTAGCTAGCACATCAAACTTCCCACTTTTCCATAATGAACTTGTTGGGTAACGCTATTACTTGCCTTAAACCCCTTTCTAGACTTTGAGGCAGCAGAAGACGAGGGAAGACTCGACATCTACAACCAGGAGAATATGGTCTACGATGAGCCAGACCTGACAGGCAGAGTTGAAGGCGTAGACTACCTCATCTCCTACGGTGTCGAAGACGAAGAGTCGGACTAGGTGCAGAGCGGTGCCCTAGTGTAGATAGTGAGCCGAGCAATATAGAACTTACTTAATAAGTTGCTGAGCTCTATGGTTTTCAGTTTGTTGTTTCCACTGGTTTGCAAACTCTTCAGTTTGTAACTAGAACCTTGTAGTGCTGATCCTCTTTGGACCAAGGAGGATCTTACCGAACTTGTACACCTTTTGCTTGTAATATTAAGTGGTTGACTATTGGACCCTTGCAATGTTTCTGTTATACCACTCTGATGGTGTGATATTTGCGGAACGGTGTTTCGTGAATCTTATATTGATGTCCTGCGTGCTGCAATCATGCGGTGGCATGACGGGTCATCACACACGTGCAACACACGTCTCCCCAATATGCAACACAATTTACACTCTATATCTATATCGCATTGTCTAAAATCTTATTGATCACTTATGAGTCAGTGGGCTCATTTAAAAAAAATCTGAATACATATCCTTCCAACGTGGAATCTTATCAACGTGAGAATGAGTTATTTTATGAGTAAAATACAGAATTAAGAAATAGTAAGAAAAATGTATGAAAAACCAAGGAAATACGCATGAAAGTGTATGAACCGAACGGTTACATGTTTTGCACCAGTATATAGTGAGCATATCTACACTGTACACATATGATGATATGACACGCCTGTTAAATATGATATTTTAATTGCTCATACCAAAGTGCCCGTGCGAGATTATAAGAAGCAACTAAATGCCTAATCTAATGCACTGTTAATTTGATCACAACACTGTTTGTAGTGGGGTTGTCCATTTGCATACTTGGCACTCTTACACCTCATCGCCTGGGCGAAGAAAAGTCCTATGATGTTGTGTCTCTGCAAGGCTATACATGTGATGTTGCTGACTACTGCTGGGTGATGATCCTGGTAGTGTAGGCAGCAGGAGTCAAGATGGCTGCCGAAGGTAGCAGCCCTGCACCTAGGGAGATACTTTACTAAATATATTTGACACTTTAAAACATATAGAAACCGAATCAGTAAAAAAAGGATCTTAGAAGTAATTGGTGTTAATTAGCTGAAATATTTAGAATTCAAAATCTAAAAACGTTTAGGACTCAAGATCCAGATACATTTAGAACTTAGAAATAAGGCGGGCATGGCAGTGGTGCACCTAGGGTGAGACTTTAGTAAAAACATTTAGAGCTCGAAATCCAAATACATGTGTATTAGAAATAAAAAATAAAAATGTGTGTTACTAAAGTCATACCTCACGATAGAAGATATAATTATTTCTGGTCTCCAATTCACAAGTTTCAGTTTCTTGCTACCTATCCAGAGAATAAAGAAATGTCAAACCAAATGAAAATGTCATGTATAAAATTTAATTACCAACCTACCTTGCAGCCAGATATAATATTGGAAGAAATGTGAGAACAAAAATAGGGAATGGTCGATTTACGTATTTAATATTCACCAGCTGCCTTATACTTGAGAGATCTTTCAGATAATAGTTTGCTTGCACGTGCAATCCAAGATCTTTTCTCTCTAGAAGTTAACAATAATATGGCGCATGGTTCATCATGCTATTATATGCCCATAGAGTAATTGTCAAGGTTATACATTATTCAATATGTTTGAACAAAACAAAGAAGTAAGAATTGCTAAATGTGTAAACCGTAGAGACACATGCATATCAACTCTAATCAGGTGGTATTGAGCACATATATTACAATTTACTTCTTTGAAATAATATCCTCACACAATTCACATGAATAGAACAACGATATCACATTTCAAAATCTTCTATAAAAATGGGAAAAGAAACCTCAACACATCAGTGTTATGACATTGCAACTTATGAATGACTACTCAATCTAATAACAATTGTTCACTAAAAACTAAAAACAACCAAACTTCAAACTCTATCCATCGTGCTGAAACAACTTGCTAGGCGCCACCACCGTCTTGATAAAGTAATATCGCAGGATAAAGTGACCCCTTCTTATACTGCAAGATAAACTGGACAACTTCAGAAACATGAGAAATCAGTGAGATTACATATATGCGAAAGGGAGATTTCTAGCAAATCAGCCTTCTACTAAATAATTGATCTTTGATATGAGGCCTTTAACACACACCATTGGCAGGTTCACACATTGCAAGGCATAACTATTTTCTTGTATGTTCTTCAGTACTCATAGAATGCCAGCTCAAGTTAGTATTGGAGGCTCTCGGCCATCTCACAACAGCAATGAACTCCACGGAGTGTTATAGATTCTGGCGAAAAAGAGCATTAAGAAAGGTGTGTTATACTTTCAGAAACAGAAGTCCTACAAGTATACCTGCAAGATACAGTGAACTGCCAAAACGAAGGACATGCGTTTAGCTGAAACAAATTACCAGCTAGATGTGTTGAGGAGGCAAATGACAATTCAATTCATACTTAGTCTTTGTATTGCATACGTACATCTACAGTTTAGTGCACATAATTGCCAATAGCAACAGCCCGGCGACTGCAATGGTCGCAGCACACAAGTGAATTTGACCAACATGCGACAGCAGCACATTGCGGCATTATCAAATCTTGGGATACAGTCGCCCGATCCAAAGCGTCATCCTGCAAAGAATAAAAGGAAGCATCAAGATCTGAAGCATACGTCGTCGTGGCCGGATCAAGATAGCAACATTAATATCGCGTGTATGAGAAGGCCACGCTTGAGGATGCACTGATGCACTTGACTAAATGGGGCCGATCGAGGAAAGCTAGCGCCGATGATGCGCTGGATGACGACCTCTGAGGCCGCCCACGCGCGCACCATCCCTTCGCAGTCGATCACCCTGAGGCCGCCCATGACCCAATCGACATTGACGCCTCCCATGCACAAGGCTGCCGGCGGCGGCGACGCGTGGACGTGGAGAGGACAGCGCCGTCGCGGGGGCGAGCAGGGTGCCAGATCCGGCGGTAGGTTTGGTGAGGCGCTGGAAGAGATCGGCATCCACAGGTGAGAGCAGATCGTGGGCATCTGTCTTGGATCATGGAAGGGCAGGCGCTTACCGTCGCGGGGGCGAGGCTGGTGGCCACGAGGACGGCGAGGACGAGGAGGGCAGCGTCAGATCCGGCGGCAGGTTTGGTGCGCGGGCGTGGGACGCGGGAGGCGATGCAGGAGGCGCGGGCGCTCGGCGTTGGATGCGGGAGGCGTGGGATGAGGAAGGAGAGAGACGCGGGCGTGGGCGTGGGATGGCAGGAAAGTTTCTACCCGTGGTCGACAGGATTAATCTGGAACGTTCATAGCAGTGGAGATTGGTTAAACGGATCTGTGTCGTTGGATGCTTCTTGATGGACACTATCTGATGGTGCTGGTTGATCTGTGTACAATTGGGTTTGGTGGCTCTAGCGAAATTTAAGTTCTCCCTTTTATTAGTAGTGTAGATGGGCATGGGTCTGGAAAAAGGTCGACCCGAGCCATACCCGACCCATTGCGGACGCCTTCTTTGGTGCAGGAGTTGGTCGGTGAATTGGTAGCAGGGTCGCCCAAGTTGCGCATGAAGCCCATGTGAAACTGAATGTCCCCAGCTAAGATTAAGATAGCGTCCCCATACATTTTTGTGGGAAATCAAAATAAGCCTAAGAGTTAAAAAAAACTTCTTATTAATGCTAAGAAAGAACATTCGAACCAAGAACCTTGCCTGGAAAGTACACAACGAAAAAACACCGACACTCATTCTTAACCTTGATATCAAGAAAGCGTTTGACTCGGTAAGGTAGGACTATTGGATGGACTTGCTACAACACCTCGGCTTCACTTGTATTTTTAGAGATTGGAACTTCGCACTTCTATCCACACGGGAAGCAACTACATGATAAACAAGGAAATTACATATTCTGCTAGCGCTGCATGTGTTGAATAGGCACCGATTGGAACAAAGGAAATTCATAGGAATAGGATTCGTACAAGAAACTTTCTTATGATACCGTTTGGAACAAAGGAATAGGAATCTCAGATTCCTTTGAAATTCCTATGACATAGGCTATTGTTTGAGGAAAACAAATATGAGGTCTCGCCTCATGTTTTCATCTTCATGTGTCTACAATTCCTATACTTTTCTTGCGTGACAATCAAACGATACTTAGAAAATTTCCTATGATTTTAGTTCCTGTAGAAATCGAGAAAACATGACATCTTAATTTCTATGTTTTTCCTATTTCTACGTTTTTACTTCCCGTGTTTCAAACCGGGGCCTAAAACTGTCCAAAATTCCCACGAAAAAGGAAATCTAACATCCAGGATTGCTGCCCTCTGGTGCCTTCTGCCGTTGGGAGAACTTAAATTGATGGTGCTGGTTGATCCCACCTGTCGGCGTCAGATCGAGTTCTACGCCGGACACGCTAGAAGTATCCTCCCAAAATTTATGCCGCCGCCTGCGTTTCCGGCCGCCTCCACCGCCAATCATCCCCCGCCTCCACCTCGCTCTCCGCCTCTGGTTCCCCGGCTTCTCGACGTTCCGCCCCTGCACCTGCCCCCATGGCCAGGCAAACCCTAGCCAAGCTCCGTTTGCGGTGTGTTGTTGTCGGCTCTCTGACGCCTGCACCAATCTGGCCAGTTCGCTGGCTCTTCTGCCGTTCAAGCTGAAGCAGCCGAAATCTCTTGGAAAGAAGAAACGAGGATGAACAACGAAGCATCAGCAGGTTCCTTCCTCCGTTTTCTGTCGTGTGCCTGATTACCTTCATTATTCAGCGGTGAAAATATTCGAGAATATAGGCTTGTATTACTAAGATATGTCTTCAATACACAGAACCATATTTATCTCATTTGCCATCTATGTTTTTTGCGGGCATATTTGCCTTCTATATTAGTGTAATTCTATATTACTAATTTGGCAGTTTAGTTATAAAAGCTTTTGAACTGCATCATTATCTACCGAAAGATTCAAATCTTAACTATAGTTTATGTAGTTGCCTTTAAAGCAAAAGATGATTAAATTTCTAGATCATTCTGGAATATCATGATATCAGCCGAAATGCCATGACTTCTGTATATGAGAACAAAAAAAATACGAAGCCATTTTATTGTAGATTGAAATGCCTATATATAGGTGAAATTACCCGATGAGTTGGTAATATTTACATGCAGTATGTATTTGGAAAAATGTGCCGTGCACCTACAGAACACCTTGCAAGGTATCTTTTCTGGGACCTGTAGATTTCAGATATTTCCATGAAAAGTGTGCAAAATAATGAGCAATGATGGTTATATTTTTTCAACAAAGCTTCATTTTTTTCCCCGAGGATGTGAGTTTGATAAATTGTATGAGAAATGTGAAATGATTTTAATTGGAATAAGTTTGCAGTTGCTGATTGCTCTATGCTTATTTTGTTCTCACCATTGCTCCTGACCGTGGTGGTGGTCTGGACTCTGAACCAAGGCTGCTTTGCTGTGTTCTCCTTTGTCAGTTTATTGTTTCTTCTAGGCACGCCTCCATGGGCTATTTTGCAAAGAAAATGGTTGTATACCTATCCTAGAAATAGTTGTCGATAGATATGTCCAAGTGCATCGGCTCGGGTACCTAATTCAGCTTGCTTCGAGCACAAACCTCTACTTGTACATGGTCTTTGTTTGGTTTCCTTGTGCTCCTAGAGTAATACAGTCCAATTTTAGCATCACACAATGGTACATTTGAATGCTATCTCTGTGGACTACTCATGTAGAAGGTAAATCTGTTGGGATGTTGTATTTGAATTGATTGTTACTTCCTAAATGAGCATACTTAACATTATTGTCATAGCCTTGCTATCTGTCATTCGAGTGATAGTAGCAGATTTATGCAAGTAAATTTAGCTTCAGAGGTTTCGAGACATAAATATCCTTCTTTGGCTCCAGAATTATGCTGGTATGATGATTATTCAGAGCTATAGGCTGAATTGTTGTTTGAAAGTGTCTCTCAGCCATAGTGAAAGACTAGGAATTAAGAACAGTACAAATTGATTATTAAAGTTAAGCTGAGGTTAATATTAGTAGTAAAGAACACTAATGGTTAATGTGATTTTCTATAGCAAAAACACCATAAAGTCTAACTGAATATTAGTAGACACGGTAAATACTTGATTTGCTAACTGAAATCAAGCATGCATAAGGTCTATATTTCTGATTCAGTGTCAACAGAATTATAACTACTGATAATGCTAAACCAAGGAGAGCCTGGCAGTACTGAGTTAATTTTGTTTCTTGCAGAGAATAGTTAGTTAGTTCTGTTGAGCTCGGAAGATTATGTATAACATATTCCTTTTCTTTGATACTATTATTTGTTTCATCCTATATTTCTTCTAAATTATGCAGAGAATTCCTGGTGCCCTCTTGGCCTTTCGCTAGACAAAATATAGGAGTGATAATTTTATAATGTATTTGCCAGAAGTCCAAAAAACACTGGGGTGGAGAATTTCAAGGTATCTGAGTCTTTTCGAATTTTCCGCCCAACTCGACACTGAAATTTATTTGAGCATCATAAAGCTTTTTTAGTTCAAACAATTCCTTCCCCTAGATTTTTCAGACGATCAAAATAACAATTTAATAAATAGCTTGCTTTTAAATTCTTATAGACAAACTAACCTTATCGCTAGCCTTCAAATCAGCTCCCTTTTTTCAAATTCTTATGCCGTGGCTAGAGTGAAAATGTTAGGCTAGAGATAACCATTAAATCTGTTGTCAGTTCATTTGAACAATCGACATGAGTTTAATTGCAAAGTTGTAGATGAAACTTTATCTCTGCTTCCTCTTGCAGGTTCCGCTCTCTTAAAATGTATATACCATTCTTCTCACTTGCCGCAAACACTTTTGACGACATACTGATACAGGAGACTGGGTAAGAAGATGTATAATATTTACCATTTCAATATAACAAAAAATGCAAGTTGACGAACCTTGTTAAAGCAATCAATTTCAGCGTACAATTTTATGCGCAGATTTCATCATCTTTTTCTTCACCTAAATATGACAGTAAGAGAAATTTAGGCTATAGAAAACATCGTGTTAAATTCTAACTATCTAAAATATGGATGGGTTATTTAAAGTGAAAACAAAGATATACCTTCCCCATATTTTTGTACGATTTGAGGCTTGGCAAACCAAGTCGTACTAGCAATCTAGCACTGGTCAACCTAAAATATGGATGAGTATTAAAGAACAAATGCACAAAGAGACAACCGCATGTTAAGCCGGCCCCTAAAATACAAAGTCTGTGCGTAGCGAGTCGCATTAACTAATTTATCTTCAAGTTTCAATTATGTAGACGAGCATCATGTACATGAAAAGCTATCCTGCAATCAATCAACTCTCATACGAACAGGTGTCCCCCAATCAATCAACTCGAATATATAAAACAACTTGGCCGGAAATAATGCATCACGATGGTTACCAGTAGTATTATCCTATGTTACTGAAACAGCCTTGCAGACCAAGCCAACCATATATTAAGCTATCCCCGATCTACTTCACGTACGTCCTGACCGACGACTTTGGGTGTACATGATTGTCATCATGCCGGCCGGCCGGATTCTACAAAGAGCAACTCCATGGCACTCAGACGTACACCAACCATTTTGAGTTCGGCAACCAAGGAACAAACCAGCTAGAATAATCCACAATCAATAGCCATGGATCTGGCAACGGGAGCCAACCAAGGAACAAACCAGCTAGAATAATCCACAATCAATAGCCATGGATCTGGCAACGGGAGCCTTGGGCTCTCTGCTCCCCAAGCTCGTTGAGCTCCTCAACGAAGAGTACAAGCTGCAGAAGGGCGTCAAAGAAGACGTCAAGTCTCTCGAGAAGGAGATGAACAGTATGCACGCTGCCCTCTGCAAGGTGGCAGAGGTGCCGCGGGACAAGCTCGACAAGCAGGTCAAACTCTGGGCAGGGGAGGTGAGGGAGCTCTCCTTCGACATGGAGGATCTCATCGACAAGTTCCTGGTGCGTGTTGATGATGACTCTGAGACCGCCACCAAGTCCAAGAGCCTCAAACGGCTTACGGAGAAGATGGCCGGCTTGTTCACCAATGGGAAGGCTCGTCATGAGATCGCCGGCGCAATCAAGTACATTAATAAGCAAGTCCAAGATGTTGCTAGCAGGCGTGAAAGGTACAAGGTTGATAATAATTTTGCTACGCCTCCACCCGTGACGACCATCGATCCTCGCCTGGGGGCTCTGCACAAGGAAGTGACAGAGCTTGTTGGCATTGCTGGGAAAAGAGATGAAGAGTTAATGAAGTTGCTCTCAGATGGAGACAATGATACCAAGAACATGTTGAGGATTGTGTCCATCGTCGGCTTTGGAGGATTGGGCAAGACCACTCTTGTCAAAACAGTTTATAACAAGATCAAAGGAGATTTTAACTGCAAGGCTTTTGTTTCTGTCGGCCAAAATGTCGATGCGAAGAAGATTCTCCGGGACATCCTTATTGATCTTGACATGTATAAAAGCGACTCCTCTATTCTGGATGAAAGACAACTCATCGACAAACTACGGAAAATTCTCGAGAGTCAAAGGTACCTACTATCGCCTAACTCTTACTTAATGATGGCAATTTTCTTACATTGGTAATTGTTTTTCTATTATAGTTGTGCAGTAACGTATCAATCATAAAGCTAATACTTTCTTTGTACCGCCTTATGCAACATATTTACTTCCTAAACACTACTTGTAGGTTAGTGTGACTGTGTGACATGATTTCGAGCCCATCCGTGCATTCAAGCATAGTGGAGTTGAGTGGTGTTCGATCATTATGCTCACCCTAAGTAGCCATGTCAATGAACTTATCATGTTCATCCGTACTTGAATATAAAACCTATTTAGTATAATAAATAAAAAAATCTTATTATCAATTTGTTAATATGTGATTCTATTACCTTTCCATTGAGCAGATTTGTATCCCCAACATGTATTAATGGTGTGATATATACATTTTACTACTTCGTACATACTCTTATGATCAGAGTTGCAATATGAGAAAACGTGTAGCTAAACTATATCGAGGCATTGCATGTTTGTAGATCTAGCGATTAACGTTGTCGGGTTTTTTACCCTTGTAGTTGCTTCTTCTAGCATCTTAGTTCCACACCATATTCTATTTCTCTTGGCCAAGTTATAATTAGATATCTCAATTGATATAGGTACCTCATCGTAATTGATGATATATGGGATGAAAAACTATGGAGAGATATAAACTTAGTATTCCCAAGGAGCACCAATTTTGGCAGTCGAATAATCACGACCACTCGTATTGCCAGCTTATCCAAATTTTGTTGCTCCTCTACTAATGATTTTGTTTATCAAATGAAACCTCTGAGTGATGATGATTCCAAAAGACTTTTCTATAAGAGGATATTTTTTCACGATAGTGGATGTCCTTATGAATTTCAGGAAGTGTCCATAGATATATTGAAAAAATGCGGTGGAGTGCCATTAGCCATCATTACTATAGCTAGTCTTTTGGCTGGTGATCATCAGGTAAAACCTTTACATGAATGGAAGTCTTTGCTCGAGTCTATTGGTCGTGGGCTTACAGAAGACCCAAGTATCGAGGAGATGTTGACGATACTATCTTTTAGTTATTATGATCTTCCTTCCCATCTGAAGACATGCTTATTATATCTAAGCATGTTCCCGGAGGACTACGAGATAAAAAAAGATCGGTTGATATGGATGTGGATTGCTGAAAGTTTTGTCAAACTTGAAAAAGCTAAAACCAGTGTGTTTGAGATTGGGGAAGCTTATTTCAGTGAGCTTATGAATAGAAACTTGATCATTCCGGTATATGGCAATAATGATAGTGATGATACAACTGGTATGCACAGTAAAGTAGTAGCTTGCCGAGTACACGATATGGTTCTAGATCTACTTTCTTCCTTGTCAAGTGAGGACAACTTTGTTACTGTATTGAATGGTACTACTGATGGGGTGTCTTCACAGAGAAATAGCCGCAGGTTGTCTCTACGAAATTCTAGAACAGAAGATCTTGAATCAATGAGTATGTTTAAAGTGAGGTCTGTTGTTGCATTTGGACTTGGTCTTTATCTAATGCCGTCTTTCGCGAGCTTTGTTGTTTTACGTGTATTGGATTTGACTGGATGTAATCTTTCCTGTCATAGTAATCTTCAGGATTTGGGGAGTATAATGCACCTAAGGTACCTAGGTCTAGCCAATACAAACATTTCCAAGATCCCCGAAGAAATTGGAAAGTTGCAGTATTTGCAGGTGCTTGATTTGAGTGAAAATAAGTATATGGAACTGCCGTCGACTGTTGTTAAGCTGGGAAGATTGATGTGCCTACTTTTTACGGGGCTTCACAAGAGGCTTCCAGATGGTTTTTGGAATCTGACATCCATGGAAGTTCTCGGTGAGATCTGGTGTGACTCCGTAAGCATCGCGAAAGAGTTGGGCTGCATGAAAAAATTAAGAGAGCTCCGAATTCAGTTCAATAATTGGAGCTCTGAGATGCAGAAAGCTTTCATGGATTCCCTAGGTTATTTGCTCAACATCCAAATATTAGAAATCTATTTAGGTGATGAGATATCAATATTGCATCTTTTGGGGGAATGTTGGAGGCCTCCCAGAAGTCTCAGGGAATTTGTTGGACTCCAAGTCGGGTTCTACACGCTGCCAGCATGGATAAGGAGGGACCCCTCGTATCTATCACAACTCTCAAAGTTATATATCACAGTGTTGGAGGGAGATCAGGAGACTCTGGACAACCTTGGAAGGTTACCGGCTCTTCGTACTCTCAGCTTGACGACCAGGTGGAGCGGGCTGCTACTCGTCGGCGCTGATGGGTTCCGTTGTCTGAAAGCACTGATTTTGGTCATTAATACCTCAGGCCAAATCACGTTCCTGCCAGGAGCTATGCCCAAGGCTGAAAACCTTGTCCTCTTTACACCTCTGACTATGCGGGTCATAGGCCAGGGAGAAGCTTGCCAAGGTTTGGATTGTTTTGACCTGGGCATGGGGAACCTGCCGTCCCTTGTGGCGGCCCACGTCACTATCGACCCCTCAGGAGTCACTGTCGAGGACGCAAGGCTAGCGAAGGATTGGCTCGTGATCACACTCCATGACCATCCTAACCATCCTAAATTCTATGTCAGCTTCGACCCAGACATACCGGAGTCTGGTACGTAATAAAGAACCATGAATGATGCAAATTTCGTTTCCCTGACCCTATTAGCATGAATACCTGACTGACGTTTATTATGTCTTACTGTACTTCGGAAGACGATGTTTGTTCTGAGCATGAGGAGGAATGAAGAACCTGCACGGTATGTGCATATATCTCTTTCCTGTTTAAAGCGTCCAGAATATAGATACGTGCGGACTAGGTTGTTTATTTCTTCTTCTCTAATTCATACAGCCAAGCTTATTTTGTGTGACACATTTTTTCATATATAGGCTCTCACTGCTTATTGGAGACGCACACGTCCAGCAGACCGCCATCTACAGCATCGATCAGAAACTTGTTACCCGTTGAGTTATTTCTTTGCTTAGTTATACAAAAAAATGAAAAAAAAGTATTGAGCTCTTTTATTTTGCAAGATTTCTATTGATTGTTTCTCCAAATACTTTTCCCATTTTATAAAAAAGTAAAAAAACATTGAAAAATTGCTGCTTTTCTAGCATGTACTGTTGTGTGTCTCATTTTTTTTCCAAAAACAGTTTGTAGACGTGTTTGCTGCATTTTATTTTGTTTCTTGGTTCCATATGTTTCAGTTTTTATTCTTCTTTGGGTTAGGTTGTTGGGTGGATTTTTAGGGGTGTGGGGGTGGGGGAACTCTGCCTATGATATTAATGTTAAGTTTATGCTTAATACTATTGCATAGCCGGTCCCAAGCCCGGATAAAGGAGGAGGGTCCCAACCCGACATATCTTATTTTTTTTTACCATTATGCTTAACCGAAAATTTTGTTAATTTCCTATTACAAGTAATTGTCATTTCTCATGTGGTTGATATGGACCTCGAGAAACAACCTTACTCATGAAAAGAAGGGTCTTAGCGCACAACAATTGATGAAACTGCCAGAGAAAACCTAACCTTGTTGTATATTCCGCGAGATCAGGCTAGGGTCTTGCCGGTGCCGGGTCATGTCTGCAGGCCACTTGATGAAGGGTGGATCAAAATTTAATACTGATGGTAGTATTTCCATGGAGGCTAGGCGTGGTGGAGCAAGTGGCGTTGCTGATCTAGCTCATCTTCATAGCTGCATGGTGCAAACCATACAAGGTACTAGATGGAGCAGCGCGCTTCGCCGCGCCGTCGATTTATCGTTCTTGCATGAGGTGGCTCACGAATTTTATATTTGGCGTTTTGTCTCAGTCAAAACGTGCGATTCATAGCTTGAGTTGTGTTTGTGCCTGAATCATTAGCGACAATAGTACTCTGATAATAGTCCTTGCCCGTCGCCGCAGTTTGTTGCCATGTCTGCACGTGAGGGCGAGGACATAGGCGAGATCTTGGCTCCAGTGCTTCAGGAGTCATGTGAGGAGTCATCTATTTTGTCTCTGACGGAGTTCAGCTCGGTGGAGGATTTGACAATGGCCTTGTCGCCCTGTGTGAGTGTTGCTCCCTCATCCATGGTTGTTGGTTGTTGGTCAGGTGGCGTCTATGGAGGATGATGAGGTAGGTGCTTTGGCACCTAATTCTGAGACGTTGAAGTCCATCCGGGCCCCTTTCTTTGATTGTGATGGTTTTCTTTGATTGTGATGGTATGTTGGCACGTATTGTTGAGGCGGTCTTCGTGGATAAACTTGGTGGTTTGCTCGCTTTGTTGGAGCCAGCTAGCCCTGCAAGGCGATTATTTGCCTCCTAACAGAGGAGACTCCTACCGGCAAGATCAAGAAGGTGATGAAGGCTCTTAGGAGCATAGGCAAGAAGAGTGGCGCCATTCGCACGGCGCCAAGTTGATTGTTGAGACTTTTTGAGGTAGTCGGTTCGTGGTTGGGATATGTTAGGCGAGTTTGTGAGCGGTCCGGTTGCTTCTGGATGTTGCTATAGATGTTGCTCTTTGTAGTTGTGTGGGTTTAAGGTGTTGATGTTTGTTGTATGGTTTTCGCCCGGTTTCTTCCATTAATAAACCGGGCACCTTCTTCTTAATAAATACAAGGCACAGTTTTTCCTTCGTTCAAAAAAAAAATAGTACTCTGATAATTCGTTTCACCAGCGACTTCACGTTTATGTCCACTGATGCTCAATTTAATAAGTCACTTACACTGTTTACTTGTGAAAACTAAAATTATGACGCTTCAAATAAACACGTTGATAGAGAAGTAAAATTTTAAATTCAGTAAGAAAAAGGTACCATTTTGAGAATGTAGCTGAATCAAAATACAAACGACAAAAAAGAAGAGTACAAAGAAGCTAACATTTTTCTCCACTATATAAGACATCACACTATAGAGCTATAAGAAAGTGAAATTTATAGAGCTATAAGACATCGTAATAGAAGCATATAACATTAGTAGATCAGCGGCTAAAGAGGCGCTACATTGAACAACCAAGTGCTTCTATGCTTTCATGTATCCTGCCAAGTATAACAGTATGCATGAAGAAGTAAATATCAGTGAGTTCTGAGTGACAAAGAAAACAATATTAGGATCAGCCAAATTATATTCTTTGAATTCATGAGACCAGGATCAGCAAAGGTGCTAAAATCACAATAAGCCTACGGCTGATCTGAAGTTGATAGAAAGCCTAATAGAAGGAAGATTTTGCACCCAGGTTTCATGGAGTCCACCAGTCCGGTATACTAAATACATGTTCAGAAGTAAATAAAGAAAGGGACATCTATACATGTAGTTCTGTTTTCAGATTGAAAATACCATTGTCAATTCAATTTTAAAACCTGACTATGGAGCCTAGGATATGTTATGGCTTCTTGGAGGAGATCACTTATATGCAGCTTGTTCAATGAGAGCAGCCTGGCAATGAAGCTAATGCACATGATTCATATCCAAACTATAATGATCAATATAATTTGAGACAATCTGACAATCTCAAATTAGCAAATTTCATTAAGCACGTCATTAGAAATGATCTTAACTGGGAAGCTTACTAAGTAAATGGAAATATAGATTATTCTAAAACCTAGATGTTAAAGCAAACAAAATATCTATACTACTGAAATCTGTCGTCCAAACACGCTTCAGGTTTGAGTTGTCTACTGCAAAATGTTAATGCATGCAATTTTAACCATAGTTATATTTCCGTAAAGTTAAATATGAGCATAAAACATATTATCTATGAGAATCGTAGTACCTAAACTTGAATGCAGAACTAACCCCATTCTGCATAAATTACAATCTACAATATCACATTTGTTTATCAAAAATATGGGGAGAAACCTAATGTGCTAGAAATAATTGTAGATGAATGAAACACCTATTTGCACCTTGTCAGGCCCAGTTGTTTATTTACCGTGGCAAACATCAAGGGTGAAAGAGGAAGCTAATCGTATATAAATTACATGGACTTTCATGACATGTACATTTACAATGGGTACTTCTAACATATAGCTGACTTTCCAATAAACATATCAAGAATATAAGGTCAGGAACAACAATTACCTTAATAGTATTCTACTATGTTTTAAGCAATGATTGGTAATGACTTGTGATCTACAACAGAAAGCACAATGAAGTAGTGATTCAGGGGTTAGGGCCAAACCGCTGGTAGCAGTGGTTCTCAGCAATCCAACGCCATAAAGCTCGACTCTTTTCCTTGATGATAAACACAACAGGAAAACAAACCGGAGCACTAAAGCAAGCAAGTTCTCTTCCTAGGCTGAATGGTTCTGTGCAGGATTTAATTTAACTGCTCAAAGATTAGTCAAGGAAGGAGGTCCATCTTGCCGCAGATTGATCTAGAGTCAATGACGGCATGCCAGACGTTGTTGCTCGGTGAGATTGAGTGATGCAGTGACCAGTGACCGTAGATGCAGATTTGCCGCAACTTCTGAGTGTCGATGTAGGTAGAAGATGGGAACAATGTTATCTGTTTGAACATGAAAACAATCAGTGAGTAAGTATATATGTACTGTGTTAGAAACTTATGAATAGTAGTATACAGATCAATGAACTGAATTTGCAGGCTTCTACCTTTTGAGCATGGCGAGACCCCCACACTAGGTAGGTGGCGAGCGCGATGCGCACGGAGGGTTGCACTAAGACGGCGCCGCAACCTCTCAGACCAGCGGAAGACACAGAGTGAGCTGGGGATCACGAAGTCGTCAACATCGTGGAGGTGGAGCAGACCTTCGTGGGAGGCGGAGAAGAAGTTGAAGGGAATGGGGTCGATGGAGTGGGAGGTGAGCGTGGAAGTGGCGGCGGAGGGGTCGATGTCGGCGGTCGTGGGGATGTCGTAGAGGCGTGCGGAATTAGGATTTAGGGATTTCTGAGGCGGCGGCACCCAGGTCCCATAGCATGCCGGTGAGGTTGCCGTGGAGGGAGGAGAGGAGGCGGAGGTGGCGCCGAGTTCGAGGTGGAGACGGCGGGAAGCCGCGGCGAGTGCGGCGGCGGAGGCGACCGCGTCTGAGGCCTGATTTCGGATCTGCTCCGCGCGGGTGAAAGAGCATTTTCCCTCATGTGTGGTTTTGGTAATTGAATGACAATCTCTATGGACTAATGTCTGTATTAAGATATCCTTACAGATCTTGTCCATAGAATTGTGGAGTTCATGTGTTGGGCTCTTGAAGCTTATGTGTTGAGTGAAGCTTATTGCAAGTATGTCATGAAAGATTCAAGATATCATATTAGTGAAGAAATGTTGGAAGATACAAGGTTGATCAAGATGTTGATCAACACACAAAGCTACAAGATGTACCAAGAGCGATCATGTATCTCTTGAGATGGTAAACATTTGTCCGCATAGCTTTGTGAACTAACCCATGATATATGTGTGTGTGGTATCTTTATATGAGGTTAGGTATCTTCCCATGGGATTGCATCAAATTAAGATTTCATATAGCTCATAGAGGATGACGTCATGTGGTGATCGTCATCAAGGTGAGATGTGCAATACCAAGAGAAGCTTCTTGAAGAGATCCTATGCTTGGAGTTTGCTATGGATACATGAAGACGGAGCCTAGCGAGACTCTCCCGTTATAGGTATGGAGGAGTATTGGGAGAAGTCTTCATCAAGCATGTGCTTGGACGCGGAATCAAGAAAGATGATCCACTTGAAGAGATCAGCATAGTCATCATCTAACTCAAGTGGAATGCTCAAGGCAAAGGTATGATCTTGATAGGGCTATTGAAAGAACATTTCTTAATCCCTAGTGTTTTGTGTGTTAGTTAACAATACCAATGATATATTAATCCTATTGCTAAGTATTTCAGTTTGGGTGAAACTCATATCACAAATCCTAAAGCCAAATTGAAGAGAAAAAGAGTTTCTGAAATTCTTCCCAGACTCGGATATTCCGGTTCCACAACCCGGATATTCCGAGTCAACCCCAGAAAATTGGCTAAGTCAAGTTCAGAAGTGGTACTGACTCCAATCGGAAAATCAGCTCGGTAATTTCAAGGACTCGGATATTCCGGTTCCCCAACCCGGATATTCCGAGTCAACCTCAGGAAAATTGGCTAAGTCAAGATTCAGAAGTGGTACTGACTCCAATCGGAAAATCAGCTCGGAAATTTCAAGGACTCGGATATTCCGGTTCACCAACCCGGATATTCCGAGTCAACCTCAGGAAAATTGGCTAAGTCAAGATTCAGAAGTGGTACTGATCTCAACCGGAAATTCAGCTCGGAAATTTCAAGGACTCGGATATTCCGAGTCAACCTCAGAAAATCGGCTAAGTCAAGTTCAGAATTGGTTCTGATCTCAACCGGAAATTCAGCTCGGATATTTTCAAAGACCCGGATATTCCGGGTGACCGGAATTTCCGGTGGTACTTATACCGGAATTTCCGGGTGCCCAAGACAGCCAACGGCCAGATTTTGAGGGGGAGTATAAATACCCCCTCACTCACTCAAGAATAGTGAGCTCTCAGATTTTCTCTCTCCTACCATTCTTGAAAGCTCAAATCATCAAGATCTCCCAATCCCCCCACCCAAATTCATTGATCTTTGGAGGATTGGAGGAGAAGGCCCGGATCTACATCCTCACCGAAGGGATTTGCATTTCTTCCCCATTCACTTGGGGATTTCGTGGCTAGGGTTTCCGGTGGGAAAACCTAGTTCACCATTGTTGTACTCTTGGTGTTACCTTGACCTTTTGTGGTCCTTGACCTTTTGTGGTCTTTTTGAGAGCCCACAATTCAGTTGTGGGTGTGTGCCTCAAGCGTTTGTAAGGGATTCGATCTCCGCCCTAAAAGGGGATCAATAGTGGAAGGTGGACTCGAAACCTTTGTGGTTGAGTTCATCGGAGAAGAAGGTGAGCCTTTGTGGTGTTGCGGCTAACCTGTTGTGGTAGCGCACACCTCTCCAAACGAGACGTACACCCTTGGGTGGAACTCGGGATTACATCTTCGTCTCCGCGTGCCTCACTTGGTTCCCTTTACCTTTGCTCCCTTACTTGCTTATCTTGTTATTGCTTAGATTCTCATTTAGGTAAATTCACCGTAGTTGCATATCTAGAGAATTTACCTTTGTGTTGAGCCTAAATTTGAAAAGACCTAAAATTTGTAATAGCACCTATTCACCCCCCCCCCCCTCTAGGTGCCGGATTCCCGTTCAATTGGTATCAGATCCAGGTTCACTTTTAAGGGCTTAACCGCCTAAGTGCAACGATGACGGAATCCGATGCCGAGAGGGCCGCCCGTGAAAAATTAGAGGCGGAGAAGGAGGCGTTAGCCAAAGGGGCAACCATGGCCGATCTTATTGATATGAGATCGTCCTTGGAGGCCCAATTCCTCAAGATGAATGAGATGCTCATGGCACTCTTGAAGTCTAAGGAGCCCGAGGCTACTTCTCCCTCTCCTCCTCCTAAGGAACATGCGGGGAACTCTAAGGAGTCATCTTCGGATGGGTCCAAAGATGTTACCTCAAGTGTTCCCGGGATGGCGGAAAAGGATGAACCACCTAGCTCCTCTAACACCCCCAAAGGAGAGGAATTTCATAATGTCAACCATAATTACTCTCCTAACCCTCCTATCCCTCACCCTCATGTAAACTTTAGAAGTGATCCTCCTAAGCTTAAACCTACTCATTTCTCTCAATGGGTATTTCTAATGAAGTCTCATCTATGTAGTGCCTCCATTGAGCTTTGGCGCATCATTGAAGAAGGATACAAGCCCCATGATCCAACCAACTTGACAAGAAGAGAGGTGGTTGATAGCCAACTCAACGCCACCGCTCTTCATCAACTCCAAATGGCCGTTGGAGAGAAGGACATGGCGCTCATTCAACAATTCTCCACCGCCAAGGAAGTTTGGAATGCTCTTTCCGACATCTTCGTTGGGAATGAGAGCATGAAGAAGAACCGGTATGATGCCTTATGCAATGAGGTGGAAGGGTTCTACAAGTTGGATGGAGAAAGCCACGAGGACATGTACCGGAGGTTGGTGTTGGTTGCCAACTCCTTCAAGAACCTCGGGGCGGAGTACATTAATGATGCTTGGATCAAGAGGAAGTTTGTGACCGCTCTCATGCCCTTTGAGGACACGGATTTGAAGACACTCCAAGGGAGACATGACTTTGCAAAGATGACATCCAATGAAGTTATGCAAGAGATGACCGCATACAAGGTGGCCTCCAAGATTGCACAAGATGCAAGAGCTAGAGCCATAGGGATGCACAAGCATGCCTCAATTGCTTTGAAGGCCACCGTTGAAGAGGAGGATGAAGAGGAGTGTGATGATCAAGTCGAGCTATCTAGTGAAGCTCTCTCAAGCACTCTCACTCAACACATGGGTCTTGCGGCAAGAACCTTTTGGAAGAACCCCGGGAGGGCCCAAGCAAGGATTGACAAGAAGTTTCCCCCCAACGGAGGAAAGCCATTCAACAAAGTGAGACTTTGCTATAACTGTGATGATAAGAGCCACTTTGTTGCCGATTGCCCATGGGAGAGAAGAGAGGATCATGGTGGGAGGCTCGTGGCCAAGACGAAGGGCAAGGGGCCCATGCCCATGAAGAAGCCTTTCTTCAAGAAGAACCAAAAGATTGTCTTGGTGACTCAAGAGCAATATCACACCGATGATGAAGATAGTGACAAGGAGGATACTCCAACGCAAGTGGCCGCACTAGCCATGTCTTCCACACCTCCATCACTCTTCTCCTCACCAAACGAGAGCCCCATCGTCAAGAATGCAAGATGTCTTATGGCAAAGACATCCGAGGTACAACTATCCCCCAACTCCATATCACATGACATTGATGATGCTATGAGCCTATAAGTCAAGGAAGAAATCATTGCTTTTGATAAATTCATGACTAACTTGCAAGGAGAAGGAAAGAAACACTTTGGCTCAATCATGAGTCGTATAGGTGAGCTTGAGGATGAGCTTGAACTAAAAGGTGAGATTGAGATAGAGGATGCACACGCTAAGGTGTCTCTCCAATCCTCTCTCGAAGATGAACAAGAAGCTCATGCTCTCCTCGAGGAGCAACTTGCTAAGATCACTAAGGATCGTGATCTCTACTTTGCTAAATGTAAAATTGTGCAAAATGAAAAGTCCGAGCTTGTAGTTGCTCATGCTAGACTTTGCGAAGACTTCGAGTCACTTGAGAATGCTCACAAGGTGTTGACAAGTGATCACGAACGTCTTCTCAAGTCTCGTGATCAACTCCAATCTCGGATATCTACTCTTGAGAAACCTAGCACCTCTACTCCTTTGAATGCTAATGCAAATGTTGTGAAGGGTATTTCTAGGGTTGTGTTTGTTCCTTCTATGGCAACCAAGCCCAAGACCTCTCTTGATAAAGGTAAGGGGACACTCACTACTCCTCTTCATGAGCGAGTGCCCCACAAGGGTAAGGAAGGTCTAGGCTATGTTGCTAAGGAGAAGAAGGAGATCAAGAAGAAGACCAAGTCCGCACAAGCCAAGAAGGTTGACATTGCGAGTGGAAATGCCACAAGGGGCACTCCCACTCGTAATGACTTTGCGGGCATATCTAACCCCAACTATGCTTTATATGTTGATTATTATGGGGATGTCTATGCTAGATACATTGGTCCTTTTGATGGTTACATTGAATATGCTATTTGGGTACCAAAGACCCTTGTTGCTAACCAAAAGGCACCCATTGCAAAATGGGTACCTAAACAAAAGAATTGATTGTGTGTAGGGCCTTGCTTCCGGAGGATCGAAATGGATAATTGATAGTGGGTGCACTAGTCATATGACCGGAAGCAAGGATATTGTAACGGAGTTGAAGCCCAATGATGATCAAATGACCGTTACATATGGTGATAATTCTAAGTCTAAGGTAATAGGGCTCGGCAAGGTGGTAGTGGCACCGGACATCACACTTGTGAATGTCTTGCTTGTCGAGTCCCTAGGTTTCAACTTGATCTCCGTCCATTCCTTAACTTGTTTGGGCTATACCGTTGTCTTCGAAAAGGAAATGGTCATTCTCTTGCGGAGCAAGTCTCTCAATGTGTCTTTCGTTGGGTACATTGAGAATGGGCTCTATGTGGTTGACTTCTCCGGAGTCACCACTTCCCATACAATGTGCCTATTCGCAAAGGCGGACTTGGGTTGGCTATGGCATCGCCGACTAGCTCATGTCAACATGAGGACTTTGCAAAGTCTCCACAAGGGTGGCCATATCCTAGGACTAAAAGACCATGTTTCTTTCTCGAAGGATCGAATGTGTAGGGCGTGTGTTGAAGGAAAAATGCATGACATCTACCATCCAAGCAAGACCATCATTTCGTCAAAGAGGGTTTTGGAGCTTCTCCATGTTGACCTCTTTGGTCCCATTCCGGAAGCTAGTCTTGGTGGCAAGAAATATTGCTTGGTGATTGTTGATGACTATTCAAGATACACATGGGTTTTCTTCTTCAAGACGAAGATGGAGACTCAACAAACTATCATCGACTTCTCCAATGAAGCTCAACGTCAACACAATGTCCCTATCATGGTGATACGAAGTGACAATGGGTCCGAGTTCAAGAACTACACCTTAAACGAGTTCCTTAGTGAAGAAGGGATTCGTCATCAATATTCCGCTGCTTATACTCCCCAACAAAATGGTGTAGCCGAAAGGAAGAACCGCACACTTATTGAGATGGCAAGGTCGATGATGGCGGAGTTCAAGTCCCCTCACAACTTTTGGGCCGAAGCCGTCAACACCGCTTGCCATTCATCCAACCGGCTCTTCTTTCGCAAAGGACTCATGAAGACACCTTATGAATACTTCTGTGTATTTGGTTGTAAGTGTTTTTATCTCATCAAAGGTGTTCGTTTGGGCAAGTTTGATTCTAAGTCTCTTGAAGGGACATTTGTGGGCTACGGATCCGAATCCCACACTTATAGAGTCTATGATAAGGCCTCGCGCATAATCATAGAAACTTGTAGTGTGGTGTTCGAGGAGAATGACGGCTCCCTCGTGGAGCAAAGTGGTGTTTCCGGTGTAGGTGATGATGAACCTCAAGATGCTATCCGAAGAATGGGGTTGGGAGTCCACCGCCCCGTTGAACTCTATTATGAGGATGATCAACAAGGACCAAGTTCTTCACAAGTGGTGACCACCCCAACACAAGAAACACCCATCGACAACACCGTGCCCAATGCACCTAGCCAAGAAGAACAAGATTCTACAGCTGCTCCTGGAATTTCCGGAGGACCGGAAAATCCGGTTCAAGATGGACTCGGAAATTCCGGTGGTCCGGAATTTCCGGTCCCTGAACCCGGAATATCCGGTCCTGCTGACATTCCCGGTGGCAGTTCGCAAGGCCAAGATCAACCCTCTCCCTCACCAATGGACACCACTCCAATGGTTGATCAAGGCCATCAATTCAGTCAAGGCGGAGACATGAATGATCAAGATGATCAAGCGATTCCTCCCACCACTCGGAGGGAAATCGAGATCCGCCGCTTGAATAGGGTTGGCACCTCACAAGAATTAAGAGCTCTATCTCTTGACAAGGTGCTTGGTGATGTGAGAAGCAAGGTCTCTACCCGAAAACAACTCGCAAGCTTTAGTGAACATCAAGCTCACATCTCCATGGTGGAACCCAAGAAGGTCTTTGAAGCTCTTGAAGATAAAGATTGGCTTGATGCTATGCATGAAGAGCTCAACAATTCGAGCGCAACAAAGTGTGGAAGTTGGTGGAAAGACCCAAAGATTGCCGCAATGTTATCGGCACCAAGTGGATATTCAAGAACAAGCAAGATGAACATGGCATGGTGGTGACGAACAAGGCAAGATTGGTGGCTCAAGGTTACTCTCAAATTGAAGGCATTGACTTTGGAGAAACCTACGCGCCCGTGGCTCGACTTGAGTCAATCCGTATTCTTCTTGCCTATGCCTCTCACCATAACTTTAAGTTGCAACAAATGGATGTTAAATCCGCTTTTCTAAATGATCCACTAAATGAACTTGTTTATGTTAAGCAACCACCGGGGTTCGAGGACCTCAAGTATCCGAACCATGTCTACAAGTTGGATAAGGCACTCTATGGCCTTAAACAAGCCCCACGAGCGTGGTACGAGCACCTTAGAGAACTACTTGTAGACCGTGGATTCCAAGTTGGGGAAATCGACCCCACACTTTTCACTAAGAAAGTTAATGGGGAGCTTTTCATTTGTCAATTATATGTGGATGACATTATATTTGGATCGACTAACAAAGCATTTAACGAAGAATTCTCTAAGCTTATGACTGACAGGTTTGAGATGTCTATGATGGGCGAGATGAAGTTCTTCCTCGGATTTGAGATCAAACAATTGAGGGAAGGAACGTTCATCAACCAAGCAAAGTACATTCAAGACATGCTCAAGAAGTACGAGTTGCTTGATCTCAAGGGTGCCTCTACTCCAATGCAAACCAAATGCCACCTTGAGCTCAACCCGAAGGGTAAGGATGTGGATCAAAAGGTATACCGCTCCATGATTGGATCTCTCCTCTACCTTTGTGCATATAGACCGGATATAGTGCTAGCCGTAGGAGTGTGTACAAGATATCAAGCGGCTCCTAAAGAAAGCCATGATGTGGCGGTCAAGAGAATCTTTAGATATTTGGCTTATACCCCAACTTATGGATTGTGGTATCCCAAGGATGCAAATTTCTCATTATGTGGATTCACGGATTCCGATTGGGCGGGAGATCATGATGATAGGAAGTCAACCTCCGGTGCTTGTCAATTTATTGGGAGGTCCTTGGTGAGTTGGTCTTCTAAGAAGCAAAATTGCATATCTCTCTCCACCGCCGAAGCCGAGTATGTTGCCGCCGCAAGTTGTTGCACTCAGTTGCTATGGATGAGGCAAACTTTAAAGGAGTACGGAGTCGATTGCGACAAAGTGCCTCTTTTATGTGACAACGAAAGTGCCATCAAGATTGCCTACAACCCGGTGCAACATTCAAGAACCAAGCATATTGAGATCCGCCATCATTTCATAAGAGATCATGTGGCCCGTGGAGACATTGACTTATCATATGTGGGCACAAGGGATCAATTGGCGGATATCTTCACGAAGCCCCTTGAGGAAGGAAGGTTTTGCTTTTTGAGGAATGAGCTTAATATCATTGATTCGAGGTCCTTAGCTTGATCGCTTGCACACTCACCTAGGGCGTAATTGCATATTATCTAGTTTAGATGTAGGCATGGAAATAGGGGGAGTGCGGTCCTAATACATTGGACCATCCCTCCCCCCATTATGCCGATAGCAAGTGTTCTTTTATCTCTATATTCATTCTTGTGACTAATGAGCTAAAACGACGAGTATTGGTTATGTACCCAAGATACGTCTTCGCGGTAACATGCCATACACTCCTACATGGTGGCCTCGGCCACCGACCTCTTCTCCTTGAAGAGTTGATTTTATTTGGAGCTTTTTGTTGCTATTTGCCCTCCTTTTCATGCATGTGGGAAACCTACTCAACTTGGCTCTTTTGGTTCGATTTGGTTGTTGTGAGTTGAGTATGGTGTACCAATATCAGTTTGGAAATCTATCCCAAGCCTACTTTCCCCTGAAAACATTTCTCTCTATTGCACACAAGTCATCCTTTTGAAAACTGGGATTTTGGTTCAGCAGGTCGGAATATCCGGTTCATTTTGAACCGGAATATCCGGTGACTCGGAATATCCGGTGTAAGTTACACTCGGAATATCCGGTCTGGCAGTTTGTCCAGAAATATAAGGGCAGGCTCGGGGTGAAGGGCTCATTAGTGCTCTTCTTCCACCCCCGACCTCCCTCTCCTCCAGTCGCCGCCCCTGCTGTTCCCAAGTCCCTCCGGAGCACTCCGACCGCCGGGGAACCTCTTTCTCGGCCGGATCTGCTCCTCCTCCGCCCCGGGAACTCACTCCTCCAAGCAATGGCCTCAATGGATGAGGGTAACTTCACTTTTCTTCTTCCTTATGTGCTTGCACTTGGATCTTGATGTGGAGTTATTTGTTTCAATGTTGCTTGGTAGAGATTGTTCCTAGGACTATTCCCTGCCTTCTACATACATTAGTTTTGCATTATGTTGGATCGATCTAGTTTTAGACCGAGTCAATCTCAGATCTGCAGTTTATGTCTGACTCGGAATATCCGGTTCAGATTGACTCGGAATTTCCGGTCATGTCTGAACCGGAATTTCCGAGTCAAACACTGCAGTTTTAAGATTAACTCATGTTTAACTACATATGATTCATCAAATGTCTATCTAATGTGTGTA
This sequence comes from Poa annua, assembly GCA_026929855.1. NCBI lineage: Eukaryota > Viridiplantae > Streptophyta > Magnoliopsida > Poales > Poaceae > Poa > Poa annua. The sequence goes on from CM049431.1 coordinate 89,543,775, forward strand.
TTATCTTCTGACTTGTGTGCACTTACCTTATGCTACCCTCTATGCTCAAATTCACAGGTTCAAGTGGAAGTCCGTCCGCAGGGGGATCAAGGCACACAGGTAGAGCACCTGTCTCCAAGCAATCAGTCAACACGGGAAAGGGCCTTGCACCTCAGAGGAAGAAGAAAGCTGTTGCCAGCAAGCCCTCATCCAAGAAGAGAAAGAATGCCCCTAGTCCCCAACGTCAGAACTACGCCAAGATGCATTATGTGGATTACTCTCAGCTGAGGCAGGGGGACTGGTACCTCAGCGCAAGAGACACCTCTCTCGATGATCGCAACTTTTGGTGCCAAGCACAAGAGCACATATTTGTGGATCTCTATCTCTCACTGTCGAAGCCCATTCGACCCATGCACCCGTTTGACTTTGCATCCCTGCAGAAGAAAACCGCATTTGCTGAGGCCATCCACATTGTCAAGACCATGGGTTTGGAGAGGTTGGCGCTCATCCGTTGTGCCTACAACGCGCAGCTTGTAATGCAGTTCTTCGCCACCCTAGTGATCAAGGGTGACTCGAAGAAGACCATGAAGTGGATGACTGGGGATTCATACTGTGAGTCCAACTTCGAGGAGTTTGGCAAGGTACTGGGCTACAGGTTTGATGGTGACAATCCCCAAGGCACTCGCATGCACACCCCGTACAAGCTCAACAAGAAGGAGACAGCTCACTTATATGGTGCGGGAGCCACCCCTGGATTCACTCGTGACTTGCTTCCTTTGTATGATGTTCTTGTGCGCATCCTGCGTGAGAACATTGCACCGAGTGGTGGCAACAACGACAACGTGGTTACCCCTCTCTGCAACCTGCTCCTTCACGCCAACCGCATTGTGGAGGACTCGGGTTCTGATACTGACTGGAGAGTAGATGTGATGGATTACATCTACAATGAGATGTATGAAGCTATGACCACCAGGGTCTCTATTCCTTATGCTCCGTACATAATGAAGCTCCTCCAGTTTAAGTTCCCTAACCTCACCATCAGCAGCAGTGATTTGGTGCCACATGACTTCAAGAAGCTCTGTGTGAAGAAGACTGTGGTCAAGCCCCCTCCTAGGACTTCTACTACATCAGCTACAGGTGGATCTTTCATGGGTGATGCTATGAGGGCTGCTGCTACCTCTACTCATGTTCCTACCACTCATGCGCATGTCAAGAAGCTGAACTGGTTCCAGCGCAACATCCTTTGCATGAATGTGGACATCCGCAAAGAGCAATACAATGCCTACAAGGATCGCCGTCAGCTGGACTACAAGCAAGACTTGATCCTTCACCATGCTTCTGGCTCTCCTGCTCATGCTGCTCTGTCTGAGCCCCTGACCTTTGCTCAGTGGAACCAGGGTTCCTTGGCTCCATGGACACTGATTGACCAGGACCTTGGCGGCAGCTCGTACACCACTGGCTATGACTATGATGAGGAGGAGGAAGATGATGATGAGGAGGCAGCGTCTGAGGAGTATGAAGATGATGATGATGATGAGGATGCTGATGATGATGATGAGGAGGACCCCTCGGACTGAAGACTTCCATGGGACGTAGCATCGCTCTTCTTCCTTTTTGGCGTTTCGATGCCAAAGGGGGAGAAGTTGCTCTACTAGGACTTCTTCGGGGATTTGCAAGGGCCGGGCACAACCTTATGCGTTTATCATTTTATTTGCGCTTGTGTCCATTTATCGTGTTTTAAGTTACTTGTGAAACTCTCTCTTTATTCCATTTGTGATAACTTTGTATTGAGACAATGGTTGATGCTATCTTTATATTATGGTTGAGACTTCGAATTGATTGTGTTGGTATTCTCTTCATATTCTATATACACAAGGTATGAAAATCTATCTAGTCTCAATTGCTACCATAATCATACATTTTGTCTCTTTTCTCCTTTGTGATATCTTGTGGTTGTTATAAAATTGCTCCTATCCTTTGTCATATTGTGTGCTTACTTGCATTTATTTAGGGGGAGCCATTTTCTGCCAAAAACATGATATTGCGTTTTGTTTCTATGTAAATCGTGGTATTGTCATCTAACACCAAAAAGGGAGAGATTGAAAGAACATTTCTTAATCCCTAGTGTTTTGTGTGTTAGTTAACAATACTAATGATATACTAATCCTATTGCTAAGTATTTCAGTTTGGGTGAAACTCATATCACAAATCCTAAAGCCAAATTGAAGAGAAAAAGAGTTTCTGGAATTCTTCCCAGACTCGGATATTCCGGTTCCACAACCCGGATATTCCGAGTCAACCCCAGAAAATTGGCTAAGTCAAGTTCAGAAGTGGTACTGACTCCAATCGAAAAATCAGCTCGGAAATTTCAAGGACTCGGATATTCCGGTTCACCAACCGGATATTCCGAAGCAACCTCAGGAAAATTGGCTAAGTCAAGATTCAGAAGTGGCACTGACTTCAATCGGAAAATCAGCCCGGAAATTTCAAGGACCCGGATATTCCGGTTCACCAACCGGATATTCCGAGTCAGCCTCAAGGAAATTTGCTAAGTCAAGATTCAGAAGTGGCACTGACTCCAATCGGAAATTCAGCTCGGAAATTTCAAGGACTCGGATATTCCGAGTCAACCTCAGAAAATCGACTAAGTCAAGTTCAGAATTGGTTCTGATCTCAACCGGAAATTCAGCCCGGATATTTTCAAAGGCCCGGATATTCCGGGGCACCGGAATATCCGGTGCAACTTATACCGGAATTTCCGGGTGACCAAGACAGCCAACGGCCAGAATTTGAGGGGGAGTATAAATACCCCCTCACTCACTCAAGAACAGTGAGCTCTCAGATTTTCTCTCTCCTACCATTCTTGAAAGCTCAAATCATCAAGATCTTCCAATCCCCCCACCCAAATTCATAGATCTTTGGAGGATTGGAGGAGAAGGCCCGGATCTACATCCTCACCGAAGGGATTTGCATTTCTCCCCCATTCATTTGGGGATTTCGTGGCTAGGGTTTCCGGTGGGAAAACCTAGTTCACCATTGTTGTACTCTTGGTGTTACCTTGACCTTTTGTGGTCCTTGACCTTTTGTGGTCTTCTTGGGAGCCCCCAATTCAGTTGTGGGTGTGTGCCTCAAGCGTTTGTAAGGGATTCGATCTCCGCCCTAAAAGGGGATCAATAGTGGAAGGTGGACTCGAAACCTTTGTGGTTGAGTTCATCGGAGAAGAAGGTGAGCCTTTGTGGCGTTGCGGCTAACCTGTTGTGGTAGCGCACACCTCTCCAAACGAGACGTACACCCTTGGGTGGAACTCGGGATTACATCTTCGTCTCCGCGTGCCTCACTTGGTTCCCTTTACCTTTGCTCCCTTACTTGCTTATCTTGTTATTGCTTAGATTCTCATTTAGGTAAATTCACCGTAGTTGCATATCTAGAGAATTTACCTTTGTGTTGAGCCTAAATTTGAAAAGACCTAAAATTTGTAATAGCACCTATTCACCCCCCCCCCCCCCTCTAGGTGCCGGATTCCCGTTCAGCTATAGGATCGATAGGCGTACTATCAAGAGGGGCTCTCAAGTTTGTAACTTGATCGCATCGTTGTGGAGATCTCAAACCGTTGCATACTTGGCATATCATATTTCTTGGTTCTTATTTGGCTTTTATGGTGGTGAGGAACTAGAGATTGGTTCATCTCCATGTCAAGCTCTTGTTCATCGAAAATGGTCTTACTTTTGAAAACTTGTTGGCTTTCTTCCATGTGAGGATTTAGAGCTTGGTTTATCTCCATACTAAGCTCTAGTTCATCAAAAACGGATCTGGGGGGGGGGGGGGTATAAAAACTCCCCCTCTTCTTCTTCCTTGGCCCATCCAAGGGAGCACGAATTTCCCCTCTCTCCTACTCCATTGTTGACCTTGGAAAGCTTGATTTCTCTCATTCCCTCCATTGATTCTTCCATATTCTTTAGGGAAAGTTGAGAGGAGATCTAGATCTACAATCCTACCAATCATTCTCTCCTCTAAGTGAGGGGAACCTAGTGGATCTATTTCTTGGAGTTCCTTTGTGGTTCTTCTTCTTTGTTCTTCCTCTCTTCTCCCCCCATAAGCATTAGTTTCTTTTGGTGGGATTTGGGAGTGAAGGATTTTACTCCTTTGTGGTTTCCTTTGTTCTTCCTCTCTTATTCCCCCATTAACATTTGTTGTTGTGTTGGAATTTGAGAGTGAAGGACTTGATCACTTCGTGTGCTCTTGCCATTGCATTTGCATCGGTTTGAGCCCTCCACGAGGATTCGTGGTGGTGATACTTGTGAGCTTGTTACTCTTGGGTCTTTGGACCCTAGACGTCTTTTGTGGCCAAGACCTTTTGTGGTCAAGACCTTTTGTGGTCACTTGAGAGCCCCCAATTAAGTTGTGGGTGTGTGCCTCAAGACTTGGGAGCCCCAATTAAGTTGTGGGTGTGTGCCTCAAGAGTTGTACGGGATTCGATCTCCGCCCCAAAAGAGATCAATGGTGGAAGGTGAACTCGCAACCTTTTGTGGTTGAGTTCATCGGGAGAAGAAGGTGAGCCTTTGTGGCGTTGCGGCTAACCTGTTGTGGTTGCGCACACCTCTCCAAACGTGACGTACACCCTTTGGGTGGAACTCGGGAATACATCCTCGTCTCCGCGTGCCTCGGTTATTTCTATATCCGAGCTCTTTACTTATGCACTTTACATTGTGATAGCCTTCGTGCTTGAAGTCATATATCTTGCTATCACCTTGTTATTTGTATTGCTTAGCATAAGTTGTTGGTGCACATAGGTGAGCCTAGTATTTATATCTAGGTTGTATGCTTGTTAAAGTAAACCTCTAGTTTTATTCCGCCTTTATCAAGCATACCGGAATTTCCGGGTCATTCTTGGACCGGATATTCCGGCTCCTCGGAAAAAGTTTTAAATCGCCTATTCACCCCCCCTCTAGGCGACGTCTATCCGTTCAGCGGGGGCGGTCACCATTCATGGCCGCGGAGCCGCAACCTATGGTGGGCGGCACAATGGCGGTGAGGAGGAAGAGCGTGAGGGCAGAACTTGCTTTGCCATCGGGTCTAGACAGGTCAGCACGTTGTTTTGCGGATCGAAGCGGAAAGCAATTTCGCTTTCCCCATCAGTTCTCTAATTGCGATCGGTAACAGGCCCACAAGCCAGCCTAACAGAAATGACGTGGATGGCCTGGGAGGCCTCCCTGGGCACCGGACGTAAATCCTTAATAGAATTACCGATCCTTGGGTGTCTGAAGCTTTGGCGATTAGAGATGGAGTGATTTTAGTAAAGCTTCGTGGATATGAAAAGTTCTCATTGCGACTTTGCGACAGACTGTTCAGAGATTGGCCTTCGTGTCACACTTCCGGTGGTGGCGCCTATCTTTACTATTAAATTGCAGTATGTGGCCGATCGTCCGCAGGACGTGGTCTGCCGAGCTAGCGAGAGATTCACGCGAGCGAGCGAACGACCTACAGTCCATGCGAGCGAGCGAACCATCATGGTACACTGCGAACTAGCAACCATGTTTGTATCTCATATAGAGGCTGCCGCTCTACCCCCTCACCAATTTGTAGGAACTTGAAACCGTAGTTGTACTGCAACATGTTGAAAGAGCATTTTCGTTCTTCTAAGTTTTGGATATTAATGACAACACGAAAATGATGTCTAACGGTGTGCCTAATTATTTCAGATACTACATCGTCTTGAAGAACAAAAAGGATGAAGATCAACCAGTTTAAAGAGAGAGTTGGCTGGCAATTTTTCCTGTCGTGTCAGGCCGGAAGTTCCGGTGTTGTGACCGGAGGTTCCAGCCTACGGGACGGAATTTCCGGGCCTGCACCGGACATTTCTGGTTGGTCAGAGAACGGCTAAGTCCTTTAGGATTTCAGCCCTGGCAAAGGCGGAACTTTGGCCGGAGGTTTGGCCGGATCTTTCCGGACAACCGGAAATTCCAAGCCAGACAACCGTGAAAATCGACTAAGTCAGAACTTGCCTGCGCACGGGCAAAGGCGGAACTTTGTCCGGAGATTTTGCCGGATCTTTCCGGGCAACCGGAAGTTCCGGCCTATCCACCGGAAGTTCCGGTGCTGATTAGCAGAGAAATCTGCTAAGTCAGGAATTGCTCGCACACGTGCAAAGTCGGAACTTTGGTCGGAAGTTTGGCCGGATCTTTCCGGACGACCGGAAATTCCGGCCAGACCACCGGAAGTTCCGGTGCTGAACAAGCCAGGATTTTCTCTAAGTCTGGAATGCCTGCGCCCTGGCCAAGCCGGAAGTTCTACCAGAACTTTGGACGGAACTTTACGGTGAAGGGGTTACGTGCAGAAAACAATAATTTTCTAGCGTATGAAACCCTAACTAGCCAGGATCTATCTATCTAGTACATGTGATAACGGTGGCGGAACGGAATACATTACCTCCATATAGACCGATAGCGGGGATTACGCTCTCGCACAAGCGTTGACGATGAAGTCGTACGTAGCCGACCTCGAAGTCGCGGAGAACTTGCCGCGATGATGTAGACGATGACGTCGGGGTGTCGACGATGTCCTGCGTCGACTGGCGTCGGGCGGAAGATGGCGAGACGCCGGCGGCAAGGGGGGTGTGTAGGGGTTACGGGGCAGAAAACAATAATTTTCTAGCGTACGAAATCCTAACTAGCCAGGATCTATCTATCTAGTACATGCGATAACGGTGGCGGAACAGGTTACATTACCTCCATGTAGACCGATAGCGGGGATTACGCTCCCGCACAAGCGTTGACGATGAAGTCGTACGTAGCCGACCTCGAGGTCGCGAAGATCTTGCCGCGATGTCGAAGTCGATGACGCCGGGGTGTCGACGATGATCTGCGTCGATGATCTGTGTCGACGGGCGTCGGGCAGGAGGAAGCAGAGCGCCAGCACCAGGGGGGGTGGCGCGCCGGCAGCAGAGGGGGGGAGGCGCGGCGGCTGTAGGGGGCGAGACGACGTCGCCCAAGCTTCTCCGTAGAGTAGCCTCCGAGCACTCGCAAACATACGGAGCCTAGCGACGACTCCCGGTCATTCAGATCCAGCTGAAATCGCAGGAGCAGACCTTATCTGGAATCCCGCAGAGCAACGGCGCTCTGCGGTATGGCTTAGGTGGAGAGAGACCCTCTTCCTCAGCTCGGCGCGGCTCCGACTTGGGAACCACGAGATCGAGAGAGAAATTGGGAATTAATTGGATTTTCCTGTGATTTAAAACAATTAATATGGCTTGCTATATAAAGGGGGAAGGGGGTGTGCCAACCCCCTTGGCTCCCCCATGTGGGACTAAAAGGGGAGAGGGGAGGGGGGTTCGGCCGAACCCCCCTTTGGGCCCTCTTCTAGTCCAATTCGGACTAGGGGGGGAAGGCCCCCCCTTGCTTGGTGCGCCTCCCCCTCATGGGCCCTCTTTGGGCCCATTTAGGTGGGAGCCCCCTTTTTCCTTTATTTAATTAATATTAAATTAATATAAAAATCCCATTAATTCATAATTAATATATTTATATATAATTCAATATCCCATGACTCCGAAACTATTTCGGAACCACCCGAACAACTTTCGGACATTCTCGGAACCCTTCCATAGCTCACCGGAACTCCTTCCGGACCACCGGAACTCTTTCCGGATCATTTCTTTCTCTCCAATAAAAACCTATAAATTCCAGAACCTATCTCCTAGCGTCGCTAAGACCTTAAGTTTGTTACGCTATGGTTCGGGAACACTCCAGACATGGTCGAGACACTCCGCTCACCAATGATCGTCAGGGATACCTGGAAATATATGACGACCCCTGTGCATTCCACGAATATCGTCGTTGAACCAAAAGTATGATATTCATTCCCTTTGTTTCTGCGATACTACCTTGTCCGAGATATGATCGTAGACACACCGATGCCTTTGCTGTATCTCGTTACCGACGAAGGTTATTAACTCGTCTGCGATATTACATCTTCATGACCTACTCATAAGCTGCGCAGCTATATAGATGCAATATCACCGAGTGGGCCCAGAGTATCTTTCCATTACAAGAATGAACAAATCCCGCTCTTGATCCTTACGTCTCGATGCTCTTTCGGAATACCCAAGATGGACACCGTTATTGTCATGCTATATAAGACACAACGTTTGATGCTCTCAAAGCACTCCTACGAAGCAACAATAAGTACGGTCTCACGGTCTAAGGAATAAGCTATCACACTCTTAACTATTGCAAATGACAAACATTGTAATACGATCTTATTGCAATACTTTGCGTATGTCCACCACCTTATTCAACTAATAAGATGACCCCATTGTCAACCGACGTCATTGTCCTTGATCGGGAATCTCGATCAACTGTTGCCCAATGGACTAGCTCATATAGAGGCTTGCTAGGGACCTGGTTGTCTATGTATCACACGTGTATTAATAATTCCGATTAATACAGTTATAGCATAATACACAAACCTATTATAAACTCATGAGATAATGCAATAAATAATACTTATTTATTTGCCTCTAGGGCATATCTCCTTCAGTCTCCCACTTGCACTAGAGTACAAATAAACTAGCTGCATTTTACTTTATCAGAATCCCTTATCAAATAAGAATCATTTGATAATGCTTGCTTGTGGAAAAGTGTTACTGCACAATCCATGATTGTACACGCTTTTGCGATTCACTGGTATCAACTCGCTTGATATCATCATGTCGTTTAACAACATAAATGCTAATACCGTAACTAAGTGAGACTTCTGTTTCCCAGCGCTTACTCTGATTATACTAACCAAGTAACTGCTCTGGAAAAACACACTCAGCCATACAGAGCCCCTTGTAACAATTACAAACTCGCGATATCTACATACTTTCACACAAATGTAGAAAACTTGACATTCTAATGTCAATCCCTTAACTAACGCACTTCTACTTCCAGTAAATTCCAAATTTACTTTCATAACTGTTCTTATTCTAAGAACATCGGTTACATTTCATCGAGCGGATAATATGGCCTCTGTATGATGTCTAATATTACATAGTAGACCCACATGTCATACAACCATTACTTTCATGCATAATTACTCTTAATGATCAATTGGATTTCAAAGGACCATCCGTTTGATTCTATTCTGACTCCTCAGATATAATCCAAAACGACTCGACCAACTATTTAAAATTCCCGTTCTATTTCAAAATAGACACTAACTTTCAAATAGTTTCACAACTTCATCCTGTTCTACTGGTACAGTTTCACAATGTGTTAACTACACAAGATGAATTCGACTCCCACTCAAACTATGTCTCCACATATTTGATAACACGAGCTCCCACTCAAAAACGTGCCATCCACATATTTGAGTTCCTGAGCTCCCACTCAAAAACATGTTCTTCACATATTTCTCCTGAGTGAACTAACTATGACTCCCACTTAAATCGACATCTTGGCTAAACCAAAATCATTGATATACTATCAATTCGATTTTAATACAAACTACAGTATTACATTAATACAAATCCCTCAGACTTTAAGCACGTCTACATAAATGTAGTCAACAAATTTGATCTTGTTCAAGACACACTTCTTGACAAGACATGCTACCGCGTCTTTCTTATAGTCACATTTACATATAATACTTTATATGATGATTAAACAATCTTATTCCTATAATAAGAATTGCAGCAACAATTACTCTCTTAATCCTTTTAAACGTAACTTGGATTTCCTGGCTGAAAAAAGCCTTTGTTCGCATTCCAATATTTTCTCAACTTTCTTTGTATTCATAAAGTGCACCTTGATCTTTTAACAAGATCTGAAATACTTAATACAGTGCTGTGACCTGACAGCAATATTAAATATAGCAGCACTTTATTCAGAAGTTTCTTTCATGAAAATATTATGATCTTTACGAAGAGGATTGCAAGCAGAAAACAATTTTCTAGTCTCCCTCACTCTTAATCACCAAATTTTCATTAGCAGACATATACTCTTTGGAACACTTTCCAACATAGGTCTGATACTTTATTCCAAACTTCTAATTCCAATCCATAAACCATAATTCGAAAAGTCATCTTTTCTCGGAATTACATAGACAACAAACTGAACTTTGTTTCTAATTGATTCTGGAATACACTCTCGTCCAAAGCGAGCAATCTACAAAGAACCACTCATGTATATTCCGAATTATCGCATAATCATATACATGTCGACACTACTGTCGATCCTACGAATTCTCGTTGAGAAAAATATCTATTTTCTAAAGTGGACATTGACTATAATGTTTCGAACATATTAGGAGATTTCTAAGACTGATTCTGGCGACCACACTTTATTGAACAATAGAGCGTGATTATAATTCCCCACATATCACCATATATGACATTATAATTATGTGAAGCAAATTGCCACGAGTCTTTTGTGTTGAAAACATAATTCAAAAATATTGTCCTTTGATCGAATTTCGTGAATACAATTTTCACTAATCTTTCTTCTGAAAAACCCCATTTGATCTATCATCAAATTAATCTCAGACTCCACAATTTATCGGGCAAATACTCCTATTTACCAAATTTATGGAGGAATTCGGATCAAGCAATGAACACCATTAATTAATCATTAAAAATGACACTCAATTAATTTCCGTTAGTATTGTAACTTCAATACTTGATTTCAAGCTTAATCAACTCAGCACCCGAAATACTTAAATGGACCAAAGCATCCATTACTTCTTTCATTGCTTTTATGATTAAACTCGACGGTGTTTGTTCTAGCAATAGAACCTTTGTTCATGGGACAAGCTATTTTATCATATCTACAATTATGAATACTTATCATACAATCAATGTAACTGAGATGTGGAAACTTTATTCATAAGATAAAACAACTGACTTGTTCCATAAAACAACTGAACTTGTCTTATTACATGAATAATTTTGTCTTGCAACAATCAAGACACACACACTCGCTCACTATTACAAAAGATCGTATCAAAAACTATTAATGATAACTATGATAACTTGAGGACGTGAACACCAAAAGGCCATCAACTCCTTGACTACCAGCTTCAGCGCCAGGTCACATCAAACTGCGCCGCATATACGTGATAATCAGGACCTGTTTCACAAACAGAGCAATTATCAAAAATTTCACCATATTCCATGGGCGAATTCATAATTCTGCATATATCAAATATATACCTGTAGCATCGAAGATCTCTCCTTCGATGGAATCAACCTTCAGAGACTGGAACTCACGTATGAATACGTAGAAGTTCATATCGTCGGCTTTCAAAATGTACTTACGTACATGCTTCTCATAGCTGGGAGGTAGAGATATCAAGACAGTCCGAATGGCACAGGAATCTGCCATCCAGTAATCGAAGACCATCGTCAGCTGGAAGTAGATGTCATACAATCTCTTCAAATGTGTCTTCAGACAGGTATGCTCCTCCATGTGAATGGTCTGGAACATTTTCAGCTGTCTGAACTGCTCACGCTTTAATTCATCCCCGAAGTGCGTCTTTATCGCATCCATCATGACGCTTGGCTCCTTGCGTCGAAACATCTCTTTCAACTCGGGTGCCAAGCATACGGTCATGGTGATCTCCACTTCAATGAATATGTCTCGACGCTTACGGAAATCTTCTTCCTCCTCTTCGCTAGCAGAATCTCCTGGTCCTTCTCCTACCGGTTCATCGAGAACATATAGAATGTTGTTGTGTTCGAGAATGTTTCTAAAACCCCTGTACCATCTGATGAAGTTGGACCCGTCGGCTTCTAATGTAGCATCCGGGCTCTTGAGGAAGTAACCGAAGTATAGTTGCGTAGTCTACAGATGTGATCGCAAAAGAGGTAAGGTAAAGTTTATAATATGTAGGTGAGTTTTAGTCCTATAATCTCATTATCAAAAACACACCACACCAAGATTATTATCCCTAAAATAATAATGGCGATGACACGACCCCCATCCACTCCACTACCCCCGATCATCACGGCCGGCAGCACAGCTTCAAAGGTGGACATAAAATGTCGATCATAACAACTCTATGACTCGTGCTCGATCTTTCGATCTTCCCGTGTTCCGAGGCCATACCTCTGAGTATGCTAGGCTCGCCAATCAAACCTCGAAGACCCTGCGCGTGCAACATGGCTTACACCCACTGTATGCGAACGACGAGATGTGTGACACCCGATCATCACGGCCTGCCTCATAACGTAGAACTTTCTTGGTGGTGCGCAACGAGGGAGAACACAATTTTGGTATTTTGTTAGGGATCATCCTATTTATGATGCTACCGTTGTATATCTAGCATATAAGCAATCAATAGGATGCACACACAACAGCACTCAATAATGATGCAATGAAGTGCGATGTGACATGGTCGATGCGCCTGGACCTTCATGGCGCCATGTGCCTGGCCCCCCGGCGCCCCGGCATGACTCCGAGTCTACAGAGCCCTCCATTGCCTCCGACAGTACGAGTAATATCAAAACTTACCGTAACCATGTCACATAAAATAACGCCTCTGCAAAACAAAGTTAGACGCCTCTAGCTTTATTTAGTTTTGCAAGTTTTACGTGGCATATAGGCTTATTCGTAAGAGAACCGCTTCCCTACCTACGAACTTTGTACCACAACGTCAATCGTATAATTGCATGTTTAAGCATCCCTTTCGGGCCCTCCATTGAAAATGCTTTGCCGACTAGAGAGAGAGAAACAGACACCCGCCTGCCACAGATACGGTGCAAGCCGTATGTCAGTAGTGGAACCAGTCTCGCGTAAGCGTACGCGTAAAGTCGGTCCGGGCCGCTTCATCAACTCAATACCGAAGGCATCGCAAGTGCACGCTAGAGGGTAGCAAATATAAGAAAGACGCCCTCATTCAACATGAGTTCTAACCGTACCAGCAGTACTACGCATAGATCGGCTCTGATACCACTGTAGGGGTTACGGGGCAGAAAACAATAATTTTCTAGCGTACGAAACCCTAACTAGCCAGGATCTATCTATCTAGTACATGCGATAACGGTGGCGGAACAGGTTACATTACCTCCATGTAGACCGATAGCGGGGATTACGCTCCCGCACAAGCGTTGACGATGAAGTCGTACGTAGCCGACCTCGAGGTCGCGAAGATCTTGCCGCGATGTCGAAGTCGATGACGCCGGGGTGTCGACGATGATCTGCGTCGATGATCTGCGTCGACGGGCGTCGGGCGGAAGGAAGCAGAGCGCCAGCACCAGGGGGGTGGCGCGCCGGCAGCAGAGGGGGGGAGGCGCGGCGGCTGCAGGGGGCGAGACGACGTCGCCCAAGCTTCTCCGTAGAGTAGCCTCCGAGCACTCGCAAACATACGAAGCCTAGCGACGACTCCCGGTCATTCAGATCCAGCTGAAATCGCAGGAGCAGACCTTATCTGGAATCCCGCAGAGCAACGGCGCTCTGCGGTATGGCTTAGGTGGAGAGAGACCCTCTTCCTCATCTCGGCGCGGCTCCGACTTGGGAACCACGAGATCGAGAGAGAAACTGGGAATTAATTGGATTTTCCTGTGATTTAAAACAATTAATATGGCTTGCTATATAAAGGGGGAAGGGGGTGTGCCAACCCCCTTGGCTCCCCCATGTGGGACTAAAAGGGGAGAGGGGAGGGGGGTTCGGCCGAACCCCCCTTTGGGCCCTCTTCTAGTCCAATTCGGACTAGGGGGGGAAGGCCCCCCCTTGCTTGGTGCGCCTCCCCCTCATGGGCCCTCTTTGGGCCCATTTAGGTGGGAGCCCCCTTTTTCCTTTATTTAATTAATATTAAATTAATATAAAAATCCCATTAATTCATAATTAATATATTTATATATAATTCAATATCCCATGACTCCGAAACTATTTCGGAACCACCCGAACAACTTTCGGACATTCTCGGAACCCTTCCATAGCTCACCGGAACTCCTTCCGGACCACCGGAACTCTTTCCGGATCATTTCTTTCTCTCCAATAAAAACCTATAAATTCCAGAACCTATCTCCTAGCGTCGCTAAGACCTTAAGTTTGTTACGCTATGGTTCGGGAACACTCCAGACATGGTCGAGACACTCCGCTCACCAATGATCGTCAGGGATACCTGGAAATATATGACGACCCCTGTGCATTCCACGAATATCGTCGTTGAACCAAAAGTATGATATTCATTCCCTTTGTTTCTGCGATACTACCTTGTCCGAGATATGATCGTAGACACACCGATGCCTTTGCTGTATCTCGTTACCGACGAAGGTTATTAACTCGTCTGCGATATTACATCTTCATGACCTACTCATAAGCTGCGCAGCTATATAGATGCAATATCACCGAGTGGGCCCAGAGTATCTTTCCATTACAAGAATGAACAAATCCCGCTCTTGATCCTTACGTCTCGATGCTCTTTCGGAATACCCAAGTTGGACACCGTTATTGTCATGCTATATAAGACACAACGTTTGATGCTCTCAAAGCACTCCTACGAAGGAACAATAAGTACGGTCTCACGGTCTAAGGAATAAGCTATCACACTCTTAACTATTGCAAATGACAAACATTGTAATACGATCTTATTGCAATACTTTGCGTATGTCCACCACCTTATTCAACTAATAAGATGACCCCATTGTCAACCGACGTCATTGTCCTTGATCGGGAATCTCGATCAACTGTTGCCCAATGGACTAGCTCATATAGAGGCTTGCTAGGGACCTGGTTGTCTATGTATCACACGTGTATTAATAATTCCGATTAATACAGTTATAGCATAATACACAAACCTATTATAAACTCATGAGATAATGCAATAAATAATACTTATTTATTTGCCTCTAGGGCATATCTCCTTCAGGGTGCGCCAGCGGCAGGGGGGAGGCGGCGCGGTGGCTGCAGGGGGCGAGATGACGACGCCCAGGCTCCTCAAAAGAGTTGCCTCCAAGCACTCGCAAAGATACGGAGCTTAACGACAACCCCCGGTCATTCAGATCCAGCTGAAATCGCAGGGGTAGATCTTATCTGGAATCCCGCAGGGCAACGGCGCCCGACGGTATAGCTTAGGTGGAGAGAGGGGGCAAAACGGGGGAGAAACAGCTCGGCCGGCCTGCAATACAATTAATTGTATTTTTCTGTTATTAATCCAATTAATATGCCTTGCTATATAAAGGGGGGAGGGGGTGTGCAAACACCTTGCCTCCCCCATGTGGGACTAAAGGAATACGAGGGGGAGGGGAGTTGGACTAGGGGCCCAAGCCCCTTCCCCCCATGGTGGTGCGGCTCCCCCCCCCCCCCCTCTTGGGCCCTTTTAGGGCCCATGTAGGTGGGAGACCCCCTTTTTCCTTTATTTAATTAATATTAAATTAATATGAAATATAATTAATATATATAAATACTATTTAATATCCCGTGACACCGAAACAATTTCCGAATCACCCGAACAACTTTCGGACATCCCTGGAACCATTCCAGACCTTCCCGGAACTCCTTCCGGACCACCAGAACTCTTTCCGGATCATTTCTCTCTCTCCAACAAAAACCTATATTATTCCAGAACCTATCTCCTGGTGTCGTTAAGACCTTAAGTTTGTTCCGCTACGGTTCGAGAACACTCCAGACATGGTCGAGACACTCCGCTCACCAATGACCGTCAGGGATACCTGGATGTATATGACGGCCCCTGTGCATTCTACGAATATCGTCGCTGAACCATAAATATGATATTCATTCCCTTTGTTTATGCGATACTACCTTGTCCGAATATGATCGTAGACATACCGATGTATTTGTTGTATCTCGTTACCGACAAAGGTTATTAACTCGTCTATGATATTACATCTCCATGACCTAGTCATAAGCTGCGCAGCTATATAGACGTAATCTCACCGAGTGGGCCCAGAGTATCTTTCCATTACCAGAATGAACAAATCCCGCTCTTGATCCTTACGTCTCGATGCTCTTTCGGAATACCCAAGATGGACACCGTTATTGTCATGCTATATAAGACACAACGTTTGGTGCTCTCAAAGCACCCCTACGAAGCATCAATAAGTACGGTCTCACGGTCTAAGGAACAAGCTATCATATTCTTATCTATTCCAAATGACAAACATCGTAATACGATCTTATTGCAATACTTTGCGTATGTCCATCATCTTATTCAACTAATAAGATGACCCCATTGTCAACCGACGTCATTGTCCTTGATCGGGAATCTCGATCAACTGTTGCCCAATGGACTAGTTCATATAGAGGCTTACTAGGGACCTGGTTGTCTATGTATCACACGTGTATTAATAATTCCGATTAATTCATTTATAGCATAATACACAAACCTATTATAAACTTACGAGATAATGCAATAAATACTACTTATTTATTTGCCTCTAGGGCATATCTCCTTCAGTCTCCCACTTGCACTAGAGTACAAATAAACTAGCTGCATTTTACTTTATCAAAATCTCTTATCAAATAAGCGTCATTTGATAATGCTTGCTTTGTGGAAGAGTGTTACTCTGACAATCTGTACGATACATAATTGTACATTCTTTTACGATTCATTGATATCAACTTGCTTGATATCACCATGTTATCCAATAACATATATGCAAATACCGCAACTAAGTGAGACTTCCGTTTCCCAGTGCTTACTCTGATTATGCTAACCAGATAACTGCCTTGAAAACACACTAAGTCATATAGAGCCCCTTGTAGCAATTACAAACTCGCGATATCTACATACTTTCACACCTTTGTAGAAAACTGGATAGACCAATGTCAATCTAACAACTAATGCACTTCTAGTTCCAGTAAATTCTAAATTTACTTTTACAACTGTTCTTTTCCTAAGAACATCTGTTATATTTCATCGAGCAGATAAGATGGTTTCTGTATGACGTCTAATATTACATAATAGACCAACATGTCATACAACCATTACTATCTTGCAGCATTACTCTTAATGATCAATTGGATTTCCAAGGACCATCCTCTTTGATTCTATTATGACTCCTCAGATATAATCCAAAACAACTCGACTAACTATTTAAAAGTCTCGTTCTATTCCAAATAGACAATAACTTTCAAATAGTTTCATAACTTCATCCTTCTCATCTATTATACTGGTACAATTTCACAATGTGTCATATTCACAAGATGAATTCGGCTCCCACTCAAATTATGTCTCCAAATATTTGAGAACACGAGCTCCCACTCAAAAACATGTCATCCACATATTTGAGTTCCTAAGCTCCCACTTAAAATCGACATTTTGGTCAAACCAAAATCATTGATCTATTATCAATTCGAATTTAATACAAACTACAGTATTACATTAATACAAATCCTTCAGACTTCAAGCATGTCTACATAAATGTAGTCAACAAATTTGATCTTGTCCAAGACACATTTCTTGACAAGACATGCTTTCACGTCTTTCTTATAGTCACATTTCTCATATAACACTTTATATGATGATTAAACAATCGTATTCCTCTAATAAGAATTGTAGCAACAATTACTATTTTAATCCTTTCAAATGTAACTTGGATTTTCAGGCTGAAAAAGCCCTTGTTTGTATTTCGATATTTTTCTCAACTTTCTTTGTATTCTTAAAGTGCACCTTGATCCGTCAACAAGATCTGAAACATTTAATATTGTGCTGTGACCTGACAGCAATATTAAATATAACAACACTTTATTTAGAAGCTTCTTTCATGAAAATATTATGATCTTTACGAAGAGGATTGCAAGAAGAAAACAATTTTCTAGTCTCCCTCACTCTTAATCACCAAATCTTCATTTGTAGACATATACTCTTTGGAACACCTTCCAACATTCTACTTTTATGAATATAGGTTTGACACCTTATTTCTAGCTCCTAATTCCAATTCATAAACCATAATTCAAAAAATCATATTTTTCTCGGAATTACATAGACAACAAACCAAGTTTTGTTTCTATTTGGTTTTGGAAAACACTCCCATCCAATGTGAGTAATCTACAAAGAACTATTTGAAGGGATTATGCCCTAGAGGCACTTAATAAACATAGTTTATTGGCAATATCCCAGTCGTTCATTGTAGGTTTTATACCATGCTCTAACTGTATTAAGCGGAAACATTAATACAGGTGTGGTAGATAAACAACCAGGTCCCTAGTAGCCTCTACTAAGACTAGTTTCGTTGCGCGATTGATGATCGAGGTTTTCCGATCATAGGGCATGGCGCCGGTCGGCAATGGAAGTCATATCGTTAGGTGTAACGATGTGATGGACATACCCAGTATTTGTAGGACATAGTCGTTACGCCTTAAGACCGTGAGATCAACTCTTATTGCTATCCCTGGAAGATACTTTGATCGCACCAAACGTCGCATCTTATCTAGTGTGACAATAACGGTGATACTTTTGGGTATCGGAAAGGGGTAGTTGAGACGAGGGGTCAACAGCGGGATTTGTCAGTCCGCATAGCCGGATAGATACTCTAGGGCCCACTCGATGAGATTATGTCAAATGAGTTTGCAAACATGTGACTAGGTCACCAGCTGACATAATATCATGGACGAGTAGAAGATAGCGATGTCGGTAACGAGATCATGCTAGGTATGGAGATATCTGAGAATGATGCTCGGACACGCTAAGTATCGCCATGACAAAGGGTTTAAGACTATACGTCCAGGTTTGATAGATGAAAGTCATTCGTTATATCTCAGGGATTAATTCATGGGGTCCAGGCCTACGAGTTAGTCGTTGATCATTGAGGAGTCTTGATCATACCTGATATTATATCGAACCGCTAGGGTAACACACTTAAGGGGTTTCGACAAGACAACCGGAAAGGAAAGAGATCACCGGGAGCGTCCCGGGAGGGGTCCGATGGAGATCGGGCAGCGACGAAAGAGTTTTCGGAGCTAGGAAAAATTATATATATTATGTTTGATATTAATTAGTGTAATTAATATGCAAATATAATTTTATATATTTATTTTCGGATTTATTTAGGCTGATTTCCCTAAATGGGCCTTCTGGTCAAAAGAAGGCCCATGGGGGGGAAAACCCTCAAGGGAATTTTGTGGGGGAGGCTTGGCCGGCCTAGGTGGGCCAAATGGGGCCCACCTAGGGCCGGCGCACCTGGTTTGGCCGAACCAGGCAATGGGGGATAGTCCCACATTGCCTAGCTGGCAAGGTTGGCTCCCCCTGGGAGCCTATATAAGAAGGGGCACCCCTAGCCTTTTAATTCACCAATTAATTCTCAATTTCTCTCTCGATCTCGTGGTTCCCTTGACGGAGCCGCGCCGAGTAGAGGAGGGGGATCTCTTCCACCATAGCCCGCTGCCGCGCTGCTGGTGTTCCGGTCCAAGTCTTCCGCTGCTCGTCCTGGACTGGAGCTTCGGAGGTCGTCGTCTCCACCGTATGTGTGCGACTCCCTGCGAGGTGCTGCGCTAGCGGTACTCGGAGGCATACTTCCTCCACCCGACCTCGGGGTCATCTTCGTCATCTTCGTCGCGCCGAGTTCTCCGCGACCTAGAGGTCGGCTACGGCGTCTTCATCGTCAACGCTTGTGCGGGAGCGTAATCCCCGCTATTCGGTCTACGAGGGTATGTATTCCGATCTCCGCCGTACTTCTATATCTGCATAGTGTAGATCTTGGCTAGTTTAAGGATATCGTTGGTAGGAATTTTTTTGTTTTCTGCGCACGATCCCCTTCAGTGGTATCAGAGACGATCTATCGTAGATATAGCTGTACGCTGTTAGAACCCGTGTTCTGCACGGGGGCACCGTTCCTGTTATTTGCTACCCTCTAGCGTGCACTTGTGATTCCAGCGGCATCGAGTTGATGAAGCGGCCCGGACCGACTTTACGCGTACGCTTACGCGAGACTGGTTCCACTACTGACATACGGCTTGTACCGTATCTGTGGCTGGCGGGTGCCTGTTTCTCTCTCTTTAGTTGGCTTTGCATTTTCAATGGAGGGCCCGAAAGGGATGCTTAAACATGCAATTATTGGATCGTTGTTGTGGTCATAAGGTTCGTAGGTATGAAGCGGTTCTATTTACGAAAGCCCCGAGCCACGTAAAATATGCAAAAGATAAAGTAGAAGCGTCTAACTTTATTTTGCAGGGGCTATGTGATATGGTCAAGGTAGGTTTATTAAATTGTTTATAAACTGCGGGCGCCGAGAAGACCATGGCGCAATGGACTATATCACATTGCATTACATTTGATGTTTTGTGTGCATCTTATTTTGTGTGATTGTGTGTATAGTATGCGTTAGTTACACGGCGGTAGCTGAATAAGATGATCCCTTCAAAATACCACTAGTGTTCTCCCTCCAACGCGCACCACCAAGAAAGTTCTACGTTATGAGGCAGGCCGTGATGATCGGGTGTCAGACATCTCGTCGTTCGCATACAGTGGGTGTAAGCCATGTTGCACAAGCGTCAGCGTGGAGGTCTTTGGTGGAGAGCCTAGCATACTCAGAGGTATGGCCTCGGAACAGGAAGACCGAAAGGTCGAGCACGAGTCACAAAATTGGTGTGGCGGACGATTTTGTCTACTCTTGAAGTTGTGCCGCCGGCTTTGATGATGAGGGGTGGTGCAATGGATGGGGGTCGTGTAATCGCTTAAACGACCAGGAGGGATGTTCGTTTCAGTGGGAGTTCAGATAGTTATTTTCTAAAATACTAGAACTCAGAATATAATGAACAGAGTCTGTTTTGCAAACCTTTGTAGATATTAACCATTGTGATAGCATCTTTTCAAATTAGGCGCATTCCTGCGTTTGAGAAACTTAAAAGGTTGGGTCCAAACTTCATAGTTTTATACTTTAGCTTGAGGATACTCCTTGTTTAAACCGTTAGCTCTTTTGTGTTACAATACCCGCTAGGAGATAAACCCGGAGATTCCGCTAACAAAAGATAATTTTGATTATCGGATTTTGTGCGGATGATATCATCATAGTCCAGTGTATGGTATGATCTCTGCCATAAAGAACCAACGATGGGTACGAGTTTTTAGATCGCGAACATATGATATGGTCGCTAAACTCGGGGTACCCCAAACGTTGGGTTGATAAAGTTTATCAGTACGTTGACTGATTGTCTTCTCAACCAAGATGGAAGAGAATACACACATTGAGGGAGCACGTGGCGGTCATACTTAATGACGTATGTTCATGATTAATGAACATTGAGATGCCTCGCTCAGCTCAATCACTGGATGACAGACATCGTTGCCAAGTGCAAATCCTCTGTCATAGACTATGTCATGCAAGGGGAATCGTTCACCTTCATGGTTCTTGATTACGGTGGAAGTATCAAGAAGATGAAACAGATCGCCGGAAGTCATCAATGATGATGGTGTATATATGATATACATGTTATGAATGTTTTAGCTAAGCAAGTGCTCGCAGTAGTGACTAAGTCTTGAACTAGTCATGTTTTGTGAAAAACCAGGTTTACTGCTTGAGTATCTTGAAAGGATGAGGTGACATTGCGTGTTGATAACGGCAGTCAAGTTGTTGTGACGGCCATAGACACTCTCCCTCTAGATCTACCATTTGAACAAATTCTTTATGATCGGGTGTTGGTATGATCATTACGAGTGTGTCTCCTCTAGCGAGACACTTGTTCATACATGATAGTGACAAATTGGTGTCCTATATTTATGAAGTAATGATCATATGCCGATTTGAATTTAGATGGTAGAAGCTCCCACATTCATAATATTAATGCCAAAGGATACAAACTTAATAAAGACACCACATATGTGTGGCACTACCGTTTAGTCATGTCAATGTTATATGCATTAGCTCCACACTGGATGGACCTACAAGTCCTAAGATTTGATCTTTTGACACTTGCAAAATAACTGTGACACCGTTTTCGGAAAGCGGGCATATAACTTATTGATAGTCATACATAGAGATGTATGTGGTTCAATGAAGTAATTGACGGGTGGAGACCTTTATTTCGTGAACTTCACTGAACGTTTTGAGTATAGCTTGTTGAGAATCATGCATATGGGTGTATGTGAATCAATGAAGTACTTTAACGTGTAGTGGAAGTCTTTATTTCATAGACTTCATGAATATTCCGAGTAGATATATGGATATCCACTCCGGGGAATGTTAGTCTGAATTTTTGATTCGATCAAACGAAGTTCGGAATGAAGTAGGAAATAAACTTAACAAGAAAATCAAATTCCTGCGATGCAAATCGAGGAATGAAGATTTGAGTTATAATGTTGGCACATCATTGGAAGACTTGTGAGAAGAGTTCCACAAATTACGTCGCATGGAACACCATAGTGTTATGGTGTGTTAGGGCGTCGTAATCGCACCCTATCGGATAGTGTGTGGTAAATAAATCTCTTACCGAATTATTGTGATCATTAGAGTCATATGGTAGAAACGTAAACACTCACGTTAGCAAATAGGTAAACCATTTGAATCCATGGAGACAATACCATACGAGTGATGGTGTGGCTTTTAGCCTGGATTGTCGTTTCAGCAATTTAGTGTTTCGATGTAATCGAACCTAAAATGGATTAATCTTTGTAGTATACCCTACCTAAAGAGTTAGTTGGGTACATGTCTCACGACATAGGCAAAATCTTTGCCGGGATATACCTTGCGAAAGAAATAGTTTCTTGTCCGAGGGTATAAGTGAGAAAGAAAGTAGAGCAAGACGAAGTTGGAGAACTTCCTCTCCAGACATCAGAGTGGCGCAATCGAAAGTGTTTTCGGTGTCAGGCTCCACAGCTTGAAAAAGCTGATGATTCAAAATCATGATGTTCTGAGCTCATACTAAGAGCGTAGGCATATGAGGTTGTGTTCCACACTGTGTGTTACGACAATCTTGCTATGAAGGTCATATTAATGGAATATGATAGACCTACGAACTACGAAGAAGAGATGGTGAACCTAAGTCCGAGAAATGGCTGTGAGTCATTTGTGATCCGAAATAAAATCCATATACGATTACCAGGTATTGACTTGGGAGATCTTCTTGATGGCATCTAGGATGTTAATAGAATATGGAATTTTATGAGAGAGTAGATATTGAGCAGATTCGATTTGTCGTGAAACAGTTCCGACAGACCACATGAGACTTTGTCTCAAGTGGCGAAGCCTAAATCTATTCTGGGTCGTTTAGCAATTACTATAATTTCGAATGAGAAATTGATAGATGGATGAGGAAACCATGGTTCTTAATAGTGTAATTAAGAATGGTTTGTAATCCTGAGGATGCTAAACATGTGTGCAAACTTCGGTTGTCCATTCATGGGCAGAAGCAAGCATATCGGAGCTAGAATCTTCACTTTGATAATGTGATCAAAGGATTTTGGAGTTGTCCAAAATAGTTGAAGAAACCTACATTTGCAAAGAAGTGAGTGGGAGCTAAGTAGCTTTCTTTGATCTTATGTGCGGAAGGCATATTTGAGTGGGAGCTAGGTGTCATTTGTGATTCTGTATGTAGCGACATATTGAATGACACAGATCCTCTAGTAGAGTGTAAAGGATTATTTAAGTGATTAAATTTTCTATGAAATGAAGTTAGGAGTATTAGGCATCCGATTTATAATTGTATAGATCAGAGGGGGCTTAATAACATTTAAGTCGGAGTATTTCCTAAAGTCAGGATTCTGAAGTATTTCAGAAAAGGACAAGCGAAGAAAGAGGTTCTTGCTTGTATGACTAGGTAAAAGATTAAGTTAATCTTGGCTTTTTCAGTGATAGAAAATGATGTTCGACATTCTCTATGTATCACACATAGAGTCTATCAGGCTGAAAGCTCGACTTAGTGACCTGAGTTCTTGGTTCAAGAACAGGTTCTAGAGTGATCCTTGTGTGGATCAATGAACAAACGTTAAGTTTATTCTTCAGTGTCTATGAGAACTGAAGATAGGTTTTCTAGTAACGGGTAAGAATGGAATGGCAACTTGCCGTAAAGCGGTTACGATGATGCAAGTTATTGCACTGACCCATACGACTAGAAATCTCATATAGGAGATGTCCTTTATTTTGAAGATAGACATGGTTAGTTTGCGAAGTCGCATATGAATGCACTGTCGCATAATCTACATAGGTATAGAAATATATCGCGACTTTAGAAATAGCAAATGTGATTGGACTGAGCAGTTTTCCGAGCGTAGGTGGTCCCTTAATAGATCTTTCAGACTTTTAAGGCGCATGCTACGCGAATGCTCGAGTCTCACTCCATCCACTGGGATATATTTCACCGTCATCGTAAGATACGGGTTGATGTCAAACTAGGTGACATAGAAGTGTTGCAAAGCACATATAGGTCTCAATGTGTGAGAACTATTGACTGAATTCCTCTTCCACGAGGCGAGCAGGCACCAAGATGCTATGGGTGTTGAGCTTTTACCAGGTTGTAAACTAGATTAAGTGTTACTCTAGTGCAAGTGGGAGACTGAAGGGATTATGCCCTAGAGGCACTTAATAAACATAGTTTATTGGCAATATCCCAGTCGTTCATTGTAGGTTTTATACCATGCTCTAACTGTATTAAGCGGAAACATTAATACAGGTGTGGTAGATAAACAACCAGGTCCCTAGTAGCCTCTACTAAGACTAGTTTCGTTGCGCGATTGATGATCGAGGTTTTCCGATCATAGGGCATGGCGCCGGTCGGCAATGGAAGTCATATCGTTAGGTGTAACGATGTGATGGACATACCCAGTATTTGTAGGACATAGTCGTTACGCCTTAAGACCGTGAGATCAACTCTTATTGCTATCCCTGGAAGATACTTTGATCGCACCAAACGTCGCATCTTATCTAGTGTGACAATAACGGTGATACTTTTGGGTATCGGAAAGGGGTAGTTGAGACGAGGGGTCAACAGCGGGATTTGTCAGTCCGCATAGCCGGATAGATACTCTAGGGCCCACTCGATGAGATTATGTCAAATGAGTTTGCAAACATGTGACTAGGTCACCAGCTGACATAATATCATAGAAGAGTAGAAGATAGCGATGTCGGTAACGAGATCATGCTAGGTATGGAGATATCTGAGAATGATGCTCGGACACGCTAAGTATCGCCATGACAAAGGGTTTAAGACTATACGTCCAGGTTTGATAGATGAAAGTCATTCGTTATATCTCAGGGATTAATTCATGGGGTCCAGTCCTACGAGTTAGTCGTTGATCATTGAGGAGTCTTGATCATACCTGATATTATATCGAACCGCTAGGGTAACACACTTAAGGGGTTTCGACAAGACAACCGGAAAGGAAAGAGATCACCGGGAGCGTCCCGGGAGGGGTCCGATGGAGATCGGGCAGCGACGAAAGAGTTTTCGGAGCTAGGAAAAATTATATATATTATGTTTGATATTAATTAGTGTAATTAATATGCAAATATAATTTTATATATTTATTTTCGGATTTATTTAGGCTGATTTCCCTAAATGGGCCTTCTGGTCAAAATAAGGCCCATGGGGGGAAAACCCTCAAGGGAATTTTGTGGGGGAGGCTTGGCCGGCCTAGGTGGGCCAAATGGGGCCCACCTAGGGCCGGCGCACCTGGTTTGGCCGAACCAGGCAATGGGGGATAGTCCCACATTGCCTGGCTGTTAAGGTTGGCTCCCCCTGGGAGCCTATATAAGAAGGGGCACCCCTGGCCTTTTAATTCACCAATTAATTCCCAATTTCTCTCTCGATCTCGTTGTTCCCTTGACGGAGCCGCGCCGAGTAGAGGAGGGGGATCTCTTCCACCATAGCCCGCTGCCGCGCTGCTGGTGTTCCGGTCCAAGTCTTCCGCTGCTCGTCCTGGACTGGAGCTTCGGAGGCCGTCGTCTCCACCGTATGTGTGCGACTCCCTGCGAGGTGCTGCGCTAGCGGTACTCGGAGGCATACTTCCTCCACCCGACCTCGGGGTCATCTTCGTCATCTTCGTCGCGCCGAGTTCTCCGCGACCTAGAGGTCGGCTACGGCGTCTTCATCGTCAACGCTTGTGCGGGAGCGTAATCCCCGCTATTCGGTCTACGAGGGTATGTATTCCGATCTCCGCCGTACTTCTATATCTGCATAGTGTAGATCTTGGCTAGTTTAAGGATATCGTTGGTAGGAAATTTTTTGTTTTCTGCACACGATCCCCTTCACTATTCATGTATATTCCAAATTATCGTATAATCATATACATGACGACACTATTGTCGATCACACGAATTTTCGTTGAGAGAAATATCTATTTTCTAAAGTGGACATCGACTATAATGTTTCGAACATATTAAGAGATTCTAAGACAGATTCTGACAGACCACACTTTATTTAAAATAGAGCATGATTATAATACCCCACATATCACCATATATGACATTATAATATTGTGAAACGAATTTCCATCAGTCTTTTGTGTTGAAACCATAATTCAAAAATATTGTCCTTTGATCGAATCTTGTGAATACAATATTCATTAATCTTTCTTCTGAAAACCCCCATTTGATCCCTTATCAAATTAATTTCAGACTCATGATTTATCGGGCAAATACTCTTATTCACCAATAATCATAGAATAATTCAGATCAAGCAAAAACACCATTAGTTAATTTAATAATCATTTAAAATGACTCTTTAATTAATTTCCCCTCGTATTGACACTTCAATACTATTTGTCAAACTTAATCAATTTGGCACTCGAAATACTTAAATGGACCAGAATATCCATTACTTCTTTCATTGCCTTTATGACTAAATTCGATGGTGTTTGTTCTAGTAATAGAACTTTTATTCATTGGACGTGCTATTTTATCATTTCCACAATTATGAACATTATCATACAATTGATGTAATTGAGATATGAAACCTTTATTCATAATATAAAACAACTGGCTTGTTCCATAACATAAAACAACTGAACTTGTCTTATTACTTGAATAAATATGTCTTGCAACAATCAAGACATTGAACACACTTTCTCACTATTACAAAAGATCTTATAAAAAACTATTAATGATAACTATGATAACTTGAGGACGTGAACACCAAATGGCCGTCAACTCCTTGATCACCATCTTCAGCGCCAGGTCACATCATACTTTGCCGCATATATGTGATAATCAGGACATGTTTCACAAACAGAACAAGTATCAAATACTTTATCATATATCAAGAGGCGAATTCATAATTCTGTATATATCAAATATATACCTGTGGCATCGAAGAGCTCTCCTTTGATGGAATCAACTTTCAGAGATTTAAATTCAGACACGAACTTGTAGAAGTTCATATCGTCGGCCTTCAAAATGTACTTGCGCACATGCTTCTCGTAGCTTGGAGGCAGAGATATCAGGACAGTCCGAATGGCACAGGAATCTGCCATCCAGTAATCGAAGACCATTGTCAGCTGGAAGTAGATGTCATAGAATATCTTCAAATGAGTCTCCAGACAGGTATGCTCCTCCATATGAATGGTCTGGAACATTCTAAGCTGCCTGAATTGCTCACGCTTCAATTCATCTTGGAAGTGTGTCTTTATCGCATCAATCATGACGCATGGCTCCTTGCGTCGAAATAGCTCTTTCAACTCAGGTGCTAGGCATACGGTCATGGTGATCTCCACTTCGATGAATATGTCTCGACGCCTACGGAAATCATCTTCCTCCTCCTCGCTTGCAGAATCTCCTGGTCTTTCTCCTAATGCTTCATCGAGAACATATAGAATGTTGTTGTGTTCGAGGATGTTTCTAAAACCCTTGTACCAGCTGATGAAGTTGGACCCGTCGGCTTCTAAGGTAGAATCCGGGCTCTTGAGGAAGTAACCGAAGAATAGTTGCGTACTCTACAGATGTGATCGCAAAAGAGGTAAGGTGAAGTTTATAATATATAGGTGAGTTTTTATTTTATAATCATATTAACAAAACACACCACACCAAAATTATTATCCCTAAAAATAATAATGGCGATTACACGACCCTCATCCACCACACCACCCCCGATCATCACGGCCGGCAGCACAGCTTCAAAGGTGGACATAAAATGTCGATCACAACAACTATGTGACTCGTGCTCAATCTTTCGATCTTCCCGTGTTCCGAGGCCATATCTGCATATGCTAGGCTCGCCAATCAAACCTCGAAGACCATGCGCGTGCAACATGGCTTACACCCACTGTATGTGAACGACGAGATGTCTGACACCCGATCATCACGGCATGTCTCATAACGTAGAACTTTCTTGGTGGTGCGCAACGAGTGAGAACATAATTTTGGTATTTGTTAGGGATCATCCTATTCATGATGCTACCGTTGTATATCTGGCATATAAGCAATCAATAGGATGCACACACAACAGCACACAATAATGATGCAATGAAGTGCGATGTGACATGGTCGATGCGCCTGGACCTTCATGGCGCCATGTGCCTGGCCCCTGGCGCCCCGGCATGGCTCCGAGTCTAGCCTTCCATTGCTTCCGACAGTACGAGTAATATCAAACTTACCGTAACCATGTCACATAAAATAACGCCTCTACAAAACAAAGTTAGACGCCTCTAGCTTTATTTAGTTTTGCAAGTTTTACGTGGCATATAGGCTTATTCGTAAGAGAATCGCTTCCCCACCTACGAACTTTGTACCACAACATCGATCGTATAATTGCATGTTTAAGCATCCCTTTCGGACCCTCCATTGAAAATGCTTTGCCGACTAGAGAGAGAAACAGACACCCGCCAGCCACAGATACGGTGCAAGCCGTATGTCAGTAGTGGAACCAGTCTCGCGTAAGCGTACGCGTAAAGTCGGTCCGGGCCGCTTCATCAACTCAATACCGAAGGCATCGCAAGTGCACGCTAGAGGGTAGAAAATATAAGAAAGACGTCCTCATTCAACATGAGTTCTAACCGTACCAGCAGTACTACGCATAGATCGGCTCTGATACCACTGAAGGGGTTATGGTGCAGAAAACAATAATTTTCTAGCGTATGAAACCCTAACTAGCCAGGATCTATCTATCTAGTACATGTTATAACGGTGGCGGAACGGGTTACATTACCTCCATGAAGACCGATAGCGGGGATTACGCTCCCGCACAAGCGTTGACGATGAAGTCGTACGTAGCCGACCTCGAGGTCGCGGAGAACTTGCCGCGATGATGTAGACGATGACGCCGGGGTGTCGATGATGACCCGCGTCGACGGGCGTCGGGCGGAAGATGGCGAGACGCCGGCGGCAAGGGGGGTGCGCCAGCGGCAGGGGGGAGGCGGCACGTCGGCTGCAGGGGGCGAGACGACGTCGCCCAGGCTCCTCAAAAGAGTTGCCACCGAGCACTCGCAAATATACGGAGCTTAACGACAACCCCCGGTCATTCAGATCCAGTTGAAATCGCAGGGGTAGATCTTATCTGGAATCCCGCAGGGCAACGACGACCGACGGTATAGCTAAGGTGGAGAGAGGGGGCAAAACGGGCGGAGAAACAACTCAGCCGGCCTGCAATACAATTAATTGTATTTTTCTGTTATTAATCCAATTAATATGCCTTGCTATATAAAGGGGGGAGGGGGTGTGCAAACACCTTGCCTCCCCCATGTGGGACTAAAGGAACACGAGGGGGAGGGGGGTTCGGCCGAACCCCCTAGTCCGAGTTGGACTAGGGGCCCAAGCCCCTTCCCCCCATGGTGGTGCGGCTCCCCCCTCTTGGGCCCTCTTAGGGCCCATGTAGGTGGGAGCCCCCCTTTTTCCTTTATTTATTTAATATTAAATTAATATAAAATATAATTAATTCATAATTAATATATTTAAATACTATTTAATATCCCATGACTCCGAAACAATTTCCGAATCACCCGAACAACTTTCGGACATCCCTGGAACCATTCCAGACCTTCCCGGAACTCCTTCCGGACCACCGGAACTCTTTCCGGATCATTTCTCTCTCTCCAACAAAAACCTATATTATTCCAGAACCTATCTCATGGTGTCGTTAAGACCTTAAGTTTGTTACGCTATGGTTCGAGAACACTCCAGACATGGTCGAGACACTCCGCTCACCAATGACCGTCAGGGATACCTGGATGTATATGACGGCCCATGTGCATTCTACGAATATCGTCGTTGAACCATAAATATGATATCCATTCCCTTTGTTTCTGCGATACTACCTTGTCCGAGATATGATCGTAGACATACCGATGTCTTTGTTGCATCTCGTTACCGACAAATGTTATTAACTCGTCTATGATATTACATCTCCATGACCTAGTCATAAGCTGCGATATAGACGTAATCTCACCGAGTGGGCCCAGAGTATCTTTCCATTACCAGAATGAACAAATACCGCTCTTGATCCTTACGTCTCGATGCTCTTTCGGAATACCCAAGATGGACACCGTTATTTTCATGCTATATAAGACACAACGTTTGATGCTCTCAAAGCACCCCTACGAAGCATCAATAAGTACGGTCTCACGGTCTAAGGAACAAGCTATCATATTCTTATCTATTGCAAATGACAAACATCGTAATACGATCTTTTTGCAATACTTTACGTATGTCCATCATCTTATTCAACTAATAAGATGGCCCCATTGTCAACCGACGTCATTGTCCTTGATCGGGAATCTCGATCAACTGTTGCCCAATGGACTAGTTCATATAGAGGCTTACTAGGGACCTGGTTGTCTATGTATCACACGTGTATTAATAATTACGATTAATACAGTTATAGCATAATACACAAACCTATTATAAACTTACGAGATAATGCAATAAATACTACTTATTTATTTGCCTCTAGGGCATATCTCCTTCGGCTTAAGTGACCGGAAGTTCCAGCCTGCGCGCAGTGAAAAACGGCTAGTTCGTGAAGGGGCTATAAATACCCCTCCACCTACCTCCAGCCATTTTAGCTCTTACACTCTCTCTCTCTCTTCATAAATGTGATGAAGCTCAAATCTTCAAGATCTCCCAACTCCTCCACCCAAACTCGTTGATCTTGGGAGGAGCGAAGGAGAAGGCCCCGATCTACTACTTCACCGAAGCAATTTGTAATCTCCTCCCGTTCACTTGGGGATTTTGAGTCTAGGGTTTCCTCTAGGAAAACCTAGATCTCACCATTGTTGGTACTTTGTGTAAGTTTGACCACTTGTGGTCTTGACCTGTTGTGGTCATCTTGAGAGCCCCCAATTCTGTTGTGGGTGCGTACCTCAAACGTTTGTCAGGGATTCGATCTCCGCCCTAAAAGGGATCAATAGTGGAAGGTGAACTTGCAACCTTTGTGGTTGAGTTCATCGGAGAAGAAGGTGAGCCTTTGTGGCGTTGTGACCAACCTGTTGTGGTGGCACACACCTCTCCGAACGAGACGTACACCCTTGTGGTGGAACTCAGGATTAACTTTTCGTCTCCGCGTGCTTCGACTTGGTTCCCCAATTCCTTCATCCCTTACTCGCTTGTTTCGCTCCTATCTATCTTGTGTAGTGCTTTGCTAGTCATATAGGTAAATTCACCTTAGTTGCATATCTAGAGAATTTACCTTTGAGCTAAACCTAAATTGAAAAAGAACTAAAATTTATAGTAGCACCTATTCACCCCCCCCCCCCTCTAGGTGCCGGATTCCCGTTCAATTGGTATCAGAGTCAGGTTCACTTTTAAGGGCTTAACCGCCTAAGTGCAACGATGACGGAATCCGATGCCGAGAGGTCCAAAGGGGCAACCATGGCCGATCTTATATATATGAGATCGTCCTTGGAGGCCCAACTCCTCAAGATGAATGAGATGCTCATGGTACTCTTGAAGTCTAAGGAGCCCGAGGCTACTTCTCCCTCTCCTCCTTCTAAGGAGCACGGTGAGAACTCTAAGGATTCATCTTCGGATGGGTCCAAAGATGTTCCTCCGAATGCTTCCCCCGGGAAGGCGGAAAAAGATGAATCACCTAGCTCCTCTAACACCCCCAAAGGAGAGGAATTTCATGAAGTCTACCATAATTACTCTCCTAATCCACTTATCCTTCACCCTCATGTAAACTTTAGGAGTGGCCCTCCTAAGATCAAGCCTACTCATTTTTCTCAATGGCAATTTCAAATGAAGTATCATTTATGTAGTGCCTCCATCGAGCTATGGCGCATTATTGAAGAAGGATTCAAGGCTCATGACCCAACCAACTTGACAAGTAGAGAGGTGGTTCATAGTCAACTCAACGCCACCGCTCTTCATCAAATCCAAGTGGCCGTTGGAGAGAAGGACATGCCTCTCATTCAACAATTCTCCACCGCCAAAGAAGTGTGGAATGCTCTTTCCGACATCTTTGTCGGTAATGAGAGCATGAAGAAGAATCGGTATGATGCCTTGTGAAATGAGGTGGAAGGGTTCTACAAGTTGGATGGAGAAGACCATGAAGACAGGTACCGGAGGTTGGTGTTGATTGCTAACACTTTCAAGAACCTCGGTGCGACCTACATTGATAACGCGTGGATCAAGAGGAAGTTTGTGGCCACACTCTTGCCATTTGAGGAAACAGACTTGAAGACACTCCAATGGAGACATGACTTTGCAAAGATTACATCCAATGAAGTCATGCAAGAGATGACCGCCTACAAGGTTGCCTCCAAGATTGCTCAAGACGCAAGAGCAAGAGCTATTGGGATGCACAAGCATGCCTCAATTACGTTGAAGGCCACCGTTGAAGAACAAGATGAAGATGAGTATGATGAACAAGTCGAGCTATCTAGTGAGGCCCTAGCAAGTACTCTCACTCAACACATGGGTCTTGCGGCAAGAACTTTTTGGAAGAACCCCGGAAGGGCCAAAGCTAGGATTGACAAGAAGTTCCCCTCCAATGGAGGAAAGCCAAGCAACAAGGTGAGGCTTTGTTGTAATTGTGATAACAAAAGCCACTTTGTTGCAAATTGCCCATGGGAAAGAAGAGAGGACCATGGTGGGAGGCTATGTTGCTAAGGAGAAGAAGAAGACCAAGAAGAAGGCCAAGCCCGCACAAACCAAGAAATGTGACATTGCTAGTGGAAAGGCCATAAGGGGCACTCCTACTCGTGATGACTTTGCGGGCATATCTAACCCCAGTTATGCATTATATGTTGATTATTATGGAGATGTCTATGCTAGATACGTTGGTCCTTTTGATGGCTATATTGAATATGATATTTGGGTCCCAATGACCCTTGTTGCTAACCAAAAGGCACCCATTGCAAAATGGGTACCTAGGTCAAAGAATTGATTGTGTGTAGAGCCTTGCTTCCGAAGGATTGAAATGGATAATTGATAGTGGGTGCACTAGTCATATGACCGGAAGTAAAGAGATTGTAACGGAGTTGAGGCCTAATGATGATCAAATGACCGTTACATATGGTGACAATTCAAAGCCTAAGGTAATAGGGCTCGGCAAGGTGGTAGTGGCACCGGACATCACTCTTGTGAATGTCTTGCTTGTGAAGTCCCTAGGTTTCAACTTGATCTCGGTTCATTCTTTGACATGTTTGGGTTGTACCGTTATCTTCAAAAAGGAAATGGTTATCCTTATGCGGAGCAAGTCTCTCAAAGTGTCTTTCGTTGGGCACGTTGAGAATGGGCTCTATGTGGTTCACTTCTCCGGAGTCACCACTTCCCATGCAATGTGCTTATTCGGTAAGGCGGACTTGGGTTGGTTATGGCATCGCCCACTAGCCCATGTCAATATGAGGACATTGGAAAGTCTCCAAAAGGGTGGCCATATCCTACGACTAAAAGACCATGTTTGTTTCTCGAAGGATCGAATGTGTAGGGCTTGTGTTGAAGGAAAAAATGCATGGGTTTGTTGATTGTTTGTTGATTGTTAATGACTATTCAAGATACACATGGGTTTTCTTCTTCAAGTCGAAGACGAAGACTCAGCAAACTATCATTGACTTCTCCAACGAAGCTCAATGTCAACATAATGTCCCAATCTTGGTGATAAGAAGTGACAAACTTGAACGAGTTCCTTATCGAAGAAGGGATTCGTCATCAATATTCTGCTGCTTATACTCCCCAACAAAATGGTGAAGCCGAAAGGAAGAACCGCACACTCTTTAAGATGGCAAGGTCGATGATGGCCGAGTTATGGTCCCCATACAACTTTTGGGCCGAAGCCGTCAACACCCTTTGCCATTCATCTAACCGGCTCTTTTTTCGCAAAGGACTCATGAAGACACCTTATGAAGTGCTTACCGGGAACAAGCCACACATCTCTTACTTCCGAGTTTTTGGTTGTAAATGTTTTTATCTGATCAAAGGTGCTTGTTTAGGCAAGTTTGATTCTAAGTCTCTTGAAGGGACGTTTGTTGGTTACGGTGCCGAATCCCACACTTATCGAGTCTTTGACAAGGCCTTGCGCATTATCATAGAAACTTATAGTGTGGTGTTCGATGAGAATGACGGCTCCCTTGTGGATCAAAGTGGTGTTTCTGATGTAGGTGATGATCAACCTCAAGATGCTATCCGAAGGATGGGGTTAGGCGTCCACCGCCCCGTCGAACTCTATTATGAGGTTGCTCAACAAGGTTCAAGCTCTACGCAAGAGGTGACCACCACCTCATAAGAAACCCCCGACAACAACACCGTGCCCAACAAGCCTCAACAAGAAGGAGCTCAAGAACTTCCGAGTGCCCCTGAAGTTTCCGATGGACCGGAACTTCCGGTCTTTGGTCCGGAACTTCCGGTGTCCACAACAGAACTTCGGCCCCCATGACCGGAACTTCCGGTGCCACGGATATTCCGGGTGGCAGTCCTCCCCAAGGCCAAGATCAACCTCCTCCTTCATCGCTCACACCTTTCGTTGATCAAGGCAATCAAGACCGTCAAGGCGGAGACATGAATGATCAAGATGATCAAGCTATTCCTCCCACCACAAGGAGGGAAATCGAGATCCGCCGCTTGAATATGATTGGCACTGAAGGAGATATGCCCTAGAGGCAAATAATAAAGTGTATTCTTTATCATATCTCGTTTGTTCATAATAGGTTTTTGTGTCATGCTATAACCGTATTAAGCAGAAACATTAATACGGGTAGGATGCGTAACAACCAGGTTCCTATTAGCCTCTACTAAGACTAGTTTCGTTGCACAATTGATGATCGAGGTTTCCCGATCATGGGGCATGGCGCCGGTCGGCAATGGGAGTCATATCGTTGGAGAATGATGTGATGGACATACCCAGATTTGGAGGACGTAGTCGTTACGCCTTTGACCGTAAGATCAACTCTTATTGTTATTCCTGGAAGATACTTTGATCGCACCAAACGTCGTATCTTATATAGTATGACAATAACGGTGATAGTTTTGGGTATCGGAAAGGAGTAGTGTAGACGAGGGGTCAAGAGAGGGATTTGCCAGTCCGCATAGCAGGATAGATACTCTCGAGCCCACTCGGTGAGATCATGTCTAACGAGCTTGCAAGCATGTGAATAGGTCACGGAGACATGAGATCATGGACGAGTAGAAGATAGCGTTGTCGGTAATGAGGTCGAGATTAGGTATGGAGATATCTATGGAACGACGCTCGGACACGCTAAGTATCGCCATGGCAAAAGGTTTAAGACTTTGCGTTCAGGTTTGATAGATGAAAGTCATTCGTTATATCACAGGGATTAATTCATGTGGTCCAGGCCTACGAGTTAGTCATTGATCATAGAGGAGTCTTGATCATACATGTTATTATATCGAACCGCTAGGGTAACACACTTAAGGGGTTTCGACAAGACAACCGGAAAGGAAAGAGATCACCGGGAACATCCCGAGAGGGGTCCGATGGAGATCGGGCAGCGCCGAAAGAGTTTTCAGAGCTAGGATAAATTATATATAATATGTTTGATATTAATTAGTGTAATTAATATTCAAATATGATTTTATATATTTATTTTCGAATTTATTTAGGCTGATTTCCCTAAATGGACCTTCTAGTCGAAAGAAGGCCCAAGAGGGGAAAATTCCCAAGGGGAATTCGGTGGGGGGCTTGGGGCCGACCCAAGTGGGCCAAGGGGCCCACTAGGGGGCTGGCGCACCCAGCCATGCCGCACCAGGCATGTGGGGGTTAGTCCCACATTGCCTGGTTAGCAAGTTGGCTCCCCCTGGGAGCCTATATAAGAAGGGGCACCCCTGGCCTTTTAATTCACCAATTAATTCCCTAATTCTCTCTCGATTTCGTGATTCCCTTTGTTGGAGTTGCGCCGAGATGAGGAGGGGATCTCTTCCACCATAGCCCGCTGCCGCGCTGCTGGTGTTCCGGTCCAAGTCTTCCGCTGCTCGTCCTGGACTGGAGCTTCGGAGGCCGTCGTCTCCACCGTACGTGTGTGACGGCCTGCAAGGTGTTGCGCTAGCGGTACTCGGAGGTCTGCTTCCTCGACAACGTTTGTGCGGGAACGTAATCCCGCTTTCGGTCTACAAAGGTATGTATTTTGATCTCCGTTCGTATTACTATATCTGCATAGAATAGATCTTGGCATGCTTTTAGGATATCGTTGGTAGGAAATTTTTTGTTTTCTGCACACGATCCCCTTTAGTGGTATCAGAGCCGATCTATCGTAGATATAGCTGTACGATGTTAGAACCCGTGTTCTGCACGGGGGCACCGTTCCTGTTATTTGCTGCCCACTAGCATGCACTTGTGATTCCAGCGGCATTGAGTTGATGAAGCGGCCCGGACCGACTTTACGTGTACGCTTATGCAAGATTGGTTCCACTACTTACATACGGCTTGTACCGTATCTGTGGCTGGCGGGTGTCAGTTTCTCTCTCTTTAGTTGGTCTTCGCATTTTCAATGGAGGGCCCGAAAGGGATGCTTAAACATGCAATTATTGGATCTTTGTTGTGGTCATAAGGTTCGTAGGTATAAAGCGGTTCTATTTACGAAAGCCCCAAGCCACGTAAAATGTGCAAAAGATAAAGTAGAAGCATCTAACTTTATTTTGCAAGGGCTATGTGATATGGTCAAGGTAGGTTTATTAAATTGTTTATAAACTGCGGACGCCAAGAAGACCATGGCGCAATGGACTATATCACATTGCATTACATTTGATGTTTTGTGTGCATCTTATATTGTGTGATTGTATATATAGTATATATTAGTTACACGGCGGTAGGTATATAAGATGATCCCTTCAAAATACCACTAGTGTTCTCCCTCCAACGCGCACCAGCAAGAAAGTTCTATGTTATGAGGCAGGCTGTGATGCTCGGGTGTCAGACATCTCGTCGTTCGCATACAGTGAGTGTAAGCCATGTTGCAGAAGTGTCAGCGTGGAGGTTTTTGGTGGCGAGCCTAGCATATGCAGATATGGCCTCGGAACAGGAAGACCGAAAGGTCGAGCACGAGTCACAAAATTGGTGTGGCGGACGTTTTTGTCTACTCTTGAAGTTGTGCCGCCGGCTCTGATGATGAGGGGTGGTGCAATGGATGGGGGTCGTGTAATCGCTTAAACGACCAGGAGGGATGTTCGTTATTTTCTAAAAATACTATAACTCAAAATTATTATTAACAAAGTCTTATGTTGTTGCAAATTCCATTGTAGATGTCTCGCCCCTCGTTTAACCTAGGTCTGTTCCTTGAGAAAGAAAAGCTTAAGACCAATGGGTCAAACTTCATGGACTGGTTCCGCAACCTGAGGATCCTCCTCACTCCCCGTAGGGTTGCCTACGTCATTGAGGCCGCCATAGGTGACCCTCCCGCAGATGAAGCCTCTGAGGATGAGAAGAAGGTCTTCCAGACCAGATCGGAGGATTCTTCCTTTGTCCAGAGTGGCATGCTCTACGCCATGGAAGCCGACCTGTAGAAGCGCTTCGAGAAGATGAGCGCCTTCGAGATTATTTCTGATCTGAAGGTTGTCTTCGCGCCGCAGGCTAAGGCTGAGAGATATGAAGCTTCTGAGCTTTTCTTCTCGGCCAAGATGGAAGAGCATAGCAGTGTGAGCAAGCATGTGGTCAAGATGTCTGGCTACGTTCAACGCCTGAATGCTCTGGAATGCAAGATTCCCGATGAGCTCGCGATTGACAGGGTGTTGCAATCGTTGCCCCTATCTATAAAGGCTTCGTCATGAATTACAACATGCAGGGCATGGCTAAGTCCCTGGGTGAAGTGTTCGTGATGCTCAAGACTGCTGAGGTGGGGATTAAGAAGGAGCACACGCTGTTGATGGTCAGCAAGACCGTCGATTTTAAGAAATCCGGTGGCAAGGGAAAGCAGAGTTAGAAGTCCAGGAGGGAAGGCAAGATGAGTGTCAAGCCCAATACTAACAGATTTGGTCCCAGAGCTAACGTGGAGTGCTTCTACTGCAAGGGGAAGGGTCACTGGAAGCGCAACTGCCCCAAGTACCTGGAGGATAGGAAGTCTGGCAAGACGGTCGACAAAGAGCAAGGTATATTTGATATACATGTTATAGATGTGTACCTTACATCCGCCCGGAGCAACACGTGGGTATTTGATACTGGTTCTGTTGCTCATATATGTAACTCTCAGGAGGAGTTACGGAATAGACGGCGGCTGGCGAAGGATGAGGTGACGATGCGCGTCGGCAACGGATCGAGAGTCGGCGTGGTGGCTGTCGGCACGCTCCCTCTACATCTACCATCGGGATTAGTTTTGGTTTTAAATAAGTGTTATTTTGTGCCATCCTTGAGTGTAAACATTATAAGTGGGTCTAGCCTGTTACAAGACGGTTATTCATTTAAATCAGTATCAAGCAGTTGTTCTATTTATATGAATGATATCTTTTATGTTGATGCTCCCGAGAATAATGGTTTATTCTTGTTGAATCTTGATCGTAGCACTCACATCCATAACATAGAAGCCAAACGGATTAAGTGTAGTGATGATACCGCCATGTATATGTGGCATTGCCGTCTTGGTCATATTTGTGTAAAGCGCATGAAGCAACTCCACTCCGATGGACTTTTAGACTCGTTGGATTTCGGATCCCTCGATACATGCGAACCATGCCTTATGGGCAAAATGACCAAGACACCGTTCAAAGATTTCGTTGAACGGAC
Source organism: Poa annua (assembly GCA_026929855.1). Taxonomy (NCBI): domain Eukaryota; kingdom Viridiplantae; phylum Streptophyta; class Magnoliopsida; order Poales; family Poaceae; genus Poa; species Poa annua. The sequence goes on from CM049431.1 coordinate 89,582,714, forward strand.
GTCGAATTTATTGGGGATCATACATACTGATGTGTGTGGACCGATGAGCATTTCGACACGCAATGGTTATCGTTACTTCGTCACCTTCACTGATGACTTGAGTAGATACGGTTATATCTACTTGATGAAACACAAGTCTGAAACTTTTGAAAAGTTCAAAGAATTCCAGAGTGAAGTTGAGAATCAGCTTAATAAGAAAATCAAACACCTCCGATCCGATCGTGGTGGCGAGTATTTGAGTTTTGAGTTTGGCACACATCTGAATAGTTGTGGCATAGTACCCCAACTTACGCCAGCCGGAACACCGCAGCGTAACGGCGTGTCCGAAGAGAGGGCGGAGCAGGGGGCCGGCGAGCTCGGCCGGGGAGCGGGCGGCGCGGCGTCCAGCGCAGGCGGGGCGTGCGGCGCGCGCGCGGCCGGAGCGGCGCGGCGGCGGGGACAGCGGCCGGCGGGGAGCACGGGCACGGGGCCGGAGCGCTGGGGGCGCTTGCTCGGGCGCTCGAGCTCGGTGCGGGAAGGCTCGGGAGGAGGCCACAGGAAGAAGAAAGGAGAGAAGGAGAAGAGAAAAAAAAAGAAAAAAAAAGAAAAGGAAATGAAAAGAGAAGGAGGGGGAAAAAAGAAAGAAAGAAAAAGGAGAAAGTGGAGGGGGGCGGCTGCAAAGATTTCAGGGGGTGGGAAAAGTTTTCAGGGGACAAAACCTAGGGTTTGGGGTTAGATGGGCTTGGGCTTTTTATTTCTCACCCGTTTATTATTTTCTGATTTATATTTTTAAAACCAAAACGAAGAGGAATTTGAATACGAAACCTTTACAAAATATTTTTAGTTTTGAATAGACAATTTAATAAACTAATTTTTAACATTTTTAAAAGATTTGAAAATATCACATTTTTAATTAATTTGAAATGCATTTGAATTTAATTATGGAAATTTAATTTAAATGCAACAAATTAATTTAATGCGATGCAATGCGATGCCATGTCGATGCAAAAAGAAAACTCACCAAATTAAAAGGGGATAAATCCCGGGGCGTTACAATCGACACCACTAACAAGGGATCGCGTCCCGCGATCCACGCCCAGACCACAAAGAGAGAGGGGTAACTATCGAGTCTTCACGCTCCGGGATGAACTTCTCGACACCACTAACAAGGGATTGTTGCTCCACCTTGAAATTCTCGACACCACTAACAACGGATTGTTGCTCACGACGAAGACGACTCCGAAGGATCGAACCTAATAGGGTAAAAGGCAAGAAATCGTCCACCCACGTAGAATCTTAAACTTTGAAAGTTGGATAAGAGAAGAGACTCGAAAACAAATAAGGTAAGAGGAGAAATAGAATTGAGGTAAGGAGTAAATAGAAACCTATTGAGATATTTTTCAAATAATGTAAGTCAAATAGTTTTCGACACTCTAGAAACAACGACCGTTAGCGAGGTTATCCTACAGGCTTTTGCGGACCCGCTCCTTCGATAACTAATCGTATCGAAATAACAAGGAGATCGAAACCAAGGCTCTGATACCACTTTGTGACGCCCTAAAATCGGTACTATGTAGATTTAAGCGCATCCGCCGAAATCCGCATAATAACGATTTTAGGTCGCCCACCAGACATAATGTGCACGCCGAAACATGCGCATTATGTGGGTGGAATTGTGATAACATTACAACAGTTCCGATACATCCACAAATACCGTAAAAGAGATAAATACAACAACGACTCGAACGAGTCAAGATACAAATATTACAATACAAAGATACAAAAGACAGCGGAAGCAGAAAAGTATCCGACTACGGATAAGATGCAAATTGGACTAAGAGTCCTGAAGATAAGCAATGGCGCCATATCCCTGCCCAGCCAAGCCGGAGGGATTCCCAAGCTAACGTCGTCGGACTTCAAACCTGTTGACTGCACATAAAGCACATCCCAAAAGAGGGTCAGGGCACTCCCTGGCAAGCAAAACCGACTTGCCTACTTTCTACACCATCTCCCAAAATATGGGGTAGGTGGACTTAGCGGCAGCAGCACTAGCAACCTAAAGAGACACGCTACAACTTCCGTCTAATTAGAGAGGGATAAGAGAGCGCATAAAGTAAACATCTACAACTAACACCAAACATAACCCATTCTCGAATTAACCCAAGTATGAGGAAGCAATTCGGGAAACGCACACGTTAAACAGTTTTATTTATAATTTATTGGGAAAGTAATTCTATATTACTAGTCAAATTAATTAACATTAATTAGGTGCAAGTTGTCTAGATCTTGTTAGCCAGCATCATCACCAAAGTCGTCCATAACCGTGGACACGGCTCATCGATAAGATTATACCCTGCAGGGGTGCACTACTGTACCCATACTCGCATGATCAACCCAAACAAGCATCAGGGCTTCTCAACACGACTCATTCTTTCACTACAGCAAGTCCAAGTGCCAACCATATGAGTTGTTACCCGCGTCAGGAGTCCGGCCGAATCTCAATTGCGGACTCATTAGTTTGTGCCTACGCGCCATGCGGCTCAAACCACAGTAGGAACTGTCCGCTACGCGCGCACCACCCCTATATGACCCCCCGTATCACATACCCTCTCATCATCATCATCATGCACATGCATATGAGCGAATGGAAAACCCGAACTACTTGCGGCACATGGACGAGCTGCGGATCCGTTCAAAGTCGAGGGGGGCTCCATTGGGCCACCCACAAGTGGTTAGTGCGCTCAAAATTGGATCCGAGGACAAAATCTCAGTTCCTAGGTCGACACTGAGCAGAACAAAACATCTCGCAAGGCCTTCCGCCTGGTGCCTTATCTTTTAATTATAATACCCCAATATAAGACAACATTTTAATAAGGTAGAATAATCTATCAAACTAAGAAGATGAAACATAAGACCAACAGACGACTCGCACAAACAACTCTAAGCATACACTACGACTCGCAAGGCCAACAGATAAACATGCAACGGGTATTAGGTTGTGGGGCAATAAAGATATTGATTTGCCCCCACACATTCCATATTTATTACTTAGGTGATTTGCTACACCACCAAACCCCAGAGATGCAACACATGCAAGTATGATGCGATATGCACAAGATAGATGGCATTTTATAAAATAGGTAAAGGGTTAGGGTTTGGGTCCGTACGTCGGATCGGGTGAACTAGGGTTCGAAACCGACATCTTCGGTCAGTAGAGGAAGTAGTCGTCGTCGGGGAAGTAGTCGCCGCGGAACCGGGGCATCGTCGTTTGTCGGTGTCGTGGAAGTGGTCGGGTAGTCGTGGCACGTAGGAGCTCGGCAATCGGACACCAAAAAGAAAGCGCGCACGGGCAGGCGCCGCGACACGGACACGGGGAGTAACGGGGACGCGACACCGGAGGGAGCACACGCACGCGCACGGACAGCACCTCGAAGGGTGGACAAAACGGGCAACAAAAGTGACGCCGGGGTCGTGCGGGAATTCCACCGAGCACCTTGCGGGCGACGGACGCGGGGACACCACCGGACGGAGAAAAGAGGCCGGCCTGGAGCGGAGCCACGGAGCGAACTGCGAGCACGCGCACGGAAGTGGGCGCGTACACGGGCGGCGTGGAGCGTGCGGTGGAGCAGCGGCGCGATGAGCGCGGCGGGGAGGCGGCGAGCGCGAGCGGCGCGACGCGGGCGACGGCGGCGCGCTGCGGAAGGCGGCGGCACAGCCGGAGGACGCGACGGCGCGCGGCGGCTGGCAGCGGCGGCGCTGCGTGCGGTCGGAGGCGGCGACGCGGCGTGGGACGGCGCGGCGTGGCGTGGGCGCGGCGTGGGGAGATGCGGAGGAGCAGCCGGCGGCCGGGGCGCGTGGGAACGGGCGCAGGGGCGCGCGGGAGGCGGTCGGGCGATGTGCTGCGGGCTGGCTCGGTGCGACGCGAGGAGGAGAGGGCGGAGCAGGGGGCGGCAAGCTCGGCCGGGGAGCGGGCGGCGCGGCGGCCGGCGCAGGCGGGGCGTGCGGCGCGCGCGCGGCCAGAGCGGCGCGGTGGCGGGGACAGCGGCCGGCGGGGAGCACGGGCACGGGGCTGGAGCGCTGGGGGCGCTGGCTCGGGCGCTCGAGCTCGGTGCGGGAAGGCTCGGGAGGAGGCCACGGGAAGAAGAAAGGAGAGAAGGAGAAGAGAACAAAAAAGAAGAAAAGGAAAAGAAAAGGAAAAGAAAAGAGAAGGAGGGGGAAAAAGAAAGAAAGAAAAAGGAGAAAGTGGAGGGGGGCGGCTGCAAAGATTCCAGAGGGTGGGAAAAGTTTTCAGGGGACAAAAGCTAGGGTTTGGGGTTAGATGGGCTTGGGCTTTTTATTTCTCACCCGTTTATTATTTTCTGATTTATATTTTTAAAACCAAAACGAAGAGGAATTTGAATACGAAACCTTTACAAAATATTTTTAGTTTTGAATAGACAATTTAATAAACTAATTTTTAACATTTTTTAAAGATTTGAAAATATCACATTTTTAATTTATTTGAAATGCATTTGAATTTAATTATGGAAATTTAATTTAAATGCAACAAATTAATTTAATGCGATGCCATGTCGATGCAAAAAGAAAACTCACCAAATTAAAAGGGGATAAATCCCGAGGCGTTACAATAGTGTCCGGTAATGGAACTGGATAAGGCCGATATGACTAAACATCCTTATGCTTCAGCCATAGGATCGATCATGTATGCAATGTTGAGTACTAGACCAGATGTGGCATTAGCTCAAAGTTTGACAAGCCGGTTCCAGAGTAATCCTGGAATGGCGCATTGGATAGCTATTAAGAGCATTCTTAAGTATCTCAATAAGACAAAGGAAATGTTCCTTGTGTATGGTGGCTGCGATGAAGAACTTGGCGTAACTGGTCACGTGGATGCAAGTTTCTGCTCAGACCCCGATGACTCTAAGTCACAGACAGGTTATGTGTTCAAGGTGAATGGAGGCGCCGTGTGCTGGAGAAGTGGGAAGCAACCCATTGTCGCACAATCTACAATGGAGTCGGAGTACATTGCTCCTTGCGAAGCCGCGAATGAAGCTGTGTGGCTGAGGAAGTTCGTCATCGAACTTGGAGTGTTCCCGAGCGTGCAAGACCCCGTGATCCTCTTCTGCGACAATACGGGTGCCATTGCTAACGCCAAGGAGCCAAGGTCTCACTCCACCGCCAAACACATTCTCCGACGCTTCCATGTGATACGTCAGTACGTACAAGGAGGCGATGTGAAGATTTGCAAAGTGCATACGAATCAGAATGTGGCAGATCCGCTGACGAAGCCTCTCCCGCTTGATAAGCATGAAAAACACCAGTTAGTTATGGGTGTTAAGCTTTTACCAAGTTGTAATCTAGATTAATTTGTACTCTAGTGCAAGTGGGAGACTGAAGGAGATATGCCCTAGAGGCAATTAATAAAATGTATTCTTTATCATATTTGGTTTGTTCATAATAGGTTTTTGTGTCATGCTATAACCGTATTAAACGGAAACATTAATACGGGTGTGATGCGTAAACAACCAGGTCCCTAGTAGCCTCTACTAAGACTAGTTTGGTTGCGCGATTGATGATCGAGGTTTCCCGATCATGGGGCATGGCGCCGGTCGGCAATGGGAGTCATATCGTTGGAGAACGATGTGATGGACATGAAGGAGATATGCCCTAGAGGCAAATAAATAAGTAGTATTTATTGCATTATCTCATGAGTTTATAATAGGTTTGTGTATTATGCTATAACTGTATTAATCGGAATTATTAATACACGTGTGATACATAGACAACCAGGTCCCTAGCAAGCCTCTATATGAGCTAGTCCATTGGGCAACAGTTGATCGAGATTCCCGATCAAGGACAATGACGTCGGTTGACAATGGGGTCATCTTGTTAGTTGAATAAGGTGGTGGACATACGCAAAGTATTGCAATAAGATTGTATTACGATGTTTGTCATTTGCAATAGATAAGAGTATGATAGCTTATTCCTTAGACCGTGAGACCGTACTTATTGTTGCTTCGTAGGAGTGCTTTGAGAGCATCAAACGTTGTGTCTTATATAGCATGACAATAACGGTGTCCATCTTGGGTATTCCGAAAGAGCATCAAGACGTAAGGATCAAGAGCGGGATTTGTTCATTCGTGTAATGGAAAGATACTCTGGGCCCACTCGGTGAGATTACATCTATATAGCTACGTAGCTTATGACTAGGTCATGGAGATGTAATATCGCAGACGAGTTAATAACCTTCGTCGGTAACGAGATACAGCAAAGGCATCGGTGTGTCTACGATCATATCTCGGACAAGGTAGTATCGCAGAGACAAAGGGAATGAATATCATACTTATGGTTCAACGACGATATTCATGGAATGCACAGGGGTCGTCATATATTTCCAGGTATCCCTGACGATCATTGGTGAGCGGAGTGTCTCGACCATGTCTGGAGTGTTCCCGAACCGTAGCGTAACAAACTTAAGGTCTTAGCGACGCTAGGAGATAGGTTCTGGAATTTTATAGGAGTTTGTTGGAGAGAGAGAAATGATCCGGAAAGAATTCCGGTGGTCCGGAAGGAGTTCCGGGGAGATGTGGAATGGTTCCGGGAATGTCCGAAAGTTGTTCGGGTGGTTCCGAAATAGTTTCGGAGTCATGGGATATTGAATTATATATAAATATATTAATTATGAATTAATGGGATTTTTATATTAATTTAATATTAATTAAATAAAGGAAAAAGGGGGCTCCCACCTACATGGGCCCTAAGAGGGCCCAAGAGGGGGAGCCGCACCCCACAAGGGGGGTGGGCCCCATGGGAGGTTCGGCCGGCCCATGATGGGGCGCACCACCCCCCTCCTCCTTTAGTCCCACATGGGGGAGCCAAGGGGTTTGCACACCCCCTTCCCCCTTTATATAGCAAGGCATATTAATTGATTTAATTCATAGGAAAATCCAATTAATTCCCGATTTCTCTCTCGATCTCGTGGTTCCCAAGTCGGAGCCGCGCCGAGCTGAGGAAGGGGGTCTCTCTCCACCTAAGCCATACCGCAGAGCGCCGTTGCTCTGCGGGATTCCAGATAAGATCTACTCCAGCGATTTCAGCTGGATCTGAATGACCGGGAGTTGTCGCTAGGCTCCGTATGTTTGCGAGTGCTCGGAGGCTACTCTATTGAGGAGCTTGGGCGACGTCGTCTCGCCCCCTGCAGCCGCCGCGCCACCCCCCTGCTGCCGGCGCACCAGCCCCGGTGCTGGCGCTCTGCCTTCTTCCGCCCGACGCCCGTCGACGCAGATCATCGTCGACACCCCGGCGTCTTCGACTTCGACATCGCGGCAAGTTCTTCGCGACCTCGAGGTCGGCTACGTACGACTTCATCGTCAACGCTTGTGCGGGAGCGTAATCCCCGCTATCGGTCTACATGGAGGTAATGTAACCCGTTCCGCCACCGTTATCGCATGTACTAGATAGATAGATCCTGGCTAGTTAGGGTTTCGGTCGCTAGAAAAATTATTGTTTTCTGCACCGTAACCCCTTCAGTGGTATCAGAGCCGATCTATGCGTAGTACTGCTGGTACGGTTAGAACTCATGTTGAATGAGGGCGTCTTTCTTATATTTGCTACCCTCTAGCGTGCACTTGCGATGCCTTCGGTATTGAGTTGATGAAGCGGCCCGGACCGACTTTACGCGTACGCTTACGCGAGACTGGTTCCACTACTGACATACGGCTTGCACCGTATCTGTGGCTGGCGGGTGTCTGTTTCTCTCTCTCTAGTCGGCAAAGCATTTTCAATGGAGGGCCCGAAAGGGATGCTTAAACATGCAATTATACGATTGACGTTGTGGTACAAAGTTCGTAGGTAGGGAAGCGATTCTCTTACGAATAAGCCTATTTGCCACGTAAAACTTGCAAAACTAAATAAACCTAGAGGCGTCTAACTTTGTTTTGCAGAGGCGTTATTTTATGTGACATGGTTACGGTAAGTTTTGATATTACTCGTACTGTCGGAGGCAAAGGAGGGCTCTGTAGACTCGGGGCCATGCCGGGGCGCCGGGGGGGGCCAGGCACATGGCGCCATGAAGGTCCAGGCGCATCGACCATGTCACATTGCACTTCATTGCATCATTATTGTGTGCTGTTGTGTGTGCATCCTATTGATTGCTTATATGCTAGATATACAACGGTAGCATCATAAATAGGATGATCCCTAACAAATACCAAAATTGTGTTCTCCCTCGTTGCGCACCACCAAGAAAGTTCTACGTTATGAGGCAGGCCGTGATGATCGGGTGTCACACATCTCGTCGTTCGCATACAGTGGGTGTAAGCCATGTTGCACGCGCAGGGTCTTCGAGGTTTGATTGGCGAGCCTAGCATACTCAGAGGTATGGCCTCGGAACACGGGAAGATCGAAAGATCGAGCACGAGTCACAGAGTTGTTGTGATCGACATTTTATGTCCACCTTTGAAGCTGTGCTGCCGGCCGTGATGATCGGGGGTAGTGTGGTGGATGAGGGTCGTGTATTCGCCATTATTATTTTAGGGATAATAATCTTGGTGTGGTGTGTTTTTGATAATGAGATTATAGGACTAAAACTCACCTACATATTATAAACTTAACCTTACCTCTTTTGCGATCACATCTGTAGACTACGCAACTATACTTAGGTTACTTCCTCAAGAGCCCGGATGCTACATTAGAAGCCGACGGGTCCAACTTCATCAGATGGTACAGGGGTTTTAGAAACATTCTCTAACAGAACAACATTCTATATGTTCTCGATGAACCGATAGGAGAAGGACCAGGAGATTCTGCTAGCGAGGAGGAGGAAGATGATTTCCGTAGGCATCGAGACATATTCATTGAAGTGGAGATCACCATGACCGTATGCCTCGCACCCGAGTTGAAAGAGTTGTTTCGACGCAAGGAGCCAAGCGTCATGATGGATGCGATAAAGACTCACTTCGGAGATGAATTAAAGCGTGAGCAGTTCAGGCTGCTTAGAATGTTCCAGACCATTCACATGGAGGAGCATACCTGTCTGAAGACACATTTGAAGAGATTGTATGACATCTACTTCCAGCTGACGATGGTCTTCGATTACTGGATGGCAGATTCCTGTGCCATTCGGACTGTCCTGATATCTCTACCTCCTAGCTATGAGAAGCATGTGCGCAAGTACATTTTGAAAGCCGACGATATGAACTTCTACAAGTTCGTACGTGAGTTCCAGTCTCTGAAGGTTGATTCCATCGAAGGAGAGATCTTCGATGCTACAGGTATATATTTGATATATGCAGAATTATGAATTCGCCCATGGTATATGATGAAATGTTTGATAATTGCTCTGTTTGTGAAACAGGTCCTGATTATCACATATATGCGGCGCAGTTTGATGTGACCTGGCGCTGAAGCTGGTAGTCAAGGAGTTGATGGCCTTTTGGTGTTCACGTCCTCAAGTTATCATAGTTATCATTAATAGTTTTTGGTACGATCTTTTGTAATAGTGAGCGAGCGTGTGTGTATTGATTGTTGCAAGACAAAGTTATTCATGTAATAAGACAAGTTCAGTTGTTTTATGTTATGGAACAAGTCAGTTGTTTTATGTTATGAATAAAGATTCCGCATCTCAGTTACATTGATTGTATGATAAGTATTCATAATTGTAGAAATGATAAAATAGCGTGTCCTATGTGAAGGGGATCGTGTGCAGAAAACAAAAAATTTCCTACCGACGATATCCTTAAACTAGCCAAGATCTATTCTATGCAGATATAGTAGTACGAACGGAGATCGGAATACGTACCCTTGTAGACCGAAAGCGGGATTACGTTCCCGCACAAACGTTGTCGATGAAGACCGACGTAGCCGACCTCAAGGTCGTGTAGAGGAAGCAGGCCTCCGAGTACCGCTAGCGCAGCACCTCGCAGGGAGTCGCACACGTACGGTGGAGACGACGCCTCCGAAGCTCCAGTCCAGGACGAGCAGCGGAAGACTTGGACCGGAACACCAGCAGCGCGGCAGCGGGCTATGGTGGAGGAGATCCCCGACTCCTCTGGCTCGGCGCGGCTCTGACTTGGGAACCATGAGATCGAGAGAGAAATCGGGAATTAATTGGTGAATTAAAAGGCTGGGGGTGCCCCTTCTTATATAGGCTCCCAAGGGGAGCCAACCTTGCCAGCCAGGCAATGTGGGACTAACCCCCCACAGCCTGGTTCGGCCAAGGGGGTGCGCCGGCCCCCTGGTGGGCCCCTTGTGGCCCACCTAGGCCGGCCCCTAGGCTCCCACCGAATTCCCAAGGGGTTCCCCCCCCCCCCCTCTTGGGCCTTCTTTCGTCCGGAAGGCCCATTTAGGGAAATCTGCCTTAATAAATTCGAAAATAAATATATAAAATCATATTTGCATATTAATAACACTAATTAATATCAAACATAATATATATAATATTTCCTAGCTCCGAAAACTCTTTCGGTGCTGCCCGATCTCCATCGGACCTCTCCCGGGAAGCTCCCGGAGATCTCCTTCCTTTCCGGTTGTCTTGTCGAAACCCCTTAAGTGTGTTACCCTAGCGGTTCGATATAATATCAGGTATGATCAAGACTCCTCAATGATCAACAACTAATCCGTAGGCCTGGACCCCATGAATTAATCCCTGAGATATAACGAATGACGTTCATCTATCGAACCTGAACGTGAAGTCTTAGACCTTTTGCCATAGCGATACTTAGCATGTCCGAGCGTCGTTCCATAGATATCTCCATACCTAATCCCGACCTCGTTACCGACGACGCTATCTTCTACTCGTTCATGATCTCATGTCTCCGTGACCTAGTCACATGCTTGCAAGCTCATTAGACATGATCTCACCGAGTGGGCCCGAGAGTATCTATCCTGCTATGCGGACTGGCAAATCCCGCTCTTGACCCCTCGTCTTAATACTCCCTTCCAATACCCAAAAGTATCACCGTTATTGTCATACTAAATAAGATACGACGTTTGGTGCAATCAAAGTATCTTCCGGAAATATCAATAAGAGTCGATCTCACGGTCAAAGGTGTAATGACTACGTTCTCCAAATCTGGGTATGTCCATCACATCGCTCTCCATCGATATGACTCTCATTGCCGACCGGCGCCATGCCCCATGACCGGGAAACCTCGATCATCAATCGCGCAACGAAACTAGTCTTAGTAGAGGCTACTAGGGACCTGGTTGTTTACGTATCACACCCGCATTAATGTTTCCGCTTAATACGGTTCTAGCATGATACAAAAACCTATTATGAACAAACGAGATATGATAAAGAATACACTTTATTAATTGCCTCTAGGGCATATCTCCTTCAGTCTCCCACTTGCACTAGAGTACAATTTAATCTAGATTACAACTTGGTAAAAGCCTAACACCCATAGCTAACTGGTGCTGTTCACGCTTATCAAGCGGAAGAGGCTTCGTCAGCGGATCTGCCACATTCAGATCCGTATGCACTTTGCAAATCTTCACATCGCCTTCTTGTACGTACTGACGTATCACGTGGAAGCGTCGGAGAATGTGTTTGGCGGTGGAGTGAGACCTTGGCTCCTTGGCGTTCGCAATGGCACCCGTATTGTCGCAGAAGAGGATCACGGGGTCTTGCGCGCTCGGGAACACTCCAAGTTCGATGACGAACTTCCTCAACCACACAGCTTCATTCGCGGCCTCGCAGGCAGCAATGTACTCCGACTCCATTGTAGATTGTGCGACTATGGGTTGCTTCCCACTTCTCCAGCACACGGCGCCTCCATTCACCTTGAACACGTAACCTGTCTGTGACTTACAGTCATCGGGGTCTGAGCAGAAACTTGCATCTACGTAACCCGTTACGCCAAGTTCCTCATTGCAGCCACCATACACAAGGAACATTTCCTTTGTCTTATTGAGATACTTAAGAATACTCTTAACAGCTACCCAATGCGGCATTCCAGGATTACTCTGGAACCGGCTGGTCAAACTTAGAGCTAATGCCACATCCGGTCTAGTACTTAACATTGCATACATGATCGATCCTATGGCTGAAGCATAAGGATGTTTCGTCATTTCGGCCTTACCCAGTTCCGTCACCGGACACTGCGCCTTACGCAATATCTTATTCTTGATAACCGGCAGAGAACCCTTCTTTGCCTTCTCCATTTGAAAATGCTTCAATATTTTATCAAGATAAGTACTCTGACTCAGTGCTAATAGGCGCCTTGATCTATCGCGATAGATTTTTATGCCTAAAACATACGCAGCTTCTCCTAAGTCCTTCATGGAAAACTTACTGTTTAAATATTCCTTCACGCTATTCAGAAGTTCCACATCATTCCCTATTAGCAATATGTCGTCAACATACAGTGCTAAGAACACAACCGAGCTCCCACTCATTTTCTTGTAAATACAGGTCTCTTCCATATTCTGGATAAATCCAAAACCTTTGATTACCTCATCAAAGCGAAGATTCCAGCTCCGAGATGCCTGCTTCAATCCATAGATGGATCGCTGAAGCTTGCACACCTTGTTAGCACTTCCTGGATCGACAAAACCTTCCGGCTGTACCATGTACAACTCTTCCTCAATGTTTCCATTCAGGAAGGCCGTTTTGACGTCCATCTGCCAGATTTCAAAATCATAGTAGGCAGCTACCGCTAACAAAATCCGAATAGACTTAAGCATCGCTACCGGTGAAAAAGTTGCATCGTAGTCAATCCCATGAACTTGTCGGAAACCCTTTGCGACAAGCCGAGCTTTATAGACGGTCACATTACAATCAGCATCAGTCTTCTTCTTAAAGATCCACTTATTCTCGACGGCCTTGCGCCCTTCGGGAATATCCACCAAAGTCCACACTTTGTTATCATACATGGATCCTATTTCGGATTTCATGGCTTCAAGCCATTTCTCGGACTCTAGACTCTCCATCGCCTCCTTGTAGTTCGTAGGTTCGTCCTGCTCAACTAGCATGACGGTGCAAACCATATTGCCATACCATTCTGGTGCGATCCGAGATCTACCAGACCTACGAGGTAGAACATCTTCCTCGACAGTTTCTACCACTCCTTCCACGGAGGACGTTTCCGGAATTGCTTCCGTTGCGCCACTCGGAATCTCGAGTTCAGGATCAACGATTTCATCGAGGTCTACCTTCCTCCCACTTACTCCTTTCGCGAGAAACTCCTTCTCTAGAAAGGTACCGGTCTTCGCGACAAAAGTTTTGCCCTCAGCTTGGTTGTAGAAGGTGTACCCAACGGTTTCCCGCGGATATCCTACAAAGACGACTTTCTCCGACTTCGGTTCGAGTTTGTCGGGCTGTAGTTTCTTAACGTACGCCTCACAACCCCAAACCTTCAGAAACGATAACTTAGGCTTGTGGCCATACCATAATTCATACGGCGTCGTTTCAACGGACTTGGACGGAGCCCTATTTAAAATGAATGCGGCTGTTTCTAACGCATAACCCCAGAAGGACACTGGCAGATCGGTAAGAGACATCATAGATCGGACACTATCTAGTAGAGTACGATTACGTCGCTCGGACACACCGTTACGCTGCGGAGTTCCGGCGGGCGTAAGTTGAGGCACTATGCCACAACTCTTCAGATGTGTGCCAAACTCAAAACTCAAGTACTCTCCACCGCGATCGGACCGGAGATGCTTGATTTTTCTATTAAGCTGATTCTCAACTTCACTCTGGAATTCTTTGAACTTTTCAAACGTTTCAGACTTGTGTTTCATCAAATAGATATAACCGTATCTACTCAAGTCATCAGTGAAGGTGACGAAGTAACGATAACCATTGCGTGTCGAAACGCTCATTGGTCCACATACGTCTGTATGTATGATCCCCAACAAATCCGACGCCCGTTCAACGAAACCTTTGAACGGTGTCCTGGTCATTTTGCCCATGAGGCATGGTTCACATGTATCGAGGGATCCGAAATCCAACGAGTCCAAGAGTCCATCGGAGTGGAGTCGCTTCATGCGCTTTATACCAATATGACCAAGACGGCAATGCCACAAAAACATGGCGGTATCGTCACTACACTTAATCCGTTTGGCTTCTATGTTATGGATGTGAGTACTACGATCGAGATTCAACAAGAATAAACCATTACTCTCGGGAGCATCAACATAAAAGATATCATTCATATAAATAGCACAATTGCTTGACACTGATTTAAATGAATAACCGTCTTGTAACAGGCAAGACCCACTTATAATGTTTACACTCAAGGATGGCACAAAATAACATTTATTTAAAACCAAAACTAATCCCGATGGTAGATGCAGAGGGAGCGTGCCGACAGCCACCACGTCGACTCTCGATCCGTTGCCGACGCGCAACGTCACCTCATCCTTCGACAGCCGCCTTCTATTCCGTAACTCCTCCTGAGAGTTACATATATGAGCAACAGAACCAGTATCAAATACCCACGTATTGCTCCGGGCGGATGTAAGGTACACATCTATAACATGTATATCAAATATACCTTGCTCTTTGTCGACCGTCTTGCCAGACTTCCAATCCTCCAGATACTTGGGGCAGTTGCGCTCAGGTGATCCGATGGTCACCACCATCTTTTCCAGCTTGATTTCTAATTCGGCCACTTCGAGCATCTTCAGGATTTCCGACAGGGGTTTTGACGTCCCTTTCATGCCGTAGTCCACTATGGCGTTCTTATATCTAGGGGGCAGAGAAATCAGCGCCCTATCAATCACCAACTCTTCTGGGATCACACTTCCCAGATCACTCAGAAGTCGAGCGCAGCCAAACAACTTGGCCAAGTGCTCACTGATATTGCCGTGCTCTTCCATCTGGGCTGAGAAGAAAAGCACAGTTGCCTCGTACGTCTCAGCCTTGACTTGTCGTGCAAAAACAACCATGAGTTCAGTGATTATTTCATAAGCACCCTTGTTCATGAAGCGGTTTTGCAGGTCAGCCTCCATGGCAAAGAGCATGCCACTCTGGACATAAGAAGAAATCTCCGCCTTTACCCCATGGACAATCCTTTCGATTTCCGGGGCGGTGTTTGGAAGATCACCTAAGGGGGAATCAAGGATGTAGGCCACCTTGTGGGTTTCAAGGATGGACTTCAGATCGCGGAACCAGGACACGAAGTTAGACCCATCGGTCTTAAGCTTCTCTTTCTCAATGAACAGGTTCAGGTTAAAGGAAGGGTGAGACATCTACAATGGAATTTGCAACAACATAAGACTTTGTTCATAATAATTTTGAGTTATAGTATTTTAGAAAATAACTAACATAACTCCCACTCAAACGAACATCCCTCCTGGTCGTTTAAGCGATTACACGACCCCCATCCATTGCACCACCCCTCATCATCAAAGCCGGCGGCACAACTTCAGGAGTAGACAAAATCGTCCGTCACACCAATTTTGTGACTCGTGCTTGACCTTTCGGTCTTCCTGTTCCGAGGCCATACTTCTGAGTATGCTAGGCTCGCCACCAAAGACCTCCACGCTGACGCTTGTGCAACATGGCTTACACCCACCGTATGCGAACGAAGATATGTCTGACACCCGATCATCACGGCCTGCCTCATAACGTAGAACTTTATTGGTGGTGCGCGTTGGAGGGAGAACACTAGTGGTATTTTGAAGGGATCATCTTATTCAGCTACCGCCGTGTAACACACAATCACACAGAAATAAGATGCACACAAAACATCAAATGTAATGCAATGTGATATAGTCCATCGCGCCATGGTCTTCTTGGCGCCCGCAGTTTATAAACAATTTAATAAACCTACCTTGACCATATCACATAGCCCCTGCGAAATAAAGTTAGACGCTTCTACTTTATCTTTTGCATATTTTACGTGGCTTGGGGCTTTCGTAAATAGAACCGCTTCATACCTACGAATCTTATGACCACAACAACGATCCAATAATTGCATGTTTAAGCATCCCTTTCGGGCCCTCCATTGAAAATGCGAAGACCAACTAAAGAGAGAGAAACTGTCACCCGCCAGCCACATATACGGTACAAGCCGTATGTCAGTAGTGGAACCAGTCTCGCGTAAGCGTACGCGTAAAGTCGGTCCGGGCCGCTTCATCAACTCAATGCCGCTGGTATACACAAGTGCACGCTAGAGGGTAGCAAATAACAGGAACGGTGCCCCCGTGCGGAGCACGGGTTCTAACAGCGTACAACTATATCTACGATAGATCGGCTCTGATACCACTGAAGGGGATCGTGTGCAGAAAACAAAAAATTTCCTACCGACGATATCCTTAAACTAGCAAAGATCTATTCTATGCAGATATAGTAGTACGAACGGAGATCGGAATACGTACCCTTGTAGACCGAAAGCGGGATTACGTTCCCGCACAAACGTTGTCGATGAAGACCGACGTAGCCGACCTCAAGGTCGTGTAGAGGAAGCAGGCCTCCGAGTACCGCTAGCGCAGCACCTCGCAGGGAGTCGCACACGTACGGTGGAGACGACGCCTCCGAAGCTCCAGTCCAGGACGAGCAGCGGAAGACTTGGACCGGAACACCAGCAGCGCGGCAGCGGGCTATGGTGGAGGAGATCCCCGACTCCTCTGGCTCGGCGCGGCTCCGACTTGGGAACCACGAGATCGAGAGAGAAATCGGGAATTGATTGGTGAATTAAAAGGCTGGGGGTGCCCCTTCTTATATAGGCTCCCAAGGGGAGCCAACCTTGCCAGCCAGGCAATGTGGGACTAACCCCCCACAGCCTGGTTCGGCCAAGGGGGTGCGCCGGCCCCCTGGTGGGCCCCTTGTGGCCCACCTAGGCCGGCCCCTAGGCTCCCACCGAATTCCCAAGGGGGTTCCCCCCCCTCTTGGGCCTTCTTTCGTCCGGAAGGCCCATTTAGGGAAATCTGCCTTAATAAATTCGAAAATAAATATATAAAATCATATTTGCATATTAATAACACTAATTAATATCAAACATAATATATATAATATTTCCTAGCTCCGAAAACTCTTTCGGTGCTGCCGATCTCCATCGGACCTCTCCCGGGAAGCTCCCGGAGATCTCCTTCCTTTCCGGTTGTCTTGTCGAAACCCCTTAAGTGTGTTACCCTAGCGGTTCGATATAATATCAGGTATGATCAAGACTCCTCAATGATCAATGACTAATCCGTAGGCCTGGACCCCATGAATTAATTCCTGAGATATAACGAATGACTTTCATCTATCGAACCTGAACGTGAAGTCTTAGACCTTTTGCCATAGCGATACTTAGCATGTCCGAGCGTCGTTCCATAGATATCTCCATACCTAATCCCGACCTCGTTACCGACGACGCTATCTTCTACTCGTTCATGATCTCATGTCTCCGTGACCTAGTCACATGCTTGCAAGCTCATTAGACATGATCTCACCGAGTGGGCCCGAGAGTATCTATCCTGCTATGCGGACTGGCAAATCCCGCTCTTGACCCCTCGTCTTAATACTCCCTTCCAATACCCAAAAGTATCACCGTTATTGTCATACTAAATAAGATACGACGTTTGGTGCAATCAAAGTATCTTCCGGAAATATCAATAAGAGTCGATCTCACGGTCAAAGGTGTAATGACTACGTTCTCCAAATCTGGGTATGTCCATCACATCGCTCTCCATCGATATGACTCTCATTGCCGACCGGCGCCATGCCCCATGACCGGGAAACCTCGATCATCAATCGCGCAACGAAACTAGTCTTAGTAGAGGCTACTAGGGACCTGGTTGTTTACGTATCACACCCGCATTAATGTTTCCGCTTAATACGGTTCTAGCATGATACAAAAACCTATTATAAACAAACGAGATATGATAAAGAATACACTTTATTAATTGCCTCTAGGGCATATCTCCTTCACTATGAATAAGAGTTCTATTACTAGAACAAACACCGTCGAGTTTAGTCATAAAAGCAATGAAAGAAGTAATGGATGTCTTGGTCCATTTAAGTATTTCCAGTGCTTAGTTGATTAAGTTTGAAATCAAGTATTGAAGTTGCAATACTGGTGGAAATTAATTGAGTGTCATTTTTAATGACTAATTAATGGTGTTTACTACTTGATCCGAATTCCTCCTTGATTTTGGTAAATAGGAGTATTTGCCCGATAAATTATGGAGTCTGAGATTAATTTGATAATGGATCAAATGGGGTTTTTCAGAAGAAAGATTAGTGAACATTGTATTCACATAATTCGATCAAAGGACAGTATTTTTGAATTATGTTTTCAACACAAGAGACTTGTGGAAATTGCTTCACAAAATTATAATGTCATATATATTGATATGTGGGGAATTATAATCATACTCTATTTTAAATAAAGTATGGTCGTCAGAATCAGTCTTAGAATCTCCTAATATGTTCGAAACATTATAGTCGATGTCCACTTTAGAAAATAGATATTTTTCTCAACGAGAATTCGTAGGATCGACAGTAGTGTCGACATGTATATGATTATGCGATAATTCGGAATATACATGAGTGGTTCTTTGTAGATTGCTCGCATTGGATGAGAGTGTATTCCAAAATCAATTAGAAACAAAATTCAGTTTGTTGTCTATGTAATTCCGAGGAAAAGGTGATTTCCGAATTACGGTTTATGGATTGAAATTAGAAAGTTTGGAATAAAGTGTCAGACCTATGTTGGAAAGTGTTCCAAAGAGTATATGTCTGCTAATGAAAGTTTAGTGATTAAGAGTGAGGGAGACTAGAAAATTGTTTTCTGCTTGCAATCCTCTTCATAAAGATCATAATATTTTCATGAAAGAAACTTCTAAATGAAGTGTTGTTATATTTAATATTGCTGTCGGGTCACAGCACTGTATTGAGTATTACAGATCTTGTTGACAGATCAAGGTGCACTTTATGAATACAAAGAAAGTTGAGAAAGTATCGAAATACGAACAAAGGCTTTTCAGCCTGGAAATCCAAGTTGCGTTTAAAAGGATTAAGAGAGTAATTGTTGCTGCAATTCTTATTAGAGGAATAAAATTGTTTAATCGTCATATAAGGTGTTATATGAGAAATGTGACTATAAGAAAGACGCGGTGGCATGTCTTGTCAAGAAATGTGTCTTGCACAAGATCAAATTTGTTGACTACATTTATGTGGACATGCTTGAAGTCTGAGGGATTTGTATTAATGTAATACTGTAGTTTGTATTAAACTCGAATTGATAATAGATCAATGATTTTGGTTTGACCAAAATGTCGATTTAAGTGGGAGTCAAAGTTAGGTTACTCAGGTGAAATATGTGATGAGCATATTTTTTAGTGGGAGCTCAGGAACTCAAATATGTGGATGACACGTTTTTGAGTGGGAGCTCGTGTTGTCAAATATGTGGAGACATATTTTGAGTGGGAGTCGAATTCATCTTGTGTAGTTAACACATTGTGAAACTGTACCAATAGAATAGGATGAAGTTGTGAAACTATTTTAAAGTTAGTGTCTATTTGGAAATAGAACGGGAGTTTTAAATAGTTAGTCGAGTTGCTTTGGATTACATCTGAGGAGTCAGAATAGAATCAAAAGGATGGTCCTTTGAAATCCAATTGATCATTAAGAGTAATGATGCATGAAAGTAATGGTTGTATGACATGTGGGTCTATGATGTAATATTAGACATCATACAGAAACCTTATTATCTGCTCGATGAAATGTAACCGATGTTCTTGGAATAAAGAACAGTTATGAAGGTAAATTTGGAATTTGCTGGAAGTAGAAGTGCGTTAGTTAAGGGATTGACATTTGAATGTCAAGTTTTCTACATTTGTGTGAAAGTATGTAGATATCGCGAGTTTGTAATTGTTACAAGGGGCTCTGCATGGCTGAGTGTGTTTTTCAGAGCAGTTATCTGGTTAGTATAATCAGAGTAAGCGCTGGGAAGCAGAAGTCTCACTTAGTTACGGTATTTGCATATATGTTGTTAGACGACGTGATGATATCAAGCGAGTTGATACCAGTGAATCGCAAAAGCGTGTACAATCATGGATTGTGCAGTAACACTTTTCCACAAGCAAGCATTATCAAATGATTCTTATTTGATAAGGGATTCTGATAAAGTAAAATGCAGCTAGTTTATTTGTACTCTAGTGCAAGTGGGAGACTGAAGGAGATATGCCCTAGAGGCAAATAAATAAGTAGTATTTATTGCATTATCTCATGAGTTTATAATAGGTTTGTGTATTATGCTATAACTGTATTAATCGGAATTATTAATACACGTGTGATACATAGACAACCAGGTCCCTAGCAAGCCTCTATATGAGCTAGTCCATTGGGCAATAGTTGATCGAGATTCTCGATCAAGGACAATGATGTCGGTTGACAATGGGGTCATCTTGTTAGTTGAATAAGGTGGTGGACATACGCAAAGTATTGCAATAAGATCGTATTACGATGTTTGTCATTTGCAATAGATAAGAGTATGATAGCTTATTCCTTAGACCGTGAGACCGTACTTATTGTTGCTTCGTAGGAGTGCTTTGAGAGCATCAAACGTTGTGTCTTATATAGCATGACAATAACGGTGTCCATCTTGGGTATTCCGAAAGAGCATCAAGACGTAAGGATCAAGAGCGGGATTTGTTCATTCGTGTAATAGAAAGATACTCTGGGCCCACTCGGTGAGATTACATCTATATAGCTACGCAGCTTATGACTAGGTCATGGACATGTAATATCGCAGACGAGTTAATAACCTTCGTCGGTAACGAGATACAGCAAAGGCATCGGTGTGTCTACGATCATATATCGGACAAGGTAGTATCGCAGAGACAAAGGGAATGAATATCATACTTATGGTTCAACGACGATATTCGTGGAATGCACAGGGGTCGTCATATATTTCCAGGTATCCCTGACGATCATTGGTGAGCGGAGTGTCTCGACCATGTCTGGAGTGTTCCCGAACCGTAGCTTAACAAACTTAAGGTCTTAGCGACGCTAGGAGATAGGTTCTGGAATTTTATAGGAGTTTGTTGGAGAGAGAGAAATGATCCGGAAAGAGTTCCGGTGGTCCGGAAGGAGTTCCGGGGAGATGTGGAATGGTTCCGGGAATGTCCGAAAGTTGTTCGGGTGGTTCCGAAATAGTTTCGGAGTCATGGGATATTGAATTATATATAAATATATTAATTATGAATTAATGGGATTTTTATATTAATTTAATATTAATTAAATAAAGGAAAAATGGGGCTCCCACCTTCATGGGCCCTAAGAGGGCCCAAGAGGGGGAGCCGCACCCCACAAGGGGGGGTGGGCCCCATGGGAGGTTCGGCCGGCCCATGGTGGGGCGCACCACCCCCCTCCTCCTTTAGTCCCACATGGGGGAGCCAAGGGGTTTGCACACCCCCTTCCCCCTTTATATAGCAAGGCATATTAATTGATTTAATTCATAGGAAAATCCAATTAATTCCCGATTTCTCTCTCGATCTCGTGGTTCCCAAGTCGGAGCCGCGCCGAGCTGAGGAAGGGGGTCTCTCTCCACCTAAGCCATACCGCAGAGCGCCGTTGCTCTGCGGGATTCCAGATAAGATCTACTCCTGCGATTTCAGCTGGATCTGAATGACCGGGAGTTGTCGCTAGGCTCCGTATGTTTGCAAGTGCTCGGAGGCTACTCTATTGAGGAGCTTGGGCGACGTCGTCTTGCCCCCTGCAGCCGCCGCGCCACCCCCCTGCTGCCGGCGCACCAGCCCCGGTGCTGGCGCTCTGCCTTCTTCCGCCCGACGCCCGTCGACGCAGATCATCGTCGACACCCCGGCGTCTTCGACTTCGACATCGCGGCAAGTTCTTCGCGACCTCGAGGTCGGCTACGTACGACTTCATCGTCAACGCTTGTGCGGGAGCATAATCCCCGCTATCGGTCTACATGGAGGTAATGTAACCCGTTCCGCCACCGTTATCGCATGTACTAGATAGATAGATCCTGGCTAGTTAGGGTTTCGTTCGCTAGAAAAATTATTGTTTTCTGCACCGTAACCCCTTCAGGACATACCCAGATTTGGAGGACGTAGTTGTTACGCCTTTGACCGTAAGATCAACTCTTATTTTTATTCCTGGAAGATACTTTGATCGCACCAAACGTCGTATCTTATATAGTATGACAATAACAGTGATACTTTTGGGTATCGGAAAGGAGAAGTTGAGACGAGGGGTCAAGAGCGGGATTTGCCAGTCCGCATAGCAGGATAGATACTCTCGGGCCCACTCGGTGAGATCATGTCTAATGAGCTTGCAAGCATGTGACTAGGTCACGGAGACATGAGATCATGGACGAGTAGAAGATAGCGTTGTCGGTAACGAGGTCGAGATTAGGTATGGAGATATCTATGGAACGACGCTCGGACACGCTAAGTATCGCCATGGCAAAAGGTTTAAGACTTTGCGTTCAGTTTTGATAGATGAAAGTCATTCGTTATATCACAGGGATTAATTCATGGGGTCCAGGCCTACGAGTTAGTCATTGATCATAGAGGAGTCTTGATCATACCTGTTATTATATCGAACCGCTAGGGTAACACACTTAAGGGGTTTCGACAAGACAACCGGAAAGGAAAGAGATCACCGGGAACGTCCCGGGAGGGGTCCGATGGAGATCGGGCAGCGCCGAAAGAGTTTTCGGAGCTAGGATAAATTATATATAATATGTTTGATATTAATTAGTGTAATTAATATGCAAATATGATTTTATATATTTATTTTCGAATTTATTTAGGCTGATTTCTCTAAATGAGCCTTCTAGTCGAAAGAAGGCCCAAGAGGGGAAAATTCCCAAGGGGAATTCGGTGGGGGGCTTGGGGGCCGACCCAAGTGGGCCAAGGGGCCCACTAGGGGGCCGGCGCACCCAGCCATACCGCACCAGGCATGTGGGGGTTAGTCCCACATTGCCTGGTTAGCAAGTTGGCTCCCCCCTGGGAGCCTATATAAGAAGGGGCACCCCTGGCCTTTTAATTCACCAATTAATTCCCTAATTCTCCTGGTGCACCGGAAACTTCCGGCTGTTCTTCCAGGCAAAGTTCCAGTTTCTCCAGGGGGTGGAGAATTCTGGACTTAGCCGCTGAAGGAACTGCGGGAAATTTCCTGGCACCGGAAGTTCCAACCTGTAGGCCGGAATTTCCGGTGCACCGGAAACTTCCAGCACTTCTTCCGGGCAAAGTTCCGGTTTCTCAGGGAGTGGAGAAATCTGGACTTAGCCACATGATGAAGTGCTGGAGTTTCCTGAGCACCGGAAGCCAACCTTCTTATATAGGCTCCCGGGGGAAGCCAACCTTGCCAGCCAGGCAATGTGGGACTATCCCTCATTGCCTGGTGCGGTCAGCCATGGTGCGCCGGCCCTAGGTGGGCCCCATTTGGCCCACCTAGGCCGGCCAAGCCTCCCCACAAAATTCCCTTGAGGGTTCCCCCCCCCCCCCCCATGGGCCTTCTTTCGACCAGAAGGCCCATTTAGGGAAATCAGCCTAAATAAATTCAAAAATAAATATATAAAATCATATTTAGACATTAATTACACTAATTAATATCAAACATATTATATACTACCTCCATTCCAATGAATAAGGCTTATATTATTTTGGAAAAGTCAACCCATGTAAAGTTTGACTAACTTTTTTTGAAACAATATTAACATGCAAAATATAAAACTAATGTCATTAGATACATCATGAACTATATTTTCATATGATATCTATATAATATCATATTTGTTGATAGATTTTTCTAAAAGTTTGGTCAAACTTTACTTGGCTTGACTTTTGCAGAAAAATATAGGCCTTATTCATCGGAACAGATGGAGTATAATTTATTCTAGCTCCAAAAACTCTTTCGTCGTTGCCCGATCTCCATCGGACCATTCCCGGGACGTTCCCGGTGATCTCTTTCCTCTCCGGTTGTCTTGTCGAAACCCCTTAAGTGTGTTACCCTAGCGGTTCGATATAATAACATGTATGATCAATACTCCTCTATGAACAATGACTAACTCGTAGGCCTGGACCCCATGAATTAATCCCCGTGATATAACGAATGACTTTCATCTATCAAACCTGGACGTCTAGTCTTAAACCCTTTGTCATGGCGATACTTAGCGTGTCCGAGCATCATTCTCAGATATCTCCATACCTAGTATGATCTCGTTACCGACATCGCTATCTTCTACTCGTCTATGATATTATGTCAGCTGGTGACCTAGTCACATGTTTGCAAACTCATTTGACATAATCTCACCGAGTGGGCCCTAGAGTATCTATCCGGCTATGCGGACTGACAAATCCTGTTGTTGACTCCTCGTCTCAACTACCCCCTTCCGATACCCAAAAGTATCACCTATCATTGTCACACTATATAAGATATGACGTTTGGTGCGATCAAAGTATCTTCCAGGGATAACAATAAGAGTTGATCTCACGGTCTTAAGGCGTAATGACTATGTCCTATAAATACTGGGTATGTCCATCACATCCCAAATATCTGCTCAAGAGCTATGCGCCTACCTGCAAACACTCTCTGGGAGTGAATCTCCACGTGATATTTCTCAAAAAGCTTTTTTTGCAAGGCCGCGGCAGTAAGAGTTGGATCAATCTTCAACCAATCTATCACTTGGGCAGCAATCCATTTCCTCTTCGCAGCTTTCACCTTCTCGTCTCTTCTCTTACTCTGACACTTGTGCTTCACTGGATTGTTCCTCACCTACATAAAATTAAGAAAAAACAATGAAAACGCATCACTAATAAAACAGCAATAGCAAAACTGAAATGAAAAGGCAATGAGAACATTAACCTGAACTGTGCAACCATCGGACAACACAAGTCCATTGACACGCATCTTGCACTTCCTTCCACCAACACACCTTACCCTCACTTTTTTTGAATCAATCTTCATAGTTTTGTAATTGAATTCTCCTTTGATTGCATGGGTACAAAGAGCAACCCTGAACTCTTCAATACATGGAAATAAGCAACCTTTTGTGAAGGAGGGGTTATCTTTATCATAATGAACCACTGGTATATCTTCTGGAACAGCTCCATCACTATCCTCCTCATCAGTTATCTCCTCCTCGTCCACCTCCTCTTCACTCCGCTCATGCACTTCCTCCTCACTTTCCTCGTCACTGTCCTCCTCAACATCCAATGGACCATGCTGACCAACTTCATTAGCAGACCCATCCTCCTCATCCTCGTCATCATCAGAATACAAGGTAAACTCCTCATCCACGCCTACATGATCATCTCCATCATACTCATCATCTTCTTGTGGAGAGTTCTGTGTTAAGTCTTCCACAATAGGCCTCGACTCATTTTTCTTAATGGTTCAGTAAGAGCATTCACAAGCTGATCCTCCTCGCCCTTGCAAAATTGGACTAGTATCTTGATGTGTCTTTCATCTTCATTACTGTCAAACATGTTCGCCAAATTATCATCACCTCGAACCAGCACATAGAAATTGTTGGAGCGTTTCCACCATGAAAAAACAATGCTCTCCTGGTTGCTCCATGCCCATTCATCATGCAAAAAACTAACAAATTGCTCATAACTATCCTTCTTTCCTATGTTAGTTTCCCAACTCCAAGCTGACACAGTGTTGAATTCGCCAAGCATATCCGTGTAAGAGCGCGCAACATATGTCACAGTCAATTTGTACACAGCCAAATCAGACCTACATTTGCACATAAATTAAATTCAACCTCTAAAATCTAAATTTCCCCCAAAATCGACACAAAACTAGGCAAAAGGCCAAAGATGCTGCAGTATACTTACGATTCAAGTGGAAGTGGAGTTGTTGAAGTGTGGCCTGTTGGTGACACCGCTCCACAAAACAGTGTGTCCCCTTCCTCCGTCTTGGGACTCGCTCCCGAAGCTGCACCTCCCACTCCCTCTGCCATACGGGGCATATGATAATCTTCTACCAAGCTGCAACCTCCTCCCTTTTCCATCTGCATGCAGCCTCCTCCCTCCTCCATCTACAGCCATGCCATGGCGGCGGTGGAGCTGCTAGGAGGGTCGCAGCAGAGCAGGTGGGAGAATGGAGCTCGGAGAAGAGTGGGTCGGTGGCCGCCGGCAGAGAAGTGTGCGACGCGGAGCTTCGGTGCGGGCGGCGCAGCGCTCCCGCGGTCGCCGACGCAGGCGACGGTCCAGTTCTTCTAGGGTTCTTCGGTGATCCTGGAGCCAGCGACCGAGCGTGTTCGGTCTGGTCCCAAACTGGGGAATTTTGCTATCCAATGCTAGTGGGTCCCGCGTACTGACAAACAATTATTTGGTCAATTACTCAGTTGAACGGTCAACTAACAGATGACTAACTGAAGGGGCATAAGTGATGTATTACCAAGAACTACAGTGGCAAAAGTAAAATGGCAAAATTTAGAGTGGCAAAAGTAAAATGGCCAAAAACTACAGTGGCAAAAACAAAATTTTCCCTTGCTTATTGGAGGCGCACACATCTGCACACCGCCATCTGCAGCATCAGCCAAAAACTTGTTACGCGTTAAGTTCCTTTCTTTGCTTACTTATAAAAAATAGTATTGAGCTATTTTACTTTGCAAGATTTCTATTGATTATTTCTCAAAATACTTTTCGCATTTTTATAAAAAAAGTAAAAAAAAACATTAAGAACAATTCTGCTTTTAGCATGTACTGCTGTGTGTCTCAAGAAAAAATTCCAAAAAAAGTTTGCCAGTGTTTGCTGCATTTTATTTTGTTTATTGGTTCCATATGTTCTAGATTTTTTTTCTCTTTGGGTTGGGTTGTTGGTGGATTTTTAGGGGTGTTGGAGGTGGAGGAACTCTGCCTATGATATTAATGTTAAGTGTTTGCTTAATATTATTGCATAGCCGGTCCCAAGCCTGGATAAAGGAGGAGGGTCCCAACCTAAAATATCTTGATATTTGTTTACCATTATGCTTAACCGAAAAAATCATGAATTTCTTATTACAAGTAATTCTCATTTCCCTTCTTGACATAAGAAGTAGACTCTCTTTTATTCAGCGAAGTGGGACTCTTCTAGGCTACAGGCGACGGCAGTGACAAGGCACAACTCTACTTGTGCGAGCCGGCAAGGGCGGTGAAGCACCATTGCAACTTCGGCATGTACTACTCGCCGGTGGTCAATTAGTGCGACAAGTTTTATCTCCGTACGCTCCCCACCCGTCCGACATTGTGGACCTTTCGAACATATGCCAATGAGCGCCTGACTTGTATACCACACCACCATAGATTCTACTAGCTCATAGAATTCTCTTGCTACTGGTTAGTAGAATTAGCATGATTAGAGACCTCACTAATTGTAAGGAGTAATGATAGGGTTAATATCCATTTGTTAATTGTGTGATGTGAATTATGATGTGCCAATATTTAACTCTGTACGATCAAGACTACTCCCTCTATCACAGTTTATAGAACACGCACTTATAGAACACGCACGTAGTTTAAGAATCAACTTTGACCATTAATTTAAGCAACAAAATTCGAATTTTAAATTACAAAAATTATATCATTAAAAAAATTAATATAAATCAAATGGTATAATTTTTATAACATATAACTCATAATTTTTGACTAAATTTAAAGGTCAAACTTTTTCTTAAACTGTGTGCGTGCTCTATAAACCGTGACGGAGGTAGTACTACCTTCTGTGTGTTGTGTATCTACATAGACAATCTACTAGTGAAGTTTTAGTGCAGTTATCCTTCCTAAAACTAAGCTCCATAGGAATAGAGACTTCTCCTTCTCTAACACGTCCACATCATGGTGGACCCCACTCATATTTCAATTTATATTTAGTTATAGTTCACAATTTAAATTTAGTTTAATACATATTCTATTAGATATATTATATATACATATGTTTATACTTATCTACTATTTTTTTGTGAAATAAGAAGAGATTCCTATCTTAAAAACAAAAATAAACAGCTTCATTTCCCCTTAAAATTTCTTTTTATGTAGACAAAAATACAAAAAAATCCTAACTCCAACATGTCAACATCATGGTGGACCCACTCATATTTTAATTTATATTTAGTTATAGTTTATATTTTTAAATTTAGTTTAATAAATATTCTATTAGATATATTATATATACATATGTTTGTACTTATCTATTAATTTTTTGTGAAATAAGAAGAGATTCCTATCTTAAAAACAAAAAAAACAAATTCATTTCCCCTCAAAATTTCTTTTTATGTAGATAAAAATACTAAAAAAATCCTAGAGTTTGTAGAATATGTGCACGTAGTGTTATGTTTTATTTTAAAAAATTGAAAGCTAACCATGTCTTTTCGGTTTTTTTAAAAACGACATGCGGTGAGTTCGGAACTACCAGAGAGATATCCGATGACACTCTCTCTTATCTCTGCTTAGCGTTCAACATAGCGCCATGCCGCTTATGCTACACGACACCGTTTCTCTCCCTCCGCCTCCCCTGAGTCGTATTGTATCGAAAACAACCGTTCCTACGTAAAGTTTGTCTTTCTCTCCACATAAACCTCTACGCAAAGTTTGCCCTTCTCTCTACACATCTCCGGCTTCGTCAAGCACTTGGGACTACATGACACCTCATCCTTGAAAACTAAGCTCCCTAGGAATAGAGCCTTCTCCTTCTCCAACATGTTCACATCATGGTAGACCCCACTCATTTTTTAATTTATATTTAGTTATAGTTCACATTTTTTAATTTAGTTTAATAAATATTTTATTGGATATATTATATATACATATGTTTGTACTTATCTACTAAATTTTTGTGAAATAAGAAGAGATTCCTATCTTAAAAACAAAAAAACCTTCATTTCTCCTCAAAATTTATTTTTATGTAGACAAAATATAAAAAAATCCTAGAGTTTGTAGAATGTGTGCACGTAGTGATATGTTTTATTTCAAAAAATTGAATGCTAACCATGTCGTTTCGGTTTTTTAAAAACGACATGCGGTGAGTTCGGAGCTATCAGAGAGATATCCGATGACCTCTCTCTTATCTCTGCCTAGCGTTTAACATAGCGCCAAGCCGCTTGTGCTACACGACACAGTTTCTCTCTCTCCGCCTCCCGTGAGTCATATTGTACCGAAAATAACCGTCCCTACGTGAAGTTTGCGTTTCTCTCCACACACACCTCTACGCAAATTTTGCCCTTCTCTCCACACATCTCTGGCTTCGTCAAGCACTTGGGACTACATGACACCTCATCCCCGATGTCGCGTGACACCATTTCTCTTCCTCCGCCTGTCTCGAGTCGTATTGTATCGAAAACACGCCATTGATCTGACTTATACGATCCTCATAGTAGTTGCATGTGAACACTAATGTCGCCTCCCACACCGGCCATCGCTATCACCGTTGCTACTCCAGTCCTAATGTCGCCCCTAAAGTACATTGGTAACTTGCATGCTATGTACGCTCATACTATATGTTAAAAAAAGTGTATTTCTGCAATTCAATATACAATGGTTTGTGGTATTCATACCATTTAATTTTATATAATTTATTTTATACAGTCTAGATCTAATGCACATATTAATATTGCATGTAAATAATTTAATCTCTTAGTTTGCTCTATATTTTTGTGAATTATTTAGTATTTATTGGTAAAATGTTTCTCTGTTTTTATAGTACCGGCCGTATTCGATGCAATTTATTCAAATATGTTAGGACATAATTATGGCATTTATTATTGATTTTGGGATAATGTATGTCGAAAAATATACTTAATTTTATTATACTAAAATCAATGACCATCACTATATGACCTCGACGCCTAATCTGTCTCTTTGAGTTTGTAATGTTCATCATACAATGTCTCTCTAGATTCTTAAAAATTGGATCAAATCATTATAAAACCATGTACACAATTTAAATTTCATGACATTACAACTAAATAATTATGTCCCTTCTCTACTTTAGTGATCAAGTTGTACTATTTTTTCATCATTAATATTGTTTTATAAGTATGTTCTTTTCAAAGTATTTTTTTATCTATCGTTGTTCATATTCGGATGGACCGCGGCAACATGCGTCTTTTCCTTCTAGTTTATATACATGTCCAACCATAATCTCTACTATATAATATGGCCTAAGGGGTCCGTGACAAATTTGCACTTTAACCCCTCGTCTTTTAGCTAATCAACCCACAGTCCCCACATTAGAAAACGACGGTCAATGCCGTCTTCCACCCTCCTCGCGCAGCACGCCCTCCGCCGCTGCACGCCGCACGCTCGACCAGCTGCACGCGAAGCTCCTCCTCAACAGGTTCCACCGCAAGATCTTACTCCTCACCAAGCTCCTCTCCCTCGCTGCTGCGGCCGCCGACCTTCCCCCGCGGAGTCCCTCATCCCTCTCCACTCACCTCCACTCGATCCCCTTTCACCTTTGAGCGTCGGGAGTAGGAACACGAGGTTGGTGAGCTCACCTTGCAGAAGAGAGGGAGGAGTCCCCAGCGGATATGTGGCCGGCACCAGAGATGTCCCAATGGCCGGGCCATGCGCGCAGCGTTGCAGCAGCCGCTCCCCAATGATCTCGCTGTAGATCCACACATTGGCTGCTTTCGGGTGGTCGGCCATGGGGCGGATTGGTTCTTCATGGTCTCAGTAGCAGCAGCAGCAGCGGTGAGTGCGGCGGACGGAGGAGGATCGCCGGTGCCGGACGAGGAGGCCAGCGGAGAAGATGACGAAGATTCTGAAGAGTTGTGGTGGTCACCGAGCGGTGAACTTGCCCATTCGATTGGATCGGAAGAAAAACAATCTGTCTGACACAAGTTCAACATTGGGATAGCATGCAGTCTATGGTGCTAAGTGCTAACCCATGGTCTTGTTGTGTCCAGGAACAGAGCAGCAGACGATCTGTTCAACCAGCCAGAGCGAATCACAGCCAAATCATGGATGCCTTACAGCGAGAAAGCGTTGGCACAACTGATTCCCATGGCCGGAGCCGAAAAGAGCTGCTCGTGTCTCTGCAGCCGTACGTGACATGGCAATGACGACGTGCTAAGGATGCTGATCAATAGGTCGCGCTGCCAGCGGTCTCTGGCTATCCACCCCTGCCCCGGTAGATCATATATGTTGGTCTCGTCTTAATTTGCATGCTCATGATTAATTCCTACGTCCTATGATATTTCTCAAATAGAGTATTTTGTGGAACTATAGTTTGCCCCAAGATTTCTGTTTATATCGTGTTGCTTCTTGCTGCGTACTCGGTTGCTAGAATTTTATAGGATTGTGTGAGCCTTTCAGCTGTTTCACAGTCTTGCCATCTGTAGCAATGCTTGTGCAGCTGTGGTTATCCAGTTATCTTGTATAAGTACTTCATTTACTTCTATCCAGCACCCTGAATGATAATCATTCATCCTTGCTTCTCAGTTAAACCTGGCCAAGGCAAATTTATTTGGTCTGATAAGTAGTTTGCAACTGGTTTTGTATAGCTGCATTTTATCTAATCCATGTAGTTGCAGCTTAATGAGTTAGTCATCAAACTATCGTTGCAGTATATTTGCTTATCTGGTATATTATTGAATTTCGGTATGATTGTGTTTTGTATTCATGCTATGTGTAAAATAGGAAGCTTGGAAGTGTTCAAACATCAAACAGGCTGTAATCGTGTTTTCTCTTCATGCTGGTCTCTCAGTATATACATTGATGTTTTGTTATCCCTTTGTACTTCTAAGCGTATTGTACGTCTCTCAGATCTTTGAGAAGAACCAAACCACCATCAAGAACTATGGCATCCGACTCTGTTACCAGAGTAGAACCGGCTACTAGAACATGTACAAGGAGTTCCGTGACACGACATTTGTGGATTAGATCGTGTGAGGTCCCTCTGCTTCCAGATCATCAAGACGGCCACAGTCCACTTCAAGTTGTACAAGAGGGACAACACCAAGCAGTTCCACTACTCCCAGATCAAGTTCCCACTGGTTTATCAGAAGGTGAGGCGCCCACCAGGAAGCTCAAGACCACATACAAGGCAACGAGGCCCGACCTATTCATATTATCGGTGTGAAGATTTTTCGATCGCAAGTTTTGAATGTTTTCGGTTGCCACTTTGGATGATGATGTTTTGTCACTCTTGACTTTCTTCAGTAATGAGTTGGTGTTGCATTAGTATGCATCTATTTAGTGATAAGACCTCTGTCCGATATGAACTCTCGATGTCCAACTCTGACATTTCTCTGAGAGAAGTTGAGATGAGTTTGTGTCATGTGAAACATGTAAATAAAGAATATAGAAACAAAAATCCGTATATGCGTTTACCTAAAACATTAAAATATATTAAGGGCAACAATTCGTAGCTCATTAAAATCTCTAATAATTGTCTACAATTTGGGAAAGACAATGTGTAAAACGATAAATATTATTGTATTCAAAAAATTATCACAATGTGTCAGTTCATGCATTTTGTCTAGCCTCATGTTCTTAAATATACAACGCACGGGAATTTTAAGCGCGCAACTATTATATTTAGACCCGTTGCAAGGCACGTGTTTTTTCGCTAGTTTGTAGTAATCTTGCATGTGTCCCGTCCAAATGAATTTGGGAACACTTCGTTCCGGTTGCTCTCGGAGTCTCTCTGCACTACTACCCTCCAGTTTTTTTTGTTTGAAGTGCAGAAATTTAATAGTAAAGATACATAGTTAAGTAGAGATTTGAGATGCATTACTTGATGCCTTTTCTTTTTCTCAAGAAAAAACATAAATAGATTTAGTGGGTTTTGCTTTATACCGTTGTAATGTACTCATATACTAAGTATTAAAAATAGCCATGACTTGTTACATGAATATATAAATTTGGTCACTAAAGTTAAGGCCGCGTAAGGTAACCTATAAAAATCTTGTCATGTGTTAATTTGACATGTGAGCTCTGCATGACATTTTCTAATTCTACATTGTACGCCCACCCGCATACATCACTTGTATTGATAAAAGTATGAATACAGAGATGACACAAATATAATCAACATCATTGCCGCAAATACATAGATGATATAGATAAAAGCCAATGACACTAGTCGGTGTCCGTGATACCATTTTAAGTCCTTGCAGTTTACATCTCGAGAGTTTTGTTCTGGCCAAGGGTTAGTGCCCTAGTTTTTCGTTTATCCTTTTTGAACCATTTTCTTTGACTCGTGACGGAAAACAACATCGTTTGTTATGTAGGACAGAATTATTACTATATATAGTTTTCATTTATGCAATATATCTACCGTACTAATGGGAGCAACCCACTAAGGATATTTCTTAGGCACACATGAAAGACACGTCACCTCTCATGGAAGTTCCACCATAGGTGTATCCTTCAGCCATTCCACCATTGTTGTAGCCTCCATAGTTATGGCCTCCTCCAATGCCGCCACCTCCCATGCCTCCTCGCATGCCACAACCTATGGAACCTCCCATGACACCACCCATGCCCCCTCCCAAGTATATATACCCTCCTATAATCCTCTTCTTCGCAAAACAATTGGTCACGACAAAGGTTAATGTATAGTTTTTGCTTCTCATCCATGCCACTTGTGTCAATGAACATGAGCTTTGCCTCCTTTTCGTCTTCTCAACGAGCTTCCTCCAATGCCAACTTCTTCCCCTCCGTTGCTAACTTCCTCTACTCGGCTTGGGACGGGGAATTTGACAATTTGCCACGTTTAATTTTGCAATTTGATCATTTGCCACACCCTGTGTTACTGCCATGTGGTGGTCATAGGGCAAATAATAAAATTTCAGAGGAAAAGTGTGGCAAATGATCAAATATTCCACTCTCTCCAGTCGTCGTCATGCCCTCCATTTCCTGCTTCTTCATCACCTTCCTATCTTTGCCATGTCTTTTCCTCACATTCAAGAGAGCATCTAACGAGTTCTTGATATCATCTTCGGTTTTCTTGCCCTTATCTTTGTCATACTTCCTTCCATCGGGCCTTTTGGTTTTGGCAACCGGATTTGGAATGGGGCTTCTTTTCTATTCCCTACATCACTTGTTGCATCATCCTCATCTTCGCCACGAGCGGGGGCAGATGCTTCCCACGACCGCCGACTGTCTTTCACCTTGTTTTTGCGGGCGTGGCCGCTAAGGGACTAGACGCCACCGACCTCTTCGAGGCTCCTCCTTTGGCCTTGGGGGCATCCCGACCTCCCTTGGTCGTCACCGCAGCTGGGACAGTGGTGTTTGGCGCTGTGAACATGGCACAGTGTAGAGGAGCGTTGCTAGGGTTTGCCACAAGTGAGAAGCAACGGTGCCGGCGGGAGGGCGAAATTTGTCGGGAAGGGGCGGCGACGCCCTACATTGCCAGAACTTGGCCGGCGGCGACTGGGCTCGAAGAGGCCGGGTCACACACGGGAGGAGGCTGAAAGGCTGAAACTGACGGTTGAGCTGCGCGCGCCGAAACTTTAGGTTCACAACACCTCTCTTTAGCAATATATATTTGCATCACCAAACCTAGAAATATACATACGTGGTAAAAAAAATCATCACC
This sequence comes from Poa annua, assembly GCA_026929855.1. Lineage (NCBI taxonomy): Eukaryota > Viridiplantae > Streptophyta > Magnoliopsida > Poales > Poaceae > Poa > Poa annua. Next base: position 89,617,128 of record CM049431.1, read on the forward strand.
AAATAGATTTACATCAACTGTTAAAGTTCGTTTTTTTGCGTTTGATGATGTGAAGTAAAAGGTAGTTATACTATTTGTTTTAGATCATCCGTTGGATCATCTGTCAGAGTTGGTGTGAAAAACAACAGAATAAGAACACGATTACATTGTCCATCACAGGTGTTGGGAAACGACAAGATCTGATGGTCCCTGATCGACCAAGCTGTGCAGCAAAAGAAGGTGAAATTTCACAAAAATAACCCTTTGGACAAAGTTTAGCAGAAAATAACCTCTTTTCAAAACTATTTTGAAATCTAACCTTTTTTGGTAGCGCCCAACGATGCGGCGCTACCCTCTGTGTGGTAACGCCATAGCCTCCGTCGCTACCCTCATGCCAGCGTGGCAACAAGCCCTTCGGTGCTACCCTTCGGAGGGTAGCGCCATGCCCCTCGGCGCTACCCTTAAGAGGGTAGCTCCAAGCCCCATGGCGCTACCCTCCGAGCACGTCGAAAACGGCTAAGTCTGGGAGGGTAGCGCCATGCCCCTCGGCGCTACCCTTAAGAGGGTAGCTCCAAGCCCCATGGCGCTACCCTCGCAGACTTAGTCGTTTTCACACGGGGCCCGCGTTGCCACGCTGGCACGAGGGTAGCGACGGAGGCTGTGGCGCTACCACACAGAGGGTAGCGCCGGGCGCTAACAAAAAGGGTTAGATTTCAAAATAGTTTTGAAAATGGGTTATTTTTTACTAAACTTTAGCCAAAGGGTTATTTTTATGAAATTTCACCAAAAGAAGGCCGGCACGTCAACTCTGTTCGTCCCAAGGAGGCAAAGGGAAGCCATGGACAGGAGAGGATGGATGGTGCTGCTGCGCACACGCGGTTCCCGACGTCACTGCTTCGCTATCTCTTGGCTTCCTCCTCACGCACCCGTTCAGTTGAATCCCCCGGTCAACCAATAACCGTGCCTCCTCTGACATCTTATTTCGCTTGTGCGAAATAAGTAAACCAAGTTGGAAATGATCAAGCAGCAGCCTCACCAGTCCTTTCTTTCTTGGGAAACAAGATGGATCGTCGCGACAGCATCACACACTCGATTAATTAATCATTTGATTAATTAATGTACTACCCCTGCTAATGCTGCTAGGTAGTACCTCATTCTTTTCACGGGTGATGAGTGGGACTTGGCCCATGCAAAGCTCTCTCGGAGACAAAATAGTTGGGCCTTGTCGTGACACGCTTCACCTGGCATCGCCTCTCGTAGCATAGAAAGTTAAAAACGATGCACTAAGAACATCTCCAGTGGATGGTGTATATGGAGATAGATGGTAAATATACACGTTCTGAGTTGAAAAAAAATCTCACAGTGGAACGTGTATACGAACGTGGGAGTTATCCACGATGGTACTGGGCGTGTATGTAAACACCTCCCAGCCACGAGCGTAAAGCTTCTCTCGCTCCGCCCGATTCCTCCTCCCCGCAAAGAAAAGGTCGCGCCGCCCGGATCGATTCCCCGCCCGCCCTCCCCGTCCTCTGCTCCTCCTCCCGCCGGCCCGCCCTCCCCGTCCTCTGCTCCTCCTGCCGCTGGCCCGCCCTCCCCGTCCTCTGTTCCTCCTGCCGCCGGCCCGCCCTCCCCGTCCTCTGCTCCTCCTCCCACCGGCCCGCCCTCCCCGTCCTCTCCTCCTCCTGCCGCCGGCCCGTCCTCCTGAAAGAACATTTCTTAATCCCTAGTGTTTTGTGTGTTAGTTAACAATACCAATGATATACTAATCACATTGCTAAGTATTTCAGTTCGGGTGAAACTCATATCACAAATCTTAAAGCCAAACTGTAGAGAAAAAGAGTTTCTGGAATTCTTCAGGGACTCGGATATTCCGGTCCCCCCACCGGATATTCCGAGTCAGCCCCAGATTTTGGCTAAGTCAAGTTCAGAAGTGGTACTGACTTCAATCGGAAAACCAGCCCGGATATTTTCAAGGACCCGGATATTCCGGTTCACCAACCGGATATTCCGGTTCACCCACCGGATATTCCGAAGCAACCTCAGGAATTTGCTAAGTCAAGATTCAGAAGTGGCACTGACTTCAATCGGAAAATCAGCCCGGAGATTTCAAGGACCGGATATTCCGGTTCACCAACCGGATATTCCGGGTCAGCCTCAGGAAAATTGGCTAAGTCAAGAATCAGAAGTGGTACTGACTCCAACCGGAAATTCAGCTCGGAAATTTCAGGGACTCGGATATTCCGAGTCAACCGAAGAAAATCGACTAAGTCAAGTTCAGAATCTGTTCTGATCTCAACCGGAAATTCAGCCCGGACATTTTCAAAGGCCCGGATATTCCGGGGCACCGGAATTTCCGGTGCAACTTATACCGGAATTTCCGGGTGACCAAGACAGCCAACGGCCAGATTTTGAGGGGGAGTATAAATACCCCCTCACTCACTCAAGAACATTTGAGCTCTCAGACTTTCTCTCTCCTATCATTCTTGAAAGCTCAATTCATCAAGATCTCCCAACCCCCCCACCCAAACTCATAGATCTTTGGAGGATTGGAGGAGAAGGCCCCGATCTACATCGTCACCGAAGGGATCTTCATTTCTCCCCCATTCATTTGGGGATTTCGTGGCTAGGGTTTCCGGTGGGAAAACCTAGTTCACCATTGTTGTACTCTTGGTGTTACCTTGACCTCTTGTGGTCCTTGACCTGTTGTGGTCTTCTTGGGAGCCCCCAATTCAGTTGTGGGTGTGTGCCTCAAGCGTTTGTAAGGGATTCGATCTCCGCCCTAAAAGGGGATCAATAGTGGAAGGTGGACTCGAAACCTTTGTGGTTGAGTTCATCGGAGAAGAAGGTGAGCCTTTGTGGCGTTGCGGCTAACCTGTTGTGGTAGCGCACACCTCTCCAAACGAGACGTACACCCTTGGGTGGAACTCGGGAATAAATCTTCGTCTCCGCGTGCTCCACTTGGTTCCCCTTACTCTTAACTCCCTTACTTGCTTCTTGCTATTGCTTAGTTTCTCATTTAGGTAAATTCACCGTAGTTGCATATCTATCTAGAGAATTTACCTTTGAGTTGAGCCTAAAATTAAAAAGACCTAAAATTTGTAATAGCACCTATTCACCCCCCCCCTCTAGGTGCCGGATTCCCGTTCACCTCCCCGTCCTCTGCTCCTCCTCCCGCCCGCCCGGGGCCGCCCCTGTCCCCACCCAACACCGTCCGTAGGTCTGTCCCCTGCCGCCCCAGTGCGCCCAGCGCCGCCGCTGTCCCCGCCCAACGCCACCTGCACCCCGCCGCTCTTCCCCTACAACTTGCCGCGGGTCGCTGCCCCTCTCCGGACCGCTTCTGAACTCGCCGTCGCCGCCTCCGAGCTGGCCGCGGGCTGGAGGATGAGGAAAGGCAGGGAAGGAGGAGGCGTGTGCTCCGGCCGCGGCCTGGAAGGAGTCGGCGGCGGCCTGGAGGGACGACCCCATGGGCGGAGAGAGAGGGGCTGAGGGAGATGGGGAAGATGGTGAGGGCCGGCCTCCGCGACGGAGGGAGATGGGGGAGAGAGATGGGCTGCAGGAGGTGGCGTCAGCTCCGACCAAGGCCTGGAGGGAGGCGGCGACATGGATTGGTGAGCTGCGTCTGTGATGATTTTTGATGGGGAATGGGGGAGATGCTCCGGTCGATTTGTTGCTGACAATTGCAAATTGTTGCTTGCCCATGTCAATTTGATGCCAGATTGTGGTATAAAATAGATGTGATTTGTGTTTTGCTTGTAGATGAAATAGCTGTTGGAATATACACGTCATAATTTACACGTTCCACTGAAAAACTGGGAAGTGTATAATTTAGTAAGGTATATATGGACATGTATATTGAGATATACACGTCCAAATTTACACGTTCCACTAGAGATGCTCTAATAAGTGCTAATAAGTCATGATCACAACCAGCCAGCTAGTTTATGTTATGCAAGGATGTCAGTGACCCCTTCCCCATACGGCATACCGTAAATATAAGCTAATCAGCTGAAGTACTCAGGTAAATGATCGAGTCATGATTGAATGGTCAGCTGGATGATTGTACTTCCGGTCCATCAAAATTCAAACCACAAGTTTGACTTTCTTGTCGAAATATTTTTTCTATTAGGATGTCGAGCTTTGTAATTTCCAAAACTAATCATATGGCTCTTTTAGACGGATAAGTTTGGGCGTTACGAGTAGAGATGCTCTAAACAGCAGTAGATAGGTAGGTAAACGAGACTCGTGATTGGATGGTTAGCAAGTCGATTGTACTTCCGCCGTCGATCGAAATTTAAACTGTAAGCTTGACTTCCTCGTTATTAAGGTGGAATGTTTTTCGTCGATAGCAAGTTGTCTGTGGTGAGTTCAAAAATTTGACGACTTGGTGTTTCGGAGGTGTTTATAGAAGTATACGTGTATGTGAGCTCTGAGTTTATATCTCTTTTTGATAAAATCAAAACATTTCTTTTACATGCAAGACATCCTTTGTTGGAGGAGTAATTTGTTTATGGGGTACAGAAAAATCAACCGGTGACGACGACTCCACGTCAGCATCCCTGCGAGCGAAACAGCCCGGGAACGGGAAGGGACCCGGCCCGTAAACTCGATCTTATCCAGCTGCATCCCGTAATCCCGAAAGAGCCCTCGCTTCCCCTCGCTAAGTGCTAACCACCGGCGATCCCGTACGTGAGCGCGTCCAAACCGCAGCCGCATCTCGTTTCTCCTCGCCTCCGCCTCCGGTAAAAAAACACAGAGAGGGCTTCTTCCACTCCCACCATCGCCGCCGCGGCGCCTCCTCCACCTCCACCGGACGCTCACGCCGACCGACCGTGACGCGAAGAAGACAAGGAGGACCCATCACCGCATCTCGCCCGCCCCGCCCCGCCCGGATCCCGGCCGCTCCAACCTGCCCCATGCGAACGGCGCCGCGGACCTAGCCATGAGCCTCTCCACCCTCGCCCGCGCCGCCGGCCGCTCCGCGCGCGCATCCCGCCATCGCCAGGCATGCCCCCTAACCCCTCTCCCATCCTCCCCTCAGGCCCCCCGTCCGTGGGCCAGGGCCAAGGTCTGACTTTTTTTATTTATCATGATGATGACATCTGTTAGGGTTTCTCCCTCGGGGGGTTCCGGGCGCCGCCCGCGCCGCCGGCCCACGGCGGCGGGGATGCCGGCGGAGCGCTCCGCGGGTACCTGACGGCGTCGTTGCTGGGGAGCCCCGCCGCGGCCAGGACCTCCGACTGGAGGTACCTCCTCGCCAACCCGCAGTTCCGCCGGCTCTTCTCCGGAGGCTCCAAGAAGAGTATGTGTTGTTCTCGTTGTTGTTGTTGCCATCATATTCATGACTTGTTCTCTCCGCCAGTCCTCGTGGCTCCTGGACGTCCAGGCGCTAAAAGATGATGTTGAGCTTTTTATGTGGTTTTGTGCTTTCAGATTACGAAAACTATTTCCCCAAGGGGAAGAAGGAGGCCCCCAAAGGGGAAGGGGGTCACAAGGATTCCAATAGTAAGTTTGCCGCCTCTCTCATCCTCGCTGCGGTAGTTCTGTTGTGGGCTCAGTAGATTTAGTCACCCATGTATGTGTACTAGTTGTAATCAAGTGGTCTTAGTGAATTTGTTAATGGAATTATCACAACCATGTGGGAATAAGATGGTGGTTCAACTCGTCGGTTCAAGTGTCGGTTCAAGTGCCACCTCTGACGAATTTCTGATTCTTTGATGTGTAGAGGAATCCAATTCGGATGATCAATGGAGTTTCGGGGACAGCACTATGAAGCAGCTGCAGAATGTCCTGGGACCTCTCTTGATCTTAGGCCTGATGCTCTCATCCTTGAATTCTAGCTCATCGGACCAGAAGGAGGTAATTCTTTTCATCCCCTTTCTGGCAGACGGACCATCATTGGGAGTGTTTTTAATTTTTTCACTAATATGTTTACTCGGGCGCAAAGAATTCTGCGTCTTTTGTTCTTCTGTTGTCAAATACATTTGCTTGCTTTGTTGAATCCCTAAATCGTTGCTCTGCCTTGAGAAAACCAGAAAAGTAAAAAGTACTGCATCAGTGCCATAAGGACTCTAACATGCTGTACTAACCTCTGTCACCTCCAATCAAAACTTGAAGATTTTTTAAGCACTAACAAGTACTTGTATACAGACATTATGACCCTATTCCTCGCCATGAGGTCTTCTCAGTGAGTTTGACAAATGGCTGAGAAAATACCAGTACTTCTATTTAGACGATTTAACTAATGTTATGCCTACACCAGATAGCGGATACCTGACTTACAAAAATGAAATACCTATGGCTTTAAATGTGTGAGTTGATATGCTATTTTCAGAGTAGCTGATATTTGATTTATATAGCCCAGTGAGAAGCTCTTGCACTAATTAATTCTTGCTTGCATACATATTTATGTAATATAATACCTGGTGTGGTGAATTGTTACCCCGTGCTTTGTACCTGTCATTTTTTGTTCTTACCTTTGAATGTGAATAAAATCTTCAGAACTAGTACTAGGGTTTTTATTAATTGTAACTTGGCAATGTTGTCTTGTTCAAGCATTTATTCGCCTCGAATGATGGCTGTTGCATATTCTTCAGTTTAGTTGTTATGAACAGATCTTGCACTTGTAACTTCTGCAGATAAGCTTCCAAGAATTCAAGAACAAGTTACTAGAACCTGGCTTAGTTGAGCGCATTGTTGTTACAAATAAAACAGTGGCAAAGGTCTACGTCAGGAGTACACCACAGGCGAACGGCCAAAGCCAAAATACTGATATTAATACCAGTGATGCTCCAGGCAGACAGGCTCCTAGCAAATACAAGTATTTCTTCAATATTGGAAGTGTTGATTCGTTTGAAGAGAAGTTAGAGGAAGCCCAGGAAACTCTGGGCATAGATTCACATGATTATGTTCCAGTAACTTATGTTGCTGAAGTGAACTGGTTCCAAGAAGCGATGAGATTTGCCCCAACACTATTCCTTGTTGGACTGCTATATTTTATGGGGAAAAGGATGCAGAGTGGATTTAATATTGGAGGTGGTCCTGGTGGGAAGGGTAGCCGTGGTATTTTCAACATTGGAAAAGCAACTGTGACAAAGATGGACAAAAATACAAAAAATAAGGTTAGTTTCTTCTTGTTTAGTGTCATTTCTTTGCCGTCCCTTCTGGTACTAAGTTCTGAAGGAGGCAAAGAAAATATTTACCGCCACTGAAAGTAAATCTAGAGCTCCAATAGTTTCCATTGTTTAGACTTGCAGGAGCATCAGCTTGGTTTAGATGGTATTGGCTGTATCTTCCTGACAACTGCTTTTCTGTCGGTCCAGGTGTATTTTAAGGATGTAGCTGGCTGTGATGAAGCTAAACAAGAAATAATGGAGTTTGTGCATTTTCTTAAAAATCCCAAGAAGTATGAAGAGCTCGGAGCCAAGATACCCAAAGGTGCTCTGCTTGTAGGACCACCAGGAACTGGAAAGACACTACTTGCTAAAGCTACAGCAGGAGAGTCTGGTGTGCCCTTTATGTCCATATCTGGTTCCGACTTCATGGAAATGTTTGTAGGTGTTGGACCATCCAGGGTAAGAAACTTATTCCAAGAAGCTCGGCAGTGTGCACCCAGTATTGTATTTATTGATGAAATCGATGCAATTGGCCGCGCCAGAGGCCGTGGAGGGTTTTCTGGTTCAAATGATGAACGTGAAAGTACTTTGAACCAGCTGCTTGTAGAGATGGATGGATTTGGTACCACTGCTGGTGTTGTCGTTCTTGCTGGTACAAATAGACCTGATATCCTTGACAAGGCACTGCTAAGGCCTGGAAGATTTGATCGTCAGATAACAATTGACAAACCAGATATAAAGGGTCGTGATCAGATATTCCGCATATATCTTACAAAGCTTAAATTGGACAAGGAACCAAAATTTTATTCGCAGAGGCTAGCTGCTTTGACACCTGGGTTTGCTGGAGCTGACATTGCTAATATCTGTAATGAAGCTGCTTTGATTGCTGCAAGAACCGATGAATCTCAGATTACGATGCAGCATTTCGAGTCTGCAATTGACAGGGTTATCGGTGGGTTGGAGAAGAAAAACAAGGTAATGTGACCATATGCCAATTTAATCTTTCTGAGCATAGGGCAACAGACCATGTTCCGTTGCCACAAATGGAAGTAAAGTCACAGGGTAGAGATGAACTTATGCCAAATTTGTTAGCCAGTTTATTAATTGCAGTAGTACTACTTGCAAATTGATATGCAGCCTGAGAAAGTGAAAAAATGCCTGATGTACACATTTTCTTGTGAGGGAGAATTTACGCTTACTCTGTCAGTTTGTAAAACGGTTTCATGTTAGTAGATAGGATGCTCTTTTTATAGTTTGTTGACTGGGCACAATGGCGGTTAAGTTCTTGGTGGATTGAGAAAGAAAACATGGACAACCAATGTAGGTTGATTTCAAGATGACCTAAAATAAGGGCTCTGGAGATATGAGATTTTGTTGTTTGTGTAGGTAGTCATAAGTAACTGTTTTAGAGGGAGCCATAACTAAACAAGGTCAGGAGAGAGAATTAAGCATGGGCTTGTTCTACATGCACGTGGCAAACCTTATACTCCATTTTATGACAAAGGTGGATAAGCATGTGCAAACACGGTTTAGGCGGTCCTATACGGTTTTGCGAGACCAGCTTAAAATTCACGGTTTAGGACGGTGTGGTTTACACGGTTTATGCGGTTTCGACGGTTTTAAACCGCCGGCCGGCCGAGCCCCTTCCAGCCGAGCCCGCTCCAGCTTGCTGTCGCCTGCCGCGCCCCTCCGTGCTCGTCGCCGGCCGTGCCACCTCCGTGCAGACGCTCACGCTGCGCCGTCCGATCTGGACGAGAGTGTCTCTAGCAGTGAGGATCTCCCCAAGAGCAACGCCTAGCAGAGGCAGAGCGATGAGGACGACCGCACGGTTTCGTCGGTTTGAAACCGTGTAGAGACCGTAAACCGCCTACACCTGTAACGCGGTTTTGATTGGATTGGTTTTGCCGGTTTGACCGGTTTCAGACCGACATGTGCACAGGCTTAAAGGTGGATCAAGAATGTATTATTTGGTGGATTATCTTTTGTAGACTTAGCTATTATTTTCACTTTCAAGCTTTGTCTAATATAAGTTCCATATGAAAATTTTATTTCCAGTAATAAAAGTAACTAACTTGAGAGTTTTCTTGTATATTATTACATGATTCAGTTTGTTCTGTACATTTATTACAGTTATTTTTCCTTAGATGTTGATTATGGCCTCTGCATGCCACTCAATCGTAGGTAATCAGCAAACTGGAGCGCCGTACTGTTGCTTACCATGAAGCTGGGCATGCTGTTGCTGGATGGTTTTTAGAACATGCAGAGCCTCTTCTGAAAGTTACAATTGTTCCTCGTGGAACAGCTGCTTTAGGCTTTGCACAGTATGTTCCCAGTGAAAATCTTTTAATGACAAAGGAGCAACTTTTCGATATGACATGCATGACATTAGGTGGCCGAGCTGCGGAGGAGGTATGCTCTTTCTTTCTTTCTTTCTTTCTTTCTTACTTACTATTTAGTGATGGAGCTATTTGTTAAATATCAATGTTCCGTGTACATCTCTGAAGTTTGTACTTGCTATTTTGGTGCTGGAGCTTTATGTTATAAGTACCTAAGACCCGTGGACATCTCAGAAATTTGTACAATATAGCTCCCCTAAATGAGTGAATATATGTGTTATGACTAGAATGGATAGTGTCAATTTGTCTTTCAAAAGAAGAAAAACCAGTCTGTTCCTACATCTGACACGATCACAAGACGGTACTTTTAGTTTGTTAGGTTAATCGTTCACCACTTCCATTGCAGTGGATAGGTGAATTAAAGAATGTTGCCAACAACATGGCGGATGTTCTTAGCCTTGGTATATCAAAATACTTGATATTTGTATGTATTATTAACATTACCATTTGTTATCATGCGTTCCTTGACATTTGTTCTACTTGGGTAGGCAAAGTTGCATTTTAGTCAAGTTGCCACCACTGTGGGTGCTTATTACTTAGTTACTGCAAAGAGGCACGTTTTGTCTAGGCAAAAATCAGTATCCCCTGTGTCAAGCCAATGATGCATCACGCTGTGTCATGTTTTTATCCATGGATGGATGTGAAACTGTGCAGAATAATACCGATGAAAGTGTACTAACGGAAAGGCCACACTTGTTTATTCTTTCAGGTTTTGATTGGAAGAATCTCGACCGGTGCTCAAAATGATCTAGAGAAAGTAACAAAAATGACATATGCCCAAGTTGCTGTATATGGTTTCAGCGACAAGGTTGGTCTTCTATCCTTCCCGCAGAGGGAGGATGGCTTTGAAATGAACAAGCCTTACAGCAACGAGACGTCATCCATCATTGATACCGAGGTGAGGGAATGGGTTGCCAAGGCCTACAAAAGAACCGTCGAGCTGTTAACGGAGAAGAAGGAACAAGTAGCTCTAATCGCGGAGTTGCTGCTGGAGAAGGAGGTCCTCCACCAGGACGACCTGACCAGGGTACTAGGAGATCGGCCCTTTAAGGCTGCAGAGCTAACGAACTACGACCGCTTCAAGCAGGGGTTCCAGGACGAGGAGGGCAAGAGCCCAGAAGAGCTTGCGAAGGACGCCGAAGTGGCCGACGACGATGGGTCGCCCGTGCTTCCGGACGTCGTTGTGCCGACGTGATTTCGCCCAAAAGAATCTACTCACTACAGCTGTACATGACACGGGCTCATCAGATAGATATTCTCGTTTTGTTGTTGCAGCAGCATAAGGAAAACTGTATAAATTGTCTGGGCCCTCGTCAAGGTTCATGCCAGTTTTAGTAGCTGTTATGGAATGCAGTAGGCTTTCCGCGGCTGGCGTGTGACCCCTGTTGTTCGGTACAATGAGCTGGTGGAGGTTCATGCCCTGAAGCTTGTATTGGTATCCACCAAACGTTTTTGACGAATCATATATTTCCTTATGATTTTACCAGATATTTTCGTCCAATGATGAGATGGTGTAGAAGAGAGTTGTAACAATGTTGTGACGAGCTACCTCTTTGATTCAAATAAACGAGTTGGATAGATACCCATATATATTATTTTTGTCCTGAATTGATGTGTTTGGAATCTAGCCGTGTACTTGGGTCTCGTAATAGAACCTACTCCAGTCGGTCTGGTAGACCTTGTGAAATATTTATACACTATAAGTGATCATAGGATTTTGATCAGGTAGACCTCGTGAAAAAATTAATAATAGCGTCCAGTCGATCTACTTTGTTCCACATAGGGTTCTACATGTTCTCTAGAAAAGGAGTCCTCGAATGCACTGCTACCAAACAAGAAATAGACGGGTAGCAACGAGTAGTGATAGACGCAATCTGAACTTGATTAGATTGCATCTACTACTAGTACTTCACAACCATTCCATGCACGCTGAAAAGGCAAGGGAAGACGAGGAAGGAAGCAAGCACGGAGCTCAACCAGGCCAAGCAAACCGGGTTGGTTCAGCCATCCCCCTCTTCTCAGTTGGAGGCTTGGAAGAGGAGGAAAGGACACGATCGATACACGATCAAACTCCGCAGCCACAGGACACAGGAGTGCGTGAGTACCTGCTAACCATCACGCACACGACCCCGTGTATCGATCCATCGACCATCTCACTTCAGAGCTGAGGATGATTGTCTGTAAAACACGCACACAAAAGTGCAAAGCTGCAGCCAACCTTCCTCCTAGTTAGCATGCATGGTCACGTCAACATCTCACCAAGTTCCTTTTGGTTTTACTCGCTTAGCGTGCAGTCGCTTGGCATGTAAGCTGGGGTTAGGACGCTCCAGGCCTGCCTGGTTAGAGCTCAAGCTTAGCTCTAGCTAGCTGGAATGAAAAGTTGCCTGCATGAGACTTCACTTTCGAGAGACGACGGATGCAGTGTGCTCGCGGTCACCGGAGCTAGATCGTGTGAGCTTTTAGTTTGCCTCAAGTCCCCTCCTCTCAAAAGATTGTTGTTTTAGACAGGGAGGATTCAACCACTGTTGATTTAACATGAGATATGTGCATGTTTCTATACGCATGGCATGGGTTTAGGTGGGGGGGCCTTGCTAAAGAGGAATCTGTTGGAACCTCTCTGTCACTGGTCAGTGCGTCAACTTAGCAAATCTACTCCACAGTTGTGATACTAACGTTTGTTCTTCAACAACAGTTGCAGTCGTCTGTCTGCATTTCTCTTGTCGAATGTCATGCTACAATGTGAATATAGTGCAAGGGCATACAGTAGTTGTTTTCGAGCAACCAGTTAGGACAGTGCTCAGTTCGATCGTCTTTCGGGAGAAGGATATGCATGCCAGATAAACAATCGTGCGTGGCAATTAAGGAACGAGACGAGGAGTAGTCTTAAACTAGAGGGCAATATATATGTAGAACAGTAGAGCCCCATCAGGTTGACGCCACACTCCAAAGCTACAAGACCATCTAACTGCAACAAAAAAAAAGATTCATTCATGTAGGTGTACATGTGTGGGCCAGCCGGTGCAGCGGCAGCGAGACGCGACGTCGAGGCGACCGGCGTGCATGCATGCTCATCATGCACTGATCTAAACTAAGTACAGTATATCCAACACACAAGCCCTAGCGTGCGCACACCAAACCAATTGAAAGTAACCAAACAGAACAGAAGCAAAGCTTGCGTTGGCCCCACTCGATCGTCTTCTCAACCTTGCTAGAGATCGATCTCCACCGGGTATATATAGAGAACCCGAGCTCCATTGCAATCACAACTCACAAGCACAGAGAGAGAGAGAGAGAGAGATATCAGCAAGGAAATCGAGGGAGCAATGGCGGCCGTTTCCTCGTCTCCTCTCCCTTGCTCTCCCCTCGTCGCGGCGTTGCTGCTGTGCGCGACGGCGACGTTGCTCGGAGCCGCCGAGGCCGCCGTCACCAGGAAGTACAACTTCGATGTAAGTTCCCGTCCATACAAGTACATGCTTCATGCATGCATCAATGTCGCCGCCCCGGCCGGAAATTAATAGTACTGTGAGCTTAACACGATCGATATGCGATGATCAATGTCGATCGATGCATGCAGGTGCAAACGACGAGCGTGACGAAGATGTGCAGCACGAAGAGCATCGTGACGGTGAACGGGCAGTACCCGGGGCCCACCCTGTTCGCGCGGGAGGGCGACCACGTGGAGGTCAACGTGGTTAACAGCTCCCCCTACAACATGAGCATCCACTGGCACGGCGTGCGGCAGCTGCTCACCGGCTGGTACGATGGCCCGGCCTACGTCACGCAGTGCCCGATCCAGCCCGGCGGCAGCTTCGTGTACCGGTTCACCATCGCCGGGCAGCGCGGCACGTTGTGGTGGCACGCGCACGTCTCCTGGCTCCGCGCCACCGTGCACGGCCCCATCGTCATCCTCCCGCCCGCCGGCGTGCCCTACCCGTTCCCGGCGCCCGACGTCGAGCTGCCCGTCATCTTCGGCGAGTGGTGGCGGAACGACACCGAGGCGGTCATCGCCCAGGCGCTGTTCTCCGGCGGCGGGCCCAACGTCTCCGACGCCTTCACCATCAACGGCCTTCCCGGCCCGCTCTACGGCGGCTGCAACGGGAAGAAGGAGGACACGTTTACGCTCAAGGTGAAGCCTGGGAAGACCTACATGCTCCGGCTCATCAACGCCGCGCTCAACGAAGAGCTCTTCTTCGCGGTCGCCAACCACACGCTCACCGTCGTCGACGTCGACGCGCTCTACGTCAAGCCCTTCGCCGTCGAGGGCCTCGTCATCGCGCCCGGCCAGACCAGCAACGTGCTCCTCACAGCTAAGTCGACGTTCCCCGGTGCGAGGTACTACATGCTAGCCCGGCCCTACACGACCGCACGCCCGGGCACCTTCGACAACTCCACCGTCGCCGGCGTCCTCGAGTACGAGCACGACCCCTCCTACCCCACCACCACCGGCAGGAACCTGCTGCCGATCTTCAAGCCCACGCTGCCGCTGATCAACGACACGACCGCGGTGTCCAACTACACGGCGAAGCTGCGCAGCCTGGCGAGCGCCGAGTACCCGGCGTCAGTGCCGCAGACGGTGGACCGGGAGTTCTTCTTCACCGTCGGCCTCGGCACCCACCCGTGCGCCGCCGGCGTCCCCGTCAACGGGACCACGTGCCAGGGACCCAACGGAACGGCCCGGTTCGCGGCGTCCATCAACAACGTCTCCTTCGTGCTCCCGACCACGGCGCTGCTGCAGTCACACTACACGGGGATGTCCGCCGGCGTGTACGCCTCCAACTTCCCCTTCGCCCCGGCGCACCCGTTCAACTACACGGGCACGCCGCCAAACAACACGAACGTCATGAACGGGACCAAGGCGCTGGTGCTGCCGTTCGGCGCCGCCGTGGAGCTGGTGATGCAGGACACCAGCATCCTCGGCGCCGAGAGCCACCCGCTGCACCTGCACGGATTCAACTTCTTCGTCGTCGGCCAAGGGTCCGGGAACTACGACCCGGCGAGTGATCCGGCCAAGTACAACCTCGTCGACCCCGTCGAGCGCAACACCGTTGGCGTCCCCGCCGGCGGCTGGGTCGCCATCCGCTTCCGCGCCGACAACCCAGGTTCGTTTTGGTTCCCCTGCCATGATTCCACACACGAAATGTGTATATGCACGCGTGGCGAACTCTCATCTGACGCGATCACGCATTTTGGCAGGTGTATGGTTCATGCATTGCCACTTGGAGGTGCACATGAGCTGGGGACTGAAGATGGCTTGGCTGGTGCTGGACGGCAGCCGTCCGGACCAGAAGCTCCCGCCGCCGCCGGCAGATCTCCCGAAATGCTAGCCATGACAAGCTAGCCAGCAAGATCGATCGTCGGTGAAGAACATTGGTTGCTTCACTGCTTCGCCTCCGCCTCAAATTGTTATCCGCAACCTTTTGCTCTCGCGCGCGTGTCCAGCGCGAGTTCGTCGTGATTACTTTTTATATAGTGATGTGCTTTGTTTTTTTATGTTTAATTGATTCTTCAGGCGATTGGCCGTGCTTGTCAGCTAGCCAGCTTAGCTAGCTCTGTTTGTATGCACTTTTATTAGTTACCTCTCGGTGTTGTGAAGAATTTTCTAAATTGGCCGGCTGCTTCTTGTAACTGTAAGCTCGAGTGTGCTCTTCCTGTATCTCGTACCGTCTTACGTGTCCACAATGTGTTGCATAATAAAGTCTAGATGTGCTTTGTCCGCAGGGATAACATTTGGATTACAAACTGTATTATAAGAGCAGTATTTTGCATATGCAAACTGTTTTTCCGCCATCTAAAATTGCACTATGAAGGTGTGTGCCGTGTGCTGACTTTAATGAAAATGTTAGCTAGTACTACAATGTTTTAACTTTATAAATGAGACTTATTAGATGATTTGAAGATGACGTTGAGCGACTAACATTTAGGAAAAAATTCAAACAATTGATAACCTTGGAATTTGGATCGATGAAACACATGTACACATGTACAAGTATATATAGCGAACTGCGCCTAGCTAAGCTGGTTGGTTACTTGTGGTGGAACTAGCCCACCTAGACTTGACAAGGTGCTCGCATTTACCTGCACCAATCCAGGATTTAATTTCTTAAAAATAAATAAATATATAGAGCTCTTTTACAGTGATAAGAGCTTCTGCTATCTGCATCCCTGGCGCATGTAAAGAAGGCCTTGAAAGGCCACGGTAGACACTTTCAGCTTCCCCTATACTCCCTCTATCCTTGAAAGACTTACATCTAACTTTTGTACTAAGTTAATGTTTTAAAATTTTATAGAAAAATATAGCAACGTGTATGCCATCAAATCGATTATTTTAAAACTTCATTTCAAGACGAATCAAATGATACCAATTTAGTGTCATAAATGTTGTGATACCAATTTAGTGTCATAAATATTGGTATCAAAGTTGGTCAAATTTTACTAAGTTTGACTTGATATAAAAGGTAGAAGTACACTTATTCATGGATGGAGTGAGTACACTTCTTCTAGTAAGCATACTTTCTCATATCCCTAGTGTCATATATATATATATATATATATATATATATATATATATATATATATATATATATATATATATATATATATATATATATATATGTGTGTGTGTGTGTGTGTGTGTGTGTGTGTGTGCGCTAAACACTTCAAATTACATTATTTAGTTATCGATATAAATTTTAAATCATAGCTTGCCATTTGGTGTTAAGCACTTTGACCTTATCATCTAGTCCCTCCATTCAAAATTATAAGATGTTCTGACCTTTTCTGAATCAGTGTATATGAACGATCATAGCTTGCCATTTGGTGTTAAGCACTTTGACCATATCATCTAGTCCCTCCATTCGAAATTATAAGATGTTCTAACCTTTTCTGAATCGGTGTATATGAATGTGTTCCGTCTGTATGTAATCCACACTAAAATACTCAAAGTATCTTATAATTAGGAACATAGGGAGTATTTCCCCATCCCTTAGCATCCGAGTTACATGATTTTTCCCAGCTATAGAATCTTATTAACACCTAGAGATGGTGGTGGTTGTATGGTAAGGGTCATAAATATATACAATTCTAAACTTAGTACGTAACATGCAATATCAAATGACCGATAACTCAACACATGTTGATCCAATTGATGAGGGATGCCCCCATCAATACTCATGGTTACTAGCCTAGGGTAAGAGTTATGAGTTAGAGAACGCGTAGTGTTGATAGATTCATCGGCTGACAAGCGGGATTTACCCAGTTTCGGGGCCCTCGAGTGAGGTAACACCCTTACTCCTGCTTGTCTGTTATTGATTATGAATGTGCGGCAAGTACATGGTTCTAGCAAGATGTCGATCTTGCTAGGATTTGGTGATTCTGATTTCGGTCACCCTCATGTCCTTTATATAGTGGTATAGGTCTCGGGTAGTAACCGACTAGGACTTAAATATGGAAGTATTATCGACTATGCTATCTATGGTAGAAGTTTTCGACTTGGGCTTCACTTGTTGGGCTTTCTCGGCCTATTGACAATTAGGTTTTAGTCATTACGTGCACCAAGTATCCATACGAAGGGGTACCCATTTGGTATACCCTCGTCACCAATCATGTCTTGTAGGAGCCCTACTCAAACTATTGTTCAAACTAACTTGACCCGGGTTTTTGTTACTTCGTGGATTGATTTTTAAATGTTTTATGCGGTCTCCATTGCTTTTTTTTACAACTTCAGTTTAGCAAGAAGTAAAAACTTGCAGATGAATGATGCACTTTTCCTGTAGAGCTTGTGTTTCGCCCCTTTTCGAGAATAAAAGGTTGCACTTTTCTAACTTGATCAAGATTTATGGGAACCCATTTAAAGAGAACTCCATTGCATCAACATGATGCACTTTTGAGATTAGGTAGCGACTCACCAGATTAAGTCGGCCTAGTTAACAATTATAGTAAGATGGACGAGATGATCGGTCGTCATTAAGTCATGCTTGTGAACGAACACTTTATGCCAGAGTTCTGCATTTGGGGTAGTATAATAGTTTCTTATGATAAATTTTTGAATTGCATATCTGACAAGGTGTTTTTGTGTCACTTGCAAGGGTACTAGTTCAAAACCAAGCTCATAGTATTATGAGTGTAAGCAATATTTGACAAGGTATATTACGAATTTACGATCGCCTATTATGAGTGGAAGGAGTGTTCGCCAGCGATAGTCCTTCCCATGGGACGCCTCTATCCCTGGCAAATGCCCATTCTGGTGCGCCAGGGTTAAGAGGTCTACTCCTGGCGCACTAACTTGGTATCTATAAACCTTTTCCTACTAGTGTAATCTGAAATTTATTTCCTTCTTCAGCTCTTCCATCACTCTCATGGAGTCATTTTCTCATATAAGATATTGCAAACTCTGAGCATGGTGTGGTGTGCGTAGGTTATCTTTTATCTCTTAATATTTTTATAAGTTTATGCTAAATTGTTTTTCGATGAGCTATCGCTCGACCATATATGCATCTAGATGCAACTGATTCTAGCTGACATCTACATTGGGGCGAACCATTTGATATAAAGATGAGATGTTAGAGATTAACTCCCGACTTATGAAATTTTTGGACGCAAGACAAAAATAAGATTATTACAATTTGTACTGAACTTTTATAATTTTAAAAATTATTTCCTACATGCTATGGCAGTAGCGAGAGTAATTTTCAATTACTTAATTTCCATAGTTAGCCACATAGAAATATAACTTTTAAATTATAGTATTATTAGCTATACGTGTTTCATGAATATATTTTAAAATTGCCTTATAATTTAAATGTATTATATAAAAAATCCTTATTCTTCAGTAATTTAATATGTGTGTGATATATATTTACGTTAACGATCTCTCTAGCATTCAACCAAACAAATATCTTAATAGTTTTTTTCTCATGTATGCTTAGGTATGCATGTTTACTAAAACTTGTAAGTAGTAACTATAATGTTGTCATGAGTCCTTTTTCTTGACTAAATAAGCCTTAATATGTTACTAATAAGTAGATGATTACACATGCTCTATGAGTAAGAAGATCTATTATGATTAGTAGATTGAATTTCATTCATTCATGATCTATACGTGATGTGATCTGTTCAACATATGTTTCTTTAAAGGGATTTTTGGGAGTTGTATGAATGTACATTGAGCATGGCAATCCGAATTTTAAAATTGAACCTTAGGATGTTTTCCGGGGGTGCATTATCAGGTAAGTGTTCGGATGCTACTATATATGCACTGTGCCCCCACATACCCAAATATTTAGCACATCTAGTTGGGCAAGATCCAAGGTTTTTTATTTATACAATTCCAATATAATTCCATGGCATTGACATCTTTTGTATATACTCCCTCCGTTGAATAAGTGTATTTCTAGTTTTACTACTAAGTCAACAGAGTTAAAATTTGACCAAATTTATAGAAAACAGAGTAGCAACATATATGACATAATATTGATATATTTTGAAATTTCATTTCAAGATGAATATAATGATACTAATTTAATTTCATAAATGTTGATTTACTTTCCTATAAAGTTGGTCAAAAATTAATAAGTTTGACTTACCCTAAAAGGTAGATGCACACTTACTCAATGACGGAGGGAGTATATGTCAAGATCACAACTATCTAAAAAATATAGTGAAACTTAAACGCAATAGTTGGGAAACATTTACACACAACAGATACTTTTCCAGTTCATTTAACTATCTATGTTCATTGTTGGGAATAATTGTCTTGAAGAAATAGAGACAGAGACCGCGGCCTCTGTAATCTGCATGCCGTGCTGCTGCAGTGACAGACTATTCCCGATGCCACTACATCAACAAGGATGCACACAGCCACGATATCTCGCTCGCTCGACATGGGCTCTTGGCTGAACAAGTATAACAAGCAAGCATGGAAAAACACTCAAGTTGTTGGACTGATAGAACAAATCCCGTGCTGCCGTGAAGTGGGTGTAGCTCAACTGGTTGGTTCCTTGTGGTAGAACCAGCCCATCCAGGTTCAAGTCCTAAACTTGGCATGGGTGGTCACACTTTTCTGGATTTTCTAGGAATTAACCGGCGCTATGCTTTCAGTGGTAGGTGACGTGCCCGTAAACAGCGAAGCGTCTGTGGTGACTTCGTCAACCTCAAGATCTGCCGGACCGGTCTCTCGGAGGTGCTCATAGGGGTAGGGTTTGCGTGCGTACGTTCATAATGGTGTCTGTACGTGTGTGTTTGTGAGCGTCTGCGTCTGTACTGTGTTTCTCAAAAAAAAAATCCCGTGCTGCCACATCTTTAGCTGAAAAGAGAGAAATATGGTTGCAATGGGTATCTTTCAGTGCTTTTCTGTTACTATCACTGATGGACACTCGTTCATCCAAGTTCACGGGTGTATATACGTAGCTTGCAACCACCTTCTGCCTATTCTTAATTAGCTTGTCCTCATTGTATGCTATGCACACGGAGCCTAAGCAGGGCATTTAGAAATAATAATGTAAGTCTGATTGTTTGGGATTTTGGCAGCAGATACATACACACAGGAGAGTTACAAGACATATCATGTGGCCGTGGCCGTCCGTCCAAAGCGCCAAGAAACAGAGGTCTATGGCCTGCAATCTGCGTGATGCAGGTTGTGCTGGCTGCAGGCAAAAATACATGGGATAAGTGCCAGAAATGTATGTACATATGTGATGGAAGATCATTTTCAATGTCAAAGAGAATGCACAGCAGAGTGGTCTCGTGACCACGGGTGAGCCAGTTGGGTGAGTCCTTCCAAATTTCCAATCACATGTGACTTCTCCATCCGTCTTCTCCATTCATTCATTCCTTCCTTCCTTTTGATTCACAAGAAGAATGATCAGTTCCCGGCCGGCCTATAAATTTGCGAGCGCCCCAACGGCATTAACCCAGACCAGAGTACCGATCGAGACGAGCAATGGCAGCGCCCTCCTCCTTCGCCGTCGCCCTCGCTCTGTTCTGCCTGCTCGCCGCCCAGGGATGTCGCGGGTGCTTCTTTTTCATACCTGCTATATTCTGCCCTCCACCCGCTCCGGCACCGCCTTCGTACACACCGGCCCCCGCACCGCCTTCGTATACACCGGCGCCCGCACCACCTACGTATACACCGGCCCCCGCTACCCCCAGTCCCGGCTCCGGTGGCGGCAGCAGCTCCAACGGCACCGACGTCGGCTGGCTCGGTGCCAGGGCCACCTGGTACGGCGCTCCCGACGGCGCCGGGCCCGAAGACAACGGCGGCGCCTGTGGGTTCAAGAACGTGAACCTGCCGCCTTTCGCGGCCATGACGTCCTGCGGCAACGAGCCGCTCTTCAAGGACGGCAAGGGATGCGGCTCGTGCTACCAGGTTAGCTACCTACTGCCGCCGGCCGGCGTTGCAGCTGCTCGACAGTCGACGCCGACAATAACGTGCACCATGTCGATAATTTGATTCTCATTCTATGGATTTTGGATCGTTGCGTACGTGCAATATGATGCAGATAAGGTGCGTCGCCCATCCTGCGTGCTCCGGTGTCCCGGAGACGGTGATCATCACGGACATGAACTACTACCCGGTGGCCCGCTACCACTTCGACCTCAGCGGCACCGCCTTCGGCGCCATGGCCAAAGACGGCCGCAACGACGAGCTCCGCCACGCCGGCATCATCGACATGCAGTTCAAGAGGTCACCATACACATCTTATCTTGCTTACGCATTTGCACCGACCACGACGTCCATATACTCCATGGTTTCTTCTCCGTCCTTCATCTCTTTCCTTGCGACGGGCATGCACTTCTGTACAAAAACAAATCTTCGTTGAAAGCAAACCCGCCAACAGAGCCATTTTGCGTTCTTGCGACGGTTTCGTACTTCTTGAAAAAACCATTATTTTAAGTACACAAAACACCAAATCGAGATCAGCATCAGCATTTATCAATGGCGGCACTCTGCATTTGTCCTTGGCTGCTCGTGACATACCTGTCGGAGCGGAGGCCGATCATGTCGTCTTCGACAGACACTGACTCTCACATAACCAACATGCGTTTGCAGGGTGCCGTGCCAGTACGCGGGGCTGACGGTGACGTTCCACGTCGAGCAGGGCTCCAACCCTAACTACCTGGCGGTGCTGGTGGAGTACGGGAACGGCGACGGCGACGTCGCGCAGGTGGACCTCATGGAGTCGCGGCCGGAGGACGGCCAGCCGACGGGCGTCTGGAGGCCGATGCGGGAGTCGTGGGGCTCCATCTGGCGGATGGACACCCGCCGCCCGCTGCAGGGCCCCTTCTCGCTGCGCGTCACCAACGAGTCCGGCAGGTCGCTCGTCGCCGGTCAGGTCATCCCCGCCGACTGGCAGCCGGACACCGTGTACAGCTCCGTCGTCCAGTTCGACTGATCCATGGAGGATGGCGTGAACATTCATGGAAGGGTGACTGCGCTGCTCAATATACGTGCAGTGGCGAGCTACTGATGAGACGTCGCTTCTGACGTCCGTCCTGTGCCTGCTGCCCTCTTCGTGTACGTGTATTTATATTTTTACAAAAAATGTATATTTATATCCAGCGCAGTGGCATCATACTGTATTTTATATTTTTCGCAAAAAATATATTTGTATCTCTATTGTTGTTGCCAACACTGGCCAAAGATGTTATACTTATATAGCAAATTAAAAATAACAGGTAGCAGCTGAAGGGCTGATTTGTGACCCACTTGTCAATGACACGAAGTCAGGCTATCCTAAGTCAGAGAATTCACGCCGCAGTGTGGCATGCATATCTGAGTCGTTAACAACAGAATTGCACTTCACATTAATGTTTGTGTAAACTACTACTCCCTCCATTTTTTTAAATATAAGATGTTTTACTGTTTTTCCATATTTACATTTATCCACATGTACCTAGACACATTTTAGTGTGTATATGCGCTCATTTTAATTCAAATCTAGTCTCTAACCTCTAAAACATCTTATATTTAACAAGGAGATAGTAATTGTTATGGCATTGTTCTTAGTTTAGATGGTGTGACATAAAGTTCTGACTAATCCAAATGACTCAGTTCCATCAATTTTACAAAGTAGAAAATTGAGCGTATTTGAGATTCGGTAAACAATTTTTTTCAAATATTTAGATAAATAAATAAATATTATATTTTTAGCTTGTGGCCTTTATTTGTTTGTACTTAATTTCATTTTTGAGAATCAAATATGTTCAAGTAATTCCAGGGTTGTGATAAATGTTAAAACATTATTTGAACTTGCTCACCTTTTATAATGTACAAGTGATATCTAAGATTATCGTACCTATTTGCTCCAGTCTGACTATGGATAAGAAAAGAAAATTCAAAAGAGACACAAAAAATTAAGTTTCGAAGAAAAAGTTGAATAAATGGCCATGTTCTTGTGATGGAATAAAACCTTCCAAATTCTCTAAATAGAGTATATTAGAATCACCCACTAAGATCAAATTCCGATAACATTGTGAAACTCAACATTCACAATTTACTATTATAGCTCAATATATAAATAGTCATAAACTCAAATATAAAAATGATACATTTTATTATTCAAACCTAGCTAACAAGTTTGATTATTTTATTTTCTTCACATAACTCAAAATATATTCAGAGACGATTTGGTCAAGAGGCATGGAAAGCATTGGCCACTAGGCCAGTAATGTCTACATATTCCATTGTATACATAATCATGGAAACACTAACATGATGAACATCGTCAGTCCACCAAAATGATTTCACAAAACTAATATAATGTATTTGGTCATCGTGTTAAAAAATTAGTCCTATCATTTTCTTAAAAACATCCCAACATGAATTTCTATATTCCACTTATATCCTTATCTATTAATTGTGTTTTATTCTTCTTATCCTTCACATATTTCTCTCATTTTATGAATTATTTGACATGGCCTTCGTTTAGAGGGAATCAAAGGACTAGGCAGACGTATATAGGTTCATTTACCTTATTTGCTTTCTTGAATTATTATATTAATATTTGAAGGAGGATTTTGATGGGATACATGATTAAGTCATTTTTTTACGTGTGAGTCTGAAATTGTAGGACCACAATAGAAAATAAGGGTTATTCTGGCTAATCCAATTATGAAACATGAGAAATGTGTTGGTTTATGGTAGTATATTATCAGGTAAGTGGTCGGAAGAAACTTTTGGTCGGGTCCCGGGACATAGCATCTTAAGTCATCTTAACGATAACACCGGGCAAGACCCAAGCACATATATTCATACAATTCCATGGCATTACATTTTTGACACCTCTCAAGATCAAAAACATTAAAAATAACTTAGACCCAGTTGCAGGGGAACATTTGCATGACTGATACTTTAATTTCATTTGTTAGAGTGTCAGCCATCAGCACTTGCGTTGTTCCCATACTATAATTGCACATTTATTAATTCTTCTACTAACCCCTCTTTTCAGTGGATTCAACTTTTCAAACTTCATTAGTATAGACACCCAGAATTAAAGAGAATGTCTTATCACAAAATGGAATGTTAAAAAGGCTCATAAATCGATATTTTCAAAACATTTTTGGAAAATGATTTGTGGATTTATAAAAATCTTTTTTGGAAAATGGTTTGTAAATTTATAAGTTATTTAACTTTTTGTGTGGATCTGAGAAATATATTGAAGACAATAAAACAATATATTCATTAATCATGTCCTTGTGAGGAGAAGCTCCTTCTCCATGGAAACAAAATGCCTTCATAGAGGCCCGCAGTATGTGCCTCGTCATATCCTCCGGGTATGAAGACCTCTCTATAAAAAGGCCTTGATTCTAAGCACATTGGAAAGATGACCACGAACAGAGCAAACTTGTACAGCGGTAGTGCACAAGATATATAATATTATCGTTTAGAATCTTTTCATTTTTACATAGACAAAGCGACCAAATAACGACAATCACTCCCACCCTAAAGATAATTGTAATCTTCTGATCAATCCGATGTACCAATTGCTGAAGATGTTTGCTACACTATGTGGCGGATACAAGCTAAAACTATTTGAGTGGCTAGGCAAATTTGTAATAGAAGAATAAGTATTTGATTGTCTCATCGTGACGACAAAATACACTTTTTACTTTCATGCTAATCATGTTTATAAGGCTATTTTTGGTAAGGATTACTCGTTTTAGCAGTATCTTCATATTCCAAAGTATTTTTTTTGTTATCAACGGGACCATTGTTGTATGCATGGAGTGGACTGAAAATTTACCATTCCCATGCATATTCCACCAAAATTTACGAATCCATCGCGATGGTTGGACCGTTGCCAATTGCTTTAGTAGAGCATTCCATGGCGCAAGTTTGGTACAACCTCCGTTCCTGTATGTAAGGCCTATAGTTTTTTAGAAAAAATCCAAAATAGAGGGTTTATTATGATTTATGGATAATTTTACCCATAAAAAATGAGTTCCATCTCGAACGGTGTTGACAGATTGTTTTCATTTAGTGGATACGAGGGACTCCTTTGTTTCCAAAAAAATCATACACAAATGAGTCCATCATATCCCTAATACACATTTCTTAATTTCGTGCAGAAAACTATAGGCCTTACAAAACGGAGAGAGTATCAAATAAATCTTGTATGAATGTCACATTTGGTAGAGAACACTCCATAACCGTGGCGATAATGCTACTCATGTGACGGACAATGTTATACAGATGTGGATGTTGTATTCGGAGGGTGTCATTTACAACCACTTATGCCCCCACAATCTAGTTTCCTAGTAATTGTTAATTACAAATTATCCAAAGCGGGAAAAGTGCTTCTTCGTTTCCATTTGATCAACCCAAAAATGAGAGTCCGTTGGTTATCATTTAACTTGAGACAATTCTTTTGAGCCTGAATATTTTATTTATGCGGTGTTTGTCACATCTCATCTTTGATGGTTTAAAAGGCATTTAACTAGAAGGGTTGAAGGTCCAGGCCCCTAAATCTGTAGGTCCGCAAACCACAATCTTTAGATCCAGGCCCCTTTGTCAGAATAATTTTGAAAAGAAATAATCCAATCTGGGCAGGAACCTTTTGAATAACTAGAAAAATCATGGGAATATCCACATACTTAATAGGAAACTGTAAGACAAACCATGTGATGATGAATCTGACTGCAATACACCAAAGCTAGAAATTTAACAGTTGAGATTGGTGCTCGAAAAAACACTGGTCACTCTGATGGTTATTGATACTATCAGGAAAAAGTTAAGCATCCATTCAACTGTGTTGGTACGAATACATATTCATCGCAAATACAAGAAAATAGTAGTGCACATTCATCGCCAAAAAAGTGTACAAATGCAGATGCCATTTCTTCTTTAAATTCCAACAAAAAGATGTCAGACAAAGTTACAGTGAGAACAGATTATTCCTAGTCATTGTAGACCCCACCAGTAGAGAAGTCTGAAGAATGTTGAACGGTAATAAAACACTATCAGGAATTTTACATAACTGTAAGTCTATAAAGCTATGTTTTTTCTTTATACACAGTTGAACTCCTTCTAAAGCTGCATTACAAACTGTGAATTCACAGAATGTAGGTGCCATTTTTTTTGCCTGTCCAAAGAACTATCAGTAGAATATACACCCCGCCAAGGAGAGATGGCCAGGTAAATGATTCTTCTGTAGGTCAACAAAACTGCAAGATTGAGTTTCTCTGGTCAACGTTGTCTATGAACGTCTAGAAACAACAGTCAGTTCAGACGCATGGGACAGTCCTTGCCCTCTTAAGTAGATCATCAACTTTACCTGCAAGGTTTAGAAAGTAAATTACATAGTGGCACACTGATAAAATCGTTTTGAGGACTTACATACATGCATATGAAAATATTAGCTAATTGGCAATTCTCGTTCAGGTATGCGGTAAATGGTTAAAAGTAAACAGAAAGACATGCAATGCTATCGTACCTGAATACAGCAGAATTAGGTTGCATCTAACTTTGTTGTGTGTGCAAAATCACTGGTTAAAGTTTCCAATCCAATCATAAGTCCATCCATTTTCTTATCTTCCATGCTTTCGGAATTCCGGCAAGTAGATTTCAGAACCTCAGCAGTATCACAAATATCCATTGCATCACACGAGAAATCTAGATGCTTTTCGACGGATTTCAAGATAGCCATTCTTTTCGACCTTAGTCGATATGCAGGGGAAACATCAAACTTCCCCAAAACAGCTGGCAGACGTTGATCATCCAGATGGCCTAAGGACAAAAAGGCTGCAGTTTTAAATGAATGTGGGCTATCTGTAGTGCAGTTTCCTATGGGGGTGTCAAAACAATCACTGTTTGTATCAATCTTTAAGTCACTCTCTTGCACGGGTGTCGGTTTCTCCCTTTTTCTTCTCCTTAGTATTGAAGGAGTGCCCGGGAAGTTTTCTGCAGCGCTTTTCAATATTGATTCAACACTTAGCTGATCTGATTTTATTCCATCCGTGGGAGAGGGAGTTGTATGGCCAGTGGGGGACTGAAATCCATCCCCGAGCTGTTCCGGTCGATGACATGCTGACAAAGCTGGGGAATGAACGAGGTCTGTGTCTTCTAGCTTAGGTATCTGATAACAAAGAGACCCAAACGAGACTCTTTCACCTGACTTAGCTGTTCCTGAATGCCCCAGTTTATTTGTTAGGAGATCAATTTCCTGGCCCTTCTCGAAAACAAAGTTTAGTCCCGTGTCCTTGCCATGACCAGAATCCATTTTCAGCCCCAACATTGTCAAAGCAACAGCAGAATCATCGGCTACGGATGCTTTACATGAAGTTATTGGTTGAGCAGTTGGCAAGGAAAGAGAGAGGAAATCTGAACAGCCCTTAATATTTTTCAAACTGCATATCTGCGGACTATGGGTACGATCAGAGTGATCAACTATTACTGAATGGTCTCTCAAACTGTTATTTGGCTCTTTATTCAAGTCAATGTTGTTCTCAGCAGATGGCAGCCTTGCTACCTGTTTCAAATCATTACGAACAACATGCACTGGAACTGCAAGGGTAGCCCCAGTATTATAGTCATCTAGCCTTTTTCTCACTGAACTGTTCCAATGGTTTTTTATCGAGTTATCTGTCCTGGAGGAATGAACAAACTTAACTTAGTACAAGGTGAAATACAAGCAGTCATGGTTATTTGATTCAATGAGGTAATTTCACCTAATGAAAAAAATAAGAACTTCATGCATTGGACAATCACATAATGACGAGTACAGCGATGCGTACTTCCATGTAAAAAACAGGAAGTGACATGTATTTCCATTCTCCCATAGTCGAACCGTAAAAAACCAAATCCACAATATTTGCTCAGAAAAGAAACTGGCAGAACCCCTAACAGTCTATCACTAGTATAATTGGTATAACAAGATAAGCACAAGAGGTGTGCATGAATTAAAAAGACAAACAAATGTTCACATAGAGGACTTGTGTGAAAACTCCTGCATTACAGATCCCATAGAAATCCATAGTACTCAAACTGTGAAAACGAATGTTCATAGAGTATCTGATATTCTTTTCCAACATTCTCTAATTCCTGCAATGTTCATAGAAGCCCTAAACTGCAAAAGCACTCAAACTGTCTGTCCAAGGTCAAACTGACTTTGACTAAAATTCTAGTACCGCAGAGGAACAAGCTGCAACTAAAAAGCATGCAAACATACTAAATTTATTCTTCCAGCGAGTTGACTCATAGTACTATAAACTGCATTTCTCTTATGAGAGACTTGCATACATACTAGAGATGATACACAGACCATCAATTGACAAGCAAAAAGATTAAGTATAAATTATATATGCAGACACCATATCTTCCAAGAGGATGGAATGAAGGATGCTGTGGCTTAGTACCTTCCAGGAAGAAGTTTTGCAATTTCTGCCCATTTATTACCATGCAAACGATGAGCCTTCACAAGCACATGCTCCTCCTCAACTGTCCAAGCTTCCTTCTTTATTTGCGGATCAAGATGATTATGCCATCTAAATTATATGAGCATCATTAGAAGAGAAATTAGCTGCTTGATATGTTACTTACGTACTTTATTCAGGCAAACTTATAAATAAAACAAATCAAGTATGCAAGAAATATTCAACAAATAGCTTAAATTAGCCCATTGTTCAAGTGTTGTTGGTCAGAACGGCATAACAAACTAACAATGTTGGAGTTAAATCTACTCATGTAGAAAAAAACAATGCTATTTCTGATGTTGTACTTGACCCTACAAAATATAAAAATTGGAACTAAGAAAAACATTCACATTTCAAGGTTGCTTCAAGTTGAGAAAGTGGGACTTTGCAGCGGTCATCAGCAAATCACAACATTCTTTATTAGCTCAATGTGACAACATAAAACCATGGCTATGTAAGAGTACACAGAGTCAGACACCACAAGATAAGTCAAAACATACACTAGTCGTACAAATAAAGACCAAAGTTAAACTTAAAACAACCAGAGAAGATGATGCCAGCCAAGAGATTCGCTGTGCTCCAGGAAAGCAGTTGCACAGGAGTGCTGCACCGGTGGATTTTGAGGATCAGAAGATAGGACATTTTGTGTTAGCTCAGTATTGTGAGTAGGAGCTAGGCTTTATGTTTCTGGGGGAATTTTCTATAAACTGAGGAGGACACTAACTATTTTCAAAATAAGTATCACGGCACTGTCCTGATCACACGAACTGCTAAATGACTTGTTCACTCTTTAGTTGTAGGGTCCAGCGTAAATTCAAATCCCAAACCCTTGTTGCTGAGAACTGGAGTTTCCATTATTTCTGGGACCAAAAAAGAAAGTGTACTGCACATGTATAAGGCTTCTACATGCAGCTCAATATAGCCAGTAGCTACAGTAAGTGATATCCACTTTCAATCCCTCTTGCGATTTATTTATTTTTGAGTATTTCACACAATTTTTAGACAAGGAAATAGAAAAATAGCTAATTATAAGTTCTATGAATATGAGAGTGCATTGCATAAATAGTTTGTTGATTACACAATCAAACATGGTACATAAGTGAATACCTCTCTCGGCATTGTTTACCAATACGACCATGTAGTGCCTTTGCTATCACGGACCATTTTGTTGGCCCAAGCTCCTTTACCTTCTGGATAATGGTCTCATCTTCCTGTAAAAGAATCCAATGAACGCACATATTACAACATATATAATATATGCAGACTTTGATTTGATGGGAGAAAAACAACAATTTAACAAACCTCTTGGGTCCAAGGTCCTTTTATAAGTTCAGGGTCAAGAACTTTTTGCCATCTATGTAGGCATTGTACTTCTGTCCTATCAGGGAAAGATTCGGCTGTATACATATGCACACACAAATTCTTCTATGAGATTATGGTGGTTTAAAAAATTCCAGAAGTAAGCAAGAAAATTACAAAGCTAAATTTTTTGTAACCAGTCCTATATGGGTGGAACATGAGTTCTACCTCGAACATTGAAAATATGAGGACTACATTTTTTTATGATTTGACATGCCTCTCACTCTCCACCCCATTAGAACCAAATATAATAAATCTAGCAAGAGATATATCTGTTAAAATCTACATCAAGTTGCCCCTTTTGATTATTTGCAACAAGATAACTACCAATCTGCCATGCTACTCAACTCCAGTCCTCAACTTTTTACGCAGTGCAATTTGGATTTACCTAATATTCTTGGAGGCTATGAAGGGAGTGTGATGCAACAGAATCCTAATGTATTTCCTGCTTCATGCTCTTATAGATTCCTAGCTAGCATCTTTCCATTTCTTTCACATAAAAATGAGGACTCACTCCTATGGCATGTGGCTATAAGAGGAACGGGTCCATCAGAAAATTTTATTGTTTAGGAGACAAGATAGATTAGTAGGTTGAGACAAGGTACCTAGTTAGTTATATTCATATATTCACTCTAGGATTAAAAAAAAAGTTGTGTAATCTCTCCTTCCCATCTCCAATTAGAATTTAGAAGGCACAAAACACCCTATCCCACCTATGACAGAATTCGCAGGTGGATACTTAAACATAATTATTGAATGATAAAAGTAAAACAATTGATTGTCGGTCAACAGTAATGGTCACTGACTCCTAGCTTTTTCGAATTCCTAGAAGAATACTCAGAAAGGGAAGCAGAGCACAAACAAGAAGCCAACCTATCTTCTTCCAGTTTTTACCCTTAAAAGTATTAACTGCCCTCCGCAACATTTCATCCTGCAGACAAAATAAGAAAATCCAGGTAAAGCTAGTAGGAAAGAAGCCAAAGGCAGTATTAGATGGCAGACACCAAACAGTTTAAGAATTGATGGTTGTACTACAGAAACTCTGAATAGATTGGAAATGAAGTAGAAGCAAGTTATTTAAAAAGGAAGAGTAAATTCTAACCTCTTGCGTTGTCCAGCCACCCTTAGCTCTTCTTACAGGGCCACTTGTTCGCCTGATATATGTAGGGTTTAATCAAAAACATAAAAAAATACTCCAGTACAAAGTATCCAGTTAAAAGATGGGCAAGGCAAGAATAACCAGGTTTCCAAAACATGCATTTCTCAAATCTAAAAAGTGGCGTCTGCCTTTCTCTCATTAAGCATGTTACACGATCATGTAATGACTGATCAGTGATCCGAGCCATGAAAAAACTTACAGCTAGTTAAATATATTGTATGAATCTTCTTCAAGAAAATACCATAATAAACCTGCTAAGTTTTTTTAAAATACTAGAATTAGGCTGCAACTGATGACCCAAACATAATACTTGTCAGCCAGCTTTCTGTAAATCCCTTATCAGCATATTTATCCTTCACTGCTATCACATGTTTAAATAACCACAAATTAACTCAAAAGGGTTTCTCTTGGGATAAGCCAAAATTGGCATGTCCCAGTGCTCCCAAAAATGTCATTAATTGCATTAGTTTGACATTATGTTTCAACTATCAAATGCTACCTTCTAGCAGCATGCACCATTTAAAAAACTTTATTGGGAGCTATTTATCTACAGATGCATATGACAAAGTTACGGAAATATCAAGCGGCAAAACCTATAGCAAGTTCGGTGCAAAGAAACGAAATCTAGACATGTTTGCAGAGTAGAACAATAAAGACATCAGGAGCATGGCAGACAATAAATAGCTCTTTCTCTATCCAGAACTGCTATCTTATAAAGGGGGAACAAATTGTCTAAACACCAAATATGATAACCATTCCGAAAGAATATTTCGTTCCTGAGACCATGGTGAATTAGCACACGATACAGTGAGCAGTGCAAACTGTGAGTTGATTCATATCAAGACCAGACCAACAACGAATATAACTCACCACTTCCACTCATTTTGAAGTGGAACTTAACCAAAATTATCCAATGTAGCAGCGTACTAACTGGTAATGAATTGCCACCCAACACTCAGAATATGTAACATTTTAACAAAATAAATCATCCAAGTCAGAAGCACAAAGTAATGCCTCATAACACCCAAACCAAGCAAATGATACCCACTAAAAAGGTAAACATCATGAAATGTAAAATTGCACTTTTCCCTACAGTCAGGTCAATCACTAAGCCACACCCACACCATGTTTCAGTTCAACTGATCTCAACACCATGAGTTTCTGAAGATGAAAAAAAAGGTGTGGGACTCCTTTCTCACAATTCAGTGCAAAGTCCTGCTGCAGACGACCATGTTTCCTTCCTACCAGGAAGGCGTTCAAAGATGGGAAGTTTTTGTCTGCTGCAACCATTTCAACCCAATTGCATCTGCTAGACCATTTCAACCCAATTGCATCTGCTAGCTAGACTCCCCATACAAAAACCCAAGCAGACGAGGTAACCAACCAGCCGCTAGCTAGTACACCGAACAGCAGCAGAGCCTCAGACAGTTGATAGAGGAGGAGGAGCATCAGTACCTGCGTCCGGATACAGAATCCGCCGCCGGGCTGGGCCCCACGGACGGCGACATCCGCGCGAGCGCCCCGAAGCTCCCCGCCTCCGACGAGGCCGACGGGCTCGGCGACGCGAGGCGCTGCAGGGCCTCCGCGGCGCACCCGCCGGGCCCCACGGACGGGGACATCCGCGCGAGCGCGCCGAAGCTCCCCGCCTCCGACGAGGCCGAGGGGCTCGGCGACGCGAGGCGCTGCAGGGCCTCCGCGACACCCCGGTCCTCCACCTTGACCGCCGCCATCGCGCCCATCCGTCACCGCCGCCGCCACGTCATCAAAACCGCCTCCGCCGCCGCCTGAAAAAACCACCACAGCAAACAAAAAATCGGAAACCGGGCCCCAGATCAAAACCCCGCCACGGAAACGTATATCGGAAATCGAAGGGGCGGTCCGGCGGCGCCGCTGACGTACCGGGTGTGTGTGTGTAACGGTGTAACCCCACCCCAGATCGGCGGGGGGGTCGGGCCGGCGGGGGTCGGGGATGGCGGGAAGCGGATGGTTGGGGGCGGGAAGCGGGGCGAAACCCTAGGCGGCAAAGGAGGGAGCTTTGGTGGCGGTATCTGAGGGGGAGGGAGACGAAGGGGACGGCGGGCGAAGGATGGATGGAAGGAAGGAGGCGTCTTTGTTTCAAAAAACCTCGCCCGTTGAAGGAAAGGTGGGCGACGAACAGGAGACGAGACGGGAATTGTTTACGCCAGGGCTCTTTTTACTGATACCACCCTGGAGTTTCTCTGAATGAATCCGCTAGGTTCGTTCCCTGGAGAAACGTGCGTGACGGGGGCCACGTGTCCGCGAATCGGCGGCTGTTGGTTAGCGATTAGGAGGAACGCGAGGGGCCGGGGCGAGAAGTGGTCGACGGAGAAACGGACGCGACGCGATCCGGAAAACGGATCGACTCGAGCGAACCGAACGAACAAAAAGGAAAGCGACGTGGCCGTGGCCCGTGGGGGGATTTGTTCGAGATTCGCTGCGCCGTCGGGCTCGATCGGGTCCGACCCGGCGAGGCGGCCGCGGGTTTTGGTTGGTGGCGCGGCGCTAACGGGTAACGGCCGACCAACCAAGGAGGCTGCGGTTAGGTTACCGTTGCGGGCTGGCACGGACCAGGTTTGAACCCCTAACGGTAACGGCTCCCGTCCCGGTGCGGCGCTCCGTGCGGTACACGCCGGTCGGTCGACGGCTGGATATCCGGTTCGTCGTGGTCAGAGGGTTTTACTGGACTGCTCGATAGATGATTCCTCGGTTGTGGTATGCTTGGACTTGGAAGATTAGTTTACTCGGACTAGTGGATCTTAGCTACGTCGATCGCTTGCTGCTGATGGGCACCAGAAGCTCGTCATCACATACGACACACACGTACCTTGCTCGAACAAGAAACCTACGACATTTAGTTGATACTTAAAAGTTATACTATAATTACTATAAAATATGCTTACTTAATTATGCACTAGAAAAACCTTTCAAAAAAAAATCATGCACTAGAAACCCCCATTGATATATTTGTTAGGTTATATTCTTTGAAATCTTTATCATAAATACACATAGATTATGAACTAAAAAAATTATTAGACTTCTGTTCAAAATTATAGTTTACTATATTTCATTGATATTCGTTACAGACAAAAATGCATCAACTAATATTTTGTAAAATTCCAAGTTATGTGGTTAAACAATGTCAATAAATAGAAGATCATATTTGTAATATTGGAGCATGCTAAAAATAAGATATAAATAAGTAAAAAAGTTTAGTAAAAATTATACTATTAACTCGGCTTCGATTTCAGTTCGATTGGCCGTGTAATTTGTACAAGTTAGAGTTACAATCTGAAGCAAGTGAAATACTATGCGGCTAATTATGAGGCAAGCCAGGTGCTCCTTTGATGAGCGGATAATAAAAAAATAGTTTGATTGTAGTTATGTTTCGTAGATAAGATTTACACATTGAACAATTTAGTCATTTGTATAATATAAATATCTATTTTTTAAATAAAAATTGGTACCTACAAAAAATAACAACACGAATAATTTTGAAATATGGAATGAACATTTAAACACCTTACCAATGGTTTAACCACGTGATTTTTTATCTAAATTCGTTTACCAAAATTTGAAATCATGCAAAATTTAATAATGGCTCGTAAAAATCTTTTCGAGTTTGTTAACCATTTTTGGAATCCATGAACATTTTTTAACATATTGGAAAAAAAGTTCCCCGTAACATTATAGAATCACATGCACATTTTTTTTTACCTTGCAAGTTTTTTGTTGGACCACATGAACACTTTGTATCCCTATAATGTTTTTCTGAGACATATGAACATATTTTTACCATGTAATCTCTTTTTAACCACATAGACATTTTACCTAAACTATTTTTAAAACTTTGTAACCATACACAACTTTTTAAAAATGCCACACTTTTCTTAACGCATGTGTCGTGGTATCGGCATAATTGATAGGAGACGGGGGTCCTCTAGCCTACGTATGGATTGTGGGGAAGAAGGTTGGTGTCGTCGAGGACGGGATTAAATACGGCGAGTTTACCCAGCTTCGGATCCCATAGCGGTGGCGAGATCCTACGTGCTGCTATAATTCACTATGAGGCAATAGCCGTGAACATGTTACAATGTGTATGATGCCTATTGAAGCGTCTGCCCTAAAGGCTCCCTGGTGGCCGACTTATATAGGCGGCCAGACCCCAAGGTACAAGGTAAGTACTTGTCCGGCAAGTAAACAGAGTTCTAGACCTAGCCGGCTTAGTTGCCGCCTTCCGTCTTGGGCTTGGTGGCTTGATGGGCTTCGGTCTTTCGCCTTCCTTGGACCGTCCGCCTACTTCCTTGTACGTCAGCTATTTGGGCCGCCCGGCAGGCTTCGGCCATACCACCCTTGGGCCACCCTGGACTAGCCGGATTGATCCATGTTGGTTATACCCCTAGTTGACATATCCCCAACATTAGCCCCCAGAAAGGTTGAAGTTCTCCAGGCGCCGGCTTCTTCTTGATTCTTTATCTGCCAAAGTTGGCGACTGCAGGACTTGAACCATTCTAAAAATCAACGAGGCATGCGTGTCTTGATATTGACATGCGGCCGCCTTTATCCATCATGGGAAAAGACGGCTACTCTGCAATCTTTGCCGAGCATTCTCCTTGACGGTTTCCACCTAGCCGGCTCACGACAGTTTGAAAACAGCCTAGGCGGGAATCTCGCCATGATCACAAATTGCGGGAAAAGAGGAGGCGTGGAGATCGTGCAATCGTGTGCTGCAACGGATGCTGGACACGTGTCCGACTAAAAGCACCGTTGCACAGGGAGCAACGCCTGGCCTTATAAATAGGTAGTCAAACGGTCCATTTTCACCACCCTGCCTTTGCTCTCCGTGCCCTCTTGCCCTTTCCACTTCTCCGCTTCTTGCTTCCGAGCGAACTCCGGCGAGCTCATCTCCTCCGACGACCTCTGCGCGCGGCGATGTCCACCGGCCAGAACCTTTCCACGGCGTCGAGCAGTCCGGCGACCGAGACCGCGCCCGCGACGGCGATGGGCGGCGCGATAACTCGTCCCGCGACGGCGGCGACGGGCAATGTCGCCACCGTCGCCCCCCGGACTTCCACCGCGCGCGCGCCAGCGGCGGGTCCTTCGGCTCCTCCACCGACCACCGCGGCGACGACGACGGCGGGCGCCCCCGTCGACGAGGAAGAGGAAGCGGCGGACATCGGGTCCCGCTACTGGCTACCTTCCATAGTCGACGAAGACGCCCTCCAAGATTTGGAGGCCGTCGGCTACCTCCCCACTCGGGAAGATTGCCGGTGGAGGGCCGCCTATGGAGACGTCATCCCGGCCCCGAGAGCCGGGGAGCGGGTAATCCTCACCTCCCATTTAGTTAGGGGAATGGCGCTTCCGCCTTCCGCCTTCTTTAGCGAGGTTCTAGATCATTATGGGCTCCAGCCCCACAACATAGCACCCAATAGCATATTAGTCCTAGCCGGCTTCACAGCTATGTTCGAAGGCTACCTAGGTATTAGGCCTAGTTTAGACTTCTTCAGATATTGCTTCCATTGCCGGCGACAGACGGTGCCGGACGGCGGGCTGGCAACCTGCGGCAGCGTCACCTTCAACTGCCGCTAGGGCCGCCAATGGTATCCTAAGATACCATACCTTGAATCCGTCAAGGGCTGGACCTCCACATTCTTCTACTGCCAAGATATGGCAGCTCCGGGCCGCCAAGTTGGCATCCCGGAATTCGTCAACGCGCCACCTATGCCCCGGCCCTGCTGGGACAAGGCGGTGCCCAAGCTGACGGAGGAACTCCGCGTTATTCAAAGGCGGATTGAATTCCTCACACGGACGATGGCTCCTCCTCTGCTGGATGGGGTCGACACCGTCATCTGCTGGCTCGGCCGGCAGATCCTCCCCCTGCGGTACAGCCCGCACAAAATGTGTCAGTATTCGCCTACTGACACGGCCTCTCTCCGCGTGAGCGAAGAGATGTTGCCGGTTGCCGACCTGGCGTTCCGGCTCCGCAGCCTTGTCAAGGCGGGGCTGGTGAAGGCGGTGGAGGGCGTGCCCATGCACACCCACGACAACCCTCCCCTCGAGGTAAATATCTTCTTCCTTGCCCCTTGTTTGATAGCTTCACCGGCTAAAATTGAGCTCCATTAAACTTGTCTTCTTTTTCAGCTCTCCGACTTGGGGGAGGATGACCTGGCTCCCGACTTCTACGAGTCGGAAGCCGGGAAGACGAAGAAGCGCAAGGCATCCAGCGCCGCTTCCTCTACGGTGAATGCCGAGAGGAAGAAACGGATCGCATCGGCTACCGAGCCGGCTCTCGCCAACCTTGGCGAGAACGCGGGGACTAATATCCCCCGAAGGTACTCAATTCTGCCTTTAATAGACGACAAACTTCTTCAATACTGGCACCCAATTGACTGTGCTTGCTTTTTATTGACAGGGAAAGTGTCGCAACTTCCCGGTTGACGACCAGGCTTCTTGGCAAGGGTAAGCGGCCACAAGGCAGCTCGCCGGCTACCGTGCCGCCAACTCCTCAGCTCCAAGCCGGCAGCTTTATGGGCGACGCTCGTCGTCATCCCCCGGCTCCGGCTTCTGGCGCTCCGCCAAGGGCCTCTTCCACCGACCGCGCGCCCAAGACTCCCCTACTGCTGGCTGAGGCTACGACCGATGAAGCCGCTCAATCGCGCGCCGCCAATGAAGGGTTGCTGGAGTCGACTGCCGGCGGGTCTCGAAGGGCAGCCCCGACTGCGGGAGGCGGCAAGGTCAGGGACCCTTGGTCCACCTTTAAGGAGGCCAAGGAGTCAACTTTGGCTTTCGCCAACTTCGCCTCGCAGGCCTTCGTCGACTTGGAGGGCGACCTATCTGTAAGTTTTTACCACTCCGGCATATACATAGCCTTTCCCCCGAGCACTTAGATGGCAAGTCAAAAATAAAAGAAATTTTGACTGCCGGCTTAGTGGTTATTCGACAATATGTTTTATGCCTTTGTTTTGTCCTGCAGGGCCTTGTGTCCGCCAACGTCGAGCTTGTCTCCTCCCGGGTCGAGATAAACCGGCGCTGCCGCGACCTGAAGAAGGAGTGCGAGGCTAAGGACCTGCGGATTGCCGAGTTGGAGGCGGCCCGCAAAAAAGATGAAGGTAGGGTTGATCCTCTTCGCCTTCAGCTATACTTTCGACTTATGTTGCCGTCAATCATTTAGTTAGCGAATACATATTTGTAGAACTGCTAGACCACGCCCAGGATATTCTGAAGGCGTCCACTGATATGCAAGCTCTTATGAATGAAGCTTCTGATTTGGTGGCCGCCAACTTGGAGTTGAAGGAGGCTCACCAGAAGGAGATGGAGGCCCAGCAGCTCAAATTTGCGCAGGAATCTAGCCAGCTCACTGGTGAGCTGGAAAGCCTGCGCAATAAGTTGGCGGAGGCGGAGAAGACGGCTGCCGAGGAAATCTCCAAGCAGACTTCTCGCGCCCAAACTGTTGAGGATGCGCTGGCAACTCATATGATTGAGTTGTCCGCTTTCTGAAGGGAATATGCCCTAGAGGCACTTAATAAACATAGTTTATTGGCAATATCCCAATCGTTCATTATATGTTTTACACCATGCTATAACTGTATTAAGCGGAAACATTAATACAGGTGTGGTAGATAACCAACCAGGTCCCTAGTAGCCTCTACTAAGACTAGTTTTGTTGCGCGATTGATGATCGAGGTTTCCCGATCATAGGGCATGGCGTCGGTCGGTAATGGAAGTCATATCGTTAGGAGTAACGATGTGATGGACATACCCAGTATTTATAGGACATAGTCATTACGCCTTAAGACCGTGAGATCAACTCTTATTGTTATCCCTGAAAGATACTTTGATCGCACCAAACGTCACATCTTATCTAGTGTGACAATAACGGTGATACTTTTGGGTATCGGAAGGGGGTAGTTGAGACGAGGGGTCAACAGCGGGATTTGTCAGTCTACATAGCCGGATAGATACTCTAGGGCCCACTCGGTGAGATTATGTCAAATGAGTTTGCAAACATGTGACTAGGTCACCAGCTGACATAATATCATAGACGAGTAGAAGATAGCGATGTCGGTAACGAGATCATGCTAGGTATGGAGATATATGAGAATGATACTCGGACACGCTAAGTATCGCCATGACAAAGGGTTTAAGACTAGACGTCCAGGTTTGATAGATGAAAGTCATTCGTTATATCACAGGGATTAATTCATGGGGTCCAGGCCTACGAGTTAGTCGTTGATCATAGAGGAGTCTTGATCGTACGTGTTATTATATCGAACCGCTAGGGTAACACACTTAAGGGGTTTCGACAAGACAATCGGAAAGGAAAGAGATCACCGGGAATGTCCCGGGAGGGGTCCGATGGAGATCGGGCAGCGCCGAAAGAGTTTTCGGAGCTAGGAAAAATTATATATATTATGTTTGATATTTATTAGTGTAATTAATATGCAAAAATGATTTTATATATTTATTTCGAATTTATTTAGACTGATTTCCCTAAATGGGCCTTCTAGTCGAAAGAAGGCCCATGGGGGGGGGGGGGAACCCTCAAGTGAATTTTGTGGGGGAGGCTTGGCCGGCCTAGGTGGGCCAAATGGGGGCCACCTAGGGCCGGCGCACCATCCCTAGCCGCACCATGGCTGTGGGATAGTCCCACATTGCCTGGCTAGGGAGATTGGCTCCCCCCGGGACCCTATATAAGAAGGGGCACCCCTGGCCTTTTAATTCACCAATTAATTCCCAATTTCTCTCTCGATCTCGTGGTTCCCTTGTCGGAGCCGCGCCGAGTAGAGGAGGGGGATCTCTTCCACCATAGCCCGCTGCCGCGCTGCTGGTGTTCCGGTCCAAGTCTTCCGCTGCTCGTCCTGGACTGGAGCTTCGGAGGCCGTCGTCTCCACCGTATGTGTGTGATGCCCTGCGAGGTGCTGCGCTAGCGGTACTCGGAGGCCTACTTCCTCCACCCGACCACGGGGTCATCTTCGTCGTCTTCGTCGCGCCGAGTTCTCCGCGACCTAGAGGTCGGCTACGTCGTCTTCGTCGTCAACGCTTGTGCGGGAGCGTAATCCCCGCTATTCGGTCTACGAGGGTATGTATTCTGATCTCCGCCGTACTACTATATCTGCATAGTGTAGATCTTGGCTAGTTTAAGGATATCGTTGTTAGGATTTTTTTTTCTGCACACGATCCCCTTCAGTGGTATCAGAGCCGATCTATCGTAGATATAGATGTACGCTGTTAGAACCCGTGTTCTGCACGGGGGCACCATTCCTGTTATTTGCTACCCTCTAGCGTGCACTTGTGATTCCAGCGGCATCGAGTTGATTAAACGCGGCCCGGACCGACTTTACGCGTACGCTTACGCGAGACTGGTTCCACTACTGACATACGGCTTGTACCGTATCTGTGGCTGGCGGGTGCCTGTTTCTCTCTCTTTAGTTGGCTTTGCATTTTCAATGGAGGGCCCGAAAGGGATGCTTAAACATGCAATTATTGGATCGTTGTTGTGGTCATAAGGTTCGTAGGTATGAAGCGGTTCTATTTACAAAAGCCCCAAGGCACGTAAAATATGCAAAAGATAAAGTAGAAGCGTCTAACTTTATTTTGCAGGGGCTATGTGATATGGTCAAGGTAGGTTTATTAAATTGTTTATAAACTGCGAGCGCCAAGAAGACCATGGCGCAATGGACTATATCACATTGCATTACATTTGATGTTTTGTGTGCATCTTATATTGTGTGATTGTGTGTATAGTATACATTAGTTACACGGCGGTAGCTATTAAGATGATCCCTTCAAAATACCACTAGTGTTCTCCCTCCAACGCGCACCACCAAGAAAGTTCTACGTTATGAGGCAGGCCGTGATGATCGGGTGTCAGACATCTCGTCGTTCGCATACAGTGGGTGTAAGCCATGTTGCACAAGCGTCAGCGTGGAGGTTTTTGGTGGCGAGCCTAGCATATTCAGAAATATGGCCTCGGAACAGGGAAACCGAAAGGTCGAGCACGAGTCACAAAATTGGTGTGGCGGACTTTTGTCTACTCTTGAAGTTGTGCCGCCGGCTCTGATGATGAAGGGTGGTGCAATGGATGGGGGTCGTGTAATCGCTTAAACGACCAGGAGGGATGTTCGTTTGAGTGGGAGTTCGGATAGTTATTTTCTAAAATACTAGAACTCAGAATATAATGAACAGAGTCTGTTTTGCAAACCTTTATAGATATTAACCATTGTGATAGCATCTTTTCAAATTAGGCGCATTCCTGCGATTGAGAAACTTAAAAAGTTGGGTCCAAACTTCATATTTTTATGCTTTAGCTTGAGGATACTCCTTGTTTAAACCGTTAGCTTTTTGTGTTACAATACACGCTAGGAGATAAACCCGGAGATTCCGCTAACAAAAGATAATTTTGATTATCGGATTTTGTGCGGATGATATCATCATAGTCCAGTGTATGCTATGATCTCTGCCATAAAGAACCAATGGTGGGTACGAGTTTTTAGATCGCGAACATATGATATGGTCGCTAAACTCGGGGGTACCCCATACGTTGGGTTGATGAAGTTTATCAGTACGTTGACTGATTGTCTTCTCAACCAAGATGGAAGAGAATACACACATTGAGTGAGCACGTGGCGGTCATACTTAATGACATATGTTCATGATTAATGAACATTGAGACGCCTCGCTCAGCTCAATTACTGGATGACAAACATCGTTGCCAAGTGCAAATCCTCTGTCATAGACTATGTCATGCAAGGGGAATCGTTCACCTTCATGGTTCTTGATTACGGTGGAAGTATCAAGAAGATGAAACAGATCGCCGGAAGTCATCAATGATGATGGTGTATATATGATATACATGTTATGAATGTTTTAGCTAAGCAAGTACTCGCAGTGGTGACTAAGTTTTGAACTAGTCATGTTTTGTGAAAAACCAGGTTTACTGCTTGAGTAGCTTGAAAGGATGAGGCGACATTGCGTGTTGATAATGGCAATCAAGTTGTTGTGATGGCCACAGACACTCTCCCTCTAGATCTACCATTTGAATAAATTCTTTATGATCGCCTGTTAGTATGATCGTTACAAGTGTGTCTCCTCTAGCGAGACACTTGTTCATACATGATAGTGACAAATTGGTGTCCTATGTTTATGAGGTAATGATCATATGCCGATTTGAATTTAGATGGTAGAAGCTTCCACATTCATAATATTAATGCCAAATGATACAAACTTAATAAAGACACCACATATGTGTGGCACTACCGTTTAGTCATGTCAATGTTATATGCATTAGCTCCACACTGGATGGACCTACAAGTTATAAGATTTGATCTTTTGACACTTGCAAAATAACTGTGACACCGTTTTCGGAAAGCGGGCATATAACTTATTGATAGTCATACATAGAGATGTATGTGGTTCAATGAAGTAATTGACGGGTAGTGGAGACCTTTATTTCGTGAACTTCACTGGACG
The DNA here is from genome assembly GCA_026929855.1 of Poa annua. Classification (NCBI taxonomy): domain Eukaryota; kingdom Viridiplantae; phylum Streptophyta; class Magnoliopsida; order Poales; family Poaceae; genus Poa; species Poa annua. The sequence continues at coordinate 89,659,526 of CM049431.1, forward strand.
TTTTGAGTATAGCTTGTTGAGAATCGTGCATATGGGTGTATGTGAATCAATGAAGTACTTTAACGTGTAGTGGAAGTCTTTATTTCATAGACTTCATGAATATTCCGAGTAGATATATGGATATCCACTCCGGGGAATGTTAGTCTGAAATTTTGATTCGATCAATCAAGTTCAGAATGAAGTAGGAAATAAACTTAACAAGAAAATCAAATTCCCGCGATGCAGGTCGAGCAAATGAAGATTTGAGTTATAATGTTGGCACATCATTGAAAGACTTGTGAGAAGAGTTCCACAAATTACGTCGCATGGAACACCATAGTGTCATGGTGTGTTAGGACGTCGTAATTGCACCCTATCGGATAGTGTGTGGTAAATGAATCTCTTACCGAATTATTGTGATCATTAGAGTCATATGGTAGAAACGTATACACTCACGTTAGCAAATAGGGAAACCATTTGAATCCATGGAGACAATACCATACGAGTGATGGCATGGCTTTTGAGCCTGGATTGTCGTTTCAGCAATTTAGTGTTTCGATGTAGCCGAACCTAAAATGGATTAATCTTTGTAGTATACCCTACCTAAAGAGTTAGTTGGGTACATGTCTCACGACATAGGCAAAATCTTTGTCGGGATATACCTTGCGAAAGAAATAGTTTCTTGTCCGAGGGTATAAGTGAGAAAGAAAGTAGAGCAAGACGAAGTTGGTGAACTTCTTCTCCAGACATCAGAGTGGCGCAATCGAAAGTGTTTTCGATGTCAGGCTCCACAACTTGAAAAAGCTGATGATTCAAGATCATGATGTTCTGAGCTCATACTAAGAGCGTAGGCATACGAGGTTGTGTTCCACACTGTGTGTTACGACAATCTTATTATGAAGGTCATATTAATGGAATATGATAAACCTACAAACTACGAAGAAGAGATGGTGGACCTAAGTCCGAGAAATGGCTATGAGTCATTTGTGATCCGAAATAAAATCCATATACGATTACCAGGTATTGACTTGGGAGATCTTCTTGATGGCATCTAGGATGTTAATAGTATATGGAATTTTATGAGAGAGTAGACATTGAGCAGATTCGATTTGTCGTGAAACAGTTCCGACAGACCACATGAGAGTTTGTCTCAAGTGGCGAAGCCTAAATCTATTCTGGGTCGTTTAGCAATTACTATAATTTCGAATGAGAAATTTATAGATGGATGAGAAAACCATGGTTCTTAATAGTGTAATTAAGAATGGTTTGTAATCCTGAGGATGCTAAACATGTGTGCAAACTTCGGTTGTCCATTCATGGGCAGAAGCAAGCATATCGGAGCTGGAATCTTCACTTTGATAATGTGATCAAAGGATTTTGGAGTTGTCCAAAATAGTTGAAGAAACCTACATTTGCAAAGAAGTGAGTGGGAGCAAAGTAGCTTTCCTTGATCTTATATGCGGAAGGCATATTTGAGTGGGAGCTAAGTAGCTTTTCCCTGATCTTATATGCGGAAGGCGTATTTGAGTGGGAGCTAGGTGTCATTCGGGATTTTGTATGTAAGGACATATTGAATGACACAGATCCTCTAGTAGAGTGTAAAGGATTATTTAAGTGATTAAATTTTCTATGAAATGAAGTTAGGAGTATTAGGCATCCGATTTATAATTGTATAGATCAGATGGGGCTTAATAACATTAGGTCGGAATATTTTCTAAGTCAAGATTCTGAAGTGTTTCAGAATAGGATAAGCAAAGAAAGAGGTTCTTGCTTGTATGACTAGGTAAAATATTAAGTTTATCTTGGCATTTTCAGTTATAGCAAATGATGTTCGACATTATCTATGTATCAGACATAGATGCTATCAGACTGAAAGCTCGACTTAGTGTGACCCGAGTTCTTGGTTGAAGAACAGGTTCTAGAGTGATCCTTGTGTGGATCAATGAACAAACGTTAAGTTTATTCTTCAGTGTCTATGAGAACTGAAGATAGGTTTTCTAGTAAAGGGTAAGAGTGGAATGGCAACTTGCCGTAAAGCGGTTACGATGATGCAAGTTATTACACTGACCCATACGAGTAGAAATCTCATATAGGAGATGTCCTTTATTTTGAAGATAGACATGGTTAGTTTGCGAAGTCGCATACGAATGCACTGTCGCATAATCTACACAGGTATAGAAATATATCGCGACTTCAAAAGTAGCAAGTGTGATTGGACTGAGCAGTTTTCCGAGCGTAGGTGGTCCCCTTAATAGATCTCTTAGACTTTTAAGGCGCATGCTACGCGAATGTTCGAGTCTCACTCCATCCACTGGGATATATTTCACCGTCATCGTAAGATACGGGATTATGTCAAACTAGGTGACATAGAAGTGTTGCAAAACACATATAGGTCTCAATGTGTGAGATCTATTGACTGTATTCCTCTTCCACGAGGCGAGCAGGCACCAAGATGCTATGGGTGTTGAGCTTTTACCAAGTTGTAAACTAGATTAAGTGTTACTCTAGTGCAAGTGGGAGACTGAAGGGAATATGCCCTGGAGGCACTTAATAAACATAGTTTATTGGCAATATCCCAATTGTTCATTATATGTTTTACACCATGCTATAACTGTATTAAGCGGAAACATTAATACAGGTGTGGTAGATAAACAACCAGGTCCCTAGTAGGCTCTACTAAGACTAGTTTCGTTGCGTGATTGATGATCGAGCTTTCCCGATCATAGGGCATGGCGCCGGTCGGCAATGGAAGTCATATCGTTAGGAGTAACGATGTGATGGACATACCCAGTATTTATAGGACATAGTCATTACGCCTTAAGACCGTGAGATCAACTCTTATTGTTATCCCTGAAAGATACTTTGATCGCACCAAACGTCACATCTTATCTAGTGTGACAATAACGGTGATACTTTTGGGTATCGGAAGGGGGTAGTTGAGACGAGGGGTCAACAACGGGATTTGTCAGTCTGCATAGCCGGATAGATACTCTAGGGCCCACTCGGTGAGATTATGTCAAATGAGTTTGCAAACATGTGACTAGGTCACCAGCTGACATAATATCATAGACGAGTAGAAGATAGCGATGTCGGTAACGAGATCATGCTAGGTATGGAGATATCTGAGAATGATACTCGGACACGCTAAGTATCGCCATGACAAAGGGTTTAAGACTAGACGTCCAGGTTTGATAGATGAAAGTCATTCGTTATATCACAGGGATTAATTCATGGGGTCCAGGCCTACGAGTTAGTCGTTGATCATAGAGGAGTCTTGATCGTACCTGTTATTATATCGAACCGCTAGGGTAACACACTTAGGGGGTTTCGACAAGACAACCGGAAAGAAAAGAGATCACCGGGAATGTCCCGGGAGGGGTCCGATGGAGATCGGGCAGCGCCGAAAGAGTTTTCGGAGCTAGGAAAAATTATATATATTATGTTTGATATTAATTAGTGTAATTAATATGCAAAAATGATTTTATATATTTATTTTCGAATTTATTTAGGCTGATTTCCCTAAATGGGCCTTCTGGTCGAAAGAAGGCCCATGGGGGGGGGGGGGAACCCTCAAGGGAATTTTGTGGGGGAGGCTTGGCCGGCCTAGGTGGGCCAAATGGGGCCCACCTAGGGCCGGCGGACCATCCCTAGCCGCACCATGGCTGTGGGATAGTCCCACATTGCCTGGCTAGGGAGGTTGGCTCCCCCCGGGACCCTATATAAGAAGGGGCACCCCTGGCCTTTTAATTCACCAATTAATTTCCAATTTCTCTCTCGATCTCGTGGTTCCCTTGTCGGAGCCGCGCCGAGTAGAGGAGGGGGATCTCTTACACCATAGCCCGCTGCCGCGCTGCTGGTGTTCCGGTCCAAGTCTTCCGCTGCTCGTCCTGGACTGGAGCTTCGGAGGCCGTCGTCTCCACCGTATGTGTGTGACGCCCTGTGAGGTGCTGCGCTAGCGGTACTCGGAGGCCTACTTCCTCCACCCGACCTCGGGGTCATCTTCGTCATCTTCGTCGCGCCGAGTTCTCCGCGACCTAGAGGTCGGCTACGTCGTCTTCGTCGTCAACGCTTGTGCGGGAGCGTAATCCCCGCTATTCGGTCTACGAGGGTATGTATTCCGATCTCCGCCGTACTACTATATCTGCATAGTGTAGATCTTGGCTAGTTTAAGGATATCGTTGTTAGGATTTTTTTTTTCTGCACACGATCCCCTTCACTTTCCATAACTCGGCCCTTGGTAATTTCTTACTCCTTGTTTGATGTTGCCATTTTGCTTTAGCCTGAGCCAAACTAATGGCTTCATTTTTGATACAGTTCCCGCCGGTTTAGGCGATGACAAGGTTGTCAGCCCCCACCTGGATCGCCTTGCGCGTCTAGGCGAACTGATCACCGAGACTTTGGCGGCATCTAAGCGGTTTGCCGCCAAGTTCTTCACCTCCTCCGGCAGCCAGGAACCGACCGAGTTCAGCGACGTGCCCGCTATCTTGGAGCAGGCGACCAAACTGCACAAGAGCTCGCTGAAGTCGGCGGCGCGGGGTGGTGCCAAGACCGCACTTGGGTTATTCATGGCGCACTACCCCGAGGCGGAGATAGAAGCCGTCACTGAAGGCATGCCGTCAACATATGAAGACGGCAGCGAGGTTGAGCCGGCCGCTGTTCTGGACAGCGTTGCCGGCTACGCCACGCGTGTTGCCGATATGGTTGACACTTCAATCTTCTATCGGCGCCATCCTGTGCCTGGCGGAGAGGGAGCTGGAGCTGCCGGCGCGGCCGAGACGGAGGGGAGTGATAGTTCCGGGGCTGAAGTTGTCAGCCCCCAAGCCTGATGTAGATGTTCCCCCGAGCCATATCTTTCTGTCCTTGCCTCCTATTAGCCTTATTTGTCGGCCTCTGAAACAATGCAACATTGACTTGTAATATTTGTATATACTTTTGTTGCTGCTTTGCTAGGCGGAAACTAGCTGACAAGTTTTATTTTGTCTTTATTTATATGGCCCGCCTTAATTTTATCCTGACTTATATGTTTGACTTTTTGTATGTTGACGAAACCTCAGCCGGTAACTTTAGCTGAAACAACCAGGGCTAAACCATGCGTTTAGAATCAGAGACCAAAGCCGACATGTTGGTGTCAAAGACATACTACTAGGCGAACCACATATAAGTAATCAGAGGTAAAGGAATTAGGCGGCGCAAAAAAGTTTATTTTTGCTTTGGGTTGGCTCGAAAGCTGCAAGTATCTACCAGTTTGAACCTTTGCACGGAGCTAGAAAATAGGTAACTTAGATACATAGGGGAAATATGATTGCAAGAAAGGACAAAAGATGGCATGCTTCTCAACACAGATGAGGAACCATAGACTTTTATTTCATAATCATATTTAACTTATTACAATTATAAATTGCTAAGTGTAGAAAGGACGTAGTTGCTCAATATTCCAAGGCCGTCTTGTTTGCTCGAACGGGTCGTCGATGCCTTTTTTGCGCTTGGTTCCCCTTTTTCCTGCCGCCTTCTTGCGCATTTTCTTTTCGTCTTCGTCGCGGATGTCGGCCAGGTAGTAGGAACAATTGAGCAGCGCCTTTGTGACTATAAACGGTCCTTCCCATGGCGGGGATAACTTGTGCAAGCCTTTTTTGTCTTGAATTAGGCGGAGAACCAGGTCACCTGTTCTGAAGCTTCGCTTCTGCACTCTCCGGCTATGATAGCGGCGAAGTTGTTGCTGGTACAAGGCGGAGCGATGGAGAGCGACGTCTCTTTCTTCGTCTAGCAGGTCTAGCCTATCCTGTCTTGCACCTTCTACGTCTTGCTCGATGTAGGCTTGAACTCTTGGGGAATCGTATTTCATGTCGGTAGGTAGCACTGCCTCAGCGCCATATACTAAGAAGAAAGGAGTGTAGCCGGTAGACCTGTTTGGTGTTGTGTGCAAACTCCATAGTACCGACTGTAACTCATCTGCCCAAGCGCCGGCTGCCCTGTGTAATGGAGCTTCGAGACGAGGCTTAAGTCCTGATAAGACTAGGCCGTTTGTACGCTCTACTTGTCCATTGGATTGAGGGTGTGACACGGATGCCAAATCAAGCCGGATACCCAGATCGCTGCAGTATTCTTCTATGTCGCCTTGAGACAGGTTGCTGCCATTATCAGTGATAATGCTGTGTGGAACTCCAAACCGAGAGATAATTCCCCAGAGGAAATTGGTGGCTGTTCGTGCGTCAAGTTTGCTGATCGGTTTAGCCTCGACCCATTTGGTGAACTTGTCGACAGCGACCAATAGGTGGGTGTACCCACCGCGCGCCTTCTTGAAGGGACCCACCATGTCTAAGCCCCAGACCGCGAACGGCCAGGTGATTGGAATCGTCCTCAGTTCCTGTGCCGGCAAGTGAGGTTGACGAGCGTACAACTGGCAGCCTTTGCATGTCTTTACGATGTTCTCGGCGTCTTCTTTGGCGGTAAGCCAGTAGAAACCTTGGCGGAAAGCTTTGGATACAATGGACCTGGCGGAGGCATGATGCCCGCAGGTGCCAATATGTATGTACTTCAGAATTTCCCGGCCTTCTTCCGGCTGTATGCACCGCTGATAGATGTCGCACGTGCTTCTCTTATATAGCTCGCCTTTTATTATCGTGAATGCCTTGGCTCGCCTTATGATCTGCCTTTTTAGCACCTCATCGTCCTCCGGCAACTTTCTGTCGATTAGAAAATCGAGGTATGGGACTGTCCAATCCGGCTGTGTCAAGTAGACAGCGAGACTTGCCGCTTCTACCGGTTCTTCTGCATCGGGGTCCATCAAATCGGCGCCTTTAATGGACGGCTTGTGCAAATGTTTTAGGAAAATATCTTTTGGTACCTTTTTGCGTTCTGATCCCAGTCTTGCAAGTGTGTCTGCCGCCTCGTTCTCAGCTCTTGGAACATGCCGGACTTCGTAGCCCGCGAAGTTTTTTGCGAATTCGTCAACTTTGGCTCTGTAAGCCGCCATTGTTGCGCTTTTCGCATCCCATGTTCCGTTTACTTGCTGCGCGACCAAATCTGAGTCGCCATAACAGAGGATTCTTTTGACGCCTAGGTCGTTTGCCACGTGTAATCCATGAAGTAAAGCTTCGTACTCGGCAACGTTGTTGGTTGCTGTGAAGTGGATTTGTAACACGTAGCTAAGCTTGTCACCTTTAGCCGTGCGTAGAACGACTCCAGCCCCCGAGCCTTTGAGCATCTTTGATCCGTCAAAGTGCATGACCCAATATTCTGATTCCGGGAGTGTCGTTTCCTCCATGGCCTCTGTCCAGTCGGCGACAAAATCTGCAAGCGCTTGAGACTTAATGGCGGTCCGTGGTTTATAGACTATATCAAAGGCGGCAAGTTCGATGCCCCATTTGGCAACTCGACATGTTGCCTCTGCATTGTTGATTATGTCTCCCAACGGTGCCTTGCTGACTACTGTCACTGTGTGTTCCTGGAAGTAATGCCTAAGCTTTCTGGCGGCGAAGAATACACCATACGCCAGCTTTTGGTAATGCGGATACCTCTGCTTGGAGGCGGAGAATACTTCACTGATGAAGTAGACCGGTGGCTGCTCACACGTCGCGGCTTCGTTCTCCTTTCTTTCCACAGCCAAGACAACGCTGACAACAGCTCCTGTTGCCGCGATGTACATCAGCATTGGTTCCTGTGATCGAGGTGCTGCCAATATCGGAGCGTATATGAGGGCCTCCTTAAGTTGTTGTAAGGCGGCATCTGCCTCTGCTGTCCACTCAAAGTTGTCGGATTTCTTCAATAGCCGGTAGAGAGGCATTGCCTTTTCCCCTAGGCGGCTTATGAAACGACTGACGGCTGCCACCGATCCGGCTAGGCGCTGCACGTCCTTCAGACAAGTAGGTCTGGATATGTTTTGGATGGCATTGATCTTCTCCGGGTTAACCTCGATCCCTCGTTCTGAGACGATAAACCCGAGCAGTTTGCCGGCTGGAACGCCGAAAACGCACTTGGCGGGATTGAGTTTCATCTGATACTGAACGGATAGACGTCGCCTAGAGGGGGGGGGGTGAATAGGCGATTTAAAACTTTTTCGAGGAGCCGGAATATCCGGTCCAAGAGTGACCCGGAAATTCCGAGTAGCCGGAATATCCGGTACACGAATGACCCGGAAATTCCGGTATGCTTGATAAAGGCGGAATAAAACTAGAGGTTTACTTTAACAAGCATACAACCTAGATATATAAACTAGGCTCACCTATGTGCACCAACAACTTAAGCTAAGCAATGCAAGTAACAAGATGATAGCAACATATATGACTTCAAGCACGAAGGCTATCACAATGTAAAGTGCATAAGTAAAGAGCTCGGGTATAGAAATAACCGAGGCACGCAGAGACGAGGATGTATTCCCGAGTTCCACCCAAAGGTGTATGTCTCGTTTGGAGAGGTGTGCGCAACCACAACAGGTTAGCCGCAACGCCACAAAGGCTCACCTTCTTCTCCTGATGAACTCAACCACAAAAGGTTCGAGTTCACCTTCCACTATTGATCTCCTTTGGGGCGGAGATCGAATCCCGTACAACTCTTGAGGCACACACCCACAACTTAATTGGGGGCTCCCAAGTCTTGAGGCACACACCCACAACTTAATTGGGGGCTCTCAAGTGACCACAAAAGGTCTTGACCACAAAAGGTCTTGGCCACAAAAGGCGTCTAGGGTCCAAAGATCCAAGAGTAACAAGCTCACAAGTAATACCACCACGAATCCTCGTGGAGGGCTCAAACCGATGAAAATGCAATGGCAAGAGTACACGAAGTGCTCAAGTCCTTCACTCTCAAATTCCAACACAACAACAAAAGTTTATGGGGGAATAAGAGAGGAAGAACAAAGGAAACCACAAAGGAGTCAAATCCTTCACTCCCAAATCCCACCAAAAGCAACTAATGCTTATGGGGGGAGAAGAGAGGAAGAAAAAAGAAGAAGAACCACAAAGGAACTCCAAAAACTAGATCAACTAAGTTCCCCTCACTTAGAGGAGAGATGGATTGGTAGGATTGTAGATCTAGATCTCCTCTCAACTTTCCCTAAAGAATATGGAAGATTCAATGGAGGGATTGAGAGGGAAGTGAGCTTTCCAAGGTCAACAATGGAGTAGGAGAGAGGGGAAAGTCGTGCTGCCTTGGATTGGCTGGGGAAAAAGAAGGGGAGGGGTATTTATTCCCCTCCAGGAAATATAGCCGTTGGCTGTTTCGACACTCGGAAATTCCGGTATAAGTGAGACTCGGAATTTCCGGTCACCCGGAAATTCCGGTCTAGAGAGACTCGGAAATTCCGGTCTAAGAGAGCTCGGAAATTCCGGCTGGAGTCAGAAGCAAAACCAAACTTTTCCTTAGCCATTTCTGGAGGACTTTTGCAAATGAACTCCAAATGAGGTGAGACCAATTTTGTTGGAAAGATAGCGACGATGACTACCCAACAAAAAGTGGAAATATTGCATCCCGTAGAAAGAGTAAAATCTCCACACATGGCAAGGTGTGGGACTTTCCTCAACGTAGAACCGGCAATATTTCCGCCACCGAAAACGCAACAAGTTGTCCAAAGTAAAACCGATTTCGATGAACTAGAGCTTGACATGGAGATGAACCAAGCTCTAATTCCTCACCAACATAAAAGCCAAATAAGAACCAAGAAACATGATATGCAAAGTATGCAAAGGTTTGAGCTCTCCACAACGATGCGATCAAGTTACTAACTTGAGAGCCCCTCTTGATAGTACGCCTATCTATCCTATAGCCCTATCAAGATCATACCTTTGCCTTGAGCATTCCACTTGAGTTGGATGATGACTATCTTGATTTCTTCAAGTAGATCATCTTTCTTGATTGCGCGTCCAAACACTTGCTTGATCAAGACTTCTCCAAATACTCCCTCATGCTCACAATGGGAGAGTCTCGCTAAGCTTCGTCTTCATGTATCCATTGCAAGCACCAAGCATAGGATCTTTTCGAGAAAGCTTCTCTTGGTCTTGCACAACTCTCATCTTTTCTTCACTAAGATGATGTCTTGAATCCTTCAAGACATACTTGCAATATGCTCCACTCAGCACATAAGCTTCAAGAGTCCAACACATGAACTCCACAATTCCATGGACATGATCTATAATGATATCTCAAAGTAAACATTAGTCCATAGAGATTGTCATTCAATTACCAAAACCACACATGAGGGAAAATGCTCTTTCAGATACCTCCGGAGATTCTGAAACGTTTCTTCCAAATCCTCTAGGAGATCTGCCTTCTTTTTAGAAATTACTGCGATGTCGTCTACATAGACGTGAACATTGCGGCCGATCTGTTCGTGCAGGCAATTTTGCATACAGCGCTGGTAAGTTGCTCCTGCATTCTTCAGGCCAAAAGACATTGTAATGTAGCAGAAAGTCCTGTATGGAGTGGTGAAAGATGTTTTCAGCTGATCCGGCTCTCTCATCTTGATTTGGTGGTATCCTGAGTAGGCGTCCAAAAAACAAAGCAGCTCGGAGCCTGCTGTGGAGTCTATGACTTGGTCAATTCTAGGCAACGCAAAGGGATCCTTTGGGCAGCACTTGTTAACACCGGTTTAGTCAATACACATCCTCAGCTCTTTATTCTTCTTTGGAACAAGTACAGGATTTGCCACCCAATCGGTGTGTACAACTTCTTTTATGAAATTGGCGGCCTTCATCCTATTTATCTCCCTTCCTATAGCCTTGCGTCTCTCATCTCCAAAGCGTCTTGTTGCTTGCTTCACCGGCTTGGATCCTTTTATGACGTTGAGCGAGTGCTCGGCAAGTTCCCTCGGTACACCAGGCATGTCGGAAGGCGACCATGCAAAGATGTCACGATTCTCACGGAGGAACTCGACGAGCGCGCCTTCCTATTTGCTGTCAAGGTTGGAGCCGATGACAACTTGCTTAGACTTGACACCTGGGATGAGGTCCGCCATTTTGGTGTCTTCTGAAGCTTCGAAGGTCTTCTTGACATCAATCTTTGGCCTTGGCATGGAGTTGTCTGAATCCGCCCCGAGCAGAGCGAGTTCTTCCTTGTGGATGACGGCTTCTGCGAAGGCGGCCATGCCACGCTCGCACTCCTTGGCTTTCTTGAAGTTGCCGGAAATCGTGATGGTTCCGTTTTCCCCCAACATTTTAAGCTTGCTGTATATGTAGCACGGCCTTGCCATGAACTTGGCGAAAGCCGGTCGTCCGAAGATTGCATGATAGGCGCTTTTGAAGGGGACAACTTCGAACCGGAGAAACTCTGAGCGGTAGTTCTCTTTTGGTCCGAAAGTTACCTTCAGCCTGATGCTCCCCATTGACTTTGCTTGTCTGCCGGGCACTATGCCATGAAAAGTGAGGTTGATGTGGTCCAGCTGATCCTCTGATAGGTTCATGCGGCTTAGTGTGTCATAGTACAGGATGTTGAGGCTGCTGTCGCCATCCACAAGTACCTTTGTGAGTCTGAAGTTGTCGACAATGGGATCGACGACAAGGGCGTACTTGCCTGGGTGAGGAACGTGATCAGGGTGGTCGGACCGGTCCCAAGTGATCGTTGCTTCCGACCAGTTCAAGTACTGAGGGACGTCCGGCATTGTCGCGTTGAGTTCACGCATTTCCGCCTTATCCGCCTTAGCCGAAGGCGTGCCGACAAAGCACACAAGAGATTCTTTGACCTTCGGATACGGCTTCTTTTTCTTGGCGGCTGCGTCGTCTTCGCTTGAGATAGACATGTCGTCGTCATCCTCATCCTCCTTGTTGTCTTTCTTGTCGTTCTTCTTTGACTTCTTTGACTTCCAGCCGACTGTGGGATCCTTTTTGAAGTCGTCCATGAAACGGCACTCGCCAAGCATATGGTTGACCTTGCCCAGTGAGGCGTGGATGGGACATGGCAAAAGCTTTGCCTGTTCATAAGTGATTCGCGCCGCCTTAGGCCCTGAGCCAGTTTCGCGACTATCTTTCTTATTCTTCCACTTCTTTTTGCCGGCGTACCCTTGGAATGCTACGGCTACCTCATTGGAAGGTTCGGCTTTGTCATCTGCCGCCTGCTTGCGCTTGTTGTTCCGCTTTGGTATGATGTTGACGTCTGGGTCATCGTCCCGGGCGTCGTCATCCGCCGCCACGTATTGGGCGGCCAGGTTGTGCATCTCACCAAGGTCCGTGATTTGCTCGCGGACGAGCCTATGACGGAGCAAGGACTTCTTCTGTAGGCCCGTGTAGAAGGCGTGGATAGCCTGTGCGTCCGAAACACCATGACAGATGCCTTTTTCGGATATCCAACGGCTGACAAAATCTGTCATGGTTTCGTCCGGCTTTTGGATACAGCGTTGCAAATCCATGTAGGTATTTGGACGCTTGTATGTTCCTTGGAAGTGCTGGGAGAAAACCTTTTCCATGTCGTACCAGCTATGGATGGACTTTTCAGGAAGGTTGTCGATCCAAGCTCTTGCCGTGCCTTCCAACATGAGAGGTAGGTAGCGGACGGCAATATAGCTGCTCCCGCCGGAAATTTCTATGGCCATGGCATAATCGGATAGCCATGAGTCCGGCTTAACGAGGCCGTTGTACCTAGAACAGTTTTTTGACACTGATGTCATGTCCTTAGGGAACGGCTCTCTGCGGATGGCGTCACCGAAGCACTTTGGTCCAGAGTATAGCGGCTCCTTTCCTCTTGCTATGTCTTGTAGGCGGTGTCGTGTGTCTTTTGGATCGAGCTGCCGTGCACCTCTGTTTGCGTCCGGCTCGTCCTGCGCTGCCCGGCTTATGTTGCGCCTGGTTCCTTCTGCCTCCTCTCTCTTCTTGCTGCCGGTGCTACGCTGCGGAGACCGGCTTCGACCTCTCCTGGGAGGGTCGTTGCCGACATCTTTTCTAGGCGGCGGCCTGTTGTTCCGGCTACCGCCGTTGTCGCGTCTTGGCTGGGATGGAGGTGGCAGGTCTCCTCTGCTTCCTGTCCTTGAATTCTCGTCCTGCCTTGGCTTTGGCGGTGGCGTCTTCTTTGGAGGTGGCGTTGCCTTCCTTTTGTCGCCATGGCTACTGGAGCCAGACGGGCCTTCGGGGTCGGCGCCGGGTGCAGCTTTGCACTTTCCCGACTTAGACTCTAGGTTTCCCCCGCGAGCATCCGCCATGTGGCTGTAGGTATCAGCGCGAGCTTGTTGTTCTAGGGCCTTGCTCACAAAGTGTCTTGCATTGGCCAGCTTTTCTTCCGCCGTGTAAGTGTTGTCGTCCAGGGTATCTAGCTCGGCGGCCGCGTTGAGGACAGGGGTGCAGAAGACAACATCTCCCCTTTTGTCCACGCGTTGTGGTGCCGTACGCCAGTCGAACCCTAGATCTTGAGCCGATGTCGTCGCTTGCGTTGGCGGCTCTTTTCCACGGCGGTTTTTTGATGACCTTTTCTCCTCGGAGAGTTGCCGGCTTGTTTTGGCCGACATCTTCTCCTGTTCTTTCTCGATCTTCTTTGCAAGGCTCTCAACGTGTTCCTCTCTTTTTCGCAGGAAGTCAGAGTGCTTAAGCATGTTAAGCCTAAGCTCTTCCACTTTGTCAAGTGGGGTGTCTTTATTCACCGGAGTATTCATGATCTCGTCTACTTCTTTGATGACGGAGAGCAAATTCGTGGGTTTGCTGCTGCCGCCTTTCTCGAGGCCAGTCTTCTTCTTTGCGCGCACCTTGTCGGAACTTTCAGTGAGCTGACCGGCAGTGGTGTTGCCGGCATCTTCCGTCGGCTTGTTTTGCGCCTCCGAAGTAACTGGGGTTATCTCGTGACCGACAACAACCATCATAGCCAGCTTGTCAGGCATGTCAGTATCCGCTGTACCCTCTGAAGGAGCCGGATTACCACTGGAAAAGCGGGTTTTGATCTTCTCTTCGAAGAGACTAGCATCATCATCAGAGTCAGAGTCTACGTTGACTTGAACGGTAGATCTGGATCCGGCATCTGACATCGCATCCTCCTGTAGAGCAGGGAGGATTGACTCATGATCGTTGTTTTCCGGCTGGGAGTCTGATCCCTGTCCGACAACTCCGACGAAGTGGAAATCAGATTCGGCCGACTCCTGGGAGAAGGCGGATTCAGATCCATCTTGTCGGTCGACTGCTTGGTCGAAGGGTTGGTGGGTGGGGTTGTAGAAACGCGGTAGGCCGTACGCCTCTGGCGTATACCCGATGAAGACGTCGATCCCTCCGATCGGTATGATTGCGCATCCGATAAGGTAGTCGTCCGCCGGGAGCCAGGACTCATCCGAGTTGACGTAGCTGTGGCCGCCATACCTTGTGACGCGACCGACGGCGATCTGCTTGCCCACGCCGCCAAGTGTTCCCGCCTGGAACGTGACGCCAGGAACCTTATGCCCCACGGTGGGCGCCAACTGTCGTGGTATCGGCATAATTGATAGGAGACGGGGGTCCTCTAGCCTACGTATGGATTGTGGGTAAGAAGGTTGGTGTCGTCGAGGACGGGATTGAACACGGCGAGTTTACCCAGCTTCGGATCCCACAACGGTGGCGAGATCCTACGTGCTGCTATAATTCACTATGAGGCAATAGCCGTGAACAGGTTACAATGTGTATGATGTCTATTGAAGCGTCTGCCCTAAAGACTCCCTGGTGGCCGGCTTATATAGGCGGCCAGACCCCAGGGTACAAGGTAAGTACTTGTCCGGCAAGTAAACAGAGTCCTAGACCTAGCCGGCTTAGTTGCCGCCTTCCGTCTTGGGCTTGGTGGCTTGATGGGTTTCGGCCTTTCGCCTTCCTTGGACCGTCCGCCTACTTCCTTATACGTCAGCTATCTGGGCCGCCCGGCAGGCTTCGGACATACCACCCTTGGGCCAACCTGGACTAGCCGGATTGATCCATGTTGGTTATACCCCTAGTTGACATATCCCCAACAGCATGAACATTCAAAAATAAACACTTGAAAACCGTGAAGTTTTTTTAAAATCTTGCAAAAAAAACACAACCCACTTAAACACTTTTTTCAAAACATCCATGAACATTTTCTAAACCATGTTTTTGTAATGAAAACATGAACATTTTTTCACAAAGTTCAGTTCAAAATGGTGTAACGTAATCGAAACAGAAGACAAATATATAAAAGAGTAATGATAGAGAAAACACAAAAATGCCATGTAAACAAAAACATAGAACACAAGAAAAAGTGGAAGAAACGAAAAACCAACTGAAAATTGGAACCATAGTAGGAACGATCAAAAGAATGTCACCTATAAAATAGGGTTGACCATGTAAGCATGTGCTTCTTGTATCCCTTAGGGATGAAAGAAGTATAAAAATCACTCCCAGATACACCATGAGGAAGTCATGTCCCCCTAAACTTGAAATTATGATTCAGACCCCAAATTAACAAAAACAAATAGATAACTCCATGTATCGGTTTGTGTTGCTCAATAACAGGTTTAGCCCCCATGGGGATGTTGATTAGATGCTTAGAGGATATTTTTTAGGCATTACGTAGGCTTGCGTAGGTCACAGTACTTTTTCCCTGGGTGTGGACATGGGCGAGCAATGGTTGGGTTGGATGCCAAGCTCCTCTCGACGCTGGCAAGCCACGAAAATCTTACAATCCGTTGTCGCCACGAGACGAATGAGGTCCTCCTAAGAGGTTGAATGGACTTGGGTCGGTAAGGTGGCGGGTGCCCTTGACCTATATGACCGAATGTAGCGAAGAACGTCGTAGTGTGGACCTCGACATAGTTTGGGCTAATGTTGGGCGGCTCCACATAGCGACGTTCGTGAACATCGTGGGGTCGCGTGCCGCTCTGAACGACTTTGCGCACAACACGGCTCTAACGACATGAACTGTCGTGGAAAAAAGGTGCACCCACTCTCCGTGCGCTCGGGATTCATAAGAGATGCATGGTCATGACGATGACGGTCTTGGTTGTGTATTTCCCTCTGCTTCTCGGTGAGCACATACAAGGTTCATGGTCGAGGCAATGTGCTGCCATGTCATCGCCACGCCACCGAAAAATCAGCATCTAATCACCATCATTTTTGTAGAACCAATAATGATGTGACGCAAATAGTTATAGGGGGTCATTTGCCCGGTTTGGTGGATTTGGGTTCCAAATCATACCAATTTGGAGGTCAGTGGATATGTCTCCCTCTGACTGAATTTGGTGGTGATTCCTATATATTTTTCTATAGGAATTGGCGAAAAAACCTTATGTGGATGTCAACGCAGTTCATTGTTAGACAGGCCAACATACAACTGCAAGCCCGTGGCCTTCTCCTTGACGGCCCGAGCCCGAAGGCCACCAACCAACCGGCCCAAACGCATTCGGCTCGCCTCCGCGGCACCGCGTCCATGGACGGACGGAGTTGCGCCCCGCCGCGCCGGTGCAGTGTCGCCGCCGCGCGAGGGATCACACCAGGCACCGAAACCCGATCTCTGCGTATCACCACGCACCCGACGCCACCAAACACGGCGGGCTCCGCCTCCGCGTCGGAGTTCCTTGTTCAGCTCATCAGGTCTCCCACCTTCAGTGCCGTCGCATTCTCCAGGGTTTGACTTGTTGCTCGGTCGTCGCGCGCCACGCTTCGCTCTCGCTGTGGCTGCGTAACCAGCCGGGAGGCGGAGTCGCAGCGAGACGAAAGCTTCTGTCTTCTACCCTCCTCGGATCAATTCTGGTCCGGGATCGATCTCCAATCTGTCATGCCCCCCGCAGAACGGCAAGCTCGCATGCTCCTGAACGGGGTGATCGGGGCTACCTGCTTGCTTTGAGACGCAGCCCAGATGCTCGAGGGAACTCCCCTGCGATCGGTCCGTCTGATACGAAGCTTGGAGGTATTGCTGGTTCTCACCCCCCCCCCCCCCCCCCCCCCTCTGAATTTGATGCAACAGTGAGGAATTACTGCATCTCTTGCTTGCCTGTGCCTGGTTGATGCTCTTTCGTGCTCATTGGTTGACTTCTGTAGCGTGTGGCTAGTACTTGCGTTCCATGGACTCTTTTAGAATTTGCGTCTGCACGGTCGTAGATGATCTGATTTGTGTGTGCAGCGTTTCGAGGTCAATTTTCGATGATCAGTCATCAGTGGGTAAGTGGGTTCAGTGTCCTTCAGTGGATGAGGTGTTGCTATCAGAGTCGCGTCCGGTGCAGTGCATATGAATTCATGTCTTGATTTGAGCTGGCATGCTCGTACTGTTCGTGCGACAGGCATGTCTGCCTGAATCTAGCCAAGTATGCTCTTTGGTGGCGAAAGAGACAGCCCCTAAGCCTACTAAATTTGATTATTATTTCCTTGTTCCTTGCCTTGCATGTATTGTTGCTGCAAAAAAAAAGTAGGAACGGCTATGTTTACTCTATATTCTTTTCTTTCAAAAAGTTTGGTAACTGATAAGTAGTAACTGTACAACCTCATTCGAAACACCCAAGAGCTAGAATATACATTACGGGTCTCGATCTTGAAAACAACTTGTATCACGTAGTTCACACTTTGAAAAGGACCAGATATATGTTTGTCTTCTGTGTCTGCTTAAATGTCTCTAGTTTGCTATAGTGCCATATGATCTTGGGTGATTTGCTTCTTGGATTAATTTTTTCTTTAGCTGTGTGTTTACCAAAGTGTTTACAAGGTTCGCTCAGTTGGTCTGTCATAAAATTGAGGTTCATTTAAACACGTTTATCACTTCCAATATTTCCAGGGACATAATAAACACTTCTAACAGATGCTTTATGTCTAAATTTTCTGCATTTTTTATAAATGTTTTCACAGGTTTTTCAACTTCTCTTATGAAGCCTCTCCCAAGGGGTGCTTCAATGCTCTAGCCATACCTAATGCAGAATGTACAGATATTTTAACACTTGTCCTTTTAGTTGGTAACATAATCTCTCAGGCTTGACAACTTTTTTGCATCCTACTACTAGACATGGCAGTTCTGATTTTTATATCTAGTCTGGTATCCATATAGTTGAGCTAGCATAGCTGTTGGGCTTTCAAATCGTGAGCTTCCACACATACTGATGTAGAACTACAGTACTGCACATAAGTGAGGATCGATTTAGACTAGTGCATTTATATGTTAAAAGTAGTTGTTGCGCTGGAAAATCATTGTCCAGCTGTACTTTTGAGATGTACTTGGCCTAATATCAACCACCAGATGGGAGTTAGATCTGAGACTCCAGTATTCCACTCTGTGATCTAAGCCCACTGAAAAACTGGAAGGGGTGTCATCTACACATCAGTGAGATTCAAATTGGATGTGTCAATAAGTTAAACTTTTTGCTGTTTGCGACTCTGCTGAAACAGTAGAACTTAGTATCAAGAACTTATGATGTTTTAGACTCTTAGCCACTTAAATTTGAAGTAGGCAAGACCTTTGTTTGGATCTATATGTCAATCTGATCTCTTTTAAAGAAATGAAAGGCAGCCTTTCTTCCTTAAACTCAAAATCTATATGTCAATCCACTAATGGAAAGAAATACTTACATATATAGGATACATGTCAAGAAGAGACACGAATACAGAACAGAACAAATTGGTTAGAGATTTAGGAGCTTCCTGTTGGGTGTCAATTTTCATTTTTCAGTGAGCTCTACTGACAGTGATGTTAGCTGTTGCGCCGTCGCTGTTGTCATAATTCTTCCATGGATTCGCCTTTAAGCTTACCACACTTCTAAGTGTGGGCAGTGTCATCTGTGGCTGATATCCTTTTATTTGTCAAGATCCTCACCTGTTCAGTCTTCGACAGGACACAGACCTTCAAGAGCACTCGCTTTCCTGGTTGCCGTGACTGGAAAAGCGCAAAGGAAGAAGTTTCAAGTAAGCTGCTCGCCCTGATCTCGTGAGGATTCTTGCTGCTTCTCCGCGAGGCACATCGCAGGGATCATTGGTTTCTTCAGGATCAACTGTTGACGGGTATGTAACATGTTTGCAAGTTATATCTCCCTCCCGTTGGTTGCTCTAGATTGATCTTCTTTAATTATTCCTACTTTTGTATTTCTTCGAGAAACTAATCAATCATCATGAACATCTAGGACAAATTAAAGATTACAAAAGTGGAACCACATTTACAATACGCACCAACAGAGTCTCACTATTTGGTCTGAAACTACTCGGTGGCCTTTAGCAGAGCCTATGATCATGTGGCGCCTTTTAAGCGGGCACACAGGAGTATCATATTTTAGTTTCGTTGATATGATGTAGAGCTGCACTAAAGAGCATCAGGGCGAGAAGTATTAAGTATACACTAATTACTGGTACACATGGGCCAAAGTAGTTAAAGAATCGTACTGATAAACTCGTTCATAACTAAAAGATGGTTTTGTACGACGAGGTGGGGGCATCGGCGACCGACAATGCCTCCGTGTTCTCCTCCTAACCGAAGAGACTAGACAAATTGATAATTAAGCTCGTCCTTAATAATGCCCAAGTGGTGAAGTGGATGGTCCTTCACTCTGACTGACTAGAAACTTTGCGGTATGGTACTACCAGCAGGCAGCAGCGAAGGGAAGGGAGGTGGTGGTGGGGCTCGTCATTACGGCCTTTTCCCTAGCAGCACAGCTCACTCCAGCAGCAGCGGCGGGAGCAGGGGAAAGGAAAGGAGCAGCACGACATCGCCATGGCAGAGGAGAAGAAGAAGCACAAACACAAGCACAAGGAGAAGGAGAAGGAGAAGAAGGACAAGGCCGCGACGGGGGACGCGGCGAGCTTCAAGCCGAGCGTCGACGTGAAGGGCATCCGTTTCGGCGGGCAGTTCATCGTCAAGTCCTTCACGGTGCGTCGCGCGTCGCCGCTGGAGCTCCTCCGGCTGCTGGACATCCCGCCGTCGTACCTGAGCGAGCTGCAGAGCCTGCCGTTCCCGTCCACCACCGTCTACATGCCCACCAGCTTCACCATCCTGGCGCACCAGGCGTGGCACACGCTCACGCTCGGCCTGGGCACCAAGAAGTCCAAGGTGGTGCTCTTCGTCTTCGAGTCCGAGGCCATGAAGTGCGCCGTGGACAGGCTCTGGCCGGCCGTGATCCCGCTCGGGGACGTCAACAAGAAGCTCATCCGCGGCCTCACCGGCAGCGAGATGGCCCGGTTCAAGTTCAGGAAAGGGTGCCTCACCATCTACGTCTACGCCGTGCGCCGGCTGGGCGCCGCGGGCTTCGTGCGCGCCGACGACCTCAGGAGGATACTGCAGAACGTGGTGGAGCTCAAGGACTTCTTGGATCACACCGCCATGCTCGCCATGCCCAGCCAGAGGAGCATCACGCTGCAGTCCCGGACCGCCGCCGTGACTCAGTGATCCTCCCACGAGGCCGCGTTGCTCGATCCATTTCTGCAGTGCAGGTACTATTATTGGCTCGCGATTAAGAAGTCTTGATTCTTTTGGGTTCCATTAGATTGTTCACTGTCGGGCGTTTCCTTCCTCCTCTGCTCTGCCGGGGAGCTGTATAGATCTGTATATGTTGAGCAAAATCTTTTCAGCAAATTAAGCATAGATCTTCGCAAAAAAGAACATTTTTCCCACATGAATATTACACTTAGCCCGTGAAAATGACCCTTCATCAGTGAAGTCTTCATCTGTTCCGTGACATTTTTCATGTAGCGTTGTACATCACCTGTTGCTACAGTTATGGTACTGAACAGGTTTTCTGGAAATTGCTGTGTGTTCAGTCCTTTTCCCCTGCTTGCACTTGTTACTCACGAAATCACATTGAAAATTCGTAGCGATATTGCAAAGTTGGGTTTGTACTCCCTCCGTCCAACAAAAGATGTCACACTTTTGATAAAATTTGGATGTATTTATATAATAAATCATGTCTAGATACATCCAGTTTTTGATCAAGTTGAGACATCCTTTATTGGACAGAGGGAGTATTATTTTTCTTTCTTTCTTTCTTTCTTTCTTTCTTTCTTTCTTTCTGAGAACTCTGTTAGCGGAGATTGGAGTTATCCATGATTCCATATCCCAGAGAGGAAAGTGAGCTGTGCAGAATCTGGGAGAAAGTGTGCGATGTTATCTGTTTACGTGCGAGTGCGATGTAGCCATCTCATTCTCATGCATTGGTAGGCAGTGAAGAAGAATATATGCTCTGTTTCCATTTGCCCGGCTACTCCAGTACTCTGCTTCGTGCCCATATGTGGTGCTACTGACCAAGGCAAATTCAGAATCAGTTTCACTAGGGGGAATACGAATACTATACCCAGGAGGACATATGCATGTGTGTCATGATGATCATGCAGCAGTTACAGTTAGTTGGGCATGAAGGACACTGAACAGTTCAGTGACACGATCGATATTTAAGTAGTTGAGCGATGAGCTGCACTTGCATGGGCCACCCACGACGCCGGACAAATCATTAAGAACCACCGCACTCCTCTTTAAGTTGGATATTAAGAAAGCCTTTGATTCGGTGAGGTGGGACTATTTGATGGATTTGCTTCAACATATTGGCTTCCCACCAAAACATCTTACTAGGGATCAAACAATCCCTAAAATGCAGATTTGGTGCTTCTGAGCTAATTACAAAACCTATTTGAAAGTAGAAAAAATCTGAAAAAATCATGGATATTCTAAGTCATATATCCTACAAGCATAGAAAGTCTCAGTTCAAAATACTTTAATTTTAGAGCTAGATAAAAATGACAAATATGCATATGTGAATATAGTAAATAATATATAGTTGAAAATTTTCAACTTTTGTTATTTTTGTGTACCTCAAAACGTATTGTATTTCACTATTTTGCACACCTGTAGGATATTTTTCTAGATTTTTTTACTTTAAAAAAATATATTTTAACTTTTTAAAAATGCCGAGATCACTGGAGCTCGGGGCCAAAAAGGACTTTCCGCTTTCCGCACTCGCTTGGACATTGCTGGATTGGGACTTTGGGAGTAGATGCAGCTATGCAAGGAGCGGAAGAGGTGGGAAGCGATGATAACAATGAGGGTGGTGGATTTCCTGCACACACTAATCTTTTTAAGTTTCAGTGACATTATAATTTTAGAATATGGGGAACACTAGTTTGCTAGAAATAACCAACATGTTTATTGTTCTTTAGATGACGTGGCTCTAGTCGTGTGACTCCTCCCACCCATAACCTAGCCGCCCCATGTGGTTCCAATCTCCAAGGGTGTGTTCGTTTTTGGAACCGGGTGGAATGGAATGGAACGGTTCCGTTCCGTGAGCCCGTTCTTGTGTTCTTTTTGGGAATGAAGTGGAATGGAGTGGAATGGCGTGGTTCCAGAAAAGGGAATATTCCCTCAATATGCGGAACCGACCGGTCCGGCCGATTCGGTCGGACGAGGTGGAACGGAACAGTAATCCTGGGCGATTAACTCTAATTTAATCAAGTTTAGCAATAATTAAGCAAGATTAGAGATAATTAATCAAATTTAGCAATAATTAATCTAGATTAGGAAATAATTAATTGAGTTTTATGCCGTTCTCATTCCATTCCATTCCACCCCATCCTAGAAAAGAACACAAGAATGGAACGGTTCCGTGACAATTTTTTGTCCAAAAAGAACACAAGAATGGAATGGTTCCATGACCGCGGAATGGAATGGTTCCATTCCATTCCACATGGTTCTAAAAACGAACACACCCCAAGTTCATCGCTGGTGATTATGATCTGGATTGTGGTGTCCAACATGTTAGAGCAATTATTATTTGGCATTGATTTCTTCTCGTTGCGACGAAGACAACTTGCTCTTGGGGTACGGTGGTGTGACTACTGCGATTTTGCGGACGACGGTGGGGGATCCGACTACCCGAAGGGCCGGGTGGCGCTAGCCTAGGATGTAGCTTGCAAAAATTGGGAGGAGTCGCGAAAATTGGGAGGACTCCTCCAACCGATGTTTTTTATTTGAATTGATCCATTCTTACGGATTTGGTGGCTATCACGGCTCATTAACATCTCTTGGTATTGGTTTCTTTGTTTTCAAGTTGTGAATCGGCTGTTAATGATTTGTTTCCCCGTTGAGGCGAATGACGTGGTTGCTTGATAGTTGTGACAAGAGTGGTATGTTATGTATGCAGTAGTACATCAGCTTGGGACTTGCTAATTTTCATTTTACTTGTATGCATATCGATATCATATATGTATCCTTACTATTATAAACATGAATAAAAGTAATCTTAATACTTAATAGTGTGCATGCTCTTGCTCCTTGCTACTCTAGCTACGTGGCCATGTTTGGGCAAGCAAGGAACTAAACAGGAGATGGACATGCTGGCAGGGCAATCTCTGACACGCTTGCTGCGGTGAAACAAGAAGCTAGCAAGAAAGTGGGGGACAAGGTCGGAATGGTCGATCTGGTCTTTAAACCGTGTCCATCCATGGCTCCCCTCCAATTATACGTCGCCGGGACCCGACCCGAGCTGCCGATCGGAGCAAGCAAGTGCTTGGTTTGGCGCCTGTTCCGTACGTCGCCACATGTTCTAGTTATGATCTTTGCCTGCAGAATTCTTTGCGGTACTTTGGATGGTTTTGACAGGATGCAGCGCGTGGTTACTGGTTATGGTTAGGTTAA
Source organism: Poa annua (assembly GCA_026929855.1). Lineage (NCBI taxonomy): Eukaryota > Viridiplantae > Streptophyta > Magnoliopsida > Poales > Poaceae > Poa > Poa annua. The sequence goes on from CM049431.1 coordinate 89,682,977, forward strand.
TCAGTCCATTCGGCTCCTCCTTGAGTTTTGACTCTACGAGCATATGCTCCCGGGACGATAGTGAAATCGAAATAAAGACAAAAGAAGATCTAAAGAAAATATTTACTTGCTTATTATGTTAGTCTTGTACTCTCGTCCGTGTTCTTGAAGAAATTCACGTTATTTATTACTCCCTCCGCTTTCACAGAATAACATGTTTTAGTTGTAATAACCCATATTGTTTAGATTCACGTTAAAAATGAGTGCACATGTATGCTAAAACATGTTTAGATATATGTGCACATATGAATATGAAAAATGACTAAAACATTTTTTATTTTAAAACGGAGGGAGTACATGATTAATCATCACATATATAACCTCTACGACATTGGACATTTCAGACATTTCATCCTTATAATCAACAGCATCAGCAATCACGCATGCCAAACATTATATATCTATTTTCAGCATCCCACGAGGTACAACTGCTTCTCAGCAACAGCAGCCGAAACAAACACACTCTTAGTCTCTAGTGTGCTCTCTACCCGCCCTTACTTGTGTTGTTCGGTGGCGCGATGCTCTCCGAGTCTAGGCGAGAAGGGGACGATACCGATTACATAAGAGCGACATGCTCCTGGAGACAAAGCTTCTTCTTGTGGATCATATAATATATCATGAACGCTTGTTGCGGCTTAGCGACATTGCTTTGTCCTTCAACATACGAAGTTTGAGATCGTAAACATGTGAACATTAGCGATGGGGCAGTCTATGTGTGCCTGCTTCGGCAGGGCATTGGTGTTCGAAACCTATTGGGATGTCTGGTCCATCAGTTCCTTTCGAAGCTAAGAGTGAGCATCTCCATATGTCGATGGTGTTGTGTCCTTCGATCTAGGGCGAGGGGGCAGGTGCCCCCTCCGGAGTTGGATTTGATTGGTTGATGATTCAATGAGCTCCTCCCGTCAAGTGATGACATGTTCTTCTAGCTCGTTTGGTTACTTTTTATCGACTCCCTTGATTCAATGCTTCATTTATGAAGGAGGGTTTCATGATCTACAAGTTGTGCTTCGCCTTTCTTCTTCTATTGGTTGCTTGTAACCTTCAATTCTTTGCGAGATGTTCATTTTTTTTAGATAAAAGGCAGACTGTCCAGCTTTGAGATTAACAAAGCACAAGGTTCACACAAGGGGATACAATGTTGCGGCATACAACTTCGCCAAGCACGACATGTTGCGGCATACAACTTAGCCAAAGTAAAACAGAAGGCAGAACATGCTGCGGCATACAACTTAGTCAAAGGTAAACTAGGAAGAGGTAGCCACCGGCGCAGGGGTGGAGGCTGGAAGAAGCTCTGTGTGAATGAGCTTCAGCTTGGCAGCCAAAGCTCTAGCGTGAAGGAAAGCATAATTTTAATAATCAAGTCAGCAGGTTTCTTAATGAAGATAGCCTCAATTGTGCTTTTATTCCGGACTCTCCATAGAGACCAAGATTGAGCAGCAAAAAGCACCCAAGTTAGTCTCCCCTCCTTGCCCGAGAGGGAAGATAAAATGGAGTAAAATTGCACGAAGTTGGAGGGGCACCAAGCCCTCCCTAGGGCACGGCGCAAGACACTCCAAGCGAAAAGGGCTAGGGAGCAGGAGAAGAAAATGTGAGAGGCATCCTCCGCTGTCCCGCAGAGGGCACATAAGCCGTTGGAGGGACCTCTCCTAGTCATGAGGTTAAGGCCTGAAGGAAGTATGTCGAGGATTAGTTGCCACGTAAAGATTTTTATTTTTTTAGCGAAATCCGCGCTTTCCAAGTGTCTTTGAAGTGAGCGACCATGGCGCCTTGGGATAGCTTCTTGTACATCGAGTTGACATTATTCCGTTGTTCGAGATGTTCATCACCACCGTTGTAAACTCTATTCTATGGGGTTTATTATTTAAAGCTGAACGTTCTAATGTCTTTTATCTAGAAAAAAACTCTACGCTAGGAGCAACCTGTTGCATGAAATGTAGACTGTTGCGTACACAAAAGAATGAACAATCGAGAGAGCAGTTACTATGCATTTTCTTTGAGCATCCTGGGGTATCGAGATAATATGGCTCTGAAGAATTTTTGTCCAGGCTGATGCAAAATTTGGTCCATATTTCCGCGATCTGTTTGGTTATCTACATAGGACTTGTGAGCACGAGAGTACCCCAGTGATGGATCGCCTGCGATTCGTCGTTTTTATATCAGTTTTGTGCAAGTGTTGGGCATTTTGGCTATATCTTTTTTTTGTATAAATTTTGGCTATATCTGTAATGCTTGTGATGTGGTACATTTTCAGTTGAGTGGTGACTTTAAGCACATCATATAAAAATTAAAAATAGATTTGAACCAAAATAACGCACACCCTAAGATCGAAATGGTAAGAAATAGACAAGGGCCGCCACCTTCAACCCGCGCCGCCGTCGCCGGCCGCCGCGCCCCTCCCGCCCGTCCTCCCCTTCCCCTCCTCTCCCGCGTCCGCGCCGCCCCGCGGCGGCCGGCCGCGGCCGCGCCTCGACTCCGCGCACCCTCCCTCCATCTCCTCCTCCTCCGCCGCTGGGCTTTGCCCGCGCGGTGCCGGCGGCGGCGGCGTCTCCTCGTCCCGACGCAAGCACGGGAGGCCGTGGCTCGCGGCGGCGCGCCTCCAGGCGGCAGGCGTTACGGCGTGATGGCTCTTGGCGAGCGGGGAGCGGCTCCGGGCGGCGGTGAGGTGTATCCCGACGGTGGGGTGCTCCTGCGACGGCGCGCGGCAGCAGTCCGCGATCGGCCTGATCTGGGCCTGCTGCGGGCCAGGTGGGCCTGCGGTGACCTGGATCGGGGCGGACGACTGTCGTGCTGTTGTCGTCGGTGATGGCTGCGGCGGTGCTCGTTGGGCATTCGAACGCGGCCATGACAGAGTTGGGCCAGGCGGGCCTGGATCTGGCAGCATCCTCGCATGCGTCACGGTGTGCCAAGGCGTTTGCTTTGGAGCCTTTTCCCGTCGTACGAAAGGGGGCGCGGGACCCTGGACGGCGGCGGTGCTTTTCGGCGGGTGGCGGTCCGGCTCCGGGCAGTGTTGTCTGTGTGTTGGGTGGACAAAGGCGTGGTGGCGCTGCCGTTGGCAGCAGGGCCGTGGTCGTTGTAGTGCTGGTCCGGCGCGTCGCCCCCAGCCCAGATCTGGACCCTATGGGCCTATCTGGGTTTTAGGCGGGCTAGACCAAATCTTCAGTGGCGCGGTCCTTTATACATTGATGACGGAGAGCAGCTTGGATGGGGGGTGGCGGCGTCAACGGTGTGTCTTCTGCAGCGTGACGGCGGGAGCTTCACGGGCCTCTCCAGGTGGTGAGGCCCGGCCGGGCTTGCGGGCCTGGTGTGGTCCTATTGTGGCGTCCGGTCGGTTACCGTTTGTGATGGTGGAGGTTGGTCCCTCCCGCACGTCGGCGGTGCTGCGGCCCCTAGTCCCGGCTCTTCCTCTTCGGTGTGTAGGCTTCTTTGCTCTTGGCCGTGGTGAGACTTTGTGAGCGACTTCGCGTTCGGGTGGCGCTGGGTGGCGGACGGTGTGGTGGAGTGTTCCGGTACGCCTGGGGTGATGGGGTCGGGAGAAATCCTAGTCGGCTTGTCCGACATCGACGCGGTGGCGCCTGTGGGTACCACCAGTCCTTCCTGGAGGGCGTCGGGTGTTTCCCCCCTCTCCCCGTCGGGTACCAGGGGAAACCCTTGGCAGCAGCATCGTGGTCGTCGCATCCCTTCCTGAAGGTGTTGTTTGGTACCTGCGCATCGGACCACTAGGAGCATTGTGGGGGGCCTCTGGTTGGCGCAGCGGGGGCGAAGCTTGCTAACTTTGTCGATCCGCCGTTGTCGGCATTTTTCTTCTTCTTTTTCTCTTCGCTTTTCTTTTGGGCGTTTTTGTGTTGTCTCCGCCCCAGTAGCTCTTTTGGGCGTTTTGCTGTCTGGCCTAGCAGCGGCTCAAATGGTGTGGCTTTATTTATACGGTTTTGCTAGTTCTAAGTCGCCTGAGAACTCACGAGTTCTAAGTCGCGTCCACCACCATTTGATCATGCGTCAAGATGCGTGCGTTTTTCTTTTTTCTTTTCTTTTTCACGTTTTTTCTTGTTACAAGTGGTTTGCAACTGAATTTTTTCCAGTTGCAAGTTGGTCGAAACTGATTTTTTTAAGTTACAAGTGGGTTGTAACTGGATTTTCGGTTGCAGGTGGGTTGCAACTGAATTTTTTTGGAACAATTTTTGAATTTGAATATTTTTTAGCCAAAACTCATGCGTATGTCATGCTTACGTCATCTGACTTAAAACTCACGAGTTCTAAGTCGACTGAGCTCTAGGCACGCCCTTATTTATAAAGCGGGGCGAAAGCCTGGTTCGATGAGAAATAGAAAAGATGATAGCATGATACGCTGACCCCTCGGCCAAGCACAAAGCCAGCTCCCCTGCTCACCGCACTCACGACTCACGCCTTCCTCGCCACGCATGTCACCGCCGCTCCCCCTGTTCAAATTCGAACAAACTGCCCGGCCGCTTCACAACGGTCACCGCTCGCCGTCTTCTCCCCTCCCCTCCCCTCCCCCGACCACGACGACCGAAGGGACGAGCACCTCGCCCCGTCCCGATCTACTTCCCTCCGGCCACCGGCCCCGTCAACCCCTCTCCGATGGCGAGCGCCTCAGCCTCCTCCTCCTTGCAGTCAGTGCGTGTGGTGCTGCGGGTGCGCCCGCTCCTCCCGTCCGAGGCCACCGAGGCGGCGGCGCCCTGCGTCTCCCTCATAGGCGGCCACACCGGAGGCGAGGTCACCGTCCAGCTCAAGGACCAGCACACCAGGTACCAGCCTCAAATCTCATAATATCCCGTGGAGCTGCTCCTATGCTAAATCGAGCAATTACCGACATTTTCGCCCTAATTTGTAGTTTCCTTCCACAAATGCGATCTTATATTTATGATTCGATTAGCTCTTGTAGACTTGTAGTTACTGTGCCGACGGCTAATTCTACCTCTTGTGCCTGGTTTGAGAGTCGATGACACGTTGTTCTTCCGTTACTGATGCTGATTAAATTTCTTCAAAACTATAGTGATGATTTGCTCGAGCGCTCTCTCTTGCTTCCTCTTTTCACAAACCATCCTTCCTCTGCTAAACCGATCTACACGCCTGAACCCTGCAGCCGGAGCGAGTGTTACAAGGTGGACTCATACTTCAGCAGAGAGGACAGGGTCTCCGACATTTTCGACCAGGAGGTCAGCGCCTTGATCCCGGGTATCTTCGAGGGGACGAACGCGACCGTCTTTGCCTATGGGGCAACCGGCAGCGGCAAAACCTACACGATGCAGGTGCCCGTTCCCTTCTTCTGGTCTTGACCACAACGTGTTCGACGAAATGCTGCAGTGCTGTATTGCCAAACTGTTCCTCAAATATTTATGGTGTGCAGGGCAGCGAGGACCTGCCGGGGCTCATCCCCTTGTCGGTTTCGACCATCCTGGCGCGCTGCACCGGCACGTGGTGCTCCGTGGAGATCTCGTACTACGAGGTGTACATGGAACGGTGCTATGATCTGCTCGAGCCCAAGGCAAAGGAGATCATGGCCTTGGACGACAAAGGTGGCAACCTTCAGCTCAAGGGCTTGGCTTGGGTAATATGCTGGGCTGCTTGGTCATTGTAGAATATTTTTTCTGGAATGTAGCTTCTGCAGTGCGCTTAATATTTTTTTTTTGTGGTTTAAGGTCCCCGTGCGATCTATGGAGGACTTTCTGGAAGTCTACTCCATAGGTGTGCAGAGAAGGAAAGTCGCTCACACGGGCCTGAACGATGTTTCAAGTAGGAGTCATGCTGTGCTATCCATCAGGATCAGTAATGATATTGTCAAAGGGAAGCTTAACCTGATTGACTTGGCTGGTACGACTCCCTGTAACCAGGTGCACATAACCTACAAAGGCTTCACATTTCCAGCTTATGACCCTGTTGTGTTGGTTATTCATTTCAGGAAATGAGGACAACAGGCGGACGCACAATGAAGGGATACGCCTCCAAGAAAGCTCCAAGATTAATTCTTCGTTGTTTGCCCTGTCGAATGTCATTTCAGCTCTCAAGAAGAACGAGCCACGTATACCTTTTAGGGAGAGTAAACTGACCCGCATACTACAAGACTCTCTAGGAGGCAATAGCCGTGCTGTGATGATAGCTTGTCTGGTGAGTTTCAGGTATAGCCCTCTCATCATGGGGAGTATACCCCTGCTGATTGCTTTCTGTTTGTTTCAGAATCCGGTGGAATACCAGGAGGCAGCCCATACACTAAGTCTCGCCGCTCGTTCAGGCCATATGGTGACCAACATGTCTTCGGCAAGCAAGGAGCAAACTCCAAAAGTAAAGGTTGACATGGAAGCTAAATTGCAAGTGTGGTTGGAATCGAAGGGGAAAACCAAGAGCATCCAAAGAACGAATGGGCTTTTCTCCCCAACTGGATGCAAGACCCCGTCTTCCATGAGCCATATGAAACAACCGAAGTCTGCCCTGGCTTCTAGTAGGGCTAAAGCAATGGACCGAGATGGTGGTAAAATAAAAAAGTAAGTGTCTACAATTGCACTCTACAAGTTGACATAGACCACATGCAGTTATAGTGAGATGAGATCTTAGCTATTTTATTTTCTGTTGCACAGGGTGCTTTTCAATTTACCAGTCCATACTCCAGTCAAAAACACACCAAGACCAAGCTCACGAGATGAAGTAAAGACAGCTAAGAAGGGTATGTTGTTTGCAAAATGCATACAATTTTTTAATTAGCATTGAACATAGATTCAGAATGTACAGAGGTTAGCAAGCCAATAAATATAAAGTAAAACTTTCTATTCAACAGAAAGTAACTGTGCACAATCTACTTGCAATTCACTTCTTGTGTTTGGAACTTGACATATGTTTCGATATAAGAGTCTGAGCCATTTCGGATGTTTTTTGCAGTGATGCCCCCTTTGTTGGCTCCTTGCGCTGAGGACAAATCTGCATCACCCATTAGGAAAGCTCTGTCCCCCATTTCTTCGAACCTGATGGCTCTCAAGCAGCAGACAGCTTATGATGACAATTGTCCTCCTTCGATGGAACCTAAAACTCCAATCGGAGCATGCCATATAGTTGAGAAGATTCCAATTGGTACACCTCTTGATAAATTTAATGCACTGGGATCTAACCTGAAGGTCTGCATGATTTGCCTCCTATTTTATAAATCAGCAACCTGTTTTAGTTCAGTACAGATCTCTAAATGTCTCTTATCTTACGCAGGAATCTCTTATTCAACAATACCTTGAGTTTTTAAATGTTGCGGACAAGTAAGTTCAAACTCTCCAAGCTTCTATGGTTTACTCTGTGTAGTGTGATTTTCTTCTGTTAACATTTTTGTCATCTTCCTTCATTTCTAATTATGTACTTCTCCTACCATGGATGCAGGGAAGAGCTACAGCAACTGAAAGTATGGTCGTTGCATTTCATAATAATCTGAAATTTCCATGTCTTTTTTAAATGTTGCCGACCGCAAGCCTGTCATTTTCCCATTAATGAAATTCACATTTCTTCTTCAGGGTATTGGGGAAAAGAGAGCAGAGTACATTCTCGAGCTTCGGGAGGATTCACCCAGACCATTCAAATCTGTAAGATTTCTGTAATACGAAATGCTTAATCCTGGTGGCGAAAAGTGAATTGTATTGCTCAGTTTCTAACATTATGTGATCTGGCAGCTTTCAGACTTGGGAAATATAGGTCTATCATCGAAACAAGTAATTCTTCTGCTGAATCTATTTTCATATACTCTTGTATTCTTTCATGTACAACTTATGTGCGTAGATACTGCCCTCAAGGCCTCAACCTATTTGCTTATGTTGCGTCAAACAGATCCAAGACATCCTACGGAAAACAGCCACTGGAATCTTCAAATAACCACCTTGGAGATGCTGAGAGTCATATTGTTTCACCAGATCCAAGACTGTTCCCTGGAGATCACTACAATGACTGTTCCCTGGGAATCACTGGAATGGACTTCTTACCTTGGAGATGCTGAGAGTCATATTGTTTCGCCATTCGTGACTCAACGCGTGTTGTGTAGTTGTACTCTTAATTGTCAGCCTGTTGTTGACCTAGCTGTAGTTGTAGTGGTAACTGTTAGCCTGTAGCTGATGCTACTAAACATAGAGCAATGGGTTGCTCCACATTGTTCCAGATTTTCTTTTGTATTTTTCATCCTGATGTGATGGCTTACTCTTCTAATATTGCATGCCATTCACTAGTTTCCTTTCACAAGCAGCTCTAGTTGAGTTCTGTAATATTTTCTTGGCAAACTGTCTGTGTGAACTTGTTTAATGTAATCATGATTCACATATTTCAGATGAAATATTGTGAGCATTGGGTTTACTTGGCCATGTCAGTGGCATCATCACAATATTGTACTGTACTTGTTTTGACGCACGTCCCTATGGATCTTAAACATGTACAGCTTTGAACATCTGGAAGCAACGAAATAGAAAACAGTTTGATAATATTACCCTATATATTAGACCGAAGATTTCCACGCCCTGTCTGCGCTCGCGAATTGGGCCGTCCGATGCAGATCGGACGGCCGAATTTCACCAATCCCACCGGTGAACAGTTATGAATATTACAAGACATTTTTTCGATTACTCCCCGCCAAGGACCTAGATGAAATTACGGTAAACCGAAAGGACTTTTTTGCAAAAGCGTCCGGACACAACTCTTTCCTCTCTCCAGCGACCTGTGGGTCGCCGCCGCTCCCCGCCTCCCCGCTCCAATCCACGGCCACCGGGAGCTGTGCCGTCGCGCCCTCTGCCTCCTCGCGCAGTTTGTCGTGTCGGGACGCCTCCTCCGCGCCGGGATCGTCCGCGGCGAGCTCCGCCACCACCGCCAGTCCTGCGCGCCGCCGGCGACGTTCCGGCGACCAAATAGCAGAGGCGCCACCTCTCTCGACCAGCCCGAGTCTGCATGCGCCTGTCGTGGCCAGCCGCGCGACCCATGTCGCGCTGGTTCGACGCCCGCGTGGTCGGCGGCGCCGCGCCCGCACTTGCCCTAGCTGGCGCACGGTGACGTCAGCCGACACCACCATGGGTCCCACGTGTCAGTGCCTCCTGCATTTTTCAAAAAAAAACAGAAACCAGTTAAATAAAGAAAAAATAATAACTTCAAACTGATACATCAGAAAAATATGGAAAAAATATCAAAATGACCATAATAAAAAGACCTAATTACTTATGCCAAGAATGCCAATATATGTTGAAGTTTCAAAACATTTCAAATTTGGCCAAATTTCGACTACGTCTCTTTAAAACATAAATAAATCATAAAATATCAAAACAACCACAGAAAAGATACCTAAAAATATACCAAAACCACAATAAAAAGACCTAATTACTTATGCTAAGAATGCAAAATATATGTCGAAGTTTCAAAATATTTCAATTTTGACCAAATTTCGACTATGTAAAACATAAATCATAAAATATCTAAACAACCACAAAAAAGATACCTCAAAATATACCAAAATGACCAGAAGAACAAACCTACTTACTTACGGAAAAATTAAATGCACTGGAAAGTTTACAAACAACACAAATTTTAAAATCATTCCTTCTAATATTTGCCAACAAAATATTCAAAAAGAAATGTCCACAAAAAGAAAACACCTAATTACCTGTGACACATGTACTCCATTTGAAAGTTCCAACTTGGTGTCAGTTTAGACAAAAAAAACACGAAAATGTTGAGTACTAAAAATTTATATCCTTAAATATAACCAAACTTTCGAATCTGCCAAAAATATTAATACCAAAATTCGCACCAAGGGCGCGGCTTAGACAAAAAAATATCAAAGTGTTGTTTACTAAAAAATTATATCCTTATATATAACCATCACAGCAAATATGTCAAAAATATTAATATTAAAATTCGCACGAAGGATGTGGCGTGCCGCCGAGCCAAATTCAACTAGTAGTACATACGCGACACCCGTATGGAAGGCCAATAATATAGATTACCTGGGTAGTCCAAAAAAAAAGGAAGATTACGCAATCGATAGTTGCCCATCGATCAATCCATAAACGGTCCATGCATATTAGTTTTTTCCTTATATAAATAGTTCGGCCCATATTTTCCTTCAATGGGCAACGTACGTTGCACTATATAAACAGGAGACAAAACGCATTGTCATACACCCTTAAACCCAAATCCACTATTTGGTGACCGAGATGACAATATCGAAAGCTGTGCACCTCATTGCCCTCACGGTTCAAGTAGCGGCGCCCTCCTTGGTTATCCCCAAGGCCTCTTATGCGCCGCCGGGTGGTGGGGGTGGTGGACGTCGTACCACGTGTCCCAGTTATGCACCTGATTGCCCTCCGGTTAGCGCTTGATGAAAATAGTGTTTGTTGTGCGGAATATGACAGTCTTTCTGTAACATCTATTATGAAGAATTGAAGTACAATCTTATGGATGTTCTACTTTTTTTTACACTTCTTTTTTGGGCATCATGTGTAACATCTTTTATGAAGAGTCTCAGACTAAAATTTTCAAGTGTGCTACTTTATCAGTTTTTGTACATGTGTGTTTTGCATGATGTCCCCATATGACTATGTACATAGTGTAGTGGTTAATATAATCGCGATATACATGTATTATACTACCTATATTAAGGCACTGCAAATCGAAGGCCCTCGGCGCTCGGTATATGAACAGTAACCCTAAAGTATTTCCATCCGCGCCGTCGCTTCTCGATCGGACGGTCCGTTTGACCGTTTAGCATTAAAGTCCCTGTGTCTTACATAAATTGCGTATAGATCCTATTATATATAAAACAAATCCTAACCCTAGAACACAAGTCGTCCAAAGTTTCCCTGTTCGTTTCCTCGCCGAGGCGGCTGTCTCCAGCTCTCGCCGCGACCCCGCCGCCACCATGGCCGAGCTCTCCTACCACCTCGCTCCCTCACCTGCACCACCACACACACCGCCCTTTGATCCCTCGCCTGCACCACCACACACATCTACTTCTCTGCGTGCTCCTGCCCACCGCAACATGCGCTCACCCGCTCTTCTCACCGCCACCACCGCGACACAGGCCAGCTGCTCGCCGCCACTCAGCCACCCTCCCTGCTTCTGCACACGCCGGCGGCCGTCCCCTTCCCCATCCTCTCCCGCCCCAGCGAGGCACCTCGGCCTGCGCCCGTCGTGCCCACTCCGCATGGTGCACCGCGGTGTGAACCGGCCTTCGATACAGGAACCGGGAGAGCTGCTCCCTGGCCACTCCAGATGTACTAGGTGGTCGCCCCCATCGTAGACGCCGTGCGATTTCTCCCCTTCCGACAACGCTGGATCTGCTGCGGCGCTGAGTCTTCTACGGCGATCCTCAAATCGTGTCGGTGACCTGGAGGGATGGACGCTGGCCAACAAGACGCGGAGGAACTACTGTCGGAGCTTCTCAACAAGCTACTGATGTCTCTCGGTCCTCGCGAGACGAGGACGACGATGAGGCGCTGTGATGGGCGGCGCTGGAGAAGCCGCGCACCTGCAGTGCTAGCCATGGCGTGTGCGCAGTTTGGTGCATAGTGTTAGCGTATGTGTATATCCTGTAACCTAGTTGTATTGTATTAGGACTCTTGGCCTTGAGCCTTTATATAAACACCGGAACCCCCACATATTACGTGTGAGAGGCTTCCCCCAAACCCTTGATTACCGTTCTACATGGTATCAGATTGATTCCGATCCTAAACCCTAGCCGCCGCCTTCTCCCAGCCGCCGGCTACCACTTCCGCTGCTCCCTGAACACCATGTCGAGCTCCCTCGACTCCACCTCTGGCGCCCTCGTGCCCTCGAACACCGGTGCTCTTCTTCCCGGAGGCGCTCCTCGCCAAGTTGCGCCCGTCGTGCTCTCCCTCGACGCCGCCAACTATACCAAGTGGAGCATCTACTTGAAGGCCTCGCTCGGCAAGGCCAGCCACATCGACGGCTCCACGTCGGCCGCGTTTAACGACGCCGCATGGATGGCCGCCGACTACTCCGTCCTCAACCACCTCCACTCGGCCATCGATGAAGATGTCGCCGACATGGCGCTCGCCCGCGATCAGACGACCCGCCAACTTTGGCTCGCCATCCTCGAGCTCTTCTCTGCCAACAAAGCCAACAAGGCGATCTACCTCGACAACGACGTCCGTCATCTCGCTCAGGGCACGTCCTCGATCACCGAGTATTGTCGCCGCCAGAAGCAGCTCTCGGACGCTCTCGCCGACAACGACTCGCCCGTCTATGCGCGTGCCCTCGTCCTCAACACACTGCGGGGTCTCGCCGCCCCGTACGCCTCCGCGGCCACGATCATCTCCATGACCGAACCACTTCCCACATTCATCCGTGTGCGCAGCATGCTCCTGATGGAAGAGATGCAACAGAAGAACGCGGCCACCAACGCCGCTTCGACTGCCCATCGTCGCCCAAGAACAAGAACGGCGGCAAGCCTGCCGCCTTTCCTCCGCGTGCGGCGACCCCGGCTCCGTCTGGTCCTTGGGTGTGCTTCTCTCCCGGTGCCCCTGGTGCGGGGCAGTGGCGGCCTCCCTCCAACGCCGGCATCCTCAGCCCGCGCCTACAACGCCACAACTGCTTCCTCACCGGCCTGGGACAATGCCGGCCTGATCGCCGCCCTCAACAGTCTCTACCAGCAGGGTGGCTGGGTCATGGACTCCGGCGCCACATCTCACATGACGAACGACGAGGGTAACATTCATTTCTCCGCCCCTCTCTCTCGTCCTCACTACGTCACCGTTGGAAACGGCGATTCCGTGCCCATATCATCTTCTGGCTACACCTCTTTTAGCTCCCCTTCTGGTCACCTTTTTAAACTCAACCATGTCCTCCTAGTCCCTCACTTGATTTGTAATTTACTTTCTATTCGTAAATTTACGCGAGATAATTTCTGTTCCGTTGAGTTTGACGCCTTTGGTTTCTCTGTGAAGGATCTGAAGACTAGTCGCGTGATCCTTCGATGTAATAGTGAAGGGGATCTCTACACGTTTCCCGGCACCCCTCCTCGTGCACCACCCACCGCCATGCTCGCCTCCACCTCCGTTGATCTATGGCACCGAAGGCTTGGACACCCCGGTCAAGATGCTATGTCGACACTTCAGAAATTCTATCAAGTGTAATAAAGATAGACGTGCATATGTTTGTCATGCTTGTCAACTTGGCAAACATGTGCGTCTTCCGTTTAGCTCGTCTACGTCTAGTTCTAGTGCCAAGTTTGAGTTGATACATCGTGATTTGTGGACTTGACCAATTATTAGTAATTCTGGTTTTCGATACTATCTTGTTATTGCCGATGATTACTCTCACTTTTACTGGACTTTCCCTTTGCGTCAGAAATTGTGTGCATCTCGCACTCTTACATCTTTTTTTCGCATATGTTCACACTCAATTCGGCACCACCGTCGGCTCCATTCAAACGGACAATGGCACATAATTTCTTAACTCTATCGTAGACACCCTCCTAGACACCCACGCCTCGACACTCCGTCTCTCGTGCCCCTACACCTCTCAACAGATCGGCAAGGCCGAGCATGCTATTCGCACCGTCAATGACACCATACGCACTCTCATGTTTCAGGCTCATCTTCCTGAACCCTTTTGGGCCGAAGCCCTTGCCACTGCCACCTATCTCCTAAATCGCCGACCTTGCAAAGCCATTGGCTCGATTGTTCCCGACACTCGTCTCCATGATAGCTCTCCACCATATGATATGTTGCGCGTTTTTGGCTGCCTTTGCTATCCCAATGTTGCGTCCACCGCCAAACACAAGCTGAGCCCTCGCTCCCTACCTTGTGTTTTTCTCGGCTACCCTCCCCAACATCGTGGCTACCGTTGTTTCGATCCGATCTCTGGGAAAGTAATAATATCTCGCCATGTTGTTTTCGATGAGGATGTGTTTCCGTTTCAGCATGCAGCTAAGGTGCGGCCACCGGCTGTGCCCATCTCGCCACGATGCTTGGACTTCCTCTTCTCCGACATTCAGGATTTCCCAGCGCGCGCGGTCTCTGTGGCCGCAGCACCTGCGACAGCGAATCAGTCCACCCGCCAGGCTGCCACGGCCACCCGCCAGCCTGCCGCGGCCACCAGCTCGGCTACCGCGGCTACTCGACAAGCAGTCGCGGCTGTGCCCCGTGTGCCGACCTCCTCCACCTCAGCTCGGACTCGAGCACCAGCTCCAACCACGTCCACTGCTGCTCCCACGACGCGATCAGGTCGCCATGTTTGACCGGTTGATCGGCTGAATCTTTCGGCCGTGGACACCTCCGTCGTCGCTGTTCCCTCCACGTTCCGACATGCCATGCAGAATTCTGAGTGGCGTCAGGCGATGACGGGCGAACACCAGGCACTTCTCGACAACAAGACCTGGTCTCTTGTTCCTCGACCACCGCGAGCTAATGTCGTCACCGGCAAGTGGATTTTTCGCCACAAATTCCACGCTGATGGAACTCTTGCTCGTTACAAGGATCACTGGGTTGTTCGTGGTTTCTCTCAGCGTCCTGGCATCGACTATGATGAAACATTCAGCCCTGTTGTCAAGCCTGCCACGATTCGGCTGGTGCTCCACCTCGCCATCTCTAGCAACTGGCCCATTCGACAACTGGACGTCAAGAACGCCTTTCTCAATGTCTATCTCGATGAGGTTGTCTACTGTCAGCAGCCTCCTGGCTTTGTGGATGCCTCCCGGCCTGATCATGTTTGTCGTCTACACAAGTCCCTCTATGGTTTGAAGCAAGCTCCGCGTGCCTGGTACCAACGGTTTGCTGCTCACCTTGCTACTTTGGGTTTTGTCGCTTCTATAACAGACACCTCATTGTTTGTTCTCCGTTCCGACACCGACACTGTTTACTTGCTCCTCTATGTCGACGATATCATTGTCACCGCCTCCTCCAGTGGCTTCCTTCAACGTCTACTTGACAGGCTACACAGCGAGTTTGCTATGACTGATTTGGGTGATCTTCACTTCTTCCTCGGCATTGCTGTGATGAGATCGGCTGACGGTCTGTTCCTCTCCCAGCGACAGTATGCCACTGATGTACTTCGGCGAGCCGGTATGGCCGAGTGTCAACCCACTACCACCCCTGTTGACACCAGTGCTAAGCTCTCTGATACAGATGGTGACCTCCTCTCTGCTTCAGATGCTACGGAGTATAGGAGCCTTGCGGGTGCTCTTCAGTACCTCACATTGACGCGTCCGGATATCTCTTATGTCGTTCAGCAGATATGTCTCCATATGCATGCTCCTCGCCGGCCTCACAAAGCTCTTGTGAAGCGTGTTCTTCGGTATGTCTGTGGAACTTTGACATTTGGTCTTCATCTTCGTGCTTCTCCCTCGACTGATCTAACAACATACTCTGATGCCGACTGGGCTGGCTGCCCCGACACTCGACGCTCTACATCCGGCTACTGTGTCTATTACGGTGATAGTCTGATCTCTTGGTCATCCAAGCGACAAACCACCGTCTCTCGCTCCAGTGCCGAAGCTGAGTACCGTGCTGTCGCACATGCTGTTGCTGAGTGTTGTTGGCTTCGCCAACTTCTGCAGGAACTCCACCGCCCTCTTCGTTCCGCTAAACTTGTCTATTGTGACAATGTGTCCGCCATCTACATGTCATCCAATCTGGTACAACATCGACGCACCAAGCACATTGAGATTGACATACACTTCGTCCGTGAGAAGGTTTCTCTAGGCGAAGCCCGGGTTCTACATGTTCCTTATGCTCTTCAGTTTGCTGATGTTATGACTAAGGGACTGCCAAGCCAACTCTTCTTTGATTTTCGGTCCAGTCTCAATGTCCGAGAACCTCCCGTAGAGACTGCGGGGGGGTGTTAGCGTATGTGTATATCCTGTAACCTAGTTATATTGTATTAGGACTCTTGGCCTTGAGCCTTTATATAAACACCGGAACCCCCACGTATTACGTGTGAGAGGCTTCCCCCAAACCCTTGATTACCGTTCTACACATAGGACTTAGGAGCAAGGAAAAAGGTTCCTGGAGTTGGACCTGGTGCTCGGGGCAGCACATCGGACAAGGCCAGCTTCCGATCCCGGCTCCAAGTCCTCGACTTCGTGAGTTATCCTGCCCCTACACTGCCTCTTATTAATCTAATTTGACATCTAATTTTGCTCACCTCTGGTATAGGTTACAGATTCAGCTCCCAGAATAGAATGTTATGGTTCATGAACAATATTTATCCGCTATAATGCTAAAAATCGCACTCCTTCTTTGTTCCTGGACTTGCACGTTTCCAGCTCGGGTTGAGTCAAATTGGCCCTGAATTCTTGATATTTTGGATGAAAAAATATACAGAGGAAGACATCAATCTCAGCCCCTTTTTTGTGAAAGCTCAATGTTTTTCTGTCCATCTACTGTCATAGACTAAGTGATATTACATGTTGACTGCTTATTGCTATCAGAACTATTTAGATTTTATGATCCCTCATTGTATTGATTGTCTAAAGATTTTCCTTTGAGCATTCTATTAGTGTTTTATTTCTTAACCGATGCAACTAAATTAGCACAAGTTAACTATACAACAGATCCAGCTACGCCGATTCTAACTTATTGACACGATACTGCTATATGGGAAAAAGGTATCCTTTATTAAGTAAAGCAGACCTGATAAGACATGAACCAGGCCATGACTTGGATGCACGAATTAAACTCCTATTTCTGCTGCTGCATCCATTAAAAACAAATACAAATTCATATGGATTGGGGTATTTTCATATGTTTTTCACTGCATGAATGTTTTCTACCATGTTTCCTTCCAGCCGTGTTTTTTGGGTTGAATCCTTTTATCTTTCGGTTTTGCTAGTTCTAAGTCGGCTGAGAACTCACGAGTTGTAAGTCGTGTCCACCACCGTTCGATCATCAAGATGCGTGGGTTTTTCTTTTCTTTTTCACGTTTTTCAGTTACAAGTGGTTTGCAACTGATTTTTTTCCAGTTGTAAGTTGGTCGAAACTGATTTTTTTATTACAAGTGGGTTGTAACTGGATTTTTCGGTTGCAAGTGGGTTGCAATTGAATTTTTTCGGATAATTTTTAAATTTGAACATTTTTGGGCCAAAACTCATGCGTACGTCATACGCACTCGACTGAGAACTCACGAGTTTTAAGTCGACTGAGCTCTAAGCACGCCCTCTTTCTTTCATGCTAATCGGCGTGCTGTCTTAAAATTAGAATACATTCCTTAATTTTGTACATACATATTGCTTTCCCTCTTCTGTTCCATACTCATGTCTACGAATGTCTTATCATAGATTCAATATCTTTTTAGTTTTGGAATATCTGGATTTTTCATGTACAAATTGCTTCCTCTCCTTCTCATGCTGATGTTTAGGAATGTTCTGTCGTAGATTTCTTATCTTCTTAATTCAAGAATAAGTGGATCTGCTTCTTTTTTCGTTACTTATGCTTTCCTATTCAATAAAATTTTCATTTCCTGCCATTTTTATCCACACCCACCCTATCTCGTCCTCCTTCTGGCTCGCCCTCCCTTGGCTACAGTAGTGCCCCTGAAATCCAGTGATGGTCGCTGCCATCACCGCGCATCCAGCTCTGGTGACAGCCTCCCTTCCCGAGTGGACCTGGTCCTCCGCGCGCTTGAGCGCGCTGCCTCAATGGCGGACGGTGACATCAGGAGAAGCGCGGTGGAGCTCGCCTCTGCCGGTGGCGGCGCAACGTGATCGAGGCGCGTGACGGAGGCAACACGAGGCGACAACGACCAACTTCTGTGACATGAGAGCTGGCCACGCGAGCGGCCAAGAGAGTATCGAGCTGCTAGGGCTCGCCGGCCACTAGTTACTCCTACGAATGAAGCCTGGTTCGCTGATCCGTCAGCTGATTGTGATATCCTAAATTGGGACACATTTTCTTCGTTTATTGCAATGAGAGTGTGATTGTAATAAATTGGGATCCATGGCCCTACCATGAAAGCCTTTTACAGATTCTATAGGATTATTTGCATCATTTGATGTTCCATTGTAGGAAATCTCAATTTGCCCACCGTGAGGCTTGAACCCATTGTAGGAAATTGTAAACATCTACAGACTACAGTTTTTTTTAGAATCATCTACAGACTACAGTTCTAACTGAATGTAAGAAGAAAAATTGCATGATTAACAAATTCCATACGATTATTTGCATATATCGTAGGATTTAACTTTTAAGCATCCTGGTGACGTCCTCTACTAGTGTTAACACTGTCTGTTTTGTAGGAAGGTTAGTTGTCTGGCAAAAACAGTTCAAAGAACAAAAATCTCATTTCGCCCACCGTGGGGCTCGAACCCACGACCACAAGGTTAAGAGCCTTGCGCTCTACCAACTGAGCTAGACGGGCTACGTGTCACACATTTACATAGCTGTTATTGTTTTCTTCCTGGTTGCGTTTGAATGGAGTTCATTGACAGGGGGATCTCGATGTGGAAAACGGCCAGATTCGTGCGTTTTGATTTATTCTTGATGAGGGTTGATAACAAATATGACAGCTCAAAGCCCACCAAATATAGAACTTTGCCAAATGCCGTCGCAAAAGGTGTAAGCATGATATACTCAACAAGGGTCAAGGGGTAACCTTGCCTAGTTTGCACGGAATGTCCAGGCAGCTTGAGACATGAACAAAACATCTATCCTTTGCTTCAGCCTAGTTACCATCTTACAAATTTTATTGCCGAAGTACATTCATCACATGGAAATAAAACAGATCACCCCGGCAGTACTCTTTTTCGAGAAAAAATGAATGTTCAACAATAAGCACACAGTTCCTGTGAAGCACACTGTTCAACAGTAGATTCACCACATCATTTTTCAACGAGTCCCTTTATCGCATGGAAAACAAACCATGCCAGTACTATTTATTTCACGGGTACCGCTTCAACGATGCATAAATTTTCGTTAGAGTACACGGTCGTCGTGATGTACCAGTGTTGAAGGACACATAAGTGAAAAATTAAGGCTTAAAAAGCATCTTCACCCGAACCTTTCAAACTGTCCAACCTGAACAGTCCATACAGGTAAATAATTTTTCCAAACTGTCAGCGGGATTATCCGACACACCCCAAAGTCCCCTCTTTCCATCCACACCAATCACATGCATTGGACATTTTTGTACGGATAAGACTAGAGACATAGTACATTTTTCAGGAATGGACACGCCCATGGATAAGCGTTGGCAAATATGGTCCACGGTCTGAACCGATTTGAGTTACAGTAGTTCATTGCTTTGTACAAAACTGAAACAAATTAAGTTTGTGAAAGAAAATGAACTAACTCGTGAAAGATAATGAACTAACTCAAACCGGTTAGACCGTAGTCAGAGATGCTCTTAGCAAATTGTTCACCATTCACGGCTTAACCACCAGAACCGGATCAGCTTGGACTTTTTATATGAGCACGCCGCACACTGTTCACTGATCTACTAGTACCATACAGTTCAGTGTTCATGGTTTGGGCTTCACCTACCGCCGAGACAACGGAACCATCGCTGTTCCGCACCTTAACTAACCCTGTTTTAAGCGCCTGAAACGCGCCGTACGTTCTTGACTCCCCATAATGAAGCACGCACCTCGCCTACAGTCGCTTTGAGATTCGTGAAGCCACGTCTCAGCTTACCCTCCTGCCGTCGGATGCGCCTGGAGATCTCTCTTTTGGCTCCGCCTCCGAGTTGACTCTCCGGCAAAACACGAGCTCCGTTTAAAAAAAAGCCCAGACCGAATTCCAGCTCGGCTCGTGTGCACGCCGTGGCGAGTGGCGACCGTGGAGCGAGCGCCGGACCGAGCGAGGCCGGCCAACTCGCCGCGCACAGGCCGCCGCCTCCCCGCCCCGCCGCGCACCGCCGCGCGCCTCCCATCTCCACCGCCTCGCCCCCCATTGCGCGCGGCGGCGGCGGCGATCGCGCGCGTGCGGGGGGAAGCCCTAAAACCTATCCCGCCCCGCTCCGATGCAGGGCCAGCAGGCGTACATCCGCCTGGGCAGCTTCGGCGGGTCGGCGGGCACGCCGTCCCCTCCCCCGCCCCCGTCCCCCACGCTCCGCACCGCCGGCGCTGGGGGCAGGCGGGCGACGCCGGGGAAGCCGCCGGGCTCCGCGCGCGGAGGATCCCTGCACCTGCAGGAACCGGCGGCGGCGCTGGGGGTCGCCGCCGGGTGGGGCGCCGCGGCGAGGCGGGCGGCGTGGGCGCTGCTCGCGGCGCTGCTGCGGCGGCAGGCCGTGTTCCTCTTCGCGCCGCTGCTCTACGTCGCCGCCATGCTCCTCTACATGGGCTCCCTCCCGCTCGACGTCGTGCCGCGGATCATCACCCGCTCCGCGCCCGGCTCCGTCTACCGCAGCCCGCAGCTGTACACGCGCCTCCGCGCCGACATGGACGCCGACATCTCCACCGACGCGGTTAGTCCTGCCTCCACGCATTTCGATTCCCGGTCGCGATGTACTACTAATGTGGGCGTTAATGATGTTTGGCCGGTCTGGTGACTGACTAGCTAACAACTGGGTACTGTTGAGTGTTTACTGTTAACGTTGGGTTTGGTTGACTTGGTGTGTTGAAGGTTTGTTGTCCTTATTTGCTGATGGAGCAGACGTAGTCAGTGTACCGTGCGCTATTATCAAGTGGTTGGTATTTATCCGTTTAGATTAGTTTAGTCCAAGTTGATTACTTCGAATTGAGCTCCTGTCTTCTTCAAATAGCTGGAAATGGCAGTGGAGTGGTTGGTGACCTGTTGGATTTTCCTTAGTTGCTTCCTAGTTCACGTGATTATTGCAGCCTCGTGGATGACCAGAACAACTAATGGGTCATCTCAAAAGATCATTTAGTTCCCTGAAAGATCATGCGCTGCCTGCAGGCTCAAGGGATATCTCTGGTCTGTTCTTTCAGTAATGTGACCTGTTAATGCCCGCAAGGTGTTTGACAGGGAGACGAATTGTCATGCTTCTGTATTTAATACATAAAATTGAGGAGGGTTTCCCTCATTCAAGAAAAGAAGATGTTGCATACAAATCTGTGGAACTTGTTTCACGTGATAAGCACCTGCAGAAATACAGTGTATCTCTATCCATTGTATGTTCCAGTATTTGTGAAATGGGTCTTCTGTAAGTCGACAATTAGTGTGCCCACAAATGGAATGGAAGAGGAATGTTTTCCATCATGCCATGGTCAATTCTAATCCTTGCATTTTATGATATTTCTTTTGCTTCATACACATAATTGCTCACGTGCACTGTATGTATATTTTGCTGCATACATGCTTATTTCTCTCACATTGTCATATTTTTGTAGTTAGCAACTGTATGGAGGCATACTTACAAAGGTGGTGTCTGGCGACCTTGCATAAGCAACATGACACACAGTATGCCATCTACCTGTCCCTTTTCCCTGCTTTTTTTTACTTCTGTATTTAGTGTAGTTTCACCGAGTTACTTTTATCTCACACATTGAAGAACTCCTCAACATAGATTTGTTGTAGAGAAGACTCGCTTTCTTGTATTCTAGCACACGGAAAGTTAATACTGCGTCTTAATGAATTTTGTTGGTCGGAGTTGCATTACTGCTATAATTTCCTCATTTTTTTTCTTTTAAAATGCCAGTATCATCCCAGGTCTTGTTTCCCTCCATTATCTAGTCACAGCTTCTCTGTGGCGAGTTCCTATAAAAGGTTACCATCAAAGCATGATTAGTTGATCATGAACCTGATACACTTTGCCAACCAAGTTTACCAATACTTGTAAGACTCAAACGTCTTCGTTTTAGGAACTTGGATATTTGAATACGACCATTATACCACAATCTCTATCTTTCTTTTTGCTACCTTAACATCAGATGGATGCCTTCTTAATTTTACGAAACACAGTACTGCCAGTTATGCCTAATATTTTATCATAACCTTGTGTAGGTTTGCCTGAATCAAATGGTTATATATATGTGGAGGCAAATGGTGGTTTGAATCAACAAAGAACATCGGTAGCTGCCTTTCCTCAACGGTTCATGCTTCTCTTCATATGTGATGGTTTGTATCATACTTTTTTTCTGGTGACTTAAGTTACTCACTTGGGCTTCTCTTCTGTTTTTATGGCTTTCAGATATGCAACGCGGTTGCTATTGCTGGCTTCCTAAATGCTACTCTTATTATCCCGAATTTCCATTTCCACAGCATCTGGAGGGATCCAAGGTCTCCTCATTTCTCTCTCACTTTATCCTTAAATATTCTTTTGACTAGTACCCTACTTGACAGTGTTTTTGGCTTGTGCCAATTGGTCGGTGTTGGAATGTTTTCCTTTTATTATATGCTTGTCCCTTTGGCTGTTTCCTGTACAATTGAGGTTTCTACAACATTAAATTCTTCAGTTTAGTTTAAGAAAAACGCTTCCTCTTCAATTTAGTATGCTTAATTACTACTCCCTCCGTCCCGAATTAGTTGACGCAAACTTGTCTAAGTATGAATGTATCTTCACACTAAAGACATTTCTGCATCAAATAACTCGGGGCGGATGGAATACATTATTAGGTTTAACTTCACACCATGTCAATTCAGGCTGTTGAATTCCAGAATACCACCATCCAATCCCAGTTCCCCAGTCTGTATATTCTTAATATAACACATAAATCTATGTTGATATGAAGTGGCATCTACACTCTCTTGCCAGCTGTACTTGACTGCACAAGGTATCACACTTAAAAGGACTGAAGCTGATATTGGCTGTTATCCTTGTTTGCATCGTTGATGTTGTATTCAGTAATTTGAATTCTGTGAAGGAGTGGTGGTTAGTCTTGCTGTTAAAGTACTAAAAGTGGGAGATAAATTAAATATTTAAGTGATGAACTAGCGCAGTACTGAAATCTGGGCTGCTTTGCCTTTAGTTGGACTATTTATATGTTCGTTTCGGTTGGTTGGATGCCTCTGCCTTTGGTTCCAGCTCCTTAAACTTCATTTTCGCAATACTATAGATTAAATAAAAAATGATTGCTGATGTTTTATTTTGGATACAGCAAATTCAGTGATATTTATGACGAAGAACACTTTGTAAAACGTCTACAGAATGATGTCCGAGTAGTTGACAAAGTGCCTGACTTCATAATGGAGCGATTTGGTCACAATATAACCAATGTTTTCAATTTCAAGATAAAGGCTTGGTCTCCTATTAAATACTACAAAGATGTTGTTCTTCCGAAGTTAGTTGAAGAAAGGTGCGTTAAAATCCAATCCAGTTGTTAATTCCGAATTTATTCTGGCTGTATTCTGGTTATTTTCCAGATCTTTGTTCATTTTATATAAGAATTGTCGATCATTTCCCTTGCATACGATTGAATTATGTTAACTACTATAATTCTGCAAATGCTTCTGGCCTTAGTTATGTATAAACACTTAGAAAAGTACTAGTTTAATTGAAGCCTTGTAGGTAATTTGGTATCCTGTTCACATTGAAATATATAACATTGGTTAATATGGTACTAAGTTTATGGCTAGTGTACCCTTAAAGCTACTACAACATTAACCTGTATATAATTATTGATGTAGGCTATTCTTATATTAGCAGTTATTGATGAAATGAGGTTGGAGCATCTCTTACTAGTCTCATGCTCAGTTTTCTTAGTGAGACACCTTCTTTCACTGTAAACTGATCTGGCACATGTTTTCAAAGGTTCCATAACTGTCGAGACTGCTTAGTTTGAGTAATTTTTCTGATGAATGTTGATTTACTCTTGTCTTTACAGTTAGATTTTATATGAAAAAGTGTAAAGTTTATAAATGGGATGTTTTTCCTTAGAATTTAGTAAAATGAAAATAGAAGACCTTGTTTGAACAAGTCGATTTTCCTATCTAGAAACTTTTGTTTGGAATGAATGAAGCACATTGTCCTTTTTGTGTGGGTGGGGGCAGGGGGGTGGTACTATTTGTTTGTGTTAGAGCTAAGCTGCATGGGTTTAAAGACGTTGAATGTGCAACCCGCCCTCGTTTAGCCACTGCAAAGCCTATTCCCTTGGTAAGACAAGTAGATCAAATCTAACTTTGGATCTTTCATAGTTGATCAAATCGTTACAAGCTAGTCCTGCATATGTAAGACACCTATCGCTTATCTCCATCTTATCTGAATAAAGCTTATCTCCATCTTCAAATTCTTAAACCTATCGCTTCACTGACTAGACAATCTGCAATTTTATTTGGTTCTTTTCTATCTAATAATCCTTAAATTGCATGTGCATGGCATGACATCAGTAACAGTTTGTGAAATGGAGGCATATCCTATATTCCAACGCAGTAACCTGTTGACATGCATTCATGGGTAGCTTTAGTGTAGGCATAAAATCATCATGAAAATTTTCCAAACGACTCTAGATGTATTTTTCAGTGCACACTGCCCATGTCTAAAATTCCAAGGTAAAATCCCTAAACGGGAAAAGATTAATCAAAAGGAAAAGGCGAATTCATTTCGAAGCAGCAATTTTAGAGGGACTTGAATACTTTATAATAGACTACATCATAAAAAGTACTTCAAAATTCTCATGTTGATTTTGTCACGTAAACCGAAGTTAAATTGCACCGTTGCACCTCAATAGGTGATTACACTGGATGTGTAGCATTTTAAACATGATTATGTGCTTGCTATTATTTTATGAAATTCTTCCTGAAGCTACGCTCTGAACTACAGATTCATCAGAATATCTCCTTTTGCAAATCGACTCTCTTTTGATGCTCCACCTGTTGTTCAACGGTTGAGATGCTTGGTGAATTTTGAAGCTTTGAAATTTGCAAACCCAATTGCTACTCTATCTGAGACCTTAATTTCTCGAATGAGAGAAAAAAGTGCTGAAAGCAATGGGAAATACATCGCAGTGCATCTTCGTTTTGAGGAGGTTTGTTTTATTTTGTGAAAAAATGATTAATATTGTTTCTGAAAAACCTGGGATTCACTCTTTTCTCGTATTGTGAAAAATTGGAGGCATCTACTAATTGTTGTTATGCAGGATATGGTTGCCTTCTCATGTTGTGTCTATGATGGTGGCGATGAGGAGAAGAAGGAAATGGACACGGCCAGAGAAATAGGTTGGAGAGGGAAGTTTACAAAGAAAGGGAGGGTAATAAGACCAGGAGTTATAAGAATGAATGGGAAATGTCCACTTACACCTTTGGAGGTATGTTTGTATTGAATATTAAAACAATTTATTTCTTTCTCAAGCACATTTTGGTCGTCCATGATCAAGTTTCTTCCAACAAGTAAGTGAGATTCCATTTAGGATCTCAATTGTCTGCATGTTTATGTTACATGGATTTTAGGTTGGATTAATGCTTCGTGGAATGGGTTTCAATAATAAGACCGCAATTTTCTTGGCGTCTGGAAAGATTTACAAATCAGAGAAGACCATGGCTCCTCTTCTTGAAATGTTTCCTCTTCTACAGACAAAAGAAACACTAGCATCAGACGAGGAACTTGCCCCATTTAAGGTATTGTTACGTCAGATGCACACAGATATGCTGTGGAGCTTCATATGGGTATTTTTCTAAATGCAACTTTCTTTCCAGAACTTCTCCTCGAGGATGGCTGCAATCGATTATAGTGTTTGCGCCTATAGTGAAGTTTTTGTGACCACACAAGGTGGAAATTTCCCTCATTTTCTTATGGGACACAGAAGATACTTGTATGGTGGACATTCAAAGACAATTAAGCCAGACAAAAGAAGGCTGGCCATACTCTTTGATAATCCACGTATCGGGTATGACATTGCACCGACCTTAGTTTTTATTTGTGTTTCAGATCATAAGCATTTACACCTCATATTCTTCATCTCTATAGTCGATAGTAAGGCATTGTTATTTTTATGCAGATGGAAGTCGTTGAAACGGCACTTGCTCAATATGAGAGCACACAGCGATGCCAAAGGGGTTGAGCTCAAAAGACCAAATGAATCAATCTACACCTTTCCATGTCCTGACTGCATGTGCCGCTTGAACAGAACAGCACATTCGAAACCCATACACGCTAGATAACATTGGCACGTAGTGAACTAACCTATTTTTCTGCCATGCCGGTATGATTTGTTCGTCCTCCTTGTACTGTGCGATGGCGATTCAACTTCAACCTGCAAGGTTATCTGACGGGGTGTTTACATCGATTTATGTACTCCCTAGGGTGTCTTTTATCCTTGTAAGTTCCAACAGGGATGGCACAACTTCCTTAGTCTTAGACCATCCAGCTGCTAACAATACAGTGATTCGATCTAACACACACCAATAGATCCATCTGAGACCTATAGAGCTCATATCCAGTGCTAATGGAGTTTCAAACCGTTTAGTGTGTAGTGCCCCTTGTACATGGCTCATTAGAATTTTGTCATCATACAGAAATTTTGATGGGAGACAGGCATTGTAAATTTGTGATCCTTGCTTTATTTGCTATACAACCAAAACTTCTTGTTGCAGTATATACCTGACTGTCTGCTTATTGATGATTTGTTATGAAAGCTTACCATCCAACAATCAGCTGCTTATTATCTGTTGATAAGGTAACCCATTGTTTTCTTTTTTGCTTCATCTTTTTACAGCAGCATCTTGTTTGTCTATACTGAGTACTCCATTCTGCTATAGGCCCGAGACATTCAACGTCTGGCAGCAGTGTCAGCAGCAAGCTTTGGTCTTTGAATGTGCCTGACATGCAACGTATAGGGAGGACCGTTGATACTTGATAGAGATTGGGAATCTGGGAAGGAGGAACACCCGTTCCTGTTAAACGACAAGGCCTGGCCAAGGGATGCCGGGCAAGTTCAGAGCAGCTGAATAGCTTTTCCCCCACTTGAAGTCGGGCAGGTTTAGTCATTCAGAGCAGCCCTTTCTTTCTCCTTGTTGTTTCCTCTCGGTCTTCTACTATTGGTAATGAGGCGCGCAGCTGACGGTGATGGGCATGCTCCAGGCCATTTCCCAGCAGGCAACATGGCGTCGCGAATACTTCTGGATGAGATGATGGACAAGATTAGGCGCGCCCCCGTGGCCATGGCGGAAAGGTCGGCCCACTCTTTCATACTCATCCCTTCTCTCACATGCCCCGTTTCATCCCTGGAACAGATCTCTATCCCCATCTCGGCAGACAAACTGAGGCCACTCTTGAAAGAACAAAAGCGTTTTGCCAAAACCAGTTTTTGGGAAGGAGTGTGTCTTCACGTATCAGTGTCGTTAAAGCTTCATTATGATATGATGGTGTTCTGTTTGGTTAGAAGAAACTCCAAAGGCAAACGTAGGATTCCCTTGTTTCACAGGAACATGCATTGACGCATTGTAGAGGTCGATTTCCCCCGTCCTTCGCGTAGGAGACATCAAGATAAAGGGAAGCACGCCAAGGCCGTTATTGGCTTCATAATTTTAGGCATGCTTTGTTTTATCCTTTTCTTGCGCTGATACTATATGATAGTGTAAAAGAAAGGTCAGTGGGTACTGGGTAAGCAAACATAGATTGGCTTCTGGAGATCAGATGAGAAGCATTCTGCCCATGAGGTTTGATCCCTTGCTATACAAGCCTGGCTCAGTCTTGATTAGTGGTGATCGACACGTCCTTGCGTTGTGAGCTTTTGCCGCCACCACTTTAGTGAAGAAAAAACAATTTATGATAAAGCTTTGCCCTATGATGAAATCTGCGGTAAAGCTACTGGGTTCACTGTTTGATCTAATAACTAGAGTGCTCACTTCGTTCCATGTTATCTAATCAACACTGGCCCCCGCAAAAGATTCTGCCTTTCCCTTAAACTTACCATTACGGCATAATGCAAGAATAGTACTTAGAAGAGTCAAGCCACAACATGAGAACGGGGCCCCCTATATGATGACGAACCTTTTCCCCAACACTGCAGTGCAGTGTGTGTGCGTGTGAGCTGGGTCACTGGCTACTCCATAGTTCCTCCTAGCTGGAGTCTCTACTACAGTCCCGTAGCCCACCCACCCACACCCCTACGCCATTTATTTCCACAACACGCAAGTCACAACGCACAACAAAGAACTTCGCAGTTCGCACTGAACCCAACCCAGACATAAGTTTAATCAACGATTTTTCGGCTAGTAAGCAGAAAAATACAGAGGAAATATTCATTCCACCTCACGGGAGCTGAGCTGGGCTGGTTGGCTCGGGTCACCACCCTCACCCCACCGCAGCTCAGGCTCACCTCACTTCACTCCTCTCGAGTCAGTCAGTACTCAGTAGAGCTCTGCTGCTGCTGCTGTGCTCCCGGCGGCACGCACGGAGAGATGCGGGGACAGATCTCCCGCCTCGCAGCGGTGGCCGTGCTGCTCTCTGTCGCCGCCGCGCTCCTGCCGCCGGCCGCCGCGGTGGACGTGGAGGCGGTGCTGGCGCCGTTCCCGGACCTGGCTGGCTTCGCGCGGCTTCTGGCGTCCAGCCCCGTGGCCCGGGAGCTGGCGGGGCGGTCCTCGCTGACGCTCCTCGCCGTGCCCAACGCGCACCTCCCTCAGTCCCCCTCGGCGTTCGCGGCAGCCGCGGGGGCCGACCTCGCCGACGTGCTCCGCTACCACGTCCTCCTCGAGTACATCTCCCCCGCCGACCTCCGCCGCCTCCCGGCCGCCGGGAAGCTGGTCACCACGCTGTTCCAGACCACCGGCCGCGCCCCCGCCGACCTCGGCGCCGTCAACGTGACCGCCGCAGGCCCAGACCTCGGCTTCGTCCGCTCCCCGGCCCCCTTGATCCCGGGCTCCAACGCCACGGTGCTCGGCTCCGTCACCGCCGTCCCCTACAACCTCAGCGTGCTCGCCGTGGACGGCCTCATCGTGCCGTCCGGCTTCGACCTGGCCGCCTCCGACTCCCGCCCCACCGCCGCCGCCGCCGTCAACATCACGCGCGTCCTCGCCGACGCGCGCGGCTTCAACGTGGCGGCGTCCATGCTGGAGGCCTCGGGCGTGGCGGAGGAGTTCGAGGGCGACGAGCGCGGCGCGGGCATCACGGTGTTCGTCCCCACCGACGAGGCCTTCGCGAGCGTGCCCGCCGGGTCCGGCGACCGCCTCCAGTCCCTACCCGCCGACCGCAAGGCCGTGGTGCTCCGATTCCACGTCCTCCACTCCTACTACCCGCTGGGGTCCCTGGAGTCGATCGTGAACCCGCTGCAGCCGACGCTGGCCACCGAGTACGCCAGCCAGGCCGGGCGCTTCACGCTCAACATCACCCGCTCCAACGGCTCCGTGGCCATCGACACGGGCGTCGTCCAGGCCACCATCACGCGCACCGTGTTCGACCAGAACCCCGTCGCCGTCTTCGCCGTCTCCAAGGTGCTGCTGCCCAAGGAGATGTTCGCCAGGACAACAGACTCGGCCGCCGCTATCATCGTCGCCACCCCGCCACCCGCGTCAATGCCCTCCTCAATGCCGCCGGAGCCGGACCAGAGCGGCGAGAGGACGCCGCCCACCAAGATCTCGGCCCCGCCCGGCGTGAACTACACCACGGCGTTGCCGTCGGCGTCTTCATCAACGGCGGTTGTGATTGGGAGGTGGTCGTGTTGTATAGCACTGTTGTATCTAGTACCGCTGCTGTTGGCTCTGGTATGAGATACGGCGGCTAGCTAGCTAGGCCATTACTGGTCTCCTTGTTGAGCTCGATTTTTTTTTGCATTGCTTTTGTTACTGAAATCTGTAGTTACACTGCGAATTGGAAAAGGGGTGGGGGAGAAGAAGACTGGACTGAAGTCTCAAGCTGCAAAGCAGCATTCTTTCTTTCTTTTTACTGCTCGCGTCATGGTGGAAAAGTGAAATGATAGCACCATCCTTCAAAGAAAGAATCTAAAAAATGCCATGTAAAGAAAGAATCACAGACACGTAAGACTATTTCAAGGACACTGTTAGCGCCTGGTTCTTCCTTGCTTCCATTCGATTTCTCTGTGGGCGGGTGACGGAGGAAGGTGGAAGAAGGAGGTGTGCGTACCGGAGCGGTGAGGGGAGACGGACGGACATGGGTAGGTGGGGTGGCAGTGAGCTGGCCTTCGTCACAGGCGTCAGCGCGCTAGATTCGATCGCGTCGCCCGCCACGCCACGCCCATCCAATTCCACCGCCACTTGTGTGCCCGCCCGCCCAAAGCTTCTTGTCGCATCCTGCTGCTATCAACACAATGGACGCTGAAACCCTCGACCAAACGCGTGAATTTCACGTGGACACAGCCTAAATTTATCCGAAATAGTCCACGTGGAGATCAAAACCCTCAAGTTGTAATCCCTGTCATTTGGTGAATCAAAACCTACAATCAGAACGGAATCCCTGCCATTCGCACTGGAGTACTGAATTCATATTCAAACTAACCCTATATATACCTGCTTGAGGCTGCACATGAATCTGGCTCAAGAAATGCATGTGGAATGTCCATTACCTAGAAGATAAGTCGATTTGCTCAAGCATAAAGGAGAATGAAAAAAGAGATTGTATTAGTGTAGTTAAACCTTTGACGAAAAAGAGCGGTGTGGATTCTCTGACTTGAAATAGCCTAACTTTGTTTCATTGATATGTGGATCCCACATCCGACAGACACCATAAATCAGTGACCCAAAGTAAGGAAAAGGTTAGAAAAGCAAAGTCAGTGAATCCGTGTCGGAAAAAGAGATCCCGACCGGTAATACCTATTTTCTCACTAGCTAGACGCACTCAGTATGGCATATTCATCTCCTATCCAATTTTTTTAAGGATATGCCTTTATAGGGGCATATCGTTTTCCATAGAAAAAGGGCCGAGCGGCCAGTGTTACAACGCGGGCTGGCACAGACGCCAAGCGCGCAAACCTCACCGCTAAGCGGCTAGAAAACAACAAGGGGACTACTCGCGGATCCTCCACCTCTCCGCCTGACCTAGGCTACCCCGGAAAAGACCAGCTAACCTCCAGATCTCCCCCTCCTGCCGAATCGAACCTACCATGTAAGCTAACGAAGGTGAGGCCCCGTTGAAGACAATGTCGTTGCGGTGGGTCCATAGCGTCCACGTCACGAGGGCCACCGCAGAAAGCAGGGAAAGTTGTAGGGAAAGTTATCCAAATTCATGTCTCTCCCTGGTCTAAAGAAAGCAGGGAAAGTTGTAGGAGATAGGACGCTTGACCCCGTCGCCGACAGTATACGTGTCGTTGTGCTTTAAAGCTCTGCCTCCTTACCCTCGTCCTTCCTTCCCACGGAATCGCAACACCGCACAATGATTCGACATCACATACCTCTTTGTCCTCCGTGTCGGTTCAGCGTCTCTTGCCACCATGGCATGGTTGTCGAGCTCGCCTGCGGGGCTAGGTCTAGCAGCCTCGTTGCGGCGATGTGGATGAGATGGATATGCCTCGACCTCATTACCTTTCGCTCGTGAAGGTGGAGTCCACCACCGTATTTGTACGCCTCTCCAGATTTTGGGGCGCGGCCACCTTGGACGTTCCTCTGGATTGCGGCAACGTGTAGGGGGGCGATGTGGAAGGGGAGGAGCGTCTCCAAGAGCTCAAAGAGCGCCCCATGGCGTCTGGCTGGGAGTTGG
Source organism: Poa annua (assembly GCA_026929855.1). Classification (NCBI taxonomy): domain Eukaryota; kingdom Viridiplantae; phylum Streptophyta; class Magnoliopsida; order Poales; family Poaceae; genus Poa; species Poa annua. Next base: position 89,714,471 of record CM049431.1, read on the forward strand.
CGATGGTAGGATGGGTGTTGTTGCCCTTGCCCGCCACAAGTACATCACCGGGACTAGGGGAAAGATGAATATGATACTTGGACCATTGTAGTTAGAAATTAATCTCTCCGTTTTTAAATATAAGATGTTTTAGCTATTGCATATGTATCTGGATACAAGTTCTGACATATGAATATGTACACTAAAACATGTCTGGAAGAAGTTTGGACATGTGGATGTGGAAAAAGACTAAAACGTCTTATATTTAAAAAAAACGAAGGGAGTATTATTGTCTGAAAATCAGTCCCAAAGTTTAATTTGAACTGTAATTCAGTACTACGGTGCGAACGACAGAGATTTTGGCTTCAGTGTTCGATCTGCCCAACCTTTAAAAGTTTAAGTTTAAAGTGTAAAATGGACCTTTTCCAAATTAATCTGTTCGATCTTGGCGACCCACTTCTTGGTCGGCTCTTGTTGCTGCCAGCCGGCCGCCAGGGTCCTACACCTATCCTCATCATCTTGGCTGAGCTGAGTACAAGCCATATCGCACATTCACATGGGCATTGACAAAAGGGCGGGCCTGAGGCCAGGCCACCGGCAGGGGAGCCCCCACCGGCGGCGCCACTCGCACATTCACATCGCAGTCAGAGCTCGATTAGGCTAATCTCCCTTAACACGAGCAGGTGAGGGGAGCAGAATGAGGAGGACGATCATGTCCACGAGAGCGCCGGACACGCCCACAGCAGAACGTCGGATTGAACCGCTTCGTCTGTCGACGCAAATGGTTGGCAAGCTAGCAGCGTGGTTCCACCACCGCGGCGGCATGAGTTATTGCACTGTCTGGCAAGCAGTACTGCAGTAGAATCGGTGAGTGAGGCTGTGAGAACGAAAGGCTCTTCAGTTTAGGCTCGGAGCGAGGCCTGCCTGGCTTATATGGATCCTGGTCTTTAGGCCCATCCGCCGCTGAATCCTGCTGAGCCCGTGTGTCTATCACAGTTCACTAGTGTGAGATAGTGTTTTAAATCAAAAAAAAAAATAAGACGGTTGGATTAGGATATCTTATCCAAAACCGGATTACTATTATTGGGGATTTTCGGGAATTCGAATAATCTCCTGTAGGGCCTTAAACTAAACTATAAGTAAATAGTGGCCACGCGGACCAAAGGACGATCTTCAACAAATTGGCACAAACATGCTTAAGTTGCATATGAATCACTCAGACAAGATCGAAATGGGGATTTGACTCCTGTCTCTGCATCGTGCTTCTATATTTATATTATTAATAAACGCATTCAAGTATAAAACGTCAAACTTATTTCAATTCAAGGATCGGCCACAATAGTCATATCTGATGGGGATCGTAAGAAGAAAACAAAAAAAATTCTAGCAACGATATCTTTAAAACATGCAAAGATCTATTATATGCAGATATAGTAGTACGAACGGATATCGGAATACATACCCTTGTAGACCGAGAGCGGGGATTACGTTTCCGCACGAACGTTGACGATGAAGACCGACGAAGCCGACCTCAAAGTCGTGTAGAGGAACTAGACCTCCCAGCACCGCTAGCGTAATAACTCGCAGGGCGTTACACACGTACATTGGAGACGACGGCCTCCGAAGCTCCAGTCCAGTACGAGCAGCGGAAGATTTGGACCGGAACACCAGCAGCGCGGCAACGGGCTATGGTGGAAGAGAGTCCCCTCTCAACTCGGCGCAACTCCGACAAAGGGAATCACGAAATCGAGAGAGAATTGGGGAATTAATTGGTGAATTAAAAGGTCAGGTGTGGCCCTTCTTATATAGACTCCCGGGGGGAGCCAACTTGCCCGCCAGGCAATGTGGGACTAATCCCACCTGCCTGGTGCGCCGGCCCCCTGGTGGGCCTCTTGGCCACCTGGGTCGGGCCCCCACCGAATTTCCCTAGGGAACCCTCTTGGGCCTTCTTTCGGCCAGAATGTCATTTAGGGAAATCAGGCTAAATAAATTTAAAAATAAATATATAAAAGCATATTTAAACATTAATTACACTAATTAATATCAGATATATTATATATAATTTATTCTAACTCCGAAAACTATTTCGTCGCTGCCCGATCTCCATCGGACCTCTCCTGGGTCGTTCTCGATGATCTCTTTCCTTTCTAGTTGTCTTGTCGAAACCCCTTAAGTGTGTTACCCTAGCGGTTCTATATAATAACAGGTATGACCGAGACTCCTCTCTGATCAACGACTAGCTCGTAGGCCTGAACCCCATGAATTAATCCTTGTGATATAACGAATGACTTTCATCTATCAAAACTGAACGTAAAGTCTTAACCTTTTGCCATAGCGATACTTAGCGTGTCTGAGCGTCGTTCATAGATATCTCCATTTCTAACTGAACTCGTTACCGACAACGCTATCTTCTACTCGTCTATGATTTCGTGTCTCCGTGACGTAGTCACATCCTTGCAAGCTCATTAGACATAATCTCACCGAGTGGGCCTAGAGTATCTATCCTGCTATGCGGATTGGCAAATCCCTCTCTTGACCCCTCGTCTCAACTACTCCCTTCCGATACCCAAAAGTATCACCGTTATTGTCATACTATATAAGATACGACGTTTGGTGCGATCAAAGTATCTTCGAGGAATAACAATAAGAGTTGATCTCACGGTCAAAGACATAATGACTACGTCCTACAAATATGGGTATGTCCATCACATCGTTCTACCAACGATATGACTTCCATTGCCGACCGGCGCCATGCCCTATGATCGGGAAACCTCGATCATCGATCGCGCAACAAAACTAGTCTTAGTAGAGACTACTAGGGACCTGGTTGTTTACGTCTCACACCCGTATTAATGTTTCCGCTTAATACGGTTATAGCATGACACAAAAACATATTATGAACAAACGAGATATGATAAAGAAATACAATTTATTAATTGCCTCTAGGCCATATCTCCTTCAGTCTCCCACTTGCACTAGAGTACAAATTAATGTAGATTACAACTTGGTAAAAGCTTAACACCCATAGCAACTTGGTGTGTTTCATGCTTGTCAAGCCGAAGAGGCTTCGTCAGGGGATCTGCCACATTCAGATCCGTATGCACTTTGCAAATGCCTCCTTGTACGTATTGTCGTATCACATGGAAGCGTCGGAGAATGTGTTTGGCGGTGCAGTGAGACCTTGGCTCCCTTGCGTTAGCAATGGCACCCGTATTATCGCAGAAGAGGATCACGGGGTCTTGCGTGCTCGGGAACACTCCAAGTTCAATGATGAACTTCCTCAGCCACACAGCTTCATTCGCGGCTTCGCAAGCAGCAATGTACTCCGACTCCATTCATTATAGATTACGCGACGATGGGTTGCTTCCCACTTCTCCAGCACACGGCGCCTCCATTCACCTTGAGCACATAACCTGTCTGTGACTTAGAGTCATCGGGGTCTGAGCAGAAACTTGCATCCACGTAACCTGTTACGCCAAGTTATTCATCGCAACCACCATAGACAAGGAACATTTCGTTTGTCTTATTGAGATACTTAAGAATGCTCTTAACAACAATCCAATGCGCCATTCCAGGATTACTGTGTAAACGGCTTGTCAAATTTAGAGCCAATGCCACATCAGGTTTAGTACTTAACATTGCATACATAATCGATCCTATGGCTGAAGCATAAGGATGTTTAGTCATTTCGGCTTTACCCTGTTCCGTTACCGGACATTGTGCCTTTCGCAATGTTTTATTCTTGATAACCGGCAGAGAACACTTCTTTGCCATCTCCATACCGAAACGCTTCAGTATTTTATCAAGATAAGTACTATGACTCAACGCTAATAGACGTCTTGATCTATCACGATAGATTTTAATGCCTAAGACGTATGCAGATTCCCCTAAGTCCTTCATGGAAAATTTACTGTTTAAATAATCCTTCACGCTATTCAGAAGTTTCACATCATTCCCAATCAGCAATATGTCATCTACATATAGTGCTAAGAACACAACCGAGCTCCCACTCATTTTCTTGTAAATGCAGGTCTCTTCCAATTTTTGGACAAATCCAAAATCTTTGATTACCTCATCAAAGCGAAGATTCCAGCTCCGAGATGCTTGCTTCAATCTATAGATGGTGCACTGAAGTTTGCATACCTTGTCAGCATTTTCTGGATCAACAAAACCTTCCGGTTGTACCATGTACAACTCTTTCTCAATGTTTCCATTTTGGAAGGCTGTTTTGACATCCATCTGCCATATTTCATAATCGTAATATGCAGCAACTGTTAACAAAATCCGAATAGACTTCAGCATCGCTACCGGTGAAAAAGTTTCATCATAGTCAATCCCATGAACTTGTCGAAAACCTTTTGCGACAAGACGAGCTTTATAGGCGGTCACATACCATCAGCATCAGTCTTTTTCTTAAAGATCCATTTATTCTCGACGGCCTTGCGCCCTTCGGGAATATCCATCAAAGTCCAAACTTTGTTATCATACATGGATCCTATTTCGGATTTAATGGCTTCTAGCCATTTCTCAGACTTCTCGGACTCTAGACTCGCCATTGCCTCCTTGTAGTTCGTAGGTTTGTCTTGTTCAATTAACATGACGGTGCAAACCATGTTGCCATACCATTCTGGTGCGATAAGAGATCTACTAGACCTACAAGGTAGAATACTTTTCTCGACAGTTTCTCCCACTCCATCGTGGAGGACGTTTCCGGAACAGCTTCCGTTGCGCCACTCGGAATTTCGAGTTCAGGATCAACGATCTCATCGAGGTCTACCTTCCTCCTACTTACTCCTTTCACGAGAAAATCCTTCTCTAGAAAGGTACCGGTCTTCGTGACAAACGTTTTGCCCTTAGATTGGTTGTAGAAGGTGTATTCTACGGTTTCCCGCGTATATCCTACAAAGATGACTTTCTTCGACTTCGGTTCGAGATTGTCGGGTTGTAGTTTCTTAACATACGCCTCACAACCCCAAACCTTCAGAAACGATAACTTAGGCTTCTTGCCATATCATAATTCATACGGTGTCGTTTCAACGGATTTGGACGGAGCCCTATTTAAAATGAATGCGGTTGTTTCTAACGCATAATCCCAGAAGGATACGGGCAAATCGGTAAGAGACATCATAGACCGGACACTATCCAGTAGAGTACGATTACGTCTCTCGGACACGCCGTTACGTTGCGGTGTTCCGGCAGGCGTAAGTTGTGGTACGATGCCACAACTCTTCAGATGTGTGCCAAACTCAAAACTCAAATACTCGCCACCACGATCGGATCGGAGGTGCTTGATTTTCTTGTTAAGCTGATTTTCAACTCCACTTTGAAATTCTTTGAACTTTTCAAAAGTTTCAGACTTGTGTTTCATCAAATAGATATAACCGTATCTACTCAAGTCATCAGTGAAGGTGACGAAGTAACGATAACTATGGCATGTCGATACGCTCATTGGTCCACACACATCTGTATGTATGACTCCCAACAAGTCTGACGCCTGTTCAACGAAACCTTTGAACGGTGTCTTGATCATTTTGCCCATAAGGCATGGTTCACATGTATCGAGGGATCCAACATCCAACGAGTCCAAAAGTCCATTTGCGTAGAGTTTCTTCATGTTCTTTACACCATTATGACCGAGACGGCAATTCCACATATACATGGCGGTATCATCACTACACTTAATCCTTTTGGCATCTATGTTATGGATGTGAGTACTACAATCGAGATTCAACAAGAATAAAGCATTACTCTCGGGAGCATCAACATAAAAGATATCATTCAATGAAATATACTTATTTAAATGAATAACCGTCTTGTAACAGGCAAGACACACTTATAATGTTTACACTCAACGAGGGTACAAAATAACATTTATTTAAAACTAAAACTTATCCCGATGGTATATGTAGAGGGAGCGTGCCGATAGCCACCACGTCGACTCTCAATCCGTTGCCGACACGCATCGTCACTTCATCCTTAGTTAGCCGCCTCTTATTCCGCAACTCCTACTGAGAGTTACAAATATGAGCAACAGAACCAATATCAAATACCCAAGTGTTGCTACGGGGCGTATGTAAGGTATACATCTATAACATGTATATCAAATATACCTTACTCTTTGTCGACTATCTTGCCAGCTTTCCTGTCCTCCAGGTACTTAGGGCAGTTGCGCTTCCAGTGACCTTTTCCCTTGCAGTAGAAGCACTCCACACCAGCTTTGGGACCAAATTTGGCAGTCTTGGGCTTGGCAACCAATTTTCCCTCCCTCCTGGACTTCCAGCTCTTCTTTCCGTTGCCACCGGATTTCTAAAAATCGACGGTCTTGTTGACCATCAACAGCTTGTGCTCCTTCTTGATTTCTACCTCAGCAGTCTTGAGCATCCCGAACACTTCACCCAGGGACTTAGCCATGCCCTGCATATTGTAGTTCATGACGAAGTCTTTATAACTAGAGGGCAACAATTGCAGCACCCTATCAATCGCCAGCTCATCGGGAATCTTGCATTCCAGAGCGTTCATGCGTTGAACGTAGCCAGACATCTTGACCACGTGCTCGCTCACACTCTATGCTCCTCCATCTTGGCCGAGAAGAAACGTTCAAGAAGTTTCATATCTCTCAGTCTTAGCCTGTGACGCAAAGACAACCTTGAGATCAGAAATTATCTCAACGGCGCTCATCTTCTCAAAGCACTTCTGCAGGTCGGCTTCCATGGCGTAGAGCATGCCACTCTGGACAAAGGCGGAATCCTCCAATTTGGTCTGGAAGACCTTCTTCTCATCATCAGAGGCTTCATCTGCGGGAGGGTCTCCTATGGCGGCCTCAATGACGTAGGATCCTTAGGTTGCGGAATCAGGCCATGAAGTTAGACCCATTGGTCTTAAGCTTTTCTTTCTCAAGGAACAGACCTAGGTTAAACGAGGGGCGAGACATCTACAATGGAATTTACAACAACATAAGACTTTGTTCATAATAATTTTTAGTTATAGTATTTTTAGAAAATAACTAACATAACTCCCACTCAAACGAACATCCCTCCTTGTCGTTTAAGAGATTACACGACCCCCATCCATTGCACAACCCCTCATCGTCAGAGCCGGCAGCACAACTTCAAGGGTTGACAATTGTCCATCACAACAATTATGTGACTCATGCTCGACCTTTCGGCCTCCGTGTTCCAATGCCATATCTGCATATGCTAGGCTAACCACTATAACCTCCACGTAACGCTTGTGCAGCATGGCTTACACCCATTGTATGCGAACGACGATATGTCGTCTGACACCCGATCGTCACGGCCTGCCTCAAAACGTAGAACTTTGTTGGTGATACTCGTCTAGGAAGAACACAACAATCCAATAATTGCATGTTTAAGCATCCCTTTCGGTCCCTCCATTGAAAATGTAAGACCAATTAAAGAGAGAGAAACAGGCACCCGCCAGCCACAAATACGGTACAAGCCGTATGCAGTAGTGGAACCAGCCTCGCGTAAGCGTACACGTAAAGTCGGTCCGGGCCGCTTCATCAACTCGATGCCGCTGGAATCACAAGTGCACGCTAGAGGGTAGCAAATAACATGAACGGTGCCCCCGTGTAGAACACATGTTCTAACAGCGTACAACTATATGTACGATAGATCGGCTCTGATACCACTGAAGGGGATCGTAGGCGGAAAACAAAAAAAATCGTAGCAACGATATCCTTAAAACATGCCAAGATCTAGTCTATGCAAATATAGTAGTACGAACGGAGATCGGAATACATACCCTTATAGACCGAAAGCAGGGATTACGTTCCCTCACGAACGTTGACGATGACACCGACGAAGCCGACCTCAAGGTCGTGTAGAGGAAGTAGACCTCCCAGCACCGCTAGCGCAGCACCTCGCAGGGCGTTACACACGTACGGTGGAGACGACGGCCTCCGAAGCTCCAGTCCAGAACGAGCAGCGGAAGACTTGGACTGGAACACCAGCATCGCGACAACGGGCTATGGTGGAAGAGATCCCCTCTCAACTCGGCGCAACTCCGACAAAGGGAATCACAAAATCGAGAGAGAATTGGGGAATTAATTGGTGAATTAAAATGTCAGGGGTGCCCCTTCTTATATAGGCTCCCGGGGGGGAGACAACTTGCCAGCCATGCAATGTGGGACTAATCCCACATGCGTGGTGCGGCTATGGCTGGTGCGCCAGCCCCCTGGTGGGCCTCTTGGCCCACCTGGGTCGGCTCCCCAAGCCCCCACTGAATTCCCCTAGGGAATTTTCCCCTCTTGGGACTTATTTCGACCCGAAGGCTCATTTAGGGAAATCAGCATAAATAAATTTGAAATAAATATATAAAATTATATTTAAATATTAATTATACTAATTAATATCAAACATATTATATACTCCCTCCGTTCCTGAATATAGGGTGTATAAGTTTTCCGCACGCATATTTAGATAAGCTATTTTGTACATAGTGTACTAAATTTGTATTTAGAAAAAATGTCAAGAGATGAGTTCTTAATCCGTTAAATCGCTCTTTTGAGACTAGATATCATTTTTTTATGGGTCAAATTGTGCATAAATAGCAAATACATCTTATATTTTGGTTTTTTCTTCAAAAACGTATACACCTTATATCAAGGAACAGAGGGAGTATAATTTATTCTAGCTCCGAAAACTATTTCGTCGCTGCCCGATCTCCATCAGACCTCTCCCGGGACGTTCCCGGTGATCTCTTTCCTTTCCGGTTGTCTTGTCGAAACCCCTTAAGTGTGTTACCCTATCGGTTCGATATAATAACAGATATGATCGAGACTCCTCTCTGATTAACGACTAACTCGTAGGCCTGGACCCCATGAATTAATCCCTGTGATATAATGAATGACTTTCATCTATCAAACCTGAATGTAAAGTTTTAAACCTTTTGCCATAGCGATACTTAGCGTGTCCGAGCGTCGTTCATAGATATCTCCATATCTACCTGACCTCGTTACCGACAACGCTATCTTCTACTCGTCTATGATTTCATGTCTCCGTGACCCAGTCACATGCTTGCAAGCTCATTAGACATAATCTCACCGAGTGGGCCCTAGAGTATCTATCCTGCTATGCGGATTGACAAATCCCGCTCTTGACCCCTCGTCTCAACTACTCCCTTCCGATACCCAAAAGTATCACCGTTATTGTCATACTATATAAGATACGACGTTTGGTGCGATCAAAGTATCTTTCAGGAATAACAATAAGAGTTGATCTCACGGTCAAAGTCGTAATGACTACGTCCTACAAATATGGGTATGTACATCACGTCGTTCTACCAACGATATGACTTCCATTGCCGACCGGCGCCCTGCCCTATGATCGGGAAACCTCGATCATCCATCGCGCAACGGAACTAGTCTTAGTAGACGCTACTAGGGACCTGATTGTTTACGCATCACACCCATATTAATGTTTCCGCTTAATACGGTTATAACATGACACAAAAACATATTATGAACAAACGAGATATGATAAAGAAATACACTTTATTAATTGTCTCTATGGCATATCTCCTTCAATATCAATTAGCCTTCAGAGTAACTAAGACTATAAATTTTGAAGTCTTCTATGATGCAGCCAACAATACATGATAAGGACAAATCACACCATTGTCATAAGACGAGAGCATTTGGTGTCCAAAAGTGCCCACTGTGGCAATAAGAATGACCACACAAACAAATCCAATAAGTGGCAACCTGCAAAAAAAAGTATCTCTATTACTGTTAAAACTCACAGCATTTTGAAAATTCCAAAGAGCTCACATAAAACCAACAGGACCAATAAGAATACATGCTTTGGTTCTTCTATTCACCCTATCGAACCAATGTCCAAACATATTAGCCACACTAGTTAGGGATTAATCTCCAAACATTTTATCGTCTCAACAGACTGACAGAATATACATTTTTTTACAATTTCCTCTTAATTAAATTATCTTTAGTTGATAGAACCTTCTGATGAACAAACCACATAAATATACTGATTTTTAGAGGAAACTCTCAATTCCCATAAATACTTACTTGGGCAGCATAATATCAGTTTACATAAATATAATGATTTTTAGATGGTAATGTAATATATAGTAGATTGTCTGTGCAAAATATGTTTCGGAAGCCGTGGAGCTTGGTGGGGTTCCGTTTTATACTAAACTTGTTTACTTACATACATATAATTGACTAGCTAAATGCTAGATCTTAACATCTAATATGTATAATAATATGCTTATCACAATAAATATTGTGAAACTTTCAGACACACTGGTTGATGTTCCTATCCTAGTGCTATGGTAGCAAATACACTTCGTTTAAGACAAAAAACATTCTAGATATGTTTTTGTTAATTTCATAGTATTCTAGTTAAAAGACCCTTAATTCTTTCATCAAAATGAATTTTACTTACATCAACGAGAATTAATATGTAAACAATCTCATTCTTGTGTGAATGACGCAACTTCCCTGCTAACATGGTCATATGTTACATATGCATTGCTTGATGCAGATACAATATTTTTTTTTATAGATTTCCGATAGTATCTCCAAATATTTTGAACAAACTCGAAGTTTTGCATGTCTATAAAATATCTTCATAGAGTGTTTGAGTGTGTAACTATGTCTTTTCGATGCAGTTGTAAATAAACACAAATATTGCTTTATGACTTACTCTTTTAGTTGGAAACCACTTGCCCTGGATATAATAAGGAGGTTGCTTGCGTCTTGACGGAGAAAGCTTCAAAGGCTGTAGTTATAAATGTGTCAAAGTCTCTTAGGAGGACAAGAAAGAAGTTGCACGTTGACAGAAAAACTCCCATAGTTGTTTGCTAGCAGTGTGTTCCACGTCTGACCTTAGTTCGTAGCTTATGGTTGTAATAGGTTGAACAAGTGTGTTGACGGTCGGATGGTTCCTTGGTGTGTTGTTCGGTTGTGATTGTTTATTGTGACAATTTTTGCTCGGTTTTCTGTTAATTAATTGATTAACTCTCTTGTTATTATTGGAAGGAAGCATCTGTCACCTTTCGTTATTAGCACACATAAAGTTTAGTTCGGTTCTTCCAAATTTCCTATCCCGTTTAGAATATTCAAAATTGCTCTAGTCACTTTATTTTCATTCTGCACTGCATAAGTCCCGGTGCCGCTAAAAAAAAGTAAGTACCGAAATATATTTGTTTAAACATAATTACTCCTCTTTATTCATTTATTTGTCACACCAGCGCGCTGGCGGCCTAGGAAAGAAACCGCGAGCCGGTTGGGCCAATACACGGTGTGGCTCAAATAAGAGAAATAAATAGTAGAAGGATTTCCTAAATAGAATGATGGATTAACAATAAAGCCCATGTTAGTCTAAGCCCGGCCCACGTCCACCAGCCGCGAAGGCGCTTCAGCCCGCGAGTGCTATATAACCTCCACCCTCGTCGCCCTAGGGTTTCTCCTTAGACGCAGCCGCTTCACTTCTCCCAGGTAAAGGTAAGCCCCCGCCGCCGCCTCGGATCTCCTGGCCCCTCGTCCTCCCCGTCCATCTCCTGGCCCCTCCCCGTCGCTAACTTTGTCCGTGGCTGCTTGTCCGCCGAGCAGGAAAGGTTCGCCCATGGCGCCGACGCAGCCCAAGTCCGGCCTCTTCGTGGGCATCAACAAGGGTCACATCGTCACCAAGCGCGAGCTGCCGCCTCGCCCGTCCGACCGCAAGGGGGTAAGCTTCTTCTGCCCCCACGTCCCGTTGTGTCCTGGCTATATGCTCGATGTTGCGATAGCTATCTTGCTACTTTGTTGATCTGTGTGGATTTGTTGTGGTAGACTAGGTTGGTCGGTAGATTAGGCGGTTGTAGTACTAAGTAGTCTTCGTTAGAGCCTGACGGATCTTACAACTTGCCACCGTTACAGTCGAAAGAATTCTTCGATCATTTCATATACTGTTCTAGCTGACGAAATTTAGTAAATGCACATCAGTTGATTAGTTCCGGAAAGCTAGTTTACTGGTTTTGTTACAATGATAACAAATTATGATCTTGATTTACTGAATTGTTTGATTAAATTAGTGATATCCCCATGGATAGTAGACTCTGGCTTCTGGAGTTTCTTTGTCTCTGCATTTGTGCATTTTAGAAGTACGGTTTGTTGTTGAGCTCTGTAGTTACCTTGTATGCAAGATAAAATACATGTTTGCAAGTTTTCAATTTTTTGTATTTCTGTGTTCTGATCTATTAAGTGTTTCATTGATATCTAGTCTAAAATCTAAATACCATTGAGCTAGGAAAGTTTCATTACTGTGTTTGTCATTTACAGTTTTTTGGCATGCTCTTTTGTGTGACCAGTTAGTTACCCTTCTTGATTTGCAGAAAGGTACCAAGCGCGTGCATTTCGTCAGGAACTTGATCAGGGAGGTTGCTGGGTTTGCTCCTTATGAGAAGCGTATCACTGAGCTTCTCAAGGTTGGCAAGGACAAGCGTGCACTGAAGGTGGCCAAGCGAAAGCTTGGAACTCACAAGAGGGCCAAGAAGAAGAGAGAGGAGATGTCCAGTGTCCTCAGGAAGATCAGGTGAGCTACTCTGAAATTCTGTTACTTCTCCTTTGATTTAATCTTCTGTGTTGATGAAGTCCTATATGTTTAATGGTAGACATTTCACAGCAAGTACTATCAAGTTTCTCTAAATGTGCTCTATATTTATCTTGTTCTCCGAAGACAGTAATTTGGTTAGTGATAAATTGTCTCACTTGGGCAGCATGAAACTCAAATCGTGTTATGCTTGAAGTATACTTCATTTTTGTGATGGAATCCTGTGTCTGTGCATCAGTTAATAACTTGTTCTCAAGACAACTTGTCTAAGCCCTTTAAAATTGATGCTTATCCTATGTGAAATGTCATTGTATTGACAGTTTTACCTGTGGTAAATTATTTTCATTTCCCTAGTTTCTTTGTTATATGGACTATAAACTTACATATTCTGCTGTGCTATGCAGATCTGCTGGTACTGGCACGGAGAAGAAGAAATAGATTATCCCAAGCTCATGAAGTTGATGGCAATCTTCTGTTCTGGTGTCTAGTATTTACTACATGTAGAACCTACTGTTATTGGTCAGCTAAACGTTATGCTATGTTGAACCTCCTGTCTTGTGAGATTTTGATCTAATTTGCAATGCATGGTTTTCCTTCAATTTCCGTGCTAGTTTATTGATGCTTTGTTTCATTGGTTTCTTTTTTCGTTTGTTTAGAGTGAGTTAATGAGATCGTACATATGCATCCAAAATCCTGTTGAACCGTAAATTGCCTTGCCAAGTTGTTTAGGCCAGTATGTAGTTCTCCTGAATTCTGATGGCCTGACATTAGATTCCATCCTGGTGAGTTGCAATGCTGCTTTTGATTGCGATGTCCATGTGTTCAGGGCAGTCAAACACACCATGCATTTTCTCTTGTGTCACGGGTGATCTTTTTAGATCCTTTTCATGATTATCCCGATGGTATTATGGCAGTACATATTTTGTGAATTCTGTGTGTTAGTGGTTACAATATCTGGTTGTCCAGTCTCATACGTGGCAAAGGATAGGCGCAACAACGGATTGTTTTGTGAGTACGCAAATGTGTAATCTAGTTATAGAATGTAGAGGTTTGAGTATAATATAACAAAATGACAGTCTGTTGAACCACTCCACACTGGCTAGTCTGAAGACAACCTCTCAGACACCACAACAATGACGAGAAAAACCTGTACAAAACTAAGCAACAAGGCCGTGTCTTAACCGAGGCCGCTGTATCTCCATACTGACTTCCCTCATTGGCGCACCATCCTACAGGTGGTTTATCTATCACATAAGATCAGTGGGGCTACTCCTACCTCTAAGGTTTAGTATTTCTTCTAACAAGTGGTGTATTCTTAGTATAAATCTCTTGTCGTTTGACATCTATTATTTTCATGCAATTCATTTCAGATTCCATATTTAAATGTGTGTGGCTGTTATCAGTGGCGGAGGACCCCTTAGGGCAAGGTAGGGCAGCCGCCCTACCTTAATTTTTGACAAAAAATCGAATACATGTAGGCATTTCTCTGATACATATAATATTTTTAGTAGTTTCTGAAGTTTTGACAAAAATAAAGGAAAATGGCCTCGTGGCTGCCCCGGCCGCAAACTGGGCCTTGCTACTGGGCTTTAGGCTCTAGCGAGCAGTGAATGCTTCGCTTCCTCGTCCGCTCGCTCCGCTCGTTCAAGGGAGACGCCCCTCCCGCTGCTCGCGTCTGCGTGCCCCGGTCGTTGTCGCCCTCCTCCTCTGTGCCCTGACCGCCGTCGCCCGTCAATTTGAGTTTTCTTGAGACATTTTTTTAAGTTCGCCTGACCTAGTTTTTTTTTCGTCCTCCGCCACTGGCTGTTATGTAATTGTAATGTCATTTCAATTGGAATTCTAAAGAGTTGTTGTGCTGTGTTAAGTCAATTCATGTCTCTAATGTTGTCATTTCTCTGAAATTATTTTATTTTATTTTTGCAATTAAAATGAAATGATGGGTGCCAAATTAAGCCCTTAAACGTGCGAATACTTTTCAAGCTCGTGGATTGTTCCTAGACAATACAATTAAAATGAATCGACTAGTCTTAATAATCTAGTCGAACAGGTAGTTGAGTGACTGGTCTCACCCATTAGTGTAGCTATGGTGCAAATCATATTGCTTTTCTTATTGATCATTTGTCTTACATTCGTAATTGAAATCACTATTCATGACGATTTTTAGTAATTTTATTAATAATGCAAAATAAAATAAAATAAAATATGGCACTTAGGGCATGACTCTAAATAGAGCAATACGTAGAGCTCTGAAGAGTGTCGGGACCCTTGGATTGGGACAGAATGCGCAGCTATCGTTGTGAAGCCACGCCTTCTTGACAAGGATGTCCGCAGTGTTGCAGCGACCCTTGATTGCGAGCCAGGAGAAAATACGGCAGCGCAGGGGTGCGTCGGAATTCCAAATAATCATCATGTAGTTTGTGTTGAGAGCTCCTCCAAACTGAATTGCATAGGCCGAGCTTGCGGTATACTTTCCGTTTGTGTTCCAACGCCAGACTACCCGGTCATCAGTCCCCGGCTGTATGTTGGTCTGTTGTAGACTTTCCCACAGCTGCACTGCTTGGATGAGAGCATCAGGTTAACTTCCGAGTCCATCTATGACCAGTTAGGGCCCGCGCCACCGTTATCGTACGCCGGGTGCAGGCCTGAAACAGCAACGGGGCCGTGTTCTTCATGCATTCGCCGCTTAGCCATTGATCCTGTCCAAAATTTGATTGATCTGCCATTGCCCAGGTAAAAAATAACATTGCCCTATATTGTGTAGAAAATTTCTATGCAATATAAAAAAAAATCATAAGTGGGTGGAAATTAAATTATCACGAGCCACCGTGATCCAAACCAAACGGGGATCCATATGCGGATGTGCCCACCACTGACAACAAATCGTCTCAACATACTGTGAGTAAAATGTGTCTTGACGTGATGATCTATATATGCGTTCGTATATGATCTCTTCGGCTTAGAGAGACTGTATGACTAGGAGCTTTCTTTTTTCCATCTTGTTTCTTCACCTTTGATGTGCAGAGGCGTAAACATTCGAGTTAACAAAAGCAGCCTTTATCGGAAAAGGAGGACTCGGGACATCGACTTCATATGCTACCAATCGATCACGAAGGTTCAATATACCAGCATGTAGAGTGCAAAACTAATCTCGTTTCAGCAAAAAGCAAACATTGTAAGCTGATCCCGTTTCATCTGCAGTCACGTAGGTTCAGCTCACAACAACCCTGCGCGACAGAGCAAGGATTGGGTAATTAAGGATTGGGAAAATTTGATTGATCTGTCCAAAATTTGATTGATCTGCCATTTCGGAAACTTAAGGATTGGGTAAATTATTCAGAAACTGCATACTGTGACGATAAACTATGATATTCAGCAAGGTGTATTCATAGTGGAAAATCACTTAAACGTGGAATACTTGTCGACCTCCAGGATCGTTCCTGGACAATACAATTAAAATGAGCAATCGTTCATGATAGTACAAGATTCAGTTTCAAAGGTTGGGAGAACATTGAGCCCTTCTTCTTTGCATAATGTAGCAATCGTTCATGATAATAGTTTTAGGAAAAAGATCTAAGAAGGTCGCTGACGGACATATATGCCATTGCGATCATCTGCATGAAGCTCCCATGTGCCACTGCTTCTCTGTTTCCCTAGTAGGCAAGCCACCCATCAGGAGCTTCCCACGCGCATATTTTTCTTTTCTGAGGGACTTTACTCTTCCAAAACATGACCAAGCTGGTCAATCTTCATAGGGTCGAGCGCTCATAGCCATATCTCCTTCCCTTTTGACAACAAAGAAAACACGAAATAGTACAGGATTCAGTTTCAAGGTTAGGTGAAGATTGATCCCTTCTTTGTTTCAAATTTTTTTATCCCTTCTTCTTTGCATAATGTAGCAATTGTTTATGATATAGTAGTTTTAGGAAAAAAAATCATATCACTAAGAAGGTCGTTGACGAACATATACGACATTGCGATCATCATCCAACCTAATGCATATTCACCTGTATTCTAGCTCTCGCGTCTCCAGTTCAGAAGGCTTGTACTAGGAACCTCAACAGTAACTGTGCCTCTTCTAGCTGCATTGCAGCACACATTTCAGAAAATTAAGTGTTCGGTAATTTATTTACCTACAGCTAACCGAGACAATATTACAATTTGCCAAAGGAGATCAAACTAGTTTTCATCCCCATGAGTGGTCATGAAGGAATTGAAGAGATTGCAGATAGAAATAAACACGATTTGTGCACAATCAGACAACTCAGAACAAATTTAGGGAAGCACCATATTCAGATAAACGAAGAGCTGACCAGCTCAGTTTCAAACGTCCATTCTGTCTGATGCAACAGTGTTTTCCACTGGTCGACAGTTCGTTGAAACGATAAGGAGCACCCATCACATAGTGTAAGTGAGATTTGCTTTTGCTTGCTTTGTCGTGCATGGTTGTTGTGAGCGTGACAATGTTTGCTCTTTGGTTAAACGGGATCAGCTTTGCACTCTACAGTTTTGTATATGAGACCTACGTGGTTGATCAGTACCAGATGAAATTTATGTCCCGAGTCCTCTTTTTCTCCACTACTAATAAAAAGGCGTTCCCTACGTCCACCCAGAAAAGTGTACACAAGACGATCAGATCCATCGGATCAACCTCAATTACGAAAATCTAACGGTCTATACGCTTGGTCAACCGTCCAACGGATCCGATTGATCCTGTCGACCAGCAGAACATGTTCTGCCAAATCCTCACCGTCCGCGCGCGGCCCACACCTCCGCTAAGGAAAACTAACCACGACGGAATATTTGGAAACCGTCACCACGAGCCCTCAACAGCGGCGCCGCCAATCTACCTCCTCCCTCCTCGCCGTCTCGGCTCCACGATCTTCATGACGACGTGGATCTCGCTCGTTCGAGCAGCCCATGGCAGGCGGCGTCCTCGCCTGCTGCGGCCGTCGTCGGGGGCCCTAAACGCACGACAGCGAATGACGGCCAGAGAAGGTAGTAGGGACGGCGAGGCGACGGTGGCTCGAGGGGAGGTGGATGGGAAGCAGCGGCGTGGGTTGCGGGCGCTCCGCCGCGGCGGCGGCAGCGAGGGAGCGCGGCGGCGGCGCAGTTTGCATGCACAGGGCGGATACCAGTTTGGCCTCCCTCTCTCTTTATTACCTTTCTTCTGACTTTTTTCCTCTCTGCTAGAGGAGATTCATGGCAACCAGCTGCATCGCACAATAGGAGAGAGCAGCCACTGGTATCGTTTTCTTCGTGGCGATTCTTGTTTTTTTCGTGGCGGATTGTTCCGTTAACCTGACGGGCGGGTGTTTTTCTTTTCTTGGTTCTTGCCTGCAGGATCGGAGCATGACCTGGAGCAATGACCGCCGAGGGGATGGAGTGCAACGGCGGCGGCGAGGCGCCGAAGGCGGAATTGGCGGCGGCGGCGAAGGTGGTCGTGGAGAGGCTGGCAGAGGAGCGCGAGGGGGTGAGCGGCCCCTTCGTCGTAAACGGCGACTCGGACGGCCTCTCCAGCCGTTCTTGCTCCTACAAGGTGGACTCCCCCCGCTCGGATGAGGAGGATCTGCCGCCGACCAATGCAGTCCTGGATGCGGACTCGGATCACGGCACGGCCGGTGGGGAATTGGGTGCTTCGGACGCCACCGTCGGGCTTCCATTCTCCAACGGGCACGCTCCTCCCTGATGTGGTAGAGTCGAAGAATGGTGTGGGCGAAGGAAAATCAAAGGTAAGTGACAACTCTGAGGACGGTCTTGGGGCGCAGGGGATTGCCGGGGGAGAGCTGGGCGGGGAAGATGCTCCAGCATAAATTGAGATTGGACATACTGAAGCTGGTGCTGATTCCGCACCACCTGCTTGGATTCTATACTTAATGACGAGGATCTCGAGCTGGGCGGAGAAGATGCTCCGGTAGAAACTTAGATTGGCCATACCGAAGCTTGGTGCTGATTCCGCAGCACCTGCTGCGGATTCTGGCGAGTAGCAAACAGAAGCACTGAAGACTGAGCCTGAAGTATCGGATGCGAGTGATTTTGGTAAGGGACCTATGGAAGAGGAAGTTGCTGCAAACGGGTCTGTCTCTGAGAAAACTACTGATACGTCCACAGAGCTTGAATCTTGTGGTCAAAAGTAAATCCAGTTGTCTCTTCAGCCTTTGTAACAGCGACATTCAAATAATTTTGGTACCCTTCTCTTGTTCCTGAGTCATAGTGCAAATAGTCCAACTATTTAATTGGAGTATTTAAAAACATATTGGACATACCTGAATTATTTGTGGTGCACTAGGTTGCTATTCTATTTTCCTATACTTACTCTCTTTTAATAGTGGTGGAGATAGTAGGTTTTTTAACAGTTCATAGTAGAGTGATGTTATATTTTTTAAGGAGTATCGTGATGTTATTACCATGGGAGGAAAATTTCATGATGATCATTTAGTTGAAGCGTAGGTTGGAAGCAAAGTGTAAAATATGTCCAGGCAATGAACATGAGTGAAAGGATTGTGATATGTGGATCAGAATAGAAAGGTTGTGGGCTAAGTACATGTTTGTATGTTGTCAGTTGCATTAAGAGATACGTGCGTTGCACGTGCATGTTAACTAGTCCGATAAAGGCCGCGTTTGTTAACTCCAATGTTTACATCAAGTTTATACAATCACTGAGGCACACCCAACCATCGGAGGTGCAAAAAGAAGACGGAAAAAGAAGGTTGAAAAAAAACTTCTAGTCATACAGTCTCTCGTAAGCCGAATAGAGTATATACGAACGAATATATAGATTATCACGTCAAGACACATTTTACTCACAGTATGTTGAGACGATTTGTTGTCAGTGGTGGGCACATGGATCCTCATTAGGATCATTATGGCTCGTGACAATTTATCATTAAAAACTTGTCATTTCTACATAGACATAGCGACCAAATTACAGCAATCGCTCCCACCCTATAGAAAAGTTTGAACCTAGGATCCACTACGTTTAACCAGTTGACAAAAATGTTAGCAACACTACTTGGTGGATGTAAGGTAGAACCTATCTGGATGGCTGACCATATAGACCTGGCGAACTCGCACTGAAAAAAAGGTGTGTAATGGACTCGTCATGTTGACAGAATACACACTTTTTACTTCCGTGCCAATTGCGTTAGGCAAGGTTATCTTTGATAAGGATTACTCCTCGACGTAAATACCACGCAAACACTTTTGTTTTTAGCGGTATTTTCTTCTTCCAAAGTTTGTTATTATTTAAACTATCGACTGGAATTTCAGGCAGAATTAGAGCTCTATACATAGAATCAACCGAGAATTTACCATTCTTCATAAGATTCCATTGAAATTTATCTGGATCCGTCCGACAATTGGATTGAATCCAATCGGATGAGCAAAGCATTCCATGATGCTTGTCTTGTTCGAATTAAACTTCTTCTGAACGAAATATCTGGTGGGGAAGTGCCCAACACCTTCGCGATCGTGTCACTTTTGTTTTGTACGATAAAGTATAGAGCCGGATATTGTTCTTTGAGCATAGACTGGCCTAGCCAAATATCCTCCCAGAATCGAATTTCCGAACCGTCCCTTATTAGGAAAGAACCATGTGGAAAAAAAGTAATTCTTTGTAGCCATGAGGCCTGCCCAGAAGTGTGAATCACCAGTTTTCCAAAGAACCCGGGAAACAACTTGATGTCCATATTTTCTCCTTAGGAGGGTTTGTCAAACTCCATCTTCAGACAGAAGTTTAAATAGCCATTTACCTAGAAGCGCTCTATTCTTGACCTCAACGTCATGAACACCGAGCCCTCCTTGGTCTTTAGGGCAGCAAACCACACTCCATTTAGTCAGTCGATATTTTTTCTTCTCAGAATCTCCTTGCCAAAAGAATCTAGATCGGAAATAATCCAATCGTTTTAAGACTCCTTTAGGCAGTTGGAAGAATGATATCATATACAGTACCATGTTCGTTCCGAGTTTATGAGAACCAATCTTCCACCCAGAGATAGGAGTTTGCCTTTCCAGCTATTTAAACAAAGTTGAATCCTTTCCTCCACCCTTTTCCATTCAGCCTTTGTAAGTCTCCGATAGTGTATCGGTATACCCAAATAGTTGATAGGAAATTGTCCTTGCTCACAGCCAAAAAGCTCAGCATACAAGGTGGAGTTCTCTTGGGCCTCACCAAAGCAAAATAATTCACTTCTATGGAAGTTTATTTTAAGACACGAAAGTTGCTCAAAGGCTGACAAAATCATCTTTAGATTACGAGCTTTTTCGAGATCATGCTCCATAAAAAGAATTGTGTCATCGGCATACTGAAGAATCGATAATCCACCATCAACGAGATGTGGAATCACTCCTTCAGTAAGACCCTCGGATTTAGCACGATCGATCAGGATAGCCAACATATCTGCCACTATGTTAAATAGTATTGGCGATAGCGGGTCACCTTGTCGAAGGCCTTTTTTCGTTTGAAAGTATTTGCAAGTGTCATCGTTGACCTTAATGGCTACACTCCCTCCAGAAACAAAGCTATTAATTACTGCGCGCCACTCAATGGAAAAGCATTTCATCCTAAGGGTTTGTTGGATGAAAGACCACTTCACTTTATCATAAGCTTTCTCAAAACCAATTTTCGGAATAACCCCATTCAACTTTTTCCTATGTAGTTTGTGGTCTGTTTCATGTAGAACCGCGACACCATCAAGGATGTTGCGACCTTGCATGAAAGCCGTCTGGGACGGGCGAACCACATGATCTGCCACAGTGTTCAGTCGAATCGTATCCGCTTTGGTGAATATTTGAAGCTAACGTTAAGGAGGCATATAGGTCTAAACTGGTGGATCCTTTCTGCCTCGTTAACCTTCGGTAACAAAATTATCTGACCAAAATTTATACGAAACAACTCAAGTTGTCCACTGTGAAGACATGCGAACAACTGAATCAAATCAGCCTTGATGACGTCCCAAAAGTTCTGATAGAACTCAGCAGGGAATCCATCATGACCAGGAGCTTAATTATGTTTCATTTGGAAAACCGCCTTTCTCACTTCCTCTTCCTAATAGGGTTTAGTAAGTAGGTTATTTTCCTCAGCTGAGACCTGTGGTATATCCGCTGTTCGGGACTCATCCAAAGTGAAATTGCTTTCCTCTGGGGCACCGAACAGGCCTTTATAATAATTTGTAATATACGACTTTAGTTGTTGGTGACCCTCAATCGTTCCTCATCCAGAACCAGAGAATGACTACGCTTTTTCCTGTGTCTGCCATTGGCAATACTATGGAAGTAGCTAGTATTCGAGTCCCCTTCCAGAATGAATTTGGCTTTGGAGTGTGGATACCATTTTAACTCCTCCTCGCGCAGTAGTCTTGCTATTTGTGCATTTGATTGGCTCTTTGGCTCAATTTCTTGCACAGATAGTAACTGAATTTCCGCTAATGCTTCTAGAGCATCAATAATCGAGGACAGTCGTACCTTTTCTTTTTTAAGTAAACCAGTTGTGTGACGAGACCAACCAACGAGGTGAGTACGTAGAGCACGTATCTTATTATTCCACCGTTGGATAGGCGAATCGCCTGCAACTGGTAACTCCCAAATTCGTTTAACCATGTCATGGAAGCTCTCACGATGTAACCAACCAAGCTCGAACTTGAACCGTGGATTACATTGTGGTCTCGGTACTCCAGTGCTCAATAGAATAGGAGCATGATCCGATAAATCCTTAATACGTTCCAGAGCCCGTACCAACACCAATGGGAACCTAGCTTCCCAATCAGAATCCATCAGTACACGGTCTAGTTTCTCGTATGTGGGTTCAGGGAGATAGTTAGCCCACGTGAACTGTCTCCCCACCATCGAGATCTCTCTTAAATTCAAGCTGTCAATGACTGCATTGAACAAAAGAGGCCAAGGGTTGTCGAACCGACCCTTACTTTTCTCAAAAGGAAAACGTAGCATGTTAAAGTCCCCACCAATGATCAATCGGTTTGGGTTATCTTTTGCTAGGTTTACCATTTCGCAGAGGAAAGAGGTTTTGGCCGCATCCTGGGCCGGCCCATACACGGCGACAAGACTCCAAATGAAATTATCGGATTTATTACGGATATGCATTTTGATATGAAAATTGCCTTCCGTAACATCCAAAACTTCCATGGTGTCAAACCCGACGCCTAGTAAAATGCCTCCAGAGCGACCATGAGGTGGGCGCGAGTACCACTAAAATTCTATGCCGCCCGAAAGTCAGTTCAAAAAAGATTCTGAGAACTCGCGTCCAGCTAGGAAATCCAAATTATGGTCCCGAATACAATCAACGAAGTGTAAGTGTTTAGCCAAGTCACCAAAACCTCTGCTCTTGTTAAACATGCCATTCATCGGGAAACCGTGGGGGATTTGGATAACTTGGACCGTTTTTGGGACTTATTGCCGGTAGTTTTGGATTTCCGACCGGACGCTTTTAGATCATATAATGAACTCAGGCCGTCGTCATCCAAACCACCATCCAACACTTCACCAATTAGATGAGAAATAAGCTGACCATCTGATGTGGCAATCGCTTCATCCTCATCATCATAGGTGGAAGACAACCCAGTCGAGACTTTAGGACTAACCGTGAGATGGTCAAATTCCATATGTCTCAAGACTTTAGTTGAAACAAGTACTTGAGAATGATTATGACCAAGATTAAAACCTACACTATTCAGTTTAGAATGAATGGAATGCGGAGAAAAAGAAAGAAATGATTTCGAAACCTACACAATATAGTGCACTTGTTTTCAATGGTTCCATCTGAAGCTTTATCACCAATATTAACTCAAAGTCCTATACTGCCTATTCATACCAAGTGGTGATTAACCTTTCTCTTTGACACAAAAAAAAAGCGAAGATTCAGGTTCAAGGTTGGCAATAGATTGGCAACAAAAAATGCAAACAATGTAGCAATTGTTCAGGAAAAACATTTAGATCACAATAACAGAATGCTACTTATTCTGAAGGCCGTGGACAAATATGGAGATAACATAGGGTGAGTACATCAGTGTAGAAGGCAATCCGGGTATAGCGACATTGGTGCACACAGATTAGGACAAGGTGCTTTACAATTTGCCAAGAGACGATTATGAGTGCTCATGATAGACGTTTCAAAAGATTGCGAATGGAAATTAAGAGAATGGAATTTAACACGATTAGCGAAAATTAAAGCAGAGAGCCAAGAACAAATTTAGCAAAGCCCCATACTCAGATTAGCATGAGCTGATAAACTCAGTTCAACAAGTAAACATCCATGTCTTGCCCCCATCCAACTACTTCTACTACTGACAGACACTTCCATTACACAACAGAAACGACCAGACAGAGAGCATCACATAGCGTCGCGCAGCTTAGTCCACCTCCTCGATCTTGGGGCTACTGCCGCCGCCCAACGGCACATCCTCGTCCATGTCCATGCCTCTGCCCATGTCCGGCGCAGCGCCGCCCTGGTACATCTTGGCAATGATGGGGTTGCAGAGGCGCTCCAGCTCCTTCATCTTGTCCTCAAGCTCGTCGGTCTCGGCGAGCTGGTTGTAGTATAGCCAGTTGATGGTGTCCTCCACGGCGGCGTCCATCTTCTTCTTGTCGTCGTCGGCGAGCTTGGAGGCGATCGTGTCATCCTTGAGATTGTTGCGCATGCCGTAGGCGTAGTCCTCCAGCGCGTTCTTGGCGTCCACCCTCTTCTTGACCACCGCGTCCTCCGCCCTGTACTTCTCCGCCTCCTGCACCATCTTCTCGATCTCCTCCTTGCTCAGACGACCCTTGTCGTTCGTGATGGTGATCTTGTTCTTCTGGCCGGTGGTCTTGTCCTCCGCCGAGACGTTGAGGATGCCGTTGGCGTCGATGTCGAAGCAGACGGTGATCTGGGGCACGCCGCGGGGCGCCGGTGGGATGCCGGAGAGCTCGAACTTGCCCAGGAGGTTGTTGTCCTTGGTCCTGGTGCGTTCGCCCTCGTACACCTGGATCAGGACGCCGGGCTGGTTGTCCGAGAAGGTGGAGAAGACCTGCTCCTTCTTTGTGGGAATGGTGGTGTTCCTCGGGATCAGCGTCGTCATGACGCCACCGGCAGTCTCCAGACCCAGGGACAGCGGCGTCACGTCGAGTAGCAGCAGGTCCTGAACCTTCTGGTTGCCCTCGCCGCTAAGGATGGCGGCCTGGACGGCGGCGCCGTACGCCACGGCCTCGTCTGGGTTGATGCTCTTGCACAGCTCCTTGCCGTTGAAGAAGTCCTGGAGCAGCTGCTGCACCTTGGGGATGCGGGTGGAGCCTCCGACCAGCACCACGTCGTTCACGGTGCTCTTGTCCATCTTGGCGTCCCGGAGGCACTTCTCCACCGGCTCCATGCACTTGCGGAACAGGTCCATGTTGAGCTCCTCGAAGCGAGCCCGGGTGATGGTGGTGTAGAAGTCGATGCCTTCGAACAGGGAGTCGACCTCGATGGTGGTCTGGGCGGTCGACGACAGGGTGCGCTTGGCACGCTCGCAGGCACTGCGGAGACGGCGCAGAGAACGGGGGTTGCCGGTCATGTCTTTCTTGTGTTTGCGCTTGAACTCCTGGACGAAGTGGTTCACCATGCGGTCGTCGAAGTCCTCGCCACCCAGGTGAGTGTCACCGGCGGTGGCCTTCACCTCGAAGATGCCCTCCTC
Source organism: Poa annua (assembly GCA_026929855.1). Lineage (NCBI taxonomy): Eukaryota > Viridiplantae > Streptophyta > Magnoliopsida > Poales > Poaceae > Poa > Poa annua. Next base: position 89,739,681 of record CM049431.1, read on the forward strand.
AATGGTCAGGAGCGACACGTCGAAGGTGCCGCCGCCAAGGTCGAAGATGAGCACGTTCTTCTCACCGCTACTGGAAGCCTTCTTGTCGAGGCCGTAGGCGATGGCAGCAGCGGTGGGCTCGTTGATGATGCGCAGCACGTTGAGTCCGGCGATGGCGCCCGCGTCCTTGGTGGCCTGCCGCTGCGAGTCGTTGAAGTAGGCCGGGACGGTGACCACGGCGTTGTTGATGGTGCTGCCGAGGAAGGCCTCCGCGATCTCCCTCATCTTGGTGAGCACCATGGAGGAGATCTCCTCAGCGGCGAACTGCTTCTCCTCGCCCTTGTACTTGACGACGATCATGGGCTTCTCGGCCGGGCCAGCGACGACCTTGAAGGGCCACAGCTTCATGTCGCTCTGCACGGACGCGTCAGAGACCCTGCGCCCGATCAACCGCTTCGCATCTGCATCCAGAAGCAGAGCAGGTAACAGAGTGAGTTGGATTGCGAACTATTGCATACATAGCAAATAGCACCAACTTGCTCAGAACACGAAAAATACCAATATACATTTCTTCAGCAGTAAAAAGGTACATTCGATTAGCTCTCCAGACTCCAGAGGGATAGCGAATGTTCGATTGGAAATACTGTGATTCAGCCTAGCTAATCAGTATACCATGATGAATAAACAAACAAATCAGTAAACAGGTGCATTCGTTTAGCTCTTCCGACTTCAAACGGATAGCGATACAAAATACAGGAAGAACAACCAAACTACATCTGACATGGTCATAATCAAATAATAAAGCAAAACTCGTATTCAACTGGAAATACTACGATTCAGCCTAGCTAATCACCAACAATACACCATGATGAATAAATTCTAACTGCTTGACCATGAACATAGAATAGAACAACCCGGCTAAACAGGTGGTAACAGCCAGTTGGATTCAGAACTGATAAAATAAATTCAGAAACATAGGACGAGATCTTCGAACAGCGACACCTTATTTTGAAACAGTTCCAGTCGGACCAAATCATGCCGTGCCTACAGCAACAACAGCACAAACCGCGCACACGAACAGCGACAAAACAACAGGAAACCCAGATCAAGGCGCATATCCACACCGAGAAACTAGCACGCACGACGGCCGTAACGAAGAGCTATGCAACGGATCACACCAAAACGCGCGCGCGCACGGGGTAGGGGGGTTGATCGGAAGCAGGAGATGGGGGGCAGGAGAGTGAGGGAGCGTACCGAAGACGGTGTTGGTGGGGTTCATGGCGACCTGGTTCCTGGCGGCATTGCCGATGAGCCGCTCGGTGTCGGTGAAGGCGACGTAGGAGGGCGTGGTGCGTTTGCCCTGGTCGTTGGCGATGATCTCGACGCGGTCGTGCTGCCACACGCCGACGCAGGAGTAGGTCGTCCCGAGGTCGATGCCGATCGCCGGACCCTCGCCCTTCGCCATCTCCTCTCCTCCTCGGATCCGCTCCCTCGCCGCTGTTCGCGTTTGCTTGGTTAATTTGGTGGTGGTGGAAATCGCTCGGCTTGCTTGCTTGATTTGGTTTGGTCTTCTGATTTCGAAATGGGGGAGAGGGAAGAGGAGGCGGGCAGGGGTTTTATGGTGGAGGTGGTTTGGTGGCGAATGTTCTGGTGCGGGCGGTCCGGGCCGTCGGATCGAGGATCGAGGGTGGGGTCTGGAAGGTCCAGGAGGTTTCTGGGGTGGGCATGCCAGGGAGGTGATGACAGATGGCGCGGGTGGGGCCGTGGGGCTCGTGGGTCCCACGTACGCGCGCTTTTTCAACTCGTGGCTTCTGCACTGTGCACGAGCAACAGATGGCCGTGGGTGAATCGGACGGCCACGTACCGCCCACGCACTCCCGTGGTCGCGCGTGCGGTGCACGATCACCTTGCAGCACCTGTGTCCTGTGATCTGCGTTTGAGCCAAGTCTAGTCCATGTCAAATTATAATGTTTTATAGGTCGGTGTTATATATATTGTTTATATTTAGATTAAACGAACATAAATGTATATTAAAAACGTGTCAAAATGTATATGTACATGTATGAATGTAAAAAATAGCTAAAACATGAGCGAGTAGGAAACTGAAACAGAGACCCATATTAGAGCATCAAAATTTGCAGAGTAAATTGCAAATAATAATCACAATTGGGGTATGTAAAACTTTGTCCTGATTGTTGTGGCTTTTTGAAATTCTCACAACTTTGCACGAAGTATCGCAATTTGTAAAACTTCCTAGAATGGTTATGACATGACTATACAACCATTTTATAGGATCCAAAAATTAGTGTGAATGATATAGATGTTCATAGCCTGGTCAACCCACTCATTCTTCTTTGTCCTTGATAAACTGGTAGCTTGCTTAGCTTGACACAAGCGACGAAATTTGGAGGCCTCAACTTCCAACCGCAAGAGTCTAGGTTCTACTCCCTTTGTAGTTTGTACCACAATATAAAATATTTTGGAAGTTAGAAAGCTCACCAAAACGTTTCATATTGTGGAACAGAGGGAGTAACTCATGATTTGACCGCCAGTGGTAGAACACATGATGGTGAGATCCGATCATGGTGTTTGCACATCTTTCCCTAAATGGAAGTGTTGCTTTTAGAGAATATTTCTCACAATCCTTGTTTCGTCAACGATGGCGGTTAATGTTGATGTTGTTGTTGCGTGTTATTACAACATGATTTTTCATGTTTTTTTGGTCTTGTTCAATAATTTGGCTGATTGTTTCATGACAGTATGTTCTTGTAGAGTCAGGGTGTACTAGATATCATATTGATATTAATGTGTTTCCAATTATACAACTCCAAATCAATCTACAATTGAGAAGCACGTTCCAGTATGAACATACGGTCAAGAAATGACAAAATGTTTAACCAAAGCAAACCATGTCCGGTGAGTACACATGCTTTTTACTCCTTTCTTGTTTTGCAGATGTTGTGGAGAAAAAAAACCATAGCAAAAAACTTAACAACCATCCAAACTAGTGCTAAAACTTTGTCCATGACTAAAAAATTTGTATAATTGGTTCTAGAAGGTAACCCATTATGTCCTACTCACCAGGGCCGGCCCTGAGCAAGTGCAGGGGCCCTCACGAGTCAAGGGCCCTCATATATATATATATATATATATATATATATATATATATATAGGACATATTCATACTACCCTCGAAGGTAACTACCCCACGTGTGTTTGACACAATGTATGGAGTATCTATCATAACACGAGGTATGTATCATGTAGTATGGAGTATATAATGCTATTTCAGTACTATAGATACTTTTTTTAGTAGTATGTAGAAAACTTCTACATACTTCTCTTTTATATGCATATATGACGATATTTCGAGTATATAGTGTAAAATATTAGGCCATTTGCAATTTTTTCATTAAAGTTGTTTTTGGGTATCTTAGATATAGTATACGAACATAATCAAACCGATAAATTATGACAAAGTACTTCCGTAAGTTGGTATATGAGACGTGGGGTAGTTACCTTTGAGGGTAGAAACCATTTTACCTATATATATATATATATATATATATATATATATATATGTGTGTGTGTGTGTGTGTGTACACGTGTACGTATACCTACGTGTAGGAAAAATAGGAAATACGAAGGCCCAGCCGGCCGGCCAGCCCATCTGCTTAATGTATCAGCGATAGAAGGAAAGAAGCAACAGTTTCGCTAAACCAAATCACCGGCTCAGCGCATCCAAGGAAACTTTGACCCAGACGACTCCTCGTTCTCCTCTGTCCTCCCGAGTCTCGACTCGAAAAGCATCTGTTAGACAAAGGAGAGATTAAATGGTCTAGCTACTATATGCATCGAAAAGGATCTGTTAGACAATATCAATATTGATACAATTATCAATGATTTTGCCTCAAAAAATGTTAGAAGAAAAGGCTTTACATAACTAATGTCTACTTCAAGTTGGAAGCCTGGAGCGCTGAGCTGGAGAGTGTGAGCTGGATGGAATGCGAATGGGAGTGGAGGAATCGACCTTCTTATGCTGTCTTTCGACAAATGTAGTCGTTTTTCAATTGAACACTGTCAAATTGTCACCAATAAGATAATAATAATTTTGTGTTGTTTATTGTGTCTATTGAGAATTTATAGAGAATTGTGTTCAATATGTATGTTGCTACCAAAATATCAAATCTTATGTGTAAAAGGCCCTATTTTTCTATCTCGCACCGGGCCACAGATTGCTCAGGGCACACGATAATCATCGGTTGGTCATGCTTTAGTTCTGCAAAGTTCTAGATGAAAGTTGATGTCTCATTGGTTGGATGAGATTTTTCGAAGGATGTATCTTGGCGTAATATTTTTCACTTAAATACACTACGAGACCATATTTCATAAATCTATTGATAGTTTATTGCGGGGACATGAATGTGTTGATATTGATTCAACATAGTTGATCATATTTTCTACTCCCTCCGATCCCAAATAAGTGTCATGAGCTGTTAAGTTGTTCCTAGCCAGTTCGTTTCTTCCGACATTTAAAACGGATCAGAGGTAGTTCAAATTTAACTTTGTAGACCCCAACAGACTACAGCTTAGCACAAAATATTTGAAAGGGGTGAACACTCAATTTTGTACATATATATTGCTAAAACACCGCTTATCGATCAACACATGTATAGTTTGTGCCAGAGTAATTGGAGTATTTTTGCCACGCGTATATTATTACTACCCCATGCAATCACGTGCCTTGAGCTAGCTGTAGAAATGAGATTTATGTTGTTTGGCCTTGTGATAATCCATATGACGCCTTTACGCGTGTTGGTATTTTGTAGTGTTTATTTATAATAGCTAGAAGGTAGGGCCGGATCTTTTGGACATAGCTTGAGATTCAACTTCTTTTTGACACGTGAAATAAATCGGTTATGCATTAGTACAACAAATCTTAGTGGGTAGGAAATTAAATAGTGATGACTCACCACGCAAGAATCTAATGTCGGTCATATAAAGAGCATGCATATGACCACTACTAAAAAGAAGTTGCCTCGACTCATTTTGATACCATGCTTGCATGTTGCCGCGATGATCTATATATATGTTCGTATATACTCTGCTCGGTACCTAGAGTATGCCAGGATTAGGAGGACTCGGGAAGTAAGTTTGTTCCCGTACTGGTTAACCCAGTAGGAGTAGTAGCAACTGTGGTAGAGTGTAGGGCCCTGTTTGTCTGGGCTAGAGCTTGAGCTTAACCAGCTTTTAGGTCTTCATGATAGCGGCGCGCACCGCACAGGTTCCCTCCAGTTCGAGCTCCCCAAGTCCCCATCGGTCCATCTCGCTTGTTCACCCCACATCTGAGCTACTCGACATCTTCTGAAGATTGATGTTGTTTCTTCTTGCGATTAATCGACGATCATGGTCGTGTTGTTCTCTGCTCATGTATATGAATGCTTGCATGTTGCATGTAGCAGCTCCTCCTTGCTATCCAGCTGCAGGAGTCGTCGATATCTTGCTAGCTCGCGTGTATATTGGCTCATATTATGCAGCTGCAGGATGCTCTTTGCTTTTTTCTAGGGAAAAACATCTACTGGAGTAGCTATTTTATCTTTGAGATGCTCTTTGCTTGATTTACGAGAGAGAGTATTGTACCCGCTCCCATGTATTTGAGATGTGCCCAAACAGTTTACATTTTGATACGGAGGGAGTACTTGTTAACGTGTTATTGTTCCACATTTACATAGATATATTAAACCACCTAAATAAACTGGTAGAATAGGACCTAAACATTATCGTCAACACATATGGGTATTTCAGACTTTAGCCACCAGTTGCATGTCCACCAGCCGTGCTAAAAGCAGGTTGTCAAACAACCCAGACCGTTTCTCGTTCAGCTGCAGCCAAAACAAACAAGGTTTAAAGCTAATTCAGTTTCTACAAAGAGTAAGCATTGTTAACGCCTCTAATCGCAGCTGTGTAATGGCATGCTTGGTCTAATCAATTGGCGTATATGTTGTACAAATTGCATTCTTGCCTTGCTGATTAACGATTGAAACCACATCACGGTAATTGTGTTTAACTACCCATACTAAAAGTTTAACGTGGTAACATGTATGCCACATAAGTAAAAAGATGACCGTGAGCAGAGAGAGAATTAGAATAACATAGGTAGTCACCACCACATAGGGCTGCTCTAGATGAAATGAGTTTTTTAGTTTTAAAAAATAGATGGAATGAGTTCAAAACCTATTAAATAAGTTCACCTATATTAGCACCTTTAAATTATTTTGCGCTAGAGGAAAGTACCCCACTAACCAATATGTCAAAAACGCTACTTTGAACTTCCTTGATTTCCGCATGATCAGTCGAAAGGACTTACAATGTTAATTCCGTTTTCACTCAATGTGTAATTATTTCTTTTCACGGGAAGCTGGACAATTCTTAAACAAAACATGATAAGTTCTACAAGGACCAATGTTCCTTGCAGCCTTTGCTAAGTTAACGTGACATGTTAATTTTTGGTTGCCATGTGCACGGGTAGCATTTAATCAAAATGTCACGAGATTCTTCATGTTTTTTTCTTAATGGTACTATGACAATACATGTTGATTGTGAATTTCGTGTGTTGGTTGGTAGGCACAATAGCTAGTTTTCGAGTACTGGTGTCAAAGGATAACATACAACCACCAAAAATTGATTATATATTTCATATAGGGGAAAATCCCATTAACTTTAATTAATGTTTTTATCTCAACATGTAAGATATTTAGGGATGAAAAGAAGGGACTCATTGATCACACGTATATTCCTTTTTGTACATGCGTAGTACAATGTGTTGGTCCAAAATTTTGTAATAGGCATGTAGAAAATGGAGTATAAGTAGAACAAGTGGGTCTCGTTTTCGCATCCTTAAAGCTATTCACACCACTTACACTTTTAGCCAACCAATTATCCAAGTCATACTACTAATATTTATTACTTATTATCTATCTCTGCATGTAAGTATTCACATCATATTTTCTGTTAGCAGAAATGATGCCATGTGAAAACAGGTGAAACCACCTTGGTACAATTCAGGTCCATTGAAAACCAGAATCTAATTATTCTAAAAGAATCATAGTATACCACAAGTCTAAAACAACATTATTGTGGAAGAAAAAAATCATATTTCCACACAAGGACCGTGTAACTCAAACCTAGAATGCTGGTGTTGATGGCCTATTGAATAAAAATAATTAAAAAAATAAACATAGGAAGTAAGCAAACAAACAATAATTTATACACATGTCACCAATATGAGACCTGATTTTTTTTGGAACGGAATAGTACGCCGTGTTTATAAAGGCCCACTTGCTTGGAACCGTATGTTTCATGAGAAGAGATGGGGTAGGGCTTTGGATGAACCACCACTGAATTCTAATTTAATTCTAAAGATGTACTTCTGCAACTTGGCGTGATCAACTTAACAAGTTTAGTGACTCCAAACTCACCAGAACATACACCTTTTCACGTAAAAAAAAACTAAAACAACATTCACATATTCCCTTCAGTCTTGGACCAAATTATTGGAATTTTGGACCATAAACTTTCTATCCGATGAAACTAGACGTCGTGAATACTTTCAGAACTTTTAACTGCTTAATATGCGTATCATTTATTTATTTTTCCTAATTTGGAAACTTTCAACTCATGAAAAGTGAACCCAAGGGCCAAGATTATAAAAACAAGGAAATCAAACCTATTAGAGACTACAGTTTACTTGTGACCAAACAAAGGTGCCATCCTCGATGGCGGTTTCTCCGAACGGTCAGACAACTATCAACATGAGTCTTTGTTCATCCTGATTGCATATATTGCACACATTTCTCAGTCGGTTCAAGCTTTTCACCAAACTGCTTGATTCATGCTTCTTACTATGATAGCTGCATACATAGTTTTTCTGCAAAAAAAAACTCAGCATTATTTTTTACCTCCGGTGTCCAGCAAAAGAAAACTGAACCGCTTTCACTGCAGGAGTTGTCTGTCTTTCTGAAAGCAGTTTTTTCTACAACTCTGCAAGATTAATTGGTGTTGGAATATTTCTGAACATTATACAGACATTTGCCTGAATAATAAAGCCTATGGCAGCGCAGTTTTTATAACACTAGTGTTGGAAAACTAAAGTATCCATTGCCTGGCAAACGAATAATTCAGTTTTCTATCTCTTCTCAGTTTCCAAAAAAGAGGGGTAGACCTCTTTTTAAAAAACTTCAAAAATACTGTGGTTTTCAACTATACTTCAGTTTTAAAATCACACTACTCATTGGGTCTAAACAACTTGAAGTATTCAATAATTCAATATTTTCAGAAAGTGAAGTATTCAATACATATTTCAAAAATACAGTGTTCCCAAAGCGGAGCCTAAGGCCCCGTTTGGAGACAAAGTATTTTTTAAAGTATTCATACAATACTATGGTATTTTGGAAAACTGAAGTTTCCAATACTTTGAGGTGTTTGGATACAAGTAAAACTGCAGTTTTAGAAACCGTAGTATTCCCAATACTGCAGTTTTTTTGAAGTATTCTAGAAATAGCTCCCGACCTATTTATTCTAAAACAGAGAAACGATCTCTTCCTCCTTTCGTGCTATCTCTCCTTCGTCCCTTCTCTCTTGCGGCGATGTCGTCTTCGGCTATGGACAAATCAAGCTCGCCACGATGAAAAAGGTTCAGCCTACTACAATTACGATTGGTTCCTTCACTCCTTCGTTTCTTCTCTCCTGGTGCTTTAGTGTAGCGTGATATCCCAGGTTCAAGCACATGGATCAGTACTTGTAGATGTTTGATCACAGCTAGCCATCAATTTTCGGTGCGTTTCCATGTCTAATCTAGATGGAGTATTTGGTCAAGCGGCAGAAATTCATATAAACCCTGAACATGTTAATGTCTCTTCCTCCACTTGCCGGGCAGGGGCGCCGCCGGCCCTGGCAGATGAAGATCTTCCAGACTTGTAGGATGGGTTCCGATCTGGTATTGTGTCTTTGTGATCTACTCCTGGTAGCTGTGAACATCATGTCATTAGCTAGATAATGAGAACCTCATAATCTATTGCATAGAAGCATGGAGAACATGAACTGAACATCACGTCATTGGTAGTCTAGATCTAACACAAGCACCGAGTTCTGCATATAAAATATATAAAAAATTGCTTATTCATGTATCAAAATAACAGAAAAACAACACTTGCCAAACACCACGTAATTTTGTTAAACTAAGAAAAACGTTGGTTTCAAGAAAATGAAGTATTAACTTGCCTGGCACTGAAATACTGTGGTTTAGCAATACTTCAGTTTTGAGAAAACTTTACCGCCAAACTAGGCCTAAGACTCTGAAAATAACTTCTTGCTCAGCGCCTAATCGATCAGCCTATGCGAAATGCGACACTGCGCTTCTTCCTCACCACCGTCGCACCCCCTGCAACCGGCATGGCGGAGGAGTTATTGCTTTTGGCGCCACCGATGCTTGGCTTCGCCGCCGGGAGGCGCTTCCTGGTGGTGGGCGCGGTCGGCTTGTTCCTGCGCCGCAGCCCGCACGCGTTGCACAGCGTCTTGGGGCCATCCGGGCCGGCGCGCCACAGCGGGCTCGTCTCCGTGAAGCATTGGTGGCACCGGTACCCGTGGTCGCCACCGCCTCCGACCTCCACCGCACTGTGCGGCGCCGGCCGCAGGACGGTCTGCGTTTGCTGCATACTCTGTCCCCCGGAGGCGCTCGGCTGCCGGTGCTGGCGCAGACGGCGTTTCGTGCTGCCGCCCTTCTTGGACTCGCACGGGAGCCAGTGGTCGTCGGCGGCGTCGTCCTCGGACGAGGAGTCGCTCGACGACATCCAGCGGGCGTCGTCCTCGCCAGCACTGGAAGAAAACGACGACGACGATGGGTTCATCGTCGACGCGGCCGGCCTATGCGGCACGGAGACGGCCTCCGCTCGGGTCGCCGCCTTCTCCGTGTCCATGATGTCGTCGGCAGCGAGGACGGACGTCGTGCCCGGGGCCGGAACGTCCACCAGCATCATTTCGAGGAAATCCACCCCGGCGTGCGTCGACATGTCCATGCTCCCCCCGCGGAAATCGTCGAACCACGCGCCCGTGGCCAAGCAATCGTCGGCGCCGACGGCGAAGCCACGCTCCACGCCGAGGCACTGCATGACGCCGTCGAGCGGGTCGTCGGGGACAGGGAGCGCGGAGACGACCGGCTGTGCACCGACGCCGCCACCGGTGGCGTCGTCGGCGTCGGTGCTGTCAGCGGCGAACCGCGCTTGGCGGCCATGGATTTGGTACGTCGCGCTGCAAGGTTCCATGGCGCCCGGGGAGCCGGAGAATCGATCTCGATCAATGGCCTCTCGATCGGGAAGTTGCATGCCTTCGCCCGAGCGCATATTATGGCACCTAGCTAGGTCGTGTGTACGTACATCCGAATCGAGGACAGCAACGTGAGTGGCGCATCTGTTCGAGTCGGCGACGGATGTGGGCTTCGCGTCGCGATGATTTTTTTACTAGTAGGCATTAAGTTTTTTTTTGAGAATCTAGTTATTTTTTATTTTTTTTGAGAATAAGAGAATCTAGTTATTTGAAATTGGGTACTTGAGCTGGCAGAGCCCAACCCAGCCTAACAAGCAACAACATGGCCTGGTATCAATCCAGCAACACGAGGTTTATTTTTTATACCGAGTTTTGATTTTTTTTTCTTCTGATCTACCAAATACCAAGGTTTCATCCGGTTATAATTGTGCTTCTAACTACTACTGCACCTGCATCCGGTTATAAAAGTCCAAGACCTTCCAAAATTAGGATTATAATTATGTCGACCCCCACCATCCCTCCCCCTACACAAATCCTCCCCGCAGTCCTTTTTTGTTCTCTTTTCTTCAGAAAAAGAGAGAGTGATGATGACTGAAACGAAGGGGAGGGGAGGAATTCGTCGTGGCGGACTGTGGTAGGGGATCCATGACACAGTGACAACCAAACACAAATGATAAGGGGGAGGGGTGGAGCAAAGCGGTGAATGATTGAAACAGACTAGTCAACGACATCAACGCAAGGATGGTGTTGGGCCAAGAGAAAAAATATATCCTAATAGTTGTGTTTTGAGCAGGAATTGTGAGATTCTATGTCTTCTTAGATATGTGTGGATTGCAATAAGATATATAGGACAGATGATAGACAACATATTTTAGTTGGTTTTCGACTCAAAGGGCCAAAGATGAGAGATTGGAGAGGGACATGATAGGGGCATGGTTGGAGTTACTCTAACCCGCATGCATAGTATTATCACTATCGAATTGCCTACTTGCACATATGAAAAATCAGGGGACAAATATGAAAAATCAGGGGACAAATGCAAAAACTCGAAATAAAAGGACAAATGTAAAACATCCATTTAAACAATGATCGATTACAAATGTGACCTTAGTCAACAAAGAAATAAATGATTCAACATGCTTTGGGTTTTTGCAATATAATTTCTAATTTGTTTAAAGGCATGAGCTACATTTATCCATTTAAGCGGTTGAAATGCTTATACTTTTTTATTTAGCCATTTAGTACAATTTTTAGTAACTTTATGAAAGATAAATATCAAGATTTATAATACCACAAATCCATATACCTTATATGTCAGAAAGAAGATGCAATATTTTTCCACTTTGACGATGTCACCGTTTGATGTTCAAGTTTTTGCTTAGATGTCCTAGGTGGGCTAGGTAGAGGACAACGTGATTTTCAAGATGAACTGGTCTAGCGGTGGTCACATCACATTGTCTTCCCATTGTTCATGTTGGGGATTCGGTCCGTGTTCTGTCATTTGGATTATGATTAGGAGGTTTGGTTTTCCTATCATGTGGTTCATGGATTGGTTTCAGCTGGTAGTGGGGTCCTTTTATCACGACGCCTTTGATCAGGCCGTAAGACACATTGTATTGTTACATAAATTGGAAATTTACACTAGTACGTGATTAGTAGATACAAGTTAATTGACCCTATTATTTGTAAACAGACAACACCACTAATGTTAAACAAATGAAGATAGTTGGCAATATGACTGTTGGTAGCTATCAACTCAGTTGCAGGCTCAAGGGTCCCATGTGAGAAATGTAACGAGTTGTCTCACATTTATTGATTTAAGGATTTGAGAGGCTTAAAAAATAAAAGTCGTGGTAGGGGAAGCCCCTACCGCATTCCTTAAAAAAAAGGTATATCAAAATATGCAATACCAAATAGTGTGGAAAGGTCCGTCGTAACCCTTCAGTGTAAGATGTGGCATTCATGTATAGAGACCTTGTGACGTGATATATATTACTCACTCCGTCCCAAAATAAGTGCCTCAAGTGTCTTAAAAAGGTGATGTATCTAGACATGAGTACTTTCTTCGTTTCAAAATAGCTGCTAAAACATCTTATATATATATTAGAGCGGGGTAGTAGCTTAAACGATATTTTCTATATTTTCTAGAAGCAGGTTATTATCATAACTCAACTATGTCAAGTTTCTTATCTGAAGAATGTCAAGTTACCTATAAAAGGAGTTGGAAACAATAACGACGTGTATCTATCTAAAATTAGCCGGGTTTGTTAACTTAACCTTGTGAAGCAGGCTTGGTATATATCATCCGGCCCTGCTTCCTCTCCTCCACCTTCCCGGATTCTGCCACTTTTCCTTCCACCTCCAAACGTCCACGAATAAAGGTCGCCCTGAGGGCGGCGAGCGAGGCCCAATCGCCGAAAACCCTAGCGCGCGCCGATCCGAAGATCTTCCCATGGCGACAGCCACGTCCCAGGCGAGCCTCCTGCTCCAGAAGCAGCTCAAGGGTACGGATCCGGACTGCCCCCTCTCTCCTTCTCTGTTTGCCCCCCCCTTGATGATTCGTCGCGATCGGACACTGATCTCGGCTTCCCACGTCTCCGCGATTGTTGCAGATCTAGCGAAGAACCCCGTGGATGGGTTCTCGGCGGGGCTGGTGGACGACAGCAACGTGTTCGAGTGGCAAGTCACCATCATCGGCCCGCCTGAGACCTTATAGTGAGCTCCATCTTCTTTTCTGCTCTGCGATTATAATTTGCTGCTACACATGCATCAGTTCCGACTGTGGGAATTCTATGTTTCTGTGACGATTTGGGGCACTTGCGGAAGAATTTAGTTACAGTGAATTTGTTCAGGGGTCGTGTAGCTCACTGATTTTGTGTTACCCGTGTATGCTGGTGTCAATCTGTGGAATTGGGTAATCTACTTGCCTTCCTTGGGGGAAGGCGCAAGCTCAGCCTTAATATATCTAACTACGGTCATAGAATTGAATAATGGAGGGTACCCATAAGCTATGCCAGTGTTACAATATGATTTAGAAGTAGAGACGGTTATTTTGTTGATTGTAACTATCATTGATACAAACAAAGAGATGTTAATTAGCGAGGCTCCTTAATATAGTAGGGGGATTCTCGACTGTCGCTAATTTGACGCAGACCAATTTTATTTGGAGGTATGATCAATAGTGTTTATTTTGAAAGAGTATTGGTAACCAGTAATCAGAAAAATAATTTAGTGTATTCTTATGACTTTGCAATATCATTTGGCCATGAAGACGTAACAAGGACTGTTGCGAGTAAAAGTGATACAAATTGTAATTTTCAGAATTTCCATTTGTAAATGCATTACATAAATCAAGTTTCCCGAGATCTCCTGTTTCGGTAAAATGTAGTACCTGCTAGTTTGCGGAAGGACAGCAATGTGAATTTTGCACTCAGGTCTACTTTGTAGCCTGTGAGCTGATCCTAAACATCTAGTGTTCATCGTACCACCAGTGGCTTGGCAATGCCCCCTCAGTGCCAGCTATCAGCTATGGGTCATGACAACCATGAGGACAATTATGCTGGTCACATGCAGCTGTTGCACATTTATACACAAGCTATTATGCAAATATATTGGGTTGAGTGTCCTTTTCAGACTGCGTCAATGATGCTATCATTTCCTTAAATGAAACATGGTGTGGACCGAAGGATTATCAAACATACCTAGGTGTCTTGTTATAGTGAACTTGAGATCTCGGACTAACGATATAGAGAAACATATGTTCAGCTTGTAAGTTTCCGTGTTCCATGTTGAAATTAAAAGGGTGTTTTCTTGTATGCAGTGATGGAGGCTACTTCAATGCAGTAATGACCTTTCCCCAGAATTACCCCAACAGTCCTCCATCAGTAAGATTTACTTCTGAGATGTGGCATCCAAATGGTGAGCTTCCTTGCTAGCTCCTCTGGTTTTATATCATCATCATGCATGTGTTATGACAATGTTTACAATGTCGAATCTCAGTTTATCCTGATGGTCGTGTGTGCATTTCTATCCTTCATCCGCCTGGTGATGATCCCAATGGTTACGAGCTTGCAAGTGAGCGGTGGACACCAGTACACACAGTACGGCTTCTTCTTCAGTTTCACATATGTATTTTGTTTTTCAAATGTATTTATGGAACCTGAAATATCACAAATATGGAACAACCACTGCTATGCTATCACCCTGTACTCTTGTACGCTCCTTCTAATTGCAATGAAAAGCAGGCCAGGCTACCTTTTCGTTAAAAAAAATGAACTGTTCAAACTGAGAAACAAACTAGCTCTTTTCGAAACAGATTGTCACTGACCAGCAGTCTCAACATCACATTTTTAACTGCAGAATTAACCCAGGTTATGTTAGTTTTATGAATCATAAAAGGCATACTTTTAAGACTTCTCTTGTATTAATGCCAAAATCGTCTATGGTTTATTGGGCAGCCAAACAGATCTTATACTGGTTGATTATTCTGGAAGTGATTTGAGCACCAACTTGCATCTCGTCTTTCCTAATTGATGGTGTGTTAATAACGTGCAGGTTGAGAGTATAGTCTTGAGCATTATTTCGATGCTCTCTAGTCCAAACGACGAATCTCCAGCAAATATTGAAGCAGCTGTAAGTGCACTCAGTTGTTTATTGGCTATATATTCTTTATCTTTTTTCTTTGTGTGCTGGACCCATCAAATGGTGTCAAAATTGTTCCACTTCACATGTGCATTCGCTGCAATGTGTAGAGCTAAGTTGCGGTTCAAACCAGTTGTATTGTTACTATTGCAGTTAGCATGCTATTTTCTCATGGTGGGTTTAGCCAACATTTGGTCTGAATAGTATCATCTCTTAATACCTTAGATAGTATTTTTTTTAATCCATTGTGAAACGTTTAATTTGTGCAACTGATGAATTGTTGTTGAATTTTGCTGTGCAGAAGGACTGGAGGGAAAACAGGGACGAGTTCAGGAAAAAGGTTAGGCGCCTTGTTCGCAAATCGCAAGAAATGCTCTGAAAAAGGAGAATCGTGTTGGGGGAGTTCTGAGTTCTACAAGCTTGGCAACGGGTGTAACACGTAACACGGTCCTTCACCACATGAGGCGCCTGATGCCAGTACTTGCACTTCTCCCCTGTATGTTTTCCGTTCAGTGTGGGTCGAATGATGCTGATGTCGGGTCTTGTCTCCAGACACTCGGTGTGCTACTATAAAACTTCCTATTGTATCGTGTGGCACGGAGTGATCAATGTCAAGACGTATTTTGCTATGCAGTTGCTTAATTGTAGTCCTCGTAATGGAAAAGAAATTGCTGTTATTTGGATTAATCCTTCAGCGTGAATGCCAGTAATCTGTTGGCGACAAGGCTACACTAAATTCTAGATTTAGTACCCGGTTCTTTCTCAACCCAAAATTCACATCCTGCAAGAAACAGCCCCTGCAGGATGATGAAAAGAGCATCTCCCTTCCATGGGCTTCGTTGCTTGATCACTGGCCTTCAGCAATATGCCCCATGAGAGCATCCACCGACTGGAGCTTAGCTGCAGAGTGGCTTCGGAACGCCCTACCCAGACGAACTTGGTTGAATTGATGCAGGTTCGGCGGAGCATGTAGGGTTTACTCGAGAACCCTAACAGAATGGTTTTACAGTTGGATGAATTTTCAGTTTTCCTACCATCTGTATCAAAGGATAATCAAAGGACAGGCTAGACTAAACCCATACATTATTATGTAAAGCTCAATGTTCACGCAAACTTTGATGATGCGGATAATGTTCACGACGCTACTGGTGCGGTGATTCGGGACTGTCATGACTCATGATACATTTATTACAGCTAGGAATAGCATTCTTCAATATGTTATATGTTTATGATGGCCGAGACGCAAGCTCTGAAGTTATGGGATCAACGAATAAGGAGGTATAGTTATGTCAAAAAAACTGATCGTAGATAGACTTTATATGAGTTTAACAACTAACTAAGAACAAACACCACACAAAAGGTTTCGTGGTGTAGTTGGTTATCACGTCAGTCTAACACACTGAAGGTCTCCGGTTCGAACCCGGGCGAAGCCATTTTATTTTGTTCGAGTCAGCACGTTTTTTTTAACGTGCGTAAGGCATTTCAGTTCCCACATCACGAGATGTTTCTGCCGTTCTGCGACTAGGCTCCATAGTATACCAGATAGTTGATAACACGACGAAATATTTGAATGAGGATTTGACACGTAATTACAGTTTGAACTATGTGACTTCAATTTTGTACACCGTTCTGCGACTTGGCTCTATTCGTTTCTGTTTAACATAAACCGTTGTCGTTATATACCGCAGGTTACAACACAACACACTGATTACAACTTCCATCCTAAGTAATAAACAAGCGTAGTTGGGCATATAAAAAGAATATAAATGTAGAAGTGTATAACCATAACCTATCAGGTCCGTCGAGAACTTGGAATCAACAAGTCTACTTCTCATGTGCCTCTTGCAATCTAACCGATCGTAGGGCCAGCGACTCAACCAGCGACCACGTTGAGAAATGCTTGTGATGTAGGGGATTGAGGTGAAGATCTACTCCCTCCGTCTAACAAAGGATGATTTGGATTTGTCCAAATTTAGATGTATCTATACACTAAGTCATGTCTAAATACATCTAAATTTAGACGAAGTCCAAGACATCCTTTGTTGGATGGAGGGAGTATAATGCTTCGTTTGGATGCTTGTATTGAACAGGTAGACATTATATTGGGCTGAATGTATAATATCCAGAATATTGATCAAAATTGAACGTCCATATTTTCTGTAAGGATGTGTTAGATATTTAGACCTGAGACAATATATTAAGGTTGAATATCAAATGTTGTTTGGATGGTATAAAAGTAATGAATTACAGTTTTTTGAGACTTTGATCATCGTATTGTTATATTCATGACGAATTATATGATACAATCACATATTATGGTACCGACCACAAGTACAAGAATGCAAGGATCGTCATGCCCCTAGCCCCGGTCGTACTGCCAGGCACACTGCGCAGGACGACTCCACCGATGACGCGTCACCATCATGCACCACAAACTTGGGCAGCGCCCTGATATCTGCCTCGTCCATCCCCCATCCTCAGCTCAACATCTTTGTCGTTCCAGTCCTGCCGCCTAGTCGATCTAGGATTAGAGTCCGACTCACAGTCACGAAGAGGATGGATGGGCGTGTGAGTACCTAGAATCGAAGGAGGACGAGGAAAGGGAGACGATCGAGCCTACCACGGCCACCGATGTCAGTCTTTCCTTTTCGCCGGTCGGGCTCGACGTATATGTTTCCTCGCTCAGGAGCGAAGGGGCATGCGTTTTCAAACTTTTTCAAGCATGCGAGCTCGGACACGCTAGCGGGTGTCGCTCGGAATTGGACTCGATTTCTAGAACCAATTTTTCCAACCACCCTAAACACCAGAATTAACTTAGAAATTCTAGATTTCCAATTCCGAGCCCATCTTTGATATTTCCAACATCCGAACGCAGTATAAGAAAATCCCTACAAAATTCTGTTATACAAATCAAACTATCCTTATAGTTTCGTATAGATTTCTTGTGAAAATGTTCCAAATCAATGTTCTCGTGTAGTACATGCACGAATCTGTTTGTACCAAGTGTTCTCCCATGGGGGCCAATATTTGATGGTGGATTATCTACTTAAATCATAGACATTTGATTGTGGATTATCCAGACCCGAGGACGGGCTAAATTCCATCGCCGGTTATATTTCGGCGCCCAAAATCATTTGTTTTGAAAACTTCGGCGCCCAAAATTCGCGCTCTCGCCCTGCACCCCGCAGGGATCCACTCCGCAAGTCCCAATCCTTACCGCCCATTTCCCCCCAACGCCTCAGATCCCTCCACCAGTCCACCTCACCAATCCGTGTCCTCCTCACTCCAACCAATCACAGCCCACCGCGCCTCTCTATAAAAATCCCACAGCCCCAAACAAATTCCCCATCGCATCTCGTCGCAAACCAGCAAGAACACTCCTCCTCGCCGCCGCCCCCACCTTCCTCCCGATCTGTCCGTGATGGCGCCCAAGGCGGAGAAGAAGCCGGCGGCGAAGAAGCCCGCGGAGGAGGAGCCCGCAGCCGAGAAGGCCCCCGCCGTGAAGAAGCCCAAGGCCGGGAAGAGCCTCCCCGCCGGCAAGTCCGCCGCCAAGGAGGGCGAGAAGAAGGGCAAGAAGAAGGCCAAGAAGTCCGTGGAGACGTACAAGATCTACATCTTCAAGGTGCTCAAGCAGGTGCACCCGGACATCGGCATCTCCTCCAAGGCCATGTCCATCATGAACTCCTTCATCAACGACATCTTCGAGAAGCTCGCCGGCGAGTCCGCCAAGCTCGCGCGCTACAACAAGAAGCCCACCATCACCTCCAGGGAGATCCAGACCTCCGTGCGCCTCGTGCTACCTGGCGAGCTCGCCAAGCACGCCGTCTCCGAGGGCACCAAGGCTGTCACCAAGTTCACCTCCGCCTAGATAGCCTAGGCACGTCTCTCTTCGTGCTCCTCACTTCGTCCTGGCCTCTTCCCTCCCTTGATTGTTTAGTTTGTAATTGTTTCTGGTTGCGATGAACAATGCATGAATGGAATTGCTACTATTGATTGCAGCTTCATTTGATTGTTCGTATATTTACTCCGGGTCTCCGGCTAGGTCGAAGAATGAAACGAAATTATATAATTAGTTGGTGGCGTCGTCTTCTGTAGGATTGAGGAATTCTTTGAGTAGGCCGCCGGGCAGGTCGGAGCCGTAGATATGCCCCATCTTGGTCCTCTTGGTCTCCAGGTATTTCTGGTTCTCCTTGGTGATCGGCGATATCACCGGAACCCTGCTCACCACGGCCAGCCCGTACCCTTTGAGCCCCACGAACTTGGCCGGGTTGTTCGTCATCAGCCGCATCGTGCGCACGCCGATGTCCCGAAGAATCTGAAATTTTGCAGCAAAATCACCGTCAGTGTCTCCACAAGAATCTGAATCAGCGCGTTGCGTTGTACGGTACCAACCTGGGCGCCGATGCCGTACTCGCGGGAATCGATGGCGAGGCCGAGCTCGACGTTGGCCTCCACGGTGTCGCTGCCTTGGTCCTGCAGGTTGTAGGCGCGGAGCTTCTGGCCGAGCCCGATGCCCCGGCCCTCGTGGCCGCGCAGGTACACGAGGACGCCGCGGCCGGCCTTCTCGATCAGCTGCATCGCCAGGTCCAGCTGCTCGCCGCAGTCGCAGCGGGCGGAGCCGAGGATGTCTCCGGTCAGGCACTCCGAGTGCACCCTCACCAGCACGTCATCCCCGTCGCCGATTTCGCCCTGCACTCATATTTGCCGTCAGAGATTAGCTGACCAGAGGCAAGAGAATGAGAACTGTTGATCATCAGACAAGCAAATTCACTACAGTACATACCTTGGCAACGGCGATGTGCTCGGTTCCATCCAGCTTGGATTGGTAGCAGTAAGCGCGGAAAAGGCCCCATTTAGTAGGCAAACGAGATACAGCGATCAATTCCACCAGCTTCTCCCTCTTCCTCCTGTACCTGAAATCACAACACCACAATGAAATGAGATCTCCTACCCTACTAGCATAAACCACATTTCATTTCAGGTATCGGACAGACCTGACAGAGTGATTCAAGCACTAGAATTCAAAGTTAGAAACAAAACAAGCTATAAGTTCACAAAGGCTTCACCTTAAGGTATACTAACCGGATGAGATCAGCGATCGAAACAATCGGGATATCATGCTCTGAAGCCATCTGTTTCAGCATTGGTGTTCCTGCCATCGAACCATCCTTCGGGTCGATGACGGTGGACAGGACGGACACGGGGCGCAAACCGGCTAATGCGACAAGGTCCACGGAGGCCTCAGTGTGGCCGGCTCTTTTCAGCACGCCGCCGTTCCGGTACTTGAGAGGGAAAATGTGGCCTGGCCTTCTGAGGTCACTTGGCTTAGAGTCAGGGGAGGCTAGAGCAAGGATGGTCTTTGCCCTGTCTGCAGCTGATACACCAGAGGATATGCCAACTCTAGCATCCTGCATAGATAGGTAAAGCAATGCTTCAAGTTACTGACATAACGAAGATTTGTGACAAAAAAATGCTTCAAGTTACTGTCAGAACTAAATATCACTCGGTGATAGTTTAGTGCCTGAACATCACATTCTCACCACTGTCACCGTGGAAGCAGCAGCTGAAATGTCACCAATTTCTGTGACCGGAGACATCATAGGAATCATCAATCTTTCAAGGTCCTCTTCCTTCATGCCCACCGAGATGATCCCGGAACCATTTCTGATCATGAATGCAATTGATTCTGGGCTGGCTAGATCAGCTGCCATGACAAGATCCCCTTCGTTTTCACCATTTTCGTCATCTACAGCAATAACAAACTGGAGAAGAATGAATAGTTAACTTTGTCTTCAAAGTTGATCACATTTGAAGCGAGAAAATATACTTGCAGATGAAAAGGGGAACAGTTCAATACTTTTGCAGAATTAAAATTGTTCATCCTATGCTTTCAAATTACACAAATAAACTAGCTTCTTTGAAACGTGAAATTAGCAAAATCTGAAAAGCTTAAAAAAATCTCAGCATAGCTTTAGAGTCTGCTTTACATGAATGTATGATTCACCTTGCTAATCACAAAATGAAGTGAACAATGGAATCTTGGAGGTAAATGAGTTGGGATATCTTTGGAGTGTACATGTTATATAAATATGGCCATTATCAAGTAGGGTCCATCTCCAAGAGTTACATGCATGAACAAAACAAATTTTTGTTTATATAATGTGAGGTATTTATTTGCTCTTACCTTTCCTTCCCGCAATGAATTTATCGCATCCTCGATCGCTGAGAAACCCTCCGTAGGTTTGTCCGGGTCACCCTCGGCATCGCTAACAAAGAAATCTCCTGTTTCCTGAGTGATTTCAGCACCAACAGTTCGAAAGGAAGCGGTAGACCCGTTTAGTCCTGGCAAAACAGGCCCATTCTCGTTGTCCTTCAAAGGATCATTCAGACGCCCTGCATCACCAATTGCATAGCACCTTAATCTTAAGCATCCTTGTCTGATAACCGCAAATCCTATACTGTTGAGACTAGTAGAGCTTTGCTGAGACCTGAAAAATCATTCAGGGGCCGGTACACAGATCAGAGAGAAAATTTATGAAACTCTATGGCCTCGAAAATATTTCAGTGACATTCTGCAAGAGATCAAGGAAGTGGAAGAACCATACCTTGTGTTAACAATAGCATGTGATGACAAATGTGAGCTCAGAAGAACACAATCCATTGGGCGATCCCGGCTAACCGATCTTCAGAAATCAACTCCAGAATATGTTTATATACCTCTATCTCTTGCAGCATCACAACAAATCTCAGCCTATCACTTGGACTTATCTGATGTGGATAACAGAAGAAAAACCACGCAAGGTGTAGCCAAACTGGCCACATATTTCCGAGCTGCAAGATAACAGCAGCCCCCATCACACAGTTCAGGTGATGCCAAGATATCAGTCTTTTTTTTCTTCATTCTTTTGTTGTGGGTGTACTTTGGAGTCCAATTTTGGTAGATGATGGGACATGAAAACGACAGACAAACTGTATCCCATGTTCAGGTGTCCAAGAAACTAGCGTGGGCAAATTCAGTGACTTTCCAAAGCTGGTTCGACGACTACAGCTAGCATAAAATGCTAGTATAAATTAGATTTCAGATTGGTAGGGGCCGCGCGAACGCGTACCCCCTCTATCACAAATTATGACGTCCATTCTCCTTCAAGAGGAGATGGTGGAGAAGTGCTCCTCCAAAGTGCAATGGAGGCCACTAATCCAGGCCATGGGTCTTCTTGATCACCCATTGACCCCGTCCAGGTAAGTGATTTTCTCATAGCACCAGGCCACGTATATAAAGCCTCCTCCGGTGTGTCTCCGTCCGTTACTAAGCGGTATGGGACTAAACGTCCAGATTAGCTCGCTCGGACGTGTTGCCTCCAGGCGCTGGCTGACGGGCTGAAAGAACGTCCTGGAGCTGGGCTTCTTGGCCCAATTGCGATACCAGAAAGCAACCCGACTTCGATTGGGTATCGAGAGGCCGCCCTACCGCAGCCTGGAGATTGCATAGTCTCTACCTATTCGAATTCTGACACAGCAGACTAAGTTTGCCAGCATGGCCACATTGCATCCGCAAGATGTTCACATCGGTGGATGATTGAAGTTTCAGAATACGGCAACCAAAAACTCTGCCTAGTACTACCAACATGGCAGCATTGCAGCTATGATAATGACATGGGAAACTCAACCCTGTGAGTCTGTGACAACGACCAGTAAGCATCAACTCTTGACACATGCTACAATTTTGAGCTAGTCACAATGGTCCTTGACAACAAAAATACATATCCTATGGAAACACAGCCTTTTGGTCTTTAGCTGAATAGATCTCCTAATTAGCGTGTCTAAAGATTAAAAAAAACCTCAGAAACAAAAAATAAAGATAAGACTGTTTTTTGTTCTCATAGCCCTTCCGTTTCAGAGCCATGGCTAATTTTAGGCCCTGCCGGTGGCCACTGTTGGCTGGAACGGGATCTGGTCCATGGATCTAGAGGTGGCTATTTTTTTTAAAATAATACTTTTTTATTGAAATTTCGAGAAATATTGCGTAGATTTAGGAAATTTTAAAAATAATACGGCCTCGGCCTGGAGGAGGCCGACTGGGGCTCGTCGGCCCGGAGGAGGCCGACTGGGGCTCGTCGGCCCAGAGATAGCCGACCAGGGGGGGAGAGAGGATCACGGACCGGCCGAGTGCCTGATCGACACCGAGCGGCCAGGCTTCGGCCACGTCACGGCCGAAAGGCCCGTCGGCCTCCTCCGAGCCGACGAGGTCATGTTAAGAGACCATCCCTCTTCTTCTTCCTCCCGCGGCTGCTCTCTCCTCTCTCTCTCTCCTGTTCTTCCCTGCTCGAAAACCAGCAGCGTTTTAGAGCATCTATCCACTAGAAATTAGTGTAGGTTGTTTATTAAGGCTTTGGGGTGCCCGATCTATCATGGTGTAGGCTGTGGAGGCGAGTTGGACGGTGGGAGATTGGGTTTCGAAGGTGCTCGTGGTCGTGGTGGTGCTCCGGTGGTGGAGGCTCAGGGTGCACCTGTGGAGGAGGGTTCGGCTGCTGTGGTGGTGCTGCTGTCACGCTTCAAGGGTACGTGACTATTCTTACATTATGATTAGGGTTTGTGTTATTTAGATTAGGGTTTGTGTTATTTAGATTAGGGTTAGTGTGTTGTTAGTATGATAGAATTTTTAGTTAGCCCGGATGGATTCGTAGTTGGTATTGTATTAGTTTATGATTCCCGTTTGCAATAACTTTACGGCAAGTTTTGATTACATCATTTAGTTGTTTCAGTATAATTAATGGGACGGTCGTATTAATATTTGATCCATTTTAAAATTTGACCAGGTGAGAAAAATGTCGGATGTGGTAAAATTTGTTTTCTACTACGGTGACGGTTCAGTACAACAAAATGAAGATGGGATGGACCTGAGTCAGTTTCAGCACATCGAGTTGGATCTGACTGCCCCTAAAAATTAGTTTGTTAGTCAGTTAAAATATTGGTTGGCAGAGTGTTTGGGATTAAATGCAGAAACACACACTGTCGGGGTGCACGCGTTATGGTCGAGGTCCAGTAAAAAAATTAGGTACACTCTGAGACCGATTGATCGGGATTCTCAGTGGGTGAACTGGTTGCAAGGTTGTGAAAACAGGGGAAGCCACCCAGTTGCCTTGTTGCTTCCTGTCGTTAAGGAGGTAAATGTCAATCCTCCTGAAGGCGAGGGTGGGCACGATCCAGGGCAAAGCACTTCAGCAACCATGGAAATTGAACATGATGACAACCATGATTATGATGGAGGCAGTGGTTATGAATCAGGTCAGAGTAGTATGGTTGGAGGGCATGATGACGGTGAAAATGTGGAGGCAGATGGGGATGAGGAAGATGGCCGAATGCAGAACGAGATGGCAGATGAAGATATTGAGGGTGATTGCGGGGACGGCAGTGATTCTGATTCGTCGAATGACGCAGAGTACGAGCCGGAGGTGCCTTATCCAGCTTCATGGACTCAGGACTTCTCATCTGGCATGACTCTGGACGATGGTCATGATTCTTCCTGGCAATATCACCAGAGCAGCATGGCTGTGGGAGCAATGTACGCTGACAAGCAACATCTGCAGGAAGCAATCATACAGTGGGAATTGTCGACATCAAGGGTTTTCAAGACAACTGTGTCGAGTAAGAAATATCTGACCATGGAATGCTCGAGGATAGATTGTCCGGGTAGGGTGCACGCATATGTCCCCAAGTATGATACAAACTGGGTTGTGAGTGACATGGTAATGCATACATGTCGTATTCCCAGCATCCTTCAGGATCACCGTAATATGTCATCCACGCTTATTGCTCGTTTGTTTTACACGGAGATAGTGGAGAGCAAGGCGATGGAAGTGAAGGCAATAAGGAACAAAGTATTCACAAGATTCAATTTCAACATTTCTTATGGCAAGGCCTGGAGGGCTAAGCAGAGCGCGCTGGAGAAGAGATTTGGGTCATTCTTTGACTCATATGATTCTGTTGTCCGTTTGCTCCGCACGCTTCAGGCGAGGAATCCTGGCACATATGTTGATTTTCAAGACTTCTACATGCCAGAGTTCCCTACAGTTAGGGTGTTGCACCGTTTGTTCTTCTCTTTTGGCGTATGCATCGAATCCTTCAGCCACTGCCGACCAGTGTTATGTGTCGATGGCACATTTTTGACCGGCAAGTACAAGGGTCAGATATTGACTGCTATTGGCCAAGACGGCAATAACCAACTGTTGCCCCTTGCTTTTGCTTTTGCTTTTGTTGAGAGCGAGAACACGGATAGTTGGACGTGGTTCTTTAGGCAGTTGAAAAAAGCAGTTGTCAAGGATAAGCAGAATGTTTGCGTTCTACATGACAGACATGCGGGTATACTCAACGCTATAAAGGCATTAACAAACCCTGGACCAGATGAAG
The DNA here is from genome assembly GCA_026929855.1 of Poa annua. NCBI lineage: Eukaryota > Viridiplantae > Streptophyta > Magnoliopsida > Poales > Poaceae > Poa > Poa annua. Next base: position 89,765,028 of record CM049431.1, read on the forward strand.
AAACACCGTGGGTGGATCTTCAGAGTCGTTGGTGCATGCGCCATCTAGGTGCTAACTTCTTCTCACAGTTCAGAAATAAGAGTCTCATGAATCTGTTCAAAAAGCTCTGCAAGCAGAACCAGGAATGGAAGTACAATTTTATCCGTGGCAAGCTTGATGAGTTCACGAACAAACATGTTCGGGAGAGGAAAGCTGCACGTACTGCCGCTGTGGCGTTTCATGTAGCCCAAGTAGCGGCACAAGCAGCTACAACGCATGCACCGCCTGAAGAAGAACCGATCGGCCTGTGTGATCTGCCAGGCTTTGACCCACCGGGCACGAGGCGAAAGGGTGGACGGTTGATTAAGAATTTTCAGCAGTGGATTGAGCATGAGCCCGTGGAGAGGTGGTCGTTGTTGCACGACTCATACGGAGCCAGATATGGCGTCATGACTACAAAACTTGCCGAAACATACAATTTTGTCCTCCGAGGGAACAGAGCCTTGCCATTAACTGCCCTTGTGGAGGGAATTTTCCAAGTCACGGTTAATTACTTCAGAGTCAAACGCCAGCAAGCCGAAATGCATATACTTTGCACTCCAAACTCACCCTGGTGTGAAAAGATTACGAAGTACATGGATGTTAAGATGAAGAAGGCACGAACTTTCCAAGTTGTTGCCATCGGAAATCAGGAAAGGAGGTTCGAGGTCCGCTTACCTACCGACAAGTTTGGTTGTGGCAATGTGTTGAGAACGCATGAGGTGAAGATTGGAAATGAAGCATGGCCAACCTGTGAATGCACATGCAACAAACCGAAATTGTTTCACCTTCCTTGCTCGCATGTACTTGCTGCTTGTGGGCAACTTGGTTTGGAAGCAATCTCGTTTGTCTCACCGTACTTCAGTCGTGAAGCTGTCTTGAACACATGGACATGTGAGATGCAAGGATTCCGAGCCATTGGTAATTTCAACACCGTTGAGCCAAGTGAGAGGAGATACATTCCTGACCCAAGGTTACTTCATCCGGGTAGAGGTAGATGGCAGTGTAGACGCATACGTAATGATATAGATGAATCGGAAGCTGGAGGACCTACCAGGCAATGTTTTCTATGCAACCAATTTGGCCATAGGGATACGAACTGTCCGGAGTTTGGACCTGGTGATGCTACGGTACGTGGAAGAGGCAACCGAGGCCGGAGAGGAAGAGGAAGAAACTAGAGTACCTTTATATTTATAATAAATGCAGACTACGTATCTGCCTCTATGTACTACTCTGTAATCGTGGAACCATTATGTTTGGATTTGTACTCGTTTAGCTACAAACTCAATATTGTAATTTGTTTGGATTTGTACTCGTTTGAATTTTGTTATTTGGTCATTCTATTATCATTTTAATCTGTCCTTACAGAGATGGTGGGGATGGCGTTGCTTAACCCGGTGGTGGACAACAAGCATCGTGCTAAGCTAATGCAGGATAATGTTCTCCAACCTCTTATCACTCGTGGTCAGAAGGATAATTGGCAGATACACCCAGCTTGGATCGATCGGTAAGTTTTATATTTATTTTGCTCATAACATGTACTTGTCAAATAGTTAACAATTTTCTGATACATGCAGTTTGACGTGGGCTGGGCTCCTACCCTTTGCTCGCCTTGTTGAGGCGTCAGATGTGAGTGGTCGGCTTGCGATGGACCACTGTTTGCTCACCTGCTTGGTGGATCGATGGAGACCGGAGACGCACACGTTTCACTTTCGCTGGGGCGAGATGGCTCCTACTCTACAGGATGTCTCCTACCTATTGGGCCTTCCTATAGCTGGTGAGCCCATAGGTCCGTTACAGGCCCCTGATATATGGTCTGAGGATATGGCAGACCGGTTCCAACATATAAATCCCAACGCAACTGTGTTTATGCATGAGGATCACGGACCCAACCTTGATTGGTTGCTTAAGTTCCAGGTTAGTACTACGTCATTGTCTTGTTTCATCTATCGCTTCAGCTAACCTTTACCTAACTTGTACAATTATTGTTTTCGGTGCAGATACCGAATTTTGGCACAATCCAGATGTCCGAGGCCCAGATTACTCGGAGCCTCGAGGCGTACATTATGTGGCTGCTAGGAAAAGTGATGTTCACGGAGAACCATGTCACCACTATCAGTGCGCGATACATCCCCATCGCATTGGAGATTGCAAGTGCGACACAGCCGTACCACATCACTGATCGTAGCTGGGGGTCTGCAGTCTTAGCGGCCACGTACCGAGGTATGTGCAACGCGTGCTTTCTTACGGCGACAAAGTCAGCAATTCTTGGATGCCCTATGTTGTTACAGCTGTGGTCGGGGGAGAGGTTCCCCATTGGACGACCTGACATTTCGGCTGCCGACCCGTGGCCCCTCAACAATTATTTCGACGCGGAGCACATAGACGACCCAACTTTTGGCACACTTTGGACACATCGCAAGGTATGTTCAATAATAGTTTACTAATTATGCTTGTCAATGAGTATCTTCCTGTTTACTTATACAATTTACGTCTGTGTTTTGCAGAGACGATTCGCTCGAGATCAGGTTAGGAACTGCTACCCGGCATTCAACGAGCAGTTTGACGTTCTCTCCGCGGCTTCAGTTATTTGGGAGCCATACTCGCCTGATTCCCTGGAGGAATTTCTATCATGTGCACGCGAGATGAAGCATATTGGATGACGAAGTCGAAGATTATCTTCGACGTCAGCGTTGAGGAGATGGCCCAGCAGCGTGTTATGAGGCAGTTTGGTCTGCGTCAGATGTCGGTTCCCCCGCCTATGGATGCCCCTCTACCAGACATTGTCCACCGGTACGTCCATTTCTTAACCACACAGTTTTGTCTGAACACTTGTCATCCACAATTATGCACATGTTTCTTGTCTTGTAGATGGAGCAGGAAGGGAACTAACACGACTGCGACACAATGGTTGCAAAGAGTGTAACCTTACGTGGCCGAGTGGGTTGATGCGCTGACTCGTCTCTGGGAAGAGGCACCCTTCGATCCGGCGGAGTACGACGAGTACCTACAGTGGTACGTCAGTTCCGCAAGGGTTTCTCTCGTTTATCACGCCCAGCCGGATGTGATGCCGGCCCCTGCTACGTGGGATATGTACCCCAGCCAGTCTATGTCCGGCTCACGGCAACACGCGGTACAAATAATTAACTTCTCTACAATCATTTACTTTTTTTTATATTGTCGTTCATTTCCTAAATGTCTATACCACTTTCAGGCTGAGTTGACGTGGGATCTTGGGAATGATATAGACCAGTTAGACCGTTCACTTTCGACCGGGCCTTTGCTTACACGCGAAGAGCATCGGTCTTGGTTGCAGTCCGCTGCCCAAAGAGTGCGACGGATCTACGAGGCTATCACGTGTGTCCACTCGTCAGACGTTCTCCCACATGCTGCACGACGGCCACCGCATCCGTCCACGCAGCTGCCTCAACAGCGGGCACGGCGTAACGTGCAGCCACCTCCGGAGGCACACCGACAGCACCCGCGTCCACGTGTCGCACCACCTCCACCTGACCAGCCTGGAGGTTCGGGCTGACAGCAGCAGAGTTACCACCAGGGGGCTATCAGCAGAGCCCCTCTGGGGGCTACCAGCAGGGGACCTACCAGCAGAGCCCCACTGGGGGCTACCAGCAGCGACCCTCTTCGGAGTACCAGCAGAGCCCCTGGACCGGCTTCCAGCCTCGTCCACCACACGGTATGTCGATTCGTACTACTACATTCTCATGTATTCAAGGTATTTACAAAATAACAAGTTACATAAAATTTCTCGATTCTAGCACAATTCGACTTCGACTTGGGGCCTATTATCTCCGACCATTACTCGGGTGCGTCGGGTTGGGCGAGTCAGCCGGACGTGTTTCCCGATGCGGACACCCAGTGGCTCAACATGTACAACACTTCTCCTCCACCCCCCACACATGATACCCAACAGGCAGATGACGGGTCTTTGGTTCCTCCACGAGTCACCCGCCCACCCCATCGGTTTGGATGGAGCACTCCTCAGCCACATCCGCCACGTCCTGGCAGAGGTGATGACTGAGACTCTACTTATGTATCAGAGACATATGTTCGCTATTTTTCATGTACCGTAAGACCTATGTATGAGACATATGTATGCTACTTCTTTCCCTCGAGACTCTACTTATCGTTATGTACTATACTTATTTCTACCTACGTAGCAATATTTGATATGTCCGTAACCGGTATACATTGGTACGTAAGATAAGATACAACAAATCTCGATTACATACCGATCACACCACACAACAATAGGAAATGAAGGTACAACTACTAATTAATCGATACTGAAAGAAAGATACAACATAACTCAAATTAAGATTTTACCTACCCTTGCCCTTTGATGATGATCCCGGCTTCTTTCCCGCACCCTTGTTGGATGTTTCTGCTTTCTTCTCCTTGTCCTTACGCAGTGCTTCAACCCCCCTTTCCTTTGACGACGGCATGAAATCGTCGTCATCATCGCTGGAGTATACCCAGAGATAGGAACGACCGTACCTCTCACGTATGTCTTGAGTTCGATGAATCGGCTCATGGTAACATGCCTATCGAACTTATCCGCAAGCCTCAAGATTTAAGCACGGATTTGTTCTGTGGTCCTATACGGAAACCCATCTCGGCATAGCCTCGCCCCTAGCAAAGCGAGATGTCTCTCACTACCAATAATTTCTTCAAGTGGAACTTCCCTACCATCTACCTTCAAATAGGTGATAATCTTAGCTAGATGCTCGGATGCGGCTATATGAAAGCCGGACACACACTTCTCACAAGGTACAATACACACCATGCTGGCGCTCTTTGAGAGTACCCCCCCCCTCTAGAGTGGTTTTTATAGGACAATGGTGGCGGGAGGAACATGCGGGAAACGGTGGCGGGAGAAACGGACGGGAAACGTTGGCGGGAGAAATAGGCGGGAACGGCTTGCGGGAGAAATGGGCGAAACGTTGGCGGGAGAAATAGGCGGGAACGGCTTGCGGGAGAAATGGGCGGGAAACTGTGGCGGGAGAAAAAAGCGGGAAAAATCGGTGGCGGGAGAAATAGGTGGGGGAGAAATGCCTGCATGCAGGCCTCGACTTTCCCTGGGCCGACAGGGACTAATCGGCCTGCTCTGGGCCAACCAGGTTCATGCCAGATCCATGCAGGCGCGGATGCGGCCGACGAGACCTGGTCGGCCAGCTCTGGGCCGACGTACCCCAGTCGGCCTCCTCCGGGCCGACGAGACCCAGTCAGCCGCCTCCAGGCCGAGGCCGTATTATTTTTAAAATTTCCTAAATCTACGCAATATTTCCCGAAATTTTAATAAAAAAAGTATTATTTTAAAAAAATTAGCCTTGCGGTGTACGCTGCGGTGGCTGTGGTGTCGAAGGTTTGGCCTCTCGAAGTTCATTCTCCCTGTCGACAAACCTGTGTATGACAATACACAACAGATGTTGAATTCAACCTCATCACGGCATGTAGTTTATTTATATGTGGCAACTGGAAGCTGTTCCTGATTAAAGTCGATTATTTTACCAGAGGGAGAGAGATGGAAAATAACCTTTTCTTTCACGTCATAAAATTACCGTGTCTTTACGAAATAATGTTTATATAGGCATTGCAGAACCCAAAGAAATTTTACTCCGCACTAGTAAACAGAAAACACAAGGAGAACTAGCTAGCACCACATAGTGAAAGATGGAAAAAATTGATAACACAAAATTGTAAGAAACACGAAATAGTTCACTAAAGCTGAAGGATGCTACATAGCAAAACACTTGAATGTGAAGAGTGAAAATACAGCCAGTACGGGTACTAAATGCAGATTGTCTAAAAAGTCAAGTCACGATTTTGTGCAGCTAAGGTATATGAAGTACAAACATACTCGATGTAAGCCATTGGTGCAGCTTCGCCAATCCGTATCCTGGTTTGCAATAGTCTTGTATATCCACCAGCTCGATCCCTTTATACAAGAGGAAAACAATGAATATACATAAGATATAGTCTGGAATGTTAACAAGACATAAAATTGAAACCAAACCATGACGGTGTAAAACTTACTTGTAGCGGTAGGCAAGCTCTGTGAATAACTTGTGAACTACGTCATCACCCCGAACAAATGCTGAGGCACGTCTTGCTGCATCTAGTGTACCCTATGAAATGATATAATGTCCACGTGTCAATATAGTCAGTAGAAGGAACTTTTAAGAGAAAGAACTATATAAAGCATGTGATATATCTGGGCATGGAAATGCAAGTTAAGGGACACTCCTGGAATGTAGAATGGCACAATTGTAAGTACACACAAACAAAACTGTATCTGAAATTTATTCGGTGTTAACTTAATCGTTACAGGGTAACATTCAGGTTCCTTAGAGCTCATTTCGTAAGATCACTGACAAACAGAGTATCCTTGAACTACATGCTAACTTCGCTGCGGAAACAGTTTCCATGAAGTTCAACTTGTGCTTTCTTAAAAAAATGCCAACACTGAACACCTACTCAGGTAGTCAAAACTTCAACAGTCTAATAATTTTCCAGGACAGGCTAGAACAGGTAACAAGAAACGCATACAGTAAAATCACTGTTAGATAAAGGTTTTCAATGCATAAGCCAATATGTCCAGATCATGCCATTCTTTTTGCGATTAGTATGGTGGGTACCAGATTCAACCATGAATGGGTTCCTACAGAGCCTGCGGCGTATGATATCAACCTAATCAATATGTCTAGTTGTAGAAGTTCCGCCGCCCGTCGCCTCGCCAATCCCCACCTTGGTTATCTCGGACGATGAGATCGAGGTCGAGTCTGGCGAGGACGTAGACTCCGACGAGGATCCTGTTCTTTTTGATGGTCCTCCTGGCTCTCGTCCGGACTGTCTTAGTGTTTTCATGCCATTCGTGCCCCTCGAACACTTCGACAACCTTGCCTATGCCTCCGTCTATCCTCCAGCGGCTAACCCGGTGTCGGTGGTTCACCAAGCCTTGCAATACCAGGCAAACAACCCCACTTTCATGGTGCTATCGGCTTCTCATGGCGCTGGAATTGTCGTTTTCACCTCTCATGCCGCTAGGGATGCTGCTTTGGCTTTGCAGCCCTTCCCGGGGGCGCAACACTCTGTCACTCTAGATAGCCACGATAACACTGACAACCGATTCACCTTCAACAACCTAGAGTTCGCCGCACTAGCGATAGAGGACTACCCCATGGAGCACTGGTTCCCCCACCATATCTTCCACACTGCTGCTCCTTATGCTAACCCTCATGAGATCGACCCGGTTTGCCTAGCTGGTTTTGACTACTCGGCGGTCCTGCTGACAGTCATGACTCAGGGGCTTTCGGTTATTCCTCACTACCTTGTTGTTCATGGGTACACAGGACTTGGCACTGTGGCGCCGGTGCGCATCATTCAGTCCTTCCCACTTCATGGCGCCAACGAGGATGGACCACCTGTATTCCCCCAGGCAGAGGAGGATGAAGGCTCGGATGGTTCAGAAGGCATCCTAGCCAACTTCCCTCAACCCCCTAGCTACCCTTTCGCCGCGGGCTCCTCCTCCAATACCTCCCAAGATAGACTAGTCCAGATGCCCAATGGAAACTTCATGTGGGGTGCGCATGCTCCATTCGTCTCGGCTACCCCGATTTTGGACAAGCCTTCCTCCGTAGACGTTCGCGTCTGTCCAGGATGGTTCGAGATTAGGGTGTCCGGGCCGAACGGAGGGGGGGGGGGGGGGGTCTGTACAAGATCCCTATGATGCGCCCCTCTGAGCTGGGTATGCTCGTGGCTAATTTCATCACTTGCTCCATCGGATTTGTCAAGCGCGTCGCTACCGTGGGGCCAGACAAGGCCCCACTGCTCTCCATTGACGTTGTTGCCAGAGATCCTGCTGTAGCCGACTCCATGTCGCCTTCCAACGGACTGTTCGAATCTATCATTGGTACGCCTGTGGCTAGCCTTCCTGCAGCCTTACCCCTTGTTGGTGGGCCAAGCACTGGCTCTTTAGGCCCCCATGGCCCAAGGAGAAGCCCTCGCATCAGGAGTTCAGAATCTGCATCACACCTCACGATCCTCGACAGGGCCAAGATCAGGAAGAAGGTGAGGATGGAAGGTCAAGGCAAAAAGGCAGCTGCTGCGCTACCCATTGCAGAGATGCTGGAGCTGGCTGCGGAGACAACTGTTCCTTTATCCCGTGAGGACGTGCTGCAACTTGCTGGGCTTTGCTTGGTTTCGGCCCAACAACTGGATGAGGCGATCGGTTCTGCCTAATGCAGTCACACCCTTACTGCCTCCCAACTCTCGCCTCGCCCTGCTTTGTATCCCTTTTCAATATCTGCTCTAGGCTGCCCAGGAATGTTTCCTGCTTTGTACTCGGTCACTGCTATCTTAATTCTCTGTCAAATTCTACTTTTAGGTTGTTAGGTGGATCTTCTTTTTGTAGACCTGTTTTTTCTTTTCAATTGTACCCTTCTGGTCGTGCCGACTACTTGTACTACTGGTGTCTATTTCTCATATTGGTGTACCTCAGGTTTCTTAATGGTTAAGACGATTTCGTGCATCTCCTCTAACGCTCGTGGGCTTGGGGATCCTCTAAAATGCTCGGACGTCAAAGCTGCCTTGTCCCCTTTGGCCTCAGACTTCATTTGCATTCAGGAATCTAAGCTGATCCAAATTGACTCCTTTAAGGCTTCTTCTTTTCTACCACCTAGCAACCGATCCCTTGATTTCATCCCTTCGGTTGCCTCTGCAGGAGGCATTATCACGGCCTGGAACAATAACCTCTTCCAAAAAATCAACTCGATGCATGGGGTGTTCTCCTTAACCTTACGCCTTGCTTCCAGATCGACTGATTTGGAACTCTCGATCACTAATGTCTACGGTCCGTGTTTGGGTTCTAATAAACGGGCTTTTTATGACGAGTTGGTAGCTGTGAGCCAGGGTATGACCGGACCATGGCTTCTAATTGGCGATTTTAACCAAACGTTGTCCCCCTCTGATAAGAACAATGGAAATTTTAATGCTGCGGAAGCTTCTCGATTCCAACTAGCAATCGATTCCGCGCAACTAATTGAAGTTCCTCTCCTCGATCGGCTTTACACTTGGTCGAACAACCAGGTGTCGCCTGTTCTTTGTAGACTGGACCGTGCCTTTATCAACACGGAATGGAGCACCACTTTCCCGGACTCGACGCTTACTTCTAAGACTAGATCGTTCTCTGACCACGCTCCGATCAGCCTGACGGCCTCTTCGACAATTCCAAAACCATCAATCTTCCGTCTCAACAATAACATCCTGTCGAATGCGAGGTTTAAAATGGTTGTCCAAAATAACTGGCACAGCCTAAACACTAGACACCAGTGCCTTGGCACCACTGGCAGGCTTTGCCTAAAGTTAAAGAGGATTCGTGCGGCCGCTAAGTTCTGGAACAAAGAGGCCAGGCAGCCGCTTGAGGTTGCCATGAATTGTGAGCTCGTTATTTCCTTCATCGACTTACTTGAGGAATCCAGGACACTCGACTCTTTAGAGTTCCACCTCAGGATCTTGGTTAAGCAGTCTCTTCATGATATCAATAAACTGCGGGCTTCGTATTGGCGGCAAAGAGCAAAAATCAAGGATTGCGTGCTTGGAGACGAAAACTCTGCCTACTTTCATCTTTGTGCCTCTATCCGTCTACGTAAAAACCAAATAAAAACCCTTCAGGTTAATGGCTGCCCGATTTCCTCCCAATCCGGAAAGCACGCCATCCTCCACGATTTTTTCAAAAACCTTGTAGGCTCCAATATGGAGTTTGTGCTCAGTTTTGACATTGATAACTTGCTTAGGCTGTCAAACCTCTCCTCTTTTGATGCAAACGCCATCTCCGCTCCATTCTCCTTAGAGGAAATCAAGTCTGCCCTTTTTGGATTGGATAGCAACGCTAGTCCCGGCCCTGATGGCTTTGGACCGGCTTTTTTTAAGGAAAATTGGATCATTGTAAAGGATGACCTTCTAGAACTTATGAATAATTTTCACTCAGGGCACGCGGATCTTAAGAGAATTAATAAATCTTTCATCGTTCTAATCCAAAAAAAAATAGGTGTTACTTCGCCGGACCAGTTCAGACCGGTGTCTCTTCAGAACTGCTGTGTAAAAATTGGTTCAAAATGTCTCACCAATAGGCTGCAACCGCTTATCCCTAATTTAATTCACAAGGACCAGACTGGATTCGTCAAAGGTTGGGCCATTGCTGAAAATTTTATTTACGCCGCGGACATTGTTCAATCTTGCTTCAAGGGGAAGGTTCCGGCTATTGTCCTAAAGCTAGACTTTAAAAAAGCGTTTGATTCCATTAGCTGGGAAGCTTTGGATAGGGTGCTCAAAGCTAAAGGATTCTCCGACGATTGGAGACGCTGGGTCCCCGATCTCCATAAATCGGCCAATCTGCTATCCTCCTAAATGGCAAGCCGGGGAATTGGATCCAGTGTCGTCGCGGTATGAGGCAGGGAGACCCTTTGTCACCTTACCTTTTCATTCTTGTCGCCGATGTCCTTCAACAACTTATTTTAAAAGCTTCCGCGGACGGCCTACTTTCTCACCCGATTTATCCAGCTCTTCCTTGCCCTGTTCTTCAATATGCCGACAACACTCTTATCATTTTAAAGCCGGATCCGGATCAGCTAAGAAATTTGAAAGACATTCTTGATGTCTTCTCCGATGCTACGGGCCTCCACATCAACTTTGCAAAAAGCACCTTTGCTCCGGTTCATGTGGACCACGACTTGGCAGTTTCGCTTGCGGAAGTTATGGGATGCTCTGTGTCAGCATTTCCTCAGTCTTACCTGGGTTTACCTCTGTCAACTCATAAGCTGCGCTTGTCGGCTTTTAAGCCATACATTGAAAAAATGAAACTTCGTCTTCCTTGCTGGGCTGGGAAAGTGCTTCCTCTTAGCGGTCGTGCAATCATTGTTAAGGCCTCTCTTAGGCCCATGCTATCTTTCCTTATGACGGCGGTGCTTGTCCCTTTAGGAACAATTCAGGAAGCAGACAAAATTTGTAGGGCCTTTTTTTGGGCTGGTGAGGACACGGTTCACGGTGGCCAATGCCTGGTCGCCTGGGACGACGTTTGTGCACCTATTTCTAAGGGTGGCCTAGGTTTTCGATCTCTCCGCACTCATAACATTGCAATGCTCTCCAAACTCCTTGCCAAAATCCACTCTCCTTCGCCTACGCCTTGGGAACAATGGTTCGCAAATGCCTATGGGTGGACGGATGCTAATGACCTTGGGGATCCAAACCGTATCCATACACCCATGTGGAAGGACCTTCTTGCTTGTCTTCCCTCCTTTCGGTCCATGACTAAGGTTAAGGTCGGCAATGGGGTGGCTACTTCTTTCTGGTACGATGTTTGGTTCCAGGATATTGCTCTAGCTGACCGGTTCCCTGCCTTGTTCTCCCATGTCATCAACCGAAACTCTTCGGTCAATCACACTCTTAGCTCGCCAAACCTCTCCCTCTCCCTTCAACCGCGCCTCTCTGGTGTTGCTCAAGAGAATCTGTCAGCGCTGCGCTCTTTGTTGGCTAATTTTAGTATGCTCACGACGCTTAAGGATAATAGAGTCTATCGATTCGACGGAAAAACTATTACTACAAAATCAGCATATGCAGCAGCTTTTGAACATTTGCAGGTAGTTCACTTCGCTACTGCCACTTGGAAGAATTTCGCGACTAACCGCTGCAGGATGTTTCTCTGGCTGGCTAACCGGGACCGGCTATTCACGAACGATCGCCGCTTCAGGAGGGGGATCGTGACATCTGATACTTGTCCCTTCTTCAATTGCTCCGAGACCGTTACACACTTGCTTCTTCACTGCCCTGCAATCGCAGCCTTCTGGTCGGCGCTTCCAACAATACACGACGATATCACCTCTTGCGACACAATTCAAGATGTCTGGGACAATGACACCTCCTGCAAAGTAAGGTCATCAGTCATCATTGTTGCTTTCTGGAATATTTGGAAAAGGCGAAACGCAAGAATCTTCAGAAATGAAGCGGTACCCATCCATTTACTATTTCGAAGATGTGCGGATGACCTCTTTCTATGGACACACAGATGCACAAAGCCAAGCCACAAGACTCTCCTACTAGACTGGGCTACTATGTTCAGTCATCTAGCAACAACTTAGAAACTCCTCTTCTACCCCTCAACAACAAACTTATTCTTTGATTCTTACTCTTTTGGTTTTTTTTTCTCCGGCTATAAGATGCTCTAAATTTTTTCTTTCTTTTTAGTAGTTTGTCGAGATAGCAGTTTTTCTTTTATTTTTTGGTCCACTGTTGTAATGTTGCTTGTTATGTTTTATTGAAAATGGTTCAGGCCGGCCCTTTGGGCCCGCCGTTGATCGCTCAAAAAAATATGTCTGGTTTATTACACCACCCAACTAGATTTAATTTAACCTAAATACTAGTGCCCCTAAACAATCCAGTATGTGGTCGGCGTTCAGCACCGAAGGCACTAGGGGAGTAGTGATCGGCGTTCAGCTCCGAAGGCACTATGTGGTCGGCGTTCAGCACCGAAGGCACTAGGGGCGAAATTCCTCGGCGCAGAAAGCCTGCACTCCACCCCGCCGCGATCGGTTCGACCGAATGCCGGAGTAAAAGAGAGACATGGAGATACCTTCGCAACGGTGGTCTCGATCCTCTCATGCTTCACCAGCTGCGACACCATCGTCCTGCAGAGTGCCGACGGAGGTCGGTAAGGGAGGGGGAGCATGGGGTCAGGGGGAGAGTGAGGGTGGAATGGAAACAAAAAGAGGCGGGGGGAGCGACAGAGAAAGGGAGATGGATACGCGGTGGGCGGCGTGGCGGCCGAGCTTGCGGAAATTTCCCATGGCGCCGGCGGGAGAGGATCAGAGGAGAGTGGCCGGCGGTCAGCGAGCAGAGGCACTCTGCAGGCACTCTGTTTTTTTTTCGAATGGGATCACTCCGTTATTACTCCGTATTATTATTTTTTCTTGCATTTTAGGTTTCGCGTGCTGCACGTATGGGCTCTCAGGGCCTAACATTGGGCTGCAACCAGGCCCAGATTTCTAGTGTAGATCCACCGCTTAGGCTGAATAAAAAAAAGTGTCACCTAAAAACACGTCCAAAACAAAAGAAACAAAAGGGTACAACCGTACAACTGACTGCAGTTCGCAGCCTACTCTGACTGTTCCATCCACTCGATGGCGCACCTCCCAAATGTACAAACTGAATTACTCCAAAATACACTTTCATCAATGATGAAGCTCTACAAAGGAAATTAGCAGAAGTATTTTACCGATCTTAACTAAAATTGTTCTTAGCTTCACAAATGGTCAAGTAATTTGCTTTTCTTACATCAATTAAACAATTTGCAAGTTACTGAGTCGCGCAGCAGCCTGTATATTCCAATCCAGTAACAACAACAAAGTCTTTCATTACCAAACAAGTTGTGGTAGGCTTATATACCAATTCCAATGTAATTTGCTGTTCAACTCAGCTGCAAGAGCCCCAAACAATCTGCTCGCCTCCTGAATTCTAGCTGAGCTGAACTGATTTTTCTCATGCACGTTTCTTTCTGCCCACCTTTCCCAGCTTGGACTTGCGCTGCTTGAACACATGCAGGTACAGCTTCAGCCACAGAAGCGGATACACGAGCAGCCCACCCTGTCACCGCATGGTTACCGGTAAGTGATCAAGTGCACATTATGGTCAAACATAAGCAGAAGGAATGCATGGTGCATTCAGTATCGCCAATTCGACGTCTACATACCACAAGGAAGGAGTGATAGCTCATGGAGAACTTTGCGAAGAAGCCCGAGTAGAGGTCCCTCTCCTTCACAAATGGAAGAGCTTTGTAGATAGTCCACACTGTATGCAAATATAGCATGGAGATTACGACAAAGCATTACAAGATTAAGGAAATGTGTCCTTGCAAACATAATGTTAGAGATACAACAGTACATTACAAGATTAAGGAAATTTGTCTTTGCAGGCATAATGTTGTGTGAAGAGTTCATGGACTTACTTTCTCCTGGTCCTACCCCGATTGGATACAACGGGATAAAAGCAGTGTACCTATATGATTTTGTTTTGAGATTAGGTTTTCCTCAAGGGGAAGAAAGAAATCTGAGAACTCAGGTGCAATAAACTGAAAACCTTGGTGGAGCCGGTAAACTTGTGAACCAGGAATAATTTAAAAAGAACATGACCATTTATACTTGGTTTATGTTTTATTATTGCAAACACAAAAGAGATCATGCAGTTACTTCAGAAAAACAACGGAAGTCTCGTGCCAGCCAGTTGAGTTTACCCTGTGCATTCCATTTTTACGTGTTCACGGCCAGCAATGACTCACAAGATATGGCAGTATATCAAATTAAAAGGAAACATAGATATGGAGATTAACACTGTTAGGGGATAGAACCTGAGGTAAGTTAGCCATACTGGACATATTTTCAAGGTAGTCAGAGCATAGTGAGAGTACCGGATGACCTGTTCAAAAAGAACAACATACTGAGCATGCTTAAAAGAACTTCAATTAAAGATAAACCTTACTAACAATATCCTGTGAAGAGCCTGCAATAAGTACCGATTTTCGAATACTAATATTTCTTACAGAACACTACATACTACTCCCTCCGTCCACTAATAAGTGTCTCAAGTTTCTCAAAAAGAAGATGTATCGAGACATGATTTTGTCTAGATACATCTTCTTTTTGACAAACTTGAGACACTTATTTGTGAACGGAGGGAGTACAATATTTACTCTTCGTGTCCCTCAAGTAGTAATCATGGGTCCATCTTTTTGTCTAAGCTGAACATAAAAAGGTTAATACAGTGAAAACAACATTTCTAATATTTAACAGGACAACCCTTCATCTTCAAGATACCATTACACTGACCTTATTCTAATTGTAGAGATTTTTTAGATAAGAATTATTGTAACTCTACACAATTAAGTCCAAGATTTGGTCTAATTTCAAATTATCCTACCAGTCAAATGGCAACAGACATATGGGTCCAGAGAATAATCTACGACAAACTCCTTTTGTATACTGCAATATGCTTGCCAAGCTAGCTCTTTATATAAGTGGATATTGCGAAGGAGATGCAACAAAATATATTGTGCAAAAGGAGAATATAAGATGCCACTCTGCCACACCTCAGATATGCTCCAAGCCAAGAACGTTATGAACACCGATGGACAGCCCTGAACCTGCATTTGGCACAGCAGACTAACTGAGACTCAGCAGAGCTGAAATATATACACTCCTTCGTTTTAGCCACGAAATCTCACTGCAATTTCGTAATAGCCGTTGAAAAATGCAATTCCCAAAGCATCTCACCTCAGGGGTTTGCCGGAGAAGAGCGAGAACGAAGTGAGTCCTCCCTCCCCATTGCAGGAAAGCGAGAAACGGCGAGGTGGGCACCAGTCCTGAAGAACCAAAACGGCCAACGACGCGGAATCAATAAGGGGAAAATCCAGGAGGTTATACGAAATTAAGTGTAGCTAGCTAGCTGGTAGTAGTAGTAGTAGTAGTTCGTCCTCGCACCGACGGCGGCATGGACCGTTTCAAGAACCGCAATGGTTTGCAGGAAGCCTGCAGAGCCAGAAAAAGAAAGTGGGGGTAATAGTGTCAGTACACACGTAATTCAGAATTCAGATGAGGAAAAGTAGCACAGGGAGCAAAATCAGGCGGAGGGCGGCGCACATATGAGGTCGCCGGCGAGGGCGTAGGCGGGGCGGACGGAGACGGGAGGGGCGAGGCAGGCCAGGAGGCGGAGCAAGGCGAGCGACCTGAAGAACGGCGAGGAAGGGGAAAGGGCAAAGGGAATGGAGTGATTGGTGGATGTAAACAACTGCTGCTGCTGCTGCTGGAGAGGAGGCGGTTGGGTTACCATCCGAGGGACTGGAGGGAGTTGTAGGCGAGGAGGTAGAGCCGGGACGGGCGAACCATGGCTGCCGCCTCGCTCCGTTGTCGCCGCTCGCCGGCGAATCGCCGACGATGTGAGAGTGAGACGCTTCGTGTTGGAACGGAGAGGGTATGGCGGAGGATACTAGAAGTGGCTGTTGACGGAGGAGTTTCTGTGGCGGAGGTTCTGTGCCGTCGTCACTGACGTGGACGGATGACTGAAGAAGAAGAAGAAGAAGCCGAGCGAAGTAAAATCCCGGCCTTCAGGCATCTCCAGCCGTTCGGCGTCAGGCTTAAATCCGGCGCAAAAAATGACCGTTTGGCCGGAGCTATTTTACGCCCGCGTCGATTCACAGCCGCTTTGCACCCCAGCATTCGGCTCAAATAATTCAAAAAACAATTTTTCTAGATATCAGATGCGATCACCCATGTCAAATCGAGTACATGAACCTATGTGGACTGGTTCCATCACAAGGAACCAAACCAGTTGAGACAGGCTCACTTCGTCTTCAAAAAACAAATTTGATTCTAACTTGCTGAAATTTCGTTAAACTTGGGCATACCTTCATTAAACATAGGCGGACGTAGAAAACATAAAAAACTTAAATTTATTGAGTAGAACAGCATTAGCTGTAGAACGTCGCGTAATCATCATCGTCGCTCGGTGATGCGGCAGCGTGGTAGGATGGACCGGCGCGGTTGGAGGGGTCGACGTCGTTGTCAAGGGTGACAACGTCATGACGCTATTTAAAGCAGGCACGGAGGCGGTTCCTCGCCGCCTCTTCCATTAGGCGGCGTTGGCGCTCCAGCTCCTCCTGCTCGTGCTCTCGCATGGATCAGGCGAGAGTAAAGTCCTCCTCGACGGGGGAGGACATCGTTCATGGAGGCAGCCTCCACGGCGTGCTGGCTGGGGACTCCCTTCGGGTACGCCAACTCGTATGCCACCCTCATTATGCGTGGTCGGGCGCCCACTCCGGCACCTTCTCCTTCTTCAACATGCGCAGGCCGGGCTCGGTCTTGGGCAAGTGTTGGACGCTCGTCGGTAGCGTGGGTGTGGTGCCACGTTCACGGATGAACATGCCCGCTGCTCACCGGAGAGAGCTGGAGCGACGCGCCGGTGGAGATGGCGGCTTCATCTTCACGCGCTGACGGAGATGGTGGCTCCGTCTTGACACGCACGACGGCATAGGGCGACGCACGAGCGTGGGGAGGAGCGGGGCGGCCGGGGGCGGCGTACATGGTGGCCCGAGTTGGCGTCGTGGCGTACCTGGCGGCCAAAGTTGGCGACGTGGCACCGGAGGAGGAGGAGAAGGACACGCCGCTGCGCCTGAGCAGCCCGGCGCGCTGCGGGACGAGCGGGGTCCTCGCCGACATGGTGAGCCGGGGCTGTTTCCCGTCTTGGATATGGGCGAGGACCTCTACCAGCGTGCGCCCTGGCATGCCCCACCAGATACGAGCCGTTAGCTTTGTTCCCGCCGGACGGTCCCGACGCATCGAGTTGGCGTTGGCGACGCTGGTCGAAGTACGTCGTCCAATGGATGTTGTTCTCTGGATCCTAAAGGGAATCCATGCGCTGCTCCCCGGGGACGCCCTCGAGGATGACGACGATCTACGCGCCCTCTCCCCGCCTTTTGGCACGGGTGACACCGTGATTCGGCAGAGTCTTTATTTACCGTGAGACACACGGTGAAGACCGACATTGCTGATTTTATCCGTAGTGCGTGATGTGTTTGACAAACTAATTTTTGCAAAGTAAATTCACTTGGAAATATAAACACTACTTCCTCCTCCGTTCGACGTTGTAAGATGTTTTAGGTGTTACACTTACTGTTTAGATTATACTGAAATGAGTGAATATGTACATTAAAAGGACATTAAAAAGTGTAGATACATATGTACACATGTGAATGTAGAAAATGTCTAAGGAGTACTCCCCCGTGCATGAATACTTGAACAAAACTGATTCATATATACAACCTTAATCCGATCAAAGCACGTACGTGTTTATGTTTGGATCAGTGCAGATTCGGCATGGACCAGGAAGGCCACTGCCAGAGCCTACCGTCCCGGAGCTTCCCCAGGTTCCCGTACTCGGGGTTGTCGGTGGTACCGTCGGCGAGGTCGAGCACGGACACGGTGAACTTGGCGTAGACGTCCATCCCGTAGTCGTCGTCGACCACCTCGTACCCTCTGGCCACGTACATGCAGTTCCTCCTCAACCCGTTCACCCCGTTGGCCTCGACGCAGAACCCCCGGACGTGATCCACGAACACCGCGCGGTCGCCGCCGATGCCGATGCCGCTGCCGTCGGTGACCTCCGACCACGCCGGCGCGGCCGCCGCCGGGCGTCGGACGTCCGCCCGGAAGACCTTGAGGAAGCCCTCCGAGCTGTGATATACCACTTTAAAGAGAAGGCTCGTCCTGACGATCAGAAGGAGCTCGCCCGGCGAGGCGACGAGTGTGCACTCAGGTCCGCACAGGTGCGTGGTGACACCATGTCCGGCGGCTCGATGACCGCGGCGACGGCGAAGGTCGTGCCGTCCACGGCCGTGACCCTGCGGGCGCCCCCATCCAGGAGGTAGAACGTGCCGTCGCAGTAGGTGATGCTGCTGACTACATGGTCAGCGTCCTGCGAGCACCCGGCGACCCACGATCTGCCGCCGCACGGGAGCAGCCGGCAGAAGAAGAACGCGCCCTTTCCCGTCGAGACCATGATGGCGTCCGGCGACCGATCCCAAACCATGTCACGGAGGATCTTCCGATCGCCGTCGCGGAACGATGGCGGCAGCGCCGGGAGGCTCTCCGACGCGCCGGTGATGGGGTGCAGCAGCTTGGCCGAGAGGTCGAGGGAGGCCACGCCGAGCGTCCAGCCGTACGGCGAACCGAAGAGGAAGTAGAGGCCGCGCGCGGCAGGGACGGGTACCTCCACGACTCTGTCGCCGGTGAGGGACCAAAGGGTGCGGTTGCCGCTGGAGACTAACTGGGAGGGCACGAGAAGCAGTGGGACGCGGCAGCGACCGGCGTGGGCCTCGGAGGCCGAGCGCCACGATGGGCACACCGAGCGGAAGCGCGCCATGTCGGCGTGCTCGGTGATCCTGTCGGCGACCCGCGATAGAAGATCAGCTGGCAGCGCGCACCAGCTCATGGTGTGTAGCCTGTGCTGGCCGGCCGGCAGGCAACGTTGTGGATGTCTTCCCGGGTTGGTCGATCGATCGATCGGAAGAAGAATTAGGGAATGGAGCTAATATAATAGCGAGGTTGGCTTTGGTCGTTTGCATTTGGTTCCTTGCTCACGTCGCGTTTACAGCCTTGCACGTCTTGCACCTTCCTCTACGGAGTGTTCTCCCGGTGTGATATCGTCGATGATAAAATGGAAGAAATGCAGAATATCTAAAAAGAATTATTCTCTTTGGCGAGGGTATGGTCAGATATATGGCCAGCACTAGGAACTTGAAGAATTTCAGAAGGATGCAAATTTTAGCCCGGATTATGTATACTTGCATCACCAACATGACTAATTATCCGAAAACTACATCACCAACACAACTAGGTGTGGCCGCCTGGCCTGGTGATTTGCATCAAGATTCGTGCTATACTTTTACACAAAAATCCCTCTACTTTCTGAAATTCCTACGAATGAGTCCCCCGTGGCGGAGCTCCGGCCGGCGCGAGGGAGCGGGGGTGGCGAGCTGCGGCGCGGCGGCGCGGAGGAGCGGGGCCGAGCTCGCGGAGGAGCGCGGCGTCGGCAAGCTCCGGGCTCCGGTGAGTTGAGCCGGCTCGGAGGAGCGGGGCGGCGAGCGCGACACGGCAAGCTGCGGCGCGGCAGAGTGGGGCGGCGGTGGGCGGCCGGGGGCGAGGGCGACGGCGAGGGCGAGCGGCGGAAGGCTGCGGCACGCGAGCGGCGACGCAGCGAGGGCGAGCGGCGGTGGGCGGCCGTGAGGCGAGGGCGAGCAGCAAGGGCGAGCAGCGGAGCGGCGCGGCGGTGGGCTCCGGCGAATTGAGCCGAGGATGGAAACGTAATTACGTAAAAGATGAGGATTTTTTTGCAATTTTTTGATAGCAACCATATGAAGTCACATCACATGTCTAGCAACAAACTAAAAACACCTCTTAATCACTGCAGTAATTAAGGCGATCGACCGAGTTGAAGCATGTAATTTAGTTTGGATCAGTGCAGATTTGGCATGGACCAGGAAGGCCACTGCCAGAACCTCGGGCACCCGCAGCGACACAGGTTCCCGCGCGAGAGATCCTGGGTGGTAAGGTCGGCGAGGTCGAGGACGGAGACGGTGTACCTCCCATTGACGTCCAGCCCGTAGTCGTCGTTCACCTCCTCGTACGAGCTGGCCACGTACACGCAGTTCCTCCGCACCCCGTTCACCCCGTTGGCCTCCACGCAGAAGCCGCGGAGGTGGTCCACGAACACGGCGCGGTCGCCCAAGTCGCCGGCGACCTCCGACCGCCCGGCCGCCAGGCTCCGGCTGTCCGCGCGGAAGACCTTGAAAAGGCCCCCGGAGTCGTACCATGCTGTCTGGTACACGAGGTGCGTCCTGACGACCAGAAGGAGCTCGGTGGACGACGCGACGAGGACGGACTCCGGTACGGACCACGGCTTGGGCGCTATGTGCGGCGGCTTGATGTCGCCGACCACGGCGAAGGTTGCGCCGTCCACGGCCGTCACCTTGTGGGCGCGCGTGTCCAGGAGGTAGAACGTGCGGTCGCAGTAGGTGATGCTGCTGACGTCCTGCGAGCATCCGGCGACTGGGCTCCACGATCCGTCGACCAGCTGCCGCAGCCGGCAGAAGAGCGCGCCCTTTCCCGGCGAGACCACGACGGCGTCCGGCGACCGATCCCACACCGTATCACGGAGGATCCTCCGATCGTCGTCGTGGAACGAGGGCGGCAGTGCGGGCAGGCCCTCCAACGCGCCGGTGAAGGGGTGCAGCAGCGTGGCAGAGAGGTCGTTGGCCACGCCGAGCGTCCAGCCGTTCGGCGAGGCGAAGAGGAATGAGCGGCCGCGCGCGGCCGGCACGGGGATCTTTGTAACGCTGTCGTCGGCGAGGGACCAGAGACTGCGGTTGACGCCGGAGTAGTCTGTGGTTGGAAGGAGAAGCAGTGGGACGCGACGACGTGCGGCATGCGCCGCCGAGGCCGAGCGCCACGACGGGCACACCGAGCGGAAGCGTGCGAAGTCGGCGTGCTCGGTGATCCGGTCAGCTATGCCCGCTAGGATATCGGCCGGCAGATCGGACCAGCTCATGGTGTGTAGGCCGGCAGCGCCGTGGGGTCTTCGTGGATCACTGGATCGGGAGAAGAATGGGGAAAGGAGTGAAGAACGCGTAGTTGACACCTCTAAGGCTCTAACAATAAACCTTTTTCACCTCCATTGGATTTAGTCAATACCAGAAATTTAAGAGAAAAATCCACACTTTATATTAGGTGTGGTGCACGTCGCTCGTGTCCGAAGAACATATAGTAGAAAATTCATTCTTTCATGACTTGGTAATACACATCAATCCTGAGTGTGTGGGTTCGTGAATTGCGTGTTAGAGTAGGATTACCAAACTCATCGTCCTGGGATCGATCACGTTTGTTGTGAATAAATTGACTAGTGATGATGGCAAAGAGAAGTTACAGCACAGATGGATTGCTAGGGGCGTGTGATGATTTTTATTTCCCATTACAACACACGGCTATATTTGCTACTCCAGAATAAATCAAAATTTTATTTTCCATTACAACACCTTCCCCTTCCTCCCACTCTCCCTTTCGGATTCGTCTTCCGACCTCCGATCTTGCTCGGACACAACGCGGCTCTGAAGTAACCCCCGCCGTTACCTAGAGCTGCGACCGAGCTAAGCTCAGCCTCAGCCGCAGTCCTCCAAATCGCTTCGCCTCTCGCTCGCGAGCGTCGCCGCCCGTCGCCGTTCCGGTTCTGTCGTCGGGTAGCCGCTCTGTCAACCCCGTCCGCAGTCGTCTTGACCATCGGTAAGCTTTTCATCTTGCACTGAAGCCCCACTGGATTCTGCAAATTTTAGGTTTGTATTTGCACACTATGTGCACCATCTAGATCCGCCCTCTTCCCCATCTCGCTCGCCTTCACAAAAACACTCACACTATGTTCTGATTTAACCCCGAATTCATAGGTAAACTAAAACGTAACCAAGATTGGCCTTCTGTTCATGGCTTTGCTACAGCTATAGCTTGTTGATCAGAGGTAATAAAGCATTATAGCTGGTTTATGTATCGGGGAACAAAAATGACAACTTTATGGACTGTATCTTCTTATCTGGTCATGGGGGTAGTAGAACCTAGAAACGGTATTGAATACGACAGCAATTCTCTTGTGAAGTTTACATGTGTTCAGGACTTCCAGGTTCAAGTGCCCGGTATATTTGTACCTAACCTTGCATCATGTTTCTGCAGAATCAAAATGGAAGCCAGCTAACACGCACAAGAAAAAGACCTAGGCGTTGCTACCACGGACCAGTCATTAAGAAAACGAGAGCAAAGGTTCATATTGCAGACCTTTCTGAGGATCTTCTCTCTGTGGTTCTATCAAAATTACCGATAAAGGACGTAGTGAGAACTGGTGTTCTGTCCAGCGAATGGAAAGATATTTGGAGAGTTTGCCCCAAACTCAGATTTGATGGTCTCACAGTAGGAAGCAGCAATGTGTTTGGGGGACAAGAGTACACTCAGAAATTCATTGACAATGTTAATGCAGTCATGCAGCAGCATAAGTGCATGGTTGTTGATGAGCTGGTGATCAAATTTGGATTCGACGGCAGGCTTCTGGATCATGTCAACACTTGGGTTGATTTTGCTGTATCATCAGGGACGAAGAGTCTTGGCCTTGATTTAGTGCCAGCCAACTTCTTGAGATGTACTACTGATCCGTACAGATTTCCTGTCGAGCTTTTAGACAACGGAATCATATTTCGGCTACGCCATCTTAAACTAAGTTTTGCATCATTCGAACTACCCCCTCAATTCTGTGGTTTCCCGAATTTGACAACACTTGATTTGCACATGTTACGGGTCACTCGGAAGGATCTTCAAGATATGATTTCGAATTGCTTTAGTCTTGAGTGGTTCAGTATGGTTAGATGTCATTTGAATGATGAGCTGACGGTAGCTCGTCCATTGTCGAAGCTACTATACTTTAGTGTAGCACACTGCAATATAACCAAGATAGTACTCAATGCAGTGAAGCTCCAAACATTCAGGTTCTATGGGAGCCTGTATCCTATTGACCTTGGGCGTGCTCCAGAACTGAAACATGCATTGCTTGATTTGTATTCGTATGTAACTCTCGAGCATGCTTTGACTGTACTTCCCAAAGTGCTTTCAAGTGTTCAAGATCTGACATTGCGTGCTATTTTTCCACTTAAGGTTTGTTGTCTCACACTTGTATCAATATGTAAGTTACTTTTCCAGATTTTTCTCTTGCCATGACCATTTATTATCTTACTTTCCAGATGCCCGTACTGATGGAAACACCATGTAAGTTTTCTCAGTTGAAATATTTGGATTTGCATTTGATTCTAATACATGAAGAAGCTGGCAACATAATTTCTTTGGCCTCTTTTTTGAGGGCTGCTCCTTACATTGAAAAGTTAGAGATGCATGTAAGTATTCTAATAACTTATTTCTGCTAGAACAAAATTGATCAGTTTACCATAAATTATGTGTCCAATCATGTTCCTTGTCTCAAACCTTTGCAGTTTAGAGTTGCTGATTTTGCACATAAGGTCCCGGAGCCTATCAAGAGCCTTCCAAGGTGTCCACATAACCATCTGAAGAACCTGCTTATTACAGGATTTTCAGGAACAACAGGACAACTGGAGTTTCTTGTGCACACGGTTGAAAATGCCCATGTCCTGAATATTTTGACAATTAGAGGAGCTGATTTGACTGGTCGTGATCTTGATCACTATGGGAAAAGAAGATTCCTTTTTCAGTTTCAAGAATTGGAGAGAGAATATCTTCGTGGAATAATTTCACCAAATGTAGAGCTCCGTATCATATAACCTCGATGGCTGATTCATTTGTGCTGGCGACTTTGACTGTATGTAAGATCTGTAGTAAGAAGTATGTCTGACTGCACTAAGTTATATCCTTGCCAACAAATGTTTTCTTTTCAGTTTTTAGTTGAGGAGAATGTACTTGTGTGCATGTAAGTATATGTTTGATCTTGATCAAGAAAAGCATATATATTCTGAGGGAAAAGTCAAATTTACACCCTCTAAACTATTTCT
Organism: Poa annua; assembly: GCA_026929855.1. NCBI lineage: Eukaryota > Viridiplantae > Streptophyta > Magnoliopsida > Poales > Poaceae > Poa > Poa annua. Next base: position 89,789,209 of record CM049431.1, read on the forward strand.
CTCGGTGCAGTTTCTTTGGGCTCGAATTATCTTTTAACTGAAAGCTTATGGTCCACTTCTCCTAAAACTGGGAAAATACATGAGAGATCATTTCTCATGTACTGAGGAGACTGGAGAGCACAGACTGCACTGGAACAAGAGATTCACCCATTTGTAATTGACACTGACAGAGTGACAGGACGTACAAGGTCAATTAGTTGGAACTGGAAATTTTGGAATTACATCTTAGACATACAGTACATGGAACGAGAGATGCTTTCCGCTCAGATTTCTTGGCAAATATACAGACTAGAGATGACCAAAAAACGGTTTCAAGAATCTGTACTTCCATTCCATGGGCAAAAAAAATCCGGCATGAATGATTACGAGTGAAGAATCATAGCCAGGCAAGCGAAAGCATACCCTCCAGCCTCTGGAGCTCTCTCCGCCCATTGACGATCGCGCTCTTCAGCCATATGGCCTGCCTTACTTTAGTATCAAGAACGGCAGCCTCTTCGAGTTATCTCGATGACCACCTCCACCTTGCAGGAGGATGTCGTTGACCTCCTCGGCGTGCATCAGCATCATGTGTGGCGAGACCCGAACGCACACCTTCTGGTGGGCGAACCAAGCGGCCACCGCCATATGGGCGTCCTCGGGCGTGCGGACGTCCAGGTACTGCGTCGTGATGTCCGGCGGAGGAGGCAGCAGGCGGGTCGGTGGCGCGAGCACCGGGAGGGGAGGGGCCGGCGAGGTCGGCGGCGGAGGAAAGATAGGGGCCCCCAGAGCGGCGAGGCGGGGACTCGAGCGAGTGCGCGGCCGCGGAGACGCTGTCGTCGCCGTGAGCTCCGAGGAGGGTACGCAGCTCGCGGGCACGCTCCTCGGCAGCCTTTCTGACCGCAATCTTGAATAGGGGTGGCTCCACCACCCGCGGCTGCCATGGTGGCGGCGAGCGCCTGTGCGGCGGAGGCGGAGGAGAGCGGTGCGGGCGCACCATTGCTGCTCTGTTTCTTGTTGGAAGGGGATTTGGGGTCGGGGGTTGCGGGAAATAACGGCCGGGGAGGAAAGTACTGTAGCAGAAAATATGGCTTCACGTTTCTCGGCCTCAGTGGGCTTTTTATCTCTTGGACCATACAGTATTTTGCAACACAAGACATGTTCCGTCTCTTACAGTAGCAAATATATTTATCATCACACGCCCCTAGCAATCCATAAATAAAAAGTGTTGCAACTTCTCTTGGCCATCATCATTGATGCTGGTCACATCGTCAACCTAAAAAAAAACGTGATCGTTCCCAGGACGATGAGGTTGGTAATCCTTATCTAACACAAAACTCGCGAGCCCGCATACTCAGAATTGATGTGTAAAATTTCCAATATGTTCTTCGGACACAAGCAATATGCACCACCCATAATATAAAGTGTGGACTTTTCTCTTATCTTTATGGCACTGACTAAATCCGATGGGGTGAAAAAGTTTTATTGTTAGAGCCTTGGAGGTGACAACCCAAACAGGTTCAAATTATGTTTAATTATTAATTAAGAAGGATGATTTACCAATTACCATGGGATACAAAAGTCATATGTAAGGTCTAAGCATTTGACCAACCTTACTATACTATAACGGTGACATGCATGAGTCACGGGTCACAAAAAATATTTAAATGGAGCCACTTTTGATGGAACAAAATTCTTGTCTCTATATGCCCGGCAAATACATGTACAACTGGAGACATCGTTGTACATACAAACTCCATATGCTTATAAATTATGATATTTATAGTTTATTACGATAATCAAGAATGAGCCATAATATCAGATGTGAAGTATCAAAACTCTGAAACTGAATGACAAATAAAACCATAGCTTATCTTGCTGAAATATCGTTTTATGAACATTCAATGAAAAGAAACAAAACAAAAACTGAAGGAGCATTTCATGGAGCGTCTTGTGGTCATCACTGAAGTACCAGACACGAAAGTATGAGAGCGTTGCATGATAATAACAATAATCATCATGCGTTCTCGACCAAATTTTACTGTCTGCCCACAATAGGTGTACTACGCTAGTAGAGCTGGCGGTTTTATCTTCTTGCCTATGCGGTGGATGCTTGGTTGTCTTGGTGTTCTATGGAAGGGAAGTCTATAGCCCTGCATGCCGGTATTCGATGTATGTACAAAAGAAAATAATTTATACATCTGATTCATAATAATGGTTTGTGTTTTTATGCTATAATTGTTGTGACTCCTCCTGAATTTAATTTATACATCTGATTCGTAATAATGGTTCGTGTTTTTATGCTATAACTGTTGTGACTCCTCTTGAATTTGTCATTCAGAGGAGAACGCACACACACATGTAGAAATGTGAACAATATAAAGATGTGTGCAGAGGAGCTCTGATGTACAAGGAGATGAGAGGATGGATGATGATGTTAGGAACAATTTCTAATATGTCTACCTCTTAAGGGCCTATTTAGATTGTAGGAATTTCAAAAGATTTTTATAACATTCTAATTCCTAGGAAAAAAAAAATTATGGATTGTCTTTGGTTCAAAGGAATAGTGCTACCAAAATCCTATGGATTGGATTCATATGCCTCAATTCCATAAGAATTTAAACATCCACTCCAACATCTTTTTTAGACTGAAATATTTAGGACCGAGACACTTTTTTTCTGTGTTTCATTCGGACGATTATTCCTGTAGCACTCCTACGTTTTACAATCCTCTGTTTTATACTGCAAACTTGTAGGATTCATATGTTTTTCCTATTATGTGTTTTTAGACCTGTGATCCAAATAGACACTAAATATACACGGTCCGGAGGTTGAAGATGAATGTACTTGTGTGCATGTAAGTATATATTCTGATCTTGATAAAAAATCATATATATTCTGAAGGAAAGGTCAATTTTACAGCCTCTAAACTATTTATCCCTGTGCAGTTTCTTTGGGCTCAAATTATCTATTAACTTAACGCTTATGGTCCACTTCTTCTCCTAACTCAGGAGAACAAGGCCTGCTGGCACAGGAGATCTAGCGAGCTGACGGAATAACTTCTAACAACAAAAACAAGGCAAGACGAATTTATCAGATTACAGTCAAGAAAAGACGACCCTCGCTAGGTTCCATTGCTCCGCTTCGTTTCTAATCCAGATCACCTCGCACTTCACTGAGAACACACCGTGTATCAATCCTCTTCAATGCATTATCTTCCTCACGTTCTTGCTTCCCTAGTATCAAGACTATGACTCTCGATTGCCATTTTTCTTGTGACGAACCTGATTAATTTGGCTTTTCGTCAAGGACCTTAAACCGAAAGAATACTAATGAGATGCACTAGCCATGGAATGGAACGGTGACCTCTGCTCGTTTAGACGCAACAACGGCCTGCCCACTGCCATATCTGCGATCAGCATTGTAGATTTATGGCATCAGTATAAATTTAAGCCATTCCGTGCTTGTCTAGATCAGCAATAAGGAAGTTTTTGGATGAGTTTCTCTGCTGAACATTATATGTTGTGGAGAACGTGACTACTGTAACTCTTTGATTCTTTTGTTAGCCTGCCTTGTTTGCAAGTGCAATGTCTCCTCTCTTCTGAACTATTAGCATTTTTATACGAACCGCGGGAACAAGATCCTATAAACTCTAATTTCAAACAAACAAATTAAAAAATCCTATAAACTCTAGAAATGAAAAACATTTCTCTGTTTTGCACTTCAAGGACTCAAATGCAAGCGAGCAAAGTCAACCACGCGTCATTACCCATTCTTCTCCCGATCCACGAAGACCCCACGGCGCTGCCGGCCTACACACCATGAGCTGGTCCGATCTTCCGGCCGATATCCTAGCGGGCATAGCTGACCGGATCACCGAGCACGCCGACTTCGCGCGCTTCCGCTCGGTGTGCCCGTCGTGGCGCTCGGCCTCGGCGGCGCACGCCGCCCGTCGCCGCGTCCCACTGCTTCTCCTGCCAACCACAGACTACTCCGGCGTCAACCGCCGCCTGTGGTCCCTCTCCGACGACAGCGTTACCGAGATCCCCGTGCCGGCCGCGCGCGGCCGCTCATTCCTCTTCGCCTCGCCGAACGGCTGGACGCTCGGCGTGGCCAACGACCTCTCCGCCACGCTGCTGCACCCCTTCACCGGCGCGTCGGAGGGCCTGCCCGCACTCCCGCTCTCATTCCACGACCAGTATCAGATGATCCTCCGTGATACGGTCTGGGATCGGTCTCCAGACGCCGTCGTGGTCTCGCCGGGAAAAGGCGCGTTCTTCTGCCGGCTGCGGCCGGTGGACGGAGCGTGGAGCCCGGTGCCCGGATGCTCCCAGGACGTCAGCAACATCACCTACTGCGACGGCACGTTCTACCTCCTGGATAGGCGCTCCCACAAGGTGACGGCCGTGGACGGCGCAACCTTCGCCGTGGTCGCCGCTATCAAGCCGCCGAGCGTGGTGCTCACCAAGCTGTGGTCCGTACCCGAGTCCACCCTCATAGCCTCGTCCGCCGAGCTCCTTCTGATCGTCAGGACGCACCTCGTGTTCCAAACAACGTGCTACGGCTCCGGGGGCCTTTTCAAGGTCTTCCGTGCGGACCGCCGGAGCCTTGCGGCCGGGTGGTCGGAGGTCGCCGGCGACTTGGGCGAGCGCGCCGTGTTCGTGGACCACCTCCGCGGCTTCTGCGTGGAGGCCAACGGGGTGAACGGGGTGCGGAGGAACTGCGTGTACGTGGCCAGCTCGTACGAGGAGGTGAACGACGACTACGGGCTGGACGTCAATGGGAGGTACACCGTCTCCGTCCTCGACCTCGCCGACCTTACCACCCAGGATCTCTCGCGTGGGAACCTGTTAAACTGCCGGTGCCGTATGTTCTGGCAGTGGCCTTCCTGGTCCATGCCAAGTCTGCACTGATACAAACTATCAACTCGATCTTGTTTACTTTTGAAGGAATAAGAGGTGATCGTGTTCAGTTTGCTTGATTGACATGTTTTGCTTACAAGTGAAGATCTGCTTCATTAGCAATAATTTGGTTTTGTACTAATTGATTTGCAAGAACTCTTCTGTTAAACTTGGCACTTTATGTCCATTTCACTCTTGTGGAATTCCTTGTTCCAATTATATTCCGGTATTTTGGATATCCGTTACTTTTGTATGATCGTGACTGGAGGTGGCTTCAAGAGTGTGCGCTGGCCAGCAAGGGGCCGCTCCACCAGATTAGATAAAAATAGAGATGATGTCAATTTATAATTTTAATGTCAAATATAAGTATTTATCTGGAAATTTGGGCACCCCTGAAATGCAAGATTGGGTTGCTCTATAGAATCATCTCCATACTGCCTATCGTCTTGGAGCTCGTGATTGGTCGCACCTACACCTGCCTTCCTGCCAGTTGTACCGAGTTTACCGTACCCATGCATTCTGATTTTCTTTACTCTAAAAGGGTTTGTGCAAAAAAACGGTCTCCGGATTAGCAACTCTATGTTTTTCTCCGGATCTGGCCGTCAACAAACCATGGACGAGTGTTTGGATGCTTTCTCGATGGCTGGGGCACCACTAGCGGAGCTCAGTGCTAGCCAACCCGAGTCGTGGAGGCCAGAAAATTTTAGCCTACATATTGATAAAATCTACCAGAATAACAGTCCATTTTACCCACTTTTTAGCCTGTTGACCCGCCCAACATTTTTTACCAAGCTCCCCCAATGCGAGGCACCATGTCATCGATTCAAATGGAGTTCCTTGTATGTTGGGAAATTAGGAAGGGGTGCAAATCACCGTGTCCTCTGTGGTCGTTCGGAAAATCAAAGATGAAGGACGGGCGCTTGTATCATCGCAGGGACTAAAGCATTAAATGACATATGTGCCCTAGAGCATCCTTTTTGTCTTGCGGCTCTTGTCATACTGGTCAGGTCTCCGTTTCGGCGTTTCATCTTAGACCTTGGTATTTACTTTTTTTTTATTCAATTAAAAGGTAAAGCTACTTCCCTGTTTCAAAAATGGTAGTGTCAATTGACTCGGATTTGGATAAATTTTATATTAAGCAAAAAATCACGCTTGCACCAAGACACTCCCTTTAAAAGTTATTGATAATCTCCCGTGTTGTCAAGTGATTATCGGCAGTAAATCGTAGGACAACATGCTTTCCATGAGCCGCTCAAGAGCATCTTCAACTTAGGACCCAGACCGATACGGATGGATAGATGAAAAAGATATAAAATACCTACGCATCCCCCAACTCACGCACCACTTTCATCGGCGAACAACCCAACAGTTGGGACCATCTTCAACCCAGGAGTCGACATCGAGGTGTCAAACGACTCTGTCGATAATAGTTCTTAGGAGTCATCAGCCTGTTATCCCCGGCGTACCTTTGATCCGTTGAAAGAGAACCCTTCCACATGAGACTTCCGGATCACTATGGCCGACCTTCATTTCTGTTCGACCAGTCGGTCTCACGGTCTGGCGGGCTTATAGCATTACGCTCACGAGCAGAACCAACGCTCGAGCCCATGGCGTGGGTCTGAGGGCAGACGGACATGTTTGGAATGTTCGTTGGACCACTTTTTTCCCACTTCTTTTTCTTTCCTTCGTTCAGACATGTCCGAATACCATATAAGACACGTCCAAACATGTTTTATGAATTTTGTTTAATCATTGTGGTTGGAGTCGCTCTTAACATGCGCTCATGTGAAATGCGAGCGAGAGGCGCGACTTTCCGAGGCTCGACCCTCAAAAAGTTTTTGCCCGAGCGGACATATACGGCGCGTGGAATTGGTTGAAGTTTCCAGGCCAGAATTCCGTGGCCAGTCCAAACGGTGGAATCTTAGCCCAATTCGAGATTCTCCAATCCCATGCCATTTTTTCTACATCCAAACGCAGTGTAAAAAACGAACAATATAATTATACCAGGGATGTATGCCAACGCCCGCTCACCGTGTCACTCCTCACGCTGGACGTACTCAAATCGCAATCGCCATGGAAAATGAAGAGCACTACCTAAGTAAGTAGTGCACTTCTTGTTTTATCTTTATTGCGACCCATTACTTTTTCTTGCGCGATCGATAATCGTCAGCAAGTCTGAATCATACACCACCAGTACGTCATTAACTTAAGCTACACGAGAAGGTTGAGCAGACGAGGCTCCGATCCAGAGCTAGAGCTGGAGCCGGAGCCGGAGCTGGAGGAACACCCTTGACGATGCTCCTCCAGCGGCGGCACGCAGTCCGAGTCCGGCGCCTTCTCTTCGCCCCGCCGCAGCTCATCCTCCACCTCCACGCTCGCCGGCTGTGGCTCGGCCTGCTGCTTGTGCCGGCGCATGTGGCCGCCGAGCGCCTGGCCCATGGCGAACTCGAGCCCGCACACGGCGCACTCGTGCGCGGGGCGCGCCGGCTTCTGCTGCCGCGGCGGCAGCGCGTGCCGCGCCTGCAGCCGCGTGTGGCCCGTGCGGTGCCCGCCCAGCGCCTGGAACGACGGGAACCGCCGGCTGCACGTCCTGCACACGAACGCGCCCCCGCCGCCGTCTCCGCCCGGTCGCCTGCCAGAACGTGCTGCCGGTGCCGCCGTCGCCGCGGCGGGCAGCCGCTCTAGGAGCGGCGTCATGGTGTAGTTTTCCGCTCCTTTCTTCTTGGACGAACTCTATAAAAGCACAGTGAGTGGGTGAGTAGATATTTAGAGGGTATCTGGCGCGAAGTCGGCTGGAGAGGATATCGACGTGGCAGGGCCTGGAGATCACGTCGTCGCTTGAACCGTGAGTGCGGACGTACGTACGGGGATGGAAGCTCTGGGAACTTTCCATGGCCTGGGAGATCGATCGACAAGGCGTCGTTGTCGCTCCACAGCGAATGTTTGTATGCGTGTCGACCTCCTATGGCTCCTTTGCCGAGCTCTCCCTCTCACAAGTCGCGACGCTCGTCGTAGGACCAGCACCAGCAAGCAGCAACATCGTCGGCTACCAGGAGTACTTGCTTGTTCCCTCTGCTTTAGCACTACGAAAACAACCATGGTTGTACGTAACTTGTAAGGTGATTTCTGCCAAACACGACACTGTTTGTCTCTGAAATATTTGCCTTTTTCTAGGCTAGGAGGCGCCTTAATACAATAGGAGTACCTCCAAAAGCATTTAATTGATACGACTAACATTTACATAGTCATAAAACAATGGACACGAATGGAACAAACCAAAAATGCAAAACTGAACAGTCAGAATGTTTCAACGGGGACATCGTGTCATTTTACAACCATAGGATTTGGACACTTCTCCTTCTTTCTTTTTGCTAAAGAAATGAACATACCTGCAAGAGCAAACGCATCACGTTAGAAGGGATTTGGCAAAGTGCTCCTGAACTAGAGTAAGCAAGCAGAAATCATTAGCTCGTAAGCAGCCAGTTCTGTTGGTGCAAATTGATCTTGTCTGCAACCAACCTGGTCAGCAACTGATGTAGCTCCATCTGCTCCATGAGCTGCTACCTTCCGTTTCTAGGACAATCCTGTGCAGTCATTATTCAAGAAAATCGAGAGTAATCAAGCAAAATGTAGATAATAACGCACTGGACTATTACTCATACATATCTGGAAGGCTGGAAAGGACGTGCCAAATCCAGAAAATATCCAGTGATATCACATATTAGAGATACTACTCATCAAAATTCAACTTTACATGTTGGATTTGACTTCCTTATTTCTCTGTGCGTATTTCGAATTTGGTTTTGCAAATTCAGGGTTCATAAATGCACATCTTTTGATCATCTACATTTATTTTGATTTTTATTTGAACTTGGCATGTGGTATCACTAGTTTTTTTTTAATTCTGAAATATTCACCCTTTTTTAGCTAAGCGGCGCCTTAGTATAAATATATAAGAGCATCTCCAATGCTTGACGCTTAAGTGGGCGCTTAAATAGCAAAAAATAATGCTACATGATAAAAATATATGGGTAAGCGCCTCCACGTTCAATGCAAGGCGCTAAGAAAACGGAAATCAACCAAGAGTGCAGCAAAACTTTGCCTAGCGTCAGGGGACACTTATTGCGCCGGACGCCTGAGATATTACATGATAACGGTCAATCGGGCCCTGGCGTCGACGCATAAGCGTCGCGCTGTGGGTGCCCTAATACCTCCAAATGATTTTGCTGATACATTGAGTAAAAGCAGGGTAAAAAATGGGAACGAACCAAACAAACCAAAATTTCGATAATCACATTTTAGAATCTTTTTTGTCTACACAAATTTTGGACACTTGCAAAACTGAACAATCATACTCCGTATAGTTTTAACGGGACAACATGCCATTTTACAACCACAGATTTAGACACTTCTCCTTTCTTTTGTTAAAGAAATGAATATATGGATCCCGGACACACTGCCAGTCTTCATCTCCAAGGGCAGAGCACATCACATTAGAAGAGACTTGGCAAAGTGCTCTCGTGCTGTTGTTAGGGCCTGAACTAGAGTCTGCAGGAAGAAAGTATCAATTCGTCAGTTCAGTCAAAGCAACCAGTTCTGTTAGTTGCAAATTATCATGTCTGCAACCCACCTGCTCCGCAATTGATGTACCACCATCTGCTCCATGAGCTGCTACCTTCTCAGCTATCACACTCCCTTCCGTTTCTAGGACAATCCTGTGCAATTATTCAAGAAAGTCAAGTATAACCAAGAAAAAAGGTAACACATTGGGATACTACTCTTATCTTGAAGCCTGTAAAGGACCTATTACAGATACTCCCTCCGATCCTTTTTAACTGTCGCTGGAAAACAACAGCTGAAGTAGAACTCGGTAGCATAACTAGCGACAATGATTTCGGATCCAAGGGAGTATTAAAAAAGAAATGCTTGTTATTCCTGATTGGAAGATTCCTGATTGCAAAATAGCCATTGTCTGGGTATCCAAATCTTGCCAGTTGCCATGAAGGCCGCATATATGAGGTACACAAAACTGGATTCAAAACTAGCACCTAGCAGCATGAAAATCATTTTTTAAGTACATGGATTAATAGAATTTCTTTTCCATGTCTCCATTTCAAAAGACCGATAATTGTCATGAACATGCGATGAGCATGCTGAAGTGATTGTAGAGAAGATGAAGCAACATAAATGTAAGGTAGAAGGCAGTTATATCAGGACTTACCCTCCATCAACAATTTCATCGAGGCATAATAGGATCAGATCCAGATTTTCAAGAGCTGTTCTTTTGTCAACATTATTTCTGAAACAAATGAGAAGGAAACACAGACAAATGCAATCAGATATTAACATGATAATATTTGACAAATTAGTAAGTACAAAAACTGTATACTAAAATAGAATGAGCCTAACCTGAGAATTTGGTCAACAGCATCAGTGAATCCTTGAAGAATTGATGCTAAAATAAGTTCATTCTCCTCATCTCCTCCAGTAACATAAAAATGTAGATCTTGGATGAACTTATACACAACAATGTGACCATCAAACATTACAATCTCAGCTGCAAAGGGGAAAAGTGATAAATAAAACTGAACTACTACGAGAAGTTTGAGAATAAAATTCACATATGCAACAGGAAGTCTAGACAACCATATCTCGTGGTTAAGTGCAAAAATTAATACGGGTAAAATGCAATACTACATATCACTTCTTCCGATTGGTGGGTATGGTCGAAGAAACTACAAAAAGTACTTCAGCTTAGCTATAAGAATATTAAATAAATTCCAGATTTTCGATTAACATCGAGAGAGAAACAGCCGGTACATCAAGAATTTACCCAATCGAATCATGCCCAAGATAAAGATACTAGTTTTGCTACAAGTATAATAGTATGAACGTATTCACATGTTTTTTAGAGGTATGGATTAAATAAAGAAAATGGATATTGCGGCCTTATGGAAATATTTGATGTTACCTATTTTGCATCACAAAGCCTTGCCAACACTTGACCCATCCAATTAAGCACTGAATCTTTCGAAAAAATAAGGTAGCAGAACAATTGCATCACAAGTTTGATAAAAAAACTTTCAGTATTTTTGTAAGGCGTGTATAGGCTACAATCAGAACTCTCCTGGGGTGCAACCATGGGCGCATAAGGTTGCAAACCCACCCAACCAGTTTTAGGACTCACTTCTAAATCCATTTATGATCAGAGGGTTAAATTTTATAATAAAGTTCAATTTCATGGCCAAGTTATTACTCCCTCCATTCCGGAATGATCGGAGTATTTTTTTGAATTTAAATTTCATGGCCAAGTTATAAGCAGCGCAAGCTATCAAATGCCTGAATTCACCTTTTGAGACGACAGCATTGTGTACTCCAACATTGGACTACCATAACTAGCACCGATAATCGCATGTTTGCACGCAAATCACCTTCGCCATTCTTAAAACTAGAAGAATACAGAATACTATTAAGTTACCCTCTGCTCCAGTTGCTTTCTGGGTCTTGACGAAGACCGACTTCTCGAAGGCCAGCTTCGCCGAGAGCTGGGGCCAATCATCCGTGTAATACTTGACGGCGACGCGCTTCCCCTCGGAGTCCAGCAACAGAATGTTCTTCACCGATGGGCAGGTCTCCTGCGTGAACAGAAACCAAGGAGTCAACGAACAGTAACAGCACCGGCACAGACTGATCTGAGGCCGCCGTTAACAGATCCCGATTCACGCCGGCGCAAAAACAGAGCCTCCCAACCCGTACTGGCAAGAAACAGATGCGGCACGGGCAAACTCTGCCTCGAACACTGAGTTTCTGCGAAGTTGTGGTGGGGGCAAGAACGCGGCGGATCGGCGGGGATCAAGAAACCGAGTGTGGTGCGAGCGCGCGAGAGAAAACGAAGAGGGAGGAGGAGGAGAGCGTCGGAGGGCGGTGGGAATTCTCACCATTTGGAAGGAGGTCGGAGTCGCTGGCGGGGAGCGGGGAGCAGCACGGTGGACGACGAGATCTCCGGCGGTTGCGCAGCGCTGGCCAAACGACGAGTGAGGTGAACGAAACGTCGCAGCAGCAGCACGAGTAGACTAAACTCTTTGATGGGCCTTGTTTGTTGACCCGGCCCAGAAGAGCTGCTGCTCCAGCTTATGGCCGGGTTGACGTACACGATATCCCACGTTTTGCAGGACATTTTTCATTTTACAATTTGTGTGAGAAATTTTCTGTAAAAAACTAGTGTGAGAAAAATAGCCTGAAAAACAATCGTGAAAAAACAACCAAACATCGAACAACTAAAATTTGAAATAAATCAATGAGCAAACAAACAATTGAAATATTATGCCTCATATAGAATAGTTGGATAATGAAGTCATCAAACAACTAAGGGCCCGTTTGGAACAAAGGAAACTCGTAGGAATAGGATTCCTACAGGAAACTTTCCTATGACACCGTTTGGAACAAAGGAATATGATTCTCAGATTCCTTTTAAATTCCTATGACATAAGATATTCCATAGGAATTTTGTAGGAAAACTAACATGAGGTCTCACCTCATGTTTTCGTCTTCCCATGTCTACTACAATTGCTGTACTTTTCCTACGTGACAACCAAACACCACTTAGGAAAATTTCCTGTGGTTTTAGTTTGTGTGAGAATTTAGGAACATGACACCTCAGTTTCTACGTTTTTCTTATTCCTATGTTTTTACTTCATGTGTTTCAAAACGGGCCTAACACTGATAGAGTCAAAAGAAGCATAAACTTTTGGTATGTTCCTCATATTTTTATGATGTCCGCTACATAATATGGCATTGATTTCAATCATCAATCAACTTAATGATAAAGGACAAATAAGAATGAAACGATGCTGCTTGTACACCTCCCTGTCGAATCTAAGAGGGGAACTTTTTTTATTGCCCATTATCCTTTTACACTTTAAACTCTAGATTTTGACATTTTGCTTTAACCCCAAGGGTGGTAAATTTTGATTTCCTTGTTCCCATTTTGTTATTTTTTTGCTCCTCAAGGGTAAGAAATAGGGAGAAAACAAAATATTAAAATTTACACAGGCAAAACCAAAATGGGTAAAAACTAAAAACTAGTGTGCCAACACCAAAATTTTGAGAATGGAACACTGCCGGCTGATGCGTTGCCATGTGAACTCGTGCCACATCCACGGAGTCAAGGTCGTCACCGTCGGACATGGAGCGGAAAGGAGTGGCGCAGGCGGAGAATTGCCCAAAATGCAACAACGGTGATACCTTAGTCATTTCTTTGTTATTACTAGTAAAGGTGCACGTGCAGCACGTATAATCTCATGTTCGCAACTCCTTGTCTCCTAGATCTTCTCGAATTCTTTAGGCCGGCCTGCCATTGCACGAAATCAAGAGACAACTTGGAGCTATGACTTTCCTTGAAGTTGTGTCGTGCCCATCAAAGAAATTGTCATGGAGTATGACTAAATGAAAAGTCTATGTTTGTGGGACAAGTCACATACTAACATGGAAACCAGTCGTGGATGTGTATTTATGTTGGTTTCTAGTTATAAATATTTGTTTTCACCCATAAGCTAGCAGGGACATCAAGGTAAATGAAGAATCACTAACATGAACAACTGTAGTCTACTAACATCGATTGTCGCAGATTCCCTACTAACATCTATATCGACCGTTGTCGTGATACCATCTCGATGGAACGATTTGTCGTTTTCATTTCTTGCACCTATGATCCGACCTTTGTCCCCTCCACCAGCCACGTGTTCGCCCGTTGGTTTGCCGAAGATGGGCAACACGATTAGAGGATGCCCAAACAGGAGCCTCTCGAGGATGGAGTTTGACCTGCAGTGCGCCAGGCGTCAACACATGCCCACAGTGTCGCGCCACTAGTGCAGCGTATCTTGAATCATTTGGTAGGAAATCGTACTATGAGAAAGCCTATAAAATTCATTCTACCCACCACACCTTATACAACAACTCTAACATTAAGAGTAATGTGCCCTCTTTATCGATCCTTCAATATATATAAACTACCATATCCATGTCGTCGATTAGTATATACACACCAACTTACGATAATGTGCCATTGAAAAACCACTACAATATAGACATAGATGGAACAAGTGTTGGACTGTGTATGCAATAATAGAACCACATGTGGTGCAGGTAGTCTCAACTCATTTCTAGGGAATTGTAGGCACTGGGAAAGAAATTGGTATTGTCCAAATGCACAAGTGAAGTTGTTCATGTGCATGCATGCATTTTCACGAGTAGTACAGTAGACAAGCCCTGACGGTCTGTAGTCTGAACCTTTCTAAGAAAACATAGATCAAAGAATTTGTTCGGAGGAAGCGCCAAACCAATACTTGTTACTTTTTTCCCACGGAGTCGCCCTTCTAGGCTGAAAACAAGTTATTCATCAAATCACATAATCAGTTACAAGAGATTGAAAAATAGCATGTAGGCTTGAAACAAGTTATTCATCAAATCACATAATCAGTTACATGGCAGGTTCTCATCAAAGTAGAGAATTGCAAAAAATCACCACACTTGGGGGCAAAGGTTCAAGCACCTACCATTCCATACGATTTCTGTTGTTTCTCCTACATGGTTCTTAACATTACCCCCAATTGGGTTTTTATTTTGCAATTTACTCTCATCAAAGTGATAGCCACATGCTAGCCAGGACATGAGCAACCTGGTTAATCCCATCTGGGTGTTTTCTTTTCCAGTGTATCACATATACGGCGTCGATGGACTTATTAGTTGTTATAAGCAGCATGGAGCAGTACCTTTTGTTTCGGTTTGCCATTATATGTATGTAGGCTCTATTAGTTTACTTCCATCCTGTCTTGACGGTGGCCAATGCTTTTTACTCTTCATGAAGAGTGATCAATCAATAAATGGGAACAGATTTGGTGCGGGAGATACTAAAAGAGAAAAAAATATTGCCAATTTTTCACGCACCATAGCTCCCACATCCAAAATTGCATCTCGAGACATGTATTCTTTGTGTTCTTTCTGAATATTGTGGCTCTATTTACCTCTAGTCGTTTAAACCATTATGCGAGGGCTTTCAGGTTCATCAACACGCTGGTTGTCAGGTTGGAAGTAGCTGAAAAGTATGTCTTTCCTCAACCCCGGCTCAATAAGTAGCAGAAAAGTATGATTCTTTAACATATAAAGAAAACAAAAAACTGAAATAGTGACCGGTTCGTAAGGATAGTAGTGCCAACCGAAAACATAAACCATAAAAAATGGAAAATAAAACTTAAAATAGTTGCACCATATCGCTCTAGAAATTACTAATATGCAAAATTCATTAAAGCTTTCCATTTATATTTGGTAGCATTGCCAAGTACCAAAAAATGGAGTTGCAATTAGGAAAAAACTACAGATTCTAGTACAAATACACTAATCCTAGTTTCCAATCTTGATGGGCAACAAAAATTTCCGCCCCGAGAAAAAGAAGTATGTATGAGATTACTCTCTCTGATTCGTTAAAATTACCTGGTACAAATTGTTAGCTATACTGGCGTAAATTATTTGGGATCAGAGGTGTAGTTCTTTTTGTGGCAACTATCTTGAACTTCCCAACTTTATATAATAAAAAAATTAAGGTAAGCCCTAAATTACACCAGTGGTGGAGAATGTAGGTACCACAAAGTTTACTTCTAGGTGCATCTCATCTCAAGGCAAGAGAGCAGGAACAACTGAATATCACGAAAGAGCTTACAGGATGAGAACTTACTGTGCAATACAAGGAATCAACTTCTTGTCAAGGCATATTATCATGAAGAATCAATATGTTAACATACATGTACTCCTTATGTTATACTCCCTCCGTTCCTTGATATAAGATGTATAAGTTTTTGAAAAAAATTTAAAATATAAAGTGTATTTGATATTTATGCACAATTTGACTCATCAAAAAATAAAATATAGTCTCAAAAGAGCGATTTAAAGGATTGTATTTATTTTATATCAATTAAGAACTCATCTCTTGCCATTTTTTCTAAATAAAAATTTAGTACACTATGTACAAAATAGTTTGTCTTAATATCCGTGCGAAAAACTTGTACACCCTATATTCAGAAACAGAGGGAGTACATAAACATATTGTGGTAATCCAGTATATTTTCTCACAATAAATTCCATGTCGAAAAGCTGACTGAAGATAGAATTTTAATAATTCATATCCGAAAGATAGTTCGCCTTCGCTCAGAACATGGGCCTTGGAGAAAAATAAAGCATATTTTCCTGTCCCGATGAGATTGTGAACAGTCACTTGCTCAATATTGTCAGCAATGGTTTGCAACAAAATGAGAAGAAAAATGACTATAAAGTCTGTTGACTGATACTTTATCAATTGACCGTGATCCCAAAACATGTTTCTCAATCCGTTCCACATATAGGATGCTTTGAATATTTTAATATGAATTATACCATGTATGCAAGAACATCAAGTTATAACACCACAGCAACAAATAAGTTATTCCATACATTGATTGCTCGAAAGAAACCAAAGCAGGCCAACAGCATGGATTAAGAAATGATTACACACTGTAGCGAGAGGTTCAACGGACTGAAAATCCAGCGTACAATAGCTCCCACTAATTGTAACAGCTACGTCAAAAGCAAGGGTAGTTGCTTCAAAGAATGGGAGGCGAATATAGGTACAACCAGATCTGTATCATAAGTCATAGCTTTCTTCTTGACATTCTTCCTATAACAGACAAGCAGGAACTGAATGATGTCAAATAAACAATGATCACCCGGACCCAGCAAACCCTTAAGAGCCGCAGCAAGCAGATCCTGAAGCCGCCGGTGCGTCGGCGCCTTCTGTCTTGTTAATCTTGATGGTCTTGTCCTGCAAAATAAGAACAAATCCCTCAGAACAATGAACAGGATGGGTGTTCGGGACATAATTGAGTACAGTTATCTGTACCTCAGGCTTAGAATCAGTCTCAGCAAGCCTCGTCTTAATGTCGCGGGCAATGGAGAAAAAAACTTGCTCCACGTTGAGGTTCGTCTTGGCACTCTGAAAGACAGTACACCACAAAATTAGAAGAGCTTCCCCAATAGAACGATCAATCAACTCAACAAGCAACATACAGTTTCAAAAAACTTGATGCCATATTCATCAGCCAAAGCTTGCCCCTTCGCTGTAGGTACAGCCTGATGCAACAATTGAAAAAGACATAATTAAACTAGTGGATTCGAACATATAGTCAGACTAAACCATAGTCAAATTATACAGAATACAGTTCGAGAGACGAGAATAATCATACTCTTTTACTCTCATCCATATCAGCCTTGTTGCCAATCAATATCTTATTGACATTGTCAGAGGCATGCTGCTCAATGTTCCGGATCCAGTTCCTTATGTCTGTATATTGAGTGAATAAATGTCAATAAAGGCAGTAACATTAAATCAAAAATGGTAGTATTAGGGGAGATATATGGATAACAAGACAGTACTGTTGAAAGATGACTCATCCGTGACGTCATAAACAAGCAGGATACCCATGGCACCCCGGTAATACGCTGAAGTAAAACAAGGTAACGAAGTTCAGTTGATCACAAGATTATAATATATGCCTTTCGTAAGCAATAATGCTGGCATATAGCTTCACAGAAATAGTGCATCAGATAGGAACAAGCATTATATATACCAGTAGTAATAGTCCTGAAACGTTCTTGACCAGCTGTATCCCATATTTGTAGCTTAATACGTTTCTGATCCAGCTCTATTGTTCTGATCTTAAAGTCAATACTGCACAAACAGAGTATAAGAATTAGTATAGTGGAATATAAGTAAGTTTCCAGCTTCCTTTATGCTATAGAAGACATTAGGAGCGGTGAAACAATCGTCCCAACACAAAAAAAGACCAACCCAATTGTGGTAATAAAGCTCGTAGTGAAGGAGCCATCCGAGAACCGCAGAAGGAGGCAACTCTTGCCAACACCTAGACAAGGAAAAGTGGAGAAGAAGAGTTCTTATCAGACACTAGTTACAATACAAAACTTGAGTCAAACGTTCAACTACATACAAAATAAAGTTCTTATCCTTAATCATTGATCACGTCCCGTGGTAACCAAGGAACTCTCTCTATCTCTATCTCTCTATCAACAATCAGCAGTGTCATTAAATCTATGTCATCTTCTACTCTAAAGGCAAATAACAGCACATAACACATAAAAGTTGTGTTTTATATCCTCCAAGGTAACTTATGTTTGAAGCTATATATTGTCAACATCTTTACCCTATTGCAGTAGCAGCAAAGGAAAGCTCTGCTAAAAGATTGTGCGAGGTTTTTCTCGCTATGGCCTGGTAAACTATACAGACAGCCAACGGATGGTAAAGTCAAGCCTACCTATCATCAACCTTTAAACAACTCCCTGACATGCTTAATCTACAACGCTAGGAGTGTGAAAGCACCATCCCAGAAGGTGGACCGTTTCCAACGCTCCTCCAACCAAACAACCCCCCCTCCCCCAATTGAACGTTCAATCGCCATAGGGGGAGAAATTAAGTCGTATCCTTTCTCCCTCAACTCTCTCGTGACTAAATGCTCTGCCCGACTTCGCATCGGGAACTAATGCACGCTACGCCATACCAGCACCTCAATTGACCAATAACCCAAAGCCAGGCAGCAAGGGCTGATTTTTCACGCGCAATAATAAGACGCTTCTGAACGGGGAAGCAGGAGCTATTCAGAATAGGCGAATGAATGTAGCGTGCGTGCAAATTCGTGCGTACACAGCGAGAATGACGAATCTACGCGAGATCCGGTCGGCCTAGGCGCCGAATCTAGCCGCGATCCAACACGAACGGAAGGACCAGCAAGTGAAATAAGAGGGGGAGATCTAGGGAGGGAGTGGGGGCACGAACGAACCGCTGTCCCCGATGAGGAGGAGCTTGATGAGGTAGTCGTAGTCGGCCCGGGCCCTGGCCGGCGGCGCAGCCATGTCGCGCGCACCCTCCTCCTCCTCCTACCCGTCGATCCGCCAATCCCCCGACCTGCGAGGAGAGACACGACGACCGACCGGAACGTGTCAGGGTCAATGGGTCGACGGCGCGCCGTAGCACAAAGACGGGGGCGGGGGATCGGGGGCGCTTACCGGCGGCAGACGAGGGGGCGGTGTCGGGGATCGAGGCGCGGGCGGTGGCGGATCTGGGGTGGGGGAGCGAGGCGAGAAGGGAAGAGGAGAGGAGACGGCGAATTATTTTTGACGGGGTTAAATGGATGGTGGTTTGATTCGTCGGCCTCGCGAGCGTGTCTTTGTGCTGCTTCTTTTGTTTTCGTGTTTTTCCGTTTCCGATGGTGGGGTGGTGCGTCTGGTCACTTGGATTGGAAGACAGTTCTTCTCCTCGACGCCCAACGCCACCGACCGGTGAGACTATGCAGCTTGTTACCATATTTGTTTTTGCTTTTCATGTCAACTAAACTAATCTACTATAACGGATGGAGTATAATTAATCCTAATAAAATTAGTCCTTGGAGACTCTGATTTGTGGGGCAGGGGCAGGGGCAGATGTTTGCTTGTCTGGGCCCACGTGTCTGTTAAATCAAATGGGACTTGAGGAGTACAGGTGTGGCGATCAAATTTGTAACTTTTTTTTAGATGGATCAAGTGTGTTGCCTTTGTTCACCTTGGAGGTGGATCGACAAATATTGTTGTCTAACTTTCTAAATTGAACTCAGTGACAGAACAAATTTTGGCCATCAAGAGATTTTCTTGAGGAAAGTAGCTTCGAATAAAACACATGAATCATGCTTCTGGGTGTGTTTTCTTTTGTCCCGGGACTTGCTCGGAGGAACCGAGTTATTCTAGGTCATGTCACGTAGAGCGTAATTGGGAGGCACACCCTTGATAATCGGCACCGGTATGTAAGCATTGAGTATGTGTGTGTGAGAGACTAGTATGTTGTAAGCAGACAGAGAATTATGAACCGAGGGCGGAAACTTGCTCATAGTGGTCAGGTGTAAAACCTTTGGGTATACTTGTGATTAAGATTGTAACCTTGGAGGAAGAACAACATATTTTGGCAAAAAAATACAAATTTGACTTAGTGCTAAACAAATGTCGTCATCAAATATGTGAAATTTACATAAGTAAAGTGTCATGTATCCCGACAATGTTGGGTTCATCAAAGAAAACACAACGTTGCGCTCCAAAACGATGACCCGAGGGCCATGCTTTTAAAATCCACTATACCCTAGGGAAGTGGTCTCAAAATCGGTTGGAATGAAAAGTAAGATCACATGCTTGAAATGACCGTTCAATCGACTTGAGAATTGTTCATTCTTGTCTTAGTGGAGGGAAGAGGGCAAAAGGGACCCTATGAGCAGTGTCAAGCATAAGCAATCGATAACCGTCGTCCTAAGACGTCCATTCTTTTTCAGTGAATGGAAGAAGAAAGGGCATAGCACTGGCTTCCTTTCAACTCCACAACGTCCTTTGTGTGGGTGGTCACGCACCCTCCATGCCACCATCACTTCAAAATGTTTACTTGCCATATTCGTGGTAGTGCTGTTACAGCACGCAAAAGGAGGTCAGAGATCTTTCAGGTGAGGTTACCGTTTAAGATTTGTCTGTAACAACTAGCCCCAAGTGCCTCCAAACAACAGCTCATTATCAACTGTCCAAGAAGACCAGTTCCAGACGATTAGACCGGTTCTTTGTCAAACGACCGTAGCACACGCAATGCTGAGCATCTCCCGTGGATGGTGTATATGAAAGTGGATGGTAAATATACACGATATGGACTCAAAAAACTCTCGAGTGGATCGTGTATCCGGGCGTGTATCCATCCACGCCCCCACCCACGACGCTACCAGGTGTGCAAGTAAACACGCCCACGCCACGCTCGTGGACGCACGAAAACGAGTCAACTGCTCCTCTCTCTCGCAGTCCCGCTCCTCTCCCGCGGTGCTCCTCTCCCCAAATCGAAGCAACCTCTATCTTGTCGGCGGCCACTCCTCCGGTAAGATCTCTCTCTCTCTCTCCTTTTTCCATTCCCGCATGTAGTGTACACCGGCGGCGGCGGCTCGCCAGATCCGGCGGTGACGGCGCGCCCCATGGAGACGGAGGTAGAAGGCGACGGCGTGGAGCTTGTGGTGCTCTTCGATATGCTCGCCGGCGGCGAGACGGAGGCCGGGCGGCTGCGGGGTAAGAGGGAGGCGGCGATGGACTAACTCAAGTCCAACCACTAGCGGCTAGGGGATGCGCGGAGCGTGTGCAGGTAGAGGAATAGAGAGCGGAGAAGCAGGATGCGCCGAGCGTGTGCAGGATCCGCTTCCTCTTTTTGCTGGGAGCCTAGAGATGTGGCCAAGGGGGAGACGGGAGATGTGGCTACTCTCTGTTTCTCTCGCCTGGAGATGTGGAGATCGCTTCACTTCTCTCTGTTTCTCTGGCTACTAGATCGATTGATTATTGGTTTCTCTGGCTACTGTCTCCAGATTGTGGGTGTGGTCTAAAATAGTTGTGCATTTGTTGATTGTTTGCAGATGGATGAAGATGAAAACTCTTGGACAGTGTGGGTTTTGGTTACACACCAACACAACCACAAAGCCCAATTGGAGAGCAATCAACTCAGCATCAAGCAACATCAATAACAGAGAAAGGAAAATCCAACAAAGGAAAAAATTGGTCTAGTGATGAAAATATAGCCGTTGAAATATACACGTCCTAATTTACACGTTCTAATTTACACTCCACTGAAAAACTGGAAGGTGTATAATTTAGCATGGTGTATATGGACATATATATGGAGATATACACGTCCAAATTTACACGTTCCACTGGAGATGCTCTGTCGTCAAGACCATAGTATCGTTTAAAAAATAATATCTTTCTTTGCCAAATAAAAGAGATTACATGACTGGTTCTAGGAGGATGTTAAACTCAAATGGATGTGGAACGGACGTCTTCCTATGTAACTTCTGTTATAGATATCAGGAAATATGATACTACAACCAACTAGAGGCACAAAATGATACAATAAAAAGAGAACATCTTAACGTAGAACACAACAACACAGCCCCTCCTACAGCTAAATTGAGTCGAAATGCAAGAATAATTGAATAAAACAGGCACCATCAGATCCAGATAGACTAATGGCACAGACTGTGTATGATATGGAGATTCAGCAACAAAGCGCAGGCAAGAAAACACATGGAAATGAGCATAAATGGCAACCTCAATGTCATAATTGATCGCAGGCAGGACTCAAATTTGGAAGTGCATCTCATAATTAACGGAATCCAACATGACAGAACAAAGCCATAGCAGCTATGAAGGCAAAAAGTACACAACCATGATGTTCTGAGATAACATCCTAGCACACCAATTTGATAACCTTTCACAAAATTTCCTTTCAGTAGAAAAAGCCTAGAACTTTGCCACCAACATTCTTCCTCCTGGCCTCCTCGTGATCCATGATGCCAGCAGAGGTTGTCAGGACAATGTAACCAAACTACAGATCAAACAGGTAAAAGTCAGTTCATAGCTCGAATGCACAGTCAAGCCCACGATATATGGCAACACTACATTCGGCAGTAGTCAAGGGACTGACCTGACGAGATGGCAGCAGCCTAGCAGTCCAGCTCTCAATCTCCTTGACACCAACATCAAAGCGGGGACTGATGACTCCACACTTGTTCAGCCTGCCATTCAACTCGACGACGATCTTGCCAGATCTGTGGTCATCGACATACTCAAACTCACCAATGTAACCTGTAGAACAGACAAGCAGTGAGTGATTTATCCTTTCTGACTATGGCAGTTAAAATATAAATGAAACAGAACTAACCGTGCTTCTGCATGACGATAAGGAACTTGATGATCACTTTAGAAGAGGGCCTGATCATGACCTGCCTCTTGCCACGCTTCTCAGCATTGTACATGCTCTTGAGAGCATCGTTCAGAACACTGATCCTCACCATCCTTACCTAACCTGCAGACATAATAACAAAGAATTGTAAAAGACAAAACATATAGTCGTGTTGGGCATTTTGAAAAAACATAATCAGACATAAACACGAAGAATGGCATGCTTGGTTTTGGAACAAAGTTAAAATTAACAGCAAAAGGCAGGGTTTGGCACAACTTCTGACTTGCAAAAGTTCAATACAACCTCTAAATTGTCATGTGATATCTAAATGAAAAATTGAATGAGGATAAGCATCTGAGATTTGTTGGCAGCACCACATTAGATAACACATTTCTTCTTTGCTCTTATCAGAACACAACTAATAGATTTGCTAACACTTAAATGTACCAGGCCACAAACTTAAAACTGTTACACCGCAGGATAAACAAATCATGTAGGAGTAGTTAATTTCCTAGAGTCTAAGCTTGCTGCTAGAACAACGTTGGGCACAACTAATAGACTTGCTAACACTTAAACATACCAGGCCACAAACTTAAAACTGTTAGACAGCAGGATAAACAAATCATGTAGGAGTAGTTAATTTCCTAGAGTCTAAGCTTAGAACAACGTTGGGCACAAAGCAGACTAACATAACGAACATGCCACGAGAAGTGCCTCCCAAAACTCATAAATTACCCATCCAAACTTAATACAAAAAACACCGTGGCTAAGCAGCACATTTGGTTCGCTTATGTCCAGAACAACAAACACCATGGCTGAGACAAAAAGGGCAACTAGACACGATTCACTCCAGGGCTCGTTTCGGAGGAACCCTGCGGATACAAATACAAACAAACCAGCACTCTATGCCTCTGATGGGCAACAGATCGTCTTCCATTCTTCCATTTACTAACGCAAAATCGCGCGACATATTCCTTGCTAAGGGATCTACTCTACACAGCAGACGCGTGATTCCAAGACATCTTAAGCCACGGTAAGTACTCCGCACCATCGAGCAGCGACGCACTGAGATACACAGATGGGCAAGGCACGATTGGCAACAAACAGACCAAGGATCTGAGTATCTGACCGATAACAGCGTGCACGACAACATTCTAGGATCATACACCTTCCACGGCTACCCTACCGAGGATCTCTACGGGCAGGGGAGCACGGAGAAGGGGGTGGGCGGCAGAGGATCCGGCGGAGACGTACCTCGCGGGGGAGAGAAGCCGGGAGCTCGCAGCTCGGTGGGGGTGGCGGCGCGGAGGCGAGGGCGAGGAGGAAGGCGACGGCTCGGGAGAGGCAACCCTCAAGGGTTTCAGGCATTAAAAGGCAGGGCATACGGATGCGCGTCCGTTGGATCTGGATTGGACGGCGATGCGTTGCATTTGGCCGAGCGCGTGGTTGCCCTAGGGCGATGTGATAGTGATACGCGCGTGTTTTCTCAGTTTGGTCCTTCCCTGCAAAGATATTTCAGCAATGGCCTCATGTGCCTCACATGTGGCCATGTGGGGAAACTTGGTTGGGGCTATTGGTTTATGCACCTTGTAAACTGCAAAGTTCTCCTTTACCCCTTTTTTGTGTGTGTGTGTGTGTGTGGCAAAGTTTTTTTGTTTGATAATGTGTGTGGCAAAGTTCACCTAACTAACAAGCATGACACTGGGTGGCGGAGTCGAGAACTGAGCTATGAAATTGCGTAATCAAATATATGTGTGCATTCTTATAATATATTTTTTATAATTTATACATATATTACAAAAAGAAAATGGCGTGATCAATTGACTACACAAACTCATGTGTGCCTATTGAAGGGGTTACGGTGCAGAAAACAATAATTTTTCTAGCGTACGAAACCCTAACTAGCCAGGATCTATCTATCTAGTACATGCGATAACGGTGGCGGAACAGGGTTACATTACCTCCATGTAGACCGATAGCGGGGATTACGCTCCCGCACAAGCGTTGACGATGAAGTCGTACGTAGCCGACCTCGAGGTCGCGGAGAACTTGCCGCGATGACGAAGACGATGACGCCGGGGTGTCGACGATGATCTGCGTCGACGGGCGTCGGGCGGAAGAAGGCAGAGCGCCAGCACTAGAGGTGGTGCGCTGGTGGCAGAGGGGAGAGGGGCGCGGCGGCTGCAGGGGCGAGACGACGTCGCTCAGGCTACTCAAAAGGAGTTACCTCCGAGCACTCATGTGGTGACCCAGCATACCACTGCATGGTGTATTATGCTATAGTCGTTGACATAGCACCAATGGATCACCGTCCACCAGTGTTACGTCATCAGAGTGGTACAACAGAAACATCGCAGGTCCAAGGCATGAGTATAGATTACAAACAGCAAATCCAAAACAACAGATCTTTAGAACCTCCTCGAAACAATGAGGCAAGGCCCTAATAAAAGAACATCAAATGGAAATCTCGGAGGAACTAACCTATACTAAGCCTACTTCTAATACGGCTAGGCTTGCGATTGCGCTTCAGCAACGCCTACAGAGATAGGTTCTATGACTAGGAATCTATCCTATTTTGCACTACGCCTTCATTCGTCCTCCGTCTTCCTTCAATTGCTTCAACTCGATGTAGTTGCCTTCTTTGGTATCTTGAGTTTATCCGTCTTCACGGTCTTCATAGCCTAAAGTGTTGCCTTCTTGTGGTTCTTCATGTCTAGCAGGGGTTTAGGAGGCAAGGGTGAGTAACAACGTTACCCAGCAAGTTCATTATGCAAGGTGGGAAGTTTGATGCATAAATACAGCCACAGACAATGGATTGTCGTAGGCTAATACAAGTTTTCGAAAACATTTCTTTAAAAGGTTGCTTTTATTCTGAAGACTATGCTCGTCAGGAGTCACAGGGCTAGGGCTTTGAGGAGCCTCATTTCCTGCTGCGTTCGTCGTTCCATCCTGGAACATGGAGTAACATGTCACATTCATACACTCTGCAGAGGTGCGCTGCTTTACCCATAAGAGATCAAGACCTTGTTGCACAACCGGGTGAATCTTTCCCGTCCACACTTCCTTGGTGTGGGGCCCAGTCAGTAATCCAAGCCAATCACTGCGCCTTTCCACCATCCCCGCACACCCCCCATTACTCTGGTGCATGTTAGTGGGAGACACCCCAGCTTAACAGCTGCCAACTAGTGGGAGACACCCCAGCTTAGTTGCAAACTAGTGGGAGACACCCCAACTTAGTTCCCGAAGCCAACCTTCAATAGATGCTAGAAGCCACAACCCGAAGGTGAGATTATTATCCTAGCCATCTCAAGCTCATGAGCGGATTTACCACCGCCTGGCTTGTACTATGCATCCGTTGGTGTACGAGAGGAAAAGGGTACAGCTGACTTCTCCGTCCCATTCCAAATCTTATGGTTGCACGTAATATTCGGCGCAAGAATCACTGGCGACATTGGTTGTTAAGTCCTAGGTGATACTTTCCCGTGCAAATGGAACCTCCACCACAACATTCTTACCGTGGTCCCATCTGCCAGCCATATGAGATTACCACCTCACTGGTGGGTAACCATAGTCATATTATTACTAAATAAGTTTTATGTCCTTTTTGTGTGATATGCAATACTAACATTTTGAAATAGTTTCTTAACAAATACTTCAATAAGACATGTATAAAAGGGATGAACTTGCCTTTTTGACTGCAAGATTATGCATTCAAGGTCTTCGATATAATATAAACTCTGTGAAATCTGAAATAACATCATTGGTCCGGTAAGGACTAATGTTTAAAGAAGCAACATGCTCAATGCATAAGTATGAGATGCATTTTGTAAAACCCCGATGTAACTCCCGATGTTGTGTGTGAGTTACGTTTGGGTGATTTGGTTAATCTTCATGTTTAATTCACAACCAATGGTATATTCTAAGATGCTAGGGGTAAACTTACAAAACATATTAGTAAAGCATAGTAATAGTAGATGCTTGATGCTGATTGGTTTCATTTCTAATGAAAGTCATTCTTAAGTTGTTAAGACTCAAAATAAATAATATGGGGTTTTTGTGTGAAGTGGCAAAAAGAATAACTTTTGAAGAAGAAAATATTTCTTATATTAAGTTAAGCAATCTCCAAAGGTTATAAGGATAATTAAGATCATAATTTATTCTTCGGTTAAATTATTTTGAATTGTTATAACTTCCAAACTTATTTGTTGTTCACTTTTATTAAGTTGTAAAGTATTATCATATTTAGAAATAATACTTAAGTAAAATTGACTAATTCAGGTATATAACATATTCAAATAATAATAGTTAAGAATATTAAAATGATTGAGGACTTTATTGTATCAAGGATTCTATTTTACTACCTAGAATAATTTGGAATATTCCTTAAAGAAAAGACCTATAATAATATATTTTATTTTAGGTAATTATTTTGGATACTTGTTTGAATTCTAAAACTATCATGGCAATATAATTTTTCTTATCAGTAATTTAATGGATGTTAAAACCAAATCTTTTTTTAATGCTTATTTGATTACAAAATATTATTTCAATTAGAGATCCAATTTCCTTATTTTCGAAAATTAATTTTTAGAGTGAGGTAAGATCATCAAAATTCTATTAAAATTCTCTTTTAAAAGCTAAAGCCAATATAGATTCTTAATTATATTATTATTTGATTTTTATTTGTTTTAGATGGCATCTGGAGATTATTTGGATGAATTTTGAGTAATGATTGTCGAATTACCAAAATGCCCCTATGTCCAGTGGGTTGAACCCAACCCACCCAATACCTGTCTCGGTCGGTCAACACCGACCGGCCCACTCTCTCTCTCTCTCTCATTCGACCTCACCTCTTTCTCTCGATCCCCTCTGCTCTTTCCCCTGTGATGGCGCCGCCGCCTCCACACGTTGCTCCGGCCGCTGCCGACCGACTCCGGCGCCTCCGTTGCCCGTCGTTGCTCTGCCACCTCCCTCTCTCTTGGTTCCCTGCCTCAATTTCGTTCTACACCGCCCTCCGCTCGTGCTGGCTTGCGAACCCTAGCCGCCATGGCTCGGTCGTCGGCGCTTCTTCCTGGCCCTCGCGCCATCGAATGTGCCTCCTTATGCGCCCCCTCGAGCCTCTGCTCGATTCTTGACCCCTGGGAACCCGAACTCGCCCGCGTCTCCTCGAGCTGGTGTCTTCTATATCCCCGACGTCGCCTCGATACCCAAATCGATTACAACTTCGGATAGTGTCGGTATGCTTCTGTGACCAGCCTTCGTGCTGAAGGACTGCTTGATTTAGGACTATATTGTATTGATTTCCTGGTCTTCTATCTATAACTAGCAATGGTTGTGATTATTTGATGATGTCCTGGCTGCTATTTGTGATGTGCATCTTTGATGGATGTGTGTGATTTTCCTTATAAATAACTGAATTATAAATCAGTTATGGTGCTTAACATACTGATTCCTAGTTGCTACAGCTAGGAAAATGATTTGTTTCCCATTTAGGTTTGCTTGCAAGTGATTCAAAAGTACAGATGAATTTGGAAGTGATTTGTGCCTTAGTGGCTTCTATGGTTGTGTCTTGCTGCTGTGGTATCTCCTGGGAGTGTGCCCAGTGGCAAGATCATGACCATATGATCTGCTGCTGGTGTGTTGCTCTCTGTTGCTTACTGAAATAATATCCGTTGTGCTAAAACTATGTGACTCCTGTAATGCTTACTGGAACTGATCCAGTTGTGCTATACTGAATTTCTGATAATGGAGGGTGCAGTTTACTGAAAGTGTTATTCTGTATGAGTGAGCTACTCTGAAATCTTATGTTCAGAGATGTGCTAAATGCCTTAACTGGATTAAGTTCTTCAGTTAGCTAAAGAACATTGATTTATTGCTCAACATGTTTGATTCCTGGGGTTTTTACTTCCAGGAAGATGATACTATTATTAAATGGATGAATGATCTCTTTGATTAATTTTTGGGTTGTGTTTGTGGTGCTCTTTCCTTAGGGAATTAGTGCCCAGCAAACCTATATTTAATCAAGCTGCTGGATGATATAAGATTGAGTTCCTTAGCTAATTACTTTAGCAAGGAATTGATGTATGTTGCCTCAGCCAATGATGCATAAGCTGAGGCTTGCTTAAGATAAGAACAGATGCAATTTACTTTGCATGATTTGATCATTGCAAGTAGTCTGTGATGCACAAGCTGAGGCACTGTATTTAAGAGATTGGATGCCTATTTGATTTAGTTGCATTAATTTCCAAGGATGAGCTATGCACAGCACTTCTGTGTATAACTGAGGAAATCGACCACAAATAATGATGCTTGCATGATTTGCTTAAGAGTTGAGATCAACCTTAGCAAGTTGTGGTGTGGCTGTGTTGTGGTTTGGACGCTGGAGTATTCTTGATCAGCAGCTCTTGATGTATTCTTGATCAACAATCTGGTCACCTACTCCAGCTCCTGGATATATGTTCTGGTGCTTGTCCTTCTCCTCCTAGATGCTGGCCTTCACCTCCCAGCTAATAGCCTTGTCTTCTTAGCTGCTGGCCATCGTCTTGCTTTGCTTTTGGCAAAGTTGAGATGTGGATTCATTGGTGATGGGAATGGTTCTTGTGATCTGAACCTGGTGGCTTGAGGTGTAGCTGCGATGAACTACATATGAGATGTGCTTGTGTGAGCTGAGGTGAGCAAATGGTTATGTCCCTCTGGTTGCTACGGTTGTTCACCCTTATCTGCTCCTGTGAGCCCTCCTGTGCTGACAGCAATGCCATGCACAGGTGCTTGTGTGCAGCCTGCCTACTTGGTTGCTCCAGATCTTTTGTTTGGTCCTGATCCCTTTGGCTGCTCTGGTATTATCCATGCTTGTGGATTTATTTCTGATGCCAAGTGTAAATTTCTGATTACCTAGCCTATGATGGTGTCCTGAGGCTTAATGTTGTGTTAAGAACAGATGCTAAACCTGATTAAGGTCTTAACTCAATGATGTAGTTAGCAGTGCATCTCACTGCCAAAACTGAGAGTATCATTTGACTAACACTCACTTTTATTATTTGTTTTTGTTTTATTTACTTTTTGTTTTGCAGAGAGTAGGAATATGAAGAAGAAAGATATAGAAGATCAAGAAAATAGGTAGGAATTTGATTTAGGTTTTCTTTTTGTATTGTTGTAATTTCTTTGTACTTTGGATAATGTAAATGACAGTGTAATATTGTATAATATTTATAAGTGACATTTTATTTCTCCTTTGTAATTTGAGTCTTGTAAAGATTTATATCATATAAGACTTCAATTATGATTATTTCTTGTGATTCATTTTCTGTTTATAATTCAATTTCAAATTCCTTTTAGATTCGAGAATATGCTATTAGAATATTCAAATTTGAAATGTTCTTCCCCCAGACACAAAGATACTATAGAGGTCATGTCGAAATCTTCGCACTTGCACTGACGTTTCCATTAGAACAAGAGAGATCTCGATTCCCCTACGCCTCTTTTTGTTTTGCGCGAAAATTCTTCGGATTTTCTATGCATGAATGCAATGCACACCACTGTGTCCGCTCTATTTCTGGACCCTAAATTCTGGGATGGTACAACTCACAAACATACGGAGCTTAGCGACAACCCCCGGTCATTCAGATCCAGCTGAAATCGCAGGGGTAGATCTTATCTGGAATTCCGCAGAGCAACGGTGCTCAGCGGTACAACTTAGGTGGAGAGAGATTCCCCCTTCCTCAGCTCGGCGCGGCTCCAACTTGGGAACCACGAGATCGAGAGAGAAATCGGGAATTAATTGTATTTTCCAATGAATTAATCCAATTAATATGCCTTGGTATATAAAGGGGGAAGGGGGTGTGCAAACCCCTTGGCTCCCCCATGTGGGACTAAACAAAGGAGGAGGGGGGGGGTGCGCCCCCACCATGGGCTGGCCGAACCCCCATGGGGTCCACCCCCTTGCTTGGTGCGGCTCCCCCTCTTGGGCCCTCTTAGGGCCCATGTAGGTGGGAGCCCCCTTTTTCCTTCATTTAATTAATATTAAATTAATATAAAAATTCCATTAATTCATAATTAATATATTTATATATAATTCAATATCCCGTGACTCCGAAAACTCTTTCGGACCACCCGAACAACTTTCGGACATTCCTGGAACCATTCCAGACCTCTCCGGAACTCCTTCCGGACCACCGGAACTCTTTCCGGATCATTTCTCTCTCTCCAACAAATTCCTATAATATTCCAGAACCTATCTCCTGGTGTCGCTAAGACCTTAAGTTTGTTACGCTACGGTTCGAGAACACTCCAGACATGGTCGAGACACTCCGCTCACCAATGACCGTCAGGGATACCTGGAAGTATATGACGACCCCTGTGCATTCCACGAATATCGTCGCTGAACCATAAATATGATATTCATTCCCTTTGTCTCTGCGATACTACCTTGTCCGAGATATGATCGTAGACACACCGATGTCTTTGTTGTATCTCGTTACCGACGAAGGTTATTAACTCGTCTGCGATATTACATCTCCATGACCTAGTCATAAGCTGCGCAGCTATATAGATGCAATATCACCGAGTGGGCCCAGAGTATCTTTCCATTACAAGAATGAACAAATCCCGCTCTTGATCCTTACGTCTTGATGCTCTTTCGGAATACCCAAGATGGACACCGTTATTGTCATGCTATATAAGACACAACGTTTGATGCTCTCAAAGCACCCCTACCAAGCATTAATAAGTACGGTCTCACGGTCTAAGGAATAAGCTATCATATTCTTATCTATTGCAAATGACAAACATCGTAATACGATCTTATTGCAATACTTTGCGTATGTCCATCACCTTATTCAACTAACAAGATGACCCCATTGTCAACCGACGTCATTGTCCTTGATCGGGAATCTCGATCAACTGTTGCCCAATGGACTAGCTCATATAGAGGCTTGCTAGGGACCTGGTTGTCTATGTATCACACGTGTATTAATAATTCCGATTAATACAGTTATAGCATAATACACAAACCTATTATAAACTTATGAGATAATGCAATAAATACTACTTATTTATTTGCCTCTAGGGCATATCTCCTTCAGTCTCCCACTTGCACTAGAGTACAAATAAACCAGCTGCATTTTACTTTATCGAAATCCCTTATCAAATAAGAATCATTCGATGATGCTTGCTTGTGGAAGAGTGTTACTCTGACAATCTGCACAACACACGATTTGTGCAAACTTTTGCGATTCACTGATATCAACTAGCTTGATATCACCATGTTGTCCAACAACATATATGCAAATACCGTAACTAAGTGAGACTTCTGTTTCCCAGCGCTTACTCTGATTATACTAACCAGATAACTGCCCTGAAATGAAGGGGATCGTGTGCAGAAAATAAAAAATTTCCTAGCAACGATATCCTTAAACTAGCCAAGATCTACACTATGCAGATATAGTAGTACGGCGGAGATCGGAATACATACCCTCGTAGACCGAATAGCGGGGATTACGCTCCCGCACAAGCGTTGACGATGAAGACGCCGTAGCCGACCTCTAGGTCGCGGAGAACTCGGCGCGACGGAGACGACGAAGATGACCCCGAGGTCGGGTGGAGGAAGTAGGCCTCCGAGTACCGCTAGCGCAGCACCTCGCAGGGAGTCGCACACATACGGTGGAGACGACGGCCTCCGAAGCTCCAGTCCAGGACGAGTAGCGGAAGACTTGGACCGGAACACCAACAGCGCGGCAGCGGGCTATGGTGGAAGAGATCCCCCTCCTCTACTCGGCGCGGCTCCAACAAGGGAACCACGAGATCGAGAGAGAAATTGGGAATTAATTGGTGAATTAAAAGGCCAGGGGTGCCCCTTCTTATATAGTCTCTCAGGGGGAGCCAACCTTGCCAGCCAGGCAATGTGGGACTATCCCACATGCCTGGTTCGGCCAAGGCTGGTGCGCCGGCCCTAGGTGGGCCCCATTTGGCCCACCTAGGCCGGCCAAGCCTCCCCCACAAAATTTCCTTGAGGGTTTCCCCCCCATGGGCCTTCTTTCGACCAGAAGGCCCATTTAGGGAAATCAGCCTAAATAAATTCGAAAATAAATATATAAAATCATATTTGCATATTAATTACACTAATTAATATCAAACATAATATATATAATTTTTCCTAGCTCCGAAAACTCTTTCGGCGCTGCCCGATCTCCATCGGACCCCTCCTGGGACGTTCCCGGTGATCTCTTTCCTTTCCGGTTGTCTTGTCGAAACCCCTTAAGTGTGTTACCCTAGCGGTTCGATATAATAACAGGTACGATCAAGACTCCTCTATGATCAACGACTAACTCGTAGGCCTGGACCCCATGAATTAATCCCTGTGATATAACGAATGACTTTCATCTATCAAACCTGGACGTCTGGTCTTAAACCCTTTGTCATGGCGATACTTAGCGTGTCCGAGTATCATTCTCAGATATCTCCATACCTAGCATGATCTCGTTACCGACATTGCTATCTTCTACTCGTCTATGATATTATGTCAGCTGGTGACCTAGTCACATGTTTGCAGACTCATTTGACATAATCTCACCGAGTGGGCCCTAGAGTATCTATCCGGCTATGCGGACTGACAAATCCCACTGTTGACCCCTCGTCTCAACTACTCCTTTCTGATACCCAAAAGTATCACCGTTATTGTCATACTAAATAAGATACGACGTTTGGTGCGATCAAAGTATCTTCCAGGAATAATAATAAGAGTTGGTCTCACGGTCTTAAGGCGTAATGACTATGTCCTATAAATACTGGGTATGTCCATCACATCGTTACACCTAACGATATGACTCTCATTGCCGACCGGTGCCATGCCCTATGATCGGAAAACCTCGACCATCAATCGCGCAACGAAACTAGTCTTAGTAGAGGCTACTAGGGACCTGGTTGTTTATCTACCACACCTGTATTAATGTTTTCGCTTAATACAGTTACAGCATGGTGTAAAACATATAATGAACGATTGGGATATTGCCAATAAACTATGTTTATTAAGTGCCTCTAGGGCATATTCCCTTCAGTCTCCCACTTGCACTAGAGTAACACTTAATCTTGTTTACAACCTGGTAAAAGCTCAACACCCATAGCATCTTGGTGCCAGCTTGCCTCGTGGAAGAGGAATACAGTCAACGGATCTCACACATTGAGACCTATATGTGCTTTGCAACACTTCTATGTCACCTAGTTTGACATCATCCAGTATCTTACGATAACGGTGAAATATATCCCAGTGGATGGAGTGAGACTCGAGCATTCGCGTAGCATGCACCGAAAAAGTCTAAGGGATCTATTAAGGGGACCACCTACGCTCGGAAAACTGCTCAGTCCAATCACACTTTCTACTTCTAAAGTTGCGATATATTTCTATACCTATGTAGATTGTGCGACAGTGCATTCATATGCGACTTCACAAACTAACCATGTCTATCTTCAAAATAAAGGACATTTCCTATATGAGATTTCTAGTCGTATGGGTCAGTGTAATAACTTGCATCATCGTAACCGCTTTACGGCAAGTTGCTATTCCACTCTTACCCGTTACTAGAAAACCTATCTTCAGTTCTCATAGACACTGAAGAATAAACTTAACGTCTGTTCATTGATCCACACAAGGATCACTCTAGAACCTGTTCTTTAACCAAGAACTCGGGTCACACCAAGTCGAGCTTTCAGCCTGATAGACTCTATGTGTGATACATAGAGAATGTCGAACATCATTTTCTATCACTGAAAAAGTCAAGATTAACTTAATCTTTTACCTAGTCATACAAGCAAGAACCTCTTTCTTCGCTTGTCCTTTTCTGAAACACTTCAGAATCCTGACTTAGGAAATACTCCGACTTAATGTTATTAAGCCCCTTCTGATCTATACAATTATAAATCGGATGCCTAATACTCCTAACTTCATTTCATAGAAAATTTAATCACTTAAATAATCATTTACACTCTACTAGAGGATCTTAGTCATTCAATATGTCGCTACATACAGAATCACAAATGACACCTAGCTCCCACTCAAATATGCCTTCCGCATATAAGATCAAGGAAAAGCTACTTAGCTCCCACTCAAATATGCCTTCCGCATATAAGATCAAGGAAAGCTACTTTGCTCCAACTCACTTCTTTGCAAATGTAGGTTTCTTCAACTATTTTGGACAACTCCAAAATCCTTTGATCACATTATCAAAGTGAAGATTCCAGCTCCGATATGCTTGCTTCTGCCCATGAATGGACAACCGAAGTTTGCACACATGTTTAGCATCCTCAGGATTACAAACCATTCTTAATTACACTATTAAGAACCATGGTTTTCTCATCCATCTATCAATTTCTCATTCGAAATTATAGTTATTGCTAAACGACCCAGAATAGATTTAGACTTCGCCACTTGAGACAAACTCTCATGTGGTCTGTCGGAACTGTTTCACGACAAATCGAATCTGCTCAATGTCTATTCTCTCATAAAATTCCATATACCATTAACATCCTAGATGCCATCAAGAAGATCTCCCAAGTCAATACCTGGAAATCGTATATGGATTTTATTTCGGATCACAAATGACTCATAGCCATTTCTCGGACTTAGGTCCACCATCTCTTCTTCGTAGTTCGTAGGTCTATCATATTCCATTAATATGACCTCCATAACAAGATTGTCGTAACACACAGTGTGGAACACAACCTCGTATGCCTACGCTCTTAGTATGAGCTCAGAACATCATGATCTTGAATCATTAGCTTTTTCAAGTTGTGGGGCCTGACACCGAAAACACTTTCGATTGCGCCACTCTGATGTCTGGAGAGGAAGTTCTCCAACTTTGTATTGCTCTACTTTCTTTCTCACTTATACCCTCGGACAAGAAAATATTTCTTTCGCAAGGTATATCCCGGCAAAGGTTTTGCCTATGTCGTGAGACATGTACCCAACTAACTCTTTAGGTAGGATATACTACAAAGATTAATCCATTTTAGGTTCGATTACATCGAAACACTAAATTGCTGAAACGACAATCCAGGCTCAAAAGCCATGCCATCACTCGTATGGTATTATCTCCATGGATTCAAATGGTTTCCCTATTTGCTAACGTGAGTGTTTACGTTTCTACCATATGACTCTAATGATTACAATAATTCGGTAAGAGATTCATTTACCACACACTATCCGATAGGGTGCGATTACGACGCCCTAACACACCATAACACTATGGTGTTCCATGCGACGTAATTTGTGGAACTCTTCTCACAAGTCTTCCAATGATGTGCCAACATTATAACTCAAATCTTCATTCCTCGATTTGCATCGCGGGAATTTGATTTTCTTGTTAAGTTTATTTCCTACTTCATTCTGAACTTCGTTTGATCGAATCAAAAATTCAGACTAACATCCCCCGGAGTGGATATCCATATATCTACTCGGAATATTCATGAAGTCTATGAAATAAAGACTTCCACTACACGTTAAAGTACTTCATTGATTCACATACACCCATATGCATGATTCTCAACAAGCTATACTCAAAATGTTCAGTGAAGTTCACGAAATAAAGGTCTCCACTACCCGTCAATTACTTCATTGAACCACATACATCTCCATGTATGACTATCAATAAGTTATATGCCCGTTTTCCGAAAACGGTGTCACAGTTATTTTGTAAGTGTCAAAAGATCAAATCTTAGAACTTGTAGGTCCATCCAGTGTGGAGCTAATGCATATAACATTGACATGACTAAACGGTAGTGCCACACATATGTGGTGTCTTTATTAAGTTTGTATCCTTTGGCATTAATACTATGAATGTGGGAGATTATACCATCTAAATTCAAATCGGCATATGATCATTACTTCATAAATATAGGACACCAATTTGTCACTATCATGTATGAACAAGTGTCTCGCTAGAGGAGACACACTCGTAACGATCATACCAACACTCGATCATAAAGAATTTATTCAAATGGTAGATCTAGAGAGAGAGTGTCTATGGCCGTCACAACAACTTAACTGCCATTATCAACACGCAATGTCGCCTCATCCTTTCAAGCTACTCAAGCAGTAAACCTGGTTTTTCACAAAACATGACTAGTTCAAGACTTAGTCACTACTGCGAGCACTTGCTTAGCTAAAACATTCATAAGATGTATATCATATATACACCTTCATCATTGATGACTTCCGGCGATCTGTTCATTTTCTTGATACTTCCACCGTAATCAAGAACCATGAAGGTGAACGATTCCCCTTGCATGACATAGTCTATGACAGAGGATTTGCACTTGGCAACGATGTCTGTCATCCAGTGATTGAGCTGAGCGAGGCGTCTCAATGTTCATTAATCATGAACATACGTCATTAAGCATGACCGCCACGTGCTCCCTCAATGTGTGCATTCTCTTCCATCTTGGTTGAGAAGACAATCAGTCAACGTACTGATAAACTTCATCAACCCAACTATAGAGGTACCCCGAGTTTAGCGACCATATCATATGTTCGCGATCCAAAAAACTCGTACCCACCGTTGGTTCTTTATGGCAGAGATCATACCATACACTGGACTATGATGATATCATCCGCACAAAATCCGATAATCCAAATTATCTTTTGTTAGCGGAATCTCCGGGTTTATCTCCTAGCGGGTATTGTAACACAAAGAGCTAACGGTTTAAACAAGGAGTATCCTCAAGCTAAAGTATAAAACTATGAAGTTTGGACCCAACCTTTTAAGTTTCTCAATCGAAGGAATGCGCCTAATTTGAAAAGATGCTATCACAATGGTTAATATCTACAAAGGTTTGCAAAACAGACTCTGTTCATTATAGTCTGAGTTCTAATATTTTAAAAAATAACTATCCGAACTCCCACTCAAACGAACATCCCTCCTGGTCGTTTAAGCGATTACACGACCCCCATCCATTGCACCACCCCTCATCATCAGAGCCGGCGGCACAACTTCAAGAGTAGACAAAATCGTCCGCCACACCAATTTTGTGACTCGTGCTCGACCTTTCGGTCTTCCTGTTCCGAGGCCATATTTCTGAATATGCTAGGCTCGCCACCAAAAACCTCCACGCTGACGCTTGTGCAACATGGCTTACACCCACCGTATGCGAACGAAGATATGTCTGACACCCGATCATCACGGCCTGCCTCATAACGTAGAACTTTCTTGGTGGTGCGCGTTGGAGGGAGAACACTGGTGGTATTTTGAAGGGATCATCTTATATAACTACCGCCGTGTAACTAATGTATACTATACACACAATCACACAATATAAGATGCACACAAAACATCAAATGTAATGCAATGTGATATAGTCCATTGCGCCATGGTCTTCTTGGCGCCCGCAGTTTATAAACAATTTAATAAACCTACCTTGACCATATCACATAGCCCCTGCAAAATAAAGTTAGACGCTTCTACTTTATCTTTTACATATTTTACGTGGCTCGGGGCTTTCGTAAATAGAACCGCTTCATACCTACGAACCTTATGACCACAACAACGATCCAATAATTGCATGTTTAAGCATCCCTTTCGGGCCCTCCATTGAAAATGCAAAGCCAACTAAAGAGAGAGAAACAGGCACCCGCCAGCCACAGATACGGTACAAGCCGTATGTCAGTAGTGGAACCAGTCTCGCGTAAGCGTACGCGTGGAATCACAAGTGCACGCTAGAGGGTAGCAAATAACAGGAACGGTGCCCCCGTGCAGAACACGGGTTCTAACAGCGTACAGCTATATCTACGATAGATCGGCTCTGATACCACTGAAGGGGATCGTGTGCAGAAAACAAAAAATTTCCTAGCAACGATATCCTTAAACTAGACAAGATCTACACTATGCAGATATAGTAGTACGGCGGAGATCGGAATACATACCCTCGTAGACCGAATAGCGGGGATTACGCTCCCGCACAAGCGTTGACGATGAAGACGCCGTAGCCGACCTCTAGGTCGCGGAGAACTCGGCGCGACGGAGACGACGAAGATGACCCCGAGGTCGGGTGGAGGAAGTAGGCCTCCGAGTACCGCTAGCGCAGCACCTCGCAGGGAGTCGCACACATACGGTGGAGACGACGGCCTCCGAAGCTCCAGTCCAGGACGAGCAGCGGAAGACTTGGACCGGAACACCAACAGCGCGGCAGCGGGCTATGGTGGAAGAGATCCCCCTCCTCTACTCGGCGCGGCTCCAACAAGGGAACCACGAGATCGAGAGAGAAAATGGGAATTAATTGGTGAATTAAAAGGCCAGGAGTGCCCCTTCTTATATAGGCTCCCAGGGGGAGCCAACCTTGCCAGCCAGGCAATGTGGGATTATCCCACATGCCTGGTTCGGCCAAGGCTGGTGCGCCGGCCCTAGGTGGGCCCCATTTGGCCCACCTAGGCCAGCCAAGCCTCCCCCACAAAATTCACTTGAGGGTTTTCCCCCCCATGGGCCTTCTTTCGACCAGAAGGCCCATTTAGGGAAATCAGCCTAAATAAATTCGAAAATAAATATATAAAATCATATATGCATATTAATTACACTAATTAATATCAAACATAATATATATAATTTTTCCTAGCTCCTTAAACTCTTTCGGCGCTGCCCGTTCTCCATCGGACCCCTCCTGGGACGTTCCCGGTGATCTCTTTCCTTTCCGGTTGTCTTGTCGAAACCCCTTAAGTGTGTTACCCTAG
The DNA here is from genome assembly GCA_026929855.1 of Poa annua. Lineage (NCBI taxonomy): Eukaryota > Viridiplantae > Streptophyta > Magnoliopsida > Poales > Poaceae > Poa > Poa annua. The sequence continues at coordinate 89,828,612 of CM049431.1, forward strand.
CGGTTCGATATAATAACAGGTACGATCAAGACTCCTCTATGATCAACGACTAACTCGTAGGCCTGGACCCCATGAACTAATCTCTGTGATATAACGAATGACTTTCATCTATCAAACCTGGACGTCTGGTCTTAAACCCTTTGTCATGGCGATACTTAGCGTGTCCGAGTATCATTCTCGGATATCTCCATACCTAGCATGATCTCGTTACCGACATCGCTATCTTCTACTCGTCTATGATATTATGTCCGCTGGTGACCTAGTCACATGTTTGCAAACTCATTTGATATAATCTCACCGAGTGGGCCCTAGAGTATCTATCCGGCTATGCGGACTGACAAATCCCGCTGTTGACCCCTCGTCTCAACTACTCCTTTCTGATACCCAAAAGTATCACCGTTATTGTCATACTAAATAAGATACGACGTTTGGTGCGATCAAAGTATCTTCCAGGAATAATAATAAGAGTTGGTCTCACGGTATTAAGGCGTAATGACTATGTCCTATAAATACTGGGTATGTCCATCACATCGTTACACCTAACGATATGACTCCCATTGCCGACCGGTGCCATGCCCTATGATCGGAAAACCTCGACCATCAATCGCGCAACGAAACTAGTCTTAGTAGATGCTACTAGGGACCTGGTTGTTTATCTACCACACCTGTATTAATGTTTTCGCTTAATACAATTACAGCATGGTGTAAAACATATAATGAACGATTGGGATATTGCCAATAAACTATGTTTATGAAGTGCCTCTAGGGCATATTCCCTTCATGAAAAACACACTCAGCCATGCAGAGCCCCTTGTAAGAATTACAAACTCGCGATATCTACATACTTTCACACCAATGTAGAAAACTTGACATTCAAATGTCAATCCCTTAACTAACGCACTTCTACTTCCAGTAAATTCCAAATTTACTTTCATAACTGCTCTTATTCCAAGAACATCGGTTATATTTCATCGAGCAGATAATATGGTTTCTGTATGATGTCTAATATTACATAATAGACACACATGTCATACAACCATTACTTGCATGCATCATTACTCTTAATGATCAATTGGATTTCAAAGGACCATCCTTTTGATTCTAATCTGACTCCTCAGATATAATCCAAAACAACTCGACTAACTATTTTAAAATTCCCGTTCTATTTCAAAATAGACACTGACTTTCAAATAGTTTCACAACTTCATCCTTCTTATCTATTCTACTGGTACAATTTCACAATGTGTCATTTACAAAAGATGAATTCGGCTCCCACTCAAATTATGTCTCCACATATTTGAGAACACACGCTCCCACTCAAAAACGTGTCATCCACATATTTGAGTTCCTGAGCTCCCACTCAAAAACGTGTCATCCACATATTTGAGTTCCTGAGCTCCCACTCAAAAATATGTTCTGTACATATTCCACCTGAGTAAACTAACTTTGACTCCCACTTAAATCGACATTTTGGTCTAACCAAAATCATTGATCTATTATCAATTCGAATTCAATACAAACTCCAGTATTACATTAATACAAATCTCTCAGACTTCAAGCATGTCTACATAAATGTAGTCAACAAATTTGATCTTGTGCAAGACACATTTCTTGACAAGACATGCTCCCGCGTCTTTCTTATAGTCACATTTTCATATAACACTTTATATGACGATTAAACAATCTTATTCCTCTAATAAGAATTGCAGCAACAATTACTCTCTTAATCCTTTTAAATGTAACTTGGATTTCCAGGCTGAAAAGCCTTTGTTCGTAGTCCGATATTATTTCAACTTTCTTTGCATTCATAAAGTGCACCTTTATCTGTCAACAAGATCTGAAATACTTAATACAGTGCTGTGACCTGACAGCAATATTAAGTATAACATCACTTTATTTAGAAGTTTCTTTCATGAAAATATTATGATCTTTATGAAGAGGATTGCAAGCAGAAAACAATTTTCTAGTCTCCCTCACTCTTAATCACTAAACTTTCATTAGCAGACATATACTCTTTGGAACACCTTCCAACATAGGTCTGGCACTTTATTCCAAACTTCTAATTCCAATCCATAAACCATAATTCGAAAAATCATCTTTTTCTCGGAATTACATAGACAACAAACTGAACTTTGTTTCTAATTGGTTTTGGAATACACTCCCATTCAATGCGAGTATTCTACAAAGAACTATTCATGTATATACCGAATTATCGTGTAATCATATACATGTCGACACTACTGTCGATCTCACGAATTCTCGTTGAGAAAAATATCTATTTTCTAAAGTGGACATCGACTATAATGTTTCAAACATATTAGGAGATTCTAAGACAGATTCTGACAGACCACACTTTATTTAAAATAGAGCATGATTATAATTCCCCACATATCACCATATATGACATTATAATATTGTGAAACGAATTTCCACAAGTCTTTTGTGTTGAAACCATAATTCAAAAATATTGTCCTTTGATCGAATTTTGTGAATACAATATTCACTAATCTTTCTTCTGAAAAACCCCATTTGATCTATTATCAAATTAATTTCAGACTCCATAATTTATCGGGCAAATACTCCTATTTACCAAAATCATGGAAGAATTCGGATCATGCAATAACACCATTGATTAATCATTAAAAATGACTCTCAATCAATTTCCTCTAGTATTGCAACTTCAATACTGCATTTCAAACTTAATCAATTTTGGCACTCGAAATACTTAAATGGACCAAAAATACCCATTACTTCTTTCATTGCCTTTATGACTAAATTCGATGGTGTTTGTTCTTTGGACACATAATTTTATCATTCCCGCTATTATAAATGTATATCATACGCACAATGTAATTGAGACGTGATGCAAATTACTCATAACATGAAACAACTGCTTTGTTTCATAACATAAAACAACTGATGTGTTCTATATGAATAATTATGTCTTGTAACATTCAAGACACCAAACTAGATCACATTCTCACTATTACAAAATGTCTTATAAAAAACTATTGATGATAACTAATATGATATCTCGAGGGCGTGAGCACTACTGGCCATGAACTTGCTATCACTCGTGCACTGTCACGTCACCCTTCGCCACATACTTGTGATAATCAGGGACTGTTTCACAAACAGAACAAGTATCAAATACTTTTCATCAAGTATGAGAGGAATACATTTATATCTTCGTATATCAAATATACCCGTAGCGTCGAAGAACTCTTCTTCGATGGAATCAACTTTTAGAGATTTGAACTTGTTCACAATGTGAAGAAGCTCATCGTGTCTCTATAGCATATTCACGCACATGCTATTCACAGCTAGGAGGTAAAGCACAATCTCTATTGCACTGGAGTTCGCTATCTAGAAATCATAGATATTCGTAAGCCTGAAGTAGATGTCACACAACTTCTTCAACTGAGTCTCCAGACAGGTATGCTCCCCATGTGAATGGTCCGGAACTTTCTAACCTGTCTGAACTTCTCAAGACTCAATTCATCTTTGAAGTGACCTTTGATCGCATCAATCACAACATATGGCTCCAGGTGTTGAATACAACTTTCAACTCTGGTGCTAGGTATACGCTCATGACGACCTTCACTTCCATGAAAATATCATGATGCTTACGGAACTCATCATCTTCCTCCTTGCTATCAGAATCATCTGGTCTAACTTCTAACTAATGTTCTAGGACATATAGGATGTTTGTTGTGTTTGGAGAATGTTTAAAAAAAAAACCTTGTACCATCTGATGAAGTTGGACCCGTCGGCTTCCAAGGTAGAATCCGAGCTCTTGAAGAAGTAACCGAAGTGTAGTTCCGTAGTCTCCAGATGTGATCGCAAAAGAGGTAAGATAAGTTTATAATATATAGGTGAGTTTTAGTTATATAATCTCAATATCAAAACACACCACACCAAGATTATTATCCCTAAAAATAATATTGGCGATTACACGACCCTCATCCACCACACTACCCCCGATCATCACGGCCGGCAGCACAGCTTCAAAGGTGGACATAATATGTCGATCACAACAACTCTGTGACTCGTGCTCGATCTTTCGATCTTCCCGTGTTCCGAGGCCATACCTCTGAGTATGCTAGGCTCGCCAATAAAACCTCGAAGACCCTGCGCGTGCAACATGGCTTACACCCACTATATGCGAACGACGAGATGTGTGACACCCGACCATCACGGCCTGCCTCATAACGTAGAACTTTCTTGGTGGTGCACAACGAGGGAGAACACAATTTTGGTATTTGTTAGGGATCATCCTATTTATGATGCTACCGTTGTATATCTAGCATATAAGCAATCAATAGGATGCACACACAACAGCACACAATAATGATGCAATGAAGTGCGATGTGACATGGTCGATGCGCCTGGACCGTCATGGCGCCATGTGCCTGGCCCCCGGCGCCCCGGCATGGCTCCGAGTCTACAGAGCCCTCCATTGCCTCCGACTGTACGAGTAATATCAAAACTTACCGTAACCATGTCACATAAAATAACGCCTCTGCAAAACAAAGTTAGACGCCTCTAGCTTTATTTAGTTCTGCAAGTTTTACGTGGCATATAGGCCTATTCGTAAGAGAATCGCTTCCCTACCTACAAACTTTGTACCACAACGTCGATCGTATAATTGCATGTTTGAGCATCCCTTTCGGTCCCTCCATTGAAAATGCTTTGCCGACTAGAGAGAGAGAAACAGACACCCGCCAGCCACAGATACGGTGAAAGCCGTATGTCAGTAGTGGAACCAGTCTCGCGTAAGCGTACGCGTAAAGTCGGTCCGGGCCGCTTCATCAACTCAATACCGAAGGCATCGCAAGTGCACGCTAGAGGGTAGCAAATATAAGAAAGACACCCTCATTCAACATGAGTTCTAACCGTACCAGCAGTATTACGCATAGATCGGCTCTGATACCACTGAAGGGGTTACGGTGCAGAAAACAATAATTTTTCTAGCGTACGAAACCCTAACTAGCCAGGATCTATCTATCTAGTACATGCGATAACGGTGGCGGAACAGGGTCACATTACCTCCATGTAGACCGATAGCGGGGATTACGCTCCCGCACAAGCGTTGACGATGAAGTCGTACGTAGCCGACCTCGAGGTCGCGGAGAACTTGCCACGATGACGAAGACGATGACGCCGGGGTGTCGACGATGATCTGCGTCGACGGGCGTCGGGCGGAAGAAGGCAGAGCGCCAGCACCAGAGGTGGTGCGCTGGCGGCAGAGGGGAGAGGGGCGCGGCGGCTGCAGGGGCGAGACGACGTCGCCCAGGCTACTCAAAAGGAGTTACCTCCGAGCACTCACAAACATACAGAGCTTAGCGACAACCCCCGGTCATTCAGATCCAGCTGAAATCGCAGGGGTAGATCTTATCTGGAATTCCGCAGAGCAACGGTGCTCAGCGGTACAGCTTAGGTGGAGAGAGATTCCCCCTTCCTCAGCTCGGCGCGGCTCCAACTTGGGAACCACGAGATCGAGAGAGAAATCGGGAATTAATTGTATTTTCCAATGAATTAATACAATTAATATGCCTTGGTATATAAAGTGGGAAGGGGGTGTGCAAACCCCTTGGCTCCCCCATGTGGGACTAAACAAAGGAGGAGGGGGGTGGTGCGCCCCCACCATGGGCTGGCCGAACCCCCATGGGGCCCACCCCCTTGCTTGGTGCGGCTCCCCCTCTTGGGCCCTCTTAGGGCCCATGTAGGTGGGAGCCCCCTTTTTCCTTTATTTAATTAATATTAAATTAATATAAAAATTCCATTAATTCATAATTAATATATTTATATATAATTCTATATCCCGTGACTTCGAAAACTCTTTCGTACCACCCGAACAACTTTCGAACATTCCTGGAACCATTCCAGACCTCTCCGGAACTCCTTCCGGACCACCGGAACTCCTTCCGGACCACCGGAACTCTTTCCGGATCATTTCTCTCTCCAACAAATTCCTATAATATTCCAGAACCTATCTCCTGGTGTCGCTAAGACCTTAAGTTTGTTACGCTACGGTTCGAGAACACTCCAGACATGGTCGAGACACTCCGCTCACCAATGACCGTCAGGGATACCTGGAAGTATATGACGACCCCTGTGCATTCCACGAATATCGTCGTTGAACCATAAATATGATATTCATTCCCTTTGTCTCTGCGATACTACCTTGTCCGAGATATGATCGTAGACACACCGATGTCTTTGTTGTATCTCGTTACCGACGAAGGTTATTAACTCGTCTGCGATATTACATCTCCATGACCTAGTCATAAGCTGCGCAACTATATAGATGCATTATCATCGAGTGGGCCCAGAGTATCTTTCCATTACAAGAATGAACAAATCCCGCTCTTGATCCTTACATCTTGATGCTCTTTCGGAATACCCAAGATGGACACCGTTATTGTCATGCTATATAAGACACAACGTTTGATGCTCTCAAAGCACCCCTACGAAGCATTAATAAGTACGGTCTCACGGTCTAAGGAATAAGCTATCATATTCTTATCTATTGCAAATGACAAACATCGTAATACGATCTTATTGCAATACTTTGCGTATGTCCATCACCTTATTCAACTAACAAGATGACCCCATTGTCAACCGACGTCATTGTCCTTGATCGGGAATCTCGATCAACTGTTGCCGAGTGGACTAGCTCATATAGAGGCTTGCTAGGGACCTGGTTGTCTATGTATCACACGTGTATTAATAATTCCGATTAATACAGTTATAGCATAATACACAAACCTATTATAAACTTATGAGATAATGCAATAAATACTACTTATTTATTTGCCTCTAGGGCATATCTCGTTCACCTATTACACCACAATAAACTACTGAAGATCATAGGAAACTTGTATCAGTAAAAAAGTCAAAAAAATATCATCAATCTTTCATTCAAAATTTTAAAATTTATTTATTCTTAGGTAGAGTGCATGCTACAAATGATTTATCATTTATAGTTGTAGAATTACCCATCGGATATCGCCAATAAACGTTGATGTACCATTCATGGTGATTAACTAAAATCCTCGTTTCCCCACAAAAAATCTATAGAATCTACACATATATTTTAGAAGCATATTCAACATTGGTCATGTTTGAAATATCTCAACTCGCTAGAGACAATTTATCCCAAATCACACACTTAATAAAAATATATGCACAAAGTTTGTGCATACCATTATTCTGAGTCAAACATATTTGCAACTTATGATCCATTACTTACTTTTCACGTTTCCATTATAGATGGTAATCATACTAATCGTGTTGGGTTGGGATGAATGACACGTCTATGTGATTGATGCTAGGTCTAGGAAGGGACATAAGCACACCATGTCGGCAGGGATGGTTTACCGGCATGGTCACATGGAGTCATCTGTTGCGATCGCCCACCACCTCACCACTCCATTTACTACTATACAGTGATATATGGATAGGGGTTTTAAAGAGCTCATTAGACACGAACAAGAGCTTTTTCGTATTGACATTGTAATTGACGAGAAACCTCAATTGAAGGTAATTTACACTTTGGTTATGTTTACGTGCTAAATAATTACAAAATTAATAGAAAAACTTGTTTCTGATTCTTACTATATAAAAACAAAAGGATCGGCGAAGCCAGCTTCATCGCATTGTAGACGGAAGCTCGCTTCTACACTTTCGCAGCTGCACCGTCATGTTGACCGCTCCTTCTTCTGTGTCGCTCTAAAGGGACAAGGATGCATTATAAGCATATTTTTTAAAATTAACTCTATCTTATAAGGCATTAATTTGTATAAAAAATGCATAAAATTGGCTATATTGGAGTTTGACATCTCGTCAAGGACTTGGACTTGTAACAAGGTAAAGCGTGTGACAGCCGACAGTCGTGCTACTAGTACTTATGAACGGATCATTATGGGCAAACAATGTCTATCATTATAGGCATTGGATCAACATAAACGTGTGTTTATGGTCATCCTTCAAGGATAAATAAATTATAATAGTCGTGTGTGATATACCACACATGTTTCTTCATGACAAACTGTGTGCGCCATGGACATCAAACACACTTGTAGAAGTCAATGACTGCTATAAAGTTATACCATGATCGATATGTCATGGCACACACTGAGTACTCTATGTGCGATTGATGATTTAAATTGGCCGGTCTGTATTATTGGTCAGAGAGATATCGATTTTTCTTCTTGAAAAACTAGAATTTTATTCAAAAGAACGCATTCGTTGGACAGTCATCCATCAGACTGCTGAACAGGAAGCTAGGAGTATCGATTAACCAACTCTCCATGACATCCAATGTGCAGCTTGGCACAAAGGTGAGCCGGGTAATTGACAGTTATTATTACATGATAAATAAAAAAGGTAGTAAAATAACTAGCTAGCTCTCCAATCTTAAGGAGAATAGGTGCCACGACACGAATGAACAAGAGTTGTGACGAGTGTTCCCCAATTGAACCACATCCAGACAATAAGACTCCACAATCACATGGTTTAAACCATGAAGCTTGGCGAAGCCTTGGAGAAATCACATTGTACAACAATGAAAGAGACATACGGTGCACTCTAACGACCAAGAAGGTGGATAAACAAAGTCTAGATCCAACCAAAGAGTATGAACAAAAAATGTTTAGATTTTGTTGTTAGTCTATCTTTCTTTTATTTCATTGCTGAAAAATTGACATAAAGGAAGATAGACACAAAAGTGATTGACGCCCCTGAAGAAAAACAAATATCATGTCCCCTGATGATTATTGTTCTCTTAACAAGTTGACAAGCTTGAGCAGGTTGACGTGCGAGGATCCTCCCTCCGCGATGCTCGCGCACGCGGCGTCCTTCCACATGGCAACCCTCGCCTTGATCTTCTCGTCGGACAGCAGCTGCGCCACTCTGTCCCCGATCTCCTCCTTGCCGCCGGCGAGGAGCTCGACGCCGGTGCCCCACACGTTGCAGACGTAGCTCTGATTACAGAACTGGTCGGCGAAGTAGGGCCAGCACAGGAACGGCACGCCGTGCCGCACCCCTTCCATGGTGGAGTTCCACCCGCAGTGCGTCACGAAGCAGGCGACCGCAGGGTGCGAGAGCACGCGCTGCTGGGGCGCCCACCCGACGAGCAGCCCTCTCCCCTCGACGCGGCGCCTGAACGCGTCGAGCCAGCCCTCGCCGACCACCCCGTCGGCGATGTCCGGCCGGACCGCCCACAGGAAGGGCCTGCCGGTGCGCTCCAGCCCGTCGGCGAGCTCCTGGAGACGCGCCGCGTCGAAGACGGCGAGGCTGCCGAACGCGACGTAGATGACCGAGCCGCTGGCCTGCGAGTCAAGCCAGCCGAGGCAGGCCGCGTCCTCGGGCCAGAACTGCCCGGCCGCAGGCGACGCCGGCGGCGCTTCGAGGGGTCCGACGCACAGCGCGTTCGGGAGTAGATCGAGCGCCTCCGACTCGATCTCCTCGAACGTGTTGTAGATGACGGCGGTGGCCGCCTGTATCTCCGGGTTGGTCTTGAGCACGTTCTTGATGAAGATCCTCATTCGATCCGGCGAGCCGCCCAGGTTGGCCCAGGGGGTCTTGGCCGCCTCGATGGGCGGCATCTTGGGGCTCAGCTGGATCGTCTCGTTCCTCATCACAGTCCCTGAAGGAGGTGATTGCATTGCACGTACCTCAGTCTGATTTCTTCTTAACAACGTGTAAATCACGTACTGTACTACACAAAGTTGTTTAATTTAGGGGGATCGATGAATTTGATTTGATTTTCTGTCTTACCACATTCGTCGAGGATGCCGTCGTCGATGAGCTTGGGGACGTGCAGCCGGAGCGCCAGGACGGCAGCCGAGAAGGGCGAGAACAGGGCGACGCGGACAGACGCCGTGTCGTCGGCCAGCTCCAGCGCCCAGGACACGGTCACGTCGGCGATCACCCACTTGATCTTGTTGGATCTGATCATCTCCTCGAGGGGGCCGAGCATGGCGGCGGACAAGCCGTTGGCCACCGCGGGGATGTCGGTGCGGTCGCCGTCGGGAGGCATGCCGTCCGGGAACGAGACCATGTGGATGCCGTCGGGGACGGCCCCCGTCTTGGCGGCCATGGCCTTGACGACGCGGGCGTGGTTGAAGTCGGTGTTCACGAAGTCAACCTCGAGGCCGTGGTCGACGAGCCGGTGAGAGAGCTCCATGAGAGGCATGACATGGCCCTGTGCCGGAAAGGGCAGCACCATGACGTGAGGATGGGGACTGGAAGGAGGAGCTGCCATTGATGCTAGCTTGAGCTAGTAGTACCTCGCATCGCATGAATGTGGTGTGTCAGCTAAAAATAGAAGAGCATGTGAGATTATTGTTGAGAGATGGCTGGCCCTGTAGGGTAATAGATGAGAGTAGGAGGGCCGTGGTGTAAAAGCGACCAAAAGGTCACTGTGTATTTGTACAGAGGAGTAGAGGAATCGAGTGAGTTTGACTGTGTTTGAGCCTCATAGTTCATCTCCTACCTACAGTGAAAATTCCCCAAATTCGTGTGTGTTTTAGTATGAAAACCAACATGGTATCAGAGCACCGGGAGAGGATGTGCGGGGGCTGCCGGAGTTGACCGCCTCAGGGCGTTGTGGAGGTGGCCGGAGTTGTCGCGGCAGTGGGTGGTGGTGTGATTAGCTCGCGGGCCAAGCAGAGGAGTCGAGAGAAGGGGCGAGGCAGAGGCCCCTGCCCGTACAGAGGAGAATTATTAGGAGGAATCGGCAGCCGAGCCGGCAGAGTAGAGAAGGGTTGCTTCTGGTGGTGTCCTGCAGCGGAGAGAAAGAGCAGCAGGAGTCCACGAGGTGAGTAGCTACAGGATTTGTTTGGGTCAGCTGATTTGGATCCATTTCTTCCTGTGTGGACAAGCGCTTGTAGCTTTGCTGTGTGTGAGAATAGAGAGGAGGTGAGTCGCAGCTGCTGGGCTTGTTGGCTGCAAGCAGATTGAGGAGCGGAGGAAAGTGCTACCAGTGCTGATTGCTGAATCATCGGCCGGCGGCGACTTGAAGAAGGCAAAGTTGCTGCCGTAGGCTGGGATCAGGCCGGCAATTGCTGCAGGTAGAGAGCTTTCACAGGGTGGTGACGCACAGGTTGAGTCGCTGTTTCTTCTGTCCTGAAGCAGAGCAGGTGACAGTGCTGACAGGGGGGAGCACAAAAACAGGAGGTCAAACCAAACATAAAATGGATCATGGATCAGATACAGGTAAAGGACATGATAATGGTACTGCAAAATGTTGGCAGCGGGATGGAGATTGGCTGTGTTCAGATACAGGTTGTGGAAATGTAAATTTTGCATTCCGTCGTGCTTGTAATCGCTGTGGAGCTGTGTGCCCTGCTGCTGCTAGAAGAACAGGTGCCAGTAGTGGTGGTCGAGGCCGTGGTATGCGGCCTGGAGGCAGGGTGAGTACTACCTCAGCCGTTAAGAAGGGTTTTGAAACCGTAAGAGTGGAGATGTCATTTGCCGATTGGGTGAAGTGGTGCCAATTTAAGAGGATGTATATGGAGGACAAGCAATGGACCGAGGTTTCAAATGCATTCAAATCTGCTGCATCTGCAAACTCTGATGGTGACACTTACCATGCCATGAGTTATAAAACTGCTGATACACGATGGCTAGTAGATTCAGGAGCCTCTAGGCATATGGCTGGCTCTTACGAAAATTTTGTGGACTATGCTCCTGATTTAAAGAGACAAAGTGTAAGGTTAGCAGATGGCTCTTATCGAACGGTTATGGGGTCAGGAACAATTATGTGTGGATCTAATATGCCTCTTTCATCAGTATTACATGTTCCCTCATTCCCAATCAATTTGTTATCTATTAGTTGTATTACAAGAGAGCTCAACTGTGCTGCAGTTTTCTTCCCAACATGGTGCTTATTTCGGGAACTTGGTACTGGAAAAATACTAGGCAATGGGATCATGCGTGATGGTCTGTATTACCTAGATGGCAAGATGTCACCTGTGGCTGCTGCTGTCCTGTCACAATCACCATTACAAGAATTTCTTCTTCATCATCGCAGGCTGGGACACTTGTCCTTTAACACCCTGGGTCAGCTCTATCCTAACCTTTATAATAAAATCTGCAAGGAAACTCTGGTATGTGATGCCTGCCAATATGGAAAGATCACCCGTAGCTCTTACATTTTATCTGACCATAGAAGTGATGTACCACTTCAAACCATCCACTCAGATGTATGGGGTCCTAGTGGAGTATGGTCTCTATATGGATATCGTTCATTTGTTACATTTATTGACTGCTGCACCAGGACTACGTGGGTGTATGTGCTGAGAAATAAAAGTGATGTGTTTGAATGTTTTAAGGACTTTCATAACTTAATCATGACACAGTATGATGCACGGGTGAAAATATTTCGAACTGATAATGGCACAGAATATGTAAATAAACAATTTGAAGAATATCTGTCAAGTTTTGGAATTATCCATCAAACTAGTTGTCCAGGAACTTCTCAACAAAATGGGCTGGCTGAGAGAAAAAATAGGCACCTCCTAGAAATCACTCGATGTATCATGGTAGGCATGAATGTTCCTAAATATTTGTGGAGTGAAGCTGTGATGACAGCTGCCTATTTGATGAATAGAATGCCTTCTCGAGTGCTTAACAATAAAACACCAATTGAGTGCTTGACTGGTGAGACTACTTATGTTGTGCCACCAAAGGTATTTGGATGTGTTTGTTTTGTGAGGGATTATAGACCATCGGTTGGGAAGCTAGACCCTAGAGCAGTTAAGTGTGTATTTGTGGGTTATTCCGGAAAACAGAAGGGTTATAAATGTTGGTGTCCATCAGAAAAACGAATGTTTGTGAGCATGGATGTAGTATTCAAGGAACATCAACCATTTTATGGTGAACCTGTTGATTTGGCTGATGTTTTTCCTTACTCGTTTCCTAGTGATGTTCTAGATGTGGGCAACGAGACAGGGGGAGAGAAAGGAGAAGAGAGTAACTCGACAACATCAAGGGAAGTGGTAGTTGGAGTAATACCACTAGAAGATAGTCATGATGACAGAGATGTGGGTCCTAATGGAGAAGGGCAAGGGCAGATGCAAGGGGAACAACAAGGTGCCCAAAATGAGGTGTTACATTGGCCAAGACCAAATGAAGAACAAGAGGTTCGGGTATATACACGAAGACACCAAACTGTGGAGGATCAGGTGCAGGGGAAGAGAAACATACTAGCAGGGCATAATTCTGAAGATCAAGTTCAGCAAGAAATGCATGACTCAAGCTCAAGTCCCCACGAAAATGATGGTACCCTTTCCGTACAATTGGAAGATTTAGATATTCCTATTGCCCGCAGAAAACAGCCCCGTTCCACTGCTGGAAAGCTGCCACCAAATCTATCTCAATATGATATTTCCAATTGCGTTTCATATTTGTCATTGGGTTCTCAGTATAATTCATTTATAGCTGCACTGGATTCCACTTTACCTATACCATGTGATTGGCAGGAGGCGAAGCAATATCCAGAGTGGAGAGCAGCTATGATAGAGGAGATGGAAGCACTTGACAAGAACAATACTTGGGTACTTACTACTCTTCCTCCTAATAGAAGGGTTGTTGGTTGTAAGTGGGTATTTACTGTGAAACAAAATTCAGAGGGAAAGGTAGAAAGATATAAAGCCAGATTGGTGGCTAAGGGCTATAGTCAAACTTATGGAGTGGATTATGATGAAACCTTTGCACCGGTGGCAAAAATGAACACAATTAGGGCGCTTATCTCTATAGCAGCAAATAGTAAGTGGAAATTGTTCCAAATGGATGTTAAGAATGCTTTTCTTCATGGAGACTTGCAGGAGGAGATCTATATGGATATTCCACCAGGGTTTAATAGTAGAGAAACCGTGGGTAAAGTGTGTAAACTTAAAAAATCCCTGTATGGGCTTAAACAATCACCTAGAGCCTGGTTTGGGAGGTTTCGAAGTGAAGTATGCTCGATGGGTTATCAACAAAGCAATGCAGATCACACCCTCTTCTTTAAGCATCAAAGTGGTAAAATTGTTATTCTTATTGTCTATGTTGATGATATTGTGATCACAGGTAATGATGATCTTGGGATAGCATGCCTAAAAAAGATGTTGGCTAAGTCCTTTGAAGTTAAGGACCTTGGATTTCTTCATTATTTCTTGGGAATTGAGGTTGCATATGGGTCACAAGGTATTTATCTATCACAGAGAAAATATGTACTTGATTTACTTGCTGAAACTGGCATGCTAGACTGTAAGCCGTCACCCACACCCATGGAGCAAAACCACCGTATACTAGCAGATTCAGGTGATCATGTAGACAAACATCAATATCAAAGATTAGTTGGACGTTTGATCTACTTATCCCACACCAGGCCAGATATTGCCTATGCCGTGAGTATTGTAAGCAGGTATATGCATGATCCTCGTTCCGGTCATTGGGATGCCGTACTTAGAATTCTTCGGTATCTAAAGAGTTGCCCGGGAAAGGGCATCTTATTCTCTAATCATGGTCATCTTAAAATAGAAGGGTATACAGATGCTGACTGGGCTGGTTGCTTGGACGATAGAAAATCTACGTCAGGATATTGTGTTTTTGTGGGCGGCAATCTCGTGAGCTGGAGAAGTAAGAAGCAAAGCGTAGTTGCACGATCAACTGCTGAAGCAGAGTTTCGGTCTGTGGCTTCAGGTTTATGTGAGCTGATGTGGTTGAGAATCGTACTATCTGAGCTCAGGTTGCTTGACGATGGACCTTTTAAACTCTATTGTGATAATCAGGCTGCAATCAACTTGGTGCATAACCCAATTCAACATGATAGAACCAAGCATGTTGAGATAGATAGGCACTTCATCAAGGAAAAAATAGATGAGGGAATCCTCCAAGTTAGTTTTGTCAAATCCGTAGATCAAGTTGCCGATGTACTAACAAAAAGTGTTAATGTTGTATCTTTCATGAAACTTTGTGACAAGATGGGGCTCATCGATATATTTGCCCCATCTTGAGGGGGAGTGTTGAGAGATGGCTGGCCCTGTAGGGTAATAGATGAGAGTAGGAGGGCCGTGGTGTAAAAGCGACCAAAAGGTCACTGTGTATTTGTACAGAGGAGTAGAGGAATCGAGTGAGTTTGACTGTGTTTGAGCCTCATAGTTCATCTCCTACCTACAGTGAAAATTCCCCAAATTCGTGTGTGTTTTAGTATGAAAACCAACAATTATAAACTTGGTACTGTGTAGACATGTGGTGTGTGTGGGAGAGATAGAGAGATGGAATTTTGGCCAAGGCGGTTTTTCCACACGTAGGAGGGTGTCTCTGTCTTATCTTTGACCCTTGATTTTACATCCGAATCTTACTAATTTATGTGTTGATAAAAATAGCGTAGTTTTAATTTTTTTGTCAATGCATGTATAGAAATTCCATGTTAGTACATGAATCTAAAATTCAAATTACATATATCCAAAAGTTATTTAAGGCTTTGATATTCAAACATTTATTAACAATTTGTGCACGAATCATAAAGCATTTTGGACGTCTTATCGACCGAGACACCCTCCTACAGACATACGTAAAAAGAAAATCGAAACACAATACAAACATGGCCGTTCACATAAACGCGTGAACACAGATCATATACACTATGAACACATTGAAAATACTGAGTCGGCAGATCGAGTCTTAAGATTCACCACGGGGCGTCTCGTTGTGAATGGGAACATCGCCTTCCACTCTCTCACTTTAGCGATAATGTGACATAAATAGATGAATCGGATTAGATTTTGCCTCTACATATCCTGTATCACCATTTTTTCCAGATTCGGATCTGATCGTATAATGAGCGGTTACGAATTCGGTCGTAAATATAAATGATCATGGATTTCGAACGGAAATAGAGCGGATCTGGGGCGGAAATAAGACTAGCCGGGTCGGGCCGCGCTGGCACATATCGTCAATCCACATAATCAAAATTAGCCGCTTAACAATGTAATAAACTAACAAAGTTATACTCCATTGTCTATGCAATGACAATCTAAAGTGAGTTGTTGGTCAACGGATGAATTCCAACACTCGTTATGCTATATTAGTTTACATTTTGATGTAAAATCGGATAATAACCATCGAATAATCCTAATTAATTTTCGGATAATCCATATCGAGATACTATTTTGCATACCTTATCCAATATACCGTATTCGGGTGTTCAGTTTGAAATCGGATATTTATCGGTCAATTTATTTGAATTCGAATACATATTCTTTAAGTCGGATCCGATAGTCAAACTCTGGTGCAAAAATTTCCTATCTTTTACATCTCAGCGATACATGCATGCCGGTGCTAGCTGAGAGAGTGTTGCGGCAGCTAGCAGCGCACCAACCCAATAGCCTATCAGCAATAGGAAGAACCAACACACACAGATCGGACCAACACACACGATTTATGGCTCCATACCCTATATATGAAAGTTGGTCAGATTTGCCTCTCATTCTGCTATCCACGTCACCCTTTATTCACTAGCCGTTGGATCGACGCGTCGGACGGTCCAGATTGCAAGTTTCTGGAGAGCAGATCGCGAGTTACTATGACAGCATGCCACGTCTCCCGGTTGCCGTCCGGTGGTTTCCGGTTCCACCAGTCACCGTGTCTTTTTTCAGAAAAGCGCCTCACAGATCGCCGTAGAGCTCCGATGTCCACATATTAACGTTGCGAAGGACCTATATGCAATTACCTACAAGTCCATATACTTTTCTGCAAAATAGCCACACACAGCCCCCTTCCCTCTTCCTCTCTCCCGCACGGCACGGAGATCGCCGCTGGCGCCGCCGCACGTTGTCGCCCTTGCGAGCCTCCCCGATCAAACCGAAGCTCACGGGGAGGCGCCTCTGCTTCCACATCACCGAGTTTGGCGTGCCGGAGCGCCGTCTCTGCGCAGGAATCAACCGCGCCGCGCTCGCACGACCACTATCATGCACCGCCGCATCCGCACGCCGGCGTCGATGTTCCGACGACCTTTGACCAGCGGCGCCGCCATTAGCGGATACCCCACGTCCGCGCACGTCGGATACGCTCCAGAACGCGGTCCATGCTGTGGTGGATGGACGCGGAGTGCTCAGCGCCGCCGCGAGAGGCAAACCCTAGCCGCCGCCGTCGATGATGTCATAGCTACGTCATGACGGGACCCACCTGTCAGCGAGTTGTGCACGAAAAACAAATAAGGAAAAAGACAGAAAATGTTTAATACTATAAAATAAATATCTTCACATATATGCATCCAAAAAATATAAAAAATATATGAAAATATTCACAACGAAAATATCTAATTACTTATTGCATAATATAAACATATTTAAATGCTTTCATATGGTGAATATTTCAAAAAAAATCGGATTTATTTCCTCCAACCATAAATTTGAATTAATAAATGCATTTCCTCTTTACAACAAACTGTAACACGTGGAACTATTTTTATAAATTCCCTAGCAAAAAAAAACTTATTATTTGTGCCATTCAACCGAAATCCAAATTTACATGAAGGCTTTAATATGGTGAATTTTTGGGGAAAATCTAAATTTATTTCCTTCAATCATAAATTAAAATTAACAAATACTCATATAATGCATTCCATCCGATTATGTAAATATAATATTTTTGCATGGACAAATACAAACTTACTACGGTTTGTGAAACAAAAAAATTTCCCAAGATTTCAAATTGGTAAATATTTGGAAAATCCTAATACACTTCCTCTTTACAATAATTTGTAACACATGAAAATATTTCTATAAATACCCTCGCAAAAAAATAGATATTATATTTGTCCCATTCACTCGAATTACAAATTTACATGTTCCCACTTTAGACCACTTTTAAATCTCCCCAAACAAATACTCATACAATGTATTTCATCTTAATATGGAAATACATTATATTTGTATGAAAAAAATACAAACTTACTATAGGTTGTCAAAAAACAAATATTTTCTGATATTTCAGGCCAGCAAATATTTTAAAAAATCCTAATGTACTTACTCTTTAGAACAATGTCTAACACATGAAAATACACCGAAAGATACCCTCACAATAATAAAATGCTGATTATTTCTGCCATTCAACCGAGATTCAAATTTACATGTTCCAGAATTTTACATAACTTTTCAATCTACCCATGTTACAACCGTTAAACAAATTCCAATCTGAAAAACTTTCAATCTTCAACAATTTTTGAAATATAACCAATTTAAAATGTGCATCTTATCAAATTTATATTGTTTCCAAATGGGCGCGACATTGCCGCGCTAAATTCCCTAGTCTCTATTTACGGGTGGCGACGGGGCTAAAGATAGCTCAAGAATCGTAGACAACCGTATTTACGAACTCGTGCTACATTTTTTAGAATAAACCCAAGCAGGTGCATTATGTTTCATATAAGAACAATGATAAAGAAGGCAAACACGACAACGCGGTGATCGCACAACTACGTGTGAACCCACCAACTATCGCCATCGTTGGTTGTGCTTTACGATTCACGTTAGTCATAAGATTTTTGATGGTGCGAACCTACCAACCATCATCACCGTTGATCCAACAACTTTCGACGGTGACGATGGTTGGTGGGTTCGCATGTAGTTGTGAAGTTGAATTTCCGCAAACACGATACAAACACACACCAAATGGCTTACAACGCAACCAACAACCAAACAATGAGAACTCTCCTTGCACCGTCAATGTTAGGTTATATCACACAATTATTAATATTCAGTCATCTAGATTTATTTGTATTTGCACATGCTTTAGTACGTTTTCTTGTGTGTGTTCATCATATCTAGCGAGTGCTAGGATCAAAATCTTCTGCCTTGTCGCCAGCTTCTGTACTTTATCATGGAACAACTAATCGGTGGCAACTCCTATAATATCTGTTCCGGTGAGAGAGTAAAAGGGTAAAACCCGGACAGACCAATACGAAGCTTTTCTGTTTTTATTATTAGAGGATTGAGCGGCAGGACTGTTTGTGCTTTCTCACAGGATAAAATAAATTAAGTGATGAATTATTGGCCGCTGAGGACACGAGTTGCCAGAACTGTTTATAGGTATGGGCTTATGCAACTTGCTAGAGAAGTGAGGTTTTGCATATCTGAGCTTAGTTAGTGAGCAGAGCAGTAGACAAGGGTGAATACATGGAGTTGGACAGGGAGGGGCCGTTCCTCCTGTCGTCGACGCGCGACGATCTCGTCGGCGTCGGCTGGAGCGCCGAGCCCGCCATGACGTACACGGTCAAGGCACGGCCGGACCCTCTCACCTGCAGCTCAAACCTCCCCTTCATGTCTGCGGCCCAGGATGGGGTGTGCTCGGGTCTGGGCTGCTGTCAGATTGCCCTGCCGCAGCAGTGGTCGACTCTCCCGGTCATCAGTACCGGAGTGAGCTTGAAGAATGACATCAATATTCGCGGGGAAACCAGTCCATGCTCCTACGCCATGGTGGTAGAGAGGTCATGGTACAACTTCACGGAGGAGGACTTGTACGGCTACGAGGTGCTATCTAAGAAACTCAGCAGGGGCTTCCCTTTGGTGCTTGATTTCGCCATCACCAACGGCTCGTTTGAGCAAGACGGCTGCCTCAGCGGCAACAGTTCTTGTGCCCAAGCAGCATACGCCGCAGGCTACGTCTGCAAGTGCCGGGAGCATTACCATGGCAACCCCTACATCACCAATGGATGCCAAGGTTTAATTACTATAGCTGATTGATCAGTTTCTACTTCCATTCCATCTGCTAGTTTGAATTTTTTTTTTGAGAAACACAGTACAACGCAAGCGCTCATATACACGCGCACACACTCACCCATATGAACGCAAGCACGGACACCCTACCCCTATGAGCACCTCCAAGAGACTGAGCCAGCGAATCAGGTCTTGAGATTGACGAAGTCACCACAGGCGCCTCGCTGTCAACGGGAACGTCGCCTCCCACCGAAAGAATATTCCGTCTAAATGAGAAACACCAGCGTCAAACCTGGGGTTTGAACTCTAGTGGGATAGGGATACAACCATCCTCCTAACCATCTTGCCACAGGCAAGTTCTCATCTGCCAGTTTGAATTCGACTCTCAAACTTTCATATCTTCACCTTTTTTTTGTGCAGACATCGATGAATGTCAGCTCCAAGAACAGAGTCTCGAGTTCCGTAATTTATATCCGTGTGACGGGATCTGCACGAACACACTCGGAGGATATGACTGCCGATGCAAACGCGGGATGAAAGGCGACGCCAGAAAGGGAAACTGCGCCGAAAATTTTCCCCTGTCAGCAAAGATCATTGTTGGTAAGTGCTGATCTACCACACCAAATTGACCGGGTAGTTAAATACACATGTAAGAAGAAAAGTCACATACATGTGAGAAACTCAAGAAAAGAAATCATAGTTATTTAGTACAAGATTAAGAGAGTGAATTACAAGCAGAGGCCTGGCATAATATATATATCGCGTATTAGAAAACTTGAGCTTGACAATTAACATGAAACATATAGCAAACAGAGAAGTCATTGACCATCTAGCTTCAATATTGGTACTTATGAATCTGGGTTGCGCTATCTTAATTTGATCACTTAAGTCCTGATATATAATACTTGTAAATACTCAGATTACTTACGATTGTTTTTTATGAAGGATAAGCTTGATTACTTTTTTTAGAAGAAATGAGGAAAACCGTCGGCACCATAAAAGCTTGAACAGTTACTTTCCAGTGTGGTGTACACATTGTTTTATATTAGTTGATATGATTTTTATGTCATTTAAGTGTTTCGATAGAAATACTCCCTCCGTCCAAAAATAAGTGTCTCAATTTTTTTTAAAAGATGTATCTAGACAAAATTATGTCTAGATACATCTTCTTTTTGACAAAGTTGAGACACTTATTTATGGACGGAGGGAGTAGCATATCTTAAATTAACACTTACTATTTAGTTAGGGGTGCTGTGTTGGATTGTGAAAAGGAGATTCATTTCGGTTTAAATGAAGCTTCAATACTTTGCTTATTCGCAGGTCTTGCTGGATTGATTGTTATCTTTGTTGTCATTGTTATGGCCAAGCAACACCTAAAACTTAAGAAGTTCTATGAACAAAATGGTGGTCCAATACTGAATGGTGTCAAGAATATAAGGATGTACACGAGGAAACAACTGAAACAAGTAACAAACAACTATGCGTGTGTCATTGGACAGGGCCACTTCGGCAAGGTTTATAAGGGCACTCTGAAAGATAAACAACAAGTGGCTGTGAAGAAGTCCATCAAAGTTGACAAGGACATCAAGAAGGAATTCACTGATGAGGTTATAATCCAATCCGAAATGAGGCACAAAAATATTGTGAGGCTCCTAGGTTGTTGCCTAGAGTTTGATGTTCCCATGTTGGTGTCACTACAAGAAATCCGGTCTATTGCAACAATATTTATTGCTACATCCACATTTCGTTGCAATAAAACGTAATATTGCTATCAATTTCACGTTTGTGGTAGTAGGTCACCCATATTACCACGATTTATTTATGTTGCAATAAGCACACGTTTTTTTGCAATATAGGTCGTATATCGCAACAATATGCTTGGTCGTTGCAATACGGCTTCGATATCGCGACAATCAAATTCCGTTGCGCGAGTTAGTCGTTTTATTGTAATAGGGACAAGGTATCGCAACAAAGTAAATCCTTATGGTAATATTCAAATATATATTACAACAATTCTTACATGTGGCGATAGTCGTAGATATTGTTGTAAAAAATGTCTTTGTATTGCAACAAAACATGTTTGGTTGAAATATGACCTTTTTTTTCATGGCCGTTCATTTTGTTGCAATAACAGTTACGTATTGCGACAAATTTTACATACATGGTAATATGTTCAACTAATTGCAACAATCTTAGTGTTGCAATAAGGAGTAACCCGAACTTCTATGCATTTTTATGATAATTATAAAAATATAATTTATATTATTGCAATTAATGGATATAAAAATATAATTTATATTATTGCAATTAATGGATATTAAATTATGATGATCTGACAAGTAAGACCGGTGGGCGAGCAGCAACTCGAACCCTGATAATTATAAAAATATAATTTATATTATTGCAATTAATGGATATTAAATTATAATTTATATTATTGCAAGTCATCACAACCTCGTGAGTATGGAAACATGGCCAAACCACCAACTGGTTATGAAAGGATTAGGTCCCAGCTTCAAGATCAAGCCCGTGCCCAAGCAGCGACCGAAAAGGTAAACACTCAGCTCAGCCAGCAGGTCACCGAATTACAAGATCAGTTACAAGCTGAACGGAAAACACACAAGAGAGGATAGACATTGAGTGTGCTGAGAGAGAAAACCTTGAGAAGATGTTAGAAGAAGAGCGTGCTGAAAGAGATAGGTTGTTGGACGAGGAGCGAAAATCAAGACTGGAATTTGAGCAAAACATGATGGCAAAGTTAGCACTGTTGACCCAAAAGATAGAAACCAAACAGGCGCAATTACATCACGTGATTATAGTCCTTTCTAGATTGTTTGCTAGTTTGTTACTCATATTTGATCATATTTGCTTGAACCTGAAACTTGCACTTATGCCTTTTTATTCATCTATTGGGTAAGGGTTATGCATGTGTTGATAATGACTCTAATTTACATGTCATATTTTCTTTGCTCGATCTTGAAGTTTAGATAAACTGACCATACTCATCTTTATCAGTGCACTGAAGTTAGATATTTTTACATCCATTCATTCAATAGTGAGCCATTTGCATGTGTTGGATCAAATTTTATTGTGGTACTGTTAAAATCTTAGGCATAACATAAATGTTCTAATGTATGACTGTTGTTCTGTACCTGATGATAGTGCTAGTAAGTTAGGCTATGACATTATTCTAGTAGACAATACAATATTTACTTAGAATGATTTCACTGATTTGCTATGGCACTGTTCTCTTTGCAATCTATTGCAGACGCCCCAAGAAAACAGTGGTCGACAAAGAAAATATTAATCCAATCCTGCAAACTGCTCTTCCACACAAAGATAGTACTGCAGGGGCTGTAGGTACAAGGAACAATGTAATTGCTCCAAATACGCTCCTTCAAGCTACAAGGAACACTAGACAATTTCGAGCAATGGTAAGTCGTTACATGCTTTGCACCTTGCATGATTGCTGTTGAGATGAGTTTGAATTTTCAAGTTTTTATCTGATGACGATATATTTATACACTCATCTGCACTTGATTTTCCTAATCTGAATGATTAAGACTTGTGCATATCTACCATCCCTACAGAAAGTGATATATGAATTTAGTCGTTCTTTACATCCCTACATATGTATTTGCATGCAGAAAGTGATTACTTAATTGCTTACTCTCTGTCATCCCTATGTTTTGTATTTACAAGTATTGTAAATACCTCAGTTATCCCTATATTTTGTATTTACAAGTATTATAAATACGGCTTCTTCTGGTACATGCTCTAATATAGAAAGTGATTACTTCATTGCTTTACTCTTCGTCATCCCTATGTTTTGTATTTACAAGTATGACTTCTTCTGGTACATGCTCTAATATTAAACTTCACTTGCTAGCTTGTACCACTTGTGTTATATTCTACTACTTACCAATTAACTTGAGCTAAATAATTTTTAATTGCAGGATCCAAAACTTTAACTCGACTCGAATGGACTGGAATGGACTACTGGGTTGGACTGAGCTGGACTGGACTATTGACCACGACCACCACGACCATTTTAGCCTTTGCACTAGATTAGCATGGCACGATCATTTTAGCCTTTGCACTAGATTAGGATGGCACATGCGTAAGTTGAATGATTCCTAAATTATATGTCGGTTTCATTTTATAAATTATATGTACGTTGAATGCATGTTTTTTTTTGGTTGCAATAGTCTATTACCACAAACAAGTATTGGTTGCAACATGGTAGCTGCCACGCCGATCAGCTCTGTTGCGTTAAGATGTTGCCACGTTAAGCTTAGCACTGTTGAAATAACTTTTCACCACAATCATGATGAATGTTGAGATAATTGCTTAGTACCACCTAATTTAATTTCGTTGAAAAAGGCCTTTTGCCATGAATCAATTGTAGTGTCGCAATAGTTTCTCGCCACGAATAGTTCCACTGTTGTGATAGCAGTTTGGTGCAACGAAATTCAGTTTTGTTGAAATTGTCCTTCCACGAACCGTTGGTATTGTCGCAACAACTTCTCGCCACCTAAACTATCTTGTTGCAATTTTTTGTTGCCACGAGACCAGAGTTGTTGCCATAAACTAATGCCACAGACGGAGGGTTTGTGGTAAAATAGGTGTTTCCACGAAAATAAGGATCGTTGCCATAGGGCTTCAAATCTATTGCAACAATTACATCTTGCAACGGAAGGGCTTACGCCACGAATATGGTGTTGTTGGAATAGGCTATCGCCACGAATGCCTATTGCCACAAACAGGCAATCGCCACAGGTTTGGCAACTGTTGCCGTAAGCTATCCCTATGAACCAAATTGTGGCAAGTTTAGCGCGTGTTGCGACAAGAAAAAAATGTGGCGACTTGCCACACAGTCATTGCAATTGTAAACTTTTTTGCCACATTTTGTTTTTCGTGGCAATAACCCATTACCATACGACCTTTAGCATCGGGTGGCAACGAAATCAATATCGTTGCAATAGGTACCTATTGCCACAATTCGACACCTATTGCCACGAATACAGTTGTTGCAATAGACCCGATTTCTTGTAGTGTGTTAAACTCTAATATCATGTGAGCGCGGCAATGCGCGCCTTATCCTTCTAGTATAACTGCATGCGTACCAGCTACCAGATCTACAAGATTGCTGCGGCTATGGCCATGTCTCCCGCGAACAGTTTCACGTTTCCCTTGCATCGTCGCGTCCGAATGGTCATCCCAGATGACGGCCATACGACGTTCCCTTTGCATCTTTTCTAGGTTGCTTCCTGGGCCTCCAGCGGCGAAAAACCGGCGTACCTACCATGCGGGAGCACGGTCCGACTATTCTCCCTTCCAAATGTTTTAGCAATTTTTCACATTTATATGTACACACATGTATTTATCTAAGAATTACACTTAAAACATCTTACAGTGCGAAATAAGTGAGTATTTCTTTTATACTACTTCCTCTGATCCGTAATTAGCGTCGTGACCTCAGTAGAAATTTGTACTCATATTAGTGTAATACTCCCTCCATCTCTGTATACAAGGCCGCTATCCCAAATTTCAGATATCAAGAAAAACTTAGCCACTTATATCGAACACTATGCGTAACTCCGGGGTCTTTTTAAAATATTTTTCATCTATACTTGTTCTACTTGCCGTTCGTAAGTGTTTTTAATTCTTTTTTCAACTATACTTCTTGTTCCACTTGCCGTTTGTAAGTGTTTGTTGTCTTCCTCGTGATATAAAAAATTATAGTAAATCCCTAACAAACAAATATGCATGTATTCTTAGGATGATCCGTCAATCTTACGATGTTACCACCAATTTTCTTTAACTACCAACAACATTGATATCTAATCTTTAGCTTCGCTTATCATATTTACCACTTGGTAAATTTCGCAACACCTCCTCCATACTGACCACGGTGTTCTCTAAGGGCTTGTTTGATTCAGAGGAATTTTATAGGATTCTTGTAGGATTTTATCCCATAGGATTTTTTTCCTTTTCTAGTGATTTGATTCATAGGATTGGTTTCTATAGGAATTTTTCCCATAGCAATTTTTGTACTACTTCCCATAGAAATTCTAACATCCACTCCAAACTCCTTTTACAATTACTTTGGTGGAATCAAACAAATTTTGATACAAAACAAACCCTATAAGATTGGGGTGTATATGACATAGCAATCCTATACTTTTTCTATTCCTATGACTTTCCTATCCTATGAATCAAACAAGTCCTACGATTACATTCTAGCCGACCTTGTAGGTAAAGCAGGGTCAAAGCAGTTTCACTTTGTCGTAAATATATATAACTTCTTCATAATTAATTAGATAAGAAAAAATAATTGCATCCATTAAAAAAGTTAATATAATACATGAAGTAATATATTTTTCAAATGGATGCTTTACACCAAGAACATCTGGCCTCTGAGCCTCTCGCCTAGACTCTAGAGGTGCCCGTGCGATGCATCCACCTCGCCTCACCAACCCACACTGACCCTACTGCCACTTACCGGCGCCAACTTATTAATACGGTCACGTCGCTGCCTATCCGAGCCAGTCGAGCCCGGCGTCGAACACAAAAGCGCGCGGACTCTCAGCTGCCGCCGCCGCCTCCGAACGCACGCGCCATGGCGTTCGCGCTCAAGGCCTCCTCCTCCCTCGCGGCTTCGTCCGCTTCGTTCGCCGCCTCCCCGGCGTCGAGGGGCCGCTCCGCGGCGAGGAGGGTCTCGTTCCGTGGGACCGCGCCCGTGGCCGCCATCAGGGCGGATGCGTCCGCCGCCTCCCCGGCGTCGAGGGGCCGCTCCGCGGCGAGGAGGGTCTCGTTCCGTGGGACCGCGCCCGTGGCCGCCATCAGGGCGGATGCGTCCGCCGCTGCCGCCGTGGCCGGGGACAAGCGCACCATCTCGGGCACATTCACCAAGCTTAAGGAGCAGGGCAAGGTAAGGTCTCCAGCCCCGCGCCCGACGATTGCGCTTGTATTGATTCCATCGATTAGATTGCGATTTGCTAGACGCAGCGCACGGTCCGATGCTGGTCGGTGCCTGCGAGTTACGACTTACGAATTTCACCTCTGGATGGATGGGTTGGATCGACTGGGTTAGGGGTGAGGTGAAGCCTTTCTCCTCGGAATAGGAATAGGCCGTAGCCCCGCTTTATAAATAAAGCCAACAACCAGCAAACAAATACAGATACAAACCCAACAACACACACCACACAAGCTGGGGCAACAGCGAACACAACGCCCAAAACAAAAAGAAAGGAAGAACAAGGTGAATCGATGAAGCAAAGATGACCCGTCATCGCTGCGCACTCCGCTTTTTCCACCACGCTCCAAGCACCCCGAAGCGTCCAGTACCAAGCAGCGTCTCCCAGAAGGTCACCGTCAACACGGCGCCGCTGCCCGGACCAGGAGGTCCTAGGGTTTCCCCCGGCACTCGGAGTAAAGTGAAATGAGGCTACTCCGACGCCCTCCAACAAGGACTGGCGCCACCCGAGGGTGGCGCCGCGACGGTGTCAGACGAACCGACAAAGATTTCTCTCGAGCCCCACCCACAAAAACACCCGGCATCAAGTGAAATGAGCCTACTCCGACGCCCTCCAACAAGGACCGGTGCCACATGAGAGCAGCACCGCGACGGTGTCAGATGAACCGACAGAGATTTCTCTCGAGCCCCACCCACCAAAACACCGGGTCGCAACGGAGCACCACCACCCTCTTCGTCGCCCACCAGCATGCGCAACCACGATCAACCAGACATCAACGTCATCTATTCAAGGGCACTGGCCGCGACCTGCAAGACGGAGCAGGCGACCTCGTTGGACCTAGGGACAACAACATCAAAGCCACGCGGGGGAGAACAATCTCCACCACCGCGAGGTGGTAGTCGACCGGACAGAGCAACAGGAGCGAACCAGGCCCACCTGGCCCGACCCAGCTCCCGTCGCTCTGCTGCAACAGCCTGGCCGCAGCGCCGCCGTCCCCTAAACCAACAACATCGGCAGGCACAAACACACCGGCCCGCCCGAGCCCAGATGGGGCCCGAAGGGCCTAGATCTGGGCCCGGGGAAACCACCGGCGCCCAGCAAGCCGCACTGACCGCCGCTCCGCGAACGGCGCCGCCGCAGCAGCGCCCACCCAGCTGGGCCGGACGCCGCCTCCCTAGGATGCACCGCTGCCGAAGAAGTGCCGCCCCGCGTGGCCATCTCCGCGCATCGGGGAAAGAACGGCCGCCACCACCGGCACCGTCCGAGCCTCGCTCGGCGGTTCGCGCCGACGGCGGCGGGAGGGGAGGGGCGGGAAGGGGGAGGCGAGGAGGGAAGGAGGTGGGGTGCCGCGCCGGCCGCCGCGGGGGCGGCGCGGTCGCGGGAGAGAGAGGGGATGGGGGAGGTGAAGTGTCCCTGTCCGGTACTCTTGTTCCTCGAGGTGAAGCCTTTCCTGATCTGCTGCGTCCTTTTGCCACTGCATTTTGTCGTGTATAGCTGTAGGACATGATCGATAACTTTAGGGCGCACCAGTTGGTAACTGGCAAGGGCAATCTGCTGTACCTATATGTGTTTGTGTTGTAATATTTATACTGAACCTCCTGAGAGGTGATATCAGTTGATATTTTCCAGATGAGCGTTTATGTTCATAATATTTGTTTTATATTTTTTTCCTTATAATATTTGCAACTTGTAGATCGCCTTCATTCCGTTCATCGTTGCTGGTGACCCTGACTTAGCAACCACAATGAAAGCATTGAAGGTTCTTGATGCGTGTGGTTCGGATGTGATTGAATTGGGTGTGCCTTATTCCGATCCATTGGCTGATGGCCCTGTTATCCAGGTATGCTATAATGCTACATATAGTCTGTAGTATTCATGTTCTTCAGCTTATGCGTTTTCACATTTTGCTTGCATCATTTTAGGCCTCTGCTACACGTGCGCTAAGAAAAGGCACCACATTTGAGGATGTTATCTCTATGGTGAAGGAGGTGGTACCTGATCTGTCCTGCCCTCTAGCGCTTTTCACATATTATAACCCGATTTTGAAGCGTGGTGTCGCAAACTTCATGTCTGTTGTAAAAGAAGCTGGTGTACATGGTAATGCCTTACAGTTATTTTATAAGCCTACTACCTATTTATATAGTTAAATACATAAAGTTCTTCTTCATTAAAATGACATTGTAATCATATGGTCACCTAGTTATCGGAAGATAGACAATTGGGATAACAACATTGAGTCATTGACATATATTCAGAACAATATTTTACACACTGCACACGGATCTTAATATTATGGTACTTTCTTGCTGGCAAAGTTCTATTTTCTCGCATCATCAAGTTACATATGTATTACTATGTTGCAGGTCTTGTGGTACCTGATGTTCCTCTGGAAGAGACAGATATTTTGAGAAGTGAGGCTGCCAAGAACAACCTAGAGTTGGTAGGCCCTCGTTCATAATATGATAATCCTAACCTTATCATTGGTCTTTTCGTCTCGTCTCAACCAAATAGAGTCAAATATTCTCATTAACCCTCTCTATCTTTGAAGAAAGACCGGTATTTCTTATTTAAATGCTTATGCAACATGATGAGGTATGGTTGTTCAATCATCGCCTTGCTGCAATTGTAAATTGGACTCATGATTCATGTTCCTTTGCCCCTTTCCTTTTCTTCTCACAGTAAGCTACATTATTCACATGGTAACAGCTAAACTTCAAACTTTAATTGTTATTCAGCATTGGGTGCTGATTAGTATGGAGGATGCCTCTTTTGTTTGGGTGGTTGAGTGTATATTAATTTTGTTATAAGTTAGTATTTCATAGTATCTATTTCGCATGAATGCCTGCAGGTTTTACTGACAACACCTACTACACCAACAGAAAGAATGGAGAGAATTACAAAGGCTTCAGAAGGATTTGTTTATCTTGTAAGTGTCCAGAACTCGCAAATTATTTTCTCTCTCTTAAAATCTGTTCTCATATAATCTATTCTCCTTACAAAAAACACAAATAGGGCTAGTGTCACTTGGACAATTGAAAAATTAATAGAAAAAAACATTGTAGTGTTCCAAAAGGAAACTGATTTTCTCACAAGCGTATACACATTTGCACTAGGTACTTGTAAAATCTCTTGAAGAATATGTTTATCTGAGGGCTACACAAAAATACAAATATATGTATCTATAATGGATGTACTATTTGCCATTATAGATCCACACATTTGTCTTTTGGGGCAGTGCACAGGTGAAAATATTTACTGATAAATTTACAGTTAGGTGGATCACATCTACTCCCTCTGTTCCTAAATATAAGATGTTTTAGCCTTTTCTTGTCCGCACATGTCTAGACGCGTGTTAGTCTGTAGATTCATGTGCACTTACACTAAACCACATCTAGACATATGTGGGCCTAGTAAAATAAAATAAAATAAAAATAGTAAGGCTAAAAATCTAATATCGGTTTTACTAATTCTCAGGTGCCTGAGATTTTTTTAAGTCTCAGTCACCCACAAAAATATGCACCAAATTGCACTTTTTCTAAGTCGATTGAGACTTAAGAAAAAATCAGGCGCCTGAGACATAAGCACTCCCAATCTTATATGCACTAGCTTGGCCATTTTGAAACCTTTCTGGTTAGCGATAAGTAAAATGAGTGAGGTGTTTTGGCTTCGAGATCACTTGGAAGCCGAAACTTCCAAAAATGAAAAAATTGTAAGTCAAAGTATCAATAAGATCCCACATAACTCTAGAATCTACTCCCTCATTGGGAGTGCTTAAGAAAATCTCAGGCACTGAGAATTAGTAAAACCGATAAGATTAAGAAGAGTATAGTAGTTTATCATCTTAAGTTTTCCTGAAATGAATTTACCATCTGAGGTTGACTTCATAAACTTAAATACATAATTTTTGTGCTGTCATGCTTTCTTCTCCGAAAGAGGCCCTGCTTGACATGCTTCTGTGGTCACACGTAATCTAGTGTTAGACTGCTAGCAGTACTAATTGCAAAAGCTGAATAACGTATGAACTGCAAACTACTTTGCAAAGACGGAGACTCCTGTGTTATTCGTTTTCCCTTTTCCATTTAGCTTTACGAATGATACACAACTGGAGTTCAGTTGACATTGTTGAGAATGACTATTTCTGATTCTCTTGAATCTGTTTGAGCATAACCAGTTAGATACATGATTGCTACTTGCTGAGTTGTAGTGTTTGGTATTCAGGTAAGCACTACTGGAGTTACTGGGGCACGTGCAGACGTAAGTTTCAAGGTGGAAGCTCTTCTTCAGGAAATCAAGCAGGTTTGCAAAATATTTCTTTATTGTTAGCCAGTGAACTAACTTTGGTCTGCTACCTTACTGGGAAGTGGACATCTTGCTCAGCAATGCTTATAGAACTCGTCTGTTTATTCAGGTCACAGATAAAGCTGTTGCTGTTGGCTTTGGAGTGTCCACTCCAGAGCAAGTGAAGCAGGTAATCATATCCAGCAACTCTGTGCTCAGCAAAATAACTTGTTTTATCCTCCTTTGTCTGCAACTTTGACAACCTTGCTGCGTCAATTTTGTCTGTAATGTAGATCTCAGGATGGGGTGCAGATGGCGTGATCGTCGGGAGTGCAATGGTGAGGCAGTTGGGTGAATCTGGTTCTCCCGAAGAAGGACTGAAGAAGCTAGAAGAATTGGCCAAGAAACTAAAGGCCGCATTTCCATGAAACATGCAGTATTTTTTTTTGCCGGAAAGCACATGAGTATGGTTTTTAGCATTGCAATCTTGACTTTTAGGTTTGGGTGGTTGCTGTTGTGTGTCGGAAATAATTGTATCCTTGTGTTGAATGCTCGAGTGAATAAATCGAGGTTAATGTTATAAATGGTGCATAAGTCTGTGTCTATGTTTTCCTTTCCCTCCATTTTTGCTCCCACATACTCCCTTCCCGCCCATAGTTCTAAATAATGAAGCCTCCACCGGCCAAGAGTCAACACAAATTTATAGGATGTTTTTAATTTTCACTATGCATACATTTGGTCCATGACACTTTCTTCTATGTTACACTTTGTGAATTATCATTGAACATCCTTACATGGCCAAGAGTCAACACAAATTTATAGGATGTTTTTAATTTTCACTATGCATACATTTGGTCCATGACACTTTCTTCTATGTTACACTTTGTGAATTATCATTGAACATCCTTACATTGAATATTTGATATCACTTTATAAATCTATCTTGTATATTGCTACACCTTTGAGAATGGACTCGTTTGATTCATAAGATAGGAAAAATGTAGCAATAGGAAATCCATATGATTGGAATGTCATGTCTAGTTGAATCCTTCAGGAAGAGTACTTGTGTTTGATGGAGTAAAGGAATTGTAAAAAGAGGTTCAAATGAATGTTAGAATTCCTATGTGTTTGATGGAGTAAAGGAATTGTAATTCCTATGGGATGTAGTTCAATGATTCCTATGGGAAAATTCCTATAGGAATCAATCCTATGAATCAAATGACCAATGTAGGAAAAATTTCTATAGAAAAATTTTCTTTTAAAATCCTATGGAATTCCTATGAATTAAATGAGCCCTCATCATTTAACTTTTTGTAGCAATAGCAATCATCTCTTGATATCCAATGATAGTATTAAAGTGCAAAGTCCATGTTGGTTTATCACCTTCATACTCAAGGATGAGTATTGGTTAAGCTTGGGGATGTTGATTTATGTAAAATACATACATGAACTTTGCATTGCATTACTTGCAACAAGCTTGGAAAGGAAGAAGACACGAAGGGAGGAGTTCCGCTTAGCCTTTGCTCCTCTTTGTTATTCCATCATATTTGTATCATATAAGGGTTATATTAATATATTAATATTTTATGTTGATTTATTGGAATATTTCACAGTTTCCCTACTTTTATGAAATTAACCCTGCACAGTCAGAAACCCTGTTTTCCGTTATTTTCTTGTTTCAGGGACTCAAACAACGTCCAAATGACCTAATATTTCGCGGGGATAGTTTTTTTTGGAAGAAAGGAAACGTACGAGCCAAGGATTGTAGAAGGGGGGGGGGGGGGGGGGGGGCACGCGGCCATATTTCTTGGCCGCGTGGGGCATGCCCTTTCCCCCTCATGGCTCCGATGCCGTCGATCTTCGTCTCCGTGCTTAGCCCTTGACCTAAAAAACGACTATAAAAATAGTCCCCTGATGGCTTTTGGAAGAGAGCGTCGCAGAAACACAAAACCACGAAACAGAGACCTGGAGCTGCAGAATGGAGGGGGAAAACTCTGACGGGGCGCTGCCAGCGTGGTCTCCATCTTCTCCGGCGACTTCTCCACCGTCTCCATGGTGAAGGAGTAGTCCACCTCTAGACTATGGGTTTGTGGACGTAACTTATGTATCTCTCCTCTCTTTGAGCTTCACTAATTAGCACAATATCAGCTGCTGAACATGATTACGGTCATTGTTGTATTATCCTTTGTGGTGGATCTTTTTATGAGTTAATATACGTGACATTGTAACAGTTTTACTTCAGTTATGAAAGTATATGCATATTATGTACCCGGTTATTGTTTACTTGTTTTGATCAAGCATGTTTATGAGGGCGTGTGAGGGGGGACGTGTGCATTAGATGGACTAACGGGGGTGGCTAGTACGGGA
Organism: Poa annua; assembly: GCA_026929855.1. Classification (NCBI taxonomy): domain Eukaryota; kingdom Viridiplantae; phylum Streptophyta; class Magnoliopsida; order Poales; family Poaceae; genus Poa; species Poa annua. Next base: position 89,861,949 of record CM049431.1, read on the forward strand.
AGCTGACAACTGAAATCTCGTGATCCAGTTGCTTATTTACCTTACTTTGTTACCTCACTAGGGATAAATAAAATACCATGCTACCGGAGGTTTGGATGTGACCATGCCACTTCTCCAAGACTAACTCTAGCATGTTCTTATTTGAACTTTATGTCATTGAACCTAAGGCTATACTCTGATTTATCTTAATTAGATTTATTTCCGGTCCTAGTGGAGTATAAGAGAGATGAATAACCAAAACATCTCTATATTAGGACATGATGCCCATATAATTATATATTGTAATAAAACATTGTTGCAATCCAATATGTCAATTCTAATGTTCCATTATCCATCACTAGATTAAAGAGAGTTTGCGTTTGTGAAACCATGAACCCCGGTCCAATTCTAATCGTATGAAACACCTTTCCAACACTTTATAACCACTTTTCATTGTCAGCTATTAAAAAATCAGAAAATATAAAAATACTTTTATTACTTGCATTCACAAACCAAAACCCAAAAATAGCATCCTTTATAGTTTTTATCATCCTTACATATTTATTTATCATCATTGCATATTTATTTCTAGTTTGCATTAGGTCTTTATTTTCATATTTTACTCACACCTTGTGCTTGATAACCACTTGGTGAGGTTGAGGGCAGAAAAAATTTATTTTTTTGTAGGTTTTCAAGAGAAGGATAAGAAGATAAATCATTTACACACAATTCCCAGATAGTTTGACTAAACACTCGAGTCACCCTCGTGGGGAAATAAGCTTCCCATACTATACACTCTGTTCTTGGAGTCTCAACCTAACTCATATTTTTCTAAACACATGTGTTAAGGAGCTACATCGAGGTCTCTTTGTCATCTACTCCCTCCGTTCTGAATTAATTGACTCAGATTTAGTTTAAGTTGAACTAAATCTGAGTCAATTAATTCAGAACGGAGGGAGTACATGTTTAGGAGTCATCACGCATGACGGAATAATGGGAACCCAATACCTAGCAAAGGAAAGACTACACTCGGCTAGAGGATTTAGGCCAACACATAATCAGGCTAAGATTGGTAGCCAGTGCTTCCAGGACAACCGGCTAAGGCCCAGTTCTTTTGAGCTTGGGCTTGTGCATAAGCCAATTTGAATAGAGCTGTCCAGAAAAGTAGTTGTGGATTTAATCTAACCAAAAGCTGCAGTCCAGTTCTTTTGGACTTCCATTGTCCTAGCTTATTGTCTAAGTTATATTATGAAAACTCTATAACACCCTTGTATTAGATTTGAAGGGGATCGCAGGTAGAAAACAATAATTTTCCTAGCAACGATATCCTTAAACTAGCCAGAATCTATACTATGCAGATACAGAAGTACGACGGAGATCGGAATACATACCCTTGTAGACCAAAAGCGGGGATTACATTCCCGCACGAACCTTGACGATGAAGACGACGAAGCCGACCTCAAGGTCGTGTAGTGGAAGTGGACCTCCCAGCACTGCTAGCGCAGCACCTCGCAGGGCGTTACACACGTACGGTGGAGACGACGACTCCCGAAGCTCCAGTCCAGGACGAGCAACGGAAGACTTGGACCGAAACACCAGCAGCGCGGCGGCAGGCTATGGTGGAGAGACCCCCTCTCTTCTCGGCCCAACGCCGACAAAGGGAATCACGTAATTCGGGAGAGAAAGAGAAATTAATTGGTGAATTAAAAGGCCAGGGGTGCACCTCTATATAAAGGCTCCCGGGAGGAGCCAACGTTGCCAGCCAGGCAATGTGGGACTATCCCCACATGCCTGGCCGACCGAACCAGGTGCGCCGGCCCTAGGTCGGCACCATTTGGCCCACCTAGGCCGGCCCCTCCCCCAACCGAACCCTGAGGGGGACTCTCCCCCCTCTTGGGCCTTCTTTCCACTAGAGGGCCCATTTAGGGAAATCAGTCTTTAAAAATTCGAAAATAAATAAATAAAAATGTATTTAACTATTAATTACACTTATTAATATTAATAACATATTATATAATGTATTCTCACTCTATAAACTATTCCGGAGCTGCCCGATCTCCATCGGACCATTCACGGGACCTTCCTGGTGATCTCTTTCCTTTCTCGTTATCTTGTCGAAAAACCCCTTAAGTGTGTTATCCTAGCGGTTCGATATAATAATAGACATGATCGAGATCCCTCTCCGATCAATGATTAACTCGTAGGTCTGGACCCCGTGAATCAATCCCTGTGATATAACGAATGACTCTCATCTATCAAACCTGAACGTTAAGTCTTAAACCTTTTGTCATAGCGATACTTAGCGTGTCCGAGCCTCGTTCATAGATATCTCCATACCTAGCATGATCTCGTTACCGACAACACTATTTTCTACTCGTCCATGATCTTATGTCCCCGTGACCTAGTCACACGCTTGCAAGCTCATTTGACATAATCTGACCGAGTGGGCCCTAGAGTATCTATCCGGCTATACGGACTGGCAAATCCCGCTCTTGACCCCTCGTCTCAACTACTCCATTCCGATACCCGAGAGTGACACCTTTATTGTCACACTATATAAGATATGACGTTTGATGCAATCAAAGTATCTTCCGGGAATAACAATAAGAGTTGATCTCACGGTCGAAGGCGTAATGACTACGTCCTACAAAATATGGGTATGTCCATCACATCGTTCTACCAACGATATGACTTCATTGCCAACTGACGCCATGTCACATGATCGGGAAACCTCGATCATCAATCGCACAATGAAACTAGTCTTAGCAGAGGCTACTAAGGACCTGGTTGTTTATGTATCACATGTGTATTAATGTTTCCGCTTAATACTGTTATAACATGACACAAAAAGTATTATGAACATTCGAGATATGATGAATAAATAATTTTATTAATTGCCTCTAGGGCATATCTCCTTCAGTCTCCCACTTGCACTAGAGTACAACTTAATCTAGTTTACAACTTGGAAAAGCTTAACACCTATAGCTTCTTGGTGTTTCTCATGCTTGTCAAGCGGAAGAGGATTCGTCAGAGGATCTGCCACATTCAGATCCATATGCACTTTGCAAATCTTTACATCTCCTTCCTGTACATACTGTCGTATCACATGGAAGCATCGGATAATGTGGTTGGCGGTGGAGTAAGACCTTGGTTCCTTCGCGTTAGCAATAGCACCCGTATTGTCGCAATAGAGGGTCACGGGGACTTGCGCGCTTGGGAACACTCCAAATTCAATGATGAACTTCCTTAGCCACACAAATTCATTTGTGGCTTCGCAAGCAGCAATGTACTCCGACTCCATTGTAGACTGCGCGATGATGGGTTGCTTCCCACTTCTCCAGCACACGGCGCCTCCATTCACCTTGAACACATAACCTGTCTGTGACTTAGAGTCATCGGGATATGTGCAGAAACTTGCATCAACGTAACCTGTTACGTCAAGTTCTTCATCACAACCACCATAGACAAGGAACATCTCCTTTGTCTTCTTGAGATACTTAAGAATGCCCTTAACAACAATCCAATGTTCCATTCCTGGATTACTTTGGAAACAACTCGTCAAACTAAGAGCCAATGCTACATCAGGTTGAGTACTCAACATTGCATACATAATCGATCCTATGGCTGAAGCATAAGGATGTTTAGTCATTTCGGCCTTACCCAGTTCCGTCACCGGACACTGTGCCTTGCGCAATGTTTTATTCTTGATAACAAGCAGAGAACCTTTCTTTGTCGTCTCCATACCGTAATGCTTCAGTGTCTTATCGATAAGTGAAGGAGATATGTCCGAGAGGCAAATAAATAAGTAGTATTTATTGCATTATCTCGTAAGTTTATAATAGGTTTGTGTATTATGCTATAACTGTATTAATCGAAATTATTAATACACGTGTGATACATAGACAACCAGGTCCCTAGTAAGCCTCTGTATGAGCTAGTCCATTGGGCAACAGTTGATCGAGATTCCCGATCAAGGACAATGACGTCGGTTGACGATGGGGTCATCTTGTTAGTTGAATAAGATGATGGACATACGCAAAGTATTGCAATAAGATCGTATTACGATGTTTGTCATTTGCGATAGATAAGAATATGATAGCTTATTCCTTAGACCGTGAGACCGTACTTATTGATGCTTGGTAGGGGTGCTTTGAGAGCATCAAACGTTGTGTCTTATATAGCATGACAATAACGGTGTCCATCTTGGGTATTCCGAAAGAGCATCGAGACGTAAGGATCAAGAGCGGGATTTGTTCATTCTTGTAATGGAAAGATACTCTGGGCCCACTCGGTGAGATTACATCTATATAGCTGCGCAGCTTATGACTAGGTCATGAAGATGTAATATCACAGACGAGTTAATAAACTTTGTCGGTAACGAGATGCAACAAAGACATCGATGTGTCTACGATCATATCTCGGACAAGGTAGTATCGCAGAAACAAAGGGAATGAATATCATATTTATGGTTCAACGACGATATTCGTAGAATGCACAGGGGCCGTCATATACATCCAGGTATCCTTGACGGTCATTGGTGAGCGTAGTGTCTCGACCATGTCTGGAGTGTTCTCGAACCGTAGCGTAACAAACTTAAGATCTTAACGACACCAGGAGATAGGTTCTGGAATAATATAGGATTTTGTTGGATAGAGAGAAATGATCTGGAAAGAGTTCCGGTGGTCCGGAAGGAGTTCCGGGAAGGTCTGGAATGGTTCCAGGGATGTCCGAAAGGTTTTCGGGTGGTTCGGAAAATGTTTCGGAGTCACGGGATATTAAATAGTATTTAAATATATTAATTATGAATTAATTATATTTTATATTAATTTAATATTAATTAAATAAAGGAAAAAGGGGGGCTCCCACCTACATGGGCCCTAAGAGGGCCCAAGTTGGGGGAGCCGCACCACCCAAGGGGAAGGGGGCTTGGGCCCTAGTCCAACTCGGACTAGGGGGTTTGGCCGAACCCCCCTCCCCCTTGTATTCCTTTAGTCCCACATGGGGGAGGCAAGGTGTTTGCACACCCCCTCCCCCCTTTATATAGCAAGGCATATTAATTGGATTAATTCATTGGAAAATACAATTAATTGTATAGCAAGCTGGCCGAGTTGCTTCTCCGCCCGTTTTGCCCCCTCTCTCCACCTAAGCTACACCGCCGGGAGCCGTTGCCCTACAGGATTCCAGATAAGATCTACCCCTGCGATTTCAGCTGGATCTGAATGACCGGGGGTTGTCGTTAAGCTCTGTATGTTTGCGAGTGCTCGGAGGTAACTCTTTTTGAGGAGCCTGGGCGACGTCGTCTCGCCCCCTGCAGCCGCCGCGCCACCTCCCCCTCTGCCGCCGGCGCACCCCCCCGCCGTCGGCACCTCGCCATCTTTCGCCCGACGCCCGTCGACGCAGGTCATCATCGACACCCCGACGTCATCGTTTACGTCATCGCGACAAGTTCTCCGCGACCTCGAGGTCGGCTACGTACGACTTCATCGTCAACGCTTGTGCGGGAGCGTAATCCCCGCTATCGGTCTACATGGAGGTAATGTAACCCGTTCCGCCACCGTTATCACATGTACTAGATTGATAGATCTTGGCTAGTTAGGGTTTCGTACGCTAGAAAATTATTGTTTTCTGCACCGTAGCCCCTTCAGTGGTATCAGAGCCGATCTATGCGTAGTACTGCTGGTACGGTTAGAACTCATGTTGAATGAGGACGTCTTTCTTATATTTGCTACGCTCTAGCGTGCACTTGCGATGCCTTCGGTATTGAGTTGATGAAGCGGCCCGGACCGACTTTACGCGTACGCTTACGCGAGACTGGTTCCACTACTGACATATGGCTTGCACCGTATCCGTGGCTGGCGGGTGTCTGTTTCTCTCTCTTTAGTCGGCAAAGCATTTTCAATGGAGGGCCCGAAAGGGATGCTTAAACATGCAATTATACGATCGACGTTGTGGTACAAAGTTCGTAGGTAGGGAAGCGATTCTCTTACGAATAAGCCTATATGCCACGTAAAATCGACGTTGTGGTACAAAGTTCGTAGGTAGGGAAGCGATTCTCTTACGAATAAGCCTATATGCCACGTAAAACTTGCAAAACTAAATAAAGCTAGAGGCGTCTAACTTTGTTTTGCAGAGGCGTTATTTTATGTGACATGGTTACGGTAAGTTTGATATTACTCGTACTGTTGGAGGCAATGGAGGGCTCCGTAGACTCGGAGCCCATGCCGGGGCGCCGGGGGCCAGGCACATGGCGCCATGAAGGTCCAGGCGCATCGACCATGTCACATCGCACTTCATTGCATCATCATTGTGTGCTGTTGTGTGTGCATCATGTTGATTGCTTATATGCTAGATTTACAACGGTAGCATCATAAATAGGATGATCCCTAACAAATACCAAAATTGTGTTCTCCCTCGTTGCGCACCACCAAGAAAGTTCTACGTTATGAGGCAGACCGTGATGATCGGGTGTCACACATCTCGTCGTTCGCATACAGTGGGTGTAAGCCATGTTGCACGCGCAGGGTCTTCGAGGTTTGATTGGTGAGCCTAGCATATGCAGACATATGGCCTCAGAACACGAGAAGATCGAAAGATCGAGCACGAGTCACATAGTTGTTGTGATTGACATATTATGTCCACCTTTGAAGCTATGCTGCCGGCCGTGATGATCGGGGGTGGTGTGGTGGATGAGGGTCGTGTAATCGCCATTATTATTTTTAGGGATAATAATCTTGGTGTGGTGTGTTTTGATAATGTGATTATAAAACTAAAACTCACTATATATTATAAACTTATCCTTACCTCTTTTGCAATCACATCTGTAGACTACGCAACTATACTTCGGTTACTTCCTCAAGAGCCCGGATTCTACCTTAGAAGCCGACGGGTCAAACTTCATCAGCTGGTACAAGGGTTTTAGAAACATCCTCAAACACAACAACATTCTGTATGTTCTCGATGAAGCATTAGGAGAAAGACCAGGGGATTCTGCAAGCGAGGAGGAGGAAGATGATTTCCGTAGGCGTCGAGACATATTCATCGAAGTGGAGATCGTCATGACCGTATGCCTAGCACCTGAGTTGAAAGAGTTATTTCGACACAAGGAGCCATACGTCATGATTGATGCGATAAAGACACGCTTCCGAGATGAATTAAGGCGTGAGCAATTTAGGCAGCTTAGAATGTTCCAGACCATTCATATGGAGGAACATACCTGTCTGGAGACTCATTTGAAGAGATTGTATGACATCTACTTCCAGCTCACGGTGGTCTTCGATTACTGGATGGCAGATTCCTGTGCCATTCAGACTGTCCTGATATCTCTGCCTCCAAGCTATGAGAAGCATGTCCGCAAGTACATTTTGAAGGCCGACAATATGAACTTCTACAAGTTCGTGTCTGAATTCAAATCTCTGAAAGTTGATTCCATCGAAGGAGAGCTCTTCGATGCCACATGTATATATTTGATATATACAGAATTATGAATTCGCCTCTTGATATATGATAAAGTATTTGATACTTGTTCTGTTTATGAAACAGGTCCTGATTATCACATATATGCGGCACAATATGATGTGACCTGGCGCTGAAGATGGTGATCAAGGAGTTGATGGCCATTTGGTGTTCACGTTCTCAAGTTATCATAGTTATCATTAATAGTTTTTGATAATATCTTTTCGTAATAGTGAGATAGTGTGTTCAGTGTCTTGATTGTTGCAAGACATAGTTATTCATGTAATAAGACAAGTTCAGTTGTTTTATGTTATGGAACAAGCCAGTTGTTTTATATTATGAATAAAGGTTTCACATCTCAATTACATCAATTGTATGATAACATTCATAATTGTAGAAATGATGAAATAGTATGTCCAATGAATAGAAGTTCTATCACTAGAACGAACACCATCGAATTTAGTCATAAAGGCAATGAAAGAAGTAATGGATATTTTGGTCCATTTAAGTATTTCGAGTGCCGAATTGATTAAGTTTGAAAATAGTATTGAAGTGTCAATACGAGAGGAAATTAATTAAGAGTCATTTTAAATGATTTTTAAATTAATTGATGGTGTTTTTGCTTGATCCGAATTCCTCTATGATTATTGGTGAATAAGAGTATTTGCCCGATAAATCATGAGTCTGAAATTAATTTGATAAGAGATCAAATGGGGTTTTTCAGAAGAAAGATTAGTGAATATTGTATTCACAAGATTCGATCATAGGACAATATTTTTGAATTATGGTTTCAACGCAAAAGACTTGTGGAAAGTCATTTTACAATATTATAATGTCATATATGGTGATATGTGGGGAATTATAATCATGCTCTATTTTAAATAAAGTGTGGTCTGTCAGAATCTGTCTTAGAGTCTCTTAATATGTTCGAAACATTATAGTCTATGCCCACTTTAGAAAATAGATATTTCTCTCAACGAGAATTTGTGTGATCGACAATAGTGTCGTAATGTATATGATTATATGATAATTCGGAATATACATGAATAGTTCTTTGTAGATTACTCGCATTGGATGAGAGTGTATTCCAAAACCAAATAGAAACAAAACTTGTTTTATTGTCTATGTAATTCCGAGGAAAATATGATTTTTCTAATTATGGTTTATGGATTGGAATTAGGAGCTTGAAATAAGGTGTCAGACCTATATTCATAAAAGTAGAATATTGGAAGATGTTCTAAAGAGTATATTTCTAGAGATGAAAATTTGGTGATTAAGAGTGAGGGAGACTAGAAAACTGTTTTCTGCTTGCAATCCTCTTCATAAAGATCATAGTATTTTCATGAAAGAAGTTTCTAAATAAAGTGCTGTTATATTTAATATTGCTGTTGAAGGAGATATGCCCTAGAGGCAATTAATAAAGTGTATTCTTTATCATATCTCGTTTGTTCATAATATGTTTTTGTGTCATGCTAGAACCGTATTAAGCGGAAACATTAATGCGGGTATGATACGTAAACAACCAGGTCCCTAGTAGCCTCTACTAAGACTAGTTTCGTTGCGCGATTGATGATCGAGGTTTCCCGGTCATGGGGCATGGCGTCGGTCGGCAATGAGAGTCATATCGCTGGAGAGCGATGTGATGGACATACCCAGATTTGGAGAACATAGTCATTACACCTTTGACCGTGAGATCAACTCTTATCGATATTCCCCGAAGATACTTTGATTGCACCAAACGTCGTATCTTATTTAGTATGACAATAACGGTGATACTTTTGGGTATTGGAAAGGAGTATTGAGACGAGGGGTCAAGAGCGGGATTTGCCAGTCCGCGTAGCAGGATAGATACTCTCGGGCCCACTCGGTGAGATCATGTCTAATGAGATTGCAAGCATGTGACTAGGTCACGGAGACATGAGATCATGAACGAGTAGAAGATGGCATCGTCGGTAACGAGGTCAGGATTAGGTATGGAGATATCTATGGAACGACACTCGGACGTGCTAAGTATCGCTATGGCAAAAGGTCTAAGACTTTACGTTCAGGTTTGATAGATGAAAGTCATTCGTTATATCTCAGGGGTTAATTCAGGGGGTCCAGGCCTACGAGTTAGTCGTTGATCATTGAGGAGTCTTGATCATACCTGATATTATATCGAACCGCTAGGGTAACACACTTAAGGGGTTTCGACAAGACAACCGGAAAGGAAGGAGATCACCGGGACAGTCCCGGGAGAGGTCCGATGGAGATCGGGCAGCGCCGAAAGAGTTTTCGGAGCTAGGAAATATTTTATATATTATGTTTGATATTAATTAGTGTTATTAATATGCAAATATGATTTTATATATTTATTTTCGAATTTATTAAGGCAGATTTCCCTAAATGGGCCTTCCGGACGAAAGAAGGCCCAAGAGGGGAAAATTCCCTAGGGGAATTCGGTGGGGGCCAAGAGGGCCGGCCTAGGTGGGCCACAAGGGGCCCACCTCTCTAGCCGAACCAGGCTGTGGGGGGTTAGTCCCACATTGCCTGGCTGGCAAGGTTGGCTCCCCTTGGGAGCCTATATAAGAAAGGGCACCCCCAGCCTTTTAATTCACCAATTAATTCCTGATTTCTCTCTCGATCTCGTGGTTCCCAAGTTGGAGCCGCGCCGAGCAAGAGGAGTCGGGGATCTCCTCCACCATAGCCCGCTGCCGCGCTGCTGGTGTTCCGGTCCAAGTCTTCCGCTGCTCGTCCTGGACTGGAGCTTCGGAGGCGTCGTCTCCACCGTACGTGTGCGACTCCCTGCGAGGTGCTGCGCTAGCGGTACTCGGAGGCCTGCTTCCTCTACACGACCTTGAGGTCGGCTTCGTCGGTCTTCATCGACAACGTTTGTGCGGGAACGTAATCCCCGCTTTCGGTCTACAAGGGTATGTATTCCGATCTCCGTTCGTACTACTATATCTGCATAGAATAGATCTTGGCTAGTTTAAGGATATCGTTGCTAGGAAAATTATTGTTTTCTGCCCACGATCCCCTTCAGTGGTATCAGAGCCGATCTATCATAAGATATAGCTGTACGCTGTTAGAACCCGTGCTCTGCACGGGGGCACCGTTCCTGTTATTTGCTACCCTCTAGCGTGCACTTGCAAATTCCAGCGGCATTGAGTTGATGAAGCGGCCCGGACCGACTTTACGCGTACGCTTACGCGAGACTGGTTCCACTACTGACATACGGCTTGTACCGTATCTGTGGCTGGCGGGTGACAGTTTCTCTCTCTTTAGTTGGTCTTCGCATTTTCAATGGAGGGCCCGAAAGGGATGCTTAAACATGCAATTATTGGATCGTTGTTGTGGTCATAAGATTCGTAGGTATGAAGCGGTTCTATTTACGAAAGCCCCAAGCCACGTAAAATATGTAAAAGATAAAGTAGAAGCGTCTAACTTTATTTTGCAGGGGCTATGTGATATGGTCAAGGTAGGTTTATTAAATTGTTTATAAACTGCGGGCGCCAAGAAGACAATGGCGCGATGGACTATATCACATTGCATTACATTTGATGTTTTGTGTGCATCTTATTTTGTGTGTGATTGTGTGTTACACGGCGGTAGTTGAATAAGATGATCCCTTCAAAATACCACTAGTGTTCTCCCTCCAACGCGCACCACCAATAAAGTTCTACGTTATGAGGCAGGCCGTGATGATCGGGTGTCAGACATATCTTCATTCGCATACGGTGGGTGTAAGCCATGTTGCACAAGCGTCAGCGTGGAGGTCTTTGGTGGCGAGCCTAGCATACTCAGAAGTATGGCCTCGGAACAGGAAGGCCGAAAGGCCGAGCACGAGTCACAAAATTGGTGTGACGGACGATTTTGTCTACTCTTGAAGTTGTGCCGCCGGCTTTGATGATGAGGGGTGGTGCAATGGATGGGGGTCGTGTAATCGCTTAAACGACCAGGAGGGATGTTCGTTTGAGTGGAGTTATGTTAGTTATTTTCTAAAATACTATAACTCAAAATTATTATGAACAAAAGTCTTATGTTGTTGCGAATTCCATTGTAGATGTCTCGCCCCTCGTTTAACCTAGGTCTGTTCCTTGAGAAAGAAAAGCTTAAGACCAATGGGTCAAACTTCATGGCCTGGTTCCGCAACCTGAGGATCCTCCTCACTCCCCATAGGGTGGCCTACGTCATTGAGGCCGCCATAGGTGACCCTCCTGCAGATGAAGCCTCTGAGGATGAGAAGAAGGTCTTCCAGACCCGATCGGAGGATTCTGCCTTTGTCCAGAGTGGCATGCTCTACGCCATGGAAGCCGACCTGCAGAAGCGCTTTGAGAAGATGAGCGCCTTTGAGATCATCTCGGATCTTAAGGCTGTCTTTGCGCCGCAGGCTAAGGCTGAGAGATATGAGGCTTCTGAGCTTTTCTTCTCAGCCAAGATGGAAGAGCATAACAGTGTGAGCGAGCATGTAGTCAAGATGTCTGGCTACGTTCAACGCCTGAATGCTCTGGAGTACAAGATTCCCGATGAGCTGGCGATTGACAGGGTGTTGCAATCGTTGCCGCCAAGCTACAAAGGCTTCGTCATGAACTACAACATGCAGGGCATGGCTAAGTCCCTGGGTGAAGTGTTCGTGATGCTCAAGACTGCTGAGGTAGAAATTAAGAAGGAGCACACGCTGTTGATGGTCAACAAGACCGTTGATTTCAAGAAGTCCGGTGGCAAGGGAAAGCAGAGCTGGAAGTCCCGGAGGGAGGCAAAGTTGGCTGCCAAGCCCAGGACTAACAAATATGGTCCCAGAGCTAGCGTGGAGTGTTTCTACTGCAAGGGGAAGGGTCACTGGAAGCGCAACTGCCCCAAGTATCTGGAGGATAGGAAGTCTGGCAAGACGGTCGACAAAGAGAAAGGTATATTTGATATACATGTTATAGATGTGTACCTTACATCCGCCCGGAGCAATACGTGGGTATTTGATACTGGTTCTGTTGCTCATATATGTAACTCTCAGGAGGAGTTACGGAATAGAAGGCGGCTGGCGAAGGATGAGGTGACGATGCGCGTCGGCAACGGATCGAGAGTCGACGTGGTGGCTGTCGGCACGCTCCCTCTGCATCTACCATCGGTATTAGTTTTGGTTTTAAATAAATGTTATTTTGTGCCATCCTTGAGTGTAAACATTATAAGTGGGTCTTGCCTGTTACAAGACGGTTATTCATTTAAATCAGTGTCAAGCAATTGTGCTATTTATATGAATGATATCTTTTATGTTGATGCTCCCGAGAGTAATGGTTTATTCTTGTTGAATCTCGATCGTAGTACTCACATCCATAACATAGAGGCCAAACGAATTAAGTGTAGTGACGATACCGCCATGTTTTTGTGGCATTGCCGTCTTGGTCATATTGGTATAAAGCGCATGAAGCGACTCCACTCCGATGGACTCTTGGACTCGTTGGATTTCGGATCCCTCGATACATGTGAACCATGCCTCATGGGCAAAATGACCAGGACACCGTTCAAAGGTTTCGTTGAACGGGCGTCGGATTTGTTGGGGATCATACATACAGACGTATGTGGACCAATGAGCGTTTCGACACGCAATGGTTATCGTTACTTCGTCACCTTCACTGATGACTTGAGTAGATACGGTTATATCTATTTGATGAAACACAAGTCTGAAACGTTTGAAAAGTTCAAAGAATTCCAGAGTGAAGTTGAGAATCAGCTTAATAGGAAAATCAAGCATCTCCGGTCCGATCACGGTGGAGAGTACTTGAGTTTTGAGTTTGGCACACATCTGAAGAGTTGTGGCATAGTGCCCCAACTTACGCCCGCCGGAACGCCGCAGCGAAACGGTGTGTCCGAGCGACGTAATCGTACTCTACTGGATAGTGTCCGATCTATGATGTCTCTTACCGATCTGCCAGTGTCCTTCTGGGGTTATGCGTTAGAAACAGCCGCATTCATTTTAAATAGGGCTCCGTCCAAGTCCGTTGAAACGACACCGTATGAATTATGGTATGGCCACAAGCCTAAGTTATCGTTTCTGAAGGTTTGGGGTTGTGGGGCGTACGTTAAGAAACTACAGCCCGACAAACTTGAACCGAAGTCGGAGAAAGTCGTCTTTGTAGGATATCCGCGGGAAACCGTTGGGTACACCTTCTACAACCAAGCTGAGGGCAAAAATTTTGTCGCGAAGACCGGTACCTTTCTAGAGAAGGAATTTCTCGCGAAAGGAGTAAGTGGGAGGAAGGTAGACCTCGATGAAATCGTTGATCCTGAACTCGAGATTCCGAGTGGCGCAACGGAAGCAATTCCGGAAACGTCCTCCGTGGAAGGAGTGGGAGAAACTGTCGAGGAAGATGTTCTACCTCGTAGGTCTGGTAGATCTCGGATCCCACCAGAATGGTATGGCAATATGGTTTGCACCGTCATGCTAGTCGAGCAAGACGAACCTACGAACTACAAGGAGGCGATGGAGAGTCTAGAGTCCGAGAAATGGCTTGAAGCCATGAAATCCGAAATAGGATCCATGTATGATAACCAAGTGTGGACCTTGGTGGATATTCCCGAAGGGCGCAAGGCCGTCGAGAATAAGTGGATCTTTAAGAAGAAGACTGATGCTGATGGTAATGTGACCGTCTATAAAGCTCGGCTTGTCGCAAAGGGTTTCCGACAAGTTCATGGAATTGACTACGATGAAACCTTTTCACCGGTAGCGATGCTTAAGTCTATTCGGATTTTGTTAGCGGTGGCTGCCTACTATGATTATGAAATCTGGCAGATGGACGTCAAAACGGCCTTCCTGAATGGAAACATTGAGGAAGAGTTGTACATGGTACAGCCGGAAGGTTTTGTCGATCCAGGAAGTGCTAACAAGGTGTGCAAGCTTCAGCGATCCATCTATGGATTGAAGCAGGCATCTCGGAGCTGGAATCTTCGCTTTGATGAGGTAATCAAAGGTTTTGGATTTATCCAGAATGTGGAAGAGACCTGTATTTACAAGAAAATGAGTGGGAGCTCAGTTGTGTTCTTAGCACTGTATGTTGACGACATATTGCTAATAGGGAACGATGTGGAACTTCTGAATAGCGTGAAGGAATATTTAAACAGTAAGTTTTCCATGAAGGACTTAGGAGAAGCTGCGTATGTTTTAGGCATAAAGATCTACCGTGATAGATCAAGGCGCCTATTAGCACTAAGTCAGATTACTTATCTTGATAAAATATTGAAGCATTTTCATATGGAGAAGGAAAAGAAGGGTTCTCTGCCGGTTATCAAGAATAAGATATTGCGTAAGGCGCAGTGTCCGGTAATGGAACTGGGTAAGGCCGAAATGACGAAACATCCTTATGCTTCAGCCATAGGATCGATCATGTATGCAATGTTGAGTACTAGACCAGATGTGGCATTAGCTCTAAGTTTGACAAGTAGGTTCCAGAGTAATCCTGGAATGCCGCATTGGATAGCTGTTAAGAGCATTCTTAAGTATCTCAATAAGACAAAAGAAATGTTCCTTGTGTATGGTGGCTGCGATGAGGAACTTGGCGTAACGGGTTACGTAGATGCAAGTTTCTGCTCAGACCCCGATGACTGTAAGTCACAGACAGGTTACGTGTTCAAGGTGAATGGAGGCGCCGTGTGCTGGAGAAGTGGGAAGCAACCCATAGTCGCACAATCTACAATGGAGTCGGAGTACATTGCTGCCTGCGAGGCCGCGAATGAAGCTGTGTGGCTGAGGAAGTTCGTCATCGAACTTGGAGTGTTCCCGAGCGTGCAAGACCCCGTGGTCCTCTTCTGCGACAATACGGGTGCCATTGCGAACGCCAAGGAGCCAAGGACTCACTCCACCGCCAAACACATTCTCCGACGCTTCCACGTGATACGTCAGTACGTACAAGAAGGCGATGTGAAGATTTGCAAAGTGCATACGGATCTGAATGTGGCAGATCCGCTGACGAAGCCTCTCCCGCTTGATAAGCATGAACAACACCAGTTAGCTATGGGTGTTAGGCTTTTACCAAGTTGTAATCTAGATTAATTTATACTCTAGTGCAAGTGGGAGACTGAAGGAGATATGCCCTAGAGGCAATTAATAAAGTGTATTCTTTATCATATCTCGTTTGTTCATAATATGTTTTTGTGTCATGCTAGAACCGTATTAAGCGGAAACATTAATGCGGGTATGATACGTAAACAACCAGGTCCCTAGTAGCCTCTACTAAGACTAGTTTCGTTGCGCGATTGATGATCGAGGTTTCCCGGTCATGGGGCATGGCGCCGGTCGGCAATGAGAGTCATATCGCTGGAGAGCGATGTGATGGACATACCCAGATTTGGAGAACATAGTCATTACACCTTTGACCGTGAGATCAACTCTTATCGATATTCCCCGAAGATACTTTGATTGCACCAAACGTCGTATCTTATTTAGTATGACAATAACGGTGATACTTTTGGGTATTGGAAAGGAGTATTGAGACGAGGGGTCAAGAGCGGGATTTGCCAGTCCGCGTAGCAGGATAGATACTCTCGGGCCCACTCGGTGAGATCATGTCTAATGAGCTTGCAAGCATGTGACTAGGTCACGGAGACATGAGATCATGAACGAGTAGAAGATGGCATCGTCGGTAACGAGGTCAGGATTAGGTATGGAGATATCTATGGAACGACACTCGGACGTGCTAAGTATCGCTATGGCAAAAGGTCTAAGACTTTACGTTCAGGTTTGATAGATGAAAGTCATTCGTTATATCTCAGGGGTTAATTCAGGGGGTCCAGGCCTACGAGTTAGTCGTTGATCATTGAGGAGTCTTGATCATACCTGATATTATATCGAACCGCTAGGGTAACACACTTAAGGGGTTTCGACAAGACAACCGGAAAGGAAGGAGATCACCGGGACAGTCCCGGGAGAGGTCCGATGGAGATCGGGCAGCGCCGAAAGAGTTTTCGGAGCTAGGAAATATTTTATATATTATGTTTGATATTAATTAGTGTTATTAATATGCAAATATGATTTTATATATTTATTTTCGAATTTATTAAGGCAGATTTCCCTAAATGGGCCTTCCGGACGAAAGAAGGCCCAAGAGGGGAAAATTCCCTAGGGGAATTCGGTGGGGGCCAAGAGGGCCGGCCTAGGTGGGCCACAAGGGGCCCACCTCTCTAGCCGAACCAGGCTGTGGGGGGTTAGTCCCACATTGCCTGGCTGGCAAGGTTGGCTCCCCTTGGGAGCCTATATAAGAAAGGGCACCCCCAGCCTTTTAATTCACCAATTAATTCCTGATTTCTCTCTCGATCTCGTGGTTCCCAAGTTGGAGCCGCGCCGAGCAAGAGGAGTCGGGGATCTCCTCCACCATAGCCCGCTGCCGCGCTGCTGGTGTTCCGGTCCAAGTCTTCCGCTGCTCGTCCTGGACTGGAGCTTCGGAGGCGTCGTCTCCACCGTACGTGTGCGACTCCCTGCGAGGTGCTGCGCTAGCGGTACTCGGAGGCCTGCTTCCTCTACACGACCTTGAGGTCGGCTTCGTCGGTCTTCATCGACAACGTTTGTGCGGGAACGTAATCCCCGCTTTCGGTCTACAAGGGTATGTATTCCGATCTCCGTTCGTACTACTATATCTGCATAGAATAGATCTTGGCTAGTTTAAGGATATCGTTGCTAGGAAAATTATTGTTTTCTGCCCACGATCCCCTTCAGCTGTCAGGTCACAACATGATATTAAGTGTTTCAGATCTTGTTGACAGATCAAGGCACACTTTTGTGAATACAAAGAAAGTTGAGAAAATATCAGAATTCGAACAAAGGCTATATCGGCCTTGAAATCCAAGTTACATTTGAAAGGATTAAAAGAGTAATTGTTGCTGCAATTCTTATTAGAGGAATAAGATTGTTTAATCATCATATAAAGTGTTATATGAGAAATGTGACTATAAGAAAGACGTGGAAGCATGTCTTGTCAAGAAATGTGTCTTGGACAAGATCAAATTTGTTGACTACATTTATGTAGACATGCTTGAAGTCCGAAGGATTTGTATTAATGTAATACTGTAGTTTGTGTTGAATTCGAATTGATAATAGATATATGATTTTGGTTTGACCAAAATGTTAATTTTAAGTGGGAGTCAGAATTAGTTTACTCAGGTGGAATATGTAAAGGACATATTTTTGAGTGGGAGCTTAGGAACTCAAATATGTGGATGACTCGTTTTTGAGTGGGAGCTCGTGGTCTCAATATGTGGAGACATAATTTGAGTGTGAGCCGAATTCATCTTGTGTAGTTAACACATTGTGAAATTGTACCAGTAGAATAGACAAAAAGGATGAAGTTGTGAAACTATTTGAAAGTTAGTGTCTATTTGGAATAGAACGGAAATTTTAAATAGTTAGTCGAGTTGTTTTTGGATTATTTCTGAGGAGTCATAATAGAATCAAAAGGATGGTCCTTGGAAATCCAATTGATCATTAAGAGTAATGATTCACGGTAGTAATGGTTGTATGACATGTTAGTCTATTATGTAATATTAGACATCATACAGAAACCATATTATCTGCTCGATGAAATATAACCGATGTTCTTAGAAGGAGAACATTTATAAAAGTAAATTTAGAATTTACTGAAAGTAGAAGTGCGTTAGTTAATGGATTGACATTGGAATGTCAAGTTTCCTACATTGGTGTGAAAGTATGTAGATATTGCGAGTTTGTAATTGTTACAAGGGGCTCTATGACAGAGTGTGTTTTCAAGGCAGTTGTCTGGTTAGCATAATCAGAGTAAGCGCTGGGAAACGGAAGTCTCACTTAGTTGCGGTATTTGCATATATGTTATTGGATAACATGGTGATATTAAGCAAGTTGATATCTATGAATCGCAAAAGAACGTACAATTATGTATTGTACAAATTGTCAGAGTAACACTCTTCCACAAGAAAGCATTATCAAATGACGCTTATTTGATAAGAGATTTTGATGAAGTAAAATGCAGCTAGTTTATTTGTACTCTAGTGCAAGTGGGAGACTGAATGAGATATGCCCTAGAGGCAAATAAATAAATAGTATTTATTACATTATCTCGTAAGTTTATAGTAGGTTTGTGTATTATGCTATAACTGTATTAATCGGAATTATTAATACACGTGTGATACATAGACAACCAGGTCCCTAGTAAGCCTCTATATGAGCTAGTCCATTGGGCAACAGTTGATCGAGATTCCCGTGAAGGGGATCGTGTACAGAATTTTTTTTCTTCTAGCAACGATATCCTTAAACTAGCCAAGATCTACACTATGCAGATATAGTAGTACGGCGGAGATCGGAATACATACCCTCGTAGACCGAATAGCGGGGATTACGCTCCCGCACAAGCGTTGACGACGAAGACGACGTAGTTGACCTCTAGGTCGCGGAGAACTCAGCGCGACGAAGATGACGAAGATGACCCCGAGGTCGGGTGGAGGAAGTAGGCCTCCGAGTACCGCTAGCGCAGCACCTCGTAGGGCGTCACACACATACGGTGGAGACGACGGCCTCCGAAGCTCCAGTCCAGGACGAGCAGCGGAAGACTTGGACCGGAACACCAGCAACGCGACAGCGGGCTATGGTGGAAGAGATCCCCCTCCTCTACTCGGCGCGGCGCGGCTCCGACAAGGGAACCACGAGATCGAGAGAGAAATTGGGAATTAATTGGTGAATTAAAAGGCTAGGGGTGCCCCTTCTTATATAGGCTCCCAGGGGGAGCCAACCTTGCTAGCCAGGCAATGTGGGACTATCCCCACATGCCTGGTGCGGCTAGGATAGGTGCGCCGGCCCTAGTGGGCCCCTTGTGGCCCACTAGGGGCTGGCCGAACCAGCCCCCTTCCCTTGGGGGGAAGCTTCCCCCCTCATGGGCCTTCTTTCCACTAGAAGACCCATTTAGGGAAATCTGCCTTTAAAAACTCGAAAATAAATATATAAAATCATATTTAAACATTAATTACACTAATTAACATCAAACATATTTTATATAATTTATTCTAGCTCCGAAAACTCTTTCGTCGCTGCCCGATCTCCATCGGACCATTCCCGGGACGTTCCCGGTGATCTCTTTCCTTTCCGGTTGTCTTGTCGAAACCCCTTAAGGGTGTTACCCTAGCGGTTCGATATAATAACATGTATGATCAAGACTCCTCTATGATCAACGACTAACTCGTAGGCCTGGACCCCATGAATTAATCCCTGTGATATAACGAATGCCTTTCATCTATCAAACCTGGACGTCTAGTCTTAAACCCTTTGTCATGGCGATACTTAGCGTGTCCGAGCATCATTCTCAGATATCTCCATACCTATCATGATCTCGTTACCGACATCGCTATCTTCTACTCGTCCGTGATATTATGTCGGCTGGTGACCTAGTCACATGTTTGCAAACTCATTTGACATAATCTCACCGAGTGGGCCCTAGAGTATCTATCCGGCTATGCGGACTGACAAATCCCGTTGTTGACCCCTCGTCTCAACTACCCCCTTCCGATACCCAAAAGTATCACCTATCATTGTCACACTATATAAGATATGACGTTTGGTGCGATCAAAGTATCTTCCAGGGATAACAATAAGAGTTGATCTCACGGTCTTAAGGCGTAATGACTATGTCCTATAAATACTGGGTATGTCCATCACATCGTTACACCTAACAATATGACTTCCATTGCCGACCGGCGCCATGCCCTATGATCGGAAAACCTCGATCATCAATCGCGCAATGAAACTAGTCTTAGTAGAGGCTACTAGGGACCTGGTTATTTATCTACCACACCTGTATTAATGTTTTCGCTTAGTACAGTTATAGCATGGTGTAAAACATATAATGAACAATAGGGATATTGCTAATCAACTATGTTTATTAAGTGCCTCTAGGGCATATTCCCTTGAGTCTCCCACTTGCACTAGAGTAACACTTAATCTAGTTTACAACCTGATAAAAGCTCAACACCCATAGCATCTTGGTGCCTGCTTGCCTTGTGGAAGAGGAATACAGTCAATAGAACTCACACATTGAGATCTATATGTGCTTTGCAACACTTCTATGTCACCTAGTTTTACATCAACCCGTATCTTACGATGACGGTGAAATATATCCCAGTGGATGGAGTGAGACTCGAGCATTCGCGTATCATGCGCCTTAAAATTCTAAGAGATCTATTAAGGGGACCACCTACGCTCGGAAAACTGTTCAGTCCAATCACACTTGCTACTTCTAAAGTCGCGATATATTTCTATACCTATGTAGATTGTGCGACAGTGCATTCATATGCGACTTCGCAAACTAACCATGTCTATCTTCAAAATAAAGGACATCTCCTATATGAGATTTCTAGTCGTATGGGTCAGTGTAATAACTTGCATCATCGTAACCGCTTTACGGCAAGTTGCCATTACACTCTTACCCTTTACTAGAAAACCTATCTTCAGTTCTCATAGACACTGAAGAATAAACTTAACGTTTGTTCATTGATCCACACAAGGATCACTCTAGAACCTATTCTTCAACCAAGAACTCGGGTCACACTAAGTCGAGCTTTCAGTCTGATAGCATCTATGTCTGATACATAGATAATGTCGAACATCATTTGCTATAACTGAAAATGCCAAGATAAACTTAATATTTTACCTAGTCATACAAGCAAGAACCTCTTTGTTTGCTTGTCCTATTCTGAAACACTTCAGAATCTTGACTAAGGAAATATTCTGACATAATGTTATTAAGCCCCTTACGATCTATACAATTATAGATCGGATGCCTAATACTCCTAACTTCATTTCATAGAAAATTTAATCACTTAAATAATCCTTTACACTCTACTAGAGGATCTGTGTCATTCAATATGTCGCTACATACAAAATCACAAATGACACCTAGCTCCCACTCAAATATGCCTTCCGCATATAAGATCAAGGAAAGCTACTTTGCTCCCACTCACTTCTTTGCAAATGTAGGTTTCTTCAACTATTTTGGACAACTCCAAAATCCTTTGATCACATTATCAAAGTGAAGATTCCAGCTCCGATATGCTTGCTTCTGCCCATGAATGGACAACCGAAGTTTGCACACATGTTCAGCATCCTCAGGATCACCAACTCTTTCCTAATGACACTATTAAGAAACATGGTTTCCTTATCCATCTATCAATTTCTCATTCAAAATTATAGTGATTGCTAAACGACCCAGAATAGATTTAGGCTGTAGCGTACCTGCACTTTAAATAAGGCAGATACCTGTGTATAGTGCAAATCCCTGGATCGATTCATTTGCACACACAGTTTACGATGTAATATCACAACAAAGCATCAATTATATTACATCGATGATCCAGAATTACAAAGTATTTGATACAAGTTGCATAGAGTAAAGCTAGCATTGAAAAAGTACACAGCGGAAATACAATAGCAGTGAGTCTCTATAACTTTCATGCTGCCACAGGCGAAAACATGTTGGTTGTAGACTCGAAACCTTTACGAAACCTCACTCGTCATCTGATCAAATCTGCAATAAGAAAAATATTGCAACAACGTGGGTCAGATTCCATTAAAAATGGAGTCTGTCAAGTGACACTATGGTGGACACTTATGGAATAACTCTAAAGCCTATATGCATATTTGGCTGGTGGAGTTCAAGGCTAATTTGCATAAAGCCAGTTTTTCCTACTCTTTTGAAAACACTTTTCTTGAAATCGACGAGTATGGCATGAAAACCATAAATCTCATCTTCCCTTGTTCACCCATCAAGTTTTACTTTTGAAGTTGGAATGATGGAATCCTCCGTTGACGTCCTTGATCAGCTGCTCAAAATTGTCCGTAACCGGGGACACGGCTAAGTACTTAGTTTTACACTCTGCAGAGGTTGTGCAGTTTCACCATTGTACCCATTCAACCCAAGGTATCCTTTACACACCATTTGTGATAAGGAAAGGAGAGAATGAGACGAGATCTTTCAGAAGCATTTTCCCTCCCACCTGGCTTGACCCGTTCCACCTAACATCCCCCTACATCTGCTTGTCAAGCCGGAGAGAGTCCACGCAACATAATTGATCAAGCCAGAGCCCATATGGCAATGGCTGCACTGGAAGCAATCGTCACTCGGAGTTCTTCAGATTCCTCTGTTCCTGGGTGGCCATTCTCAAGTGTACATACTCCTCAACATAACCCATGCAACCAATTACCACCCAGGTGTTTCATTAACTTAGTGGATGTGCACTCTCAGGTAAAAGTCACCATGATCACGGCCCTAAGTAGAATAGAAATTCATCCTAGGCGACGACAACCATGAGCACAGCCCTGAGTAGTCACTTAATATTTTGTAAAACTTCTCATTCATTGCATAGCATCAATATCTTTGCTAAGTATGATATAGGAACCTAGACACAGGAATAAGGGATTCTACACAGGTTTAGCATAGCAACACATGCATATAAAAATACACTAAGTAATGCATATAAAAATAGGAAGTTTATGAGGTGTGCCACTTGCCTTTGAATGTTGTCGTTGTTCACAACTCTTTTCAACAACGAACGTTTGCTCTCCGTTTAATCTAAACATTAATAGCAAACAATAATACAACAATCAACAAACAACAATCATCAACATACATGCTCATATTCAATGAACCACAAGTTTTATAAAACTCCTAAGGAAAACATGTCATGTATGATATGCAAATTATTTCTAAGGACTAGAGATGCATGTTATGCTATGAAAAATCTCTTAAGTTAATGCAAGGAAAATAGGTGGGTCAAGAATTACTAAGGACTAAGGTCTTAAGTTGGATAAAAATACTTTGTTTTATATCCTCTTTAAACAAGCACTCTAATGGCTTAGCCATGATGTGCCAAATACTTAGAGAAAATACTAAGTCATTTGTTCAAGATGATCAACAATTATTATCAACTCTTTGTAAATTGGACATTCACTATAGTGAGAGAGACAGACACCCGGCCAGCCACTTAAATTGTGGAACAAGTCTCATGTACGTGGACATGTAAGGTTTGTTTCCAGGCCGCTTCATCCCACTATGCTGCTAAGATCCAAAAACTTCAAGATGATAACATCATGATCAAATTTGTTTAAGTCTAAAAGACAAGATTAGGGAAGAGGGAAAAGATAGAAAGAAAGATGTAGTTGTCCTCCAGGCTTCATCTCCAGACTTGTAATATTCTCCTTGATGACGTCTTGATTGAAGTTTTGATCTTCAGACTTGGTGGTTCTTGTATCCTCGAGGCTGGTCTTGGATTTACTTAGTCTTCATGAAGTCTCAGAGGAGAAGAAAATACCGAGAGAAAGACTTAGAGAATAAGAGGGAGGTTGGCCTTCTTGAACTTCTTCTCACTTTTCTTCCAAGTGCTGGACATCTTTGGGATGCTTCCAGAGTATGTTTTCTTCTAAGTCCTTCATGAACTTCTTCTTGATTTTCTTCTAAGTACTTCTTCTCCTTGAAGATACTTCTGAAGTCTTGTTTTTGGCTAAGTCCTTCATTGGTCTTCCAGCTCCATGTTGAAATTCCTAAGTGTCTAAGTGTATAACACTTTTTCCAAAATACAAGTTTGAAAATAATTCCTAACTTAGAGAAATTGGGGAGGAGTTTTCCTTATGGAAAATTTAACTATACAATATGCTATGCATGAAATGCAATTTTAATTCACAAGCAACATAACACTCATTTTTGTGAAGTTTATAAAATATGCATAAAGTTATAATTGCAATTTAATTAGTTTCTAATTTGCAAAACATAATAAAAGGAAACATATAGATTAAAATTTTATGTGTTTTTATATTTTACAACACAATTTTCTTTATAGATGGTGTTAATAGCCAGAGGTGGTTTAATTATATTTAATGCAATTTGATTTAATCAAAAATAATATTTCTATTAAAAGTTATTTCAAAATTAGTCAAACTATTCAAATTAAACTCACAACTATGAAATCATTCATAAATTACTCAAAAATATTTTATAGCAGTTGCATTAATCTACAAATATTCTAAAGTTTCTAAAACATATTTATTTGCAAATTTTGGATTTATAGATTTAAAGTTATTACAAATATACTCAAATTCACCATTTGAAATTTGAATATTTATACTAAGTCAAATTTGAATTTTGTCAGATCCAAAATATTCTACATGTCGAGAGCTTTCCAAATATATAAAAATTATTAAATTTGGAGTTGTGGTTAAAAAGTTGTAAGAGATCTAAGTGACAGGGGTGTTTCTGTAAAATTGCCAATTAAATTTAATTAAGGAAAATGTTTTCCACGTGGCAGCTGACTGGGCAGTGACGTGGCTGCCACGCGGCGCTGACGTGGATAAGTTAACAGATCTGGGCCGTCAGATCTGGATCTGACGGTCCAGATCGGATCGTACCGCTTCGTTTTATCCATCTAATCCTGGCCGCGGGATCTTGATCGGACGGACGAGATCTCACGGCAGAAGTGAGCGGCGCTAGGTCGCCGGAGACGGAGCGCGCGGCGTCGGCACGATCGGAAAACACGTTCCCGATGATCTACAGCCCTAGAGGAATAGCGGAGCGTACCGTGATGAAGAGGAGATCCAGGCGAGGTCGATGGCGTGCTCGTGGTCCTTGACGCTTCCTCGTTCTTCGGCCACACCTCGTCGGAGTTGCGCACGGCGGCGGAGAGATTCGGTGGAGCACGGATAGCTCGTTCTGCTACGCAAAAAGCTACCGCGCCATGTCAGGGAGGTGCATAGGATCGAGGGGAAGCTAAGGGGGTGGGTGAGAAGGTCTAGATCGATTGAATCTCACCGGAAATCGTCGAAGACGCCGACGGCAATGGCGGCACGGTGGGGACGATTGTGGGCAGCCTGGAGGCGATGAGCTCGGGTTTTCGGGTGCGGGAGAGGGCGGCGATGCTGGGGTATTTATGGGGCGCACGGATAAGGATTACTCCGCAAGGAAAGGATCGGATTGATCCGATTTTGGTTTCGGTTAGAGTTCGTTCGCGATACGGTTTGGGGAAGATGATGACATGTGGGTCCCGCGCGTCAGTGGGAGGAGGAAAGGAACTGTGTTTCTGCTGGGCTTTTGGCGGCTGCGCGCGCGGCAGACAGGAGGTGGGCTTCGGCCGTTTCCCTTCTCCCTTTTTTTTTGACAAATTATTTTCTGTTTTCAAACTTTTAATTCAAAATTGATTTTTAAACTTAACCAAACCTTTTCAGAAAAATTCATAAAAATATGTTTTGGAATGCTAATTTAATTTAGAACTTTTTGGTAGTATTCTTGCCCAAACTAAAAATTAATAAATTGGAATATTTTAAAGGATATAATTTAACATGTTTTATGGAATAATCTCCAAAACAAACATATCATTAAATATTAAATTTCAAACTCTTATTTTATTTAAGCCACAAGATGAAATGGTGTTTATGCATGAATGCATGAGTGCAATGCTTGAATCCTCTTTCAAAAGTAACATTATGTCATATATTAAGATAATCATTTGAACTTCATAAACAACCTTGGAAAGATTTTTAATTTAATTCCTTTCTTATATAGAATACTTATTCATGAAAATCATTTTAGATGTTGAAAATAAATGGAGTTCATTTTAAGTTAATGAAGTGTTTATTTGGATAATCCATGTTTTAAATAGTTTAAAAGGATCACTTATAAATATTATTTTAATTTATGAATAGCTATGGCTATGTGATTGGAATTAATTTCTTATATGTAACTATTTACTTAAAATAAAATGGATTGTAGTTTGTAAGATATTTGTCAACTACACTTTTAGGTTTTTGAAATACAGTGGATAATAAAAATGTTTAAACTGTGACATTTGAATTATTAAACTTATAAGTTTGAAGTCTTTCATAGTTGGTTTCCTTATGCATTTAATATTTTATTTTAATAAAAGAAAAGTTTTAAATTTTAGTGATTTTTGAATATTATAAAATGTTGGGATGTTACAGACTACCACCCTTAAAAGGAATCTCGTCCCCGAGATTCGGAGAGGCTAGAAAGGCAAAGCAATTGTTTGATTGATTTTGATAACTCGAGATGTTTTGGGAAATGAAATTTCTGACATGGAAACTTTAAACTTGTAGGGAATAAATTTTCTAATTGGGGAATGGAAAGAAAGATAGTTTGAGATCTCTGGGTTTAAGGCAGCTTGGTTAGAATTATCTGGGTGGCTACCACCCTTAAAAGAAAAGTTTTGTTGATAATTCAACATCCTAATGCACAACCATAAATCAAGATAATCCATTACAAACATCATCTAACAAACATCAAGCAACAAGGTTCAAACACCAGCAAATGCATACATGAAAATTTCAAACTTATTTTAAGAAATTGAACAATTCTTTTATCAAACGAAACACACTAAAGTCGTATGAATACGAAAGCAACAGTACTGCCATACCACAATTTGATAGGTCAATACACTAAATCGATACGATAAGCTAAATAAGATAAATGGTGGTCCCTCTAACATGGTTTTGATAACTGCACTTATCCTCCTAATTATTACGCTTGCGTTTTATTGCGTGGTTCTTTGCCACAGGCGTGACTTCTCCCTCAGTTGACTCTTCAAACAGCACCTCTTCGGGGTCTTCTTCCTCTGGTCCTTCCTTCTTCGTAGCTGCAGATACAGTCACATCTCCAGTGCCTTGGTCACCTCCTTCTTCAGCTACTGGCGGTGGTGGAGGTGGAACGAGTTGCGCCTCAAGCATGGCAATTTGCTCATCCTTGCCAAGGTTCTCCAAATGTAGGTCATGGATGAGTTCCTCCAACTGACCAATAAGATTTTCAGAAGCCTGGAGTTCTTGGGTTTTTGCGTGTATGACGGCTTGTGCATGATTTGCGACGTCATAAGTATGTTGGACTCTCCTGGTCAGACAGTTGATGAGATAATCCAAGTCTTCAAACGTCTTGTTAACGAGGGGCAGGTTCAGGCGATTTCCCGTGTGAGCCATCGAGAGACCATGTGCATTCCTATTCCCAAAGGCACGGAAGGGCGATCCTGGTGCTAGCTTGAATCGATACTTGTAACACAAACGAGCCATTAAGTCCACCATAGCTATGTTTACTCCCTCAATCCAATCTGGGTAGTATGTGACATAGTCCACGGGCTCGAAGTCTGGCATCGTAGGATCCGGGGTCATGATGGTGCGTATTTCCCAACGTATCCCATGGGGTATGTTTGTCTCCTCCTTCCTTCCTCGGAAATAGGGTGGTGGTAGCTTCAATACACTTGTCAACCTAGATAGCTGCCTCCCAAAGATGAAACCCAACAAAATTCCAGCATACGCAGTCTCAGTGTACTCTCCCATCTAAAATTTTGAACAGGTAAGAGTGTTAGAATTTAAAAGAAAGGGAAAGATGCAAGACAAGATACTTAATGTAAAACCATATTAAAGAAAAGTTCAAGATTCACTCATGTTTTGGAAACCTAGTTTAGTTAACTACTTAGCCTTTGGGGTCTTAGTCCAATCCTAGGGTTTCGAACCTACAGGCAACACAGTGCTCTGATACCATCTGTAGCGTACCTGCACTTTAAATAAGGCAGATACCTGTGTATAGTGCAAATCCCTGGATCGATTCATTTGCACACACAGTTTACGATGTAATATCACAACAAAGCATCAATTATATTACATCGATGATCCAGAATTACAAAGTATTTGATACAAGTTGCATAGCGTAAAGCTAGCATTGAAAAAGTACACAGCGGAAATACAATAGCAGTGAGTCTCTATAACTTTCATGCTGCCACAGGCGAAAACATGTTGGTTGTAGACTCGAAACCTTTACGAAACCTCACTCGTCATCTGATCAAATCTGCAATAAGAAAAATATTGCAACAACGTGGGTCAGATTCCATTAAAAATGGAGTCTGGCAAGTGACACTATGGTGGACACTTATGGAATAACTCTAAAGCCTATATGCATATTTGGCTGGTGGAGTTCAAGGCTAATTTGCATAAAGCCAGTTTTTCCTACTCTTTTGAAAACACTTTTCTTGAAATCGACGAGTATGGCATGAAAACCATAAATCTCATCTTCCCTTGTTCACCCATCAAGTTTTACTTTTGAAGTTGGAATGATGGAATCCTCCGTTGACGTCCTTGATCAGCTGCTCAAAATTTTCCGTAACCGGGGACACGGCTAAGTACTTAGTTTTACACTCTGCAGAGGTTGCGCACTTTCACCATTGTACCCATTCAACCCAAGGTATCCTTTACACACTATTTGTGATAAGGAAAGGAGAGAATGAGACGAGATCTTTCAGAAGCATTTTCCCTCCCACCTGGCTTGACCCGTTCCACCTAACATCCCCCTACATCTGCTTGTCAAGCCGGAGAGAGTCCACGCAACATAATTGATCAAGCCAGAGCCCATATGGCAATGGCTGCACTGGAAGCAATCGTCACTCGGAGTTCTTCAGATTCCTCTGTTCCTGGGTGGCCATTCTCAAGTGTACATACTCCTCAACATAACCCATGCAACCAATTACCACCCAGGTGTTTCATTAACTTAGTGGATGTGCACTCTCAGGTAAAAGTCACCATGATCACGGCCCTAAGTAGAATAGAAATTCATCCTAGGCGACGACAACCATGAGCACAGCCCTGAGTAGTCACTTAATATTTTGTAAAACTTCTCATTCATTGCATAGCATCAATATCTTTGCTAAGTATGATATAGGAACCTAGACACAGGAATAAGGGATTCTACACAGGTTTAGCATAGCAACACATGCATATAAAAATACACTAAGTAATGCATATAAAAATAGGAAGTTTATGAGGTGTGCCACTTGCCTTTGAATGTTGTCGTTGTTCACAACTCTTTTCAACAACGAACGTTTGCTCTCCGTTTAATCTAAACATTAATAGCAAACAATAATACAACAATCAACAAACAACAATCATCAACATACATGCTCATATTCAATGAACCACAAGTTTTATAAAACTCCTAAGGAAAACATGTCATGTATGATATGCAAATTATTTCTAAGGACTAGAGATGCATGTTATGCTATGAAAAATCTCTTAAGTTAATGCAAGGAAAATAGGTGGGTCAAGAATGACTAAGGACTAAGGTCTTAAGTTGGATAAAAATACTTTGTTTTATATCCTCTTTAAACAAGCACTCTAATGGCTTAGCCATGATGTGCCAAATACTTAGAGAAAATACTAAGTCATTTGTTCAAGATGATCAACAATTATTATCAACTCTTTGTAAATTGGACATTCACTATAGTGAGAGAGACAGACACCCGGCCAGCCACTTAAATTGTGGAACAGGTCTCATGTACGTGGACATGTAAGGTTTGTTTCCAGGCCGCTTCATCCCACTATGCTGCTAAGATCCAAAAACTTCAAGATGATAACATCATGATCAAATTTGTTTAAGTCTAAAAGACAAGATTAGGGAAGAGGGAAAAGATAGAAAGAAAGATGTAGTTGTCCTCCAGGCTTCATCTCCAGACTTGTAATATTCTCCTTGATGACGTCTTGATTGAAGTTTTGATCTTCAGACTTGGTGGTTCTTGTATCCTCGAGGCTGGTCTTGGATTTACTTAGTCTTCATGAAGTCTCAGAGGAGAAGAAAATACCGAGAGAAAGACTTAGAGAATAAGAGGGAGGTTGGCCTTCTTGAACTTCTTCTCACTTTTCTTCCAAGTGCTGGACATCTTTGGGATGCTTCCAGAGTATGTTTTCTTCTAAGTCCTTCATGAACTTCTTCTTGATTTTCTTCTAAGTACTTGTTCTCCTTGAAGATACTTCTGAAGTCTTGTTTTTGGCTAAGTCCTTCATTGGTCTTCCAGCTCCATGTTGAAATTCCTAAGTGTCTAAGTGTATAACACTTTTTCCAAAATACAAGTTTGAAAATAATTCCTAACTTAGAGAAATTGGGGAGGAGTTTTCCTTATGGAAAATTTAACTATACAATATGCTATGCATGAAATGCAATTTTAATTCACAAGCAACATAACACTCATTTTTGTGAAGTTTATAAAATATGCATAAAGTTATAATTGCAATTTAATTAGTTTCTAATTTGCAAAACATAATAAAAGGAAACATATAGATTAAAATTTTATGTGTTTTTATATTTTACAACACAATTTTCTTTATAGATGGTGTTAATAGCCAGAGGTGGTTTAATTATATTTAATGCAATTTGATTTAATCAAAAATAATATTTCTATTAAAAGTTATTTCAAAATTAGTCAAACTATTCAAATTAAACTCACAACTATGAAATCATTCATAAATTACTCAAAAATATTTTATAGCAGTTGCATTAATCTACAAATATTCTAAAGTTTCTAAAACATATTTATTTGCAAATTTTGGATTTATAGATTTAAAGTTATTACAAATATACTCAAATTCACCATTTGAAATTTGAATATTTTATACTAAGTCAAATTTGAATTTTGTCAGATCCAAAATATTCTACATGTCGAGAGCTTTCCAAATATATAAAAATTATTAAATTTGGAGTTGTGGTTAAAAAGTTGTAAGAGATCTAAGTGACAGGGGTGTTTCTGTAAAATTGCCAATTAAATTTAATTAAGGAAAATGTTTTCCACGTGGCAGCTGACTGGGCAGTGACGTGGCTGCCACGCGGCGCTGACGTGGATTAGTTAACAGATCGGATCGTACCGCTTCGTTTTATCCATCTAATCCTGGCCGCGGGATCTTGATCGGACGGACGAGATCTCACGGCAGAAGTGAGCGGCGCTAGGTCGCCGGAGACGGAGCGCGCGGCGTCGGCACGATCGGAAAACACGTTCCCGATGATCTACAGCCCTAGAGGAATAGCGGAGCGTACCGTGATGAAGAGGAGATCCAGGCGAGGTCGATGGCGTGCTCGTGGTCCTTGACGCTTCCTCGTTCTTCGGCCACACCTCGTCGGAGTTGCGCACGGCGGCGGAGAGCTTCGGTGGAGCACGGATAGCTCGTTCTGCTACGCAAAAAGCTACCGCGCCATGTCAGGGAGGTGCATAGGATCGAGGGGAAGCTAAGGGGGTGGGTGAGAAGGTCTAGATCGATTGAATCTCACCGGAAATCGTCGAAGACGCCGACGGCAATGGCGGCACGGCGGGGACGATTGTGGGCAGCCTAGAGGCGATGAGCTCGGGTTTTCGGGTGCGGGAGAGGGCGGCGATGCTGGGGTATTTATGGGGCGCACGGATAAGGATTACTCCGCAAGGAAAGGATCGGATTGATCCGATTTTGGTTTCGGTTAGAGTTCGTTCGCGATACGGTTTGGGGAAGATGATGACATGTGGGTCCCGCGCGTCAGTGGGAGGAGGAAAGGAACTGGGCTTCTGCTGGGCTTTTGGCGGCTGCGCGCGCGGCAGACAGGAGGTGGGCTTCGGCCCAGTTGGCTCGGTCGTTTCCCTTCTCCCTTTTTTTTGACAAATTATTTTCTGTTTTCAAACTTTTAATTCAAAATTGATTTTTAAACTTAACCAAACCTTTTCAGAAAAATTCATAAAAATATGTTTTGGAATGCTAGTTTAATTTAGAACTTTTTGGTAGTATTCTTGCCCAAACTAAAAATTAATAAATTGGAATATTTTAAAGGATATAATTTAACATGTTTTATGGAATAATCTCCAAAACAAACATATCATTAAATATTAAATTTCAAACTCTTATTTTAGAAAGATTTTTAATTTAATTCCTTTCTTATATAGAATACTTATTCATGAAAATCATTTTAGATGTTGAAAATAAATGGAGTTCATTTTAAGTTAATGAAGTGTTTATTTGGATAATCCATGTTTTAAATAGTTTAAAAGGATCACTTATAAATATTATTTTAATTTATGAATAGCTATGGCTATGTGATTGGAATTAATTTCTTATCTGTAACTATTTACTTAAAATAAAATGGATTGTAGTTTGTAAGATATTTGTCAACTACACTTTTAGGTTTTTGAAATACAGTGGATAATAAAAATGTTTAAACTGTGACATTTGAATTATTAAACTTATAAGTTTGAAGTCTTTCATAGTTGGTTTCCTTATGCATTTAATATTTTATTTTAATAGAAGAAAAGTTTTAAATTTGAGTGATTTTTGAATATTATAAAATGTTGGGATGTTGCATAGGCTTCGCCACTTGAGACAAACTCTCATGTGGTCTGTCGGAACTGTTTCACGACAAATCGAATATGCTCAATGTCTACTCTCTCATAAAATTCCATATACTATTAACATCCTAGATGCCATCAAGAAGATCTCCTAAGTCAATACCTGGTAATCGTATATGGATTTTATTTCGGATCACAAATGACTCATAGCCATTTCTCGGACTTAGGTCCACCATCTCTTCTTCGTAGTTCGTAGGTGTATCATATTCCATTAATATGACCTTCATAACAAGATGATCGTAACACACAGTGTGGAACACAACCTCGTATGCCTACGCTCTTAGTATGAGCTCAGAACATCATGATCTTGAATCATCAGCTTTTTCAAGCTGTGGAGCCTGACACCGAAAACACTTTCGATTGCGCCACTCTGATGTCTGGAGAGGAAGTTCACCAACTTCGTCTTGCTCTACTTTCTTTCTCACTTATACCCTTGGACAAGAAACTATTTCTTTCGCAAGGTATATCCCGGCAAAGATTTTACCTATGTCGTGAGACATGTACCCAACTAACTCTTTAGGTAGG
Organism: Poa annua; assembly: GCA_026929855.1. Classification (NCBI taxonomy): domain Eukaryota; kingdom Viridiplantae; phylum Streptophyta; class Magnoliopsida; order Poales; family Poaceae; genus Poa; species Poa annua. The sequence goes on from CM049431.1 coordinate 89,895,057, forward strand.
GTATACTACAAAGATTAATCCATTTTAGGTTCGATTACATCGAAACACTAAATTGCTGAAACGACAATCCAGGCTCAAAAGCCATGCCATCACTCGTATGGTATTGTCTCCATGGATTCAAATGGTTTCCCTATTTGCTAACATGAGTGTTTACGTTTCTACCATATGATTAATGATCACAATAATTCGGTAAGAGATTTATTTACCACACACTATCCGATAGGGTGCAATTACAACGTCCTAACACACCATAACACTATGGTGTTCCATGCGACGTAATTTGTGGAACTCTTCTCACAAGTCATCCAATGATGTGCCAACATTATAACTCAAATCTTTATTTCCTCGATCTGCATCGCGGGAATTAGATTTTCTTGTTAAGTTTATTTCCTACTTCATTCTGAACTTCGTTTGATCGAATCAAAATTTCAGACTAATATTCCCCGGAGTGGATATCCATATATCTACTCGGAATATTCATGAAGTCTATGAAATAAAGACTTCCACTATACGTTAAAGTACTTCATTGATGCACATACACCGAAATGCACGATTCTCAACAAGCTTTACTCAAAACGTTTAGTGAAGTTCACGAAATAAAGGTCTCCACTACCCGTCAATTACTTCATTGAACCACATACATCTCTATGTATGACTATCAATAAGTTATATGCCCGCTTTCCGAAAACGGTATCACAGTTATTTTGCAAGTGTCAAAAGATCAAATCTTAGGACTTGTAGGTCCATCCAGTGTGGAGCTAATGCATATAACATTGACATGACTAAACGGTAGTTGTCGGGGGGCTGCCCCCCGGGTAGGGCAGATCCCGGCGCAATTCGACAGTGTAGCAACAGTGATTGAACTTTGGCGAGAGCAAGGGCCACCCCCTAGTGTGCTGAAGGGGCAACTTGACCCTTGAGTGCTGGTAGAGTGCAAGGTGCCTCCTGGCAGGCGCAAAGGTCATCTCTGGCGGCTATAAATAGACACCCCGAGCCCTCATAACAGCACAAGCATCAGCGGGTGGTTCCTCTAAGAACTAGCTTCTCGAAGTTGTCTTTGCTGGTAGGCTAAGACATCTTCGGGAGGCTAGGCCTAGAGACGCTCATCCTAAGACAACCTCGGGTGTATCCGGAAAGGCTCTCGGAGTTATGGCTCCTAGTAGACTCCCGGAAGAAAGAGTACTTGAGCATACCGGATAGGTAGTCCGGGTAAGTACTGACCGGAATGTTTGTCTCGGTTCTATCAGATTACTGGGCTTGTGCAGGGAGGAATAGCGAGGTCGGACAAGATGGTGACCGAAGTGAGAGATCCCGGTAGGCCGTCAACGGTCTGCAGCAGGCTTTCCCGCCTGATGCGGGGGGAAGTCACGTCCCACCTGACACGGAGGCATGGTTACATCCCACCTGACACGGAAGCATGGTCACCTCCCGCCTGACACGGGAGCGCGTCAGCCGGTACGACAATGGTACGACAAGACTGGACGTGCCTAGTCCGACAATCCGGAAAAGGCTATCCGAGATGGGCAAAGACATGTCCTGTCTCTGACAGGGGGACAATGATGATCCAGGACGGCTCCTGCTGTCCTCGCCGGAAAGATGACGAAGGGGCTACGCCGGATAGCACGGCGACTAGGTCGCACTAGCCGGTGTCGACATACCGGTTAGGCCTGTCCGGTGGGGCCAAGCCGGTTTAGGGTTTCCGGCCCTCCTGGCCGGAACTCTATAAAAGGCGCCATAACTGCTTCTGTGAAGGAGAGACCAACTTGGAAGACAAAGCTATAGTCACATTTACTACTAGAGCATTTACTTCTTCTTCCCTTGAGTTTATCTAGTTCTTCTTGTTCTTCACCTTAAGAGCTCTAAGAGCAAGTTGTAGCCCTTGTACCATACTTATATAGAGAGGAAAGGCAGGAGTAGGGGTGTTACCTCCTCACGAGGGCCCTGAACCTGGGTATATCGGGTGTGTGTTGTTGTGTGCCTCCGTGCATTTGTTCGTGTTTACTAGATCTTCCCCCTCGTGTTGTGATCCTGTCTCGCGTTCTTGGGAGATCTCGGTTACGCTGGGATCCTCCGCGTGTGAGCTCTTCAGCTCGCTATCCCTCCCCGGATCCACGAACGTCCATCGGCCCCACACATTATCCATCCTATGGCATCTGCCGTGACACCACCACGACAGTTAGCGCCCACCGTGGGGCAGACAGAGGCGTTGGCTGGTGTACACATCCGGACGGGCTCCCCCGTTCACTTCGACATTCAGGTTCTCTCTGGCCTTGTCGTAAGGCTGGGCGAGATTGTCTTCGTCAGCGACAACGTAGGGTGCTTCCGGAACAAACCCTTCCCGGTGAACGGGTGCATCATTGACTTCAGTGGCTTCACCACTTACGTCGCCACCGAGGTTATCTGCAGCTACCCGGATGTTATCCTGGATGCTGAGGATCCTCCCTCTGCGCCACTCGGGGTCCGTGTGCCGGTCGCTCCCCGAGTTCCGTCGCGGTCATGATGGTCGGGACAACCGAGGAGGAGTACCAGGACGCCGACGGCGATGCCGGTAGCGGCCACATTCGTTTGGCCAAACCTCCTCAGGAACGAGAAGCGGCCCGAGACGGCGATCCGCAGCCATCCCAGCCACGTCGCCGCCCAGATCCCCTCTCGGGTCTGGTGGCCAAGCTGGCTGTTCCTGTGACAGCTGAAGCAGACACCCAGGCCACTTCGGCTGAATTATATGAGCAGCGTAGGTTGCTGCTCGCCGAAGCGCAAGAGATTGCCGAGATCCGGCGTGAACTCAATGCTAGCCTCCGGGAGTACAATGCAGCTCACAGATTCCTTAAGATAGGCTCCCGGGACAAGCGTATCGCGGATCTGCGCAAAAAGGGCAGAATCATGAATGATGAGCTGGCCGGTGGGGCCGCAACGAGTCAGGCGGGTAGCATGTCCTCGGCGGGGAAGCCGGTATACAGCTCCCCGGCGAAAACTCTTAGGGCTGCCGAAGCAGCCATGGCAGAGCTGGTAGGGCTATCCGGTGAGGCTCTACGCAAACAACAGGAACGGGTGAATGAGTTGGTCGTCGAGGCCAACCGGCAGAATCAGGCCTTCAAGAAAAAGAACCCCGGAGCGGGATCCCAAGTGCATTCAGCAAGGGCCGATAACCAAAGATCGGGCGGAGAGGCCTCCTCCCCGCATCCGAGCAGAAGCAAGAGCAAGAGCAAGAGCAAAAGCCGGGGCTCCGGGAAGAACAAGCAGTTGCAGGCTTATGACCCGGCCTTTGCCGGCATCCAGCAAGCCGGGCAGCATAACTCGGGGCAGGCAGGAAGTACCCCGTGATGGGGGCAACCTGGGTGTCGGAAACAATAACCCGGCTAGCCGTGGTAATCCACCCCGGAACCCCCCCCCCCCATGTTCAGGGAAACCCGCGAAGGGAGGCCACCTCTGTCCCGCAGCAGGTTGTGATCCCGGTACAAGACAGGCTCAACGATGGCAACTCAAGATTGCAGCAGCTCGGGTACCAACCCAATGAGAATCCTTTGGGATCTTGGATAGGAACCAGACAGCTGGATCCGGCCGATGCCAGATTCCGGCTCGACCGAATCCACCAGTCCGAGCTAGTGGAAGAGCAAGGACCTCCGGGACCTGCCTGCTTTGGACCCCGGATCATGCGGGAGCCGCCTGTCCGGAATTTTCAGCTCAACGGAGGTGCTAAGACCTATGACGGCAGCAAGAAGCCGGAGGACTGGTTAACCGACTATGTAACTGCAGTAAGCATAGCCGGTGGAAACAGACGCTGGGCGGTACGTTACGTACCGCAGATGTTGGAAGGACCTGCCAGAATCTGGTTGAACAACTTGAGAACTGGCAGCATAGACTGTTGGTTGGATTTCGAGGAGGCATTTATCAGCAACTTCACCAGCACGTACAAAAGGACAAACAGGCCTCAACTGCTCGCCATCTGTAGGCAAAGGAGCAACGAGACTGATCGGGAGTACCTTACCCGGTGGAGCAATATTCGCAATTCTTGCGAAGGGGTGGTAGAGGCACAGGCCATCTCCTGGTTTGCACAAGGATGTCGGCATGGCTCAATGCTTTGGCAGAAGTTGCAAAGGAAGATGCCGGTGACCTTGGAAGAGACCATGCGCATCGCCGATACCTACACGCTTGGAGATCCCATGCAACCCCTGGTGGATGTCGGTGACTCCAACAGGAGGAATGCGGGACCTCAGCGTTCGGGATCGAGCAGGAGCCATGATCGCCAGGATTTTGGCCAGAAGAGGAATCAGCCCGAGTACCACCATGCCGCACAGCATGTCGCAGCGGTGACCCGAGATCAAGAGGATGCCGGCAACAATTAGCGTCAGAAGACAAGTGGCCCGGCTTGGGGTCAGAGCCAGGAAGTACAGAAAACTTGGGTGGACCAGAAGAAGCCCCTGACGTATGAAGAAATGCTGAACAAGCCATGCTGTTACCACACCCTGGAGGCCAACAAGCCGGCAAACCACTCCACCCGGCAGTGCAGCTGGTATCAGTGCACATTGCAGGAGGGAAGCTCAGGGGCTATTCGGCCGAGTGCTCCGGCATCTCGACCCAACATTCCGAGACCTCCTCCTCCGACTTCGGGAGCCAACGCGATCCGGATTAATCAGCCTCAGCGAGGACCCCCACCTCGGCTGGTGAACGTGGTGCACACCGGAACGACAATGGTGCAGGCTCCAGTAATCAAACCGGACATCAGCAAGGCAGCTAGCGGGAGGCACATCAGAGCTATGTGGTCTTCGTGACCGAGCCCACTGACCGGAAGAGTGTGCGACAGCGTGCCCTGGAAGTGAACGCTGTGATTCCGGCGGTACCCAAGTTCCTGCACTGGTCCGAGATGGTGATCACGTGGAGCCGGAAGGATCATCCCAGAGTTATGCCTAAGCCGGGGGCGTATGCCTTGGTGGTAGATCCAACCTTTGTCGGGCCCAGCCTCAACGTCCGCTTCAGTCGGGTTCTAATTGACAATGGCAGCGCCATTAACATCATGTACAAGGATACGATGCTGAAGCTGGGGGTGTCCATGAACACCTTGCTACCTACCGAGACGACCTTCCATGGCATTGTGCCCGGAGTCTCTTGCTTACCCATGGGTAAAATCTGGGTTGAGGTGCTATTCGGTACCCGGGAGAACTGCCGAACCGAGAGCTTGGAATTCGAAGTCGTGGACCTCGAAAGCCCGTATCACGCACTGATCGGCAGGCCGGCCCTAGCCAAGTGCATGATCTCAACTCACATGGGCTACCTGAAAATGAAGATGCCGGGTCCTAACGGCATAATCACTATCTCGGGAGACCACAAGCGCTCCATGGAGTGTGCTTCGGCCGGCTCGTGCTTAGCAGAGTCCCTGGTGATCGCTGAAGAAAAGAAGAGGATCCAGCAGGTGGTGGCGATGGCCAAGAGCTCCCAACTCGGAATGCCCGGGATGGTGAACCCGGAGCAGGGTGCATCATTCCAACCACCTAAGGAGACGAAGAAGGTGGGAGTGGACCCCAGCAACCCGGTGCACCAAGTTATCATTGGTAGCAACCTGGACAGCAAATAGGAAGGCGAGCTCGTCGACTTCCTCCATGAGAATCGGGATGTTTTGCGTGGTCGAGTGACGATCTGCAAGGTGTTCCGAGTGAGTTGGCTGAGCACTCTCTGTTTGTTAGGCCGGATGCGAAACCGGTGAAGCAACCGACTAGGCGCCTCTCGGATGAACGAAGAGTTGCCGTCATGGAACATCTTGCTATACTGCTGGCCGCCGGATTCATAATGGAAGTGCTGCACCCGGATTGGATATCAAATCCGGTCCTGGTAGAGAAGAAGAAAGATGATCCCCTCCTGCTTAAGGTGTGGCGCATGTGCATCGACTTCACCAACCTCAACAAAGCATGTCCGAAGGACCCCTTTCCACTACCCCGGATAGATCAAGTGATAGATTCCACTGCCGGGAGTGAGCTTTTAACTTTTTTAGATGCCTATTCTGGTTTTCACCAGATACCTTTGAATCCGGATGATCAATTGAAAACTGCTTTTATTACCCCGTATGGGGCTTATTGCTATCGTGTCATGACTTTCGGTTTGAGAAATGCTGGTGCTACATACCAGAGGTGCATGCAGAAATGTTTGCATGACCAGATAGGCCGGAATGCCGAGGTCTATGTCGATGACATAGTCATAAAAACAAAAGAAAAAGCCTCATTGATCGATGATCTGAGGGAAACATTTAAGAACTTAAGAAGATTCCGGATGAAGTTGAATCCGGATAAGTGCACATTCGGTGTTCCGGCAGGAAAATTACTCGGTTTCCTCATCTCAAGCCGGGGGATTGAAGTCAACCCGGGTAAGATACGTGCTATCGAGAGCATGAAATTGCCCGTACGTCTCAAAGATGTGCAGAAGTTCACTGGTTGTCTTGCATCCCTAAGTCGGTTTGTGAGCCGACTTGGAGAGAAAGCCTTGCCCCTATACCAGTTGATGAAGAAGAGCAAAACATTTGTTTGGACCCCGCAGGCCGATGCGGCGTTCAACGATTTGAAGAGAATGCTTTCAACAGAGCATGTAGGGCTTGGCCGCTGCGGCTGGGACCCGCATCGTGCAAGTCCTCCACGATCTCGGAGGCATCGGCGGCAATCCAGGCTTGGTTGTATTCTTCAACAACGCGCACGCCGGAGCCGCCAGGCGCGCGAGTAGCAACAACCTCCCGGGATCCTGAAGGCATAAAGGAGCTTACGGTTGCTCGCAACATCTGCAGGGCGGCAGTGGGGATCTCGATAGGAGGTGGCAGTAACGGCGAAAACTTACCCGTGCTTAGGGCCAAGTCTTGGGCCGAGGACGTAGGGGTAGCAGTAGGTTTGGCGGAGGTTGTTTTCTGCCCGGCGGCCTTGGGGCGCGCTTTCCCGGCAGGATGCTCAGGTTGCCGGGAAGGGGCCGCGGGCTGTTTCACCGGGGCTGTCTTGCTCAAGGCTTGCCGGGAGGGGCCGCTCGGCACGACCTGCCGAGGAGGACTTATGATCTCCGTCTCAAGCCCAGGCACCCTGCGCGGGCTCTCCGGAAGAAGGATGTCTTCCGATGCGGTCGTAGCCTGGACAGGAATCTCGTCCACCACGGGACGAGTATCCGGAGTCGCAGCGGCAGTCAGTGCGGCACCAGAAGCAGGAGGCTCGCTCCCTCGAGCGGAAGGGCGAGGTGGAGAATAAGCAGCCCGAGGCGGGCTGGGAGTCCGGGATCCCGGAGGTCGGGAGGCAAAGGATGCCGGGACGTCGAGTGCATCGCTGAAAGAAATATATCAGTAAAGACTTCAGGAGAAGACAAGATCATGTAACATGAAGCAAAGAAAATTTACCCGGAATCAACGGTGGGAGGACCCCTCCTTCGGCGTGGAGGCTTCTCGGCCGTTTGTTCGATGGCCTGCTCTTCTTGGGGGTGCTGCCGGAAGCATCAGCAGGGTTGGTATCGGAAGCCGCACGCTTCCGGGTCTCGGCGCGTTTCGTCACGGCCGTGGGTTTCGGAACCACTGTTGAAGCCCAGTTGAGGGGAAGAGCGTCAATCACATCGAGTATTTGACAATCAATCTCATCCTCGTCATCTGAAGAAACGGAAATAGCCTCTGAGGTTGAAGGGTTACCCGGAGCAGCAGCGCGAACTAGAGAAACAACAAGATGGTCCTCGCCATCGGGATCCTCTCTCGGCATCTTAGCCGGTGCCGGAATGTTCGGCACGAAATTCCCGTCGGCGTGCATCGCGTCCTCCTCAGTTTGCCGCTCGAATAACTGCACGAATAAGTCATTGCATGACAACCATGTCGGTTTCCAACAGAATCCGGGTGCAAATGCAAGTTTGCGAAAGACAGATAGAAGCACCTGTTTTAGTGGTTTTTTCCGGGATCCCCCGACAAGACCCCAGACATAATCATCCGACATCTTCGTTCGAGCAATAGCTCGAACGCGCCGGACGACTGCGGGACGGTCCAACCCGAAGATGCTGGTCCTGGTGGGATCTAGGTTCCCGTCCATATGGCACATCTTGTGCACTCGGGTTTGTAGGGGGCAGACGCGACAGATAATGAAGCAGCGCAGGAGATCGTCGCCAGTCATCTTATCAGTCAACACGCCGAGGACGTCGTGCATACATCTGACCTCCTCGGTATCTAGAAGCCGGTTTTAGAGGTCGAATTCACGGGGAGGCCCAATGGCGAACACCGGCAGATTGATAAAATCCGGGTTCGAGGATCCCGGAGCATCTCCCGAAGTCTCCCGGTTCTTCACATAGAAGAAACTACGCTGCCACTTCCGGCAGGATTCTAGTCCCTTGACTATAGGAAATCCGGAGTCAGCGCGAGGAATTATGGTGGCCGCTCCGCAGTCGACCAAGTCTTTAACTTTCTGATCCGGATTGGGGATGACTTGGCGGCGGAGGATGAAGTACTTGGCCCAGAGGTCCAAGAAAGGCCACACGCCGAGATATGCTTCCGTATAGGTGGTGAAGACCGAAAGCATCATAATGGCGTTGGCTGGGAGATGATGGGGTTGGAGGCTGTAGGTGTCGAGGAAGTTGCGGAAGAAGGGGCTAGCCGGAAGCCCAAACCCGCGCTCGAAATGCGTGAGGAATACGACGTATTCCCCGGGTTGGGGTTCCGGTTGAACCTCGCCCTCCGGGAGACGACTCTCGACTTCTGGCGGAATCCGGTGAGTCCGGTACAGCCAGTCGAGGTCCTTCTGAATGATCTCGGACCCATCCCAGCACCCCCGAACACTTTCTTCAGCCATGTCGAAGAGATCTGCAGATGTATCCGGGCTACTCTGCAGGCGCAACGGCAGTTAGTCGGAGTTAGTCTACCGGGAGCTAAGATACCGGATCACAAACTCCTAAGGACAACCGGACTCCTCGCAAATAAGATCTACCGCGCGCTAGTAAATCGAAACTTAATCGATGAAAATACGCCCGGGCAAAATACAAATGTGGCCTAGTGCGAGCAAAAGGCTAAGGTGTATAACGCGTCCTCATCCCCGCCGCGCGGCTCGCGCTCGCCGCCGGCGGCGCCACCGCGCGTGCGTTGTTGCGCGACCGAGCACGAAACATCATCCCCCTAAAGGAGTTCATCGGAGCGGAGGAAAGAACTCACCGGAGAAAGCGAGGCCGGTGACGGGCAAGAAGGGCGGGACCCGATGGTGGAAGCGAAGAGCTCCGGCGACCAGCGAGAGCGGCGACGTTCGGGTTCCGGGCGCGGCAGCAGCGACGTGCTCGAGACGACGGTGGGAAATGTGAGAAGTTGGGAAGAAGAAGAAGTGACCGTTCCGGTCCCCTATTTATGGGGGGGGGGGGGGGGGGATCCGGAGCGGTTTCCGAATTTCCCGCCCACGATCTCTCCGATCGTGGTGGGATCTATTTTGTGCAGCGCGACACGTGGCGTCCACCGGAGCGCCCGATCCGGCCACACCGGGGGCCACACAGCCCCAACGGTTGGACTTCGGATCGGCTGCGGCTCCCGGCACACGAACCCGAGCGGCGGCGTGCTCGTTCAGAGGCACTCGAGTGCGTTTCTGATTCGACAGGACCTTGGGTGGGACCCAGCCCAAGATCTGGAATTCAATGCGGAGCCAACGATCAAGATTCACTCACGTGGCACTATCCGGTTACGAGCATGGCCTTCCGGTCGAAACGATCTCGGTATGGGGATCTCGGCAAAACTCATCTCGGCATCAAGTCAAAGGATAGTCGCATATTTTATGGGGAGATAGTTGTTATTAAAGCTGATCTCGCACATCATCCGGGGTCGCTGCGCAGCACCAACTTCGGGGACTAGTGTCGTGGGGCTGCCCCCCGAGTAGGGCAGATCCCGGCGCAATTCGACAGTTTAGCAACAGTGATTGACCTTTGGCGAGAGCAAAGGCCACCCCCTAGTGTGTTGAAGGGGCAACTTGACCCTTGAGTGCTGGTAGAGTGCAAGGTGCCTCTTGGCAGGCGCAAAGGTCATCTCTGGCGGCTATAAATAGACACCCCGAGCCCTGATAACAGCACAAGCATCAGCGAGTGGTTCCTCTAAGAACTAGCTTCTCGAAGATGTCTTTGCTGGTAGGCTAAGACATCTTCGGGAGGCTAGGCCTAGAGACGCTCATCCTAAGACAACCTCGGGTGTATCCGGAAAGGATCTCGGAGTTATGGCTCCGAGTAGACTCCCGGAAGAAAGAGTTGAAAGAGCATTTTCCCTCATGTGTGGTTTTGGTAATTGAATTACAATCTCTATGGACTAATGTTTGCATTGAGATATCATTATAGATCATGTCCATGGAATTGTGGAGTTCATGTGTTGAACTCTTGAAGCTCATGTGTTGAGTGAAGCTTATTGCAAGAATGTCTTGAAGATTCAAGACATCTTCTTAATGAAGAAAATATGAGTTGTGCAAGACCAAGAGAAGCTTTCTCGAAAAGATCCTATGCTTGGTGCTTGCAATGGATACATGAAGATGAAGCTAAGCGAGACTCTCCCATTGTGAGCATGGGGGAGTATTTGGAGAAGTCTTCATCAAGCAAGTGATTGGACGCGCAATCAAGAAAGATGACCCACTTGAAGAGATCAAGATAGTCATCATCTAACTCAAGTGGAATGCTCAAGGCAAAGGTATGATCTTGATAGGGCTATAGGATAGATAAGCGTTCTATCAAGAGGGGTTCTCAAGTTAGCAACTTGATCGCATTCTTGTGGAGAGCTCAAACCTTTGCATACTTGGCATATCTTATTTCTTGGTTCTTATTTGGCTTTTATGTTGGTGAGGAATTAGAGCTTGGTTCATCTCCATGTCAAGCTCTAGTTCATCGAAATCGGTTTTACTTTGGACAACTTCTTGCGTTTTCGGTGGCGGAAATATTACCGGTTCTACCTTGAGGAAAGTCCCACACCTTGCCATGTGTGGATATTTTACTCTATTTATGGGATGCAATATTTCCAACAAAATTTTGTTGGGTAGTCATCGTCGCTATCTTTCCAACAAAATTGGTCTCACCTCATTTGGAGTTCATTTGCAAAAGTTATAGCAGTTTTCGTTTCGATGTTCTGCTGATTCGGATTATTGGGGTCGGATATTCTGCCCTACCGGAATTTCCGGTTCCCCAGCTCATCCAAGAAAACGGCTAAGGAAAGAGAAAAAGGGTTCTGACTCCAGTCGGAAATTATGCTCGGAAATTTCCGTCTACCGGAATTTCCGAGTGCCCCCAGAAAAGTCCTCCAGAAATGGCTAAGGAAAAGTTTGGTTTTGCTTCCGACTCCAGCCGGAATTTCCGAGCTCTCTTAGACCGGAATTTCCGGGTGACCGGAATTTCCGAGTCTCTCTAGACCGGAATTTCCGGGTGACCGGAAATTCCGAGTCTCACTTATACCGGAATTTCCGGGTGTCGAAACAGCCAACGGCTATATTTCCTGGAGGGGTATAAATACCCCTCCCCTTCTTTTTCCCCAGCAAATCCAAGGCAGCACGATTTTCCCCTCTCTCCTACTCCATTGTTGACCTTGGAAAGCTCACTTCCCTCTCAATCCCGCCATTGAATCTTCTATATTCTTTAGGGAAAGTTGAGAGGAGATCTAGATCTACAATCCTACCAATCAATCTCTCCTCTAAGTGAGGGGAACTTAGTGGATCTAGTTCTTGGAGTTCCTTTGTGGTTCTTCTTCTTTGTTCTTCCTCTCCTCTCCCCCCATAAGCATTAGTTGCTTTTGGTGGGATTTGGGAGTGAAGGATTTGACTCCTTTGTGGTTTCCTTTGTTCTTCCTCTCTGATTCCCCCATAAACATTTGTTGTTGTGTTGGAATTTGAGAGTGAAGGACTTGAGCACTTCGTGTGCTCTTGCCATTGCATTTGCATCGGTTTGAGCCCTCCACGAGGATTCGTGGTGGTTATACTTGTGAGCTTGTTACTCTTGGGTCTTTGGACCCTAGACGCCTTTTGTGGCCGGCCTTTTGTGACCAAGTCCTTTTGTGGTCAAGACCTTTTGTGGTCACTTGAGAGCCCCCAATTAAGTTGTGGGTGTGTGCCTCAAGACTTGAGAGCCCCCAATTAAGTTGTGGGTGTGTGCCTCAAGAGTTGTACGAGATTCGATTTTCGCCCCAAAGGAGATCAATAGTGGAAGGTGAACTCGAACCTTTTGTGGTTGAGTTCATCAGGAGAAGAAGGTGAGCCTTTGTGGCGTTGCGGCTAACCTGTTGTGGTTGCGCACACCTCTCCAAACGAGACGTACACCTTTGGGTGGAACTCGGGAATACATCCTCGTCTCCGCGTGCCTCGGTTATTTCTATACCCGAGCTCTTTACTTATGCACTTTACATTGTGATAGCCTTCGTGCTTGAAGTCATATATCTTGCTATCATCTTGTTACTAGTATTGCTTAGCTTAAGTTGTTGGTGCACATAGGTGAGCCTAGTTTATATATCTAGGTTGTATGCTTGTAAAAGTAAACCTCTAGTTTTATTCCGCCTTTATCAAGCATACCGGAATTTCCGGGTCATTCGTGTACCGGATATTCCGGCTACTCAGAATTTCCGGTCACTCTTGGACCGGATATTCCGGCTCCTCGAAAAAGTTTTAAATCGCCTATTCACCCCCCCTCTAGGCGACGTCTATCCGTTCAAGAGTACTCGAGCATACCGGATAGGTAGTCCGGGTAAGTACTGACCGGAATGTTTGTCTCGGTTCTATCAGATTACTGGGCTTGTGCAGGGAGGAATAGCGAGGTCGGACAAGATGGTGACCGAAGTGAGGGATCCCGGTAGGCCGTCAACGGTCTGCAGCAGGCTTTCCCGCCTGATGCGGGGGGAAGTCACGTCCCACCTGACACGGAGGCATGGTCACATCCCACCTGACACGGAAGCATGGTCACCTCCCGCCTGACATGGGAGCGCGTCAGCCGGTACGACAACAGTACGACAAGACTGGACGTGCCTAGTCCGACAATCCGGAAAAGGCTATCCGAGATGGGCAAAGACGTGTCCTGTCTCTGACAGGTGGACAGTGATGATCCAGGACGGCGCCTGCTGTCCTCGCCGGAAAGATGACGAAGGGTCTACGCCGGATAGCACGGCGACTAGGTCGCACTAGCCGGTGTCGACATACCGGTTAGGCCTGTCCGGTGGGGCCAAGCCGGTTTAGGGTTTCCGGCCCTCCTGGCCGGAACTCTATAAAAGGCGCCATAACTGCTTCTGTGAAGGAGAGACCAACTTGGAAGACAAAGCTATAGTCACATTTACTACTAGAGCATTTACTTCTTCTTCCCTTGAGTTCATCTAGTTCTTCTTGTTCTTCACCTTAAGAGCTCTAAGAGCAAGTTGTAGCCCTTGTACCACACTTATATAGAGAGGAAAGGCAGGAGTAGGGGTGTTACCTCCTCACGAGGGCCCTGAACCTGGGTATATCGGGTGTGTGTTATTGTGTGCCTCCGTGCATTTGTTCGAGTTTACTAGATCTTCCCCCTCGTGTTGTGATCCTGTCTCGCGTTCTTGGGAGATCTCGGTTACGCTGGGATCCTCCGCGTGTGAGCTCTTCAGCTCGCTATCCCTCCCCGGATCCACCAACGTCCATCGGCCCCACACATTAGCCATCCTATGGCATCTGCCGTGACACCACCACGACAGTAGTGCCACACATATGTGGTGTCTTTATTAAGTTTGTATCGTTTGGCATTAATATTATGAATGTGGGAGGTTCTACCATCTAAATTCAAATCGGCATATGATCATTACTTCATAAATATAGGACACCAATTTGTCACTATCATGTATGCACAAGTGTCTCGCTAGAGGAGACACACTTGTAACGATCATACTAACAGGCGATCATAAATAATTTACCTAAATGGTAGATCTAGAGGGAGAGTGTCTATGGCCATCACAACAACTTGATTGCCATTATCAACACGCAATGTCACCTCATCCTTTCAAGCTACTCAAGCAGTAAACCTGGTTTTTCACAAAACATGACTAGTTCAAAACTTAGTCACTACTGCGAGTACTTGCTTAGCTAAAACATTCATAACATGTATATCATATATACACCATCATCATTGATGACTTCCGGCGATCTGTTTCATTTTCTTGATACTTCCACCGTAATCAAGAACCATGAAGGTGAACGATTCCCCTTGCATGACATAGTCTATGACAGAGGATTTGCACTTGGCAACGATGTCTGTCATCCAGTAATTGAGCTGAGCGAGGCGTCTCAATGTTCATTAATCATGAACATATGTCATTAAGTATGACCGCCACGTGCTCCCTCAATGTGTGTATTCTCTTCCATCTTGGTTGAGAAGACAATCAGTCAACGTACTGATAAACTTCATCAATCCAACGTTTGGGGTACCCCGAGTTTAGCGACCATATCATATGTTCGCGATCTAAAAACTCGTACCCACCGTTGGTTCTTTATGGCAGAGATCATAGCATACACTTGACTATGATGATATCATCCGCACAAAATTCGATAATCAAAATTATCTTTTGTTAGCGGAATCTCCGGGTTTATCTCCTAGCGGGTACTGTAACACAAAGAGCTAACGGTTTAAACACGGAGTATCCTCAAGCTAAAGCATAAAACTATGAAGTTTGGACCCAACCTTTTAAGTTTCTCAAACACAGGAATGCGCCTAATTTGAAAAGATGCTATTACAATGGTTAATATCTACAAAGGTTTGCAAAACAGACTCTGTTCATTATATTCCGAGTTCTATTATTTTAGAAAATAACTATCCGAACTCCCACTCAAACGAACATCCCTCCTGGTCGTTTAAGCGATTACACGACCCCCATTCATTGCACCACCACTCATCATCAGAGCCGGCGGCACAACTTCAAGAGTAGACAAAAGTCCGCCACACCAATTTTGTGACTCGTGCTCGACCTTTCGGTCTGCTTGTTCCGAGGCCATATTTCTGAATATGCTAGGCTCGCCACCAAAAAACCCCACGCTGACGCTTGTGCAACATGGCTTACACCCACTGTATGCGAACGACGAGATGTCTGACTCCCGATCATCACGGCCTGCCTCATAACGTAGAACTTTCTTGGTGGTGCGCGTTGGAGGGAGAACACTAGTGGTATTTTGAAGGGATCATCTTATATAACTACCGCCGTGTAACTAATATATACTATATATACAATCACACAATATAAGATGCACACAAAACATCAAATGTAATGCAGTGTGATATAGTCCATTGCGCCATGGTCTTCTTGGCGCCCGCAGTTTATAAACAATTTAATAAACCTACCTTGACCATATCACATAGCCCCTGCAAAATAAAGTTAGACGCTTCTACTTTATCTTTTGCATATTTTACGTGGCTCGGGGCTTTCGTAAATAGAACCGCTTCATACCTACGAACCTTATGACCACAACAACGATCCAATAATTGCATGTTTAAGCATCCCTTTCGGGCCCTCCATTGAAAATGCAAAGCCAACTAAAGAGAGAGAAACAGGCACCCGCCAGCCACAGATACGGTACAAGCCGTATGTCAGTAGTGGAACCAGTCTCGTGTAAGCGTAAGCGTAAAGTCGGTCCGGGCCGCTTCATCAACTCGATGCCGCTGGAATCACAAGTGCACGCTAGAGGGTAGCAAATAACATGAATGGTGCCCCCGTGCAGAACACGGGTTCTAACAGCGTACAGCTATATCTACGATAGATCGGCTCTTATACCACTGAAGGGGATCGTGTGCAGAAAACAAAAAAATTCCTAGCAACGATATCCTTAAACTAGCCAAGATCTACACTATGCAGATATAGTAGTACCGCGGAGATCGGAATACATACCCTCGTAGACCGAATAGCGGGGATTACGCTCCCGCACAAGCGTTGACGACGAAGACGACGTAGCCGACCTTTAGGTCGCGAAGAACTCGGCGCGACGAAGACGACGAAGATGACCCCGAGGTCGGGTGGAGGAAGTAGGCCTCCGAGTACCGCTAGCGCAGCACCTCGCAGGGCGTCACACACATACGGTGGAGACGACGGCCTCCGAAGCTCCAGTCCAGGACGAGCAGCGGAAGACTTGGACCGGAACACCAGCAGCGCGGCAGCGGGCTATGGTGGAAGAGATCCCCCTCCTCTACTCGGCGCGGCTCCGACAAGGGAAACACGAGATCGAGAGAGAAATTGGGAATTAATTGGTGAATTAAAAGGCCAGGGGTGCCCCTTCTTATATAGGCTCCCAGAGGGAGTCAACATTGCCAGCCAGGCAATGTGGGACTATCCCACAGCCTGGTTCGGCCAAGGAGGGTGCGTCGGCCCCCTGGTGGGCCCCATCTGGCCCACCTAGGCCGGCCTCCATGCCCCCACCGAATCCCCTTGAGGATTTTCCCCCTCTTGGGCCTTCTTTCGCCCAGAAGGCCCATTTAGGGAAATCAGCCTAAATAAATTCGAAAATAAATATATAAAATCATATTTGCATATTAATTACACTAATTAATATCAAACATAATATATATAATTTATCCTAGCTCCGAAAACTCTTTCGGCGCTGCCCGATCTCCATCGGACCCCTCCCGGGACGCTCCCGGTGATCTCTTTCCTTTCCGGTTGTCTTGTCGAAACCCCTTAAGGGTGTTACCCTAGCGGTTCGATATAATAACATGTATGATCAAGACTCCTCTATGATCAACGACTAACTCGTAGGCCTGGACCCCATGAATTAATCCCTGTGATATAACGAATGACTTTCATCTATCAAACCTGGACGTATAGTCTTAAACCCTTTGTCATGGCGATACTTAGCGTGTCCGAGCATCATTCTTAGATATCTCCATAACTAGCATGATCTCGTTACCGACATCGCTATCTTCTACTAGTCTATGATATTATGTCAGCTGGTGACCTAGTCACATGTTTGCAAACTCATTTGACATAATCTCACCGAGTGGGCCCTAGAGTATCTATCCGGCTATGCGGACTGACAAATCCCGCTGTTGACCCCTCGTCTCAACTACCCCCTTCCGATACCCAAAAGTATCACCGTTATTGTCACACTAGATAAGATGTGACGTTTGGTGCGATCAAAGTATCTTTCAGGGATAACAGTAAGAGTTGATCTCACGGTCTTAAGGCGTAACGACTATGTCCTACAAATACTGGGTATGTCCATCACATCGTTACACCTAACGATATGACTTCCATTGCCGACCGGCGCCATGCCCTATGATCGGAAAACCTCGATCATCAATCGCGCAACGAAACTAGTCTTAATAGAGGCTACTAGGGACCTGGTTGTTTATCTACCACACATGTATTAATGTTTTCGCTTAATACAGTTATAGCATGGTATAAAACATATAATGAACGATTGGGATATTGCCAATAAACTATGTTTATTAAGTACCTCTAGGGCATATTCCCTTCAGTCTCCCACTTGCACTAGAGTAACACTTAATCTTTTTTTTAAGCGCACTTAATCTAGTTTACAACCTGGTAAAAGCTCAACACCCATAGCATCTTGGTGCCTGCTCGCCTCGTGGAAGAGGAATACAGTCAATAGAACTCACACATTGAGATCTATATGTGTTTTGCAACACTTCTATGTCACCCAGTTTGACATAATCCCGTATCTTACGATGACGGTGAAATATATCCCAGTGGATGGAGTGAGACTCGAGAATTCGCGTAGCATGCGCCTTAAAAGTCTGAAAGATCTATTAAGGGGACCACCTACGCTCCGAAAACTGCTCAGTCCAATCACACTTGCTACTTCTAAAGTCGCGATACATTTATATACCTATGTAGATTATACGACAGTGCATTCATATGCGACTTCGCAAACTAACCATGTCTATCTTCGAAATAAAGGACATCTCCTATATGAGATTTCTAGTTGTATGGGTCAGTGTAATAACTTGCATCATCGTAACCGCTTTACGGCAAGTTGCCATTCCACTCTTACCCGTTACTAGAAAACCTATCTTCAGTTCTCATAGACACTGAAGAATAAACTTAACGTTTGTTCATTGATCCACACAAGGATCACTCTAGAACCTGTTCTTGAACCAAGAACTCGGGTCACACCAAGTCGAGCTTTCAGCCTGATAGACTCTATGTGTGATACATAGAGAATGTCGAACATCATTTTCTATCACTGAAAAAGCCAAGATTAACTTAATCTTTTACCTAGTCATACAAGCAAGAACCTCTTTCTTCGCTTGTCCTTTTCTGAAACACTTCAGAATCCTGACTTAGGAAATACTCCGACTTAATGTTATTAAGCCCCCTCTGATCTATGCAATTATAAATCGGATGCCTAATACTCCTAACTTCATTTCATAGAAAATTTAATCACTTAAATAATCCTTTACACTCTACTAGAGGATCTGTGTCATTCAATATGTTGTTACATACCAAATCACGAATGACACCTAGCTCCCACTCAAATATGCCTTCCGCATATAAGATCAAGGAAAAGCTACTTAGCTCCCACTCAAATATGCCTTCCGCATATAAGATCAAGGGAAAGCTACTTTGCTCCCACTCACTTGTTTGCAAATGTAGGTTTCTTCAACTATTTTGGACAACTCCAAAATCCTTTGATCACATTATCAAAGTGAAGATTCCAGCTTCGATATGCTTACTTCTGCCCATGAATGGACAACCGAAGTTTGCATGCATGTTTAGCATCCTCAGGATTACAAACCATTCTTAATGACACTATTAAGAACCATGGTTTTCTCATCCAACTATCAATTTCACATTCGAAATTATAGTTATTGCTAAACGACCCAGAATAGATTTAGGCTTCGCCACTTGAGACAAACTCTCATGTGGTCTGTCGGAACTGTTTCACGACAAATCGAATCTGCTCAATGTCTATTCTCTCATAAAATTCCATATACCATTAACATCCTAGATGCCATCAAGAAGATCTCCCAAGTCAATACCTGGTGATCGTATATGGATTTTATTTCGGATCACAAATGACTCATAGCCATTTCTCGGACTTAGGTCCACCATCTCTTCTTCGTAGTTCGTAGGTCTATCATATTCCATTAATATGACCTCCATAACAAGATTGTCGTAACACATAGTGTGGAACACAACCTCGTATGCCTACGCTCTTAGTATGAGCTCAGAACATCATGATCTTGAATCATTAGCTTTTTCAAGCTGTGGGGCCTGACACCGAAAACACTTTCGATTGCGCCACTCTGATGTCTGGAGAGGAAGTTCACCAGCTTCATCTCGCTCTACTTTCTTTCTCACTTATACCCTCGGACAAGAAACTATTTCTTTCGCAAGGTATATCCCGGCAAAGATTTTGCCTATGTCGTGAGACATGAACCCAACTAACTCTTTAGGTAGGGTATACTACAAAGATTAATCCATTTTAGGTTCGATTACATCAAAACACTAAATTGCTGAAACGACAATCCAGGCCCAAAAACCATGCCATCACTCGTATGGTATTGTCTCCATGGATTCAAATGGTTTCCCTATTTGCTTACGTGAGTGTTTACGTTTCTACCATATGACTCTAATGATCACAATAATTCGGTAAGAGATTTATTTACCACACACTATCCAATAGGGTGTAATTACGACGTCCTAACACACCATAACACTATGGTGTTCCATGTGACGTAATTTGTAGAACTCTTCTCACAAGTCTTCCAATGATGTGCCAACATTATAACTCAAATCTTTATTTCCTCGATTTGCATCGCGGGAATTCGATTTTCTTGTTAAGTTTATTTCCTACTTCATTCTGAACTCCGTTTGATCGAATCAAAAATTCAGACTAACATTCACCGGAGTGGATATCCATATATCTACTCGGAATATTCATGAAGTCTATGAAATAAAGACTTCCACTACACGTTAAAGTACTTCATTGATTCACATACACCCATATGCATGATTCTCAACAAGCTATACTCAAAACGTTCAGTGAAGTTCACGAAATAAAGGTCTCCACTACCCGTCAATTACTTCATTGAACCACATACATCTCCATGTATGACTATCAATAAGTTATATGCCCGTTTTCCAAAAACGGTGTCACAGTTATTTTGCAAGTGTCAAAAGATCAAATCTTAGGACTTGTAGGTCCATCCAGTGTGAAGCTAATGCATATAACATTGACATGACTAAACGGTAGTGCCACACATATGTGGTGTCTTTATTAAGTTTGTATCCTTTGGCATTATTATTATGAATGTGGGAGCTTCTACCATCTAAATTCAAACCGGCATATGATCATTACTTCATAAATATAGGACACCAATTTGTCACTATCACGTACGAACAAGTGTCTCGCTAGAGGAGACACACTCGTAATGATCATACCAACACCCGATCATAAAGAATTTATTCAAATGGTAGATCTAGAGGGAGAGTGTCTATGGCCGTCACAACAACTTGACTGCCGTTATCAACACGCAATGTCGCCTCATCCTTTCAAGCTACTCAAGCAGTAAACCTGGTTTTTCACAAAACATGACTAGTTCAAGACTTAGTCACTACTGCGAGCACTTGCTTAGCTAAAACATTCATAACATGTATATCATATATACACCATTTTCATTGATGACTTCCGGCGATCTGTTTCATCTTCTTGATACTTCCACCGTAATCAAGAACCATGAAGGTGAACGATTCCCCTTGCATGACATAGTCTATGACAGAGGATTTGCACTTGGCAACGATGTCTGTCATCCAGTGATTGAGCTGAGCGAGGCGTCTCAATGTTCATTAATCATAAACATATGTCATTAAGTATGACCGCCACGTGTTCCCTCAATGTGTGTATTCTCTTCCATCTTGGTTGAGAAGACAATCAGTCAACATACTGATAAACTTCATCAACCCAACGTTTGGGGTACCCCGAGTTTAGCGACCATATCATATGTTCGCGATCTAAAAATTCGTACCCACCGTTGGTTCTTTATGGCAGAGATCATAGCATACACTGGACTATGATGATATCATCCGCACAAAATCCGATAATCAAAATTATCTTTTGTTAGCGGAATCTCCGGGTTTATCTCCTAGCGGGTATTGTAACACAAAGAGCTAACGGTTTAAACAAGGAGTATCCTCAAGCTAAAGCATAAAACTATGAAGTTTGGACCCAACCTTTTAAGTTTCTCAATCGCAGGAATGAGCCTAATTTGGAAAGATGCTATCACAATGGTTAATATCTACAAAGGTTTGCAAAACAGACTCTGTTCATTATATTCTGAGTTCTAGTATTTTAGAAAATAACTATCCGAACTCCCACTCAAACGAACATCCCTCCTGGTCGTTTAAGTGATTACACGACCCCCATCCATTGCACCACTCCTCATCATCAGAGCCGGCGGCACAACTTCAAGAGTAGACAAAATCGTCCGCCACACCAATTTTGTGACTCGTGCTTGACCTTTCGGTCTTCCTGTTCCGAGGCCATATTTCTGAATATGCTAGGCTCGCCACCAAAGACCTCCACGCTGACACTTGTGCAACATGGCTTACACCCACTATATGCGAACGACGAGATGTCTGACACCCGATCATCACGGCCTGCCTCATAACGTAGAACTTTCTTGGTGGTGCGCGTTGGAGGGAGAACACTAGTGGTATTTTGAAGGGATCATCTTATATAGCTACCGCCGTGTAACTAATGTATACTATACACACAATCACACAATATAAGATGCACACAAAACATCAAATGTAATGCAATGTGATATAGTCCATTGCGCCATGGTCTTCTTGGCGCCCGCAGTTTATAAACAATTTAATAAACCTACCTTGACCATATCACATAGCCCCTGCAAAATAAAGTTAGACGCTTCTACTTTATCTTTTGCATATTTTACGTGGCTTGGGGCTTTCGTAAATAGAACCGCTTCATACCTACGAACCTTATGACCACAACAACGATCCAATAATTGCATGTTTAAGCATCCCTTTCGGGCCCTCCATTGAAAATGCGAAGACCAACTAAAGAGAGAGAAACTGACACCCGCCAGTCACAGATACGGTACAAGCCGAATGTCAGTAGTGGAACCAGTCTCGCGTAAGCGTACGCGTAAAGTCGGTCCGGGCCGCTTCATCAACTCGATGCCGCTCGAATCGCAAGTGCACGCTAGAGGGTAGCAAATAACAAGAACGGTGCCCCCGTGTAGAACACGGGTTCTAACAGCGTACAACTATATCTACGATAGATCGGCTCTGATACCACTGAAGGGGATCGTGTGCAAAAAACAAAAAATTTCCTAGCAACGATATCCTTAAACTAGCCAAGATCTACACTATGCAGATATAGTAGTACGACGGAGATCGGAATACATACCCTCGTAGACCGAATAGCGGGGATTACGCTCCCGCACAAGCGTTGACGACGAAGACGACGTAGCCGACCTTTAGGTCGCGAAGAACTCGGCGCGACGAAGACGACGAAGATGACCCCGAGGTCGGGTGGAGGAAGTAGGCCTCCGAGTACCGCTAGCGCAGCACCTCGCAGGGCGTCACACACATACGGTGGAGACGACGGCCTCCGAAGCTCCAGTCCAGGACGAGCAGCGGAAGACTTGGACCGGAACACCAGCAGCGCGGCAGCGGGCTATGGTGGAAGAGATCCCCCTCCTCTACTCGGCGCGGCTCCGACAAGGGAAACACGAGATCGAGAGAGAAATTGGGAATTAATTGGTGAATTAAAAGGCCAGGGGTGCCCCTTCTTATATAGGCTCCCAGAGGGAGTCAACATTGCCAGCCAGGCAATGTGGGACTATCCCACAGCCTGGTTCGGCCAAGGAGGGTGCGTCGGCCCCCTGGTGGGCCCCATCTGGCCCACCTAGGCCGGCCTCCATGCCCCCACCGAATCCCCTTGAGGATTTTCCCCCTCTTGGGCCTTCTTTCGCCCAGAAGGCCCATTTAGGGAAATCAGCCTAAATAAATTCGAAAATAAATATATAAAATCATATTTGCATATTAATTACACTAATTAATATCAAACATAATATATATAATTTATCCTAGCTCCGAAAACTCTTTCGGCGCTGCCCGATCTCCATCGGACCCCTCCCGGGACGCTCCCGGTGATCTCTTTCCTTTCCGGTTGTCTTGTCGAAACCCCTTAAGTGTGTTACCCTAGCGGTTCGATATAATAACATGTATGATCAAGACTCCTCTATGATCGACGACTAACTTGTAGGCCTGGACCCCATGAATTAATCCCTGTGATATAACGAATGACTTTCATCTATCAAACCTGGACGTATAGTCTTAAACCCTTTGTCATGGCGATACTTAGCGTGTCCGAGCATCATTTTTAGATATCTCCATACCTAGCATGATCTCGTTACCGACATCGCTATCTTCTACTCGTCTATGATATTATGTCAGCTGGTGACCTAGTCACATGTTTGCAAACTCATTTGACATAATCTCACCGAGTGGGCCCTAGAGTATCTATCCGGCTATGCGGACTGACAAATCCCGCTGTTGACCCCTCGTCTCAACTACCCCCTTCCGATACCCAAAAGTATCACCGTTATTGTCACACTAGATAAGATGCGACGTTTGGTGCGATCAAAGTATCTTTCAGGGATAACAGTAAGAGTTGATCTCACGGTCTTAAGGCGTAACGACTATGTCCTACAAATACTGGGTATGTCCATCACATCGTTACACCTAACGATATGACTTCCATTGCCGACCGGCGCCATGCCCTATGATCGGAAAACCTCGATCATCAATCGTGCAACGAAACTAGTCTTAATAGAGGCTACTAGGGACCTGGTTGTTTATCTACCACACCTGTATTAATGTTTTCGCTTAATACAGTTATAGCATGGTATAAAACATATAATGAACGATTGGGATATTGCCAATAAACTATGTTTATTAAGTACCTCTAGGGCATATTCCCTTCACATGAGTCCTCTCAAGAGCAAGGGCAAGGCCGCCGCGGGGTCCTCCTCGCAGACGGAGGCCGCGGAGACCGTGATGGGCGGGGCACTGCTCGGCGTCCGCGTCAACGAGAAGGCGCTCTCCAAGGTCCGATACCTGGTGGCGGACCGGACGAATGAGCATGCCGCCACCGCCCTGAAGCCTGGGGCGCACGGGAAGCGCCCGCGGGGATTTTTCCCGGTCTACCAACACTACCGGGCCGCGGGACTGGTGCCGCCCTTCTCTCCGTTCCTGGAGGCGGTGCTGGCGTTCTACCAGGTGCAGCTGCTGCACCTGCACCCCAACTCCATCCTCATCCTCGCCGTCTTCGCCTACCTCTGCGAGGCGTACCTGGGCCTGAAGCCCACGGTGGGGCTGTTCCGGTGCTTCTACGCGCTCCGGAACACGGCGAAGAACGAGCGCTCCGGGTGCGTGTCGTTCCGCATCGTCGACGGCATGGGGGGCGTCCACATCCCCATGTCCTGGAGCGAGGGCAGGGCCATCACGTCCGTGACGAAGAAGGTAGACGACTTCCGCCATAAGTGGTTCTTCGTCGGGGTGGAGCGTCCCTGCGCCTTTCTCGAGGTCCCCGACGAGCCTCCGGTGAAGAACTCCCATTGGGGCAAGGCTACCTTCGACGGCGTCAAGAATGCGAGCCTGATGGGGCGCCTGAGCTTCCTTCGCGAGGAGGGCCTCACGGGGCAGATGGTCGTGGCGGACTTCGTGACCCGACGCATCGCGCCCCTCCAAGCTCACTCGGTCCCCATGTGGATGTACTCGGGGCCGAACAACAAGATGCGGCTCCATGTCGAGGACAACGACAAGGACGTCGTCGACAACATCCTCTCCGCGCTCTTCGTCAACCCCTCCGTGCTTCCCGCGGATGAGGTCCACGCGGCGCTCCGGCCCCTTCACTAGTACAACCTGACGGAGCCTATGGCCTGTCTGGAAGGGATGCCTCCGTTCTTCCCGACAGGCCCGGCGGACTCTGATGTGCCGCTGCCGGCCCCACGGGGGGCGGAGGGGGCCGATTCTCCCTCGGCTTCCGGAGCTGGCCTGGGCGAGGAGGACACCACAGCTGGCGAGGTCTCCTCTTCCAGGGCTGGGCCTCTTGCTGACGAGACTCGTGATATCTCGTCAGGCGACGAAGATGCCTTCATGGTGGCGCCCTCGCGCCCCGTGGAGGAGGAAGCTGATGAAGGGAGGCCTCAGGCGTGGAGGGCTCTCCGGGGAGGTGCGGGCTTTGCACCAAGGCCGCCGTGGACCACCAAGGGGTGAGACCCTCCGACGTCTCTTCCAAGAGGAAAGCGGAGGTGCCCCCCGCGAGGCCTGCTGCCAAGCCCTTTCCCTCATGGCGCTCGTCAGGCCTCGCGTGGGTCGACGCTGGCGCTCCCCCTCCAGGGTGAGTGTGTATGTCTTAGGGTCGCTTACCCTCTTGGTTTTTATCTCCACCTCATCCTTTGCTGAGGTTTTTCCTTGCGCTCTTGACAGCGGACCTGCGCCTGCTAAGCGCCGCCGGCGGCTCCGCAAGGCGTCCGAGGTGAAGACCGCCACGGCAGGGGCCGCGGCTGATGAGGCCGCGAGGCCTGAGGGGGCGGCCCTGACGGTACCCCTTGAGGAGGTGCCTCAAGCCGAAGCGACGGTGCCCCTCGCGGGGGCGGCTGGTCCTCTGACGATGGAGAGTGTCGTAGGCCCAGACGCTCCTGCAGCGCCGTGCGTGTCTCCGTCGGTGGAGGGCTCGGAGGCAAGGAATTCTGCGCCACCTCGTGCCGCCTCTCCGCCTCGCGCGGCTATGCCTCCGCGCGAGGCCACTCCGCCGCGTGCGGCTACGCCTCCGCGCGAGGCCACTCCTCCATGCGAGCTGACGCCACCGCGCGTGTCGACGCCTCCGGGTGCGCCTGCTGCATCGTCTGCGCTCAACGCCTCTGCGCAGCCCGCGACGGAGGCCTTCGAGGCGCCGGAAGG
Source organism: Poa annua (assembly GCA_026929855.1). Taxonomy (NCBI): domain Eukaryota; kingdom Viridiplantae; phylum Streptophyta; class Magnoliopsida; order Poales; family Poaceae; genus Poa; species Poa annua. Next base: position 89,920,930 of record CM049431.1, read on the forward strand.
CGCGGGCGCGTCCGCCGGGGACGGTTCCTTCTCCCCTCCCTGCCAGGCTGGAGGCGAGGAGCGCCTCGCGGCTGCAAGGTCAGAAGCGGGCACGAGCTCCGACGGGGCTCAAGCCAGCCCCCTTGTCCTTCCCGCGGCCGGACCTGCGGGACTTGACGCCGAGGCCGGCACTTCTGCGAGCCGAGACCTGGTGCTCCGCGGCTGGGACTGAAGCGCGGGACGTCGCGAGGCCGCCTTCAGCCTCGTGAGGGAGTCCCTTGAGGGCTTGGAGGCGCACCTTGCCCTCGGGGACATATGGCTTGCTCAGCAGCAGAAGGAGCTGGCGAAATCATGGACGTCCTTCCATGCGGCGGTCGAGGCGCGCCGGCTGGAAGATTTGGCGCTGCAGGCCGCCCGCGAGGAAGTCATCACCTTCGCCAGGGAGACCCGCGAGGCGGCCACCCGCGACGCTGCGGAGCTGCTCCTCCCTCTCCAGGCAGAACGCAGGCTGCGGCGAAGCTCCTGCGCGAGGTCGGGGCGGAGCGCGAGGCGATGGAGGGCTCGTTGGCGCAGAAGCACAGCGAGCTGGGCCAGCTGGAGGCTCAGCTGCTCTCCACCCACCAGGCCACTTCGGCTGCTCTGGAGAAGGACCACAAGGCCTTCGCCGAGCGCGAGCAGCAGCTGGTCCTCAAGGAGAAGGAGCTGCAACAGCGCGAGGAGCAGCGCCTCCAGGTGGAGAAGGACCTGGCTGCTCAGCGCGAGGCCCTCGAGGAGCGAGAAAACGAGTTGGCATTGGCGACTCTGAAGTACGAGGACAACGTCGCTGCCCAGAAGGTGGCCTACGAGCGCTTCGAGCGGCGCTTCGCCGAGAAGAAAAAGGAGGCGGAGGACGCCCTCGCGGAGCGCGAGAAGCAGTTCTGCAAGTCCACTTCTCAGAAGTATCGCGACATGGCCCAGGCGCAAGAGGACCGCTTCAAGGCCAAGCATGCCGCGGACGCTCGGAAGATCGCCGAGTTTGAGAAGGCCAACTCCAAGCTGGAGGCCCGCCTCACTCGTGCTAAGGATGGACGCCGCCGAGCGGAGGAGGCTCGCACCGAGGCTGTCCACAAACTCAGCTCCCTAGCCAAGGATGTGGAGGAGCAAGTGGCCGCGGCGATGCAGCGGGCGGTAGAGGCCTCGGACTCCGCCAGCGCGGCTCGGGCTCTCACGAAGCAGCGCGAGCGCATGTTCGAGGCGCTGGTCGCTCGTGGCAACGAGCTGGCTTCACAGCTGGGAGCAGATACGCCGCACACCGACGTCCGGGGCCACGGCGACGTTGCCATGTACTTGGTCTACTTCAAGCAGCTCTTCGCAGCGCTCGAGGGTCCCGTCGCCGAGCTTCGGGAGATGATCGAGGACGAGAGTCGGCAGCTCTTGGGGGTGGTGGTGGACCGCATCTTCACCAACCTCAAGCTTCTCACGCCGGGCTTCGACCTAGGTTCTGTGACCGAAGGCCCCCAAGGCGAGGACGCACTGCGGGTCTCAAGCTCCCTCCGCGAGCAGGTGGACGCCTTCTGCAACCGCTTCAGGCGCGCGGAGGCTGTGCTGGAGGACAGCGAGGAGGATGCCTGCTCTGCCGAGGCTGACGAGGCCGCCGCGGAAGAGGTCCAAGACGGTGCTGCTACTCATTGAACCATCCTTTATTGCGCCTGCGAGCGTTTGTATCTGCACCAGCTGTGTGCTTTTTAGACATCTTAAGACTTTTGGCTTTTAATATTTCAATTGCTATTTCAATTCGAGTTGCACGAGACTTTAATTGCTATTTCAATTCGAGCTCGTCTGCCCCCCTTGAGGTCTCTTTGGACTCATCTTCATGTCTATTTGTTCTTTGCGTCGTTAGGTCCCATCTCTTCGTGTCGTGACTCCGCCACCTTGCACCGCGGGAGCAAAGACTCCGCAAGGCCGGGGAGAGTGTAGGCCTAGGAGAGGTAAGAGCCTTGAGTCGCGATGCTCAAGTGCCCCTCTTAGACGTGCGAGTAGTCCATGAAGCGTAAGGGAAAGCGAAGTCGCTCGAGGGGCAGAAGCGCGCGATAGGGAGAGAAAAACGCTCTTAAAGCGTGGGTGCGAAACTTAGCTTCTCGAGGTTTTCGATCTGCGTGGTTGCCCACTTGAGGGGTTGCTCCTGGGAAGGCATTTTTCCTGGCGAGGTTGCCCGCTTGAGGGGTCTCTCCTGGGGAGGCTCTTTGCCTGGCAAGGTTGCCCGCTTGAGGGGTCGCTCCTGGGGAGGCTCTTTGCCTGGCGAGGTTGCCCACTTGAGGGGTCACTCACGGGTGTCCCTTCAGGCTCGCGGGGGAATTCTTCCCTGCAGGTATTAGAGGGGCGAACCCAAACGCTAGAACACGGATCAAGGGATCGTGCGTGCTTATAGGTCCCCTCAGGCGTTCCTTGCGAGGAGAGTATGTACCAAGGTCCTCTGCAGAGATGGCTTGTTTGTGGGGAATTGCCCTCCAGCCAGAGCTCGGACTCTTGGATTTTGCAGTGTTGCTGGTGTGTCATTTGAGGCACTGGCACCGTACTCAGCCCCCGCTCGCGAGGTACGCATGTGGAGAGATATAAGCACACACTTCAACAATAGTAATGCGTAAATAAAAACCCCCAAAAACGTTTTTTAAGCGGCGCCGAAGCGCTAAGTTCACTTAGGAACGAGATTGAGTCATTATGCTTGGGGTTGCCAAGTTAATGCTCTGACCATGTCGAGGCATGGGGACCACCTGTTGGTGGCTAAGACTCTCAACGGCCTGAGGTGGCTCGTTTTGATTGAGAGCTCAGAGGGTTTTTCCCTCAAGTGAAGCCTTTGGGGCTTTGGAGGTTTAATCCGTTGGCGTTTTAACCTCCGGAGACAATAATGCTTGGAGGTTGAGCCGTAAGCTGCCTCGTCCGCTAGTAGTCTCGTCGTGACAATTATCACGTGCGTGGCAATGACCACGGTTGCGTTTGTTCCCTTAGGAGACAAAGCATTTGCTTGAGGTTTAAGCCTTTTGGTGTTTTAACCTCTAGAGTCGACATTGCTTGGAGGTTGAGCCGTAAGCTGCCTCTTCCGCTTTGTTTTATCGACGTGACAATGATCACGGGTGTGGCAATGACCACTTTGGCATTTGTTCCTTTAGGAGACAAAGCTATGTTTTTGGAGGTTTAAGCCTTTCAGCGTTTTAACCTCTAGAGACGAAAAAATTCTTAGAGGTTGAGCCGTAGGCTGCCTCGTCCGCTTGACGTCTCGACGTGACAATGATCACGGGTGTGACAATAATCACTTTTTTTACTTGTTCCTGGCGGATACAGAGGTTTGCGAGGTTTAAGCCTTGAGCTTTTAACCTTGAGGGACAAAAAGGTGCTTGGAGGTTGAGCCGTGGGCTGCCTCTTTCGCTAAATGCCCTGACGTGATGATGATCACGGGTAGAACTTGCGTAGATGCATGATGTTCCATGTATTCTTGACGGGGACGCCGTCTTCCGTCTCGAGGCGAGCCGCGCCAGGCCTGGCGATGTGGGTGACCCTGTAGGGACCTTCCCACATCAGGGACAGCTTGTGGAGGCCTTCCCTGGAGAGGATTCGTCTGAGGACGAGATCGCCTGCCTCCAGGGTGCGCGAGCGCACATTGCGGCTGTGGTAGCGCCTCAGGGACTGCTGGTGCTTGGCCGCCCGTAGAGCGGCGCGGCGTCTTAGCCCTTCAAGGAGTAGCAGGTCGTCGTTGTGGATATCCTCTTGCTGGTCCTCATTAAAGGCAAGGACCCGTGGGGACCCATGCTTTATCTCTACGGGGAGGACTACTTCGGCTCCATAGACGAGTGCGAACGGCGTTTCCGCGGTGGGCTTGGGTGGCGTGGTACGGATGGTACAGAGCACCGAGGGTAGCTCATTGATCCAGCCCTTGCCGTGGCCCTTGAGGACATCGAAGGTCCTGGTCTTCAAGCCTTTGAGTACCTCTGCGTTTGCGCGCTTAGCCTGTCCGTTGCTTTGCGGATGGGCGACTGAGGCGAAGCAGAGCTTGATGTCCATTTTCTGGCAGTAGGCTCTGAAGATGCCGCTTGTGAATTGTGAGCCATTGTCGGTGATGATGCGGTTAGGCACTCTGAAGCGGCAGACCAGGCCTCTGATGAATTTCACCGCTGCGCCTGCTGTGATTGTACGCGTCGCCTCCACTTCAGGCCATTTTGTGAACTTGTCGATGGCCACGAAGAGGTAGCGATATCCACCTTGCTCCGTTGGGAAATGTCCCAGGATGTCCAGCCCCCAGACCGCAAACGGCCACGAGAGCGGAATGGTTTGTAGGCCCAGCGCTGGTTGGTGGATTTGCTTGGCGTGGAATTGGCAGGCTTCACAAGCTTGAATGATGTCCGTTGCATCTTGAAGCGCTTGAGGCCAGTAGAAGCCGCTCCTGAAGACTTTCCCTGCGAGGGTAGGGGCGCACGAATGGTGGCCGCATTCCCCGTTGTGGATGTCCTTAATCAGCAGTTTTCCTTCTTCAGGAGGGACGCACTTGAGGGCGATGCCGTTTGGGCGCTTGCGGTAGAGATTTCCTTCGAGGATTTGGTACGATTTTGCTTGACGGGCAATCCGCTCCGCTTCGACGTCTTCCTCGGGAAGGATCCTTTTGTGGAGGTAGTCTTTGATCTTGTCGATCCATCATGGCTCTTGGTGCACCACTGTGAGCAACAGACGCTCCCCTGTTGGGGGCCCGCAGCCCGGGGCTCCGCTTGCAGGTGGTGGCGGGAGCGTTTCATCTGTGCTTGCGGGCAGGGCCTTGGGGGCTGCTTTATGGATGCCTTGACGAGCCTTTCTTCAAAGACACCTGGCAGCTGGGCTTGCCTCTTTGATGCGCGCTTGGCGATGTCATCAGCCTCTTGGTTCTCCTTTCTTGGGATGTGCATGAGCTCCATTCCCCTGAAGTTCTTCTCCAGCCTACGGACCTCTTCAAGGTATGCGGCCATGTGGTCGTCCTTGGCCTTGTAGCTTTTGTTGGAGAAGTTGACGAGCAGCTGGGAGTCGCCCTTGATGAGTATATGCTTGACGCCTAGGGCGATTGCGGCGCGTAGGCCAGCAAGCAGCCCTTCATACTCGGTGATGATGTTGGATAGCTTGTCGATTCCGAAGCACAATTGGACTGCGTATTACAACTTGTCGCCTATTGGTGAGGTCAGGACTACACCTGCCCCACCGTGGCGACAAGCGAAAGCTCCGTCGAACTTCATGGTCCAGTAGTTGGGCATTGCGGCTCCAGAGGACTTGTGCTCTTCTTCCCAGGGCTCTTCATGGGTTGGATCAGTCCACTCGGCGACGAAGTCTGCCAGCGCTCTTCCTTTGATTACCCTTGTGGTATCGAAGCGCAAATTGAATGGCTGTAGCTCGATGTTCCATCCTGCGACACGATCTGTTGCATTTGGGTTGCGCAGAATTTGCTCCAGGGGGAAAGAGGTTACCACCATGATGGGGTGCCCCTGGAAGTAGTGCCGCAGCTTTCTTGAGGCGATGAGGAGTGCGAGGAGAAGCTTCTGCTGCATAGGGTACCGCTCGCGAGCATCACGCAGTACTGTGCTGACGAAGTAAACTGGATGCTCGACGAGAGTGGTTTCTGTTCCTTTGTCGTCTTTCTCCTGAGGTGGCCCAGCTTGGCCCTCGATGGGGTTGGCTTCAAAAGGCTTGTCCTGGGCCTCGAGGGTGTTGGCCTCGAGGGTCTTGGCCTCGAGGGACTTGGTCTCAAGGGACTTGGCCTCGAGGGACTTGGCCTCGAGGGACTTAGCCTCGAGGAACTTGGCCTCGAGAGACTTGGCCTCAAGGGACTTGGCCTCAAGGGACTTGGCCTCAAGGGACGTGGCCTCGAGGGGCTTGGCCTCGAGGGACTTGGCCTCTAGGGGCGTGGCCTCGCAGCATTCCTCCTGGGCCTCGAGTGTGTTAGCCTTTTGAGGCTCCTCGGTCCCTTCGGCGTGAACCTCTTGCAGCAGTTGGCTCGGGGCAGTCTCCTCTTGAGGCTTTGGGCCTGGCGCGGGCCTTGTGATGGCCGCCCCTTCGTCGAGCTCTTTATCAGGAGGCTTTTTCTTTGGAGTGGTTGCACTCTTCTTGTGAAGTATAGGCTCCTCTCTTTCCACCACAAGGACAACACTGGTTGTTTGTGGGGTGGCTGACAAGTACAGCTTCAGGTGCTCGCCAGGCCTTGGGGCAACCATTACAGGTGGGCTGGCCAAGTACTTCTTCAAGTCCTCAAATGCTTTTTCATCTTCAGGGGTCCACTTGAAAGTGCCCGTTCTTTTCATGATCTTGAAAAACGGCAGGGCCCTTTCGCCGAACTTGGAGATGAATCTGCCCAAGCTGGCCATGCAGCCTGCCAGGCGTTGCATGTCCTTGAGCCTGCGTGGGGGTTGCATGCCTTCTATGGCCTTGATTTTGTCTGGGTTCGCCTCTATGCCCCGATGAGACACGAGGAAGCCCAGCAATTTTCCCGAAGGTACTCCAAAGACACACTTGGCGGGGTTGAGCTTGATGTTCACCTTGCGCAGGCTGGCGAAGGTTTCTTCCAGGTCTCCGAGAAGTGTATTTCCTTCTCGTGACTTCACGACGATGTCATCGACATATGCTTCCACGTTTCGCCCCATTTGCCCGCCAAGGGCTATCCTCATTAACCTCTGGAAAGTGGCTCCGGCATTTTTTAGGCTGAAGGGCATGCAGACGTAGCAATACACACCGCATGGGGGTGAGGAAAGCCGTCTTCTCCTCGTCCTCTTTAGCCATTTTAATCTGGTGATAATTAGAGAAGGCAACGAGGAAACAGAGGAGGTCGCAGCCTGCCGTGGAGTCCACGATCTGGTCAATTCTGGGAATGGGGTAAGGGTCCTTGGGGCAGGCCTTGTTTACGCCGGTGTAGTCGATGCAGAGGCGGCCTCCGCCGGCGGGTTTTGGGACTACCACGCCGTTGGAGAGCCAAGTGGGGTGCGCGACCTCGCGTACTACTTTTGCCGCTTTGAGCTTCCCGACCTCCTTGACGATGAATTCTTGCTTCTCGGGGGCTTGTTTTCTTGCTTTTGCTTGACGGGGCGCGCGTTTGGGCACATAGCCAAGTGGTGCTCGATCACCTCCCTTCGTACACCAGACATATCTGACGGCGTCCATGCGAACATGTCAGAGTTTGCCTGGAGGAAGGCGACGAGCGCGCTTTCCTATTTGGGAGGTAGCGCGGCGCCAATGGTGACGCTAGCCCCCGAGCCTTCAGCCCTCGAGCTACTTGAGCTCAGGGAGATCTTCTTTGTAGCAGCTGCCTCCTGGGAGAACAACTGCTTCTTCTTCTTGGCCTCTCGAGAGGCTCTTGGTCCTCGTCTGCGGGGAAGGCCATGGCGGCGGTCTTGTAGGCCGTTTCCACAGCACGCGTAGCGTCCAGGACATGCCCGCGTATGGTGATCGTGCCGGCGCTGCCGGGGATCTTGACCATGTTGTACGCATGGTGCGTGACGGCCATGAACTTCACGAGCGCGGGGTAGCCGAGGATGGCGTTGTACGACAGGCCGATGTGCGCAACATCGAAGTCGATGTGCTCGGTGCGGTAATTTTCCTCGCTCCCGAAGGTGACGGCAAGCCTGACCTGGCCTAGAGGCTCGATTGAGCCGCTGGTGACCCCCGTGAAGGGCCTCGAGGGCATAAGCCTCTCGTAGGGCACTTGAAGCGCTTCGAACGTATCTATGGAGATGACGTTCAGGCCTGCTCCGCCGTCGATGAGCGTCTTGGAGACAGCCACATTGTCGATGGTGGGGGTGCAGACCAGCGGGAGGGTTCCAACGGTCTTGGTGGACTTCGGGTGGTCCTGAGCGTCGAAGGCGATGGTGTATTGCGACTACTTGAGGGGCCTGGAGGTTTCCGTGCTTGGGAGGGCGGCGTTGCGCTCGCGGGCGAACTGCTTGAACTGGTTGTTCGACTTTGGCGCCTGCGCCCCTCCTAGGATGCAGGCAATGGCGCCCCTCGGGGCTTGGTAGCCGCCATCTTCCTCGTCGGGGAGGTTGCCGTTCTTTTCTACAGCGTTGGCTCGATTTCCATATGGTTTCTGGTAGCCGCCCTTGCGCCCGCCTCCACGGTAGCCACGGCCTCGACCGCGGCCGCCGCTGTCCTCTTCTTGCTCGCGCTCCTTGCTCAACCTTTTGAGGTCGTAGCAGGACTCCGTAGAGTGGCCGCGCCTGTTGTGGTAGATGCAGAAAGGGCGGTGATCATCTTTCCTCTCTCCAGCCTCGGGGGAGTCCCTGCGGGTGCCTTTTGTGTCCGGCTCTGCCGCGAGAACTGCGGTGGCCTTGCGCTTGGGCTCCTCCTTCTTCTTCTGGCTCTTGGACCCCTCAGCATGATCGTCCCCTCTCGAGGACATTTTCACGAAGATGAGTCCCTCTTCTGCCTTGGCGCACTTGTCCGCCATGTCGAACAGCTTGACCACAGAGGTGAGCTTGTCGTGGATGCCCAGTTTCTCGAGCATCCTGCTGTTCGTGACAACCTCGCGGAAGGCGGCGATGACTTGAGTGTCGGGGATGTTCGGGATCTTGTTGCGCACTTGGCTGAAGCGCTGGATGTACTTGCGGAGCGTTTCGTCCTTCCTCTGCACCACAGCGCGCAGATCGTTGTGGGTGAGGGCGCGCTCGTACGCCCCCTTGAAGTTGGAGACGAACTGCTTGCAGAGCTCCTCCCAGGAGTTCACAGAGTCCTCCGGGAGGTTCAGGAGCCACGACAGCGCAGAGTCGCGTAGCGCGTGGGAGAACCAGTTGGCCATGACCTTGTCGTCTCCTCCCGCAGCTTGGATGGAGGTGGTGTAGAGCTGCAGGAACTCGACGGGGTTGCTGGAGCCGTCGTAGCCCTTGGGAAGAGCCGGCCTGAACTTTTGCGGCCAGACCACGCGGCGCAGGGAGCGAGTGAACGCCATGCAGCCCGAGGTGTACGTAGCGAACCCATGCTGAAGCGCGCCGCGGTTCTGCTGTCCTGCCTGGCCGAGCTCCTCCACGAGCCTGTTCTGGCGGTATTGCTGGAGCTCCATCCCAACACGGGCGTCGGGCGCGGTGCGCTGCACGATCATGCAATCGCGTGGTGAGGTCGCGTGCGAAGCAGCCATCTGTGCCGCGGCCGGCGCAGGCCCCGGAGGTGGCGGAGGCGCATTTGTTGCGACCATACCCGCGAGAGAGGGATGCACGTTGGACTGCGACGGAGCGGGGCGCGTCGTGGCGATGCCGACGAGGTGGTTGAGGCGTTGGAGCCACTGCTCGTGGGCCTCAGCGGTGGGCTGGTAGCGGAGCAGCTCCTGCGCCATGAGCAGCGCGGTGTGTGGCGCGGGGTCGGTTCTCCCCGGGCCCGAGCCGCTCGGGCGCTGCGTCGGGTGCGTCCTCCTGGTGCTCGTCGTCGTGCTCCGGCTCCTCCGCGTGAAGGCCAGAGGGGACATGCTCCTCTTGGCGGGGTCGGCCCCGCCTTGCGCGGGTGGTCGCGCGGGTGGTCGCGGCGCCTGGGGGCGCGCGTGTTCCCGCGGGCGCACGTCGGCTGACTCATGCGGTGCGGGTGGCGCGCGTGTTCACCATGTGGCGGAGACGAACTTGAAGGTTGTTGACGCGCCTCAATCCCCTACCTGGTGCGCCAAATGTCGGGTTATGACTCCCAGGAATCGGGGGTAGTCACTTCCTGAAGTGTAGTTCGAGAGGGGATTGAACGCGGAGGTCTAAACCCTCAAGTGGCTCCGCGACGTTGCTCGCCGGATCTGAAGAAGACGCACACCCGACCAAGGAAAACACCGTCCTTTGCCCAGGTTCACGACCCTCGTGAGGAGGTAAGACCGCTACTCCTACATGTCTGTATTATACGTGGGAAATTACAGTACAATTGAGCTTGCCGGAAGCCCCCTTGAGGCAGTTCTTGCCTGGGGAGGGAAGCGATGATCTTCTTCCTCCTAAGTCAGAGGCTAACCTAACCAGAGCTCCTAGGGTTTACAAGGGTGTTTTGCACGCAAGGGGCCGACCCTTCCTACGATGGATGTCTTCTCCCTTTTATAGGCGCCTAGGGCCTTCTTCTTCGGCTTGGCCTTCAAGGTGGCTCCCACTTGCCAGTGGCGAGGTGGAGCACGAGTCCACCGCGCTCCATTCGTCCATGGACTCGGTCCATTGCTGATAAAGGTGGCGTCGTGGCCGACAGGCGGCCGACCGCGCTCGTACTATCCGCAGAGCGGGCAGTCTCTGTGGTGGAGCCCGCGATGACGATCTCCCTTGGAGGGTTGCGCCGTCCACCTGCTTTATCGTCAGAGTAGAAGTTCCTCACAGCTGTGCAGCAGGCGGCGCATCTTTGTTGACCGCTTTGTCGCCGGGGACAGCGACGGGGGTGTGAGTGCCTCTGTACGAGCGTGACAGAGATCACGTGTGCTCTGACGGGATTCCTTGGCGACGACGTTTCCCTCCAGGCCTGAGGGGAGATTCTTGCCGGACTTCCCTCAGGCGGGTTGGTTCCTTGACGGGGTGGATCCCCTGAGGCGAGGGGTCGCTTGAGGCCCTCGCCTCCTCTTCAGGCCCTCGAGGGGGATCGCCTCTCGAGGGTCCCGTCAGGCGGTGACGCCTGGTCCTTAGTCGTTTCGTCCGTCTGGCCCGCGAGCGAGGCCTGGGGGAATGGGCTCTTGGTACCCCAGCTCCCACTGGGCCGACATCTGACTCAACGCTAATAGACGTCTAGATCTATCACGATAGACTTTAATGCCTAAGACGTATGCAGTTTCTCCTAAGTCCTTCAAGGAATATTTACTGTTTAAATATTTTTTCACGCTATTCAGAAGTTCCACATCATTCCCAATCAGCAGTATATCATCTACACATAGTGGTAAGAACACAACCGAGCTCCCACTCATTTTCTTGTAAATGCAGGTCTCTTCCAAAATTTGGAAAAATCCAAACCTTTGATCACCTCATCAAAGCGGAGATTCTAGCTCCGCGATGCTTGCTTCAAACCATAGATGGAACGCAGAAGCTTGCATACCTTGTTAGCATTTCCTGGATCGACAAAACCTTCCGGTTGTACCATATACAACTCTTCCTCAATGTTGCCATTTAGGAACGCTGTTTTGACATCCATCTGCCATATTTCATAATCATAATATGCAGCAATTGCTAACAAAATCCGAATAGACTTGAGCATCGCTACCGGTGAAAAAGTTTCATCGTAGTCAATCCCATGAACCTGTCGGAAACCTTTTGCGTCAAGTCGAGCTTTATAGACTGTCACATTACCGTCAGCATTAGTCTTCTTCTTAAAGATCCATTTATTCTTGACGGCCTTGCGCCCTTTGGGAATCTCCATTAAAGTCCACACTTTGTTGTCATACATGGATTCTATTTCGTATTTCATGGCTTGTGGCCATTTCTCGGACTCTAGGCTTGCCATAGCTTCTTTGTAGTTTGTAGGTTCGCTTGTTCAATTAACATGACGGTGCAAACCAGGTTGCCATACCATTCTGGTGCGATACGAGATCTTCCAGACCTACTAGGTAGAACAGTGTCGTCGACAGTTTCTCCCACTCTATCTGTGAAGGACATTTCCGGAATAGCTTCCATTGCGTCACTCGGAATTTCGAGTTCGGGATCAACGATCTCGTCGAGGCTACCTTCCTCCCACTTGCTCCTTTTACGAGAAACTACTACTCAAGATAGGTAACGTTCTTCGCAACAAACGTTTTGCCCTCAGTTTGGTTGTAGAAGGTGTATCCTACGGTTTCCCGTAGATATCCTACAAAGACTACTTTCTCCGATTTCGGTTCGAGTTTGTCGGGCTGTAGTTTCTTAACATACGCCTCACAACCCAAGATCTTCAGAAACGATAACTTAGGCTTCTTACCATACCATAACTCATATGGTGTCGTTTCTACGGATTTGGACGAAGCCCTGTTTAAAATGAATGCGGCTGTTTCTAACGCATAACCCCAGAAGGATACAGGCAGATCGGTAAGAGACATCATAGACCGGACACTATCTTAAAGAGTACAATTACGTCGCTCGGACACACCGTTACGTTGCGGTGTTCCAGCAGGCGTAAGTTGTGGCACGATGCCACATGCCTTCAGATGTGTGCCAAACTCATAACTCAAATACTCGCCACCACGATCGGATCGGAGGTGCTTGATTTTCTTGTTAAGATTATTTTCAACTTCACTTTGAAATTCTTTGAACTTTTTCAAATGTTTCAGACTTGTGTTTCATCAAATATATATAACCGTATCTACTAAAGTCGTCGGTGAAGGTGACAAAGTAACGATAACCATTGTGTGTCGACACGCTCATTGGTACACACACATCTGTATGCATGACTCCCAACAAGTCTGACGCCCGTTCAACGAAACCTTTGAACGGTGTCCTGGTCATCTTGCCCATGAGGCATGGTTCGCACGTATCGAGTGATCCGAAATCCAACGAGTCCAAAAGTCCATCGGCATGGAGTTTTTTCATGCGCTTTACACCAATATGACCGAGACGGCAATGCCACATATACATGGCAGTATCTGAAGGGGGTTACGGTGCAGAAAACAATAATTTTCTAGCGAACGAAACCCTAACTAGCCAGGATCTATCTATCTAGTACATGCGATAACGGTGGCGGAACGGGTTACATTACCTCCATGTAGACCGATAGCGGGGATTACGCTCCCGCACAAGCGTTGACGATGAAGTCGTACGTAGCCGACCTCGAGGTCGCGGAGAACTTGCCGCGATGTCAGAGTCGATGACGCCGGGGTGTCGACGATGATCTGCGTCGACGGGCGTCAGGCGGAAGAAGACTGAGCGCCAGCAAAGGGGCTGGTGCGCCGGCACCGGAGGGGGGGGAGGCGCGGCGGCTGCAGGGGGCGAGACGACGTCGCCCAAGCTCCTCAATAGAGTAGCCTCCGAGCACTCGCAAACATACGGAGCCTAGCGACAACTCCCGGTCATTCAGATCCAGCTGAAATCGCAGGAGTAGATCTTATCTGGAATCCCGCAGAGCAACGGCGCTCTGCGGTATGGCTTAGGTGGAGAGAGACCCCCTTCCTCAGCTCGGCGCGGCTCCGACTTGGGAACCACGAGATCGAGAGAGAAATCGGGAATTAATTGAATTTCCTGTGAATTAAATCAATTAATATGCCTTGCTATATAAAGGGGGAAGGGGGTGTGCAAACCCCTTGGCTCCCCCATGTGGGACTAAACAAAGGACAAGGGAGGGGGGGTTCGGCCCCCACATGGGCTGGCCGAACCAGCCAATGGGGCCCACCCCCTTTGGTGGTGCGGCTCCCCCTCTTGGGCCCTCTTAGGGCCCATATAGGTGGGAGCCCCCTTTTTCCTTTATTTAATTAATATTAAATTAATATAAAAATCCCATTAATTCATAATTAATATATTTATATATAATTCAATATCCCGTGACTCCGAAAACTCTTTCGGACCACCCGAACAACTTTCGGACATTCCTGGAACCATTCCAGACCTCTCCGGAACTCCTTCCGGACCACCGGAACTCTTTCCGGATCATTTCTCTCTCTCCAATAAAAACCTATAAAATTCCAGAACCTATCTCCTAGCGTCGCTAAGACCTTAAGTTTGTTACGCTACGGTTCGGGAACACTCCAGACATGGTCGAGACACTCCGCTCACCAATGATCGTCAGGGATACCTGGAAATATATGACGACCCCTGTGCATTCCACGAATATCGTCGTTGAACCATAAATATGATATTCATTCCCTTTGTCTCTGCGATACTACCTTGTCCGAGATATGATCGTAGACACACCGATGCCTTTGCTGTATCTCGTTACCGACGAAGGTTATTAACTCGTCTGTGATATTACATCTCCATGACCTAGTCATAAGCTGCGCAGCTATATAGATGCAATAACACCGAGTGGGCCCAGAGTATCTTTCCATTACAAGAATGAACAAATCCCGCTCTTGATCCTTACGTCTCGATGCTCTTTCGGAATACCCAAGATGGACACCGTTATTGTCATGCTATATAAGACACAACGTTTGATGCTCTCAAAGCACTCCTACAAAGCAACAATAAGTACGGTCTAAGGAATAAGCTATCATACTCTTATCTATTGCAAATGACAAACATCGTAATACGATCTTATTGCAATACTTTGCGTATGTCCACCACCTTATTCAACTAACAAGATGACCCCATTGTCAACCGACGTCATTGTCCTTGATCGGGAATCTCGATCAACTGTTGCCCAATGGACTAGCTCATATAGAGGCTTGCTAGGGACCTGGTTGTCTATGTATCACACGTGTATTAATAATTCCGATTAATACAGTTATAGCATAATACACAAACCTATTATAAACTCATGAGATAACACAATAAATACTACTTATTTATTTGCCTCTAGGGCATATCTCCTTCAGTCTCCCACTTGCACTAGAGTACAAATAAACCAGCTGCATTTTACTTTATCAGAATCCCTTATCAAATAAGAATCATTTGATAATGCTTGCTCGTGGAAAAGTGTTACTGCACAATCCATGATTGTACATGCTTCTGCGATTCACGGATATTAACTTGCTTGATATCACCATGTTGTTCAACAACATATATGCAAACACCGCAACTAAGTGAGACTACCGCTTCCCAGCGCTTACTCTGATTATACTAACCAGATAACTGCCCTGAAAAACACACTCAGTCATGCAGAGCCCCTTGTAACAATTACAAACTCGTGATGTCTACATACTCTCGTACCAATGTAGAAAACTTGACATTCAAATGTCAATCCCTTAACTAACGCACATCTACTTCCAGTAAATTCCAAAATAACTGTTCTTATTCCAAGAACATCGGTTATATATCATCGAGCAGATAATATGGTTTCTGTATGATGTCTAACATTACATAATAGACCCACATGTCATACAACTATTACTGTCATGCATCATTACTCTTAATGATCAATTGGATTCCAAAGGACCATCCTTTAGATTCTATTCTGACTCGTCAGATATAATCCAAAGCAACTCGACTAACTATTTAAAATTCCCGTTCTATTTCAAAATAGACACTGACTTTCAAATAGTTTCACAACTTCATCATATTCTATTGGTACAGTTTCACAATGTGTTAACTACACAAGATGAATTTGACTCCCACTCAAAATATGTTTCCACATATTTGACAACCCGAGCTCCCACTCAAAAACGTGTCATCCACATATTTGAGTTCCTGAGCTCCCACTCAAAATATGTTCTTCACATATTTCACCTGAGTGAACCAACTATGACTCCCACTTAAAACGACATTTTGGTCAAACCAAAATCATTGATCTGCTATCAATTCGAATTTAATACAAACCATAGTATTACATTAATACAAATCCCTCAGACTTCAAGCATGTCTACATAAATGTAGTCAACAAATTTGATCTTGTCCAAGACACATTTCTCGACAAGACATGCTCCCGCGTCTTTCTTATAGTCACATTTCCATATAACACTTTATATGACGATTAAACAATCTTATTCCTCTAATAAGAATTGCAGCAACAATTATTCTCTTAATCCTTTTAAACGTAACTTGGATTTCCAGGCTGAAGAGCCTTTGTTCGTATTCCGATACTTTCTCAACTTTCTTTGTATTCATAAAGTGCACCTCGATCTGTCAACAAGATCTGAAATACTTAATACAGTGCTGTGACCCGACAGCAATATTAAATATAACAACACCTTATTCAGAAGTTTCTTTCATGAAAATATTATGATCTTTATGAAGAGGATTGCAAGCAGAAAACAATTTTCTAGTCTCCCTCACTCTTAATCACTAAACTTTCATTAGCAGACATATACTCTTTGGAACATCTTCGAACATGAGTCTGACACTTTATTCCAAACTTCTAATTTCATAAACCATAATTCGAAAAGTCATCTTTTCTCGGAATTACATAGACAACAAACTGAACTTTGTTTCTATTTGGTTTTGGAATACACTCTCATCCAATGCGAGCAATCTACAAAGAACCACTCATGTATATTCCGAATTATCGCATAATCATATACATGTCGACACTACTGTCGATCCTACGAATTCTCGTTGAGAAAAATATCTATTTTCTAAAGTGGACATCGACTATAATGTTTCGAACATATTAGGAGATTCTAAGACAGATTCTGACAGGCCACACTTTATTTAAAATAGAGCATGATTATAATTCCCCACATATCACTATATATGACATTATAATTTTGTGAAGCAAATTTCCACAAGTCTCTTGTGTTGAAACCATAATTCAAAAATATTGTCCTTTGATCGAATCATGTGAATACAATGTTCACTAATCTTTCTTCTGAAAAACCCCATTTGATCTATTATCAAATTAATCTCAGACTCCACAATTTATCGGGCAAATACTCCTATTTGCCAAAGTCATGGAGGAATTCGGATCAAACAATAAACACCATTAATTAATCATTTAAAAATGACACTCAATTAATTTCCTCTAGTATTGCAACTTCAATACTGCATTTCAAACTTAATCAATTTTGGCACTCGAAATACTTAAATGGACCAAAATTATCCATTACTTCTTTCACTGCCTTTATGACTAAATTCGATGGTGTTTGTTCTTTGGACACATAATTTTATCATTCCCGCTACAAATGTATATCATACGCATAATGTAATTGAGATGTGATGCGAATTACTCATAACATGAAACAACTGCTTTGTTCCATAACATAAAACAACTGATGTGTTCTATATGAATAATTATGTCTTGTAACATTCAAGACACTAAACTAGATCACATTCTCACTATTACAAAATGTCTTATCAAAAACTATTGATGATAACTAATATGATATCTCGAGGGCGTGAGCACTACTGGCCATTAACTTGCCATCACTTGTGCACTGTCACGTCACCCTTCGCCACATACTTGTGATAATCAGGGACTGTTTCACAAACAGAACAATTATCAAACACTTTTCATCAAGTATGAGAAGAATACATTTATATCTTCGTATATCAAATATACCCATAGCGTCGAAGAACTCTTCTTCGATGAATCAACTTTTAGAGATTTGAACTTGTTCACGAATGTGAAGAAGCTCACCGTGTCTCTATAGCATATTCACGCACATGCTATTCACAGCTAGGAGGTAAAGCACAATCTCTATTGCACTGGAGTTCGCTATCTAGAAATCGTAGATATTCGTAAGCCTGAAGTAGATGTCACACAACTTCTTCAACTGAGTCTCAAGACAGGTATGCTCCCCATGTGAATGGTCCGGAACTTTCTAAGCTGTCTGAACTGCTCAAGACTCAATTCATCTTTGAAGTAACCTTTGATCGCATCAATCACAACATATGGCTCCAGGTGTTGAATACAACTTTCAACTCTGGTGCTAGGCATACGCTCATGACGATCGTCACTTCCATGAACATGTCATGATGCTTACTGTCGTGGTATCGGCATAATTGATAGGAGACGGGGGTCCTCTAGCCTACGTATGGATTGTGGGGAAGAAGGTTGGTGTCGTCGAGGTCGGGATTGAACACGGCGAGTTTACCCAGCTTCGGATCCCACAGCGGTGGGGGGATCCTACGTGCTGCTATAATTCACTATGAGGCAATAGCCGTGAACAGGTTACAATGTGTTTGATGCGTATTGAAGCGTGCCCTAAAGGCTTCCTGGTGGCCGGCTTATATAGGCGGCCAGACCCCAGGATACAAGGCAAGTACTTGTCCGGCAAGTAATCAGAGTCCTAGACCTAGCCGGCTTAATTGCCGCCTTCCGTCTTGGGCTCGGTGGCTTGATGGGCTTAGGCCTTCCGCCTTCCTTGGACCGTCCGCCTACTTCCTTGCACGTCAGCTATCTGGGCCGCCCGGCAGGCCTTGGCCTTACCACCCTTGGGCCACCCTGGACTAGCCGGATTGATCCATGTTGGTTATACCCCTAGTTGATATATCCCCAACATTAGCCCCCAGAAAGGTTGAAGTTCTCCAGGCGCCGGCTTCTCCTTGATTCTTCATCTGCCAAGGTTGGCAGCTGCAGGACTTGAACCATTCTGAAAACGAACGAGGCTTGCGTGTCTTGATGTTGACATGCGGCCGCCTTTATCCATCATGGGAAAAGACGGCTGCTCGGCAATCTTGCCGAGCATCCTTCCTGGCGGTTTCCACCTAGCCAGCTCACGACAGTTTGAAAACAGCCTAGGCGGGAATCTCGCCATGATCACAAATTGCGGGAAAAAAGGAGGCGTGGAGATCGTGCAATCATGGGCTGCAACGGATGCTGGACACGTGTCCGACTAAAAACACCGTTGCACAGGGAGCAACGCCTGGCCCTATAAATAGGTAGCCAAACGGTCCATTTCCTTTACCCTGCCTTTGCTCTCCGTGCGCCCTTGTCTCTTCCACTTCCTCGCTCCTCGCCTCCGAACGAACTCCGGCGAACTCTTCTCCCCCGGCGACCTTTCCTCGCGGCGATGTCCACCGGTCCCGCTCATTCGACGGCGTCGAGTGGTCCAGCGACCGAGGCCGCGCTTGCGACGCCGATGGGCGGCGCCATTACTCGTCCCGCGACGGCGGCGACGGCGGGCAATGTCTCCGTCATCGCCCCTCGGGCTTCCTCCGCGCGCGCACCTGCGGCGGGCTCCTCGGCTCCTCCACCGACCACCACAGCAACGGCGATGGCGAACGCCCCCGGCGACGAGGAAGAAGAAGCGGCGGACCTCGGGTCCCGCTACTGGCTGCCTTCTATCGTCGACGAAGACGCCCTCCAAGATTTGGAGGTTGTCGGCTACCTCCCCACTCGGGAGGATTGCCGGTGGAGGGCCGCCTTGGGAGACATCATCCCGGCTCCGGAAGCCGGAGAACGGGTAATCCTCACCTCCCACCTGGTCAGGGGAATGGCGATTCCGCCTTCCGCCTTCTTTAGTGAGGTCTTAGATCACTACGGGCTCCAGCCCCATAATATCGCACCCAATAGTACATTAGTCTTAGCCGGCTTCACAGCTCTTTTCGAAGGCTATCTAGGTATTAGGCCTAGTTTAGACTTCTTTAGATACTGTTTCCGCTGCCGGCGACAGACGGTGCCGGACGGCGGGCTGGCGACCTGCGGCAGCGTCACCTTCAACTGCCGCCAGGGCCGCCAATGGTATCCTAAGATACCATACCTCGAGTCCGTCAAGGGCTTGACCTCCACATTCTTCTACTGCCAAGACATGGCAGCGCCGGGCCGTCAAATCGGCATTCCGGCATTCGTCAACGCGCCGCCCATGCCTCGCCCATGCTGGGACGAGGCGGTGCCCAGATTGACGGAGGAACTCCGCCTTCTTCAAAGGCGGATCGAGTTCCTCACGAGGACGATGGCTCCCCCCCAGCTGGATGGGGTCGACACCGTCATTTGCTGGCTCGGCCGGCAAATCCTCCCCCTGCGGTACAGCCCGCACAAGATGTGTCAGTATTCGCCTACCGACACAGCCTCTCTTCGCGTGAGCGAAGAGATATTGCCGGTCGCCGACCTGGCATTCCGGCTCCGCAGCCTCGTCAAGGCGGGGTCGTTGAAGGCGGTCGAGGGCGTGCCCATGCCTACCCACGACAATCCTCCCCTCGAGGTGAATATTTTCTTCCTTTACCCCTTGTTTGACAGCTTTGCCGGCTAGGATTGAGTTCCTTTAACATTCCTTCTTTTTCAGCTCTCCGAGTTGAGGGAGGATGACCTGGCTCCCGACTTCTACGAGTCGGAAGCCGGGAAGACGAAGAAGCGCAAGGCGTCCGGCGCTGCTTCCTCCACGGCGAACGCCGAGAGGAAGAAACGGATCGCATCGGCTACCGAGCCGACTCTCGCCAACATTGGCGAGAATGCGGGGATTAACATCCCCCGAAGGTACTCAACTTTGCTTTTTCCAGACGGCGAACCTTTTGAACATTGGCTGACTTATTGTGCTTGCTTTTTGTTTGACAGGGAAAGGGTCGCAACCTCCCGGTTGACGACCAGGCTCCTTGGCAAAGGAAAGCGACCGCAAGGCGGCTCGCCGGCCACCGTGCCGCCAACTCCCCCGCTCCACGCCGGCAGCTTCATGGCTGACGCTCGACGCCAACCTCCAGCTCCGGCTTCAGGTGCTCCGCCAAAGATCCCCTCCGCCGATCGCGCGCCGACAACTCCTCTACTACTGGCTGAGGCTACGGCCGATGATGCCGCTCAATCGCGCGCCGCCAATGAAGGGTTGCTGGAAACGACTGCCGGCGGGTCTCGGAGGGCAGCTCCGACTACGGGAGGCGGCAAAGTCAGAGACCCTTGGTCTACCTTTAAGGAGGTCAAGGAGTCAACTTTGGCTTTTGCCGCCTTTGCCTCGCAGGCCTTTGACGACTTGGAGGGCGACCTATCTGTAAGTTTCTACCCCTCCGGCATATACATAGTCTTTCCCCCGAGCACTTAGATGGCTAGTCAAAAGAAACTTTGACTGCCGGCTTAGTGGTTATTCGACAATATGTTATATGCTTTTGGTTTTTCTTGCAGGGCCTTGTGTCCGCCAACGTCGAGCTTGTCTCCTCGCGAGTCGAGATAAACCGGCGCCACCGTGACCTGAAGAAGGAGTGCGAGGCCAAGGACAGGCGGATCGCCGAGCTGGAGGCGGCCCGCAAAAAAGATGAAGGTAGGGTGGATCCCTTTCTCCAACTATGCTTTTGACCTATGTTTCCGTCAATCATTTAGCTTAGCGAATCCATATTTGTAGAACTGCTAGACCACGCCCAGGATATCCTGAAGGCGTCCACTGATACGCAAGCTCTTATGAATGAAGCTTCAGACTTGGCGGCCGCCAACTTGGAGTTGAAGGCGGCTCATCAAAAGGAGATGGAGGCCCAGCAACTCAAGTTTGCGCAGGAATCCAGCCAGCTCACTGGTGAGCTGGAAAGCCTGCGCAACAAGTTGGCGGAGGCGGAGAAGATGGCTGTGGAAGAGATATCCAAGCAGACTTCTCGCGCCCAAACTGCAGAGGACGCGCTGGCAACTCATATGATTGAGTTGTCGGCTTTCCATAACTCGGTCCTTGGTAATTTCTCGCTCCTTTTTTGATACTGCCATGTTGCTTTTAGCCTGAGCCAAACTTATGGCTTTATTTTTGATGCAGTTCCCGCCGGTTTAGGCGATGATAAGGTTGTCAGCCCCCGCCTGGATCGCCTTGCGCGTCTGGGCGAGCTGATCGCCGAGACTTTGGCGGCGTCCATACGGTTTGCCGCCAAGTTCTTCACTTCGTCTGGCAGTCAGGAGCCGACCGAATTCAGCGACGTGCCCGCCATCCTGGAGCAGGCGACCAAATTGCACAAAAGCTCGGTGAAGTCGGCGGCGCGGGGTGGAGCCAAGACTGCCCTTGGGTTGTTCATGGCGCACTACCCCGAGGCGGAGATAGAAGCCGTCACTGAAGGCATGCCGTCGACGTACGAAGACGGTAGCGAGGTTGAGCCGGTCACTGTGCTGGACAGCGTTGCCGGCTACGCCACGCGAGTCGCCGACATGGTGGACACTTCAATCTTCTACCGGCGCCATCCTGTGCCTGGCGGAGAGGGAGCTGAAGCTGCCGGCGCGGCCGAGGCGGAGGGGAGTGACAGTTCCGGGGCTGAAGTTGTCAGCCCCCAAGCCTGATGTAGACGCTCCCCCGAGCCATATGTTTTCTTGTCCTTGCCTCCCACCAGCCTTATTTTGTCGGCCCCTGAAACAATGCAACATTTGTAATATTTTGTATATACTTTTGCTGTTGCCTTGTTAGGCGGAAACTAACTGACAAGTTTTATTTTGTCTCTATTTATATGGCCCGCCTTAATTTTACCCTGACTTATATGCTTGACTTTTTGTATGTTGACGAAACCTCAGTCGGCAACTTTAGCTGAAACAACCAGGGCTAGACCATTTGTTTAGAATCAGAGACCAAAGCCAACATGTTGGTGTCAAAGACATACTACTAGGCGAACCGCATATAAGTAATCAGAGGCAAAGGAATTAGGCGGCGCAAAAAAGTTTGTTTTTGCTTTAGTTTGGCTCGAAAGCTGCAAGTATCTACCAGTTTGAACCTTTGCACGGAGCTAGAAAATAGGTAACTTAGATACATAGGGGAAATATGATTGCAAGAAAAGATAAAAGATGGCATGCATCT
Organism: Poa annua; assembly: GCA_026929855.1. NCBI lineage: Eukaryota > Viridiplantae > Streptophyta > Magnoliopsida > Poales > Poaceae > Poa > Poa annua. Next base: position 89,943,044 of record CM049431.1, read on the forward strand.
CAACACAGATGAGGAACCATAGACTTTTATTTCATAATCATATTTAACTTATTACAATTATAAATTGCTAAGTGTAGAAAGGACGTAGCTGCTCAATATTCCAAGGCCGTCTTGTTTGCTCGAACGGATCGTCAATGCCTCTCTTGCGCTTGGTTCCCCTTTTTCCTGCCGCCTTCTTGCGCATTTTCTTTTCTTCTTCGTCGCGGATGTCGGCTAGGTAGTAGGAACCATTGAGCAGCGCCTTTGTGACTATAAACGGTCCTTCCCATGGCGGGGATAACTTGTGCAAGCCTTTTCTATCTTGAATTAGGCGGAGAACCAGGTCACCTGTTCTAAAGCTTCGCTTCCGCACTCTCCGGCTATGATAGCGGCGGAGTTGTTGCTGGTACAAGGCGGAGCGATGGAGAGCGACGTCTCTTTCTTCGTCTAGCAGGTCTAGGCTATCATGTCTTGCACCTTCTACGTCTTGCTCGATGTAGGCTTGAACTCTTGGGGAATCGTACTTCATGTCGGTAGGTAGCACTGCCTCTGCGCCATATACTAAGAAGAAAGGAGTGTAGGCGGTGGATCTGTTTGGCGTTGTGCGCAAACTCCATAATACCGACTGTAACTCATCTGCCCAAGCGCCGGCTGCCCTATGTAATGGAGCTTCGAGACGAGGCTTAAGTCCTGATAAGACTAGGCCGTTTGTACGCTCTACTTGCCCATTGGATTGAGGGTGTGACACGGATGCCAAATCAAGCCGGATGCCCAGATCACTGCAGTATTCTTCTATATCGCCTTGAGACAAATTGCTGCCATTATCGGTGATAATGCTGTGTGGAACTCCAAACCGAGAGATAATTCCCTAGAGAAAATTGGTGGCTGTTCGTGCGTCAAGTTTGCTGATCGGTTTGGCCTCGACCCATTTGGTGAACTTGTCGACAGCGACCAATAGGTGAGTGTACCCACCGCGCGCCTTTTCGAAGGGACCCACCATGTCTAAGCCCCAGACCGCGAACGGCCAGGTGATTGGGATCGTCCTTAGCTCCTGTGCCGGCAAGTGAGGTTGACGGGCGTACAACTAGCAACCTTTGCATGTCTTGACGATGTTCTCGGCATCTTCTTTGGCGGTGAGCCAGTAGAAACCTTGGCGGAAAGCTTTGGATACAATGGACCTAGCGGAAGCATGATGCCCGCAGGCGCCAATATGTATGTCCTTCAGAATTTCCCGGCCTTCCTCCGGCTGTATGCACCGCTGATAGATGCCACATGTGCTTCGCTTGTATAGCTCGCCTTTTATTATCATGAATGCTTTGGCTCGCCTTATGATCTGCCTTTTTAGCACCTCATCGTCCTCCGGCAACTTTTGGTCGATTAGAAAATCGAGATATGGGACTGTCCAATCCGGCTGTGTTAAGTAGACAGCGAGACTTGCCGCTTCTACCGGTTCTTCTGAGTCGGGGTCCATCAAATCGGCGCCTTTAATGGATGGCTTGTGCAATTTCTCTAGGAAGATATCTTTTTGTACCTTTTTGCGTTCCGATCCCAGTCTTGCAAGTGTATCTGTCGCCTCATTCTCAGCTCTTGGAACATGTCGGACTTCGTAGCCGACGAAGTTTTTTGCAAATTCGTCAACTTTGGCTCTGTAAGCCACCATTGTTGCGCTTTTCGCATCCCATGTTCCGCTTACTTGCTGTGCGACTAAATCTGAGTCGCCATAACAGAGGATTCTTTTGACGCCTAGGTCGTTTGCCACGTGTAACCCATGAAGCAAAGCTTCGTACTCGGCAACATTGTTGGTTGCTGTGAAGTGGATTTGTAACACGTAGCTAAGCTTGTCATCTTTAGGCGTACGTAGAACGACTCCAGCCCCCGAGCCTTTGAGCATCTTTGATCCGTCAAAGTGCATGACCCAATATTCTGACTCGGGGAGTGCTGTTTCCTCCATAGCCTCTGTCCAGTCGGCGACAAAGTCTGCAAGCGCTTGAGATTTGATGGCGGTCCGTGGTTTATAGACTATATCAAAAGCGGCAAGTTCGATGCCCCATTTGGCGACTCGACCTGTTGCCTCTGCATTGTTGATTATGTCTCCCAACGGTGCCTTGCTGACTACTGTCACTGTGTGTTCCTGGAAGTAATGCCTAAGTTTTCTGGCGGCGAAGAATACACCATAAGCCAGCTTTTGGTAATCTGGATACCTCTGCTTGGAGGCGGAGAACACTTCACTGATGAAGTAGACCGGTCGCTGCTCACACGCCGCGGCTTCGCTCTCCTTTCTTTCCACAGCCAAGACAACGCTGACAACAGATCCTGTTGTCGCGATGTACAGCAGCATTGGTTCCTGTGATCGAGGTGCTGCCAATATCGAAGCGGATATGAGGGCCTCCTTAAGTTGTTGCAAGGCGGCGTCTGCCTCTGCTGTCCACTCGAAGTTGTCGGATTTCTTCAGTAGCCGGTAGAGAGGCATTGCCTTTTCCCCTAGGCGGCTTATGAAACGACTGACGGCTGCCGCCGATCCGGCTAGGCGCTGCACGTCCTTCAGACAAGTAGGTCTGGATATGTTTTGGATGGCCTTGATCTTCTCCGGGTTAACCTCAATCCCTCGTTCTGAGACGATGAATCCGAGGAGTTTGCCGGCTGGGACGCCGAAAACGCACTTGGCGGGATTGAGTTTCATCTGATACCTCTGAAGATTCTGAAAAGTTTCTTCCAAGTCCTCTAGGAGATCTGCCTTCTTTTTTGACATTACCGCGATGTCGTCTACATAGACGTGAACATTGCGGCCGATTTGTTCGTGTAGGCAGTTTTGCATACAGCGCTGGTATGTTGCCCCTGCATTCTTCAAACCGAAAGGCATTGTAATGTAGCAGAAAGTTCCGTATGGAGTTGTGAAAGATGTTTTCAGCTGATCTGACTCTCTCATCTTGATTTGGTGGTATCCTGAGTAGGCGTCCAGAAAACAAAGCAGCTCGGAGCCTGCTGTGGAGTCTACGACTTGGTCAATTCTGGGCAGCGCAAAGGGATCCTTTGGGCAGCACTTGTTGACACCGGTATAGTCAATACACATCCTCAGCTCTTTATTCTTCTTTGGGACAAGTACAGGATTTGCCACCCAATCGGTGTGTACAACTTCTTTTATGAAATTGGCGGCCTTCAGCCTATTTATCTCCTTCCCTATAGCCTTGCGTCTCTCGTCTCCAAAGCGTCTTGTTGCTTGCTTCACCGGCTTGGATCCTTTTATGACGTTGAGCGAGTGCTCGGCAAGTTCCCTCGGTACACCAGGCATGTCGGAAGGTGACCATGCAAACATGTCACGATTCTCACGGAGGAACTCGACGAGCGCGCCTTCCTATTTGCTGTCAAGGTTGGAGCCGATGACAACTTGCTTAGACTTGTCACCTGGGATGAGGTCCGCCTTTTTGGTGTCTTCTGAAGCTTCGAAAGTCTTCTTGACATCCATCTTTGGCTTTGGCATGGAGTTGTCTGAATCCGCCCCGAGCAGCGCGAGTTCTTCCTTATGGATGACGGCTTCTACGAAGGCGGCCATGCCACGCTCGCACTCCTTGGCTTTCTTGAAGTTGCCGGAAACCGTGATGGTTCCGTTTTCCCCCGGCATTTTAAGCTTGCTGTATATGTAGCACGGCCTTGCCATGAACTTGGCGAAAGCCGGTCGTCCGAAGATTGCATGATAGGCGCTTTTGAAGGGGACAACTTCGAACCGGAGGAACTCTGAGCAGTAGTTCTCTTTTGGTCCGAAAGTTACCTTCAGCCTGATGCTTCCCATTGACTTTGCTTGCCTGCCGGGCACTATGCCATGAAATGTGAGGTTGCTGTGATCCAGCTGATCCTCTGACAGGTTCATGCGGCTTAGCGTGTCGTAGTACAGGATGTTGAGGCTGCTGCCGCCATCCATGAGTACCTTTGTGAGTCTGAAGTTGTCGACAATGGGGTCGACGACAAGGGCGTACTTGCCTGGGTGAGGGACGTGATCAGGGTGGTCGGACCGGTCCCAAGTGATTGTTGCCTCCGACCAGTTCAAGTACTGAGGGACGTCCGGCATTGTCGCGTTGAGTTCACGCATCTCCGCCTTATCCGCTTTAGCCGAAGGCGTGCCGACAAAGCACACAAGAGATTCTTTGACCTTCGGATACGGCTTCTTTTTCTTGGCGGTTGCGTCCTCTTCGCTTGAGATAGACATGTCGTCGTCATCCTCATCCTCCTTGCTGTCTTTCTTGTCGTTCTTCTTTGACTTCCAGCCGACTGTGGGATCCTTTTTGAAGTCGTCCATGAAACGGCACTCTCCAAGCATGTGGTTGACCTTGCCCAATGAGGCGTGGATGGGACATGGCAAAAGCTTTGCCTGTTCGTAAGTGATTCGCGCCGCCTTAGGCCTTGAGCCGGCTTCGCGATTATCTTTCTTATTTTTCCACTTCTTTTTGTCGGCGTTTCCTTGGAACGCTACGGCTACCTCATTGGAAGGTCCGGCTTTGTCATCCGCCGCCTGTTTGCGCTTGTTGTTCCGCTTTGGTATGATGTTGACGTCTGGGTCATCGTCCCGGGCGTCGTCATCCGCCGCCGCGTATTGGGCGGCTAGGTTGAGCATCTCACCAAGGTCCGTGATTTGCTCGCGGACGAGCCTATGACGGAGCAAGGACTTCTTCTGTAGGCCCGTGTAGAAGGCATGGATAGCCTGTGCGTCCGAAACACCATGACAGCTGGCCTTTTCGGATATCCAGCGGCTGACAAAATATGTCATGGTTTCGTCCGGCTTTTTGATACAGCGCTGCAAATCCGTGTAGGTATTTGGACGCTTGTATGTTCCTTGGAAGTGCTGGGAGAAAACCTTTTCCATGTCGTAAGCTATGGATGGACTTTTCAGGAAGGTTGTCGATCCAAGCTCTTGCCGTGCCTTCCAACATGAGAGGTAGGTAGCGGACGGCAATATGGCTGCTCCCGCCGGCAATCTCTATGGCCATGGCGTAGTCGGAAAGCCATGAGTCCGGCTTAACAAGGCCGTTGTACCTAGAACAGTTTTTTGACACTGATGTCATGTCCTTGGGGAACGGCTCTTTGCGGATGGCGTCACCGAAGCACTTTGGTCCAGAGTATAGCGGCTCCTTTCCTCTTGCTATGTCTTGTAGGCGGTGTCGTGCGTCTTTTGGATCGAGCTGCCGTGCGCCTCTGTTTGCGTCCGGCTCGTCCTGCGCCGCCCGGCTTATGCTGCGCCTGGGCCCTTCTACCTCCTCTCTCCTCTTGCTGTCAGTGCTATGCTGCGGAGACCGGCTACGGCCTCTCCTTGGAGGGTCGTTGCCAGCATCTTTTCTAGGCGGCTGCCTGTTGTTCCGGCTACCGCCATTGTCGCGTCTTGGCTGAGGTGGAGGTGGTAGGTCTCCTCTGCTTCCCGTCCTTGAATTCTCGTCCCGCCTTGGCTTTGGCGGCGGTGCCTTCTTTGGAGGTGGCGTTGCCTTCCTTTTGTCGCCATGGCTACAGGAGCCAGACGGGCCTTCGGGGTCGGCACCGGGTGCAGCTTTGCACTTGCCTGACTTAGACTCTAGGTCTCCCCCGCGGGCATCCGCCATGTGGCCGTAGGAATCAGCGCGAGCTTGTTGTTCTAGGGCCTTGCTTACGAAGTGTCTTGCGTTGGCCAACTTCTCTTCCGCCGTGTCAGTGTTGTCATCCAGGGTATCTAGCGCGGCAGCCGCGTTGAGGATAGGGGTGCAGAAGACAACGTCCCCCCTTCTATCCACTCGCTGTGGTGCCGTACGCCAATCGAACCCTAGGTCTTGAGCCGCTGTCGTTGCTTGCGTAGGCGGCTCTTTTCCACGGCGGTTTTTTGATGACCTTTTCTCCTCGAAGAGTTGCCGGCTTGTTTTGGCCGACATCTTCTCCTGCTCTTTCTTGATCTTCTTCGCAAGGCTCTCAACGTGCTCCTCTCTTTTTCGTAGGAAGTCAGAGTGCTTAAGCATGTTAAGCCTGAGTTCTTCCACTTCGTCGAGTGGGGTGTTTTTGTTCACCGGAGTATTCATGATCTCGTCTACTTCTTTGATGACGGAGAGCAAATCCGTGGGTTTGCTGCTGCCGCCTTTCTCGAGGCCAGTTTTCTTCTTTGCGCACACCTTGTCGGAACTTTCGATGAGTTGGCCGGCAGTGGTGTCTCTGGCTTCTTCCGCCGGCTTGATTTGCGCTTCTGAAGTAACTGGGGTTGTCTCGTGACCGACAACAACCATCATAGCCAGCTTGTCAGGCATGTCTGTATCTGTTGTACCCTCTGAGGGAGCCGGATTTCCACTGGAAAAGCGGGTTTTGATCTTCTCTTCGAAGAGACTAGCATCATCGTCGGAGTCAGAGTCTATGTTGACTTGAACGGTAGATCTGGATCCGGCATCTGACATCACATCCTCCTGCAGAGCAGGGAGGATTGATTCAGGATCGTTGTTTTCCGGCTGGGAGTCGGATCCCAGTCCGACAACTCCGACGAAGTGGAAATCAGATTCGGCCGACTCCTGGGAGAAGGCGGATTCAGATCCATCTTGCCGGTCGACTGCTTGGTCGAAGGGTTGGTGGGTGGGGTTGTAGAAACGCGGTAGGCCGTACGCCTCTGGCGTGTACCCGATGAAGACGTCGATCCCTCCGATCGGCACGATTCCGCATCCGATAAGGTAGTCGTTCGCCGGGAGCCAGGACTCATCCGAGTTGACGTAGCTATGGCCGTCAAACCTTGTGACGCGACCGACGGCGATCTGCTTGCCCACGCCGCCAAGTGTTCCCGCCTGGAACGTGACGCCAGGAACCTTATGCCCCACGGTGGGCGCCAACTGTCGTGGTATCGGCATAATTGATAGGAGACGGGGGTCCTCTAGCCTACGTATGGATTGTGGGGAAGAAGGTTGGTGTCGTCGAGGTCGGGATTGAACACGGCGAGTTTACCCAGCTTCGGATCCCACAGCGGTGGGGGGATCCTACGTGCTGCTATAATTCACTATGAGGCAATAGCCGTGAACAGGTTACAATGTGTTTGATGCGTATTGAAGCGTGCCCTAAAGGCTTCCTGGTGGCCGGCTTATATAGGCGGCCAGACCCCAGGATACAAGGCAAGTACTTGTCCGGCAAGTAATCAGAGTCCTAGACCTAGCCGGCTTAATTGCCGCCTTCCGTCTTGGGCTCGGTGGCTTGATGGGCTTAGGCCTTCCGCCTTCCTTGGACCGCCCGCCTACTTCCTTGCACGTCAGCTATCTGGGCCGCCCGGCAGGCCTTGGCCTTACCACCCTTGGGCCACCCTGGACTAGCCGGATTGATCCATGCTGGTTATACCCCTAGTTGATATATCCCCAACACTTACGGAACTCATCATCTTGCTCCTTGCCATCAGAATCATCTGGTCTAACTCCTAACTAATGTTCTAGCACATATAGGATGTTTGTTGTGTTTGGACAATGTTTCTAAAACCAATGCACCAGCTGATGAAGTTGGACCCGTCGGCTTCCAAGGTAGAATCCGAGCTCTTGAAGAAGTAACCGAAGCGTAGTTCCGTAGTCTCCAGATGTGATCGCAAAACAGGTAAGATAAGCTTATAATATATAGGTGAGTTTTAGTTCTATAATCTCATTATCAAAAACACACCACATCAAGATTATTATCCCTAAAATAATAATGGCGATTACACGACCCTCATCCACCACACTGCCCCCGATCATCACGGCCGGCAGCACAGCTTCAAAGGTGGACATAAAATGTCGATCATAACAACTCTATGACTCGTGCTCGATCTTTCGATCTTCCCGTGTTCCGAGGCCATACCTCTGAGTATGCTAGGCTCGCCAATCAAACCTCGAAGACCCTGCGCGTGCAACATGGCTTACACCCACTGTATGCGAACGACGAGATGTGTGACACCCGATCATCACGGCCTGCCTCATAACGTAGAACTTTCTTGGTGGTGCGCAACGAGGGAGAACACAATTTTGGTATTTGTTAGGGATCATCCTATTCATGATACTACCGTTGTATATCTAGCATATAAGCAATCAATAGGATGCACACACAACAGCACACAATAATGATGCAATGAAGTGCGATGCGACATGGTCGATGCGCCTAGACCTTCATGGCGCCATGTGCCTGGCCCCCGGCGCCCCGGCATGACTCCGAGTCTATAGAGCCCTCCATTGCCTCCGACAGTACGAGCAATATCAAAACTTACCGTAACCATGTCACATGAAATAACGCCTCTGCAAAAACAAGTTAGACGCCTCTAGCTTTATTTAGCTTTGCAAGTTTTACGTGGCAAATAGGCTTATTCGTAAGAGAATCGCTTCCCTACCTACGAACTTTGTACCACAACATCAATCGTATAATTGCATGTTTAAGCATCCCTTTCGGGCCCTCCATTGAAAATGCTTTGCCGACTAGAGAGAGAGAAACAGACACCCGCCAGCCACAGATACGGTGCAAGCCGTATGTCAGTAGTGGAACCAGTCTCGCGTAAGCGTACGCGTAAGGTCGGTCCGGGCCGCTTCATCAACTCAATACCGAAGGCATCGCAAGTGCACGCTAGAGGGTAGCAAATATAAGAAAGACGCCCTCATTCAACATGAGTTCTAACTGTACCAGCAATACTACGCATAGATCGGCTCATATACCACTGAAGGGGGTTACGGTGCAGAAAACAATAATTTTCTAGCGAACGAAACCCTAACTAGCCAGGATCTATCTATCTAGTACATGCGATAACGGTGGCGGAACGGGTTACATTACCTCCATGTAGACCGATAGCGGGGATTACGCTCCCGCACAAGCGTTGACGATGAAGTCGTACGTAGCCGACCTCGAGGTCGCGGAGAACTTGCCGCGATGTCAGAGTCGATGACGCCGGGGTGTCGACGATGATCTGCGTCGACGGGCGTCGGGCGGAAGAAGACTGAGCGCCAGCAAAGGGGCTGGTGCGCCGGCACCGGAGGGGGGGGAGGCGCGGCGGCTGCAGGGGGCGAGACGACGTCGCCCAAGCTCCTCAATAGAGTAGCCTCCGAGCACTCGCAAACATACGGAGCCTAGCGACAACTCCCGGTCATTCAGATCCAGCTGAAATCGCAGGAGTAGATCTTATCTGGAATCCCGCAGAGCAACGGCGCTCTGCGGTATGGCTTAGGTGGAGAGAGACCCCCTTCCTCAGCTCGGCGCGGCTCCGACTTGGGAACCACGAGATCGAGAGAGAAATCGGGAATTAATTGAATTTCCTGTGAATTAAATCAATTAATATGCCTTGCTATATAAAGGGGGAAGGGGGTGTGCAAACCCCTTGGCTCCCCCATGTGGGACTAAACAAAGGACAAGGGAGGGGGGTTCGGCCCCCACATGGGCTGGCCGAACCAGCCAATGGGGCCCACCCCCTTTGGTGGTGCGGCTCCCCCTCTTGGGCCCTTTTAGGGCCCATATAGGTGGGAGCCCCATTTTTCCTTTATTTAATTAATATTAAATTAATATAAAAATCCCATTAATTCATAATTAATATATTTATATATAATTCAATATCCCGTGACTCCGAAAACTCTTTCGGACCACCCGAACAACTTTCGGACATTCCTGGAACCATTCCAGACCTCTCCGGAACTCCTTCCGGACCACCGGAACTCTTTCCGGATCATTTCTCTCTCTCCAATAAAAACCTATAAAATTCCAGAACCTATCTCCTAGCGTCGCTAAGACCTTAAGTTTGTTACGCTACGGTTCGGGAACACTCCAGACATGGTCGAGACACTCCGCTCACCAATGATCGTCAGGGATACCTGAAAATATATGACGACCCCTGTGCATTCCACGAATATCGTCGTTGAACCATAAATATGATATTCATTCCCTTTGTCTCTGCGATACTACCTTGTCCGAGATATGATCGTAGACACACCGATGCCTTTGCTGTATCTCGTTACCGACGAAGGTTATTAACTCGTTTGTGATATTACATCTCCATGACCTAGTCATAAGCTGCGCAGCTATATAGATGCAATAACACCGAGTGGGCCCAGAGTATCTTTCCATTACAAGAATGAACAAATCCCGCTCTTGATCCTTACGTCTCGATGCTCTTTCGGAATACCCAAGATGGACACCGTTATTGTCATGCTATATAAGACACAACGTTTGATGCTCTCAAAGCACTCCTACAAAGCAACAATAAGTACGGTCTCACGGTCTAAGGAATAAGCTATCATACTCTTATCTATTGCAAATGACAAACATCGTAATACGATCTTATTGCAATACTTTGCGTATGTCCACCACCTTATTCAACTAACAAGATGACCCCATTGTCAACCGACGTCATTGTCCTTGATCGGGAATCTCGATCAACTGTTGCCCAATGGACTAGCTCATATAGAGGCTTGCTAGGGACCTGGTTGTCTATGTATCACACGTGTATTAATAATTCCGATTAATACAGTTATAGCATAATACACAAACCTATTATAAACTCATGAGATAACACAATAAATACTACTTATTTATTTGCCTCTAGGGCATATCTCCTTCAGTATCATCACTAAGTTTAATCCTCTCGGCAGCTATGTTATGGATGTGAGTACTACGATCAAGATTCAAGAAGAATAAAACATTACTCTTGGGAGCATTAACATAAAAGATATCATTCATCGAAATAGTACAACCACTTGCTACTGAATTGAATGAATGTCCGTCTTGCAACAAGCAAGAACCACTGATAATGTTTACACTCAAGGACGGTACAAAATAACACTTATTTAAAACCAAAACTAATCCCGATGGTAGATGTATAGGGAGTGTGCCGACAGCCACCACGTCAACTCTTGATCCGTTGCCGACGCGCATCGTCGCCTCGTCCTTAGCCAGCCGCCGTTTATTCCGCAACTCCTCCTGAGAGTTACATATATGAGCAACAGAACCAGTATCAAATACCCAAGTGTTCCTACGGGCGGATGTAAGGTACACATCAATAACATGTATATCGAATATACCTTTATATTTGCCGACTATCTTGCCAGCTTTCTTGTCCTCTAGGTACTTGGGGCAGTTACGCTCTGGTGATCCGATGGTCACCACCATCTTTTCCATCTTGATTTCTAATTCGTCCATATTATGCATCTTCAGAATTTCCGACATGGATTTTGACGTCCCCTTCATGCCGTAATTCACGGTTGCGTCCATATAGCTAGGGGGCAGCGACAACAACACCCTATCAATAACCAGCTCTTCTGGAATCACATTTCCCAGATCACTCAGGAACTGAACGCTGCCAAACATATTGGCTAAGTGCTCACTTATATTGTCGTGCTCTTCCATCTGGGCTGAGAAGAAAAGCTTGGTAGCTTCGAACCTCTCAACATTGACTTGTGGTGCAAAAACAATAATGAGTTCATTGATTATCTCATAAGCACTCTTGTTCTCAAAATGGTTTTGCAGGTCAGCCTCCATGGCAAAGAGCATGCCACTCTGGACATAAGAAGAAATCTCCGCCTTGAACTCATGGACAATCCTATCAGTTTCTGTGGCGGTGTTTGCTGAGAGATCACCTAAGGGGGCTTCAAGGATGTAAGCCACCTTGTGGGTTTCAAGAAGGGATTTCAAATCGCGGAACCAGGACATGAAGTTAGACCCATTGGTCTGCAACTTATCTTTCTCAAGGAACAAGGCTAGGTTAAAGGTGGGGTGAGACATCTATAATGGAATTTGCAACAACATAAAACTATGTTCATAATATTTTGAGTTCTAGCAATTTCGTAAATTAACTATCAGAACCCCCACTCAAACGAACATCCCTCAGAATCGTTTAGCGATTACACGACCCCCATTCATTGCGCAACCCCTCAACTTCAAAGGTGGACAACGAATTGTCGATTACACCAACTCTGTTACTCATGCTCGACCTTTCGGCCTCCGTGTTCCGAGGCCATATCTGCATATGCTAGGCTCGCCACAATAACCTCCACCGTAAATGCTTGTGTAAAACTTTCTTACACCCACTGTATGCGAACGACGATATGTCTGACACCCGATCGTCACGGCCTGCCTCATAACGTAGAACTTTCTTGGTGGGGCACATTGGAGGAAGAACACTAGTGGTATTTTGGAGGGATCATCTTATATTCTACCGCCGTGTAACTAATCAAACAATCACACAATATAAGATGCACTCAAAACATCTAATGTAATGCGACGTGATATGGTCCAATGCCCCATGGTCTTCTTGGCGCCCACAGTTCATAAACAATTTAATAAACCTACCTTGACCATATCACATTGCCCCTAAAAAATAAAGGTTGATGATTTTTACTTTATCTTTTGCATATTTTATGTGGCTGGGGCTGTCGTGAAAAGAACCGCTTCTTACCTACGAACTTATGACCACAACAACGATCAAATAATTGCATGTTTAAGCATCCCTTTCGGGCCCTCCATTGAAAATGCAAAGCCAGCTAGAGAGAGAGAGACAGACACCCGCCAGCCACATATACTGACAAGGTTATACCACACGGGTACCCCTTCGTGTGGGTACCTGGTGCACGTAATGACTAAAGACCAATTGTCCATAGGCTGAAGAAGCCCAACAAGCGAAACCCAAGTCGAAAACTTATACCATAGATGCATAGTCGGTAGTACTTCCATACTTGTAGTCCTAGTCGGTTACAACCCGAGACCTGTTCCACGATATAAAGGACATGAGGGTGGTCGATCAAGGACACGCCCAATCAGAATCACCAAACCCTAGCAAGATCGACATCTTGCTAGAACCTTGTACTCGCCGCATATTCACAATAAATAACAGACAAGCAGGACGTAAGGGTGTTACCTCACTCGAGGGCCCTGAACCTGGGTAAATCCCGCTTGTCAGCCGATGAATCTACCAACACTACGTGTTCTCTACCTCATAACTCTTACCCTAGGCTAGTAACCATGGGTATTGATGGGGGCATCCTTCGTCAGATACGGTACAAGCCGTATGTCAGTAGTGGAACCAGTCTCGCGTAATCTTACGCGTGATACGCCTCCAACGTATTGATGTCTACGCACGCTTCTATTCTTGTAGACAATGTTGGGCCTCCAAGAGCAGAGGTTTGTAGAACAGCAGCAAGTTTCCCTTAAGTTGATCACCCAAGGTATATCGAACTCAGGGAGGTAGAGGTCAAAGATAACCCTCTCGAACAACCATGCACTTAATATACGAGAAGTCTCTTGTGTCCCCAACACACCCAATACACTTGTCAGATGTACAGGTGCACTAGGTATGCGAAGAGATAGTGAAATGCAAGTAATATGGATGATTATAAGTAGTACTTGCAATCTGTAATAAAAATGGCAGCAAGCAAACATGTAGCAGAACTTGTTGGAAACGGTGTTTTAATGCTTAGAAACAAGGCCTGGGGATCCTACTTTCACCAGTGGACATTCTCAACAATGACATCAAAGTTAAATAAATAAACACTACGCTCAAACACTCTCATGTTGGATAACAAACACCATTCATTGTGTAGGGATACAAGAGCACCCTCAAAGTCAGAGTAAACTAACACTAACAAAGGAATCACAACACTGTCACCATTACAACCGTGAATAACCCCGGAGTTCATATTATAGTAACCTCTAGAGTGCATAATTGATAAAGAGTAGCATCACATATTCAACTAGATTACAAAGCTCATGATCACATAAAGATCACATCATGGGACAGAGAGATAAACCACATGGCTACCGTAAATCCCGCAGCCCTAGGGAGAACTACTCACTCCTCATCATAGGAGTCAGCAACGGTGATGGAGATGGCGGTGGAGTCGATGGAGATGGCTCCGGGGGCAATTCCCCGTCCCGGCAGGATGCCAGAACAGAGACTTCTGTCCCCCGAATCTTGTCTTTGATGGCGGCGGCGCTCGGGACCCAAGGAGGAAATATTGAACATCGTATGATTTTTTAGGTTTTGGGGGGTAATTATAGGAGAAAGGGCGAGGTCGGTGGACGACCGAGGCCGCGTCACCACGTGCTCGCGCGGCCCAGAAGGGAGATGCGCCACGAGGTGGTGACGGCCCCTCGGTCGTCCAGTTCGTCAAGTCTTCGGTTCTCTGGAACGCAAATATTCCAAAAATAATTACAGGATGTTTCTTTTCCAATTCTGAGAATATTTTCTTAAGTACTTTTCTAAAACCAAAAACAACAGAAAACAAGGAATTGCACTTTGGCATCTTGTTAATAGGTTAGTCCCAGGAAATGCATAAAACTATATAAAATGCATATAAAACATGTAATAACATGATATAACATAACATGGAACATGTATGAGTTTGTGGCGAAAGGGAGTTTGTATGATGTCCTCTTCAAAAGTAAGGATAGCATTCCTGTGAATAAGCGGATGGCAATTGCTATTGGGTCAGCTGAAGGCCTAACATATATGCACTCGGCTGGGGAGAGTACGATACGTCCCGGTGATGTTAAATCTGCAAGTATTCTTCTTGATGAAAATTTTACTCCAAAAGTTTCTGACTTCGGTGCCTTGAAGTTGCTCGCAAAAGGAAAAGATGAGGAGACTCAACCAGTTATTGGGGACATGAGTTACATAGATCCAGTATACATGGAGAAGGAGAAGAGTGATGTCTACAGCTTCGGAATTGTTCTCATTGAGCTCATCACAAGGAGGCCTGCAACATATGATGTTGGGAGGAGCTATATCACAAACTTTATTCAATCTTGTGCAGAAAAAAGAGCAAGGAACTTTATAGATAACGATATTATAAGTGAGGTCGATATTAATATGTTGGACATGGTTAGTGTGGTCGCTGCAGATTGTCTAAAACCAAATCCAGAAGAACGACTAGACATGGAACAAGTTGAACACCGGCTTCTCGAAATCATTGGACAGCCTGTATATCATGGTCAGAAGAGAAACCCACAATGAAATCATCATGCATAAGCTGGTGTATTTTTCTTTTATTTGGTTGTGTAATGTTGTGTCATTGGTTTTGTTGAAATCTTCTAATTTTTATTTTACAAGGCTTTGAGTAAGGTACCACTAGTACGCAAATTCACAATGGAGAACCAAGGACTCGTTACACGTTTTGTTTTGTTTTGTTGGTAGGACTGTAACAGAAACAAGAACACTACATAGAGAAAACTGTAGTACTAGAAGAACTAGAAACCCAAAATCAACACATGTACCTCAAGTGCATTGACTGCTTATTCAGCTAGAATTCCTTAACAAAAAAAAAAGACGCCTAATATACGTCCTGCCACTTGTAAGGTTACCTATACATAAATAAGCTCTAGTTATGTACTCCCTCCGTCCAACAAAAGATGTCTTGACTTTATCAAAATTTGGTTGTATCTAGACATGACTTAATGAATAGATACATCTAAATTTGAACAAAGTTAAGACATCTTGTATTGGATAGAGGTAGTAGCACATTTGCCATTTTTTTCACCTGAGAATCCCCCGGTTATGTTAATCAGATGAACAAGAAACCAATATACACGAGCTATCTCAACGACTGGATGAACAAGAAACCAAGATGCACAAGATACATAAACTATAAATCAATACACGCAAGCTATTTTGGATTTTATTAGGTTCTCGTTCATGTCATCTTGTGGCTCTACATCTCAACTAAATTGCAATAGTATGATTTCTAAACAAGTTCTAGGGACATTTTCGATATCTAGATTGTATGTATAAACCAAGACACAAGACAACCAAAGAAATTAAAGTAGACACCAAATAAAAACTAGCAAGCCAATAGATTGATATTCATGTAGCAACAATTTACTCCATCTGTCCCATATGTATGACTCTTTACATAATGACATGCTAAAAGATACTACAAACAAGGAATACAACAACATTGTGCCCACTGTGTTGCAACAAATTACACAACAATCTAGCATTGGTTGCAACCTTGCATTTCATGAATATCTATTACCATAAAGTAGAAAGGAACCACATCTAAAAAAACAAATATATGCGACCACTATGCATCTAATGAGTTCCAAAAATATGTTTGCAATAACCACTATGAAACAAAGAAGGAAGTTGTTAAATGATACTCCCTCTATTCTTAAATGTAGGGTGTATAGTTTTCTTGTACGGATATTAAGACATGAGTATTTTGCATATGTTGGACACACTTTCCCTTGAAGAACTCAAATAGAGAGACGTCCCTAATAGTCACAAATTAAAGTAAACCTTTAATTCCCTCATTTATAGATTGGGACTCATTTTTTAATGGGTAAAATTATACATAAATTGTATTACACCTTATATTTTGAAATTTTCAGAAAAAATTATACTCCTTACATTCAAAAAAAGGGAGGGAGTAGCATTGATCAACCAGCTGAAACGAAAACAGTTGTATAACAACAAAGTTGAAATGCAAACAAAATAGACACCAAAAATTGGTTTCTATTAACACTGCAATGTTTTTTAAGCCTATTCATCGAATGAACCGACATAACAAGAAGTCAACCACACAACCACTCAATGGTCTATTAATTCCAATTACAAGCTAGTATAAGTTTCCCAGTTCAAAATTTAAACATTATCAGGAGAAAGCAACATTTCCTCAACTGATCTACACCCCCAACAACTTCCCTGAAAGCAATCAAATGTAGCCAAAGCATCCAAATAAACACAAAAGTTTCCCTACGAGCACGCAACATAAGCACGAATGAACAATCCAAACAACAGTCCTTGATATTTCAGATCTTCACAATATTATTATTACAAACAGGATCTAGCGATTCACCGTTTCATTCTCCCATCCCTCCCTCACCCTACACACTTCCCGAACATACATACACCATTGTGTTAAGGTAAAAGAGTACGGACTGATTCGCACCTACGCGGAAGCCACGCAGGTTAGGTTCAAACAAGGATCAACCGATCTCGATGACATGCAACGACGACTAGGTGATTCAACCCAAGACAGACAAACCAACACAGAAGGGAAGCAAGGGAGGGACGGGGCACCGGCATTGTTCAGTCGGTGCCGGGCCTAAGAGGCGGCCGCCTTCTTGGCTGGGGCCTTCCTGGGGGACTTGGCCGCCTTGGGCTCCTTGGGCGTCTTGGCTTCCTTGGCGGCGGTCTTCTTGGGGAGCAGAACGGGGTTGATGTTGGGCAGCACGCCTCCGTGCGCGATGGTGACGCCGGCGAGCAGCTTCCCGAGCTCCTCGTCGTTGCGGATCGCGAGAAGGACGTGCCGCGGGATGATCCGGTTCTTCTTGTTGTCCCGCGCCGCGTTCCCCGCCAGCTCCAGGACCTGTTAGTAGACGACAAAAATAGGAAATTTGGGGGAAAAAACAGAGGCGAATCAGTCAGTCAAGAGCTGATTCCGCGGCCGGTGGTTGCCGTTCTACTTGTGAGGTCGGTTGTCTGGCTCACCTCGGCGGCGAGGTACTCGAGGACGGCGGCGAGGTAGACGGGGGCGCCGCTGCCGACGCGCTTGGCGTAGCGCCCCAGCTTGAGGTAGCGCCCGATGCGGCCGACCGGGAACTGGAGCCCGGCCTTGACGGAGCGGGAGACGGACTTCTTCTTCGGCCCGCCGCCGCCACGCCGCCCGGCCGCGCCGGCCTTCTTCGTCGCCTTCGCTCCGGACTCCATCGCCGATCCCGAGCTCCGAAGCTTTTCCTCCTCTACTTTTTTTTCTTCTACTTTCGCTCGCTTTTCTCCTGGTCGATGATTCTTCGGGTCCTTGATTTTTTTTGGCTTGTTTTGTGCGGTGGGAGTGTGTGCGTTTGTGCTTTCTCTCTGTGTGTGTTTCTTCTCCGGACGATGCTTCCATCTGGACCGCTAGCTGCTTAGGGATGGATCAATGTCGGCCGTCGGATAGGGCAGTGTGATCCGGGTGATAGGCAGAGCAACCAATGGGAGGAGATATTGGAAGTACAAGTTGATTTGTGTTTTTAGGGGTGGTTTTGTTGCTACTCTCTCTAGCCTTGTTTAGGTGTCATCTAAGTTTATGCGCATCAGTTTTACTAGCAAAACATGTGTTATTCGCTACAGAAACTACATCGGAAAAGTTTTTAATGGTCTAACTACTATAGGGAGATTGGTGGTCAAAATTGAAGTATGCAAAACAAAAGACATCACCTAATTAGGGACAGTAGCACCCATTTTGAGCCTCACACATGTGTGGCCCACTGGCGACTGGGTGGGCGGAAACACGCCATGTTTAGAAGCGCGTTTGATTGCCCACGTCGCGACGGTGCATATTTCATGTCTATTGTTTGGTTAGATACATGTGTGGTGCGAGTAGAAGTTGGCTACAAGTGTTTGGTTGTATGCAATGTTGTGATTTGGTTACCTAATTCAAATATGGTGATCTTATCAACTCTTGCAACATAACAACACATTGTAGTTCTGTTGTACTTCTTTCTCTACAGTGTTAGGTTTAGTCTTGGTAGTTCTGTTGGTCGCCATGTTCTTTCTGTGTTTTATTTTGTGGTTGTTCTGTAAACTTT
Source organism: Poa annua (assembly GCA_026929855.1). NCBI lineage: Eukaryota > Viridiplantae > Streptophyta > Magnoliopsida > Poales > Poaceae > Poa > Poa annua. Next base: position 89,961,494 of record CM049431.1, read on the forward strand.
AGCACCATATCTCTCTTGGTGGCTTTACCTCTTCTAATACAATCCATGCAATGTTCTTCACGCACACCTGCATAATTAAGCGAATAGGTATAGTGCTAAACAGCTACATTGTCGCATGAAGCTTGGGGCTCACACCCTTGAAAAAATAAAGTACAAATAACACCAGGGGTCTTCTACCCCTAATCAAAATTTCAAATGTACCTTCCTTCATTAGTCCACCACTACTCTTTTGCACATATATGCACTAACCACGCTAGAGGTGCCAGCTAGCCATTGTGAGGATAGGTGTACTGCTTTGAGTTCTCGTTATTAGACCACCAGCTTGAACACATGTGTGTCATTGTACTCCAGATTGTACTTTAGGACGATGTCCTTCCAGTTCTTTACCAACACCACCTCACTTTCGAACTGGGCTACCTGCCCCCCATTCATCACAACACTGATAGGTGAACACCGGCATATGCAACGAGGGAGAGCAAACTAAGGGTGGCGAGCGGTGGAGCTCGGCGCGAGGTGACGTGTATAGGAACGATGGTCATGTTGACATGATTAGGAGAGGAGGATCTAGGTTGTCATTTGTGATCAAGACTTTACAGTTTAGAGCACACAAAGATTTTACATTTTATAGGTTTTTTTTTACTTTCATAAGTATTTTAGGAAGAAATGTTGTATATATGGACTGCATAAAGTCAACATATAGACTTGGTTGTAAATAAAGTCGTGGTTGTAAGCTTCGAAACGAAAGTGTCTCTCTCATGAGACATAAATGAGCATAGGTTTGTTTCAGTTGGTGCACATCATATTGCTTAGAGTCTAGTGCCAAGTATCCTCCCAAAATCTCCGAGTCAAGCAATTACAAGCATTAAGAATAGGTGTTATTAACCCGTATCAAACCCTTCCAAAACTCTTGTGCAACTCTTGCCACACTCACTCTTAAATTTAGAAGTTCATATAAACAAGTTTTAGTCCGAACACTTCGACGCGATGGCCTTCCTAAACTTCTGGGCGACAGATAATATTTCATTTCGTGAGTTGATGTTTCTTTTTATTTTCATCGCCCCTACCAGAAAAGCCATGATCTAACAAAAATCAAAGGCATATTTCCTTATCCCTACGGAAAACTGAAAAACAAGAGCATGACCATCACCGTACTATAGCCAGAACAGAAATAATCGTAGCATGGCCATCCTGCCCCGGTATCTGTCATAGAGTCGTTAGTTATGGGGGAAAATATCCATGGCGCAAACACGTGGACGTGGGGGTGCGTAGAGGAAGGAGCAATCAGCCATCAAGCGCGGCGTGCCTCACACGATAGGAGGGTCTCACCAGTCCGGTGGGCGCGCCGCGCCGGCGTGGGGAGTTGGCCGCCGCCCCGCCATACCCAGCCGCACACGTACGCGAGCTGCAGATCGGCCATGCATGGTCACTGATCAGCAGCAAACAAGCAAATAAATTGGCGACGCGCGGCCGGCCACCACAACAACTGACGATTGAAGAAGAAAGGCAAATGAATGGTGCCGCCCCATGTGTGGCCATGTGACGCCGGAATCACGATCAACGTGGGGGTGTTCCCCAACTCCTCCTCTCGCCTCTCGCCTCGTCACCTCGGCGCTCGCCCGTGTGCGCGCGCCACCGCTGACACCCGCTGCCGGCGAAACAGAGCCCGGATCAACGCGAGATTGGTTTGCACAATTGCACGTACGCAAGCAACAATCTGTCAGCATCTATGCTCGCTCGCATCGTTCGTGTACTTAGGTCCGGTTTGAAACAAAGAAAAATCGTAAGAATTTTGGAAGATAGATTTTTTTAAATATTTTTCCCTATGGTACTGTTGAAACAAAGGAATAGGGAATTTGGATTTCTTTAAAGAATTTATAGGATAGAATATTTCATATTTTTTTTTAGTAAAACAAACATGAGGGTCTCACCTCATGTTTTAATCTTCCTATATATGTTACTCTCTAAAAAAAATCTTTCTATGTCTGTAATTCCTATGTTTTGGCTACGTTTAATCTAAATAAAACTTTGAAAAATTTCCTCTGATTTGGTTCATAAATTTAGAAAACATGACATATCCTACATTTTTTATATTCCTATGTTTTAAACGAAAGCGTGATGGCTTGATTGATTGGGTTCGGCTCATTTGCCCATCTCTTCTCTTTGGTCCGTCGATTCGAATCGATCAGCTTGCTGTTTTTTGGCGGGAAAATTCTGAAATAAAACTACACAAGTACACATACTAGAAAAGCTGTTTTTTGGTGGGAAAATTCACAAAGTTCTTTCATGTGCCACCAAATTCGTTTTACAACTAGAAAAGCTGGAAGAATATGCCTCAAAGTTTGTTTCTAAAGACTTGATATCATCAATCACCGTACCCAGAGACGAGCGATCTCAAACTTGGGACAAAATGCGCTGGATCGGGGAGAGACAATACGATACCAGCACAAGCTTGGAGGCGTTGTAATCCCTCGCCACCATGAGAGCGCGACGAACAATGGGACCCTTTGTTAGCTCCGGAGAAGTGACAAAGAACAAATCTGCTATTGTGGTCAAACATCGTCCGTGTACTTAATTTGCTCGCTGACTGAAGCGCGATGCCCTGATTGATCGGGTTCGGCTCGTTTGCGTGTCTTTTCTCTTCCCTTCTGTTCGTCGATTCGATCGATCGGGCTTGGTGTTTTTTTGGCATGAAAATTCTAAAATAAAAGCATACAAGTACATATATAATTCTGCTATGTACGGCTAAATTTGCAGCAAAAATGTTTTCTCATACGTGATCCGAAGCAAGAAAAAGATAAATATATCAAGTAATATGACTTATTTTTTCTCTATGACAGAGTCATGATTTTATGATTTCTGTGCAGCCTATGTTATCATAATATCGAACAAACATAGGCGATTTTTTTTTGAGAAACACGGTACAACGTAAACGCTCATAAACACACGCACACACTCACCCCTATGAATGACGCACACCCTACCCCTATGAGCACCTCCGATAGACTGAGCCGGCCGGTCAGGTCTTGAGATTGACGAAGTCACCACAGACGCCTCGCTGTCGACGGGAACGTCGCCTCCCACCGAAGAATATTCCGCCTATGAGAAACATCAGCGTCAAATCTGGTGTTTAAACTCTGTTGGGTTAGGGGTACAACCACTCATCTAACCAACTTACCACAGGCAAGTTCTCACAAACATAGACGATATGAAGTTAACATTTGTCGTGAAATTTCAAAAAAATAACCTTTTGTACAAAGTTCAGCAAAAAATAACCTCTTTTCAAAACTATTTTGAAATCTAACCCTTTTTGGTAGCGCCCAACGATGCGGCGCTACCTTCTGTGTGGTAGCGCCACAGCCTCCGTCGCTACCCTTTAGAACCCTCATTTCATGCCATCGCGAACACGTCGAAAACGGCTAAGTCGGGGAGGGTAGCGCCATGGGGCTTGGAGCTACCCTCTTAAGGGTAGCGCCAAGGGGCATGGCGCTAGATTTCAAAATAGTTTTGAAAATGGTTATTTTTTGCTAAACTTTGTTTAAAAGATTATTTTTTTGAAATTTCACACATTTGTCCGAGAAGAGGAACCGGGAGAAGATAAGGACTGATGTGCGTGCATGCATGCTACGGTTGCAGAGATCCAAAATATTTATGAAAACCGTTGTCGCTAGGCGACATGCCTCGTCTCCACTCTACAGCGCTGTCAGACGGTGCATGCATGCACGGATGCAGGCCTTCGCCGACCCTATCCAATCCAATCCCGCAATCCGTGCTGCCACATCTCTTCGTGATAGCGGAAATTCACGATGACTCCTGATCGACCTCATGTGCTTCTGAGTAAAAAATCGAAAAATAGTTTAACATTGCTTAAAAAATCTGAATTTTTTTGTGAAAAACATTTATAAGTGTCCTACATACGTGTTAAGTTTTGTGGTGAAATAATGTATTTGTGGCGCCCAAAAGATCAGTATAAATTGGTGGAAAAAAGGTGGTGCACTATTTTTTTTCACACAGAGCGACACGTGTCATTTGGTAACGAAACTTGTCACCTATGTCAAACACTTGAATATATCCGTCACCAATTATTTTCTTAGATGTGCACCATTAACTTTTTAGAGTGTGCAATACACTCCCTCTGAAACTAAACGTAAGATGTTTTGATAGCTATATTAAAACTATCAAAACGTATTACATTCAATTACAGAGGGAGTAGTAACTACTGCCAATTGTCTATGTTTTCTATCGGATAAGATGGATAAATGAATCTTTGTTTTGTGATTTAAACTGTTTCTTGTGAACAGTAGAAGTATCTAATCATTATCGGGAAAAGTGGAACACTACTTCCTCTGATCCACTTTATACTACTAGATATAAATCAGAGGGAGTAGTTTTACGTGAGAGCGTTAGGCCAAAATCGTTAGTTAGCGGATCATGCCTCCTGCTTCTCACCGATTTCCAACGAACTTGTGCGTACCGTCCAAACCTAGCTTGCTACCTCCTCCTGCTCTTATATAAAGCCTAGACCTCCCCTGCTCTCCCCCGACTCCATCGCACACACACAACCAGAGCCACCCAAGTTGAGCTAGCGCACCTCGATCGATATCGAGTACCAGCTGAACCTTCCGACTGACCATGTCGTCGCAGCGGATGGGGCGCCACCAGCGCAGGGCGTCGCAGAGCGTCTTCGTGCTGCCGGAGAACTTCGCCACCCTCGACGACGTGCCGGCGGCGTCCGACGAGCACCGGAAGGCGTCGCCGGACGGCGGCCCGGCCGAGCAGCAGCATCAGCAGCAGGGTGGCAGGCCAACGGCGGGGCGCCACCGACGGGCCATGTCCATGGCCGTCGCCTCTTCCAGGGACCTCGAGATGATCAAGGAGGACATGGGCGGCGGCTACAACTGCAAGATCGGCGCTTAAAGATAGTAGCAGCAGCCGGTGACGGCGCCGCGCACCGCCGGCACGGCTCACGTTCACGTACGGTGTCTGTGATAGTGTGACGCGTACGTGCTCTCGGCGGCGCTCTCGGTCGAGCTTCACCGTAGCCGGTGCCAACGCCGTGTGTGTGTGTGTAGCGCGTGCTGGAATTCTGGCTCGTTCTGGCCTGTTTGCATGGTCATCAAGCGACCAAAGTCTAGCTAAGGGTCCTGCTTGCTTTCCCTTTACCTTTGCTCAAGACATGCATCATGTAAGGAGACGTGATGTTATTTGCGAGTTCAAACTTCAAAGCACTTCAAACTACAAATTCCTGTGTCTATTTCATGCTGTTTCTGCAACAGCAACGTTGCTGTTACTAAGCCGTCTTTCATCTGTTCTTTCGGTGATGTGCTGACGTGCGGCTGTATCCATGGCATGGCGTGAGCACGAAGTTCTTCATTTGATGCCGCCCGCTTCGGTGAGATTTTTCCTTGGTGGTGGTCTTTTCTAGTGACCCGGCCGTGGGCAACCACAACGACGACTCTCGTTTCTCTGATGTGTGTGTTGTATGTATCCTCACGACAGGCGTGTTCAGTGACGGTCGGCAAACTTTCTTCTTAATTCATAAAAATAACAAGTCCTGTTACTCATATTAAAAAGTTGGCATTGTGATAGGGTTGGCGACACGTATGGTGCGTCAAGTCGTCAACCAAACATGATCTTGCTCTTGCTAAACTAAACTACTACTCCCCAGACAGTACCATAACGGAAAATGAAATCGATGATGCTCTGTGTCTCTGGTTCACGAAACACGCGCATGTTCACCCCACATTTTTCTGAATCTTTCTCCAGCCTAAGTGGGGTGTGCATGCGTATCGAACAATCCAGCCACGCACGCATGTTCTCCCATGCATCTCCGCATACATTATCACAATAATAATTCCCTAAAAAAATTGGTTATATCATTATATCACAATAATGTACCCCCACCGGTCGATCATCTGTACCGTACGTACGTACGTAGTTGTACCACCCTGTACTTGTGCATGATTGGCCCCAGATCAGATCTCGATCGGAAAACACGCACACATGACGACGGAAGGATCGTGCGCCGGCCGGCGATCTCGATTTGACGTCGTCCCCGGCTGGCTTTGGATAGACGAGCGGTGTCGTAGGACGTCTGCAACCATACGGATCGATTCCTCCCGCTTTCGTTAGGGTGACTGATGAATGATAATGACCGAGCCACCTTATCGCTTGCGGCTTGCAAAAGATGCACATGAAGACACCATTATGACATGTGTAGTCAATCTCTCATGATTAAACCCTTAAACGGCTCCAAACACGCATGACAGGTCCGTGTCATTCGTGATCCAGGAAATAGCATTTCGCCCCGCTTTATAAATAAAGCTTAACGGCCGAAACGATACAAGATGATGAGGAGAACCTTTTACAAGCAGATCAAAGATAAATAAAAATAAACTAGAATGCACCAAGCTTGCCACCGAAGATGTCGTCGAGGTCAAGGAAACCAAAGCTCCACGATGCCACCCCCAAGAGGGTAACGACACACGCAGTGCCACCCAGAGCCCTAGTGTGGAGAGCGTAGCCACAACAACGCCCTCAAGAGGGTATCGACACCCACAGGTGTCACCGTTGTTGGCGCCAGAGCACTGAACTTTCGCCCGGAGAAAAATTTCCCACACTTGGTACCTCAAACCACCTACAGTCCCCGAGCTGAGTTTCCACACACGATCTGGGTACTGACAAGCAAACGCCGCCAACACCAGGAGACCCCAAAGACCACTCCTTGCCACCCACATAGTCCAAAGAGATGGGCCATCACCACCGCCACACCGCCCTGCCGCCAAGACGCTCGTGCGGTTCACCTTCCGGGGCCGCCGCCCCAGCATCCTCGGACTTGCGCCCGTGTAGCTAGGCTCCTCGTGTGACCTGCGAGGCAAGGAATAGGACCGGTAGAGATCATAGGACGACGGCGACACGACCATCCGAAGGAGACCGCCCTCCACCACCACTACAGGTAGCTGCCGACCGGACGTAGCAACAGGGGCACACCTGCCTGGTCGGGCCCTATCGGGCCCGTGAAGTCCCCGCCGTCACGCTGCAGCAAGAGAGCGGACGCCACCATGCCCCTGTTCACACCGCCCCACCTTCAGCACACAATGGCCAGCACCAATTGCCCACTGCTCCAGGATGGCCTCCTCATCGTGCCTGTTCCTAGCCACCACAGGCCCACCTGGCCCGTGGCAGGCCCAGATCAGGCGCGAGTCGTCCTGGAAGACCACCCACCCGCCGGTGGTCCTCGACGGGCTATCCCATGCCACCGGAGATCGCGCCAACGAACCACTCGTCGAGGTCGTCGCCTGTTACAGCAGTGGGCCGACGAGCAAGATAGCAACGACGCCTCTGTGCTGCATGCAAGTCGCGCCCCGCTGAAAGAGCATTTTCCCTCATGTGTGGTTTTGGTAATTGAATGACAATCTCTATGGACTAATGTTTACTTTGAGATATCATTATAGATCATGTCCATGGAGTTGTGGAGTTCATGTGTTGGACTCTTGAAGCTTATGTGTTGAGTGGAGCATATTGCAAGTATGTCTTGAAGGATTCAAGACATCATATTAGTGAAGAAATGTTGGAAGATACAAGGTTGATCAAGATGTTGATCAACACACAAAGCTACAAGATGTACCAAGAGCGATCATTATCTCTTGGGATGGTAAACACTTGTCCGCGTAGCTTTGTGAACTAACCCATGATATATGTATGTGTGGTATCTTTATATGAGTTTAGGTATCTTCCCATGGGCTTGCATCAAATGAAGATTTCATATAGCTTATTGAGGATGACGTCATGTGGTGATCGTCATCAAGGTGAGATGTGCAAGACCAAGACCAAGAGAAGCTTCTTGAAGATATCCTATGCTTGGTGCTTGCAATGGATACATGAAATGAAGCTAAGCGAGACTCTCCCATTGTGAGCATGGGAGAGTATTTGGAGAATTCTTCATCAGGCAAGTGATTGGACGCGCAATCAAGAAAGATGATCCACTTGAAGAGATCAAGATAGTCATCATCCAACTCAAATGGAATGCTCAAGGCAAAGGTATAATCTTGATAGGGCTATAGGATAGATAGGCGTACTATCAAGAGGGGTTCTCAAGTTGGTAACTTGATCGCATCGTTGTGGAGAGCTCAAACCTTTGCATACTTGGCATATCATGTTTCTTGGTTCTTATTTGGCTTTTATGTTGGTGAGGAGTTAGAGCTTGGTTCATCTCCATGTTAAGCTCTTGTTCATCGAAATCGGTTTTACTTTGGACAACTTGTTGCGTTTTCGGTGGCGGAAATATTGTCGGTTCTACCATGAGAAAAGTCCCACATCTTGCCATGTGTGGTGATTTTACTCTATTTATGGGATGCAATATTTCTGTCGGGTGCTCATCGTCGCTATCTTTCCAACAAAATTGGTTTCACCTCATTTGGAGTTCATTTGCAAAAGTTATAGCAGTTTTTGTTTCGTTGTTTTGCTGATTCGGATTATTGGGGCCGGATATTCCGCTCTACCGGAATTTCCGGTTCCCAAGCTCATCCAAGAAAACGGCTAAGGAAAGGAGAAAAAGGGTTCTGACTCCGGTCGGAAATTGTGCTCGGAAATTTCCGTCTACCGGAATTTCCGAGTGCACCCAGAAAGCCCTCCAGTTTTGGCTAAGGAAAGAAGGACTTTTGGTTCTGACTCGAACCGGAAATTGTGCTCGGAAATTTCCGTCTACCGGAATTTCCGAGTGCCCCCAGAAAAGTCCTCCAGAAATGGCTAAGGAAAAGTTTGGTTTTGCTTCTGACTCCAGCCGGAATTTCAGCTCGGAAATTTCATGTTTCCGGTTGACCGGAATTTCCGAGTCTCACTTATACCGGAATTTCTGAGTGTCGAAACAGTCAACGGCTATATTTCCTGGACTCCCCTTCTTCTTCCCCAGCCAATCCAAGGCGGCACGACTTTCCCCTCTCTTCTAATCCATTGTTGACCTTGGAAAGCTCACTTCCCTCTCAATCCCTCCATTGAATCTTTCATATTCTTTAGGGAAAGTTGAGAGGAGATCTAGATCTACAATCCTACCAATCTATCTCTCCTCTAAGTGAGGGGAACTTAGTGGATCTAGTTCTTGGAGTTCCTTTGTGGTTCTTCTTCTTTGTTCTTCCTCTCTTCTCCCCCCATAAGCATTAGTTGCTTTTGGTGGGATTTGGGAGTGAAGGATTTGACTCCTTTGTGGTTTCCTTTGTTCTTCCTCTCTTATTCCCCCATAAACATTTGTTGTTGTGTTGGAATTTGAGAGTGAAGGACTTGAGCACTTCGTGTGCTCTTGCCATTGCATTTGCATCGGTTTGAGCCCTCCACGAGGATTCGTGGTGGTATTACTTGTGAGTTTGTTACTCTTGGGTCTTTGGACCCTAGACGCCTTTTGTGGTCGGCCTTTTGTGGCCAAAACCTTTTGTTGTCAAGACCTTTTGTGGTCACTTGAGAGCCCCCAATTAAGTTGTGGGTGTGTGCCTCAAGACTTGGGAGCCCCCAATTAAGTTGTGGGTGTGTGTCTCAAGAGTTGTACGGGATTCGATCTCCGCCCCAAAGGAGATCAATAGTGGAAGGTGAACTCGCAACCTTTTGTGGTTGAGTTCATCAGGAGAAGAATGTGAGCCTTTGTGGCGTTGCGGCTAACCTGTTGTGGTTGCGCACACCTCTCCAAACGAGACGTACACCCTTTGGGTGGAACTCGGGAATACATCCTCGTCTCCGCGTGCCTCGGTTATTTCTATACCCGAGCTCTTTACTTATGCACTTTACATTGTGATAGCCTTCGTGCTTGAAGTCATATATCTTGCTATCACCTTGTTACTTGTATTGCTTAGCATAAGTTGTTGGTGCACATAGGTGAGCCTAGTATTTATATCTAGGTTGTATGCTTGTTAAAGTAAACCTCTAGTTTATTCCGCCTTTATCAAGCATACCGGAATTTCCGGGTCATTCTTGGACCGGATATTCCGACTCCTCGGAAAAAGTTTTAAATCGCCTATTCACCCCCCCTCCCCCTCTAGGCGACGTCTATCCGTTCACCCGTAGGACCAAGACAAGAATCGGCCACCATGCCAACCCGGCTATGGCGCCCCACCCCCAAGGCGGCAAGGGGATGCGAACCTCCCGTCCATGGCCAGGGCAGCCTCCACCCGCCGAGCCCATATCGGCCCCTCCCTGACCCAGATCTGGCCCGCGTGGGCCAGCGCCGCCAGGCTTCTCCGACCGGACACCTTGCCCAGCGGGAGACGAGGCACCACGTCGGAGGTCAACCGCTGCAGACAGAGGGAGCCGCCGGGACAGAGTCGCCAGAGACACGCGGGGAGAGTCGGAGGTCCCAACGCCGTAGCCTCCTCTGAGCTGCAGCAGGGACCCGAGAGCGGGAGATCCACGCCGTCCCCTTCACCGGCGCCACTCGGAGAAGTCCGGCAGCTGTCTCCGAGGATGGCGAGGGAGAGAAGTGGGGAGGAGGAGGCTGGCGGCACGGGGCTGTTTTTTTGCCCCTCCCGTCGCCCAGTGGAGGCGACGCGAGGAGCCTTCGGTGTTGCTTCCTCTTTCGTGATCCAAGTACGCATCTTTCGGGGTCCAAACATATGTGACAAATTTCACGGTGGAATGATATTTATGGTGCTATGTGTAAAACAGAAACAATTCAGTGGCCGAAATTGGAACTTAAAAAATATTTTTTCGTGAGCACTGATTTTGTATTTTTCAGCTTCTTTTGAAATGTTCTACTGGTTTTTTCAATTCTTTAATTTCGGGCATCATGGGAGTTTTTCTTCTTTTGATGTTTCCTTTTAATTTATATTTTTATCTCCTAGTCTTTTACTTATATTTCTCTAGTTATTATAATATCTTTTTTTTATCTAATCACCTTTTGTTCTTCTCTTCTCACCATAAATACAAGAGCATCATTTTTCTAGCATTTTCACTTTTATTTTTTGTTCCTTTTTCAATGTATTTATGGATTTATGTATTTGTTTATTTACTAGTTTATCTTTTTTCTGATTTACTATACAAATTTTGGGAGATATGAACATTTTGGTTAGATAAAGGAACATTTACTTGAGAGAAATGGGCATTACTTTTAATTTCTATTGTATTTTTAATTTATAATGTATAAGTTTTGATGACATAACATTTTATTTTTAATACTCGAACATGCTTAACGGACTACGTAAAAATTTGTAACATTTTATAAATTTTCTTGAACCCCTCATAAAAAATGTTCATATATTACATAAAATTTCATGTTAACAACTCATAAAAAACTTTGAGTATATAAAAAAGTAAAGTGATTATTCACCTTCTGGACGTGTAAACATTTGTTGTATTAATTGCTTTTTGGTAACCCTCTCTTAAGGAGGGGATGACCCAATGGGTTGATACTTTATGAACTTCTTTTTTATAACGTACTGTACTTTGTTTTGAATGAGAAAATAGAAAATTAAATAGTAGGGGCCTTCCCTACTGGTCTACGCTTAAAAAAAATTCTTTTTGTGCCAATTGAAATGTATTGTTCACAATATTTTTATGACCAAACAAAAATACACATCTCATTATTTTACAAGAAATCTGGGTGAAATAATAAAATTAGTAAGAAATATAACTTAAAATCGAAATAGAAACTTTGAAGTGAAAACGCTACCAGCCAAACAAACAAACTAGAAGAAATACAATATGAAAAGAAAAAAATAACTCCTCCAGCACCCAACTGGGCCTTGTCCCGTTTCCTTCCTTCAATTCTAGGCGTAGCTTCCATATTCGCCGCTATGGGCACTATGGTTTAATCATAGTTGGGCTCAGGACTCTGGTCGTTCTATTCTACGGAGAGAAAATGACGCAGAACCATTGGAATTGGGCATATGTGACGGATTGCCATCGAAATTGGGGCTAGGGACAGAAAACACCGCACTTTGGGGGCAAGGTTGTGATAAAAAACACTGATTTCAAAATTAACCTCTCCTAACAGCCATTCTGACATGGCGGTCCCACTGTTAGGCTGACGTGGCGAGGCGGGACGGACGGGAGGTAACGGCCGTTACATTGCGGTCCCACTGTCAGGCTGAGTTAGGGTTATTTACTCCCGATTGAGTCGCGCGGCTGTCTCCTCCTACCCATTGCGCTCCTCTGGAAGCTCTACAAGATCGCCGCCGACGCCGGAGTCCTCAGCTCGCCGCCCGTTCGAGAATGGTGTCCTGGGGTGATGGTGAGGAGTCCTCCACCGTTCCTAGCTCCGACGGCAGCGACGTGAGTACTCATTGCCCTTGGGGATTTAGGGATTTAGGATCTAGGGTTCGTTCGATCCGTAGCTTTTTAAATGGGGATTTTCGATTTGAGCTCGAACTTGACTCATTTTGTATGCGCATTTCGTTTATAGCCCATCTGTATCACGTACGATTCCGACTACTACGGGTTAGTCGAAGAGGAACCATCCCCTGTTTTCTGTAAGCATGGAGGTGTCGCCGCCAAATTTGTATGTTTTAAAGGGTGGAACACTGGCAGGAAATTTTTAGGATGCAATGGGGCGGTATGTGATCTATTGCAATACTTTTCATTTGCAATTTGAGCAATGTGGGCTGTAAACAATCATTAGTAATTTCTGCACTCATTTGTTCTATGTAGGAAGGGACTCAAAGTTGTGATTTTGTACAATGGGTAGATGCAGAGTGGCCTGAATCACTAAAGAAGGCACTTTGCAAGCCGTGGGATCACTATGCAGAATCCAAGCAAGGTAGAGTGAATGATGCTTTAGACTGGATGGAGCAGAAATGGAAGTTCACTGGTGAGATTAAGAAACTACACATGGATCTGAACCGTGTGCAAGCTGAAGTAGACAAGGCTGTGGAGGAGAAGCATGTTACCCTTGCTCTGAAGGCAAAAGCAGACCAAGCACTTGTTGAAGCAAGGGCAGAATTGGAGGTGAAGAAGAAGATAGATGCTTGCACTTCGAACCTGCACAAGGTTATGAGAATTAAGGCTGAGAAAGAAAGAGACAAGTTAAAGGAGGAGTGATATCAGATTTGTTTGCACTGAAAGAAGCAAACAGAGAGAAGATAATGAAGATCAAGAAGCTATGTGATCAGTAGTTGTTGTTGTGCAAGTTTATTTGATTTTAGTTTAATGTAATGATGAGAATTCAGTTAGAACTTGTTGGTTGATGAGATGTAATGAATTATGTCAATTTGAATTCATGTTGGTTGAATTATGAGTTATTTGTTTGAATTATGATTTATTGGTTGAATTATGAGTTATTGGTTGAATTATGAGTTATTGGTTGTCGAGCACCTCTCAGAAAAGTGTCGTCAACACTCAAAAAGTGTCGAGAACGTCTCGACAACTCTCAGAAAAGTGTCGACAACTCTCACAAAGTTGTCGAGAACGTCTCGACAACTCTCAGAAAAGTGTCCACAACTCTCAGAAAGTTGTCGAGAACCTCTCGACAACTCTCAGAAAAGTGTCGACAACTCTCAGAAAGTGTCGACAACTCTCAGAAAAGTGTCGACAACTCTCAGAAAGTTGTCGAGAACCTCTCGACAACCCTCAGAAAAGTGTCGAGATCCTCTCGACAACTCTCAGAAAAGCTCACATCATTTGCATACACATAATCAAGTTCACATCATTTGCATATACACATGATTTAGTTCAGATCACTGTGGTATAAACACCAACTCAAGTTCAGAACACATGATTTAGTTTATACCATCATACATAGTTTTAGCCAAAATAAGGACACAAACAGCTTCAACTCTGATAGGAACATCACAGAACCTCAGACCTAGCTGATGAGCTGCTAGCAGTTGCTTTTCTTGGTATGGGAGCATCAGTTGCATCTCTACCGGACCTGCATTTGCCCCAGCATTTGGGTATCCCATGAAACCTGTAGCAGTTGCATTTCTGGGGCAGTGAAGGGGGTCCTTGGTGCAGCAGATGGAGCCCTGGGTGCAGCAGATGGAGCATGGCTTGCAGCAGCAGTAGAAGCAACAGTGGATGAACTTGGTGTAGATTCTGCAGCTGTAGGAGGCATTGATCTACTAGGCTGCAAAAATAAGAGTAGACTGTACCCCGAAGGCCTGAGATGCTTAATTCACGTCCTAGCTTTCGATCAGCATAAACTCGACGGAGCCGACTGATGGAACGACGCCCTTCATTCCGGCAGGACTCGCCGCCGGCGCGTCTCGCTCGTTGGGCGACGTCCTCTCACTGGTCACGAGACATAGGAAAGGTTAGGAGAAATATGCCATCTCGAAGGGCAGATGCAAGTGAGAGCTTGGTGGCATGCTGCTAGGTGGAGCTGTAGGCAACTGACCCTACCAAAGTACTGATCAAGATGTCTGTAGATATTCGATGGGAGTGCCTATATCTCAGGTGCCTGATTTTTTCTTAAGTCTCAATCATCTTAGAAAAGTGTAACTAAAAAAATGTGCAACGGGAACGAGTTGCACTTTTCTGTCAGAAAAGTGCAAATGCATTTTTTTATCAAAAAATTGCAACTGATGCATATTTTTGTGGGTGAGTGAGACTTAAGAAATTCTCAGGCGCCTGAGAATTAGCAAAACAGATTGATGCACTAGTCAATTATTTTAAATGTCTGAACCGATGAAAAAAGGTAGACTATATATTTTAACACAAGATTACCCTCTGCTTTAAGCTTCTACTCTCTGTTCCATATTGAAACTTGAGAGCTTGTGTTCTCCTTGTCGTCTGGTAAGAAGATGAGGTCCTCAAAGGCGATGACTGCTAATTTTCTGGTATGTTTTTGTTTTCAAATGAACCGCGCCGTCTGAACTGAACAGAACCCCCCTTTAAAAAGCAGTGAAAAAATGAATCCGACTGAAAAATATATAGATTTGTGTTTGATCGATCAGGGGCATCTCAATATAAGCTTGGGCCGATGTTTTTTTTTTTGACGTGAGCGAGTCCCGGATCCCGCTTGGTGTGACCGCGTCATCTTGGGCTCCTCGGGCGGGTGGCTCGTCACCGCCGACCACCGGGCGCGCATGCACATGCTCAACCCAGTCACGGGCGAGCAGGCGGCGTTGCCGGCAATCGCCACCATGCCCTTCATCGATGACGGCCCCTACCCATTGTTCACCCTCGACATAAAACCCTTCAGTGACACCCAGTACGGCAACGATCTCACGTCGCTCCAGTACTACACCGCCGACGAGATACGCTTCTCTTTCTACTCCAAGGTCGTCCTCTCGGCCACGCCGCGGCCCGACAGCTACGCTGCCATGTTCATTCTGGACCGGCAGATCGGATGCGGAGCCACAGCTTTCGCGACGGCTCGATATCCGGCGTGGAGGCTGGCGCCATCACCCGACGCCGACGGAATCGAGGACGCAATCCACCACAACGGCCGGTTTTACTCCATGACCTTCTCGGGCGTCGTGGAGGTCTGGGAAGAGCAGCACGATGGCGAGTTCACGAGCAAGGCGTTGACGCCTTCAAGTTCAAGTCTGCCCAAGGAAGACGACGGCCGTAAGTACCTGGTGGCGGCGCTGGACGGGCGGTTGATGGTGCTGACCAAGAAGGATCAGCTGAAGGAGAACGGTAGGACTTGGAAGTGCTTCTTCACGGTGCAGGTTTTGGACGAGGCGTCCGGGAGGTGGGAGGAGGCTCGTGACATCGGAGACGCCGCACTGTTCGTAGGGGTGAGCACCTCGCTCTGCGTGTCCACGAGGGAGCACCCGGAGCTCACTGCTGCTGGCTGCGTCTACTTCATCAACGGCCAGCCGGCGAAGCAATACGAGAAGAGCCCCCGCGATCACAGCTATGGAACCATCGATGAAGGCTGCAAGCGGGACGTCGGCGTGCACAGCTTTCACCTTAAAGACCGTAAAGTGAAGGCGATTGAGGCGTTCGGGTGGCACACAAGTTGGCCGGCGTGGTTCACGCCCTCCTTCTCGTGATCATATACTCTCGGGCCCTAGTTTGAGGAATGCAGTTTCATATGTTGAATCAAACTACAATACATTAAGTCTACGAAATTCATATCATGATAGTAATGTTGTTCTACGGATTTGCTAGGCCACATGCCGTTGGAAAATGCTTATCGTCGATGGAGGCAGATTTTTGTAGGGGAAAACCCGGAAACTGCAACTGGAGATTGAGCGCATGGAGCTTTGGCTTTTTGAAAAATTCAAAAAGTCGGTAGTTTGGAGTTTCAAATAATTCTAAACAAGAATCCTATATAAAATTTAAGGAAATTCAAATTAAAAAAGTTACACACTTATAAATCATATACGCAGTAACTAGATATGTACATCATATGATTTTTTTGGATTTATTGAAACTTTAAAATGCAAAGAGCTCAGCCTAAAAAAAAGGCACTCTCAGAATACATGGTAACTTTATTAACTTCCATCACCTTATTTTGTGGCGATGAAAAAGCGTGTGATGATGTGATATGGGTTGATGGCTACTTGGTCAATCGGGGACCTAGGGCTCTCATTTCTCTCCTCTTTCTTCTATCTCCTCTCTACAATAGGTCCATAATAGGTCCATAGCTCTCTCTTCTACCCTGAGCGGAACCGAGGCCCTCTCCGATGGATATGCAGTCTACAAGTGGCTGAAGTGAGGCACCAGCCTGAGTAGTGTATGTACTACCTCTGTGAGAGTAGGGCGATGGATAACTCAGGCTAATTAGGTGGCAACAGCTGGTGCGGGTGGAGGAGAGGGCCTCGCGATCTTCATCAATTAGGCGGCCGTGATGTCGAGTTGGACCGCTTTGGTGTTATGGCGGGGCAATAGGATGTCATTCCCATACGGCGGTAGAGACCGTACGACTATGATCTCGCGCCGTTTAACGCCAATGCATTGAAAACGGCAGACGAGAAAACGTCCAAGTACTTTGAGGCCGATGAGATACGCTTCTCTTTCTACTCCAAGGTCGTCCTCTCTGTTGGAATTTCCCCCACATGATCGATCACATCAAACTACACGAACATAGATGCACGAAAACTTTCGCCAAGGAGATGTATCGTGTCCGTTCTTATTCTTTATTTCTTCTCAAAGCTCGCGGTACAATTTGGATTACGGGACCTAGTGCATACATATGCAGCAGCAACTAACGCTAAACCGACCCGACCTAAGTTTTCTTATTAACTAGTAGCATATAGTCCAAACGGGACTCAACTAGCTTGGACTATCTTAACTTTTACTAACTACTTTGACTCTTAGCTATAGTAGGACAGGGTACAATCCACGTATTGCATGCAAGCCAAACACAACACAAGAAGTAAAACACTTGCCAAATCTCTACTTGAAATAAGGAACAGTTGGGTGGCTTAAAAAAAATGGAATAGTTGATTTTTATAATGCTTTTTGTTTGGAGCCTCGAGCTTTTGTCTTGACGTACTTACTATAGCTAGCTAGGTGGCTCTCGACCTCTCGCTCGATAGATCTGAGCAAGGCTTAGCACTGTGTTCTTTTTTTTTAAAATCCACCACATATATTAGGTCAGCAGGTCGCTCATTAAAACCATTTCAGTCCCTTTCGGTACCCTAGGTAGGGAAAGAGAGGCTTAACACTGTGTTTGTTTGATAGGAACAGACACATAATGAATTATGATGCAGCTCACGTATGCACTTCAAGTGATTGCTTGATCCTACAAGTTACCAAAACTGAAACCGATCCAAGGAAAACATCTGCTAATCGGTAATACTAGGTATTACTATTACAAGTTTATTCAACAAGTAAAAAGTACTAACTATTAACCGAGATGATGTCTGAAGTTGAAAAGCGAAGGAAAAACTATATATAGAGAGCTAGTGTTGGAGCCACACATGCGCATGGTCAGAACCCCATCCGGGACGCAACCTTTCAACGAGTTTGGCCTCGTTGTCGACAAGGCTATATCGTAACACACTGCGGTCAAAGACAAAGTAGACGCACCCACCAGCGTAGTTTTCTGGATGTGTGACATCTGCGGTGAAGCTGGCAGGTGACCCAAGGAAAAAGACACGGTCGATCAAGCTCCGGCCGTCCCTTGGCACCCAACGCGCCTTGCTACCTTTGTTTGATCCTTCTAGCATGTTCACCTTCACCGACAATGCTTCGGTTGGGTCGCGATCGGCATCAGCGTGGCGCCATTTCTTGTCGACAAAGATGGTCACCCAAAGCAGCTCGCCATGGGACTCTAGAATGTAGCTGTCACGAAAATGTGTATTTTCAAGATCTGCTTGCATCCACGCCTCAAGCAAGCCTCCTTCAAAGTAGTCTTCATCGTCATCTTCATCTTCATGTTCCTCTGGGGTTAGCACGCGCCAGTAGTACTTGTACACATCCACGAACACCAACACTTTGCCATCGTGATATACGGCGCCGGCACATCGGTTTCCTATGACATGCACCTTCTTTTTGACGATTGTCCACGCCGTATCACCGCGACGTAGAATAGCGGCCGTGAACGTGGATGGGAACCCGAAGCCTGTGGTATCGTTAACGAAGCTATACAGAAAGACGGTGCCGTCGCCGTAGACGGTTCCACGTGAATACTCCATGGACAGCTTGGTGTCGTGGTCTGGTAGCTGAGGCAACGAGGTGACATCTCTAGTGTCGAGGTCAAGGAGACGTGGCACGGGACTCGTCGTGAACAACCATGCGGCCGTGCCGTCGGAGCTAGCCACCCAGTTGTTCTTGCCGGCAAACCGGGCGAACGGGATGTAGTTGCGGCTATAACTCGCAATGGACACAGCGGGACCCCAGATCCGGCGTCTTGGGTTGTCGACGGTGGAGTGCAAGACGAGGCCGTCGCACGGCGTGGAGGCCACCCGGAAGAGCGGCAACGGCGACGTGCGGCGCCACCGCCTGCAGACGGCGTGGAAGCGGACGCTGTGGGTGGCGTCGTCCAGGCGGCTGGAGATATCCCGGAGAAGATCCGGCGAGAGGTCGGCCCATGGCCGCCTGCGGGTGGCCGCGGCTCTTCTCCGGGCGGACCTGCTGGACGGCGAGGCGTGCATCGCGATCAGGTCGATAGCAGGAGAGAGATCGAGTTATGATGTATGTGATGCGATGATCGACCTCTGTCGTAATCGCCTGATCTACTACTATATATTAATAGCGTAAGGACTCTCTTGAGTAGTTTCCTCGTGACGCGTACGACACCATAGTTAACTTCTGACTCGTCCTCCTTTTGTCAGAGTCTAGAAATTCATACAGATGATTTAATCGGTTTGGAAATATTTCAAATTGGGCAAATATTCTGCAACATGCATTCTAGGATATTGATTCTTACTATATTCTTTGTTGATTGGACGCATTCTAGGTTTTGGTTAAAAACTTAGAGAATCCACTCAAAATGGACTAGGTGTAACAATATTGAAACATGAAAGCACACAAGGTAACACCCCCTCCTAGGTCCCGGACAGCGATAGGTCATCGTGGTTGGTGTCGATGTCATGGAACTCAGATATCCTCACGGGTTAGAACAAGCCTCCTACTATATATGATGATTCAGCGTACACGGTAGACCATGATGACTCATGAGTCAGGGTTACTTGTTTCAAAATACCTGAGATATCATTGTAAGTGTAATTGTCTCGGGCTTAGATATTCAAATGTAAACCGAATCGATTCTTGTAAATCTGGATTTGGGAGGAGGCGGCCGAGTCATATACTCCCTCTGAGTCTAGAACTCTAGATATATCCATTTTTGTACAAATTTGAGATATCATTTTATGAACGGAGCGAGTAGAAGTCATCGCCTTCATACACCTAAAAGGCTTAACAAAAATAATTGGATTATACATTCATTCAAAATACAGAATATGCACTAACAAAGAAATTAACCACACATTAATAAACAATTAGGATCACACATTAACCATTTTTTTAATGATGCATTAACAAAATATTTGGATCAGAAATTAACAAAAAAGTTTGGATTATGCATCAACCGTTATAAATGAAAATTCTAAGTATAAATATATAAACTATCGTTGTATGTGAATTGATGGTCTAAATAAACATGTGGGTCTAACTAGGTGTGAAAAAAATCTTTGAAACTAGGACCGTCTCCATTTTTTTTCTTTTTTTTCGAGAATAACGGGGGGTGGGGGGGGGGAATAAATCCCCACCGCTTGTTGCATTCACCGAAAGAAGCCTGGCGGGCCATGTTCTTACAACAGAATAGCACTTGTACAGGGGGATACATAGGAAGAGAAATAACGAAATACATGAAAAAATAACAACAAGAAGGGGAACAGCAAGAGCCACCAAGAGACACAAGAGGTGGGGAGTGTTGTCGAGGGATCACAATGCTAAGACTAGACAATCAGCCTCACGCACCGCACCGGTATGCGACTCGAACCCCACGACACAACTCAGGAGCACCACCATCATCATCGGATCAGAGGTCAAGCCTAGCACCTAACACTATCCTAGATAGGGAGCTCCGCCGCAGACATCGAAACGAGCCAGGTGGTGGAGACATACATTGTGTCGGCAATGAGCAAAGGTGAGCCAAGACACCACCAAGAGTGTGAAGCTCCCACACCGCAACAGTAACCAAGGGAGGGTCTTGGGCAAGCACATCAACAGGACCGAGACCACACGAAGGCACGCCGAAGAGAGAACACACCACCGTCGGCCCCAAGTCGGCCGCACCACCACCACTTGGTTACGGAAGTAGTTGTACAACCCAGCCACTCAGATTCAAATCCTTATGGATGCATATTTGAGTTCTTATTTTTAACAAATAAAACCCGCTATGGGGCTTCCCTTACCGCATTCCTTCCAAAAAAATCTGGAAGCGGCCGCTCAAAGATGAGTGACACTAGGCACCTGCTTATTTTGTGGTGTGTTTTGGTTTTGTCATCAATCTGCATCCTCTGATCTGAATTGAGTCCCGTTCAAACGAAAAATTGCGTTTGATCAAGGGCGTCACGCTCTCAACCAGCCAGGGTCGATTACAGGAAAGGTTACAGCGAACATCGTGTTGTTGAGGAATCTATTTCGTACGATGTGCGGACACGATATACACTGCGATAGCCCCCGAGATCTGCCCAACATAAACGGATCGAAAGCCGTAGAGCGTCTGCCCTAGCTGGTCTCCAAGCGGCCAGAGCGCCATGGACGCGCCGTCGCCGGGACATCAAACAAACGGCTCTGCGGGCGGCGGCTGGTCCAACCTCCCGCGGGACCTTGCGGCCGACATCAATGGCCGTCTGAATTTCGTCGACCGCCTCGCCTTCACCGCGGTCTTTGGCGAGGCGTTCAAGCAGGAGGCGCCATGGCTCCTCCTCGACGGCCTGCGGTTCCAGTGGGACACCGCCATGGTCTTCTCCCTCGTCGACCGGCGTGCGGCCACCGTGCGAGTCCCGGATCCCGCGTTGCCTGACCGCGTCATCTTGGGCTCGTCGGGCGGGTGGGTCGTCACGGCCGACAAGCGGGCGCGCATGCACATGCTCAACCCGGTCACGGGCGAGCAGGCGGCGTTGCCGGCGATCGCCACCATGTCCTTCGTCGGAGACGCGGACCCGTGGTTCACCCTCGACATGATCCCCTTCAGGGACACCCTGTACGGCGGCACGAGGCCGCCGAACGACTACGATCTCACGCCGTTTAACGCCATCGCATTGAAAACGGCAGAGAAGAAGACGCTCCCGTACTTTGACGCCGACGAGATACGCTTCTCTTTCTACTCCAAGGTCGTCCTCGCGGCCACACCGCGGCCCGGCAGCTACGCTGCCATGCTTATTCTGGACCGGAAGCTCGGACTCGGAGCCACAGCTTTTGCGACGGCTCGAAACCCGGCGTGGAGGCTGGCCTCATCGCGGGACGGAGGAATCGAGGACGCAATCCACCACAAGGGCCGGTTCTACTCCATCACATTCTCGGGCGTCGTGGAGGTCTGGGAGGAGCAGCATGATGGCGAGTTCACGAGCAAGGCGGTCACGTCTTCAAGTCCAAGCCTGGCCAAGGAAGACGACGAGTGGCGTTGCCGCAAGTACCTCGTGGCGGCGCTGGACGGGCGGTTGATGGTGCTCGTCAAAAAGGAGAAGAAGGAGGAGGATAGCCGGACGTGGACGTGCTCCTTCACGGTGCAGCTTTTGGACGACGCGACGGGGAGGTGGGAGGAGGAAGCTGACATCGGCGAGGCCGCGCTGTTCGTGGGGGTGAACAGCTCGCTCTGCGTGTCCACCAGGGAGCATCCAGAGCTCATTGCTGGCGGCGTCTACTTCACATACGACCAGCTGGCCAAGGCCGAGACACGACGCGAGAAGAGCCTCCGCCGTCGCTATGGATACCTCGAGTCCTGCACCAAGCGGGACGTCGGCGTGTACAGACTTAAAGACTGTAAAGTGAAGTCGATCAAGACCCTCGGGCAGCACCCAAGTTGGCCACCGCCGGCGTGGTTCACGCCCTCCTTCTCATGATAAATTTAGTTTAGGTATTGCAGTGCCCTATCTCAGCACCTCCTAAAAACTGTTTTAGACAGTAGGAGTATCATATATTGCTATAGCTGTTTTAGACAGTAGGAGTATCATATATTGCTATAGCTTTCTCACATGGTGGCTAGCTATGTGGCTGGCTGTCGGATCACCCTATCGAGATACATGAGTGTATGCAACCCTATAGATCACATTTAACAGAAGTGTTGACGTCGTTCTCAACGTCTTTTATTTAAATTCTGGCAGCTTACAACACAATTTAGCAGTAATACTATCCGAATGTGCTAACCTCTTTAGCACTAGAACTATGTGAATGAGGCTCCTCTTTTTTAGCAGTTGCTCATTGTAGTATTCTAATATCATATAGGATATCATGTATCATATAGGATATCATGGGTTACGGTTCATTATATTGTACACATGCTAATTCTGTAAAATGCAAAAGAAAAGACACTACTAAGAAATACGAGCAATTGCATTTGACAAAAATAAGTACAATTTTATATGTTGACTGATTGCTCTTCACTCTCTGAACGCGGTTATGGTGTTCTTTTCAGGTCACTGGATCTTTTATTTTGAATTGGGAATCAGATCGTCACTGAATTTCTTACACGTTACATGTGGGAGGTCCAGTGTTATAATGTTTTACTTCTAAATTAATTTGGTGACACATGTCAAAAAAAATCAAACATAAACATGACGTGTACCACAAACTCGTCACTACCTGGTTCAATTTCCATATCGTCACAACTAACACGGGCTAGGAGTCGGGGAATAAATCCCAAGTGTACGGAAGAAGACTAGAGAGACAACCAAATAGTAAATGCAAAAATCCCATTCACAACCAAAGAGATAACTCAGGAAAAAAGTCTCTTTTTTGTCCACAACGGCTACCATCATCCGTCCACAATCCAAAACATGGCATGCATGTAACAAATAGCATGTAACAGCGTTAACGCATGCAAAACACTATCTACTACAACCAAAACCATATGGATCTAGTACTCCTCATATCCAACGGCTCACAGGGTATGCATAGCTAGCCACTATGGTAGAAAATCCGTGTCGATAATACTATTATATGTTACTATCTCAATAATAGATGGAAATATATGTGTATTATCATATAATCATGTATTTATTTGGCTTAAAACTCATCTTGTCTTGGAATCAGTTATGTCACGGTATCTAACTATGATAGTACAATCACCTCCCTCCTCATTAACTACTTGACAAATCATAATTTTTACATATGTGACACTTATGTTACCACCTATGTTACTCCCACTATGACTAGTCTTATAGCTATGACGTGCTATGGCGTGAAAGGTCATCACCATCCGTAGTGTTTATTTGTCTTTTAAGAGGTAAACTTGGACCTTCTCCATTCTGCAAGCGGCTGAAGATGAGTGACACTGGGCACCTGCTTATTCCTTCCTCACCTGTTTTGGTTCTCATGATTTAGACTACCCAGTTTTGATTCTCATGATTCATACTATGCGATGCCACCCAAATAGGGAAATGGCATGTGAGCTAATTAATACTCCCTTCGTTTTGAATTAATTGACTCAGTACTAAATCTGAGTCAATTAATTCAGAACGGAGGGAGTAAGAAGAAAGATAAATACAATAACATAGCTAGTTATTTACACTTAAAAGGTAGAATAAGCCTACACGCAACAAATGAGATCTTACATGACACCACACATAAGTTACAACCCTATGAACCAAATAGAGTCAATCACCCTCATCACGGCGGAACAAAGTTTCTTCCCCTTCTTTTTCACCAATTCACATCATCAGCTCAACAACTAGGGGTAGCTACATTTTTAGATAAAAGGCTCTAAGAGCCCAGCTTAATTAAGCCCTGGTAAGGCCAAATATGCTTTAACATAAACAACAAACTGACCTTAGCATACATGGGTTTTGACATGCTGACCGAGTGGGGTAGGGTGTGCACGAGAGATTAATGTTGTTGCTAGCTTGTTTGTGCCACTAGAAAAAAAAAGACTGGGACTAGTCACAGATTTTCCGAACATAGCGTACATTGACTTCGGCTGGCTTGTATAAGATTGTCATTTCATCTCGGCCTTTGGGCTTTTTTAAATTACTTTTTAGAGATATACGGGATTTTCAGTATTCAACACTACATTACCGAAAAATCTGGGATGTCGGAATAGTTTTTGAGAGAACGTTTAAAATTGTCGGGTTCAAGAAATTCGAGATCCAAATCAGAAAACTAAGAATTCAGGATCGGGACATATGCCAAGCGGGAAGCCGCACCCGCAACGGCAACCGAGGCAGGTCCCCCGCTGAAGACGAACTTGACGAGGATGAAAATACTGCTAGTGTCCTAGCCTCCTAGGCCAAGCAACAACCTCGACAGCCTACCCTGGGTTGGGTTCGAGATTGGCCACCCTTCTCTTCTCACGGATTGCGTATCTCAGGAGTAGAGTAATTTTCTCGCGGGAAAGAGGGCGAGCATCAGATTCTGAAGCGCACACGACACCACAGCCGAAAGCAGAATGGAACTCTACTCTGTTTCTTCCTCGCTGAACTGCTACTCTGCTCTACTCCCACCCCATCTCCGCGGCTTGGAGTGCACTTTTCACTTTGCGTACGCTGTGTGGTTTGACTGCTAATTAAGGTTCGGGAGGGCGGAGGGCATGGCGGCGGAGGCGGCGGCTGGAGCGGGAGAGGGCGAGGAACTCCTCGTCCGCTCCGTCGAGGAAGGGGGCGGGCTGTGCGTTGGGGAGCGCCCCTGGCGGCTCAACTTCGACGGCTTTCGGCTCCAGGAGACGCCGCCGCCGCGTGACTGCCTCGGCGCGCTAGGTCCGCCTCGTCTCTTTACCTGCACACCTGACCTGCTCCCTCTTTCTATTGATGCCTACCTAGTGATCTAAACTTGGTGTAACTGTTCGCTTTCAGAGTTCAGCATTTCTCGAGTTGTCAATATCCTCCATAATTTTGTTTTATTAATTAGTCGCCCGCCCGCAGATTAGCTGGATTGGGGATTGAACACTTCTCGTAAAACAAAGACTAAACTAGGGGGATGATGTATGCTTGTTTGTACTTGTATGGATGTGGCATCATGATTCGCTCTGAAATTATGATAAATTTGTAAATATTCAGGCGTGTGCTTCTGTATGGGCTGTAAGAGAAGTAACTGGAAATTAAAGTATTACTATATTACTGGGGTGATAGTCTGATAGAGGATGGGTATCAGTTATCACACTGCTGATCCAACTTCTGTTTCTAGACTGCTCTTCATATTAGACCGTCTCAGAGTTCAAAGTCTTCAATCATGCATGTAAATGTCAAATATTGTTCTGAATTATTGTTGGGAACTTAGGATTTGTGTAGGTCATATGAAAGAGGTGTGGCTAAATTGGGCCTTTGAATTTATTGACGCTTACAACACAAATGTATATGTTTGTTGCGGAGTTCAACTGAACTGAGTATTTACTAATTGTTTGGACCTTATTACTGTGATCTGATATCAAAATCTTCATATTCTAATTCTTTTTACAGCTAAAGGCCCTGGAGATGTGGCTGAGTACTACCAACAACAACTGGAGATGCTGGAAGGTTTCAGTGAAATGGATACACTCACAGAACGTGGTTGTCTTCCTGGAATGTCCATGGTTTTGTAACACGAGACAACCTTCCTCGCTGAACTTTTTGTCTAGATGAAGCAATGCCTCTAACCTTCATTTAGCCTACTTGCAGGAAGAACGTGAGAAAATTGCCCGAAGTGAGACATTAGCCATCCGATTATCTAACATAGCAAACATGGTCCTTTTTGTTGCAAAAGTTTATGCCTCAATAAGCAGTGGCTCCCTAGCCATTATTGCTTCAACATTGGATTCTCTACTTGACTTGTTCTCCGGGTTTATTTTGTGGTTTACTGCCTTTTCAATGCAAACACCAAATCCATACAGGTACCCAATCGGTAAAAGGCGCATGCAGCCTTTGGTGAGTTTTTCTTTGGCCTACTTGTTCATACTGATCAAGTTGATATTTGTATGACCGATACATTTTCTTGCACTCTTAATTTTCTTCTGTAGTTCCACAAAAAGGTGCATAAAGTTGATATTAGTATGTAAAATGAACTTATGTATTACACTTATTAAGAAGAGCTAAAACAGTAAATTAGCAACCCCAAAACATAGAATTATTCAACAAGTTCCGAGTACAGAATGAACTTATGTACCCCAAAAAGATAGAAAATTGTGACCACTTTTCTCCTCAGAGACTGTAAACTGTAATGTGAACCACGCAACTTATAATCACATAAGATGCCAGAAATTGGCACCCCTAGCGAAGTGTACATTATCCCTAATCCTTGAAACTCAACACAGAACAATCTCGGGTAGTACCACCAATCTATATGTCAGCATTTCAAAACTTACATATCAATCAAATTTCATGACATTTGCTTTGTACTGCTGTATTATAACTGTATAAGTTGATTGACCATTTTTGCTATGTCCCTGACTTCCTGTTCCTCTTGTTGACAACTTACCACGATCTGTTATGTAGGGAATACTTGTTTTTGCTTCTGTTATGGCAACACTCGGTCTTCAAATTATCCTAGAATCCATGCGCTCATTGATATCTGATGTAAGTCCTTCTCTTCTGTTTCGTTTCTGCCCACTTTATCTGTACATGTAGCTGATTGTCAAGCATAGTTGGGTACCGTCATTAGCTTTAGCTGTTTGTCCTTCTTATGCTTTGTACTATAGAGTCACACACCTGGAACTAATAACACAACTAAGCAGTAATTCCATTAATTATTTCATGCATGAGGCATCCATATTGAAGTTACAATGGCGTCTTTTGAATCCTCATCTTTTACGATACCAGTACGATTCAGTTTCTAAATTATATTGCAAAATGATTGTTCTTCGTCATTTCATCTCATATCTAGAATGCAAAATAATTTCTCTTGCACTTGTTTAAAAAGGCAGCTAGCCAAATTAACCAACTGTCTAAAACTTTCTCAAGCAATGAGATAATTGTAATCCACCTGTGATGGCGGTCAGTGCCTAATTTGTTATTGTGTTTGTGCTCCAGGGAGGTGATCTTCGCTTGACAAAAGAACAGGAAATGTGGGTTGTGGATATCATGCTCGCAGTGACAGTGGTGAAGCTTCTGCTGGTAATATATTGTCGGTCATTCACCAACGAAATTGTGAAGGCATATGCACAGGATCACTTTTTCGATGTTATCACCAATATTATTGGGCTTGTGGCCGCACTTCTTGCTAACTACTTTGAAGGCTGGATTGACCCAGTTGGTGCTATTGTTGTAAGTACAAAAATGTCATTTCTAATTTTCTTGGAGTATAGTATTCGAGTATCAGTTAAGCTGCACGAGACATGGACGCTGCCCTGTTCTGCATTTATCTGAATCATAGAGCAACTGCAATACACATATCTTGAAAGACAGTCTCTCTTTTCTGCTCTGCAGCTGGCGATCTATACGATAAGGACATGGTCTATGACGGTGCTGGAAAACGTCCACTCCCTGGTCGGCCAGTCAGCCCCGCCGGAATTCCTTCAGAAGCTCACCTACCTGTGCTGGAACCACCACAAGGCTGTGAGGCACATCGACACCGTGCGGGCTTACACGTTCGGCTCCCACTACTTTGTCGAGGTGGACATTGTCCTGCCGTGCGACATGCCCTTGCAAGAGGCGCACGACATCGGCGAGGCCCTGCAGGAGAAGCTGGAGAGCCTGCCCGAGATTGAGCGCGCCTTTGTCCACCTCGACTACGAGTTCACCCACCAGCCCGAGCACTTTCGGCCCTACGACACATAGGCCTGACCATAGGCACTGTTCATGGAATGGAACTTCAGAGAGGCATGAAGGTATCCGACGTTTTCCGTCCGATTTCTGTACGATACACCAATCCGACGTTGCTGGCTCAATCGCTGTTGCAAAGCAACGGACTGATCAGTCCGTCGGACGTGCGTCGTACAGGAAATCGTCGTACGCCAAGCAGTGCTCATATTGAAGTAGCGCGGTTTCAGAAATCTGGATGCCAAACCTGTTGTCTTTGGCAGGTTCAGTTTGTGCATACATTTGTTGTTGCCCGTGCTTTGTGTTCTTTTTTTTTACCTTTGTTGTTGTCCTGTGGTTGGTTACAGACAGTCGAGAAATGCATTGTACCTGTAGGCTGTAGCAGTACATCTCTCACTCGTATGCCCATTTCTAGTGCATTATTTTGCTATTTTGATCATATCTCGCAAACAGGAAAGCATATATAGTCACGATTGGTCAGTCATGATAGCGAGAATGCGACCTTTTGTGTAAGCATCCTCTTCAATCTTCATGCCTGCGTTACCATTAAGGCACTGACTAGTAGTCTAGTACCACTGTAGCCGGAACGAGACCAGTGGCGTCACTCTCAACGGAATCTTTGTACACATCAGACAACCAAATTGACGCACGCCTCGATACAGGGAGGTGTATATACGACCGTAGACGTCCAGCTCAGCTCACGCCAGGCGCCAATATGGACAAAAAACAATCACACTGGATCGTCACAAGAAAGATGGCAGAGATAGACATCTTTGCCATTTGCCAATCCTGTGCGCTTCCATGAGCCTTGCAAGTTTCAGAAGCACGTAAATGGTACTTCCTCTGTGTCAGTTATTAAGTTCGGGCATGACAAAAGTCGCGTTGGTTTGCATGATTTCGAACCCACGAAATTATAAAATATCATAAGAACGGGTGGCCCGATGTTAAGGGTCTATTTGATTCAAACTATTCTATTTTATCCATATGGCCACATGTCTATTTTGATCATGGATACGTAGAGATAATATTAATTGGAGCCATGCACATTGTTCTACCCATGGTACACATGTGTATATCAGATATAAACATTTAAATTAAAAGAGAAAAGGTAGTCAACTCTGTCTAGGTCAGGCTATGGCGACTATGGGCGACCTCGTGCCGCCGCCGCCACCGCCTAATCGGGATGAGAGTCAATCGGTTCGCCGGAAGGAGTCCTTCCGAAGACGATCCCGGTGTCATCGTTGTATACGAGTCAGAGAAAGAAGGAAACCGGAGCTGGAGTCCGATCTGCAGACGCATCTCGTAGGGCGACGACCGTCACCTTAAAGGTCGAGGAGGCCGAGGCTCGAATCCACAAGCCTGTTTCCAGCGCCCTCTAGTCCGCTACTTTTGATCCAGGAAAGCAATCGAGCCAAGGAGCAATGGCGGCGGCGAATCCTGATGAAAGAGGAAAGCGTTCGACGGGCAAATATCCCTTGGGAGAGGAGTCCCTGACTGTGACGTACTCGCGCCGGATGAGGCGGACCACAAACTCTCTGTTCCGAGGTGCGGAGGCGCTGTTGTCACCGTCGTTGGGTGGTAGGGGTGATCAAGGGGGTTCCGGTGAGGTTCCTGCCCGCCCGAAGCCAACTAGCGATGGTGCAATAGTGCCGTTGCGCCGTCGGGATATTGTGGTCATAGGAGGATGAAGGCAACTGGGATGACGACCGTGATCTAGAGGAAGATGGTGGACTGCAGGAGGGTCCTGGTGGGAGGATTGGTGGCGTGGTGGATATGGAGGATGATGCGTACCTTGAGGAGGAAGAGGTGGAAATTCAGCAATCGACATGACAATTGTTGGCCAGGTACTGTGCACACAATAAACCTAGTGCATCAGCTATGTTTGATTATTTGGATGATGTCTGGCACCTACGGACTGGGGTGGAGTACAAGGAGCTGCAAAAGAACTACTACATGATCACCTTGTTCTCACAAGGGGATTATGATTTTGTGAGACGTGAACTACTACATGATCACCTTGTTCTCACAAGGGGATTATGATTTTGTGAGACGTGGAGGCCCCTGGATCTTTAACCAGAATGCACTCCTTATCAAGGTACTTGATAATAAGGCAAGGCCCTCGGAAACCATCCTAGATGCGGTGTCTGTTTGGGTCAGAATTTATGATGTTCCATGGGGAAAGCAAAATGAAGAGACATGCATGAAATGGGGAAGCCTATTATGCAGGGCTCTGGAGGTCGATGTTCCGGATGAGGAGGTGGACAAAAATGAATTCCCGCGAGTCAGAGTGGAGTTGTCGTATGATCGTCAGTTGCAGGCCCAGATAACCATTGGGGTTTAGGGGAAGCCAACAGCTGCCAAAACCTATAAACTGAAGTATGAGAGGGTGCCGTACTACTGTGATCATTGTGGGTTTATGGGCCATAAGAAGGAAGTTTGCGAGAAGAAAAGGAGAGGAGTCCCATCTCTGGAGTATGGTGTAACTGCGCTGCTCGCCCTATAAGAAATTTGATCATAGGCCCAGATTTGTCTCAGCAGCAGGACAGCCAGCTGCGCGGCGTAGACTGAGGTTTGCTAGTTTTGGATCTGCAGACTCACGTACTGCTCAGGCATCGCAGGAGAAGAAGGCAGCTCGTGCGGACAGAACGCAGCTGCAACATAATGTTATTCCTGAACAAGTGGGTACGCATGATGGCTTTGAGGAGCACGACAGGCCAATCCTAGAGGAAGTTGAGCAAGATATGTCAGAGAAGGTGCGTACTCTGAAGATGCATTTGGCAAAGAAACCTGAGTGCAGCAAGGTGCAGGAGATGACTGCACGTTTTGAAGCTGAGCATGGAAAGCAAGGTGCACATAAGGAGAAGAAGGGGAAAAGAACGACAAATAAATCAGGGCCTAAACATGCAGAGAACTAGGGTATGGGTTATCCTGGGTCTTCAGATATGATCTCTACACTTAAAGGGCTTAGTAGCATGGTTGTATCTTTTGGTGGCTCTGAGAAGTCGGTGGCAGTAGACAAAACGCCTAGGAATCGCACTGCCACAAAAAAGGACCAATAGCCTCATGTTCAGGGTGAACACAATCTGGCAATGGTTCTGTATGAGCAAGTATTGAAGGGGAGGGAACAGAAACGGGGCAAGTCTCAACCTCAGGAGAGCACGGAACCTGCTGGGGACGTGGTGATGGAGGATCAGAAAGACTTGGAAGCGACCGGCCCTGGGGCTGTCGGCAAGCTGACGGGGCCGAGTGTGGCGCCCCGTCAGCAGCAATGAATTGCTTGGGTTTCAACTGTCGGGAAGCTGGAAACGCCCCGACAGTTGGTAAAATTGTTCAGGTTTCCAAGTCCTTAAACCTCCGCTTAGTATTCTTGTGTGAGACTAGACAACATAAAGATAGGATGCGTCGTTTGTGTTTTCGTTTAGGTCTTAAAGGTTTTGCCGGTGTTAGTAGTGATGGTCTTAGTGGTGGTTTAGGCCTGTTTTGGCATGAGAGTTTGTCTGTTCAGGTCCAGTCCAGTAATGAAAGGTTTATTGATGCTTATATCCGTGATTCTCCAAATGGCCTTCAGTGGCGCCTAACTTGTATTTACAGAGAACCCTGCACTGAAAATCGTCAACACATGTAGGATGCCCTGAAAGCTTTGAAATCAACCTCTGATTTACCTTGGCTTGTTTTGGGAGAATTTAAGGAAGCCCTTTGGCAGCATGAGCACCTTTCTTGTACCCCACGACAGGAAAATCAGATGGCTGCGTTTAGGGAAGCACTTGTTGTTTGCAACTTGCATGACTTGGGTTTTACTGGTGTCCCTTATACTTATGATAATAAAAGGCGAGGCAATGCCAATGTACGGGTACGCCTAGATTGTGTTGTTGCTACAGCCGAGTGAAGAGACATCTATGGGGATACGCAAGTGGAGCATGTTGTTTCACCTGTTTCTGACCATTGTATGCTTCTTGTTCGTCTTAAACAGGAAACCTGGGAGGCTAGGCGTCCACCCCATAAACACTATGAGGTGTGGTGGGAAAGGGAAGCAGAGCTACCAGAATTGATTGCTACAACTTGGGAGAATGCTGGGCCAAATCTTGATTTGGGCGATGTATGTGGCAGCCTGGGCCGTGTAATGCAGGTCCTTCAAAATTGGAGCAGGAATAAGTTTGGAAATATTCTTAAGGAGCTCGAAAAGTGCAGGCAGAAGCTGAAGCTGGAGACCCTGATCCAGAACAATGCTGACCGGGATGACATTCGTCGTGTCTCGGATCATATGAATGAACTCCTCTACCGTGAGGAAATGTTATGGATGCAGAGGTCAAGAATCAACTGGCTCAAGGAGGGTGATAGAAACACCAAGTATTTCCACCAGAAAGTTGTTTGGCGTGCACGTAAAAATAAGATTAATAGGCTCATAGATGAGAATGGTGTTTGGAAGGGGGTTCCACCAGATATGGAGAGAATGGCTATTTCAAAGAGCTGTTCAAACGTGACCAGAATCTCAATCATGAGGCCTTGATTAATCTCTTTCAGGAAAAGGTCACGGGAGAAATGAATGATAAACTGTGCCAGGAGTTCTCGGAAGAGGAGACCAGTGATGCCCTTTTTCAAATTGGGCCGCTTAAAGCACCTAGGATTGATGAATTCCCTGCTCGGTTCTATCAACGCAACTGGGAAGTGTTAAAAGCTGAAGTTATTAATGTTGTCAAATTATTCTTCCTCACTGGACATATGCCTGATGGGGTTAATGATACTGCCATTGTCTTAATTTCCAAAGTTGATCAACCTGGAACTCTCAAAGACTTCCGACCTATCAGCCTTTGCTCGGTGCTGTACAAAATCATTGCCAAATGCTTGGTGAATAGACTGCGGCCATTGTTGGGTGATATCATCTCCATCAACCAAAGTGCCTTCGTTCCTGGACGTCTAATCACTGACAACGCTTTGGTTGCTTTTGAGTGCCTCCACTTTATTGAGAATAACTCTAATCCAAGTAACAATTATTGTGCTTACAAGTTGGACCTGTCTAAGGCGTATGACATGGTGGACTGGGATTTTCTTCGGAATGCGATGCAAAGGCTGGGCTTTGCTCACAAATGGGTTGACTGGATAATGTCATGCGTCACCACTGTGAGCTATTCGGTGAAATTTAATGGAGCCCTCCTGGATTCGTTTTCTCCCACTCGTGGGCTTAGGGAAGGTGATCCCCTTTCCCCTTTCTTATTCCTTTTTGTGGTTGATGGTCTTTCGACTTTGTTGCAAAAGGAGGTACAGGACCAACAAGTCAACCCTTTGAAGGTTTGTCGTCGAGCTCCTGGTATTTCACACCTTCTATTCCCCAATGACAGCTTGCTTTTCTTCAAGGCTAATGTAGAGGAGGCAGGGAGAGTTGCTGTCGTGTTGGATATATATGCGAAGAGTACGGGACATCTGATTAATCCGAGCAAGTGCTCCATTATGTTTGGAACCTCGTGTGACCAACAAACTAGAGAAGAAGTGAAGCAAACCCTCCAAGTCACACAGGAGACCTTTGAGACTAAGTATCTGGGGCTGCCAACACCGGAAGGTAGGATGAATAAAGGAAAATTCCAAACCTTGCGAGAGCAATTAATCAAGATATTACTGTAATGGGGAGAAAATTTTCTTACTCCCGTAGGCAAGGAAGTCCTGATTAAGGCGGTTGCACAAGCCATTCCAGTCTATGCCATGGGGGTTTTTAAGCTTCCCTTTGGGCTTCTTGATGAGTTGACAAAGCTAATACGAGATTTTTGGTGGGGTGCGGAAAAGGCCAAGCGTAAAACACATTGGGTCTCCTGGGATAGTATGCTACGACCCAAGGATCAAGGGGGAGTGGGATTTCGTGACATGCTCCTGTTTAATCAAGCACTCCTTGCGAGACAAGCCTGGCGTCTCCTTCAGAATCCTGATACTTTATGTGCACAAGTCCTAAAAGCAAAGTACTTCCCTAATGGGCTGCTAACTGACACAGTCTTCTCTGGGAATGCTTCCTCGACATGGCGTGCCATTGAGTATGGTTTGGAGCTCCTAAAGAAAGGCATTGTGTGGCGTGTTGGTAATTGGGCTAGCATTCGTGCTTGGCGTGATCCCTGGATCCCGAGGGACCTGGTTCTCAAGCCAATAACCCAACAAGGCCGTTGCAGATACCGTTGGGTGGCTGATTTCGTAAACCCTGATGGCTCCTGGAATGAGCAGCTGCTGCAGCGATGGTTCTTGCCAATAGATGTGCAGGATATCCTTAAAATCAAGTGCTCTATTAGGAATGAAATGGATTTTATTGCCTGGAACCCTGATAAAAGAGGCTGCTTCTCTGTCCGCAGTGCATATAAACTGGCGTTTGATGAACAACTTCGAGGGGATGGACGTCAGGCTACTAGTGGCAGACCTGAAGGTGATAGTCCAAATTGGAAGCTTATCTGGCAATGCCCCGTGCCTCCCAAAGTCAGAACTTCTGCTTGGAAGCTTGCCCGGAATGCCTTGGCTACTCAAGCAAACATTTGCAAGCGCGGGATGGATCCGCTGGCTACTTGTCCGATCTGGGGGAGCGAGGATGAGTCCACCTTCCACGCCATGTGCAAATGCCCACATGCCCGAAGCCTTTGGCAAACCATTCGTGAGGTGTGGGAGTTACCTACAGACGAGATGTTGTTCGAACACAACCTGGATTGGTTCCTACATTGTCTCACTCGGATGTCTGAAGTCCAACGAGCTATGTTGTTGATGA
The DNA here is from genome assembly GCA_026929855.1 of Poa annua. Lineage (NCBI taxonomy): Eukaryota > Viridiplantae > Streptophyta > Magnoliopsida > Poales > Poaceae > Poa > Poa annua. Next base: position 89,996,426 of record CM049431.1, read on the forward strand.
CCCTCTAGAGAGTATGTCACAATCACAATGAACTGACACACCAGAAGAAGCCGGCCCCGATGGAGAGTTCCAAACGTTTCCTGATGAGCTATCTGGACTCCTTGCTGCTGATACGGCAGAACAAGGTGATCAATGTGGAGAAAGCCAAACACGTTACCTCCCTAGAGCAGGGGTTCAAGCAAGCTAAACACTGCCTTGATGGTCGTCAGAAGGTTAAACAGAAGTGGATTCTGCCTGGCGTGGGGAAAGAAAAGCTTAATGTGGATGGTGCCTTTACATCTGATGGAAGTGCGGGTATGGTCCTTCGCGATGCAACCGGGGAGGTTATTGTTGCTGCGTGCAGACAACTGCGGTACAGCGAAGACACCCTGGAGGCAGAGCTGGCGGCAATTGAGGAAGGAGTGGCCTTAGCTATGCATTGGTCTCCAAATGCTCTCATTCTGGAGTCTGACTGTGCGGATGCCATTGCCTTAATTCATGAAAGCTCTCCCAATTTGTCACGGCACGCCATGCGGATTGGTACCATCCGGAGAATGATTTGTGAAAGAGAGATCGTAGTGAAGAAGATAAGCCGTGATGCGAACTGGGTTAGCCATGGCTTAGCAAAGATGGGTAGGATCGGAGGAAGAACCGAGGTCTGGCTGCATTTTGCTCCCCCTGAGATTGCTGAGGAGCTGATGGCCAATCGTGCCCTTTAATTTTTTCTCTCTTTCCATAACAAAAAAAAATATAAACATTTACATCTTAAAAAGCAAACATAATATATTTTGTCTCTCAACTATTTTTGATGTTTAACTTCTACCCCTGAACTTTGACACGTAGATTTTTTAGTACGTCAAATGCTTTGATCTTTGCTCCATCTATAGTTGCACTAATTGGTGAAATGTCAGACAAATTTTGCACATCTCACAGTAACATAAAATAGGGAAAATGGGGTTAGGTCAACAGAAGAAAAGATAATTTTATGTTTTCTTTTAAAAATATAAGTAAATTTAAGGAAAATCTGGAAAATGTAATTACCAAATATGACATAATAGATCTTAAAAATATTTTCAGAAAATAGTAATTTATTAAAGATATAGTAGTTTTACAACATAAATTTACTACTATAAAATAAGGAATATGTAAAAACTTTGAATGAAAATTTGTACTTTCTTAATAGAACAAAACTGTTTAACTTTATGGTATTTTATTGAAAACTCTCGTTCTTATTTTTTTAATATTTTCTTAAAATTTAACAAACTTTAGTGACATACACAAATTTATCTTTAAGTTCCAACTTTTCATTGAACCGATAGTATTATTTATCAATTTACAAGGACTAACAAAAGTGTAATTTTTTCCATGATAGCCGCTTACATTGCATCATAGAACTAAATCTAGATAATTTGACACCTAGAAGGTAGAGAACAAGAATGTCTAGTTTTGTATGAGGTAACCCTATATCATATAAAATCCATGACATACATATCCAAGTTGTTGTGTTAGTCTTTTCACCCTTATTTTTATCAATGTGAGAATTTGTGTTTTTATTTCTTGCTTAATTAGGCGGAGAATCAATACCTTGACAAGTTTGTTTGTTTGCTTGACTTTTCCTGCATTATTCAATAAGTCTTTATATCCTGGTGAAGATCTTTTCTATGTCCGCACCGTATTCGTTTGTATCTGCTTCCGACAATATTTTTTCCATGTTTATTTTTTATTTTTTTCCACTTCTGTAAAAAAATATGAAAAGAAATGTGGCATCCCTCAATTCCGTACGTATACGCTCCGTATTGATCCCTAACTAACTAGTATCTACAAATGATGAAAGTTTGGAATTATACAAACATCTAATTAGATATCTAAGTTATATTAAATTAATAATGTATGGAGCAAAGAAACCTAGGATTTAGGGTATTCACAGATTTACTTTTTGATGCCACCTAAAACTATTCATACATATAGGTTTTTGTTGTAGCAGAGAGCGAATAAATCTGACCATTAACGAAGAGTAGGCCAAATATGTGTGTATACACTGTCGCGTTTTTAGTGTTGGTTCTTTTTTCAATTGCAAGGACAGTTTTTAGCAGCTAAAGAAGATGTCTCAGTTAAGAGATTCATCCACTATGTATGCATCTTATTGTTTTTCTTTCTTAATCTGAATAACGAGGAGGGTAACCCTACCTAATTTTGTGCACCCCCATGGCCGGTTATGATCGGAGTGAACACGTCATCACTGGCACTTACTGCCACGTGGTCTCAAGAGGATCAGCAGTGATAAGATTAGAGCTTGTACCTGCTGACCCGGGCCTCTTGAATATTCCATGCTGAGATATGTACACTGCAGACACTTCTAGTCGTGCCACACGCATGGTTTTAAGCTACATGTAGCTGGTGCAATTATGCTACCTTTAGCATGCTAGTAGTCTATTATGAGCTAGGTGCGCAAATATGGATCCAAATGAACGGAAGACATGAAGATACAATTAATTAGCAGCTAGAGGTGATGCGCATGCATGATCAGGTCGAGCGAGAAGAAGCTAGTTAATCAACCCTCGTCTTCGTCTGAGCTCTTGGAGGCGGCGGCGTCGGAGAGCATCTTCTGGATCCGCTGCATCGTCTCCGCCTCGATGCTCCGCTCCTCGCAATCCTGCTTGTACTTGTCGAAGAACTCCTTGTTCTCCTTCTCAAGCTCCTTCCACACTGTCAATGAAATCCGATTGATGCTCCAGTTAATTAATGTCTATCTTTGTACATATATTCACATGAAATGACATACACAAGGAGAGTACGCGCTTGCTAGCTACAGTATGATCTAATTAAGAGCTGGCATATGTAGGATCGTGCTCGTGCTTGACATGCATGTTCAATTGGCAGAACTTGAAGGAGTGGATTCAGTATGAGCTCAAGCTAGCTGTATCATACAGATCTAGGCTTGCACAGTGCATGCATGCAGTAGGTAGGTAATAAAGCTAGGCATATATGAATATACCCGTGGAAGTGACGACGGGGTTGATGCGGGCATGCTTCTCTAGGGCCTCCATGCACTCCTCCTTGTTCAGGTTGAAGCAAATGCACTTCTCTATCAGATGGTGCACCTGAAATTATTTGGCGGCCGGCAGCACAAGCATTTTCAATCAAAATCTGTAATTCATTTGAGGGACACACTTAGCAAGTTTTGCTATATGGAAACTGAAAATCCTAGACATACCATTCTGATGTAGGAAGCCGAGGATGAGGAGTCGGCCATGCCTGAAAGGAAGAAGATTGAAGAAGACGAAGGTAGCTAGAGATTGGAGAGTGGGAGCTAGCGGCTTGTGCGCAACGAAGGCAGGCGATGGGATAGAAATAGTGGAGGCGGGGGAGGGGGACGTGGAAGGGTTAGCACGTGGGCGCCGCCACCCGATTGGCGGAGAGGTGGACGGCCAGATTTTTCCGGGCCCGCGCCTCGCTCTCGCCGGCCGGCTCTTCTGTGGCTGCAGAGTGAGCGCCAATGGCGATCCAAGCGCCTCGGGCGGCTACTTGCTCGGCTGCCTAGCTAGCGGTTTCACCATTTTCTCTCTGGCGTCTTGCTGCCCATGATCCTTTTTTACCTGACGTCCAGTGCGACCTGCTGCAAGTGTGTGGTGAGTGGACAAGGTAGAAATCACGATGTGTGTATGTATCTCTTTCTTCATTTTTTTTCTCTCCTCAAAATCGTGCGAATTTCATGTTTTCTTGTCAAGGACCGAGTGACGATTGACGTGTGTTTTCTCGTCTCTAGTACTTTGCCAAACTCGTAAATATGTTTCCATATTCTCTCAAAATCGAGACGGAGACCATTTTGATAGCTATGCTCATACCACTTCCACTCCAAATATAAGGTTGCAATTCAAATTATGTAATTTTAGATTAAACAAATTATCAAAGACACATATATAGTACTTATTATGTGCATATACTAAGATTGATCACCCAAAAAACATAGTAATTGCTTACATGTTTAGAGGAGCTCCATCCATCAAGAAATTAAGGACACACTGGCTGAAAGAACATACCAAAACACACACATCTAGTAGTAAACTGGGGCCGGAACCAATTGGCCAACAAGATAACATAAGCATACACGACAGACACATCTACCAAAACACACAGATAGTATGAAAACATGAAGGCACCGAAGTCTACAAGTTGTGAAAACACATAGGTACAAGGAAAACATGCGCTCGCACGCCAACACTTAGCCATAAAAACAACAACACAACACATGCAACCACCACACACATAGAGCTAGATCCAGCATTGACCTCTCCCATGAGGAGATGCAAAGACACCGCCGACCAACAGAAGCACCCAAAACGTGCTATCGTAAAAGAACCAGAGTAAAGAAAACCTACCGTGCACCACCAAAGGCAGTCACCAATACATTAAGATGACCCACACCTTCTATTGAGCAAGCATGAATTTGTGTGGCCTAGTAATTAATAAGAACTCTGGAAACACTGTCACATAAGTCCATACTTTCGATGCAAGGTGAGAAGTTGAGAACCGACTTCCTCTATCGAGAAAACACAAAGTTCACGCTACAACCATGCATAGAAAAGAGGTGCGAGGAGCAGGGATGGAGCCAGGATTGACAAATAGAGGAGGCCAAATGAAGACTAAACTAGTTAGAGGGGGGCATATTGCTAATTTCTCACAAATTTAGGGATCAAAACTAGTTGGATTGACCAAAATTTCCAGCAAAGGGGGGGGCCATGGCCCCAGCTCGCACCCCTGGCTCCGTCCCTGGCAAGGAGAGTGAAACAATGTCTTAATGAGAATAGTGGATCTTGGTTACTCGAACTTTGGTGAAGATAAACACTTGATTCCTTTTGCTAATATGGGCATACTTCCTCTCTGAATTCTCGAGAGAAGTTATATGGTAATTAGTCCTTAGATCTTATTATTGAAGGCTTATTCTAGGCTATACTCTACTCGATTATTCTTGATGGCATGCACAACATTTTTGTACCATTTGCATGATTAGAGATCGTTGAGGCCTTGAGGGCATGGTTGCGCACATGACACACCACAACAAATACCACATATACCGAACCCACAGAAGAACCCAAGTAGCTATGTCCTGGAAGCATACCAAAACTATCTCCCGCATGCTGATAACATGGCCCAGTGCTCAGTGAGGAAAGATCAAGTCTCATAAGATCGCGTGGTGGCCCACCTAACCAAAATGTAGCCAACCGCTGCGCAGGAACAGATCCGGGATCTATGGAGGTCCCAATGCATGTACGTGGGCGCCGGATCCAAAGAACCAAGAAACAAGAGAGAAAGGGTAGCCAAAAATAAGGAAAAAAAATCAACTATAGCAAAGCAAGAATGTTCGATCCCAGGCAAGTCCCATGCATGAACGATGGTTTGATGGATAAACGACTATTGAACGATATGTGCTCCAAGAAATCTGCAACAACGTGGATATGGATCAGCATGCATGCATGTCCTCGTCAGGTGTCTCGTGTTAATTGCACCAGATACAAAAGCTTTAAATGCGCCGAGGTTGACCATAAACTTGCTGTGGATAACGCCCAGAAATGAACTTGTTGAAAGGCTCGGCGACCATGGGTGCATCGATCATGCATGCATTTTTAGGTGATGCATATATATGGCAAAGCTATATATTTGTGCGACTGTGTCGATATATATTTCGGTCTTGTATACAGCAAAACAACACCTAGCTTAGCTAGGCTAGGGGAAGAGCATCCTGCTTTGCGTTCACCAAAGAGGCCGGGGCTAGCTAGGTAGGATAGGGTAATCCACACTTTCATCTGGACCCAGAAGAACGTAGCCGCTCACGCGTGACATGGCACCAACTGATTGGCCTCCTATATTACATGCGGGGAGGGCAGCCAAATAATTGGCCTGTGACAATGCAGCACGTACTACAGTCGTACTGACCAATGCTAGATCGAAAGATGTGCACCTTAATTGGCCGGTTCTTCAAATATTCGATTCACACTAACAATATGGCTGGACTGGTGATCCATCGCTTAATAACCTTACTCGTGGCTTTAGCAAACTTTCAGTCACTGATGCCGTTTTAGCTGGCTAGCAAGTATCTCGTGTAATTTTTCCTAAATGCCGCTTTAGCAAACTTCCAGTCACTGATGCCATCTTACGAAACTTTCAACAAAATCTGACTCTTCTCGAAAAAAAACATCATATAGGGATGGTGTTTTTCACCTTTCAAACTTAGCTGAAAACAGCTTATCATTTGATGGCGATTCTGGCGAGAATTTATAGACTCTGAAAATAGTAAAAACATTAATTCAAATCGCATATTCTAGACCCCACGGTTCTACAAATATTCCATTCAAACTAGCAATATGGCTGGACTTTGCGATCGATTAACCTTACTCGGGGTAAGAGCTTGCTAGTATCTCGTCTAAATGTCGCTTTAGCAAAAATTTAATCATTGAAACTTTCAACCCAATCCGACTCCTCCCAAAAAACATCATATAGGATGGTATTTTTCACCGTTCAAATTAACTTTGCTGAAAACAACTTTTCATTTGAAATAAGCCATTTTGAATGGCGTGTCTAGCGAGAATTTTTAGAGACTCTAAAAATGCCAAAAACATCAATGTGAATGGCGTATTCTAGGCCTGACGAGAATCTTGGACACTAAAAAATGCAAAAAAAAAAGACAACATAAACGAAGTATTTCAAATGACTTAGCTGTGTTTTATATTTCGCAGCACAAAAACACCAAACAGAGATTCTCGGAAACTGCAAAAAGCGCAACACGGATGGCGCATGTTGGGCCCGGTTTAGAGGTTCCGAAACACTAAAACGAACGCAATGTGGGTGGAGTATTATTTCTAATGGTTTGGCCGTTTTGGTGTTTTTGCAACTCCAAAAACGCCAATGTGAATGACACATCTCTTCAACAATAAGCCATTGTGAATATTGTTTACAAAGCCATTTAGAACAAATACACTAGTACTCCCTCCGTTTCACAATATGAGATGTTTTAGGTGTTATACGTAATGTCTATATTTATACTAAAACGAATGGATATGTACACTAAAATGAGTTTAAATATAGGTTTCTGCTCCGGTGCTACCCCACAACTACCAAAATTTCGGAAAAAAAAATTACAATCAAAACAAACTTTCCCCTTCAAAGTTTGGCTAGGGGAAGCACTGAAACAAACCTCTTAAATATATGCCTATAAGTATGGACGTGAAAAAGTTGTAAAAAATCTTATATTGTGGATGGGAGGGCGTACATGTCAGGCAGGATTGAGGCGAATGAATGGACTTTACACCTACTTGACGCGATGCATGCATGCATGCATGTGTCCGCGGCCCGCCGCCTGTCCGTACGATCGACGTCGGGTTCCTAGCTATTCATTCATCCCAACCAGGGATATGTGCTGACGCGCGCGTGGGATCGAGCGATCTCATGTTCTCGTCGTCTATCCGATTCTATCCATCTCGGAGGATGATGCGCCGTTGTGGATCACAGGTAGCCGATCGATCGCCGGCGTAGCTCCCAGCAGGGAGGGATCGATCGGCGTGCGCGTGGGCGCGGCGGCAACCGGACAAGAAACTTGAGGACACACATGCCAGAGTCCGGCCAAGACCCATGTAGAATGGTAGATTCCTCTTAAGCATGCGTGGTAGTAAAGGTCTCGGTGCGCGACACGTCTTCCTTCACGCAACCATCCCGTAATTTATTCATCTCTTGCTCGAGTTATCCAATTGTGGACTGTCTAGCGATCTGACTGATCTAGCCTTTTCAGCATCTAACCAATGGAGATATCACTGGTTTCGGATGCAAGGGCTGTGTGGGCTTGTGACACCCGCAACATTTGTGGCAACTTCCGAATTTCGACCAACGCCATCAATTTTGATGTCGTTGTTTTTCTCCATGACGAACACCTCATGGGGAAGGAGGATGACTCAGAGGAGCATGCATGTGACAACGAAATATTCCTGGCCATCCATGGTCAGATAATGAGATCTCCGTCGGCGCGACAATTTTTGTTGTTGCTTTCTGACAATATTTGTGTTTTTAAAGCCAAGATGTGTCATGTTAACCCGACCAAACACATGATTGTAAGAACTATGTACATCCACATTAATCTCACGATTAAGACTTAAAGGAGTCAATAAGAGGCTTAGAGGCTAGAGGATAAGTTACACATAGCCAGGCAACCCTTAAGGTCTTCTTGATTGATTGTCTTGAAGTTATTTTTGTTTTAGTCTTCTAAATACTACTCCTATATATGTAACATCTGTCCCTTCTTAAATCTATACCATGTGGTAGCTTCAAGCATTAACAAGTATCGCATGTCATTCAAAATAAAGCTCATCTGGTTCCACCTCACATGGGTGGTGAGGTAGTGTTTTTCTTCACAACTAGCAACGTGGCCCGATGAAATAGCCTTAAACGTCGTAGGGTAGTACATTTTAAATTAGAACAGATTTTCAAATCTGGTTTTCGATGAAAATACGTAAAGTTTGATGAGCAGTGTTAAAAATACAATGAGTAGTCAAACTAAAAGCTTTATTTTGAATTTTCCCTTCGTACTCTGTTTGGTACAGTACATGTCTTGACCGACCAAGAGCAGTGTTAAAAATACAATGAGTAGTCAAACTAAAATGCTTTATTTCGAATTTTCCCTTCGTACTCTGTTTGGTACAGTACATGTCTTGACCGACCAAGTTCAGTAGAAGCTTTGACGTATATTATATTATAATCTGAATGGTCGTTCGTTGTGTCCCTGCCTTATCCTTTCATTCAGCCTTTTCTATTCTAGCTTGTAGCAGTGCGCTTTACCAAATCTAGAGGTATTCTTCAAGTTGAGTTCGATTAGAGCCTTGGCCTGTCACTGAGATAGTGAGATGAAGTAGCGAGGGCGCCCTCAGCAATTATCTCCGTGGGAAAGAATGTCGTCCTGCAGTTGGTGTCGAGGGCGGAAGCATGGCGTGTTCTCTGTTTCTGAGGCTTGTTTCGGCGGCGGTACTCGTGCCTGTACTGATTGCGCAGAAGGATATAGCCAGGTAGTTCGTTTTTTCTGGCTTGAGGAGAAGCGTCGTGCGAGATCGATTGTTTGGTGGACATAATGGGAATTTGAGTTCGTTGGAAGCTCGAATGGTGGAGGGTAGTGACAGTTGATTTATTCATTTACATTGTTGCATTTTTTTAGGTTCAGACTATGGATTTCCTTATCAAAATTCCTCAACTGTTCTGGAGTACGTATAAGTAGTTGATTCGTGCTTGAATCTGGTAGATGTAAAGTTGTGGTTCCTATGGTTGTACATCTCGAAATGCCTGAAATCAAAATTGTTGTGCTGACCATCTTAATTTCTTGGACATGCGATCCTATTTTTGATGTTTGGGCATGCGAAGTTATTACTGAATCTGTTTTTTTTCGTATCCTAGTTTTATTTCCATTTGTTTTTTGAATTCATTTGAGTCGTGAAATTAGTTCAACTGGAAATGGGGGCAGCATATATTTAGTTTAGTTTGAGTTGAGTCAGTTACGTACTACGTATTAGTAGGATTGGGACCGGCATTAGAAGTAAATAGAGTTTCGATTTGAAAGTTGTTGAAAAATAATAATCAGAGATTTGTGTTGGTCGTTTTTTAACACAGTAATTGACCTATATATTTTTTTATAAAAAATTCAACCACTTTATAACAGGTCAGCAAGCCGCCTCATTAAAAACCTTCCAGTCCCTTTCGGTACCCTGGTAAGGAAAAGAGTGCGTAAAAAACTTGTTGCCTTGAGTTCACAACATAGTTACATCATATTACATCATATAAAACAGATGGAGGTGGATCCCAATCCGAAAAGAAAAGTTGTTTTTAATCTGAACTAAGTCTAGGACCTCAAAATATTTCTTTGTACACTATGTTCTTGACCCTGTCATCCTCAATGCTTTCTTCATCATCTATCATTATCCGCAGGCCATCTCTTTGTGTGACTCTTGAGCATGCCACGTATAACTGTCCGTGTGTGAAGACTTGTTTCGGTAGATATAGCCCTACCTTATTTAAAGATTGTCCCTGACTCTTGTTGATTGTCATAGCAAAACACACGGATATAGGATATTGTCTTCTTTTCAGCAAGAATGGCCATGGCGATTCAGTTGGTGACATGATTATTCTTGGAATATATACCTTCTCACCAACATGTGTTCCTGTAATTATCTGTGCCTCGATGAACCATCTTCCAAGTTGTGTAATTGTCAACCGTGTACCATTGCATAACCCTGCACTCTGGTTAATATTGCGCATGAGCATCACTGATAGTCCTCTTTTCAGTCTTAGTTCATGATTTGGGATTCCAGGAAATTTGAGGTCATGTAGGAACTCTTTTGCATACATCATAGATGTGTCATCATTTAAATTCGTAGCTTTACATACTGTGTCGCAGCTTCGATAAATTGTGTCCTCCCCTTCTATAAAATCCATTATATAGTCATTGATATCTCTTACCGTTTCGTTTCTTGGACATAAGATTGCTCTTTCTTCCAAGAATTCCCGATCCTGATATTTTTGTCTCAAATTTGGATATATGGTTTCCACGAGTGTTTTCTTTGGGTCATCTCCTTTCTTCATAAGTATGTCACTTGGGATTTGTATCCATTCCTCACCTTCAGATGATGTAGTTGTTCCATCCCCAATATTTAAGATCCATTCTGCAAATTTTCTTGTTTTCTTTTTCTCTATATCATTATCTGTCATGTAAGTGAGTCGCATGTTTTCTGTTAGCTTTAAGATTTGGAAGTGGTCCCAAAGGTAGGACCTTTTGATAGATGCAGCGACTATGTTGTGCCTTCTTCCTTTTGGAAGAACTGGAAGAATCTGACGGAAGTCCCCTCCTAGAACCACTGTCATGCCGCCAAATGGCTTTTTGCTGCTGTTTTCATTTTTATTCCTCAGTATATCCCTTAGGGTTCTATCAAGGGCCTCAAAACAAATCTTGTTTGCCATTGGAGCCTCATCCCATATAATTAGGGATGTTTTATTAATAAGTTCTGCCAAATCTGATCCTTGTTTGATGTCACAAGTAGACTCTTCTGTAAGTATCAGAGGGATGTGGAACCTTGAGTGTGCTGTCCTACCACCTTGTATAAGCAGTGCTGCAATTCCGCTTGATGCAACTGCTAGGACTATCTTGCCTTCAGAACGCAATTTTGTCGTGATTGCTTTCCATAAGTATGTCTTCCCTGTACCACCGTGTCCATCTACAAAGATTAGCTTACCTGAACTGTTATGTACTGATTCTATTATTGTGTCGAAGGCCATCTTTTGTTCCAAGTTGAGATTATTGAAGATTGTGAAATGTCCATCCTTCAGTTCATCCTTGTTGTAGTTCATTTCTTCATTTAGCAGCCTATTTCCAAGTTCCTTCATAACTGAAGAGTTTGGCATCTCGATCCCAGGGTATTCCTTTAGTGTTTTTCCAGCCTGCCTCATTTGCTTTTCCATTTCTACCAATGCGTAGCCTTGCTTCTGTTTATCTGTTAGTTTAAGTGTTGCATAGTTCAAGATTTTTCTCTGCCTGTACTCCATGTCTTCACTTATTACCTGCCAACATGATTCCCATATAGTCTTAGGATCTGTAACTTCACAGTGGCATAAAATTGTGGTGAACAATTGTCGTAGCTGGTTTCCGGTTGCCCAGTTGGATGCCTCGTTTATGCAGTCAATCCACTCTTTGTCGTCATCAAGAAATCCTAATGCTTCGCATGCTGACTTGTACGATACGTGGACAACTCCATTTACCGTTCTTATTTGTTGGAAAGATGTGCATCCCTTTACTACGTTAAGTAGCATTCTCATGTAGTATTTTTCTCCACTTGCTGGATGTGCATGATAAATCCTTCCAACAGATCTTCCCCTTTTCCGTTTGCTCCATTTTTTCTGTGCCCTTTTCCAGACCCATTCTGATGGGAATTGTGCATATGTTAATTCTCTCGCTTCTTCAAACTCCTTGTTTGTTTCCATCCACTGTGTAAATTTAGTGATTCCTGTCCTTTCTTTTGTGACAATCTTTGTGAGGTCTGTAGAATCTGAGAAGATAACTTGTTGTTCGTTCTCCAGGTGGAAAGGCAGCCTCTCAACACATGGGTCTCGGAAGTGCGTTTCGTATTGAAATATTCTCCAGCATGCATCATGTCCTGATATGTATGTGCACTCGAGGTAGCTTTTGATCTCATCATTTTCTATCATGGCTGTTGCTTGGTCGTCACCTTTATTTATGTATTTGAATAGATATTTTATTGACAAAGATCTGTTGCACACCTCGACATTTATGTGAGCTTGATACTTTACCAGTAAATCTCTATTGTATGGGACCACATATCTGTTGTCTAACTTCACCTCCCCCTTTTCTATGTATCTGTCATCCTCGCGTCTTCTATACACTGGGTATCCGTCTTCATCGATGGTTGTATTTCTGTTAAATTGTCTAGGAAATTTTCTTATGCATTTCTTATCAACCATGCATGGTGATTTTGGATTGGCCTGCCCGCACGGTCCGTGCATCATGAAGTTTTCCACAACTGCATAACCTTCGGGATCAATTTCCTTGTCTGGGATTTCAGCACATGTTATCTTATCTACCTCCCCTTGTTCTGGATATTTGTTCTTTTGCGTCTTCTGAAGGAATATGACTATGTGGGCGTGTGGGAGTCCCCGCTTTTGGAACTCTATTGTGTATATAACTGCAATGATAGAAATTAATGTTATTTCATTTCATAACAAAGAGTAAGTATTAGTTGACAGTAAGTGTTAATGGCATTACTTGCAATTGTTTTTCCAAAGTATTCTCTTTCCTTTATGTCTCTGATGAACTCCTTTAGCTTTATGTGGAACACTCGATCAACAATGTCAGGTCTATCTGATGATGTTTGCCCTATATCATGTAGCGTAGATTGAATCTCCGGCCAAGCTGCATTGCATGTAAATGTCACAAATATGTCAGGATATCCAGCCCACGTACATATTGCCATTGCATCTTGATAGTTTTGTCTTTTGTATCTTGGGCTATCAGTCACAGTGGATGGAAGAAGTATCCTCTTTCCTACTTGTTCAGCCCTCGTATCTCCCCTTTCCACCGCGTCCTGCAAGCCAGCATATAGTTCTGTTCTTAGCTTTCCTTGATTTCTTCTAATCCAATTGAGTCTGAACTGTAAAATACATGCAAGGGCATCGACTATAAATTGCAATGTGAGCTTATCACATGATAGCAAGTGCATTGATGTGTCCATTCGTTGTTGTAGTCGATATGCATAGTACTCGAGCATTGTAACATGTTTTCTCTTGCATTTAGCACCTTCTTTTAATATGTATGGTATTTTATCTCTGTACCCATCTTCTCCATAGGGAAATAGTAATGGGTATTGCATAGCCATGTATTTCGGATGGTTCTCTAATATTCTTCTTGGTCTCATATATTTATACTGAACAATTATGTCTCGTCCTTGTCTATATTCTGATGTATCATTGACAATAAGTGCTGCTACTTCAGATGTTGTTGGCATGTTACATTTTCTTCCATCTCTCTGCCTCTTATTGATTATTTTTAACTTGACGTCCTGGTAGTCACCTTCTTTGAATCTATCTCTTGCCATTCTGAACGTTTTTGCTAGTATATTCTCTTTGTCCAACATATTCTTTAGGCCTTCAACAATATGTGGATCTATGAACTTCCTTTTTTCCTCTGAAGATGTTGATGCTTCTATCCTGTTTTTTACCTCATTTTCTGTGTCATAAATGTACAATTGCGACCAGCGAGGTCTAGGTGGGTTTTCTCCTTCCCAAAGTGCCAATCCGATGATAGTTGTTTCCGCTCATTTTGAATACATACGGTCCATTCCCACTGTTTATTTCTTTGTCAACCTTTCCGCCCATCGATGTGAAAGCGAACATGGAGTTATACAATCTCATATTTTTCCTGAACTTTCTTGACCTCTTTCCTTTGTCTTTTGTGTGCAATTTCTTCAAGTAATCCGGCGGCTCCTTCTGTTTTGGCAAATCAACCTTGCCTTGTTGGCAACATATTCCAAATGCTGGAGTTGTTCTTCCTCTGCCTGAAGTTCTTTCTTCATACCAGAAAATTGCACCGCATCGTTCACACTTGCAAGTTGGTTTTCCGAAGTTCCAAATTTTCACATCCATCCTTTTGGATGACCTGTTAAATTGTTTTTGGAATCACCTTCATTACCAAATTATACACCAGTAAACACATAATGTACTACATTTTATTTAAAAAAAATTACCTGTCCTGATTTGAAGCTTGTTCATTTTGCATTTCATTGCACTCTTTCACGTCTGTAGAAATCTCAAGAGGGTTTCCTGTTTTCTTCTCTTGAAGTTTTCTAATCCTAGTCAACCTTGCCATTCTGATTGTTTCTCTGGTTTGTCATAACTAACCATTAAAATTGAGGTATTGGGGTTGCTAGTTTTGTAATTTTTGAAATCTTCAATGTATGGTAATGTAATATAATATTTACCTTATAATGTAGGCTAAAAACTATTAATGCTTTATGTATTTACAGAAAGATGAACGTACATGTAATAATTCTATTCAATTAGCTGCCTTGTACGTAGCATATATATATATATATATATATATATATATATATATATATATATATATATATATATATATATGAAAGATCCGTTAATAGTAACATGTTACCTTGCTGGTATGCCTATTTGTTCCGTCTTGAGCTTCTTGGCAGCTTTCTTACATTCCTTGCTTTTTGTTTCACCTTTCCTCTTCATAGTTAATTCTTGCGTGACGCTGAAAGCATATATAATTATTGGTAAAGGGGATTTTTAGTTCTTAAATTTACAAAGCTATCCAATATTAAATATGCAGATTGTAATTTACAGGTGCATGTAAAGCAATATTATTGAAATTTATGGACGAAATTTGACCTTATTAGTTCCTTGTTTGACTGGAGATCGTTTTTGAAGTGTTGCAGGTAGTCCCCTAATGGCGTCAGAGTTGGACCAGTGGAGGAAGGCGAGGTTGTGAGCTTGTACGCAACTTGGAATAGGTAGTAAGAGGACGGGAGGTAAGTGAATTACCGCTGCCGGCGACGGTGGAGGAGTTGACGTTGAAGGACAACTTCCAGGTAATCTCTCTAGATCTGAAAGGCCAAATCGTTGGAAAGGTTGGACGTGGGATGTATACTTGTATAGATAGATGATATATTGGTTTCCTGGTCGTTCACAAGTCCTAGTAGTTCACGTCTTGTATATATTTTGTTTATGCGTGTTGATTCTGGAGACCAGATCGGAAGTTAAAAGCTTTGTTTCATGAAGTTCATTTAAAATAAGGGATATTTCATGGTCTCAATTTTCGTCATAGTCCACCAAAAATGATTTATTATACGCTGACACAACTTTTTTCTTAAGTTGTGTCCCTGAAATGTGTGATAAGTGGAAGAAAATAACCTGACAGACAATCATCGTATCTCTCTCGTGTACATTGCTACTCAGTGGTGCGTGTTTCGCTGCTTGTCTTTTCTTCTTTGATTTAATCTCAGCAGATCATGTTTCTTTGTACTGATTATTGCGTAGACGTAATTGGCTAGTGATTTGCCTGTATATTATATTCACAATGAATAATGTTGATTTAGAATATGTCATTTTGACTTACTGTAATATGTTGACAGTAAAAGGTTTTAGAAACTCTGTAAGTGTATGTTTGAGAGGAACTTATAGCACTAATTCAAATGAATTCTCTTGTAGAGCTTACAATAATGAACACTGTGAATATGTTTGAAAGCAACATCTAGTACCGAATGAAATATATTTGTATTATATATATATCTATATATATATAATCAGACATATATAATATTACAAATCCATGGTTTTATAGAGCTACCATAACCAATACCATAGAGTGTCTAATATATGTATTTACTTGAACATAGCAAAGTATAATTACTTAATCCAATTTAAGTTTACAGTAATGCTAAAGATACAATTATCACTTCATATTTTGAAGGACTAAGGCATTGCATTCAGTCGCTAGTACATGAATCTTTCGGGTTCTTTCCTGACCCTCTTGGGTCTATCATGATTGGGTTAAAGTTGTAGTAAATTCTCCTTCTCTGGAAATTCCTTCCTCTTGTTTGTGCAGTAAGTCATGTTCTTCTTTGTCTTTCTCCTTCCATTTAATTCTTCAGCAGATTCCTTTGTGACGTTGGTATTGTTCTCATCCTCAACATGGCTAGAATCAAGATTTGTACTCTTAATTTTGTCATTAGATTCCTCTTCTACCTGTTAGATGGAGTAATAACTTAGAATATAATATAACATTTATCTGTATGAAATAAAATTAATATATATCATGAGTTTTGACATGATAGTACCTTTTTCATTTTTTCCAGCTTAGCAATTTTTTTCAGCTGCTTGCGGGTATGCATTTGTACATTTGTAAAATTGTCTTCGTGGTGTACCTATATAAGATAAATATGAAGTTTACAATTAAAAATAGTAGATTTTTTGTCTTGAAAACGTAACATAAAAATATACACTTATTTGATTAGAGTACCTCATCTTTCGTATTGATCCCATTACCAAGTTTTTTGTGATTTTTTGGCATACTTTGATCTTCTATCATAATTACATCTGTATCTTCTGTCTGCATTGGAAGGTCATGGAATATGTTAGACAAAGCAAATAATTATATATATATATATATAGAGAGAGAGAGAAGTCGAGTAACATTTGAACTGGAATACCTCATCATCCAAAGTTGTATTCTCTCTAACAACTTTTCTGTTTTCCCTGCAAGCAAATTTTTTCACAGCCTTTTTACATTTTGTGCTTTGTTTCTTAGTTAACAATTCCTGCATATTTCGTAACAATATCAGAATCAAAACAAATGATGAGGAAGTTGAACTGGCTTTTTGCTAACGAAAAGGTTGAGTACCTTAGTTTTAAATTTCTTTTCTTTCACAACCTTTTCCTGCCGCTTGCAATGATAGTTGACATGTGCACCCTTATCCTTGCACTCATCATCGGAACCATCTATTATAATCAAATTTGAACGTGAAATTCGGCTACAGGGTATGCTATCTTCAAATTGATTTGTAGTTATTGTACCATCGTCACTGTCTTCTTTTAACTCCTCGAAGCTGGGCTGAGTTTCCTGCATTTTTCATGATGTTGTATGATAAGAAAAAGTTTAATACATATAGAATATAAAAATTATTGCAGTACCTTGTCATCATGAAACTCTATTGTAGGGCTAGATTTATTGTTATTCCTAGAGGTAGCCCTTGTCACATTTATATTCGATCCTTTCCTTGATTTCTGCACTTTTCTGTTGACTCCCTTAATTCTTGACTCTTTCTGCATTATATACAGTTGTGTCAGAACGGCCAAAAAATGCTATTAAGAAACATTTTCCGTACATATAGTAAATGATGCAATTCAATACCTCCTTTTTATGTCTTGTACTTGATGTTTTTTTCTTAATCTTATGCATTATTTCTTTGCTGGTAACTCGAGAGATTTTCTTGTCAGAAGCATCACTGTTATCTTTATTTTCATCTTTCCCATGATAATAAGAGTAGTAATTATCCTATTGAAAAATGGTTAGTATATTAAAATATTTAACACTATAATACTTAAACTATATGTTAGTTGTAATACCTGATCCTTTGAATCATGATGAACTGAATATATAGAATGTTGATTTCCTTGGTTGTCCAATATTTCCTGTAAAATGTTTGCCATTACAAATCTGTACATATTTTTGAAGTAAGAAATGTAGATGGGCATACCTGTTCTGCTAATTCATTAGAATATTCCATCTCTAGCGTGTTATTAGGCACAAAAGTGTAATTGACTTTATAATTTTCCTCGCACTCTTGCAGATTCCTTGAGTTTAACTTCAAACGGAATATAAGTGTTGTTCCACAAAGGTTTTGAATCGCATCTGGAACTGCGTCGGAGTATCCGTCCTGCTCTAGCATGGTAGATGCAGTTCTATTTCCCAGAAGTCTCTCTGCAACCTCATTAAATATTGCACATGTGGTTGTTGCAGTGTCATCGCTTATCTTGATATTAAGTAGGTACCTAATATGATAATGTTAGTCTTCACATGCATTATGTAAGAGGGGCAACCTTTGAAAGAATCGCATGTTGACCAGACTTACCGTAGGTCTGGACTCTCAGAAATTATATTGCATGATCTGCAAACATAGTTGTCCAATTGTTTTCTTGTTGCACAACGGCAATTGGTACATGCCATGTACCACCAACCCCTAGTCGTAATAATCTCTTCAATTTTTGCTTTTGTCGTGCACACATATTCCTATTTTTACCAAAAGTATATGAGATCATACATCACAATTAAATGGCTCGAAATAATGTTCGATAAGAGTATAAGCTAACCTGTGTTTTTACATCACTATAACGCAACTCTATAATTTCCCTCAGTTTTTTTCTGTTGTAAAACATCTGCTTATTCATTGTTCCTTGAGTGCTTGTATCAACTTCCATCTTGGTTGGAAATACAAATTCAGTACAATGCCTGCATTTTAGGGGAAGCATCATGGAAATTCCATATTAACTAAGTAATATATAGATGGCTGCATTATAATTTATCATACCTATCAATAATTTTTGTTGTTTCTTCAATTTGTAGATCCAAGTAGATTCTTGATGCATTTGACGTGCGCAACGATAAGCCTGGTTATTAAGTAAGTGCAATGATAAGCCTAGTCATTAATGGATAAAAACATGTAGAGTGAAATAGAGACTAATGTTCTCACCATAGAAATCTCTCACAAAAGTTGAAGTAACAATAACTATTGTTTGTTTGTTCATCAGATCTTCATTTACCATATTTACTAAATTGTCCCCCCATAAAGTGACCTTGATTTTCTCACCGCTGCATGAATTGTAACCACGCAAAAAGTGAGTTGAAAATAGATGGTAACTTAAACTGCAGGGTGACCCTATCTGGTACAATAAAAATCACCTACTCTAAAAGAATAATTTCAATTTCGCGGATATTGGATGTGCGCTCCTTTGTGGTGTCCTTGGCTATAGTTTTTTCTTCTATTGGTTTCATCCCGCTAAGCAGCCCAATGACATCTGCACATTTATTTTTATAAATATCAGTTAATTACCTATAACTTCAATTACACATGGATAGCATACATACCTGAGCATTGTGCATCAATATTTACCCTACTTCGTAAGGTATTACTATCAGCAAATTCAAAGTAGTAGTCTAGAAAATTTTGTGATTTTCCTTCGAATTCCTTCACTGTTGTATCTGAAATAAAATTTATTTTCAGATTGTTCTTCAATGGACGATAGCTGTTGTACTCCCAAACTTTGAAGGACTTCAATATGTATATGGAATCCTCTCTAATATTTGACCTGAACTTGCTGAAGAGTTTGCTTCCAATAGAAGCATGGATTGCATTTCCCTATGGAGAAATATGTATTGAGTTAATATTTGAAAATAATAATATTCAAATCGTACGAATCTTACAAAATATACCTTCTTATCTGCTAAGATCATATCAGTACTAATAATTTCATGAGTTGATAGGTTAACTGAGTCCCAAATTCTTATAACCTTGACCTTGATTGTGAATGGCTCGTTTCTTGTAGACAATGCACTGAGCAGTGTAGGTGCCATCTACGGAGGGTTATCAAATATTCAAATATAAGTACATACAGGTTAATATGGCACATAATAGCATTAGATGGAAAATTGTAGATAAGTATCCATTGTTGGAAAAAGAACATGATAGAATAAAAGATCAGAGACTGGAAACTATAGATACTTGAGCACTTGGAATCGATATTTATCCTAATTCGTAAGGTATTACTACCAACAATTTGAAAGTAATAGTGTAGATTATTTAGTTTTCTTCAAACTCTTTCACTGTATCAGATTGTTCATCAATGGACAATGAAGAGTTTATGTGTAGCATGTATGGGCCATTGATGACAATTGAAGGTGATGATACTGCTTATTAGACATGGACACTCGTAAGGTATTACTTTCAGAAAATTCATAGTAATACTGTAGACTGTTTTCTATTTCTTGAAACTCCTTCACTAATGTATCAGATTGTTCATCAATGGACAATGGACAATGAAGAGTTGATGTGTAGCATGTATGGGCTAGTTCATGCCTCATATCAAAATTGAAGGTGATGATACTGCTCATTAGACATGGACACTCGTAAGGTATTACTTTCAGAAAATTCATAGTAAATACTGTAGATTGATTTTTCTTTCTTGAAACTCCTTCACTACTTGTTCATCAATGGAGGATGAAGAGTTGATGTGCAGCAGGTATATATGTGCTAGTTCATGCCTCAGATCAAAATAGAAGGAGCTAGACATACCTTAAGACGTCAGACGAACGCTGCTGATCTCTAGGGAAGGCGAGAGGATTTTCGGCTTAGCCGATCTTTGAGGAGATGAACGACTTGCCAATCTCTAAGGGTATGAACTATAGATGTTATTTTAATGTGGGATGGGACGTGGATGTGTTATATAAAGTGTTGTGATCATCGTGTCCGGGTGCTTTACGTATCTGTTGTTTAAAAGTTAGATAATCATATGATTGTTGGATGGATAGTTAAGATGTTGGTTTCACGTGTCCTTGATCTGTACGTGTGTGTTTTTAGATTGTTTAAATTTATTAAGAGTCGATCTATCCCTTGATGGAAAAAAAATAAAAAGAACGTACGCAAGGGACATACTCATATAGGTTTAATCGTAACATATCTAATCGTGACAGATCGATTAGTCTTTTTTTTGTTGCAATTAGACGTGTTTGGCATATACGTGTATGTCAGACGTGTTGGATTGGATTTTAACGGGAAAGGGAGGGAACGGGACCTAACACAAACATGAATTAATCCCGGCCATTAACTGTACATCTAGCGGTTTCAATAATTAGGATGATGTGAATCAACGTGGTGTCTCTATTTTAGGACCCCCGTATTGTGCTTTTAGTATATAATAGATGACGAAACCATATGAACATAATATGTGGTGGTTGGATAGCCAATGCAACCACTAGCGTAGCCTTGTTTAAAAATACTGCATATAGCTCAATGTATCAACTCCACATACTTGGAGTCTACTTATCATATATACCCTTTGCTTGTCGTAGCTCTTGTCCAAATAGCTGCGCCGATGATATTCTAGATGAAAGAGTGGAGTCACAATCACTATATGTAGTTAGACAAGTGCAATGCTGCTCGGACAGGGAGGCATCAAGAAACGTTTAGGTGCAATGGTGTAACTGCTAGGAATTAGGGGTTAGCACACGTACACTTGTCGCGGTGTTTGTGTGTTGGATCATTGCAGGTGGATGGCATCAGGCTGCTGTGGGACTTGAGACGGGGCAATGCAGGGAGGTGGCCTGATTCAAACTCTATGTACTTTTGAGATACAAAGACACAGCTGAGGAGGTGCTCCAAATCAACATGATTCAGATCTTCAAATTCCAACAACCTAATAGCAATAGTAGTACTAGCGGTATTTAGCAGAGCTAAATAACAGTGAAAGGTACATGACTTGGGATTAACAATAAAATTGATATAACATATGCAACTGACGGGGTCTTGAACAAAAATCGAACAAACTTAATTAAGAGATCATAAAGACACATGCATCCTCTCTAAATGCATCATGACTATTAGAGATATTATAACTGAGTCAAATTTGAGCTCTCTCAGTCCACCTCACTTTTGGACCATTGGATTCGTCCCAGCTCACAATTCTGGCCATTCGATTTCTTTGTGCATGCTAAATGGGCCAATTGTTCCCGAGGGACGCTGCTCTGGGCATCAAATTGAACCACTGTAGTTAATTGGGCTCCTAATATCCACCGAAACCCATGTACTAGGGAACCCCCATATCCACAGTAATCCCACCGAACAAGCGAGTCCATCTTTCTGTGAGGGCAAGCGGCGGCGGCGTGAGAAATACGATCCATTCTCCGCCGAAGCACGCTAAATTAATCTACCGTTAGTACAAGGAATGAGTGGCGGTGGAGCTACACCACTCAAAATCAGCATTCGTCCCCTTCCCTCTTCAAGGCGTACTTAATTGCCCAACCCGAATCGATTGCTACTTGCGAGAGAGAAGCTAGAAGAGGATCGTGAGATATGTGATGCGACAGGGTATGAGAGGACTCGGTCAATCGGCGATGGCGGCATGGCCAAGCCAACGCGGCAGTGCGCCCAAATTGATGCGCGGAAGTGATGCCTCCCCTATGCCTTCCGGGCAGAAAGCCACGGCCTGCCATCTGCTCCTCCCCAGCATCTTTGGTTCATTGTATTGCTCCCTCCTTCATGCAGGTTCCGTTTTTGCAGGTTCCATTAGATGGAACGACTGGAAATAAACATCCACTTGGTGTTGTTTTTGCAGGTTCCGTTAGATGGAACAACCGGAAACAAATACAAATTCACAAAGCAGTTGAACTGGATGGAAAGGAAATACAATATGTGTTTTCTTGCATATCCTGACATGAAACTTGGCACCATCTCCAGATTTTTTGTGCAATAGGATGTTAAAAAGCAATATATGTAGCAAAGCTGGCTATCAAGAATTAGTAGAAAAAGAATAAAAGAAACGGAAGAGGTTTTGATTACTACATACTATTTTGATTTTCTTGAGAACATAAATGACACATGACACATAATAACTCCCTTACAATGATTTGCTCATCTGAACATTTCGGTGACTGAATCAACGATTGAATCTTGAGGTAAACCAAGCCATCTTTGATTAGTGTCATTTTCTATATTTTTCCTAAGATTACATGATAGTCAGTTGATTATGAGGAAGTTTCCATCATTTACTTCCTGCTATGTTGAGCAACAACACAATTTTAATATATTTCACATTTTCAAAACTTCCTTGTTCTTCAAGGAAAAAGTGAGACATAGAGAGTTTTACCTATTGTCATAAGGTTTGGTTAAAAATGCTTTCCTCCCTGCATTCTGGTAATGGTTCAGAAGGATTGTAATGGCGTTTGTAATACTGCTACTTAAGTTACAGCTCTAAATTCATTATCGTTTACAAATTCTTTGAAAAATTTATAATTTCTTATAAATCTATATTCATAATGACCGGACGCAGCAACGTGCACCTACATGATCTAATAACTTATTATAATTACCAACCCCCTCTCACTCTCTATAAAATGCAATGGCAAACCTTGACTTTGTCAGGGACCTTTCAATGGCTAGCCAGTAGCCAGTGCATACCCCGGCATGTCACTGGTAAGAACTTGGCGATTAAAGCTTGTCAGTGATATTAGTTCAACAAAGGGTATGTATGGAGTAATCCCTGGTGGTAGTCTTCCGGTAGTTGTTATTCTCTAGAGTAAGAATTATTGTAAAATTTGTCGGCGAAATGATCAGAAAGTGAACATAGTTCTAAGTATCACACGCATGCAAGAAAATGGCTATATAAAGCAATGCGTACTAATAAAGTTATTTTTATGTATGTAGTTTAATTTTTTGTACTTGTTAGCTACATCACATATGTTTTGAAAGGATAATCGTGTAGTATACGTAAAAACCAGCCTACAAGATACCCCGACTAGTGAACAACATTTCTTACAAACGTGGACCTTTTCTTGCCGGAAGCAGAAACTGGGGTATGTTGCATGTTTGGGATGACCCTCCTTCAGTTTTCTCTTTATTTTTATATTTAGGATAGTTTAGCCAATAGTCTAGTTTAGTAAATGGCCAGACCTCACCCTGATTTAGGTCCTAACTCACGCTACATTGAATTTTGAGTATTTCGTATCCCCTACTCATCCCATCTCAACCGGTCTATGAGGTTCATTTTATGCATTTAACTTATGAAGCGCATAGCAGAGCCGCACTAGTTTCCTTGACTTTGAGTTCTATCCCATCTTTCTCTAGACACAAAAGACGTTATTTGGATGGTCGGCGGAGCCTTAAACTTGATAACCAACACCATGGAGTCAAGGATTCACCAAGTAGAATATGAAAACAATCTTATTCAAGCACATAGGAGAATCATAGCTGGAATTGATAAATAAAGAGGATCGGGACAAGACAGCCGAGTAGTGCTATGTTTAAAACCCAACGGTTG
Organism: Poa annua; assembly: GCA_026929855.1. Classification (NCBI taxonomy): domain Eukaryota; kingdom Viridiplantae; phylum Streptophyta; class Magnoliopsida; order Poales; family Poaceae; genus Poa; species Poa annua. The sequence continues at coordinate 90,020,546 of CM049431.1, forward strand.
ACTACTAATCGACTAGTCGTAGCTTTGAATCCTACTTGCAGAGAACTTGTTCAACATCTATTTGTAAGCTCGAAATAGGCTTTCGTCACGTTTTATAAATAAAGCAACCACCGTTTGAGACCGCTGCTGGGATAGACAGCACAACGCCCAAGATACAACACATACCACACAAGTTGGGGCAACAGCAAACACCAAGCCCAAAAGAAAAGAAACAAAAAACAATGCCGACAACGGCGGATCAACGAAAAAAGTGACTCGCAACCGCTGCGTCCCACCGGAGAAACCTACCACGAACCTAGCACTCTAAACCACCGTGTACCATTGCAACACCTTCAAAAAGGAAAGCGACGACGACGACGTTGTTGCCCGGACTGATCCTAGGGTTTCCCTCGGTACACTACAGGTAGTGGGGAAGAGGTACATCCGACACCCTTCAAGAAGGAGTAGCGACACTCAAAAGCGTCACCCTGTCGGTGTCAAGATGACGAGGATTTCTCCCGACCCCCAAAAAACCACATCTTCCGGGCAATCCATAGTGCTCCACCCAACTCGTCACCAACCAACAAACGCCCCCACGGTCTTGAAGCCACGAACACCGTATCACCGCTGCAAACAAGAGCACACCAAAGCACCATTGGAGCAGGAGGGTGGCAGCAACGCAGCCACCTGGAGGACATCCTCCACCGCCACCGGCGGGTGTTGACCGGACGCGGCAACATAGACACACCAAGCCACCTGCCTGGCCGGGCCTGACCGATCTATTTGTAACCTGACCAAAAAAGTAAAGGATGTTCGGGTTGTAAGCAAAGTGTAATGTCCCAAAGAAAAGTTTTCATGGGCAAATCATTGATCTCCTATTTTCGCAAAATTAAAAAATGCATTGGTGTTTTAGGGATCAAGTTTTTGCATGTATGATCAGTTGCAACCTCTTATTAGAGCGTGTTTGGTTTTATCCTAAACTCATCTCACTAAAATGCTGACTAAGTACTAAGATTTTGGTCAAGTCATTAATCGCCATGTTCGGCCAATGGGACCTACACGTGACAAAGGGACAATAGCTGTCAAAAGATTGCCACCACACAAAACTTTGGTCGTGACAAATTTCTTTGTGTAAACATAAATATCGGACTAAACCACACACTATGATAGTATGATATGGTATGGGTACTGTCAGTGTCAGCACAAACTGAACAGCCGAAAATCTCCGGCCGGCAGAAGGAAACCTGGGAGTAGGGTACTCGGGTTCGGGCACGACCGCACGAGGCACCGGTGGTTTTTGCCGGCGCCCCTCGTGGCGTGGTGACTGCTGACAAACTCAGTCTGAGGAGGGCGTGAACCACGCCGGTGGCGGCCAACTTGGGTGCGACCCGAGGGCCACGATCGTCTTCACTTTACTGTTTTTAAGGTTGTACACGCCGACGTCCCGCTTGGTGCATTCGTAGGTTGCATAGCGATCGTGGAGGCTCTTCTTGTGTCGTTTCGCGGCTTTCGCCATCTGATCGTACTGAAGTAGACGCAGCCAGCAGGCCCAGCAGTGAGCTCCGGGTGCTCCCTCGTGGACAAGCTGAGCGAGCTGTTCACCCCTACAAACAACGCGGCCTCCCCGATGCCATGAGCCTCCTCCCACCTCCCGATCGCGTCGTCCAAAACCTGCACCGTGAAGAAGCACTTCCACTGCGGACCACCCTTCTCCTTCTGCTCGTTCTTGATCAGAACCATCAGTCGTCCGTCCAGCACCGCCGCCAGGTACTTTCGAAGACGCCAGTGTTCCTCCTCCTTGGGCAGACTTAAACTTGAAGACGTGACCACCTTGCTCGTGAACTCGCTATCGTGCTCCTCCCAGACCTCCACGACACCGGAGAAGGTGATGGAGTAGAACCGCCCCTCGTGGTGGATCGCGTCCTCGACCCCGTCGGCGCGCGTTGGCGCCAGCCTCCACGCCGGATTTCGAGCCGTCGCGAAAGCAGTGGCTCCGAGTCCGAGCTTCCGGCCCAGAATGAGCATGGCGGCGTAGCTTCCGGGGCGCGGTGTGGCCGAGAGGACGACCTTGGAGTAGAAAGAGAAGCGTATCTGGTCATACTCGAAATACTGGAGCGTTGTCTCATCTGAAGCTTTCAACGCGTTGGCGTTAAACAACGTGAGATTCGTAGTCGTATGGCTTGTCGCCGTACAGGTTGTCCCTGAAGGATTTCATGGCGAAGGTGATCCACGGGTGCGCGGGAAGGGCATGGTGGTGATCGCCGGCAACGCAGCCTGCTTGCCCGTGACTGGGCTGATCATGTGCATGCGCGCGCAGCGCGCCCGCTGGTCGGCCGTGACGACCCAACCACCCGACGAGCCCATGATGACGCGGTCGCCCGAGGAGAGATCCGGGACTCCCACGGTGGCGGTACGCCGGTCGACGAGGGAGAAGATCGTGCCGCTGTTCCACGTGAACTGCGGGCCGTGGAGGAGGAGCCATGGCGCCTCCTGCTTGAACGCCTCGCCAAAGACCGCAGTGAAGGCGAGGCGGTCGACGAAGTTCAGACGGCCGTGGACGTCGGCTGCAAGGTCTCGCGGGAGGTTGGACCAGCTGCCGCCCGCAGAGGCGTTTGTCTGCTTTCTTGGCGGCGGCGCGCGTCCATGGCGCTCTGGCCGCTTGGAGACCACCTAGGGCAAACTCTACATGGCTTTCGATCGGTTTATATTGGACAGCAGGGGGCTAATCGTGTCCGCCCATTGTTCGAAAGAGGATCCTCAAGATACACGTTTTATCAATATAAATCGACCCAGGCTGCTGCTTGATGCGCTTGATCAAACACGAGTAATTTTTTTTAAGGGGAGGCTGTATTCAGTTCAGAAATCAGAGGCTGTCGATTCATGAGAAAACCAAAACAGACCAGCAATAATTTCAAAAAAAAAAAAACAGACCAGCAATAAGAAGGCTTCCAATGTCACTCATCTTCGATAGGCCATTTGTGTAAGAAAATAAACTTCACCTAGCATAATGTTATCGAGCTACACCTTGAACCTTTTTTTCAAGATCAAGAACCATTTTAAAATCTGAAATAAATACCAAGAAAAACAAAAAACAAAACCGAAAAGGGAAAAAGGACAGAAGCTATTAAAAAAAACACAACAGAGAAACAGTTGGTAACCGCCCAAGAAAAAGCTATATAGGTCGTCCCAACAATAGAGCTACAAAATAGTGTGAGCAAAATAGTGCTAACCTGCGTAGAATAGAATTTGCCAAACCCAGCTCTGCCTTGTGCCGTGACGTACTGGGGCACCGAGTTGGCTCATGCCTTACCCAGCGGCCGCACGTATTTTGGATCCAAATTGTACCTGTTTTTGAAGTTGATTTTGGTTTATATTATTCTAAACTAGTAAAATGCCCGTGCGTTGCAACGGGCGATAAAATTTAATGACGAAATATGAGCATGTGTTGCTACAGCTTGATATATAATGCATAAATTTAAAGCTGGTTCTCGTAGTTGTTGCATTCCCTAAATTGATCCAAACAACATTATTCTTTCCAAAAAAAATCAGGGGGCTACAAAATAAGAGCTTGCCATTTCAGATAATATGTGTAACTAAGTTCCTCCCAAATATGATGAACCTAATGTGAGAACCTTTGTGGAACCATTTCCCATGTACCTTGGAGTATTCAACTAAGACCTATAAACTGCTATAACTAAAAGATTTAAATATTTATTTCTGCAGTATGTGAGTAAAAAAACCATGAGAAGGAAATGACACTTTTCAAGTATCAACTATCATTCTGCACAGCTGAAACACAAGTTTCTTGCGTTAATTCTTTAGCCACCAAACTAATTTGTTAGCTCTTCTCCTTCATATAACCATGTGGCCAATTTATGGACATTCAACCCAACTCACAAAAAAATAAGTGGTGCAGCCTCCTTTTCTGATTTCTTTAGTCAAATGTATGCCCACATCGTTGTCCCTCTAGCATGAATATTCTCCATGACCAAAAACGTTTAATCTAAAAATCTCAACCCGTACCAAGACATGACCAATTTTGCTAGTAGTTAATAAATTATGTTGGCGAAGTATCCAGGAAAAATCTCAAATTAGTGAAAACTTTCAAACTTTCTCCTTCGGCTATGTGATTTACGGTCAGGACGAAAGATGGGAGAGGAACCAACTACTTAAACAATGTTTAAGTAAGACTCGAAAATGTGTGACCTTCATCTTCAACCTTGCAATGGACTTAATTCGATGGAACTAATGAAACTGAAACCGGAAGGTGACAACCAGCGCTGGGATTGTGGACGTTGAAACTTTCAGCGTCGCTTGTTTGGACCGGAGGAATCCTGACGACAGGCTTGAACTGAACCAGTATCACGAACTGAACCAGTATCACAGTTGGCTGTCGTCGCTCTTTAGTTGTAGGCTTTAGCTACTACCTACGGTCCGAAAAAAACTGTCACAACTATAGTTGCGAAATTGTGCTAGACCAGTTCATTTACTGCGTCACTTTAGTGGACCGGAGGGAGTATCAATCAACTGTTTTCGAGTAGCCAAGCATATCATGAGTAATACATACATGCGCAGATGTATTCTACACGATATTTCATAACAACTTCTAATCAAGGGTAGAATTTTTGCTTTTTACTTTAACTACAAGGAAGAATAAGTAAAACACTTACGTTCTAACTTCTCGCATACAAAGTTCACCACACACTGACTTGACAAGATATCCCTGAAGTAGGAGGGAAATAGAGGGGTGTATTTTGAATATCGTTATATACAAGAATTCACGAAAACATAAAACATATGAATGAATAGGGTATATTAATTCAGTTTATTCTTTTATAGTTTAGCATTCTCCAAGCAGAGCAGAATACTACTCCTTCTGTTCCTAAATGCAAGCCGTTTTGGTAGCCCATTAAAGGTAGTACAAGATACCAAGTTGAGCAAAATACTATAAGATATATTATTCGCATCTTAAAATTTATTTATATGTACAAATGTTTCACCAAGTGGCAAGATTTTCAAGCAAGCTCTCTCAAGATGAATGAATCATACATTTCCAATTAGAGCTAAGTAAAACAGATATGGAGATTAGAGAAATGTGACTGCATCAGGAAGCACACATCGTTGGCCAGACCTCGCCATACAGATAGGGAAATCAGTACTTAAACATTTCTGCTTCTCGAGCTATGTATTCAGGACCATCGTGCAGAATTTAAACTTCTAATTGTGTTCAAATGGGAAAACCTTCAACTTGCATAATAACATGTACTGATACAGAAAAAAATCAAGATACATCAGTAAAAAGAGTAAACCACAAACAATCACATCTTCCGAATTGAGTGGGTACTTCAACAATGTCCTAATTAATATTTAGAATAACTTGTTAAATTGCATATCCTTTGGAACGGGATGATACATGATAGTATGCGCCAGAAATATTTCTAACACATAATTCTGAAAGGAATGCTCATGACTGCTTTGCAAAATAACCTATACCTGAGAATGTCTACTTGTTGGTAGGAGGATACTTTTTTTATACTCCAAATTTATATATGTGGGATATACTTACGATTTATACTGAGACTACAAAAAAAATATTGATATCTATGTTCTATTCATCAAAGATACCAGTGAGACATCTTAAATAATAATCAGAGATTAGACATGTTCCACAATGATAAACGCCAGCATGTAACGGAATTAAACTTAAAATAATTGGTTAAGACAGAAAGAAGTGAAAAAGGAAAACGAATTATTGCAAAGAATCTCAACATAGTGATTTGTTTCATTTAAAAATGGGAGCACACTACATTTTCCCCCTACAAGTGTAATTTGATTTATTAGCTGGCTTCAATCATAATAACTAAACAGACGTGAAACTTCTAAGATCTGGAATAAAATTTCCTGGTAAAGAGAAGTATGCAGAAAGAAACTAAAAGGTATTCATGCTCATTGGTTGTAAGTTGTAACTCATAACCTGGGGTGTATCATAACTGAGGATATGTCGATAGAAGCGAGTCTTTTATGCATCGCATAGTATCCATGTCAATACAAGGCTACAAGCATTTAAGAGAGCGTTTCATCTGCTCTTCCAAAGTCCTTACCTCCATGTAGAAAGAGGCGAGCTTTGCAATATCTTGTCTCAGATGTTTTACAAATGGACAGTGGTTGCATATGAACTAACCTGAAAGAGAGAAGATGATTATTGTTGAACACCCACAATAAGGGGCATAGGGACATTCTGATTCTCTAACAGGTAACTGGAGGAGCCGATTAAGTCATAAGTGCACAAGATCGCCAAAAGCTTAAAAAACATATTATTCATATTTGTTATGCTTTTTGAATAGCACACATTCTTAATATTTCTGAATAGTATTTTAGGCGAACATGGATGGCATATTCAGCACAATAAAATATCTGAATCATGTAGAACAGAATACACACACGGTCTTATACTTGCTGGATAAATTTAAGTTAGCGCTGTTACAAACGAGGATAAAAAAACTGAACAATTCCATTTCCTAGACTTGCGACGACATTGCTCTTCTTGGGCATGAACTAAAACTGGAGATATCTAAGTAGAAGAAAAAGTGCAGAGCGTGCAGTTCGGATAGATTCACCAGTCATCAAGATAAAACCAAATTTTTATCCCTGGGCAAACAGCAATGTTTCGTACTGGTCAGTGGTGGATTATAAATGATATAGTATACCGTCGTCACTAAACTGAAGGGGATCGTGTGCACAAAACAAAAAAAATCCTATCAACGATATCCTAAAAGCATGTCAAGATCTATTTTATGCAGATATAGTAGTACGAACGGAGATCGGAATACGTACCCTTATAGACCGAAAGCGGGGATTACGTTCCCGCACAAACGTTGTCGATGAAGACCGACGAAGCCGACCTCAAGGTCGTGTAGAGGAAGCAGACCTCCGAGTACAGCTAGCGCAACAGCTCGTAGGGCGTCACACACGTACGATGGAGACGACGGCCTCCGAAGCTCCAGTCCAGGACGAGCAGCGGAAGACTTGGACCGGAACACCAGCAGCGCGGTAGCGGGCTATGGTGGAAGAGATCCCCGTCCTCAGCTCGGCGCGACTCCGACAAGGGAATCACGAGATCGAGAGAGAAATTGGGAATTAATTGGTGAATTAAAAGGCCAGGGGTGCCCCTTCTTATATAGGCTCCAGGGGGGAGCCAACTTGCTAACCTGGCAATGTGGGACTAACCCCCACATGCCTGGTGCGGCATGGGAGGGTGCGTCGGCCCCCTAGTGGGCCCTTGGCCCACTTGGGTCGGCCCCTCCTGGCCCCCACCGAATCCCCAAGGGGATTCCCCCTCTTGGGTCTTCTTTCGACCAGAAGGCCCATTTAGGGAAATCAGCCTAAATAAATTCGAAAATAAATATATAAATCATATTTGCATATCAATTACACTAATTAATATCAAACATAATATATATAATTTTTCCTAGCTCCGAAAACTCTTTCGGCGCTGCCCGATCTCCATCGGACCCCTCCCGGGACGTTCCCGGTGATCTCTTTCCTTTCCGGTTGTCTTGTCGAAACCCCTTAAGTGTGTTACCCTAGCGGTTCGATATAATAACAGCTATGACCAAGACTCCTCTATGATCAACGACTAACTCGTAGGCCTGGACCCCATGAATTAATCCCTGTGATATAACGAATGACTTTCATCTATCAAACCTGAACGCAAAGTCTTAAACCTTTCCATAGCGATACTTAGCATGTCCGAGTGTCGTTCCATAGATATCTCCATACGACAAAGCCACCTTGTACTCGTCCATGATCTCATGTCTCCGTGACCTAGTCACATGCTTGCAAGCTCATTAGACATGATCTCACCGAGTGGGCCCGAGAGTATCTATCCTGCTATGCGGACTGGCAAATCCCGCTCTTGACCCCTCGTCTCAACTACTCCTTTCCGATACCCAAAAGTATCACCGTTATTGTCATACTATATAATATACGACGTTTGGTGCGATCAAAGTATCTTTCAGGAATAACAATAAGAGTTGATCTCACGGTCAAAGGCGTAACGACTACGTCCTCCAAATCTGGGTATGTCCATCACATCGTTCTCCAACGATATGACTCCCATTGCCGACCGACGCCATGCCCCATGACCGGGAAACCTCGATCATCAATCGCGCAATGAAACTAGTCTTAGTAGAGGCTACTAGGGACCTGGTTGTTTAAGTATCACACCCGTATTAATGTTTCCGCTTAATACGGTTCTAGCATGACATAAAAACCTATTATAAACAAACGAGATATGATAAAGAATACACTTTATTAATTGCCTCTAGGGCATATCTCCTTCATAAACATCACTGAACCACCAAACAGTCAAGGAAGAGAAAGATATTCTAATGATCATACCGAGTTACGGATGACAATTTAACAAGAATATACAAACAATGCATCTAGAGTAACGAGATCACAGATAATCCCAAATTAAGCTACGGAACAGCAAAGACGGCCTAGCCTCGAAGTAATTCGGTGTCCAGATCTTCCCTGTGTCGCCCTTTTCCAGTCGTCGACGTCTAGGGAGGAGGGAAGATCGAGCGATGGCGTTGAGAAGGAGGACCACACCCTACCTCGCCGGAGGAGGAAAACCACGGACCCTACCTCGCCGGAGGAGGAGGATATCGCAAGGAGGACACCGCCGACCAATCCACCTCCACATCCGCCCCCGACGTCGTAGCCGCAGACGCGTACGTGGTGGCTCCTCCTGCTTCTGCGGCGGCGTCGGCCGCCTCGTCGTTGGGCCACGCCGGCGACCGGGACAGGGACGCGGACGGCGGCAGGAGCGCGAGGGGGGACGGGAGGCGCTCTCCTGCTGCACCGAGGACGACGAATTTGCGGGAGGAGGCGCTATGGAGACCGACGGAGATGGGAAAGAATCGGACAGGCGTGCAAACGGTTTTTTCACTTAGACGGACTGCGGGTTGATTTCCTTATTTCCAAGGGGTTAAACTGTAAAACCTCCGAGACGTATGACGCCTCACCGTAAGGGATATTATATAGTAGAGATATAATGCCTATATAACAATTGACCCTTCTTAAATCTATAGTTCAGGCTGTGCCAAACTGGGAAAACCCCTCCTCCCCCGCGTCGCCCGCGCCTGGCGACACGGGGGAACCCTAGCTTCCACCGGCGTCAAGACCCCCACCTCCCTCCACCGCTCCGCCCCCGCCGGAGGTCGTGCCGGCAAAGCTGCGAGCGTCCAAGGATGGTGGCGGCGGGGCGTTGTCCTTTGCTCCCGCTCGGGGAGTGATGAGGACATCCCACATGCCGATACAACCGTTGCACCTACAACAACAATACAAGGACCTATCACACGAGCGCGTGCACAACAACTTAATTATCAGGTACTTTCGTTTCTTGGAATCAATCCTCACATACATGAACATATGATGCTGACTAAATCAGACGTGTTTGTCATACTTAGAAATGATAGACCTAGCAAGGATGAGAGGGACAAACAGTGGAGCATGATCTCGCATGAAGAGGATTGAAGATGATGCCACTTATGGATAATTCATATATTAAAGCCACCATAGAGAGAGGAGAAGAGTTGGACGAATTGTACTTCATATTTTCGTCCATATATTCGTATGGTCCTGCGTCACCTTTTAGTTATGGGCCAGACCCATGTATTTTCGTCCAAATTAAGTTTGAGAATAATTAGAGTCCGTATAAGTGGAAGGAAACCGATTTAGGGTGGAATTCGACCCCTTTTCCAAGGCTGGCCGACTCCCCCTTCGTCCCTGCATAAATACCCCGTTTAGGTCTTCGTTTAGACGCGAATTTTGTTTAGTTTAAGACTTAGCCATTGTTATTCTTCGCCAAAGACTCTAGTGTCGGTCCAGACCTATTGTACTTCGCACTTGCAGAATCCCACATATAAAGCTTTCATCTTTATTCCGCAGTATCTTGATTGCATCTACAATTCTTGCTAGTTCTTCGATTGCTTGTAGGAATTGATCTACGGATCAGGTTGATCTAGCTCCGGCGAGATCAATAGCCTCAGGAAGTTGGTGTAGCGTTTGCATTGGCGCAACGTCTCGCACGTTTGTAGTCGGATCGTCAACGTCGACCTCCACCCAAATCGTTGGCTACCGTCTCATCGAAAGATCGGGCAACCTTACCCTATCAAGTGGTATCCGATTTCCGGTTTATCGGTGAGATCTTACAGTTTACTAGTGTAGATTGCACCTGTTTTTCTTCCTACGGTCCACGAAATAGCCAAAAATATTAGGGATAGATCTTCTCCTATAACAATTTCGAGTCTTTGCATCTTTTCTTTCAGTTTTTGCATTGTTGAATTCGTGTCTGCATCGTCGTGTCGAGTGCTGGTCGTAGCATTTTGACCTTTAGAGTTTCGAGTTCTGTTCATATTCGTCTCGCCGCCGCCGCACCGCCGCCACCAAAAGATAAACCCTAGCCGCACCATCCACCATACCATCTATTCCGCCGCGCCACCGTCATCCTTTCCATCTATAACCGCCACCACCATCCACCATACCATCTATTCCACCGCGTCACCGCCATCCTTTCCATCTATACGCCGCCATCCGTGCCGCCACCATCTTCATACCTCAAGTCGTGTTCAGATTTGTTGTTTACTTTCCCTACAAGCTTTGTGC